>OX451739.1:324342129-325702732 GCA_948472305.1 Vicia faba | reverse complement strand
AATTGCACAATAAACTCACATCTAAACACTCTTTGAGAATTATCTTTATAGGACACTTCTACCTTCATTCCATCTTCACCTAATTCAAGAAACCAGATAATCTTCAACAAACTTTTTCATCATCTTCTACAACAAATTCTTCTGCAGCTTCTCATGATCTTCATTAATGCTTTATCAGCATCAAAATCTGAAACGCTCTGCAACAACATCACTTCAAAACGCAACACGTCAACACTATAACTGTAGAAGAAATCGGAGATGCGAAATCGCGAGTTTAAAAAGGGGAGAGTTCGGGATGGGAATAAAAAGATGAAGCAAGGTCACGGAGGATTAGGCTTGAGCATTGCAAACTGAAGCGATTGACGGAGGGCTAGTGCTGCCGCAAATTTGATTGAGGAAAAAGAAGATAACCACGCCACATTGTGTTGCGTAGAACGATTAAGTAGATAATTTGTGAACCTTATCCTTAAGCCTACACCTTGTTTTAATCTTTACATATTATACATTTTTATCTTTGTTTTATTTGTTTTGGTTGATTTCTCGTGAAACTTCTGCAAGCATTATTGAGCTTTTGCGCGCTTTTAAGAGGGACAGACCATCTCCGTTAGGTTTTTACTTAAGATCTCTATATTATCTCATTTAAGCATCATTTTTAATCAATATTGACACGAGAAGTAGGATAGAGATGCATGACTGGAGGTAGGGGCAATGTTTGATCTGGAAGTCCTACCACAAAGTAAGAAATAATTTTTTATGTGTGCACTAGTGCTATGATTATGATGCTACAAGTGGTTGATGATTGTTTATTTATTGACCTAATTCACGATCGATCTCCTTTAGACACTTCTTCGCACTTTATGCCATGATAAGTTAGGTACTAAACACATAACACTTCACTTGTTGGTGTGCTCACATGTTTGATTTCTCTTGTGACCTTTAAGTCCATATTTATCATGCATGACCCTTAGGAGATATTTTGACAAACACTTGGTGTTTTACTTTGATGCATTGTGTCTGCCTTTTGTATGTTTTCTACTTGTCTTAGACTTAGGTCAATTCTTGTAACTTGTTTGAGTTTCATCTCCCTTCACCATGCATGGTTGTTTTAATTAGGTGATGTTTGTAACATGTGACCTATTAGGGATAATTTTATGGATGTCTTAAAGCATGTTTATACTTAAGTATACACTATTGACTCTTATTTTCTTGTTGCTTTTAACATTGTTTGAAGTTTATGTCTTCTAATTTCTTAATTTTACTTCTACTTGCCTAGTTAGGTGATTTCATCTTCTTGTTGACTTATGTTGCCGTGTTTTGGGTAGAGTTAGGATTATACATGTTATGGGAAGTAGCTTTGAGTTATTTGATATACTTTCATAGCATGCCTTCTTTGGTTGGTCAATCGTTGCTTGCTTTCTTTTCTTCTTTACTTGCCCGAGTGTTTGTTTGCTTGTCTTCTTTGTATTATCCTTGTGTGATCTTTCTCTAATCTTTGAGTCACATATTTTATGAACCTCTTGAGGTATGCTTGCTGACTTTTAGAGGGACTTTACCTTTCTTGCTTAACTTTATCTTTCCTTGCTAATTTTTTATGCTTGTTTGACACTTAGAGCTTTGAGTGCGTGTGTGGTTTGTTGATTTCTTATGTTTGGTTTGTAATGCCTTTGGATAGAACCATTTGAGAGTGATCCTTAGGGGACCTTTGTGAGTGTGTGTGTGTGTGTGTGTGTGTGTGTGTGTGTGTGTGTGTGTGTTGTGTGTGTGTGTGTGTGTGTGTGTGTTTGTGTGTTGAGTCTTTACTTAGACACATGTTTACATGGTGTTGATAACTTGAGGCATGTTAGAACTTAGGCTCTTATGGGTTTGTACTGGATGATTGATGTTTGGTTCTTGCACTTAGGTGTTTGCTTAGCTCTTAAGTCATATCTTTTGAGGTTTATACTCATGTTTATTTCTTTGTCATTTGCTTGTGATAACATGTTCCCTTCGTATTTTAGTTTCATCTTATTTAAGATGTGAACTAAGTAGACCTTTGGATCTAAACTAAGTATGACAACATTAGATAGCTCCCTTTAACCTTAACCTTAAGTCCATATTTGCATTCTAACTTATGTAGATGTTCCCCTTTTATCTTAATTTTAGGATCACCATTGAATGAAAACATTAGGGCTCTAGTCTCCCTTAGACTTTTTCATTCACCTTTTTAAATCTATAAAACTAAAAATTCTTTTTCTTAATCGACTTCTCAAAAATGATGCAAACCATGTCTCACGAGCCTTAAGTATTGGGAGGAGTAGGAGGGGGTGCATTCTGTAACCTTGTGATTTTCTTCTAATGATAGTATTTAATGTGGTTCAAATCACCAAATCCTTTTTCAAGGTAAAAATTAAAAAATAATCAAATCTCTTTCGCCTTCGGGATTTTTCTTTTGAAAACCTTTTCACAAAAAGGATGTGTTATTTCCACTCTGTTCAATATGACGTGTAATTGCCCAAAGGTCGGGGTTGCAATATGTCAACTGCTAGAGTGCGATGTAACATTATCCGCCTAAAAACACAAAACAAACCAAAACATCTTTTTAGGTGAACTACGAGTGCCCTGATCCCCTATTGCTTGAAAGGTGGTCTGTAGGCACAAATGTTCGCAACCACGACGGGCACGTGTAGTAAAAACTTTCTTAGAGATGTTGTCAACTCCACAAGCTCCTTTGTATAATGGAAGCATTAAGTATCAAGTCAAACTACAATATCTCAAATCCTTGCTTTAATAGATGGGTTGATTTTATTAGGAAGCATAGCCAAATGACAATAGAATGCGAAAAAAACTTCTGTCATGCAGGTTATGTTTATCTGTCGATGGGTTTGCACCATTCGATAAAACAGGCAAGAGATATTCATGTTGGCCTGTAATCGTAACACCTTACAATCATCCACCTTGGATGTGCATGAGATGAGAGTTCTTATCCACAACCATTATAATTCCGGGACCTTCAAATCCCAAATATAAGATTGATGTATACTTGCAGCCGCTCATAGACGACCTTAAAGTTTCGTGGAATGACGGGATTGTGACTTATGATGTTTCATTACTGAACAATGTTGTCATGAAAGCTTATTTAATGTGGATAATAAATGACTTTTCAGCATATGGGATGTTTGTATGTATGGACAACTCAAAAGCATTCACCCTAGATAAAGGGCATAAGACATCATTTTTTGATTTTCACCGTCAATTTTTGCCTACTGATCATTGTTATAGACGAAATAAAAAATGCTTTTAAAAAGTGAAATGTTGAGTTATCATTGTCCCCCAAAGATATTTATGTGGCTTGAACATGATGGAAACAACATTAAAAAGAATTATTTTTTTTATAGTAGGGGATCTATAGCACTAAAAAATGCTTTGTAAAAAGTGTGTAGTTGTAAGGATGAGGGTAGTTGGATTGGACCAAAAAATTTAAAAGAATGGAAAGTTAAATGGGAGAAGGAGAAATTGAAGGAGATTTCTATGATTAATAAGAAAAATAGGCAATCTCAAGAAGGACATAATGTGCATTGTGGCGGGTCTATTTCTGCAAGAGAACACGCCAAGAGAATGGTCGGGTAACTATATGTATTTTCTTAATTTTTGAGATTTCACAAGTTTAATATTCTTACAGTTTGGTATTTTCTTTTTTTAGAGAATGAAAATGAATAGGGAACCTCATGTTATGAGCTTTACGAGCGGCTTCATAAGCCAAAGGGAAAACTGGGTGAATGGTTCATTGAAAAAGAAGCAAAGATTGTTGTAAGTAAGTATAATGTTTTAGCTGGAAAATCAAACTCTATTGAAAATCATGACTGACTTCTGATCCACAATCTTTATCTATAATTTGACAATGTTTTGAGGAGTGAACCGACTGCGGAAGAATAAATATTAGCAACAACATTCTTGCCAGTGACAGAGTACTTAGAGACAAACAACTGACTAATTAATGGAAGAGTAATAGTTTCCTTCAAGTCTTCTTAGCAACATTCTCTTGAACCAACCATTGTAGAAGTTGTATAATAATATTTTCCTTCAAGTTTGTCATAATATTATTTCTTATTGAACTTTTAATCACTAATTATGGGAGAAGAAAATCTTATCTAATGACGAGGGGTTATAATCTTTGAGGTATCAAAAATTGAGATATAATCTTTGGATGCACCATGTTTTTTTTTCTTTAAAAAATATAAAATTTTATTCTATTGGTTTTTTTTTAATGAAAAGCGAGGGGTAAACTAGCTCATTATGTTTCGAATATCAGCTACTTCAGATTATGTTTTTATGTCATTAAATATGGTGTTTTCCTGATTATTTTATTTTTAATCTAACATTTAATTCATCAGTTTATATGAAAATTCAGGGATAAAGTAGTGCAGATACATGCTTCGATTACCAACAACTTCATAATGTGTTTTTGTTTTATAAAAGTGATGTCTTCCTAATGTTTATATTTAATATAAAAATATGCCACTTTTCACCTCGATTTTGTCTTCCGCCATCTGCTGACGCCAAGTGAGATCAGTCATAACTTCACATGTGACTTAGGAATAGATGCATATTCTAAAGCAGAAATAAAAGAAAAATAGTTAGTAGAAAGATAATCATAATTTAAAACACAAGCATATTAATGCTATGATACCATGTTAGGAACTATGGTTAGACCTAACTCATCTATAAAAAACCGACTTATAGGGTGAGGAATGCACCCTTATAAGAACACGTTCAGACCCTATATTGTCTAATATGAGACCCTTAACACATTCCCTCACGCACAAGACTGGACATCTGGAGCGCGAAAATAAATGACGGGAGCCTCGATAGCGGAAAGTTGATTGTAGGCTGTCCACTGAATCTTAAACGATGCTCTTGATACCATGTTGAAAAAAGAGAGAGCGGTAAACATTTGAATAAAATCATGTATTTGAATAGCACTATGGAGATTGTATTATAAAAGGAAATTTACATCTTATTAAATTAATTACATAAGGATATGTGTTGCACCCTAAAATTTACCATCCTATCTTGCATTTACCTGGCTTAGGTTTTCTCATTTCCTTAGCATTACATACATTAATTCATAAAGCATCTTTGGTTCAAAAAATCAGCAACATCTGGGTTTTACAGTGAAAACCGCGGGCTTCATTCACACGAAAATAGAATGAATTTATAGTTTAGCAATTGGCATAAAAAGCTTTTTAAAGACAGCTCAACATAGTAGAAATAAGGTACAAAAAAAATATCACGAAGGGTGGACATAGTGAGAACAGAATAGAATGGAGGATTCAAAATAACAGCTAAACATAAAGTTATCAGTTAAATCACAAAATAGTACAACAGAAAATGAGGAAAAATATATTTTATAGCTCACACAAACTTGCCATCCACAATTCTTTTCCTTTCTCCATTCTTATCCACTCTAACAACTTTTATATCCAATTCTTATCCATAATACACAATTCCTCTTCTTGCCTTATTCTCATTGTCCTATATAAGCACCCTTATTCCATCAAATCAAAATAGGAAAAAATTGGCACAGAAAGAGAGAAATACATGATTCAAGACAAACTCACAAAAAAGTTCACAGAAATCTCACAGCAAAAATACAACACAAAAACTCTCTCTCTCTCTTTCACAATACAGATTCATTCATCATACAAAAAGTTCAAAGAGAAAACCCGGATCCAACAATACACATCAAAATTCCCACACGATTTAGATTCATTCATCATAGAAGAAAATTGCACAAGAAACTCACATCTAAACACTCTTTAAGAATTATCTTTATAGCACACTTCTACCTTTATTTCATCTTCACTTGATTCAAGAAACCAAATAATCTTTAACAAACTTTTTCATCATCTTCTACAACAAACTTCTTCTGCAGCTTCTCATGATCTTCGTCAATGCTTTATCAGCATCAAAATCGGAGACGCGAAATCGCGAGTTTAAAATGGGCGAGGGACGGCAAGAAAAAGATGAAGCGAGGTCACAGCGGACTAGGCTTGAGTGTTACGAACTGAAGCGATTCACAGAGGGCTAGTGCTGCCGCGAATTTGATTGAGGAAAAAGAAGATAACCACGCCACGTTATGTTGCGTAGAACGAATAGGTAGATGATTTATGAACCCTATCCTTAAGCCTAAGCCTCATTTTAATCTTTACATCTTTTACATTTTTATCTTTCTTTTATTTTTTTTTTGTTGATTTCTCGTGAAACTTCTAGAAGCGTTCTTGAGCTTTTGCGCACTTTTAATAGGCGAAGAACCATCTTCGTTAGGTATCACTTGAGATCTCTTTACTATCTCATTTAACCATCCTTTTTAATCAATATTGCCATGAGAAGTAGGATAGAGATGCATGACTGGAGGTAGGGGCAATGTTTGATCTAGAAGTCCTACCGCAAAGTAGGAAATGATTTTTTGTGTGTGCACTGGTGCTATGGTTATGATTATACAAGTGGTTGATGATTGTTTATTTTTTGACCTAATTCATGATCGATCTCCTTTAGACACTTCTTCGCACTTTATGCCATGATAAGTTAGTTACTAAACACATAGCACTTCACTTGTTGGTGTGCTCACATGTTTGCTTTCTCTTGTGACCTTTAAGTCCATATTTATCATGCATGACCCTTAGGAGATATTTTGACAACACTTAGTGTTTACTTTGATGCATTGTGTCTGTCTTTTGTATGTTTTCTACTTGTCTTAGACTTAGGTCAATTCTTGCAACTTGTTTGAGTTTCATCTCCCTTCACCATGCATGCTTGTTTTAATTAGGTGATGTTTGTAACATGTGACCTCTTAGGGATAATTTATGATGTCGTAAAGCATGTTTATACTTAGGTATACACTATTGCCTCTTATTTGCTTGTTACTTTTAACATTGTTTGAACTTTATTTCTTCTAATTTCTTGATTGTACTTCTACTTGCCTAGTTAAGTGATTTCATCTTCTTCTTGACTTATGTTGCCTTGTTTTGGGTACAGTTAAGATTATACATGTTAAAGGGAAGTAGCTTTGAGTTGTTTGATATACTTTCATAACATTCTTTCTTTGGTTGGTCAATCATTGCTTGCTTTCTTTTCTTATTTACTTGCCCAAGTGCTTGTTTGCCCGTCTTATTTGTATTATCCTTGTTTGATCTTTCTCCAATCTTTGAGACATATTTATATGAACCTCTTGAGGTATACTTGATGATTTTTAGAGGACTTTACCTTGATTGATTAACTTTATCTTTCCTTGCTAATTTTTTATGCTTGTTTGACACTTAGAGGTTTGAGTGCTTGTGTTTTTGTTGATTTCTTATGTTTGGTTTGTAATGCCTTTGGGTAGAACCATTTGAGCATGACCCTTATGGGACCTTTGTGTGTGTGTGTGTGTGTGTGTGTGTGTGTGTGTGTGTGTGTGTGTGTGTGTGTGGGTTGAGTGTTTACTTAGACACATTTTTACTTGGTGTTGATAACTTAAGGCATGTTAGAACATAGGCTCTTGTTGGTTTGTACTTAATGATTGATGTTTGGTTCTTGCACTTAGGTGTTTGATGGGCTCTTAAGTCATATCTTTTGAGGCTAATACTCATGTTTGTTTCTTTGTCATTTGCTTGTGATAACATGTTCCCTTAGTATTTTAGTTTCATATTATTTAATATGTGAACTAAGTAGACCTTTGGATCTAAACTAAGCATGACAACATTAGATACCTCCCTTTAACCTTAACCTTAGGTCCATCTTTGCATGCTAACTTAGGTAGATGTTTCCCTTTTATCCTAACTTTAGGATCACCATTGAATGAAAACATTAGTGTAAGTCTCAGAGTGCCTAAGAGGGGGGGTGAATTAGGTCTTATAAAAATTTATTCGGTTTTATGAGAATGCTTGGTAGTAAGTTTTAGTTAATTATTTGAAGGTTTTGATTATATCTTTATCTTTTCTCGATTATGGTGATGAAAGCGATAAATGCGGAAAATTAAAGAACACGGTGATATATCCTGGTTCCCCTCACAATCCGAGAGTACTTCAGTCCCCTTTCCAACACGAAAGAGATTTCACTATAGTTAGAATGATTGTACAGCCTATGCTTACTATCTAACCTATAGGGTGATCAAAGGTTCTTAACACCTTTAAGACCAAACAAACACTAATGTGAATGAAGAACAATCCTCTTCAAATCACAACACTTACTTCCAACAATCGTGGATAGTAAGGGAAAATCTTTAAGTAATACAATGATTAATTTTGAAGTATATGGAGAGCTTTATCAATCTTCAATTGATCTTCTTCTTCAAGATAAAAACAATTCTCAACAATGTATATAAATGTTCACAATGTATGTATGAAACTTGAAATGATAATGAAAGTGTATATGGCAAGTTTCACAAAATCATGAACTCATGAAAGTTTAAATTCAAATGTGAGTAAAAGAGAAAATTGTTAATGAAGAAGTATATTTTTTTAATTTGAAAATTGAAGTATTGAACATGTTTGAAAATAAGAAAATCTGCATTTTATAAAGTTGTAAAAACCTCTTCATTCATGTCAATTCATATGAAAAGTTGCAATGCATTCATGAAAAGATACCACTTGAAAAATGTTCAAAAAACAAAGTAAAAGCTGCATTGGTTCGCTAGGAACCGGTTCCGACACTGACAGAACCCGGTTCTTAGTGAACGTTATAAGTTGGAATTCAAATTTATCACGCAGGAACCGGTTCCCCTATTGGTACAACCCGGTTCCTGGTACAAAAACCAGGGACGTGTTTTTTGAGAAAAGCTGGAACCCAGTTCCCTGTTAGGGAGGAACCGGTTCCTAAAGGTTTATTTTCAAAAATACATTTTGAAAGATATTTCAAACAAAGTTTTTCTTGATGTTAAAGTTATGGAATATGTATATGTTGATGAATGCATATTGTGAACATCTATATTCAAGGTTTTAAGAATTATTTATACCATATTGACATTTGATGATTTCTTTAATAATTCTTCAATAATCTTCAAGACTTTGATGTTGATAAGCTTTTTGCACATCCTTTGAAACTTGATGTCCATGTTGTCTTCATCAAAACACACGCTTTAAATATGACTTGAGAAGCTTGCAATTACATTCTCCCCCTTTTTGATGATGACAACCAAGTCTTGAAAACGATTTCTTGAAATGTTCATGTTGTTTTGTGTAGCGAACATGTTGAGCAAAAACAAGGCTCCCCCTAAATTGTATGCTCCCCCTAAGTCCATGATTCTTTGAATTTTGGAGAGAGTTTGACATTTATTTGGGCCTGCAATTTCTTTGAAACAAAACAACATACATGCATACTCTTCTCCCCCTTTGTAAACATCAAAAAGGATGGGGAAAAAGAGTGAAATAGATACATTTAAAAATTAAGACGAGTATAAAAGACAACCATACATTTAAAGTACGAACAAAACACATTGTATGATTTCAAACATACTAAAATATGAACAACAAATTGTACGATTACATAACAATAAAACAACAATTGTCTAAACATCACGAAGCATAAAAATAGAACATTGTCTAAACGTTACAAAGAAAAATACATTTAAAAAAGAAATGACATAAAAAAATTTGTCTTTTAATCATCATCTTCATTCATATCATCATCATCTTCATCACTTCCACTACCACTTCCAGATACCTCTTCCTCTAGAACTCCTTTTCTGTCAAAGTGATTAAGAATAACCTTTTGAGTTCTTTGGACATTTCGGAGTTCTCGCCGTGCTGATGCATTTTCTTGTTGGAGCACATCGAAGCGATCATCCACATGTCTCTGGAAGATTGTCATCTGATTGAACAGCATGTCTAAGGTGTATCCGCCTTCGGGAGGTTGGGCCACATATTGGACAGATGGTTCGAAGTCTTCTTTATAGTGAAAGTGACCTCTTGCATCTAGAATGATCCCTGTATTTTTAAGTGCGGTTGCATCTGTAATTGCCTCTTTATCTCCTTGAATCCTTGTCACTTCTCGTTGAAGGTTAACATGTGCATTTTCCAAAATGTGAGAGATGGCTCGAGCATATGGTAACCCACCATCAAGAGATTCCATTAGCTGCATATGGTACATAATGGAAAGTGCCCAATTTACCGAACAACAGCGTCTCAAAGCATAAAGTACCATTAATTCAAACTCATTTATACGCGAATGGTTAGAATTTTTCGGAAAGAGGATATATGCAATAATGAGATGGAGCATTCTGTCACTTACTGAAAGATTCGAGCCAAACAAATTTGATGATGATAGAAGTTGTTGACGCGCAGTATTCTGTTGATTTGGCCTACACATGTTAATAAAAATTTCTGCCTTATTGAAAGGTAGCTAATCATGTGAAATGACACCATTAAACAGAACCAAACCTTCATGCGGAACACCCAACAATGCACCAAATTCCTAAACAGTTAAACAGATAATCTTTGACAGAACATGAGAGGTTAGAGTAATATCACCAAATTCATCAGGTACAAGTTTTAAGTTGTGATAAAATTCTCTAACAAGGTCAGGAAACACTTCACCATTGTTACCTACAAACCTAACAACCCCAGCAGAGGCCAACTGAGCAGGAAATAAAAAGCTATGAACAGGAATTGTATGAATTCTATAAAACTTAGCTTTAAGAACCTTCCGATTGCGAGATTTGAAAGTGAGCCTTCTGGATTTGATGGTCTGAGGATGAATGTTGGAAGTCTCTTCTTCAACCTGTGCCTTTCCCTTGCTTGATCTGGTAGCTCTCTTAGGACCCATGGAGATTTGTGATAGATCTGAAAGTTGGGGTTTGAATTTGGGATTTTCGGAATAGGTGAGAGATTGGGATATTTGAGTATGAAATATGGAAGGAGAAGTGGTTTTATAGAGATTTGTAGTAGTGGGTATTAATATGTTGGTGAAGACAAAGAGATGTTGGACCTTTTATGAGGTGTGTCAATGGAGGTGGAAGGGTTTTGAGAGATGAATGTTGACTATGACATAAAACTCATTTAAAAAGCACTTAAGCACATGAAAGGGCGTGTAGTTGGTCTGCATGCTGGGAACCGGTTCTGCACTATAGTGAACCCGGTTCCTGGTTTTTGAAAAAATAGCGTTTCTGGAAAATGAACCAGGAACCGGTTCCTACCATTATGGGAACCCGGTTCCTACCATTATGGGAACCCGGTTCCTACCATTATGGGAACCGGGTTCCACATGCAAAAATTGCCAAAAACTTGAAAATTTATTATGAAAGGAAAAGTTTTATACAAACAATATATACACACATATTTTATAAAAACATATATAAAAGAAGGAGTGCACCTTGTAAGAACTATTTAGTGATCACCTTCTTCCAAAATACCAAGATCTTTTCCAAGCTTTTTGTTCTTGATGGACCAAAGAGATCCATGTGTAACAATTGTAGTGGTCTTGTAGTAGACACCACATTCTTAGATTTGAAAGTTGTTTTGGTCTATTTGCCCTTTTGGCATGCATTACATAATTTGTCCTTGATGAACTTCATCTTTGGTAGACCAATAACTAAGTCATGCTTAACCAATTTGTTCAAGTGCTCCATGTGAATGTGAGCGATCCTCTTGTGCCATAACCAAGCGTCATTGTTGTTTACCATAAGACATTGTACCTTCAGAGACAAATCATCTAAAGTAATCATAAAAATATTGTTAGTTCTTATACCTTTGAGTTTTACCTCATTGGTTGCCTCATCCATAATGAGACATTCATCTTTGTTGAATTTGATCTTGAACCCTCTATCGCAAAGTTGACTTATTCTAAGAAGATTGTGCTTTAATCCTTCAACATAGAGAACATCCTCAATTTGAATGGATGGAAGTGTGCCAACTATTCCAACGCCAAGAACCTTTCCTTTGGTGTTGTCTCCATAGGTGACATAACCTTTGGCTTTATGTACTAGATATAAAAATTGGTGTACATCTCCTGTCATATGCTTTGAACATCCACTATCAAGATACCAAACATTTGATGTGGATTTCAAGCATACCTACACAAACAAATTATTCTTTGTTAGGTACCCAAGTTGCCTTGGGTCCTTCGTAGTTAGTTCCCTTTTTCACCCACACATAATGCCCACTTGCTATACTAAAGTTTCTAACATAGCAAGCATTAGGTGTATGGCCTTTAATACCACAATAAAAACAAGTAGGTTCAAAGTTACTTCTATATCTAGAAGGATAAGATTTCTTCTTAGGAAATGTTTTCTTTTTCGATACATTAGCCTTTTTCTTTTGATGATTATGAACAACTTGCTTCTTTTCTACTTTCTTGGGATTGAAACTATTACTAGCCTTTACAAAAACAGTGGGATTGTTACTTGGTTTCTTAGAATTCACATAACCAAGACCCCTTTTATCATTTGGATAACGTTGTTGGCTTAGTAATCCTTCCAATACTATTTTTCCTTTTTCATATCGTTCAATGACTCTTTTTAATTGAACAATTTGAAAGACATTTGATTCACACTTGGAGCATGCAAAGTTTTCTTTTTCTTTAATAAAATTCTGTTTTTGAAGATCAAAATCTTTAGTCATGGTGTCAATTTTTTCTAAACAACTTAGAAGTTCTTTTTCTTGATTTGACACCTTTTTGTATAAACTTTTGCATTCTTTCAAGAGTTCATCAATAGCATCTTGAACATCATCATCAAAAAGATTAAATTCATTACTAACCTCTTCTTCATTGTCGGAGTGATGTGAAGCCATTAATGCTAGATTTGCACATTCCTTGCTTTCCGAATCGGATGAAGAACTTATCTCATTATCTTCCCATGCAACATAAGCCTTTTTGTTCTTGAACTCCTTTTTGCCTTTGAATCCAATTTTCTTGGAGAGTTTTGGACAATTCGGATTTATGTGACCTTGCTTTCCACATTCATAACATGTGACATCTTGTGTTGATGTGGAGGCTTCTTTATCTTTATGATTATAAAATTTCTTCCTCTTGACAAAGTTATCATTATGAAGATTATTTTTATGACCAAAATATTTTCCTAACCTTTTTACAAGAAGCAAGAAGTTTTCATCTTCCTCCGATGCATCTTTATCTTGACTTTCCTTTGAATCAACTTTCAAGGCAATGCCTTTGGATTTCTTCTCTAAATTTTCATGTTTTTCAAGTCTACCGAGTTCCGTTTTATATTCTTGAAGTTTGCCAAATAATGTAGCGGAAGTCATTGCAGAGAGACTCTTCTTTTCCGAGATTGCCGTTACCTTTGGTTGCCATTCCCTAGTCAATGATCTAAGGATTTTCAAGTTGAGTTCATCATTTGTCAAGGTTTTACCAAGAGCATTTAAGTGATTTGTCAAATGCACAAATCTCTTTTGTAAGTCAAGAATGGATTCTCCGGGCTGCATTCGAAATAGTTCATATTCTTGACTCAAGGTATTTAGCCTTGATCTTTTTACTTCAGTCGTTCCTTCATGAGTTTGAACCAGGGTATCCCATATTTCTTTTGCTGTCTTGCAGTTCGAGACACGGAAAAATTCGTCCATACTGAGTGCACCTTGAAGAAGGTTTATTGTCTTTTTGTCATAGAGAACTTTCTTTTTATCATCGTCGTCCCATGCAGTTTTGAGTTTTACAGAACCAATGCCATTGATTACTGATATTGGGATAAATGGACCATTTTCAACAGCATCCCATACTTCCTCTCCTTGTGCTTCTAAATGCGCCTTCATGCGTATTTTCCAGAAGTCAAAATATTCACCACAGAATAGAGGAGGCTTGTTGTTACTACCACCATCTCTGAAAACTGGTTGATGATTTGCGGAAGCCATTCTGGATCTTTAGGAACAAGTTACCTATAACTTGCTCTGATACCAATTGTAAGTCTCAGAGTGCCTAAGAGGGGGGGGGGGGGGGGTGAATTAGGTCTTATAAAAATTTATTTTGTTTTATGAGAATGCTTGGTAGTAATTTTTGGTTAATTATTTGAAGGTTTTGATTATATCTTTATCTTTTCTCGATTATGGTGATGAAAGCGATAAATGCAGAAAAGTAAAGAACACGGTGATATATCCTGGTTCCCCTCACAATCCGAGAGTACTCCAGTCCCCTTTCCAACACGAAAGAGATTTCACTATAGTTAGAATGATTGTACAGCCTATGCTTACTATCTAACCTATAGGGTGATCAAAGGTTCTTAACACCTTTAAGACCAAACAAACACTAATGTGAATGAAGAACAATCCTCTTCAAATCACAACACTTACTTCCAACAATCCTGGATAGTAAGGGAAAATATTTAAGTAATACAATGATTAATTTTGAAGTATATGGAGAGCTTTATCAATCTTCAATTAATCTTCTTCTTCAAGATAAAAACAATTCTCAACAATGTATATAAATGTTCACAATGTATGTATGAAACTTGAAATGATAATGAAAGTGTATATGTCAAGTTTCACAAAATCATGAACACATGAAAGTTTAAATTCAAATGTGAGTAAAAGAGAAAATTGTTAATGAAGAAGTATATTTTTTTAATTTGAAAATTGAAGTATTGAACATGTTTGAAAATAAGAAAATCTGCATTTTATAAAGTTGTAAAACCACTTCATTCATGCCAATTCATATGAAAAGTTGCAATGCATTCATGAAAAGATACCACTTGAAAAATGTTTAAAAAACAAAGTAAAAGTTGCATTGGTTCGCTAGGAACCGGTTCCGACACTGACAGAACCCGGTTCTTAGTGAACGTTATAAGTTGGAATTCAAATTTATCACGCAGGAACCGGTTCGCCTATTGGTACAACCCGGTTCCTGGTACAAAAACCAGGGACATGTTTTTTGAGAAAAGCTGGAACCCGTTTCCCTGTTAGGGAGGAACCGGTTCCTAAAGGTTTATTTTCAAAAATACATTTTGAAAGATATTTCAAACAAAGTTTTTCTTGATGTTAAAGTTATGGAATATGTATATGTTGATGAATGCATATTGTGAACATCTATATTCAAGGTTTTAAGAATTATTTATACCATATTGACATTTGATGATTTCTTTAATAATTCTTCAATAATATTCAAGACTTTTATGTTGATAAGCTTTTTGCACATCCTTTGAAACTTGATGTCCATGTTGTCTTCATCAAAACACATGCTTTAAATATGACTTGAGAAGCTTGCAATTACAATTAGGGCTCTAGTCTCCCTTAGACTTTTTCATTCCCCTTTTAAATCTAAAAAACTAAAAAATCTTTTTCTTAATCAACTTCTCAAAAATGATGCAAACCATATCTCACGAGCCTTAAGTATTGGGAGGAGTATGAGGCGGGGGGTGCATTCCCTAACCTTGTGATTTCTTTTAATGATAGTCTTTAATCTGGTTTAAATCACCAATTCCTTTTTTCAAGGTAAAAAATAAAAAACAATCAAATCTCTTTTGCCTTTGTGATTTTTCTTTTGAAAACCTTTTCACAAAAAGGATGTGTTATTTCCACTATGCGTAATATGACGCGTAATTACCCAAAGGTCGGGTGGCAATATGTCAACTGCTAGAGTTTAAATGTAACATTATCCGCTTAAAAACACAAAACAAACCAAAATGCCTTTTTAGGTGAACTACTAGTGCCCTGATCCCATATTGCTTAAAAGGTTGTCAGTAGGCACAAAGGTTCGCAACCACGGCGGACAGATGTAATAAAAAATTTCTTTTAGTAAATACTTTGCATTCATGCATTTTCCCTTAGCTTATTAGCTTTAGGTTTGACACACTCTTTGATTAGAACAACAAGAGTGGATTCTGTGGAGTGCCACCAACGTGAGTGGTGCTAATACCTTTCACTTGTGTAATCTATTCCCTTACCCATTCTCTTGGACCCAATACCTTGATTTCTCCCTTCTAAGGTTTTCTTCGATTTTTTCATTTCCCTTCTTTAGGATAAATAAATATTCAATGACGACTTCATTTTTTATCCTTCTCTAGTTGCTTCAGCTGGCGACTTCACTGGGGAAACCTAAGTGAGTCAGTCCTAGATCTTGTTTGTTATATCTTTGGGTGTTTATTTCTTTATGATTTTATAAGCTTATTCATTTGTATATATGTTTATCTATAGATATGTTTGAATGCATTGCATTTTACTGCTTTCCATATTCTATATACTGATGTGTTGTTTTTTGTTTGGTGGGTGGGATGATACTATGAGGTAAAAGGCCCAATACCCAGACCAAAGTGACACATTTAGGAACACATAGGACTAGAGTGGATAGTCATGACACCTACTGGGTGCATACCCTACTAGCATGATCATGGGAGCCACACACATATGAGGTACACTTGGGGATCCCTATGGTTAGGCACGTCTGTTGCTATGGTGATACACCTTCCATTTGACTCACGACTCTGTGTGTCTTTTGACCTTACATCGACCAGATTTACTTGTGAGTGGGGTGGGAATATTCTTAATAGGTATAATTGTTGAGCTACATGATACTTGGTTCCGATGTGTTCTAAATTGGTGTCGAACCTTTAATCATATCATATTTAGACTTGGTTTCGTTATGTTCCAAGATGGTCTGAATCTTTGATCCGGTGATTTTCAGATCGTTCATAAACAACACAGCAATTATCCATTGTGATTGAACCTTGATCTCATGTCTTTTTCAAACTTGACATTGTTAACAACATCTTAACATACATGTTCCTCCATTTCCATGGAATCGTTTTTTGAGCCTTGTATTGAGCTTTTCCATCTCTTACTTTCTTACAATCTTAAACAAAGCATGTACATCCCTTGGAAGTTATTGAACATGGCATTTCATCCACTCATGCACCTCATGCATCTTCATGCATCCATAACATGTATTCAAAGGTGAAGATCCTTATTCAGACTTGGTATTCTCTTCTGAACCGTAAACCTAACTTCTCACTACTCCATGCTCAGAGATCAGTTATGGAATAACTTAGTGAGGGTTTGGCTGAGATGAAGGATCATATGTGGTTGTTTATGGTAGACCTGCAAGCTTTGGTCCATAGACGGGAACTCCTAAAAGAGGAAAACATTTAGTTGAAGACTCAGTTGAGCCTGGTTATGGAAGTGTTGAAAACAATGATGAGAAAATAAGGTAATCTTACACCTGCTGCTGCCATATACATTTTTATTCCTCCCCATCCTCTGGGACCTCTTTCAAGTCATGAAGTAATTTAATGACCTCTTTCAAAACCTTGTATTGCTGGGTCTCCCCGTCAGCGGCTAGTGCTGGTTCCCCGATAAAATTCAAAGGGCAAGGTTTACGATCAAAGACAAAAACATCTTGAGAAGAAATTTGATTTAATTCGAATGTTGTATGCTCAGTTAGCTCATCGATTTCATGGGTTCCAATTGATTGATCTTCGTAATTTATGGTCGTACTCACGCAAAGCTTCCACCTGATTATGATAGCAATGCTAGGTGTGAATTCCAATCAAGGGCACCTGGTCATAATGTTGAGAACTGCAAGGCTTTGAAATACCATGTCCATGATTTTCTTGATTCAGGGGAAATTATGTTTACTCCTAATGGTTTAAGCGTACAAATTCATCCTACCCCAACTACTGTAGAGAAGATGGTCATGCCTTCTCGCCTTCAAAGTTCCACCTCGTTTCTTGGCTCATACCATCCATAACATGTGCTCCCAATGGTTCCTCTCCAGCAACCATTGACTATTCCAACTTGTGGAAATCAAATGATTAATCAGAATCTGTATCATCCTTATGCCCAACCAGTTCAGCATGCTCCTCAACAGAAATATTATCGACAAAGTTGCTAATAGCAAGGTAGTGTTGGCTCCTAAATTCGACACTCTTGTTTTATCAATGTCAACCATTAAAAGCTGAAAAATGCTTTCGACTGGCTAAGTCTGTCGAAGTGCCCGTCGAAAGATGGCAAAGTACTTAGAAGATTTCTTCCAAGGAAGAAGGCTGGTTGCCTTCGACGTCGAAGGAGTTTCTCGTCGAAGATGTCTCTTGACGAAAGTGTTCGATGGTTCAGAGTGGAGCAGTTTGAAATTCAAGCGATTGGAGGGAAAACGGTTTCCAGCAGTTACTACGTGCAAACGTGCAAGGATCTGGAGCGTCGAACGTGGAGAACGTGCCAAGTGGATTGATCTCGAAGCAGTGTAACTGCCCGACGGTTACTTGGGATGTTTTAGTATAAATAGTAGTAGATATGTAGTTTCTCGTGTGTGTTCACAATTCTATACAAAGTCACTCATATAGATTCAAGTACCCAGTGTGTGAGAAAGAATTGTTGAGAAATATATGTGTGAAACACCAATTTTATCAATTAAAGTCATTTACTTTTCCAGAAATTTACTTGCTTTCCTCTTTACATTCTTGTCGAACCTTTTACTTTAAAGCCTTGTTTATTTTACCAAGTCTTTCCTTTATGCAATTCATTTAAAGCCAATTTATTTAAAGCCTTATCCAATTCAATCAAACTTCAAAATCAACCTATGTCCTAGGATCAATATGATCGATCCTGCGAGTAACCAGATAAGTAACCATTTGGAGGATCAGCGGTTGTTTACCAAAACCCTAGGTAAACAAATTGGCACACCCGGTGGGACTGTGTGTTGATTGTTGAAAATAATCGCATCTTTTCGAGTTGTATGTTATTGAGAAGTGGTAGAATATACACTAACGATAACAATACTGCCAGAAGAAGGGAAGAGATGGCGAATCCGCCAAACAATAACGAAATCCCACAAACGAGTGTGGGAGCAACGGTTAGTATGACCGTAAGTGAAGCGACAAATGTTGGTTCGACACCAGCAGTATCGGTCACAACCACGGGGCCAATACCTTCGTTAACAGGCCCCAGGATACCTTTGGGAACTCCCCCACCAAGGGGAAATTTAGGCACAAGGCCTTTGGTTCCCCCAGGATTTATTCCATTCTATGGTATGCCAACTTCTGAAGTGGCAAGCCTGACGAATGCTGCGTCCACTTTTTCAGACCCTTTTGTGAGTGCCTCTTCGCCACTCCAAGGCTCTGGAGTAGGCATGGCGAATAGAAATAAGACCCAACTCTTAGGAGGAACGTCCCAAGTAGCCCATGGCCTTACAAATGCCTCGACCGCAGTCTTGAGGCAACAAATGGACGAAAGCAACCATGATATGGTGCAAATGTTGGCACAAACTTTGAGTACAGTGCTAAACCCTCTAATACAAAACACTACTCAATCGAATCAGCAAGTAACAACGCAAATGACGCGTTTGGCTGACTTCTTTGGAGTACCCCAACCTATTCGACAGCCCCAAAGGGCGCAAATAAGGGGAAATCAGGGGATATTTTTAGAGGAAGAAACCACCATTAACCAGGCTCAACAGCCTGTCGAAGAAAACCTTAGGGCACGATTAGAACAGCCTGTCGAGGAGCCTAGGGTAATAGCCCCAGAGGTAAGGTTAGTTAACAGAAACCAAAATGCTGACGAAGTGGTTCAGCATATCCAATACCAAAACATGGGTTTGGAAAACAATCTGGCAACCATGATTGAAAGGATCATTACTCAGAATGGGATGAACATGGGCTTTCGAAGGCCCAACTTTACATCTCCATTGTCAGAATACGTGTTACAAACGGACTTACCTCCTAGATGCAAAGTCCCCAAATTTACTAAGTTCTCTGGGGACACGACAGAATCTACTGTCGAGCATGTGGCGAGATATTTGATCGAAGCAGGAGACATTTCGAATAACGAAAACCTAAGGATCAAGTACTTCCCAAGTTCTTTAACCAAGAACGCTTTTACTTGGTTTACAACTCTTCCCCCCAATTCGATCCATCATTGGACCCAGTTGGAAAGATTGTTCCATGAACAATTCTACATGGGGCAAACCAAGATAAGCCTGAAAGAACTGGCCAGTGTGAAGAGACGTTTCACTGAACCTATAGACGAATATCTGAATAGGTTTAGGTTGCTCAAGGCGAGATGTTTTACCCAAGTGCCAGAACATGAGTTGGTCGAAATAGCCGCAGGCGGTTTAGATTATTCCATTAGGAAGAAGCTAGACACCCAATACCTAAGAGACATGGCCCAACTGGCCGATAGAGTTCGACAGGTAGAACGCCTCAAAGCTGAAAAAGCTAAGGCAACGAAAACTCACAAGAGAGAGAGGATAGCGTACGTTGAGATGGATGACGAAGATCTAGAATCCTTCGACGATACTTTAACTGTCGAAGAAGGAGAAGTCGATTTAGCAGAACTAAAACAAGGGCCACCATACTCTTGTAAACTGTTAGTCCCCTCAAATGGGAAAAATCCCATTGGTCCAGAAAGGACCAACGATAGGTTCCCAAAAAAGACTTATAGTTTTGACATCACAAAATGTGATGAAATATTCGACTTGCTAGTTAAAGATGGCCAAATGATAGTACCCCCAGGGGTAAAAGTGCCTCCTCTTGATCAAAGAAAGAAGAGAGGTTTTTGCAAATATCATAATTTTTTGGGCCATAAAACTTCTCAATGTTTTCTTTTCAGGAATCTTGTGCAAGACGCTATTGAGGAAGGGAGATTAAAGTTTGCAGACAAATCCCCCATGGCTAGCGACTCCAATCCACTGAAGGCTGAAGCCCACTATGCTGAACCCTCTGAGGTGAACATGATAGAGGCAACCAGGATCCAGTCGAAGAAGCCAGGAATTACCATGGTCGAAGTCTCAAAGGACCACATCAACATGCCAATCTTTGGCAGTTTTTCTGGAAATTTATCCAGGAAGACAATTGAAGCTGTCCAGAAAGCGGTCGAGAACCCGAAGTCGGAGACTGCTGAAGCACAAAAAACTGGATCAAAGCCCAGTTCCCACTTGGCCACCGTTCAAGGCCAGACGAAGAATCTGGAGATACAAATGAAGCAGTTAACTCTTGCTAACAAAGATACAATGAATATCAACATGGTCGAACTTTCTGACCCAAAAGCATCAGAAGAGGCCATGAGGCAAGAACAGGCTAATAAGACTGCTTTCCCTCGGGAAAATGAAAACTTGGCAGATTTTCTACAAAGATGCCAGAAAAAGAAATCAGAGGTGATGCTGTGTCCAAGATGCAGTTCGATCTTTGATAAAAAAGCTGCTGAGCACATTCAGGGCGTAAGAGCAGCGAATAAGAGAAGGGAGAATGCTGACCTTCGACATGATCCCAGAAGGGGTTCTAACCAAGAAAAGAGGCCATTAACTTTTAGGCCTCCAACAAATGTGCCAATAGACACTTGGTACAAAACCTCTGGTCGGAAAAGGCCAAGTGAGGAGAAATGGCATTCTTTCGATGTGCCGAGAGGTTCCTATTTGACTCAAAAGAAAGAGCCTCAAGTTGCTGCACCTAAGGTTACACAAGTGTCCAGCAACTACAAGGGTAAAAATCCTATGTCTCGATCTCAATGGAGGAGATATCAAAGGAGACGAAAAACTGAAAGGAGGCTACCAACGAACCTAAGGCAGAAACTAGTTCGAATGTTCCTCAAAGGAAACAAAGGAAGCCTCTAGAGAGGGAGCCAGTAACCAACAGGCTAGTTTGGCCTAACCAAAGTGAAGTCGAAGACGAAGATGATGCTGAGTCTGACGATACTTTGGACATAATGGTGAATATCGTTTCAGTGCTGCCTAGAGAATTCAATCGACAGGTAGAAGTCGAAGCAAGTGACTGGGAAGTGGAGCAAGAAATGGCCAAACATAGGCCAGTGTGCTATTTTGTCATGGACAATGGCACTACTGAGGAACAAAATGGCTTCTTCGAGCCACCTACAGAGGCGATGAAGAATCACCTCAATACTTTGTTCATAAGGGCTAAACTCGAAGAAACTACTGTGAATAAAATATTGGTCGATTGTGGGGCAACCATCAATATTATCCCTCACTCTATGCTAAGGAAGATTGGCAAAAGAGATGAGGGCATTAAACCTCACAACATGGTCCTGTCGAACTATGAGGGCGGCATTGGGACCACCATGGGAGTGATCCAGCTAGATATCAAAGTGGGGTCTATCCTTCGACCAACGATGTTCATGGTCATATCGGCCAAACCTAACTACAACCTTTTGTTGGGCCGTGAATGGATTCATGGTGTTGGCGCTGTGCCCTCATCGATGCACCAAAGGCTGCTGCTATGGCGTCCAGATGGGATGGTCGAAAACATAGAGGCAGATCAAAGCTACTACCTTGGCGAAGTGAATCACCTGGGTTTGGCAGATTTCGACAAGAACTTGGCTCACATAGGGCCATGTCCAACACCTGACTTCGACATGGCGCCAGTGCCAAACACCTTTTGTTCCCTATACCTGCATCCTGAGCATGGTTTCCAATGGGACAGAGAAGACTTGTCCCACATAGACTTCAGTGGGTTAACTGATATCCAACCAACTGGTTGGGGAAGTGAATTCAGTGATAATGACTGAGTCACAATCTTTGAAGCGAATTTCGGCTTATGTGGCCGAAACCAAGATGATAACGGCTCTCGAAGCCGAAGTAAAGTACATGGCCACACAGGCCAATGATCAACAATTATCTGCTGTAGGCCCAGGAAAGGATTTCGATCCAAAACCTCCTGATGTCATGCCAGAAGAAATGCAGGAACAGAGGCTCGACGCCATCTATGACGATGAGCCTTTGGGCTTCGAAAAGGATCCCTTGGCGAACAACATTAAAATGTTAGCGCAAGACCCTTTAGAAGAAATCAACTTAGGCGAAGGATCAGAGAAAAGGCCAACTTACATCAGCGCCAAAATCGATCCAGAACTTAGGTTGGAAGTAATCCAATTGCTGAAAGAGTTTAAAGACTATTTTGCATGGGATTATGACGAAATGCCTGGTCTCGAGAGAGGATTGGTAGAACTTCAGTTGCCAATCAAACCTGGGAAGAAGCCAATCAAGCAAAATCCAAGGCGCTTCGCTCCAGAAATACTGTCGAAGATCAAAACGGAGGTCGAAAGACTTCTGAAATGCAAATTCATCCGGGTTACAAGGTATGTCGAATGGATTGCAAATATTGTGCCAGTAATTAAGAAAAATGGTACGTTGAGGGTGTGCATAGATTTCAGAGATTTGAATGCTGCCACCCCCAAAGATGAATATCCTATGCTTGTGGCGGAAATGCTAGTCGATTCTGCCGCTGGTTACGAATACCTGAGTATGCTCGATGGTTATTCAGGATAAAATCAAATATTCATTGCTGAAGAGGACGTGTCGAAAACAGCTTTTCGATGCCCTGGGGCCTTAGGCACTTACGAATGGGTAGTGATGCCTTTTGGCCTAAAGAACGCTGGGGCAACATACCAGCGAGCAATGAATACTATCTTCCATGATTTTATTAACACTTTTATGCAAGTATATATTGATGATATTGTTATAAAATCTATTTCCAGGAAGAATCACATTGACCACCTTCGACAATCATTCGAAAGAATGAGAGAACATGGTCTGAAGATGAACCCTTTGAAGTGTGCGTTCTGTGTGAAAGCTGGAGATTTCTTGGGCTTCGTTGTCCACAAGAAAGGAATCGAAATCAACCAGAACAAGACGAAGGCAATTCTGGAAGCGAAAGCGCCATCGAATAAGAAGGAATTGCAATCTCTCTTAGGCAAGATAAATTTCTTAAGGAGGTTTATATCTAATCTAAGTGGGAAAGCTCAGGCCTTTTCACCCTTACTTCGACTGAATAAAGAGGGGTTCGAATGGGGACAGGAGCAACAAGAAGCCTTCGACAAAATCAAAGGGTACCTCACTAAGCCACCTATTTTGGTGCCTCCTTGTAGCAATAGGAGTATGAGATTGTACATAGCTGCATCTGACAAAACTCTGGGAAGTATGTTAGCCCAAGAGGATGAGAATGGAGTCGAAAGACCTATTTACTATCTCAGTCGAGTTTTGAATGATGCAGAAACTAGATATAGCGAAGTTGAAAAATTGTGTCTATGTCTGTATTTTTCTTGTACAAAACTCAAGCAATATATAAAACCGGTTGATGTTTATGTTTCGTCTCATTTTGATGTTTTCAAATATATGTTGTCGAAACCTATCTTGCATAGTCGAATTGGCAAATGGGCATTAGCATTAACTGAATACTCCTTGACCTTTATGCCTCTTAAGGCAGTAAAAGGACAAGTGGTTGCAGATTTCATAGTCGACCACTCAATTCAAGTCGAGGATATTAATTATGTGGAGATAGAGCCTTGGAAATTCTACTTCGATGGTTCCAGCCATAAAGATGGAACAGGGGTAGGAGTCTTGATTATTTCTCCAGATAAAATTCCAACAACATTCAAGTACAAAATATCAGGTTCTTGTTCGAACAATGAGGCTGAGTATGAAGCTCTAATTACTGGCCTTGAGATATTGTTGGAATTGGGGGCAACTCGAGTCGAAATAATGGGAGACTCAGAGTTAGTCATTAAGCAAGTCACAAAGGAATATAAATGCATAAGAGAGAATCTCATTATGTACTTTGTGATAGCAAATCGTTTATTGAAACAATTTGAAACGATCAATATTTGACACATACCCAGAGTCGAAAATCAAATAGCTAATGACCTGGCACAAATTGCATCTGGGTATAAGATTTCAAAAACGAAACTACAAAGAGCAATCGAAGTTCGAGAAAAGATAAAGGCAACTTGTCTATCACCATCAGACTTGGAATCGACGAGGCTAGGATGTGCTGATCACAGTAACTTCGAGATTTCATTCATTGATAATTTGTCAGAGCAAGATTGGAGGAAACCTATTGTGGACTATCTTCAAAATCCAGGAGCTTCGACAGAACGAAAAACAAAATACAGGGCGTTGAGTTTTGTACTCATGGGTAATGAGTTATTCAAGAAGACGCCTGAAGGGGTGTTGCTGAAATGTTTAAGTGAGACTGAAGCATACATAGCCCTTTCGACTACGCATGCTGGGGCATGTGGGGCTCACCAAGCAGGCCATAAGATGAAATGGTTGTTGTTTCGACAAGGACTATATTGGCCCACTATGCTGAAAGATTGTGTTGAGTTCTCCAAGGGTTGTCAAGAGTGTCAAGTCCATACAGGCATCCAACATGTACCAGCAAGCGAACTTCACTCGATAGTGAAGCCTTGGCCTTTTAGAGGATGGGCGTTGGACCTCATTGGAGAGATTCGACCAGCATCATCAAAGAGTCAGAAATACATATTGGTAGGCATTGATTATTTTACTAAGTGGATCGAAGCTGTCCCTTTAGTCAATGTGGACCAAGAAAATGTCATTGAATTTATTCAAAAGAACATTATCTTTAGATATGGAATTCCTGAGACAATAACAACTGATCAAGGGTCAGTTTTCACTGGTCGAAAGATGCAAGAATTTGCTCAGGAAACAGGTTTCAAACTTCTAACATCAACGCCTTATTATGCACAGGCGAATGGTCAAGTCGAAGCAGCTAACAAAGTGGTGATTGGCTTGATAAAGAAACATGTTGGGAAGAAACCAAAGAATTGGCATAAGACGTTAGACCAGATTCTGTGGGCTTGTCGAACGTCCCCAAAAGAAGCCACTGGTACAACACCGTATAGGCTAACTTTTGGCCATGATGCAGTGTTGCCATCAGAAATTTGTCTTCAATCTGCAAGGGTTCAGAGGCATTATGATATTCCTTCTGAAGTTTATTGGAACATGATGTTAGATGAACTGGTGGATTTAGACGAAGAGAGATTACACGCTCTCGACCTACTCAGGCTTCAGAAGAAAAGAGTAGAAGACTCTTATAATAGAAAGGTAAAACCTAAGGTATTTTTGCCTGAAGAACTAGTTTGGAAGGTAATTCTTCCCATGGATCGAAGGGATCGAAGCATGGGAAAATGGTCACCCAAATGGGAAGGACCCTTCAGAGTTATCCAAATTTTTTCTGGTGGAGCCTATGAAGTCGAAGAGTTAAGTGGAGATAAAAGGCTCTTGAGAGTAAATGGTAAATATTTGAAAAAATACAAACCTATACTTCAAGAGATAAAAATAAAATAATAAAAGAACAAGACTAAATTAACCATAAAAATGCCAAAATAGAAATTTTATAAATTTCAGCCAAGATGGCAATTGTTGTCGAATAACGATTACAGAATATGGTTACAAAAGAGAATCAATCAAAAGGTAAGAGAGTTCTTGAGTCGAAGATACTTGGCTTGCTGCAGCTCCAACCTCTTCTTGCACCAGGCGTTCTCCTGCACTAGTTTGGCAATCTGAGCGTCGAGGCTTTGGGCCCTCTCAGCGAATTCCAGGCCTTGTTTGATCTCAGTTTGGCTCTCGGTGTCTGAGATGGTCGAAAGAAGTTCCTCCTTGCGTACAGTGTTGGCGTTTATCTTCGCCTCTATTTCTGCGATTTGTGCCCGGAAGGAAGCATTCTCTCGATCAATGGCATCGACTTCTTCCTGCGCAGACGCTTTTTGTTTCGACAACTCCGCAATTCGAGAAGTCGAATCTGAGACAGCAGTCCACGCAGAGGAGCTTTTGCCATACAACACCTCAAGCTGACTGTTAAACCCCCTTTGGCGCCTATAATCTGCTGAGACTTGATCAATCATAGAGTGTAACTCCATGATCAAGCCTGAGACTTCTGGGGCTACAGCTTCAAAGTCGACAACATTCAAGACCTCTTTTAAGCATGATGGAGTAGTGGGGTCCCCTTCTAAAGCCTTCATCAAGTCCCTCTTGAAGAACTGGGCCTTAACCTTCGCCAAAGCATCATCAAGGGGAGAAGTTTCAGTAGACTTCCCCGACAGGGTAGGAACTTCCTGACTAGCGTCAGACGAACTCTTGCTCTCGGTGATTGCGTTGAGGTAGCTAACAGGGTCAGTTTTTTTCAAGAGTTCCAAGTCCTCTTTCGACCTGTGCTTCGTTGAGGTAACCCTTGCAACAACATTGTCTTGGGTTTGAGGTTCTTGAGTGTTAGGTGCCTCGACTGGTTGCTCTTTGACTCGGGCTGGGGCAGTACCAGCGTCGACTTGTGGCTCTTCGCTAGCGTCACCTTGGCGTTCTTCGCTAGCATCACCCTGGGGTCCTTCGCCAGCGTCATCTTGGTGTTCTTCGCTAGCGTCACCTTGGTGTCCTTCGCCAGTGCCACCTTGGTTCTCTTCGTCAGCAGCATCTTGATTTTCTTCGCCAGCATTGCCTTGGTCCCTTTCTTCATGATTCTCTTCTGACAGATCCACCACCTGAACTGTTTCTGGCTGTTGTTCCTCCACCAGAGGTTCCTCTGTTGGTTTTTCTACCGTTTCAGCATTGGCCTCATTCTCAGTATGGGCTTTGTCATTGCCCAAGCCTTTTTCCTGAGGCCTGCTAAGTTCAGCAGATTCCAGCGTTTCTGAGGTCCTTGGCGGAGAACTTTCAGTAGTGTCCTGAAAAGGGAAAGAAGACGAATCTTCAGAGATCGAAAGAGACACAATCGAATATGGGTATCTATACCTAAGTTATAAAAGGGTCTAAGGGATTACCTGTGGATTAGCTTCAGCCCCAGGGCTGGAATTGTCGCTTTCGACAGGCTTGTTAAGAAGAATGTTTAGTTCCTCCTCAGTTGGTTCCTCGATGATCACTGGAGGTGGCCTAGGCTTTCTCACAGCAACCTTTATTCTGACAGTTCGACCTTCAGGAGCAGGAGCAGGAACAGAAGCATCCTTCATCAACTTTCGCCTCTTTAGAGGGGCAGGAGGGGAATCACTTTCTTCATCACTCCCAGATTCGACCACCAGTCCTGGCCGTTTCTTGGGCGAAGGTGCCTAGAAAACCAATAGGAATTCGATTGAATAATTGCATCGAAAATCAAAAATCGAAAGCCAGAAGAAAGATGAAGAAAGTCTGGTTACCGATATAGAAGGCTTCTTCGAAGAGCCTTCCCCCTGTTGGTTGCTTGTGGTCTTCGCCGGCGCTGTAGTTTTCGCCGGCGGTGGAGGTTTTATTGAAGGGCCTCCTCCTTGTTGGCCTTCTGTAGCCTTCTTGGCTACAGGCTTTCGAACAACTGAAAACAAATAAAAAGTTAACAGGCTAGCAGTCGAAGAGAAAGAAAAAAAAGTAATGTGAGGACATGAACTTACATTTCTTTATTTTGTCCAACACAAGGACAAAAGACTTCTGCAGCTCATCCATGAAGTCCTTCTCGTCGAAGAAGTACTCAGCATAATAGCTTTTCCACCACTCCTCGAAGGATGGTGAACAAAGAAAATTGAGCTGGTAGTCAAACAACGAGAGGACTGTTCGACCAGCATATCTTCCGATATGCTTGATGGCAGCTTCTTCTGTGTAATCATTGCAGAAGTACAGCATGGACTTCTCTCTTTAAAAAATCGGAGAAGGTAGGGTTTGGATAATACCAAACTGGCGAGATACCAGGTTTGGTTGGTATGCAATCAGACTCAAATGAGTCTTTGAGCTTTTGAATCGAAGAGGCATGATCCTTGGTGTAAGGAACGCCTCCCAAAGTATTGTATGCTCATCGACATTAGGACCACTCGACGTCCTTGGATGTGGCCTTGTGAACCATGCTGGACCTACCTGCCGTCGAGCAAATGGAGCCATAGTTGAAACAAACTCCTTCCTTCGAGCAAACATTAGAACGAAGTTGGTGAAGGTTTGCTGAAACTCCAGTCCATCGTCCATAGGTGTCAGCAGAGCCAGCCTGGTTCCTTCGACGCGTCTATTCGCTATCGCTGGAGCCTGTTCATTTATCTGAACCTTCTTGGGCAAGAAAGATTCGAAAGTGGCGTTGAGCCACAGTTGGAGCAGCCAAAAGGGCCCAGCAAGTAGCAAACTGGCCCTGTCCTCGATATGTTTCAGAAGAGTTGCCCCATTGCTGATCGAATCATAGAGGCTAGCCAGAATCAGTTCTGCCAAACAGATGTTTTGGCGGTGATGCAGTTGAGTAGCAAGAGTGACCATCTTTTTGGTCACCTGTAGAGACTTCGAGCAAAACACAAAGCGAGTTAGCCATAAGGCTAGAAACGCTATGTGTTCGACATCCGACACAGCATCTGTCGACCTGTCGTGATAATGGTTGATGAAAGTGGTGTATGTTGGTTTGGTCTCAGAGAAGCCAATTTGGTCCTCCGACATCTCCTCCGGATCGAAGTAATCCCCGGTGGGTCGAAGGCCAGTAATAGCGGCCACATCGAAGAGTGTGGGGGTTAGCATCCCACAGGGAAGATGGAAAGTAAAGTGGGAGTAGTCCCAAAACAACAGTGAAGCTATCAGCATCTCCGGGGAGTAGTTCAAACCTGTCTTCGACAGCATCACTAGGTCGAAGATTCCCATATCCTTCCAGATCGAAGTTTGGTGCTTCTCCACCTTTGTTAGCCAAGCAACATAATCGGAGGTAAGGTTAGGGCAAGACCTGAAGACCCTAACACCTCTGTTGAAGAAGCGGAGGTCGATTTTTTCACGTGCAGGGTCTTCATTGTCTTCTGCGTCTTTCTTGGCGCATGCGACTGGTTTGAGTTTCTCGACTATCGGGAAATAGCTCTTGATCTTCAGAGCTTCAAAGATACTTGGATTCATGGGGCCAGACATTGCAAAGATCTGGTTGGAGTATCCAACCGGGATCATCAAGTGGCGCGAGTAAGCATCGCGAACGGCGATGTCAGAAGGTTCAGGAACCCTTCGTTTGCCTGTAGAATTTACTACCGGAGCAGTGACGAAAACCTTGGGTTTAGCATGTTCAGTTGGTGCGTTAGCACTAGGAGCAGTAGAACCAGATGCCATGGATTAGTGTGGAGTTTGAAATAAGGTTGAAGACGAAGTGAAAGAGGAAGAGTTTCTGCAAAGATAACAAGCTTGTATGAAAACAGAGAAGTTTGAAAGGCTAGATGGCGTAAAAAGTCCCACAATGGGATATTCACTGCTATTTATAGTAGTGGGAAAAATCCCCAAAAACGAGGACATTAAATGCCATTTAATGCTGCAGGAGTTAGTGGGACGCGTGGCAGCCCCCTGTTGTTTTAGCCGTTTCTGCAGAAATAGAGGGACGCAGCGTGCGTCCTCGTTTTTGAGAATTGTCATAATGACAAATTCTGAAATGACGTTTGGTACTGCACGCCGTACTGAAAGTGACGTCCTAGGTACGGAACAATGATGGTTTTCTTGGGATTGCCAATAGTTGGTAGAAAACAACAAAAAGTGCACAAGTTAATTTGTGACTAAGCATAAAAAGACAAGTGTCGAATGGCGTTTTCAAAGAATGCCTTTTTCTGTCAGAGTCGAAATAAGGCATTCTTGGGGGGCAATTTGTTGGCTCCTAAATTCGACACTCTTGTTTTATCAATGTCAACCATTAAAAGCTGAAAAATGCTTTTGACTGGCTAAGTCTGTCGAAGTGCCCGTCGAAAGATGGCAAAGTACTTAGAAGATTTCTTCCAAGGAAGAAGGCTGGTTGCCTTCGACGTCGAAGGAGTTTCTCGTCGAAGATGTCTCTTGACGAAAGTGTTCGATGGTTCAGAGTGGAGCAGTTTGAAATTCAAGCGATTGGAGGGAAAACGGTTTCCAGCAGTTACTACGTGCAAACGTGCAAGGATCTGGAGCGTCGAACGTGGAGAACGTGCCAAGTGGATTGATCTCGAAGCAGTGTAACTGCCCGACGGTTACTTGGGATGTTTTAGTATAAATAGTAGTAGATATGTAGTTTCTCGTGTGTGTTCACAATTCTATACAAAGTCACTCATATAGATTCAAGTACCCAGTGTGTGAGAAAGAATTGTTGAGAAATGTATGTGTGAAACACCAATTTTATCAATTAAAGTCATTTACTTTTCCAGAAATTTACTTGCTTTCCTCTTTACATTCTTGTCGAACCTTTTACTTTAAAGCCTTGTTTATTTTACCAAGTCTTTCCTTTATGCAATTCATTTAAAGCCAATTTATTTAAAGCCTTATCCAATTCAATCAAACTTCAAAATCAACCTATGTCCTAGGATCAATCTGATCGATCCTGCGAGTAACCAGATAAGTAACCATTTGGAGGATCAGCGGTTGTTTACCAAAACCCTAGGTAAACAGGTAGACAAAGGTATATGAAGTCAAAAAGAGTGTATGAAACAATTCCTATGCCTTATGGTCATTTTTTCTCGCATTTGCTCAAACTTTCTTTGGTGGAAACCAACCATTTGGATCCTGTTATTTCTCCTTATCCTGAGGGATTTGATCCCAACGACGAATGTGGTTACCATTTATGGGCACCTTGTCATTCAATTGAAGATTGTAAGCCATTCATAGTTTCATTCATCTTCTGTTTTACTTTATTTTATGGTCTAATCTATCAATGCTCATGCCTTACAAAAATAGAAGATAGAGTAATCACAGTGGAAAATAGTTGAGTATCGAGACTCCTAGTGATATGATGTAGGAAATTTTTTTAACTTGGATGTAGAAAATTTATTTCTCCTAGGAGATTCCTGTTCATTTACATAATCTATTGTTTAAATAACTTGTATGTTTAAAGTGAACTCATAACTCATTATTATTATTTTTAGAAGAATGAATTCCGATACTTGTGCCACTAATGAAAATATTTTCCTTGCTGATAGTGCAACTACTCATACAATTTTAAAAGATAAAAAGTATTTCTCTTACTTAGTAAAGAGAAATATTGATGTCAACATTATATCTGGCACCTCAAAAATAATTGAAGGCTCCTGAAAGGCTAGTGTATTATTAAGTGGAGGAACAACATCATACATTAAGAATGCACTATATTCCTCTAAATCTAATAGAAACATATTGAGTTTCAAGGATATTCTCCTAAATGGCTACCATATTGAAACAAAAGATGATGGAGGTATTGAATATCTTTGTATTACACAAAAGAACTTGGAAAGAAAATGTGTAATGGAAAATCGACCGGCTTTTTCTTCAGGCTTGTACTACACTTATACTAGTATAATTGAAGCACATGTCATTGTAAATCATAAGTTTACAAATAATAATATATTTGTAATTTGGCATGACTGGTTGGGCCATCCCGGTTATATAATGATGCAAAAAATAATTGAAAATTCATAAGGTCTTCGATTAATGAGTCGGGAAATTAGTCAACCAAATAAGTTCTCATGCAACTCTTGCTTGCAATAGATGTTGATAATTCGGTCATCACCAAAAAAATTTGGGATACCCATCATGTAGACCATTTAGATATTTTAAGATTTTAGTTGATGCATAAAATAAATGGTCACATGTTTGTTTATTGCCAACTCGCAACCAAGCGTTTGCAAGATTGATAGCTCAAATAATTTGAATAAGAGCCTAATTCCCTATTTATCCTGTCAAGAAAATACGTCTTGATAATGCTGCACAATTTTCATCTCAAACATTTAATGAATATTGTATGTTTATTGGAATTGACATTAAACATACAGTAGCACGTGTTCATACACAAAATGGGCTTGTAGAATCATTTATCAAACGTATAAAATTAATTACAAGACCACTTATTATGAGACGCAAACTCCCTGTTTCCACTTGGGGACATGCAATTTTGCATGCTGTAGTGGTAGAAATGTTGAGACTAAGCCATTGAATTAAATTAACTCGCACAGATCAAATTAAAAATCGGCACCGCGCTTTATTGTTTCCAAAGGAATAGGAAAAGAGCGAATAACCCAAAAGGAGGGGGAGAGAATCAAAGTTTTGGGGTTGGTTATGCAAAGGGAAGGTATTAGCACCCTAAACATCTACAGTACTCCCTAGGAACCTCTTTGAAAATTTGTGTATTTTGGCTATAAATATTCTATAGAAAAATAGATGGTGGAGATGAGAAAAGAAGTATTTTTTACAAATTTTGCACCCGCCACAGTTTCGAACCTTTAGTGCCTACGTACCACCTTTCGTGCAATAGGGGATCAGGGTACTCGTAGTTCACCTTTCAAAATTTTAAAACACAAGTGTGTTGGTTAATTTTAAGAGACGAGACGTTATCGTCGTATCCGAATGGAAGAACATACTTACTACCCACGATTACAAGAAAGGAGAACTTGCGTCATCTCAAAGTGGAGGATATGGCTTGGATTTTAAAATCAGCAAAGCCTCACTCAACACCTAAGTGGAAAATATCTTACTTCACTATATATCATAGAAGTATAGTAGCTCACATTGTAACACCCTCTAAAACCCCGCATATAATTTTCGTAAATATTAAAAATTATAAACTCAGAGTACATGTAATAATCGAGGAATGCTACAATTCTCTTTTAATAAAATAAATTCCTGTCATGCATAATTTTAGTGGTAACTCGTACATGTCTACACAGCGGAATAATTTATTTAATAAAAATCAAACGTTATAATAATTTCCAAGTCATCAGGGATTAACACCTGGAAAGTCAACATCATAGTATAACAAATAAAAAAAAGAAATAAACGAGTCTGACTAAAGCAGCTCGACAACCAAACGTTCCCGGAGTTACAACTATCAGAGCATGACCCGGACATACTAAAACGAAACTAAACTAGACACGATAAGCCTTCGCCAAGCACCTGAGCGAAGCTCCTCAATCTGAAATATTCAACAGTAAGGGTGAGCTTCTCAAATATACATTTGGTTATACATTCATAACAATCAATTCACGAAATCATAAGCATCACCTACTAATTAACATATTTCATAGTTTACAAAACCTTTACAATTCATATATCCTTGACATATTGCCTTTCATTTTTGCAAACATTCATCAAACATCATCAACCATTTATCAATTCGTACGTGCATACAGACAATCAAATATAACATTGGAACAATCATCCATTCATGTTATATTCGAGTAATGCAACACACCCATGCATGTGGTACCACTACACCGCCCCATTAAATCGCGGGTCACGGATAACTCACCGTTCCATTATATCGCGGACACGGCTACCACCTCAACGTTCCATTAAATCGCGGACACGTATATTGGCCACCATGTTAATTCCACACAATGGGAATTAACAAATGCAACATGATATGTAAGTATGTAACACTCAGCATACTATGAACATCGATCAACATATCATGCACATCAACAATATCAAACATAACATGATATGAAATAGCATGTAACCACTCAGCATACCATTTAAACATCAATCATATCAAGTCACGGATAGCATGTAATCACTCAGCATACTATTCAAACATCAACCAATCACATCAATTATATCATATTTCATACTCGATAACATATCTAAAAGCATGGCAATAAAAATCCAACGTCAAAACACTGAAATCAAAAATTCAGAAACTCATCACAGCAGAGCAACACGGGCACCCGTGTTGTGCAACACGGCCCGTGTTGTGCAGAACGTCCAGAAAATGCACATTTTAATTTCATCAGTACAGGGGCTCTGACACGGGTACCCGTGTTGTGCAACACGGCCCGTGTCGTGCAACCAGGAGCACACCCCTTCCAACTCAGAGGAGCAACACGGGCACCCGTGTTGTGCAACACGGCCCGTGTTGCTGAGCGCGCACAGGATTTTCCTGAACCTGCAGCAGCTCAGAAACGGCAGTCCAAATGCGGGAAAACGTCCGCCAAAACGCATAATTCAGTACCTAACGCATCGAGTTTGTACAATTCACAACAACACCACAATATCCAAGTTACCAACAATTATTAGAATAACCTTAACCGGGGATTAACCGTCCTTTTGGGGAATTCTACTGACACTAAGGTTATCCCTACAACTTCCAAGGTAATTTCACGATCATTAGATATATACTCCCAATTCCTCATTTGGGACCTAAAACTCTTAATCGATTCATAAAAATTGGGAACCTAACCCTTTTCTAACAAGGTTCAGTCCTACGGTTATCGATCCCTAGAAACATCTAACAATTGGGATTTTCCTACAATTACCCGAATCAACCGTACATAAACCCATAAACAAATATAAATCGAGTATAAACCCCCCTTACCTTATCAATTAGCAGCTTTGAGTTCTTGGGCGATGTTCTTCGTTCTCCGTTCTTCAGAGCTCTATTTTCCCAAATTCCAACTTCTGTTCTTACGTGAAAACCAAAAATGAGAAAATGGCCTAAGTCCCAAACATAACTTTATTTCTCTGCACCCCCACTCTTTACTAACAACATCTAAGCCCAATAACATAAAAATTCTAATATTCCTTATTTCTTTTATTTTCCTCAAATACTCCAAAATAAATAATTCTTTTTATTTTATTAATTCTAATAAAATAAATTCCCAAATTTAAATAAATCAATTAATTGAAAACGGGGTGTTACAACTCTCCCCCACTAAAAGAGTTTTCGTCCTCGAAAACATACCTTAGACGAACAGCTCCGGATAAGCCTCTTTCATCTGGCTCTCCAGCTCCCAAGTGATATTTCCATCTGCTGGGCCTCCCCAAGCAACCTTCACTAATGCTATCTCTTTACCTCTTAACTGTTTCACTTCCCGATCTTCTATCCTCATAGGCAATGTTTCTACTGTCAGGTTATCTCTTACCTGTACATCATCTATTTGGATTACATGAGATGGGTCTGGAATGTATCTCCTCAACTGAGAAACATGAAAAACATCGTGTAAATTCGCAAGTCTCGGAGGTAAAGCAATACGATAAGCAACTTCTCCAACTCTTTCCGTAATCTGAAACGGACCAATGAAACGCGGAGTCAACTTCTTAGATTTCAACGCTCGACCAATACCCGTCATCGGAGTAACTCTCATAAACACATGATCTCCAGCACTGAATTCTAAATTCTTTCTCCTCTTATCATGATAACTTTTCTGACGACTCTGAGAAGCTCTCATCTTTTCTTGAATCAATTTGATCTTTTCGGTAGTCTGCTGAACAATCTCTGGCCCAACTACCGAACTCTCTCCAGATTCATACCAACACAAAGGTGTTCTACACCGTCTACCATACAATGCCTCAAACGGAGCCATACCAATACTCGAATGGTAACTATTGTTATAAGTAAATTCAATCAATGGCAAATAGCTATCCCAAGCTCCACCTTGCTCTAAAACACAAGCACGCAATAAATCTTCTAAAGATTGAATCGTCCTCTCCGTCTGTCCATCAGTCTGAGGATGGTAAGCTGAACTCAACCTCAATCTAGTACCCAAAGCCTTCTGCAATCCTTCCCAAAATTTCGAAGTGAACCTCGGATCTCTATCTGACACAATACTAGAAGGAACTCCATGCAAACTCACTATTTTCTCAATATACAATTGTGCCAATCTCTCCATTGAGTAATCCATTCGCACCGGTATAAAATGAGCAGACTTAGTCAACCTATCCACAACGACCCATATCGCTTCACAATTCATAGGAGTCCTCGGCAACCCAGATACAAAATCCATAGAAATACTATCCCACTTCCATTCTGGAATAAACATTGGTTGCATAAATCCAGACGGCTTCTGATGCTCAATCTTCGATTTCTGACAGATTAAACATGCATACACAAATTCAGCTATTTCCCTTTTCATTCCCGGCCACCAAAACAATTTCTTCAAATCATGATACATTTTCGTGGCACCCGGATGAATACTCATCCCACTGCGATGTCCTTCCTCTAATATACTTTTCTTGATTTCTGCGACATCAGGGACACAAACTCTATCGCCAAACCTCATAACATCATTTTCATCAATCCTAAACTCACCACCTTGACCTTGGTTGATCAATGTCAATTTATCAACTAAATTAACATCGGATTTCTGCCCGATTCTGATCTCTTCTAGAATACCACTAGTAAGTTTCAACATACCCAAACGAACACACTTCGGAGTACTTTCACAAACCAAACTCAAATCTCGGAATTGCTCAATTAAATCCAATTCACGAACCATCATCATAGACATATGCAAGGACTTCCTGCTCAAAGCATCTGCAACTACATTTGCCTTACCAGGATGGTAATTCAAACCAAAATCATAATCTTTGAGGAATTCTAACCACCTTCTTTGCCTCATATTGAGCTCTTTCTGATCGAAAAGATACTTCAAACTCTTATGATCGCTATACACTTCAAATCTCGAACCATACAGATAATGTCTCCACAATTTCAAGACGAACACAACTGCTGCCAGTTCTAAGTCATGAGTAGGATAGTTCCTTTCATGAACCTTCAACTGTCTCGAAGCATACGCAACTACCTGTTGGTTCTGCATTAAAACACCACCTAAACCCAACAGAGATGCATCACAATAGACCACAAAAGATTCCACCGGATTCGGCAAAATCAGAATAGGAGCACTAGTCAATCTCCGTTTCAATTCTTGGAAACCTTTCTCACAATCAGAGTCCCAAATAAACGCTTGTCCTTTACGAGTCAACTTCGTCAACGGCAATGCTAACTTTGAGAATCCTTCGATAAACTTTCTGTAATAACCTGCAAGACCAAGAAAACTTCTGATTTCCGAAACAGTCTTCGGCGCTTCCCACTGAGATACCGCTTCTACTTTTGTAGGATCCACTGCAATACCATTTTTAGAAATCACATGTCCAAGAAAACTAACTTCATTCAGCCAGAACTCACATTTGGACAACTTTGCATACAACTTCCTATCTTTCAACAACTCTAACACAATTCTGAGATGTTCCGCATGATCTTCGTCATTCTTGGAATAAATCAGAATGTCATCAATAAAAACCACAACAAACTTATCCAGATACGGATGAAAAATCCTGTTCATATATTCCATGAAAACACCAGGTGCATTAGTAACTCCGAACGGCATAACAGAATATTCATAATGCCCATACCTCGTTCGAAAAGCAGTCTTTTGAATGTCTTCCGCTTTCACACGAATCTGATGATATCCAGATCTCAAGTCAATCTTACTGAATACACTGGCTCCAATTAGTTGATCCATCAAATCATCAATCCTCGGTAACGGGTACCGATTCTTAATGGTTACCTTGTTCAATTGCCTGTAATCAACACACAGTCTCATAGAACCTTCTTTCTTCTTAACCAACAATATCGGAGCACCCCAAGGCGAAACACTTGGACGAATAAACTTCTTCTCCAGTAAATCTTCCAACTGACTCTTCAATTCAGCCAATTCAGACGCAGACATACGATATGGCGCCATCGACACCGGTCTCGTACCAGGAATCAAATCTATAGAAAATTCCACCTCTCTCTCAGGAGGTAATTCACCAACATCATCCGGGAAGACTTCTGGAAAATCACACACCACTGGCAATTCACCACTCCTGACCTTTCCCGTTGCATCTAACGAAGCAAGTAACATAAACACGTTAGCACCATCTTCCATTGCTTCTTGTACCTGCCTAGCAGTCATAGTCAAATTCTCGACACCAACTGCTTCTGGAAAAATCACCGTCTTAGCAAAACAATTCAGATGAACCCGGTTGAATTCCAACCAGTTCATCCCAAGGATAATATCAATTTGTTCAAGCGGTAGGCACACTAAATCCATACCGAAACTTCTACCAAAAATCTCAATAGGACAATTCCTACATACAAGTGAAGTTGTCACTGAACCCGATGCAGGAGTATCAACAACCATGCTACCTTGCATACCAGATATGTCCAGTTTCAACCTCTCAGCACAATCCAAAGAAATGAAAGAATGAGTTGCACCAGTATCAATAATTGCAACTAAAGGTGTGCCATGAATAAAACACGTACCTTTAATCAATCGATCCTCTGGAGTAGTCTCAGATCCAGACAAAGCGAACACTCTTCCACTTGACTGATCCTTCCTAGGCTTAGGACACTGCGGACGAATGTGACCTTCTTCGCCACAATTGTAACAAGTAACAGACTTCCCTTTGCAATCAATAGACAAATGACCGGCCTTTCCACATTTATAGCACTTCTTCTCATCACTCTTGCAATCTCGAATGTGATGACCAGACTCACCACACCTGTAGCATCTGATAGGAGCCTTAGAATCTCCCCCACTAGGCCTTTTCCAACCGCCTGATCTCTGGTTATCTCTACCATATGGCTTGCCACGGTCCATATGTTGCTTTCCTCTTTTGTCAACAGCCCCACGAGAGTGAGACGACCTATTCTTGGTAATATCTTCTTCCAAGATTCTGCTACAATCCACCAGATCAGAAAATCTACGAATACGCTGGTACCTGATTCCCTGCTTAATCTCATCTCGGAGACCATTCTCAAATTTGATACATTTAGAGAATTCTCCAGCCTCATCATTGTTGTAGTGTGCATAATACTTTGCCAGCTCAGTGAACTTAGTAGCATACTCACTAACAGTCAGATTGCCCTGCTTAAGCTCCAAAAACTCAATTTCCTTTCTTCCCCGAACATCTTCAGGAAAGTACCTCCTCAGAAAAGCCCTTCTGAAGTTAGCCCAAGTCAGTGCCTCTCCATCCTGAACCATTTCAGTCCTTGTGGCAACCCACCAGTCGTCGGCCTCTTCTGCCAACATATGCGTACCATATCTGACCTTCAGATCTTCAGCACAATCAATCACACGGAAAATCCTTTCGATTTCCTTCAGCCACTTCTGAGCACCTTCAGGGTCATGTGTACCTTTGAACAACGGAGGGTTGTTCCTTTGGAAATTTCCCAATTGCCTATCAGCACCAATCATGCCTCCAGTTGGGTTTCCAGCAAGTACACCAGCTAACATCCCCAAAGCCTCAGCTAGTGCAGCATCATTTCGTCCATTACCTCTTCCAGCCATATTCCTGAGAATTAAAACATACTCCACATCAGAATACAGTATCGACAGTGTTACCTTGCACTAGTCGCATACGAAAAGGAATGACTGACTCAAGACTCTGGTCACAACGACCGACTATGCTCTGATACCACTATTGTAACACCCTCTAAAACCCCGCATATAATTTTCGCAAATATTAAAAATTATAAACTCAGAGTACATGTAATAATCGAGGAATGCTACAATTCTCTTTTAATAAAATAAATTCCTGTCATGCATAATTTTAGTGGTAACTCGTACATGTCTACACAGCGGAATAATTTATTTAATAAAAATCAAACGTTATAATAATTTCCAAGTCATCAGGGATTAACACCTGGAAAGTCAACATCATAGTATAACAAATAAAAAAAAGAAATAAACGAGTCTGACTAAAGCAGCTCGACAACCAAACGTTCCCGGAGTTACAACTATCAGAGCATGACCCGGACATACTAAAACGAAACTAAACTAGACACGATAAGCCTTCGCCAAGCACCTGAGCGAAGCTCCTCAATCTGAAATATTCAACAGTAAGGGTGAGCTTCTCAAATATACATTTGGTTATACATTCATAACAATCAATTCACGAAATCATAAGCATCACCTACTAATTAACATATTTCATAGTTTACAAAACCTTTACAATTCATATATCCTTGACATATTGCCTTTCATTTTTGCAAACATTCATCAAACATCATCAACCATTTATCAATTCGTACGTGCATACAGACAATCAAATATAACATTGGAACAATCATCCATTCATGTTATATTCGAGTAATGCAACACACCCATGCATGTGGTACCACTACACCGCCCCATTAAATCGCGGGTCACGGATAACTCACCGTTCCATTATATCGCGGACACGGCTACCACCTCAACGTTCCATTAAATCGCGGACACGTATATTGGCCACCATGTTAATTCCACACAATGGGAATTAACAAATGCAACATGATATGTAAGTATGTAACACTCAGCATACTATGAACATCGATCAACATATCATGCACATCAACAATATCAAACATAACATGATATGAAATAGCATGTAACCACTCAGCATACCATTTAAACATCAATCATATCAAGTCACGGATAGCATGTAATCACTCAGCATACTATTCAAACATCAACCAATCACATCAATTATATCATATTTCATACTCGATAACATATCTAAAAGCATGGCAATAAAAATCCAACGTCAAAACACTGAAATCAAAAATTCAGAAACTCATCACAGCAGAGCAACACGGGCACCCGTGTTGTGCAACACGGCCCGTGTTGTGCAGAACGTCCAGAAAATGCACATTTTAATTTCATCAGTACAGGGGCTCTGACACGGGTACCCGTGTTGTGCAACACGGCCCGTGTCGTGCAACCAGGAGCACACCCCTTCCAACTCAGAGGAGCAACACGGGCACCCGTGTTGTGCAACACGGCCCGTGTTGCTGAGCGCGCACAGGATTTTCCTGAACCTGCAGCAGCTCAGAAACGGCAGTCCAAACGCGGGAAAACGTCCGCCAAAACGCATAATTCAGTACCTAACGCATCGAGTTTGTACAATTCACAACAACACCACAATATCCAAGTTACCAACAATTATTAGAATAACCTTAACCGGGGATTAACCGTCCTTTTGGGGAATTCTACTGACACTAAGGTTATCCCTACAACTTCCAAGGTAATTTCACGATCATTAGATATATACTCCCAATTCCTCATTTGGGACCTAAAACTCTTAATCGATTCATAAAAATTGGGAACCTAACCCTTTTCTAACAAGGTTCAGTCCTACGGTTATCGATCCCTAGAAACATCTAACAATTGGGATTTTCCTACAATTACCCGAATCAACCGTACATAAACCCATAAACAAATATAAATCGAGTATAAACCCCCCTTACCTTATCAATTAGCAGCTTTGAGTTCTTGGGCGATGTTCTTCGTTCTCCGTTCTTCAGAGCTCTATTTTCCCAAATTCCAACTTCTGTTCTTACGTGAAAACCAAAAATGAGAAAATGGCCTAAGTCCCAAACATAACTTTATTTCTCTGCACCCCCACTCTTTACTAACAACATCTAAGCCCAATAACATAAAAATTCTAATATTCCTTATTTCTTTTATTTTCCTCAAATACTCCAAAATAAATAATTCTTTTTATTTTATTAATTCTAATAAAATAAATTCCCAAATTTAAATAAATCAATTAATTGAAAACGGGGTGTTACACACATCACTACAAGGATTGACAAGAGTCTAATCTTTTGAGAAAATTTTAAAGTAAAAAGCCAAAGTGGAAAAAAGGTTTCAATGAGATTGATTTGACTTTTAGTCTTCTCACAAAATATGTCAAAGTATTATTAAGTTGGTTAAAATTTGATTAAGAAAACATTTTACAAATGCATGGACCTAAGTCCAAGTTTGTTATGAAAGTGGTTCAAGTTTAAAACAAGAATAGTTTTCAAATGAAGGGAGAAGATTTTTGAAATTAAAGAAGATGGGACGAGGTGAAGGGATTATCCTAAAGCATAAGGTAAAAGCTAGGGAAAAGAGTCGTCTAACCAACAAGAAACCAACACTTGACATACTGAGTCAATGTAGAATTCTCATCCTTTGGATTGAAATCAAGCAAGAAAAGATACTAAACCTCTCAAGAAAACCAAGCTTCAAAAGTAATAAGTCTTCACAAAAAAATCGGGCAGAGTAACGGCTGTATATAAATGAATTCCCGATCCCAGAGAAAAGCATGTAATCAAAACAACCTGCACACAAAGCAAACAAACAACCCCAATGTCTTGGGGTAAACCCCAAGAACTCTAGAAAATGTTGCAATAAAAGTCACAAGGTATCAAGGTAGGTCAAGGTCTCTAATCCTAAGTCCAAGAAGTCCACAATCTCCATAATGCCAAGGATAGTAACCAAATAGTCCAAGTAACATTAAAGTTTTTTATGGTTCAAGTTGATTATTAGGTATCTTCAAAAAGAAATGAGAAGTTCAAGTGAGCAAACTAAAAATGATATAAAGATAAATTCTCAAATGAGCAAAGATGAAAATAACATGAAATGTAAATGCTAACATAAAATGGTACATAAAGTAAAGGCATAAAATAAAGGCAATTGTTAGAAATTAGAGGATTGATAAAATCAAAGCCTCTCAACAACAAGTTTCATTTGCTTTTTGTCAAGTATATCATTCATTTCAAAATCTCAAAGCAACATTGAATGATCAATGATATTTAAGTGATTCACTTTGACCAAAGCTTATGAAGATTCATTAGAGGATTGATAAGACCAAAGCGTCCTAACAATGAACCACAAAATTATTGGATCAAAGGTTTCAAATTAACATACTTGGGCTTGCAAACATAGGTTTGGGCCACAAATGATCATTTCTTGAATCGGGACAAAATTTCGCGCTATGTTAAGTAATCGTAAGTGGACTTATATAGAAGTCGCACCTATTTTGAGGTCGGTCAATAGCAATTATGTACCATATGTTTAGAGAAATGATATGTAAATTATTCTACAACAACATGTAGTACAAGTAAGAAGGGAATAAGATGAAGAGGGAGAGGATAAGTATTAAACCACATTTCAACGAAAAATTTAATCAAGCTATCATTAAAATCATTCATCCATTTTGGTGGAGTTAAACTCAACACCCAAAATCCAATGATGTTAATGAAGCTCGTGATCAAAGTCTCATAATTCAAGATCAGTTAGAATATATACAAAAATAAAATTGTATTTTAAAAATAAAGAAAAAATATTTTTTAAAATGGTTTTAAATGAAAATAAAAGGGGAAAATAGAAACTATATTCAAAACATCCAAGAAAAACTCAATGAGACCATAGAAAAATCAGAAGTGGGCTCAAATATTTTTTATAAATTTTTTGGTAATTTTTTAAATTCAGAAACTATTTTTAAAATTAAAAGAAATAGGCAAAATAAACCAAAAATTATGAAAAATAGTAAAGTCAAAAATAAAAATAAAATGAGGTCACCAATATTTGTCAAGAGATCATTGGATCCTTCCATATCTTTTTTCTTCAGAATTTAAAAATTAAGAAGAGTATTTTTAAACATTTAAGATAACTCAAATAAAGTGAAAAAATATAAAAATATCAAAACACAAAATAAAATTGTGAAAAAATAATAATCAGAAAGAGAAAAATCAAAAGTATTTTTTAAATTTTTTTCAGAATTTTTGAAGTTAAAATGAATTTTGAACTTTAAAACAAATGAAATATAAAATCAGAAAATAAAATAAAAATACCAAAAAGATGTAGACCATTTGATGAGAGTCAAAGCGCGTTAGTAAGCTAATCCAATGGATCAGACGTGATGTGCATATCATGGTCCTTAGTGAATAAAATACTGAATCATTTATTAAAATCAGAATTAAAAAAAACAAATGGTACAATGTCATTGTTTGAGAGATGACACGTTGGTCATCTTCAACCTCCAGTCACGCAAATTGCAGGTCTCTGAAATGGAAAAATTATAGCTCGATACCGGTACCATTTGCTTCGTCTCTTCAAGACAATTCCAATGGTACCCTCGCGAAAACTTTATGTAAGGTGTAGCTCAGTCATTTTGGAAGGAAAGATTTGAAAAAGGATTTGAAAATTCATGGCTAAATCTCACTTCCAGTTGAAAACAAATGTTGGGACTAGAATCATAACAATGAGAGCTTCATTATAATACCAAAGTTTGAGAGAATTGGTGAAGGAATCTACCTATTGAAGTTAAAATTCAGAGCTCTGAAATTTGACTTGGCTAGCACGATTTAGGAAGTCTTAGAGCTTTGTTCTTCTTCTGTTAGCTTCGATGAAGTTCAAGGATGAAGAGTTGACAAAGAAAATGGATTGAGGAAAGTTGTAAAACCATATTCAAAGTTGTAGAAAAGTGAGTTCAAGAGAAAGATTGACAGGGTGATTCTGGCTATCTAAGCTTGAGAAAATGGGTGAGATATAACATGTATTTATAGGAGAAGTGAATGGAATAAAGATGAGGGGTGAATGATGCAATTTGGAGGGAAATTGTGCACACTTGTTTTCATGAAATAAGTGTGATCACATGTGCATCAAAACACATCCAAATTATGCGTTTAGACACTCTAAATCATCCACACGCTTATGCTAATCATGTTTAAGTAGAAAACACACACAAATTTGGTTATTGAAAGTCAAATTATGGAAATTGCATTCTGACTATTTGAGAACATCAGTTCCAAAGTACCAACTTTGAAACCATGTTGTGCATAATTTAGGGAACCTTAGGACTTGATTCTTGATTCATTGGAAAGATAAGATCACCAACTTTACAATGTGAAAAGAATGGAATCAAATGGATGCTTGAGTTGAAAGTTGTGATGAGTCAAAGTTGAGAAAAGATACCGACTTTTTGTACTTATAAAACATTCTATGTTTTTCTTCAAAAATGACCTATAATGTCTTGCATCCAAACATGGCCTTCCATTTAAAATTTTCTCTTGACCAAAAAATATGGCATGAAGTAAATCTCTTGAATGAAATTTTGAGACTTAAACCATTTGGTGAAAATTCATGAGATGACCTATAATCTTTTGAGTTCTTAATACATATTCTATCCATTTTCAAGCTTTGCACATAAAAGGAGGGTTGAAGTTCTCATCCTTAAGATCATTGTTGAAAAATAATGGACTCAAAGAGATAAAATTGACCAAATTATGATCTTTTGAAGTCACATAAGGGAATTTGATGGCATATCTAGAGGACTTGTAATCTTTCTCAATCATTAGGCATCTTCCATATAAAATTTCCTTTAAACTTTTGAAGTGATTTGTTTATAAACATTTAAAGAGGATAATGTCTTTGGAATCACTCAAAAATACCAAAAAATGAGCAAGATATAGCCTTTAGAAGTTCAAAACCCTAGCTCCCAGAGCAACAAAATACCTTAGAAACCATTTTCAAATTTGACAAACTTTCTTGAACAAATACCTTTGTCATGTAAATAGAAGTTGTTTAGGATGATAATGAGAAACCATGGCAACCATAACCACTTCTAAATATTGATAATTGAGGGTATTATGCACTTGTGATCAAGAAATCAAGGACTTGTCCAACTAAGTCAAACCTCTTCAATCAACTTTTGCATCCTTTGACTTTCTTTGACAAATTGAGGCATGATGAATTATAGTAGACCTTGTCATGATGTCACTTTAAATCATCTTCAATGATGAAGTTTGAACCTCAATTAAATCTTGTTAAAGAAGGCATGGAAATAAACTCATGAACCTATAGATCAACCTGATGAAATGTGTTGTGCTTCCACCTATAGCATCATCAACTAGAGAAAAAATTCATAGTATTCATTAGTTAAAAGTTAATCAAAACAAAACATAGATGATCACAATATACAAATTAATATGCTTGGTGATTCGTCATGAGCAAACTTAAAGATAGAGAGAAGGATCAAACCCTAGTGTGATCTTGTTGTAATTGAGTTGATATGAGATGATAGAGGGAACTTAGGGGAAAATTTTGGGGTACAACACATGCTGTAACATTGGTAAAAAATTAGTTTTTGGTAAAGAACCTAACATTTCCAATCTAAGAATTTTTGGATGTGCGGTGTATGTCCATATTTATCTACCACAATGCACTAAGACGGGTCCTCTAAGAGGATGGCAATATATGTTGGATATGAATCTCCTTCTATTATAAAATACCTTTAACCAACAACAGGTATTTATTCACTACTTGTTTTGCTGATTGTCATTTTGATGAATCAAATTTTACAGCATTAGGGGGAGAGAATAAGAAGCTGGAAAATGAGATCAGTTGGAATAAATATATACCAGCTGCAAATGCTCCAACAAAAATGGATATCCCTATTGGCCAATCTAATGAGTCTCAACCACGCCTCAAGCGTGGCAGACCAATCGGTTCCAATGATAAAAATGCTAGAACTAGAAAGGGAGCTAAGAATAAAGATGCCCAAGTGAGGATATAGAAAATCTTAAATAATCTTCAGACATAATAAACATTTCATCTCAAGAAGAGATTGATCAGGTACTTGAAACTCATGAAAATAAAGATATCTCGATAAATTATGTCCAAAATGGAATACAATAGAACCAACACGAAGTTAACATTGATGATATTTATTCGTACAATATAGCGCTAAATGTGATAAATGACAAAGAGGATCATGAACCAACGTCTATTAAAAATTGTAGACAAAGTGAGGATTCGAAAAAATGGAAAGATGCAATTGAAGCAGAATTAAACTAACTCTACAAAAGACAAGTTTTTGGACATGTAGTCTGAACAGCTCCAGGTGTAAAGCAAGTTGGTTACAATTTTGTTTTCGTGCGAAAGCAAAATGAAAATAATGAAATTATGAGATACAAAGCTCGACTTGTCTCTCAAGGATTTTCGCAAATGCATGGAATTGGTTTTGATGAGACATACTCACCTATAATAGATGCAAACACTTTTCAATATTTAATAGCACATGAAGAGATAAATATGCATATGATGGATGTTGTAAAAACTTATCTGTATGGTTCACTTGATGGGGAAATTTACATGAAACTCCCTTAAGGGTTCAATGTACCAAATGCACATAATTCTGAATCTCGAGAAAACTACTCCATAAAATGGAACTAATATCTCTATGGGCTAAAATAATCTGGACGTGTATGGTATAACCGTCTTAGTGAATATTTTATTAGAGGGATATACAAATAACTCCATTTTGTCCTTGTATTTTTATAAAAATATCAGGAAAAGAATTTGCAAAATAGTTTTCTATGTTAATGACATAAATATTATTGGAACTCTTGAAGAGCTTCCAAAAGCTATAAATTGATTAAAGAAAGAGTTTGAGATGAAGGACCTAGGAAATACAAAAGCATGTCTAGGTTTACAAATTGAGCATTTGGACAAAGGAATATTTGTACATCAAGAAGGTTATATAGAAAAGGTTTTAAAATGCTTCTATATGGACAAATGTAACCCTTTGTCTACTCCAATAGTTGTTAGATCATTAGATATAGAGAAAGATCCTTTCAAGCCGTGAGAAAGCTTCCCATTAGCCTGCTTCAGAGAGACCTATTCGAACTGACTGCCAATGATGCCCCACTAAACATAAAAGTAGTAGAAAAACAAAGGGACAATGGACATTATCTTCAAATAATCACACACAACCTCAAAATCCTGGTGAAAGCTGGAACCCCAAGTCTCTAAAAATAATCTCGTACATAGGGAAATGGTTGACGTCATACTTCGAGCATATACGATGACGTTTCTCGAGGACGTAAAAAACCCATTCCTCCTCAGTGATCTCTCGCTCCATCCCCGGAGACACAACTATGAACACTTCCTTTGGGTTCTTGGTGAAGTAGGAGGAAATCTCTCGAGGGCCCGGTGCGACTTAATCCATGGAAGTCACAAGTGCCTCAGGAAAATTCTGCCCAGATGCATTTTATCCTGACGTGCTCAGCTCAGAGTCATGTTGTCCCTACGTAGTCTCTTCTGTCGAAGTACGCTCGAACGAGCTCTATTCGGAATCACTTTGCTCGCCCATACCTCCGTCTTTGGTGCTACTAGCCATTTTAACTGAAAACCAGAGGAAAAAAATGAATTTGACATCAAAATCAAATCCATCCTTTCATCGCTAATCAAGTGAAAGGGCACACAAAGGAACAAGGACCCTATCACCAACCAGAGCCCTCACTTAAAATAGCAAAAAATAGACGCAAGGATGATTCCCTCTAACGCATTAGGCGCCCGCCCACTAGGCTAAATCTTAACTCGCGCGAGGAGTAATCTCCCCAGCTGCTGGATTTTAAACCTCACTTGAGGGTTCATCATAAACGCATGAGGAACATAAGAGAAACTCAAAAGCGACCCAACTTCTCCGAAAACCTCGTCGTAAATTGCCATTAACGGTTCTAGTGCCAGATATTTCCAAACAAATTCACGGAGGAGCCAATATCCTCATGTGGTAGAACCACCATTAGACGCCAACAAACCACCAAAAAAATTCGCACTAAGCTACACTAATCCTAACCACATGCATCTTTAAAAGTCATAAAAATCTAACCTAGAACAAGGACAAAATTCACAGGAACCAGGGAAAAACGAGAAACTTACTTGGTCGGGGAGGATTAAGGGCGGAACGAGCAGAAACTTTAGTGGTGAACGACATCGCTTTGTAGAACTAGCAGAAATGCACAGAAGTAAGCAACCATAAAAGTGCAAATGAAGTTCCCCCTCTCACATTTATAGGCAGCTTTGCTAGCATGTGAACGGGCATGAGTCTAGGGAAACTTAGAGGTCGTCATCATTACACTCTAGTCCCTAGACTTGCCATCATTATGCATTTATGACAGCACGTGGCTTGATACAGGAACGACTGGATATCTCTCAGAGTCCAATCAACCATTCGGCTCCCTGCACATTGAACACAAGGGACCATATTCAGTTCCCTCAACACAGTTATCTACGAACACGCCTCGAAGCGTCTCTGTCTCCCACATCGAGCACCAAAAAGCACTACCAACACCTCAACACACGGGATGACTCTAAGTCATCACTCCTATGCCTAGGAGCAACGACTTGGGGGGATCCGACTCTAGACTGGCCCAATGGCTAAGCATGGCCCAATTCGCTTCTACCTTCCACATGGCCTAACGGCTTTCATCTACTAGCTCTGGCCCTTCAGTCGCACACATATGGTTGACTACACCCCATGAACAAAGAGATAAACAATGTCCTAAGCCAGGTGCCTTCTCGCATTGACAACTACCTCCAAGTCTTCTCGACCCGTGTGGAGCATATAACCAGGAAAACGCTCATAACGCATGTACCTGTAATATTTACCTTGCTCGGGGAAACAACTAGTTACACTATGCCAAAACAGATTTTAGGCAACACACCTTAGACAACACTTCTATACTGAAGTGCTGCTATATGTCCCAATAAAATTTTAAAACTATATACAATAGACAACGCTTTATAAAAAAGAGTTGTGTAAGCCACACTTTAGGCAGCGCTTAATGAAAGCGCTGCCTAAGGTAAATTAAAATTGAAATAAAATAAATAAATTCTAGAAAGCACTTCCTATATTCAAAGCGCTGCTATAGGCCCAACAACAGAAAGCGTTGTCATAGGCCCAAAGCGCTGCAAATGACACACTTTAGGCAGCGCTTTATACTAAAAAAATTGTTTTAGGCAGCACACTATAAATAGCGCTTTCTTCTAAAAGCGTTGTTATAGCTTTTAAAGAAATATCAGAAAAAGCACTGCTAAAGGCTTACTTTAAAAAGCGCTGTTATAGCTTTAAAAGAAATTTGAGAAAAAGCGCTGCTAAAGGCTTACTTTAGAAAGTGCTTGTAAGAAGCGCATCTTAAGGTCATACATACCCATAAATCATTACTATATCACGTGTTTAAAAGTGCTTCATATAAGCGCTGCTTTAGGGCATACATCATAAAGCGCTTTTTAATGGAAAAGCGTTGCTAAAGGAATACATCAGAAAGAGCTTTCAACGAAGCGCTGCCTAAGGTCATTAATTTCTTATTTCTAAATTAAAAAAACAAAAACCCTAAAACTCATAGGTTTTTGTTATTCTCTCAAAACATATTTCTCTGCAACGCAAATCTCTATTTCACAAACATTCTCTCAAAATAATCCTTCAACCTTCATTCATTAACGATTCATAACTTCAACACACATCCATAGTTTTCTTTATTGTTTCGTCATCAGCATCATAGAACCATCGAACTAGCTCTATCAATGATTCATAACTTCAACGATTCATTGTTTCAACACACATCCGTAAGTTCTCTTTTCTTTTCCTCAAATATATTGTTGTAGTTGTTGTTGTTTCTTATGTTTTGTGGTGAAACTAAGAGTGTATTGATGTATATTGTTGGAATCGTGAGAATCAAAACAGGCCATAAGAGTGTGTTATTATTGTTTCTTGTCATTATTTATGTGTCGAGTCATAACCACGAGCATGAGAGCAAAACTGAGATTTTATTGTTGTTAGCCACTGAACCGAGGTAGAAACATAGGTGATATTTTGTTGTAGTTCGAATTAAAGAAAAGCAGAGAGGATTATTTTTTATTATTTTTATCATTGAACTAGAAATAGAAGAGAGAATGATTGAGTGAAAGATGAAATAGAAAGAGGAAAGAAACTAGAGAAACAGGGGGAAATTTGGAAAAAAGTAGCGTGAAATCAAATGATGGAGCGATTTGTCTCACAAGTTATTAGGGTTTTCCTTTTTGATTTTCTTTATAGCTATGTTGTTAATTCTCGTTGTTAACTCCATCGCTGTTGTCCGTTTATATTGTTCACTTATCAATGTATTATTCACCATTGGGTTTTCTTCTTCTGCATTTTGCATTCTCCTTGCCTATTAAATTCTCTATTTTACTATATGTCCTACGTTTTTGCAAGTTGACATGTCATAGTTGGCTATCGTTCATCTATTTTCTTTCATTTGTAAAGGAACTTTATTTAATTTCTAGAACAAAAGTGCAAGTACTCCCACTTTCATATCTTGCTATTGCTAATGCGCTCCATTTCGATTTGTTAATTACCATATCGATTCGTATCGATTCATTTCACGAAATTTCAAGGGATCACTTCAGGAAATAACTTCAAGGGTTCGATTGAAATACTTTTCATGAAAGAATTGGATTTTAAGGTTCGAATCTGCATTTCTTCTTGTATATTCGATTTGATTTTTCATTTTGGTTTGAATTTCAGGAACTTAATATGCTTAATTTGTTTTCATTTAAGTTATTTTTATAAATTGTTATCATTATGTGAAAGGTTCCTTTGTTTTCTGAAGTTGAAAAAATATATTCTAAGAAATGATGTTGGTTTTGTTTTTCTTTTGTTATTAGGCCAGAGATAAAGTTGTGAGTTGTGGTATTCAATAGCTTGGATTTCTAAAAGATTAGCATCTCAGGTTAGGAGTTTACAAAGTGACGTTCATGAATATATTACAAGATACACTCAAAACCCCCGTTTTGTTTTAAACATGTTTGAAATGGAATTAGTGAACCTAATTGTTTATGTGCAGTTGCTGCCCGATTTCATAGGCGCTTTCACAATTTCTAATTTCTCTTGTGAAGAGTGAAATTATGATCGTTCTAAGAATCTTACACCGTGTGGTTCCAAAAGTTGTTGACTTCTCTACAGGTAATAAGTTGTTCTTTTGTTATAGCTGCGTGATTATTTATAGTGTTTTTGTTTAGCTTATTTAGTAGTAAAACCATGGATAAAAATGGATGTCTTCCAATCGATTGTAAAAAGAGTACGAGAATGGGGTATTAGAATTCGTTAAGTTTATTATTGAACATGCTGAAAACCCCATTCGAATGAAATGTCCTTGCTTGGGTAGTTGTTATGGTGGTCAGGTTGACGTAGTTGGGTTGGAATCACATTTACTAAGGAATGGAATTGATCGAAGTTATACATGTTGGATATTTAATGGTGAGAAAAGTAACGAGAATGTTGAATCGGGGGATAGTACGACATATGATTCAGACGATAATGGAACAGATACACACGATTGTGATCGTGTCGAAGTGATTGCAGAAGCACTTGAAGAAGCACTTGAAGAAGATCTTCAGGATTGTTCCAAAATGTTTCAGAGGTTGGTAAGTGTGATGCGGTGGGAGAACTGACTTGAGGTTTTGCGTTTGTGTTTGCAAATGTTTCGGTTTAGCAAGAGTCGCCACCGACTTTTATTTTATCCAAAAGGAAAGGTCAAAAAGCACAGGAAAGACCTTTGAGATGTTTTCTTGAGTTCGGGGGGTAGATTATGAAAAGGGAAGGTGCTAGCACCCTTTTCATCCATGGTTTTCCATGGGCTCTTAGTTACTTGTTTAGATCACTTGCTTTGCTTTTCAAATTTTTTGAAATGGTTCTTTGTGTGGTTTTGAAAGTATTTGAAATGAGGTTCTTTGAAATGATACAAAGTCTTGGTTTTATCAGATACAAGAGTTCATTTGATTTTTGCAAGTTTGCTTGTTTTTGAAGAAAAGGTGAAGTCACAAAGGCAAAGGCTTGTACATGCTAGCTCAAGGTATGCATAGGGTTGGTGAACTTTTTCTGATGTTTATGGATCTTGTTTGCAACAAGAGATCAGGTCCATGGCCCAAGAATAACAAAATTGCAAAAAGCATGCTTTATCAAAGTAGCATTGTAACCTTTATGCCATTTTTGGAATAATTCTTTGTGCAATGCTTCAAAGATCATAAAAAGGCTATTATCCAATGTGTTTTCATTAAATTTTGGAGTGTAGAAGGGATTAGTACCTGTAAAACTAAGTACAAGCATGTTTCAAACTGATTTGCAACTTGAACCATTGTGAAAAATGCCTTGGACAAAAGTGATAATTTCCCATTTTCATTTCTTCGATTCTCCCTAACCATAAATGATCTTGGAGAGTTCTTGGACATTTTGGAAAGCTTGTAACATGCTCTACAATACATCTTTGAAATGAATTTTGAGATTCCATTTGTAACTAGGTGACAAGTTGCCATGAAGTTAGGTCAAAAATCTGCCTAAACTAGGGCAAAATTTCACTAAGTTAAAAAGTTTATGGACCCTTATTCACAAAATCATACCTTGAGATCCAAGCATATTTTGGGAAAACTTTGTGAATCAAAGTTGTAGATTTTGTGGAGGAATACAACTTTCATGTTGGAAGTTTTCTTTGAATCCAATTTCATCATGGTGAAAAAGTTGGGAAAAGTTGGGAAAAAATAAGAAATTTTCATAACTTAGAAAAATTCTAAGTTATGAAAATTTTCAAACTTAAACCCTAATTTCCAAATTTAAGTTTCTTGGTGGACAAGTTTCATTTTTTGACGCATCTTGATGAAATATGACCCTTGGCACTTGATTTTGACCAAAAAGTCAAATTTTGACTTTTCAGTGTACAGTTGATTTTTGATTAGTTGATTGGAAAATTCATCTGTCAATCCAATGCATTTGAGATATTTTGAACGTTGTGATTAGGTCAAGAAGATGCCTTTGAGTCCTTGAAACCATGCTTGAACCCAATTTTCCATTGGATAGGTTAAAAATTAGAAATTTCCCTTTCTCAGTCAAAACCCTAAAAATGACCATTTTGCCCTTTTGAAGATCTGATCAAATTTCTTGAGGAATTATGGTCCAAACTTGATCAAATGGTTCATATGAGTCCAATATGTTGTTGTGGATCAAAAATTATGAAGTTTGACTGTAAATTGGCCATGGTTGACTTTTTCCCCAATATAGTTGATTTTTAGGTCAACTGTCCAATTGATTGGGCAAAAATGTGATTCAAAGCCTGAAACTTGGTATGAGCAATCTTAGAGGTCCAACATGAAGTATTAAAGTCACATTGAGCATTGATGGTCCAAAAATCCTTGTGCCAACTCCAACCCTAATTTCAGGTTATCAGTGCAAGGAGATGTCTTGAGCTTAGCAAACCCTAATTGGATCTTGAGTCCAAGAAGTCTTGTGAGGAGAATCTTGATAAAATGAGAGGGAAAATTTTGGGGTACAACAGTAAGCGATGTAGAGAAATCGGTGTATAAAGGTTGCACTAAATTCACAAGACTGTCTACGGTATTAAAGTTGTACAACTTAAAGGCGAGCAATGGATGGTCGGATAAAAGTTTCACAGAGTTATTAGTCCTTGTGAAAGATATGCTTTCGGAGGATAATGTTCGTCCTAATCAAACCTATGAGGCCAAAAAAATGTTGTGCTATATTGGCATGAGCTATGATAAGATACATGATTGTCCAAATGATTGCATTTTGTTTCGAAACGGATATGCATCGTTAAATGACTGTCCTAAATACGATTTATCTCGATATAAGAAAAAATTGTCTCCAACAAAAGTCTTATGGTATTTTTCTATAATTCCTAGATTTAGACATGTGTTTTATAGTGAAACCGATTCAAGACACTTGACTTGGCATGTAGATGAAAGAATTATTGATGGAAAGTTTCGACCTCCAGCAGATTCACCATAGTGGTCGAAAACTGATAATGATTATCCTGATTTTAGAGGAGAAACAAGAAACCTTCGCTTGGAATTATCTACTGATGGAATGAACCCACATGGTCTTAAAATTATCTCACATACAATATGGCCTTTGATTATTATGATTTATAACCTACCTCCATGACTATGTATGAAGCGCAAGTACATGATGTTATCTATGTTAATTTCTGGACTAAAACAACCAGGGAATGACATAGACGTATACTTGACACCTTTAATCGAAGATTTAAAGATTTTGTGGGAGAACGATGTGGAGGTTAATGATGGATATAGGAAAGAAAGTTTCAATTTGAGGGCAATGATGTTTGGCACAATTAATGATTTTCCGGCATACGTAAATCTATCAAGGTATAACATTAAAGGTCAAAAAGCGTGTCCTATTTGTGAAGAACACACAAATTGGAAGCGATTGGAATTTTGTCAAAATAATGTATTTCTCGATCATCATAGATTCTTAAATTCTAATCATCACTACCGTGGGTGGAGAAAGGCATTCAATGGAAATCCATAACATGATAGAGCTCCACCTATGTTGACAGGTGGCTGAATTTTTGAATAGGTGAAAGATATGAGTACTCATTTTGGAAAGCCTTTTGCACATACGCTTGTCAAAGGTTGATGGAATACGAGGTCAATGTTTTTTGAATTTCCATATTAGAAGTCGTTGTATGTAAGACTTTTTCTTGATGTTATGCATATTGAAAAAATGTATTTGAAAGTGTTATTTGTACGTTACTCAATATACAAAGAAATTCTAAGGATGGCCTTGAAGCAAGAAAGGACTTGATACAGATGGGAATAAGAACTGAATTAGGACCCTTGAAGAAAGGAACACGAATATATCTGCCGCTTGCTGCTTATAATTTATCTAGAAAGGAGAAAAAAGTATTGTGTAAGTTTCTAAGTGAAGTTAAAGTTCCAGAAGGTTACTCTTCAGATATTAGAAGACTTGTGTATATGAAAGACCTCAAGTTAAAGAGTTTAAAGACACATGATTTCCATGTTATAATGGAGCATTTTCTACCAATAGGTATACGTTCTATTTTTCCAGAAAAAGTAAGAAGCGCAATAACTAAATTGTGTTTTTTTCCAGGTCAATTTGTAGTAAGTTGATCGATCCTGAGATCTTACCAATATTGCAAAACGAAATAGTTATTATTTTGTTTGAGCTTGAAATGTATTTTCCTCCCTCATGTTTTGACATTTTGGTACATCTTGTTGTTCATCTTGTGAAAGAGACACAATTGTGTGGACCAGCTTATATGAGATGGATGTACCCTATTGAGCATTATGTGAAAATATTAAAAGGGTACATGAAAAACTGAAGTCGGGCAGAAGGTTGTATGGTTGAACGATACATTATTGAAGAAGCGGTTGAGTTTTATACTAAATATTTATCCAATGTTCAATTCATTGGACTACCCAAATCTCATATTTTCGAAAGGAAGGAAGGAAACAATTTAATCGGAAATAAAATTGTGATAGTATCAAGGGTTGAACAGGATCAAGTGCATTTATATGTCCTTCATAATGATAATGAGGTTGAGCCGCATGTTGAAATACACAAGGATGTACTCTAGGGTTTAAATCCAAATAGAAATGAAAATTGGATAGTACGAGAGCACCATCAAAGTTTTATATAATGATTCAAGGATCGTATTTATTCAAAGTTTGATTTAGATCCCGCTTCAATAAAAGAAAGGTTGAGATGTTTAGCATATGGTCTAAGTTTTCTCGTGTTTTCTTATAGCGCATACACAATTAATGGATACACATTTTATACCAAAGAACAAGATGATAAAAGTACTATGATAAATACTGGTGTCATAGTTGTAGCTGAAGCAATGCACATTTCAAGTATGAATGACTTAAACCCCAAATATGAAAATCTTTCATATTTTGAGGTTATCGACCACATTTGGGTGTTTGATTATGAGAAGTTTCAGGTTCCTATCTTAGGTTGCAAGTGGGTACATAATAGTGGCATACGAATGGATAAGTCAGGATTTTTACAAGTGGATCTTAATAGGGTAGGGTACAAAGATGAGCCTTTTATTCTAGCCTCTCAAGCTAAACAAGTGTTCTATGTCACTGATCCAACAAGTACGGAATGGTCTATAGTGCTTTAATCTAACAAAGTGATTGATGATAACGGTGTAAATCAAAGTGATATTGATGTTGAGAATGAGTCATATGTTAGAGGGAATGAGCCGTATATACGAAATGATCAAGATAAGAATATTATAACAGATGAATCATATATTAGAATTGATCATAATGAGGGAATTTGGATCAATCCATCTGTCCAAGTTGTTAAGAGCCAAGTAATTCATATTCCAACCAAGAAATGAAAGAGATGTTAGTGAAAAAGGTACTAGTAAAATGTTATATGTTCTGTTATTCAATAAAATTGTTATATTGTGTTTATGTTTTTATATTATGTTTATGGTTTTATATTGTGTTTATGATTTTACATTGTGTTTATTCATTCAATGAAACTTGAATTTTATATGGTGTTTACATTTTTATTTAATATTACAGGTCAAATGGACTGTAATGAGGAAAAATCACATCTCGCTTCTAATAATGATGGAAATGAATCATCTCATGATGTGGAGAATTATATTAGACGAGGAATAAAAATTATGAAGTCAATCATTCGTGCAAGAGATAAAGGTATCAAATTTGACATACATTGGAATGAAGACAAACAACTAATTGAGCCTAACGGTTCAATGTTGACAAGTTACATTTGTTCCCTTGTGAGGAGAGAAGTTCCAATCACTTGTGATGATTGGAGAAAGCGTGAGTAAGTTGAAACCCGTTAAAGAAAAATATGCAGTGATATACAAGTGCCATATGTGAAGTCATTTTTTTTGTTGACGATTATGTCTTTAAATTACTAACGCACTCTATGTATGTTTTTTGTATAGGTCTTTTAACATTAAAGATGATCGAAAAACATATTGTCTTCAATTGGCCGGAAAAATACTAAGAGGGTTTCGATCATTTTTAACAAACAAGTTTCTTAGGGATGTCGATAACAATTTTATCGATGCAGAACTTCCAAAGGCGTTTGCAGGCTTGATTTCACCTGAAGAATGGGAAAACTTTAAGGACAAAATAATAACATCATATTTTTAGGATGTGAGTGTCGTGAATCACCAACGAGCATCAAGTCCCCCGTATCGATACAGAAAAGGGCACATGGGATATGCACGCTTACAACAAAGATTGGTAAGTATATATAAATAATATGATATACTTGTTCATCATGTGTTACAGTTGATTTTATTATTCATCTTAATATGTAGTTAGAAGAGTAGAAAAGTCAAGAAACATCTCTTCTGGAACATGTTATATGGAATGCTTCCCGGGTGGGTAAGGATGGAGTTGTTAAGGAAGATGTGCTTCAAATTTATGAGCAATGTGTTAGTATATCAATATTCCTTTAATTACATCAAAACATTATTAACATAAATAATTTATGATTTTTAATCACCACTAATTTATTTCAATATGCATATGAATTTCGGGAGAATCTATCTCAATCTTTAACTCAAGCTGAAGACCATGATTACAGGAGCATACTTAGTCGAGTATTAAATGTTTCTGAGTATACTGGTCATGTGAGGGGTGTAAGGGATTCAAGGTGACTCAAACATCTTTGGGTAACCATCAAAAGGGGAAAGGTCATAGCAATAAAGAAGTGATGGAAGAGTTAGAAAAGTTAAAAGCTAAAGTTTGTGAGTTTGAAAAGCACAAAGAAAGATACATGTTAGAAAGGCAAAGTTCAAGGTTCAAGGAAACTAGTGATAAAGATAGTATCAATTGTGATTTCCAATAGAAAATTCCCGAGGTAATATATATTATTATGAATTAGCACAATTTTTTAATTGACATATATACACATTAAAAATTTCATATTTATTATTGGTTTTGGGCATTTCACCTTGCCAGCTCTATTTATCGTCACTGACTTATCACATGGTTGGAAAGGGAAAAGTGCATAACACTTTGGGAGAAGTAATTCACCATAAACTACTCCCTGGTGGATTTTTGAAAGTATCAATTGATATTGCTTTAGAGAGGGTGCACCATTACCTTTACCTGACGATATTTCAGATGCAATATTGGTGGGAGAGGCAATAAGATCGTATGTTGCATGGTCATCAAACCTCATTTGCATGGATGATGAGGTATGTTGAAAAACATTATGAACCTTTGGGTATTCAATTTTTTTACGACCATTTAACGTACATTTTTTTCATGGTAATGTTAGACTCCTACAAAATCCAAATCAAAAGATAAGAGACACATTAATATATACATAGAAAAAGTTAATTCACGATCTTATACTTCACCTAACATATATATATATATATATATATATATATATATATATATATATATATATATATATATATATATATATATATATATATATATATATATATATATATATATATATATATATATATATATATATATATATATATATATATATATATATATATATAATCTTTAGATTCATGCTAAAGAGATGCAACTAGTCAATATGAGTAAGAAGCCTGAAATTGGCAACATGTCCACACAAAAAAAAGGATGTTGCAAAGTCCACGGCTAGAAAAAAGCCTACTTCTCGGTATAGGTCTTGCCTTCAGACATTAATAGGAATATCAGATTTGACTGACATAGGTGCTCGTAATATACCTATGGAGGAAGGTATTTTTGGTTTTTCCTATTACAAAACAATTAGTAAAGAGGATGTCGATCAATTTCTTAGACATTGGGAATTAGGACTCGGTGTTATCAATACATACACCAGGTATACTCCGATCAACTTTATTTAATTAATTGAACTATTTAACTACTCATTTCAATGAATTGTATTATTGTTAATAATGTTTTTATTTAAGTTTCATGTATGCCAACTTGATGCGCCCGCATCAATTGGACCAAAGATTTTGTTTCTTATCTCCAAACAATATCAACATACTATTAATCAAACAAAGACCAGATGAAGTCAAAGAGAACTTTGTCCCTGTATTTATGGCCAACAAAGATACAAATTTTTTTTTTTCATTTAATACTAGCAATGGGTAAGATTTTCATTCAAACTTCATCTATTATAATTTTTCGTGTTTTGATGTTGTGTAGAAAGTTTTCATCTAACCTTTATTAATATTACAGTGGACACTGGTTGTTGGTTGTGATTAATCCAATAGGATAAATTATATATTATCTAGATTCGTTAGAAGGTGATTGGACAAAATACCCAAATACGAAGGATATGGTTGATACATAAGTTAGATTGTTCTAAATCTTCGTTTGTATACTTATTTATTTATTTATTTATGTGAGATTGTTCTAAATATTCATTTATATTTTGTTAGAGTTATACAAATTTTTCAATCACAAAGAGATACACAAGTACCAAAGAGTAAAGCAAACAACAATACATGGATCAAAGTGCAGGTGTATTTTCACATTTTTGATTATATTAGTGATGCTACTTGATAAAATAGGTTAAACTATATATCTTGATATATATTCATATATTTTTTCATGTGTAGTGCCCTCGTCAGCGTAATGGTATAGATTGCGATTATTTCATGTTGAGGTTTATGAAAGAAATTATTCTTTTGAATCAAATAGATATTTCAACCATGATATGGGTTTCTAACTTATGATTTATTTTAATATATTTAACACATTTCATCTAATTAATTAGTTTTAACTAAATTATATTATGTTATATTATGTAGTACTTTGATGAATACAAGTCTTCTACTTACTCGAAAGACCAATTGGGCGAAATTAAGGAGGATTGGTGTCAATACATTATTGAGATGAGAATTTTATAAGGTATTGTGGCACTTTCATTGATGAGAATTTTGAGTATATATAAGTTTGAGTTTTGATGAGATACAAAGTCGTCATTAGTGTGGTAAATTGTGTTGCAATGTTGTTGTTGTTATGTGGAAGGTTAGTTAGGATGGTATTGGATTTAAATTCAAATAAAGTTTTGTTTGTATATGAATCGGGAATTTTTAATGGTGGATTATAAAAGATTTTTTGATTTATTTTTATTACATTGATTTGTGTTAAATTATAATAGTTATAAGATTTAAGTGTTATATAGTTGTGTTCTGATATGCCTTTGTTGGTTTTGTTTTAGGTAGGTACATATGTAGAAGATATAGAGATAACAAGTTCATTTAGGATTTTTCATTGTTGTTGTTTGTAGAAAAGATAGTAGAGAAGATAGCAGCTCTTGAAGATAGTAATATGTACATTTGGGGCATACTTATTTTATTATAAAGTTGTATATGTAAATTTATGTATATATAAGTTATTGAATTCTTCAAGTTGTATCCCATTTCTGTATATATAAATTATTGCATTAAAGCTATATATATATATATATATATATATATATATATATATATATATATATATATATATATATATATATATATATATATATATATATATATATATATATATATATATATATATATATATATATATATATATATATATATATATATATATATATATATATATATATATATATATATATGTATATGTAAGTTTGGTGCATACATATTGGATTGAAGTAAAATATTTATTAAATCTGGTGTAAATTTGAAAGACAACGCTTAAATTTTAAGTGATTATTTGTACAAGGCGCGTAAAATATAAGTTGTATATATTAAAAATCTGTGAACGTTAGATAACGCTTTAAACAATAAAGTGCTGCATATATTCGGGAAAAGAAAGCGCTTTTAAAGAAAGCGTACCTAAAGGGGTGCGTACAAAAGCGCTTGTGAAGTATAAAGCGCTGCCTAAAAGGGACTTTAGAAAGCACTTTTAAAGAAAGCGCTGCCTAAAACATAATAAAAAAGTGAACAAAAAATACATTACACAGCGCTTTTAAAAGCGTTGTCTAAAGTGAAAGCGCTGCTATAGGCACACTTTAGAAAACGCTTCTAATGTAAAAACGATGCCTATAGGGGTCTTTAAAAGGCGCTTATTGAATTAAGCATTGTCTAAAGGCTACATTACGCAACACTTTTACATAGATAAAAAGCGATGTCTTTACTTACAATAGCGCAAGAATATGCAGAGCTTTTAAGCACTGTCTATTGCAAAAAAAAAGTGTTGTGTATGGCAAAAAAATGCTCTCTATTCGCTTATATGACGTAGTGTTACGAGCATAACTGCTAGTTTTGACTAAGTTCTGGTAGTTATCTATTTTCTAGGAACCTAATATCTAGGCCCAAAAATAGGAATCAATGACCAAGCTCCGGGGGCATTATATAAACCCTCACACTTGTGAGGGCCAGGTATCGAATATTCACACTAAAAACCCTAATCTCTTTCTTATATCTCTTTGCACCCATTCTTACTTGATCGTCGAAGTGCCTTGCAGGTACGCTCCTTCCTCTCCTCAAATTTCTAGCCTGGTAGGCGTCATCTTTCGGTCCACTTTCAAGTTTTGATCAACCGGTAAAATCAATATCTATTTAGCTCCATATCCACATAATATATATTTTTATTTTATTATTATATACACATGTATGTTTATCAATTTTATTAAATAAGTCACTATTAAATTTATACGCATATTTATAATGTTTTTTATAAATTAAAAAAACTTTACAAATCTTTTAAAAATTTTAATTATTAAAAATTAAATTATAGGAAAATGAATCTTGCAATTAACTAGTAGTTATGTATGACAATTAACTTAATCAAATCTAGCATAATATAAAACTTAATAATTAATTCGTTTAATTTAGTACATGGGCAAAAGAAGTGGAACTTAGACTTATAAATAAATAAATTAAGTAAAACATAGGAATTTATCGCATAAAAAAACATAAGAATTTATGTTTAAATTTGTATATTTAAATGGGAGTCATCTAGATTTGAATTGAATTTGTTTAAATTCATGAAGCATTTGTCCCGTTGTCTTCTTTGGTGGACTTATCAACAACATTTTCATTGACTTTTCATGGCTTGGCTTCTTTTGATATTACCACAGTTGAACTCGTGCTTGTTCCCGGCTTAATGTTCATTCAATAATGCACCTAACACAATAAAACTAGTTAATATTACTAAAAATATGACATTTGAGAAAAAGATCTTTACATCAGGTATAAAAATAAATGATATAAAAAATATTTGTCAAAAGATTTTACATCAGACTTTTATTTCCTCTGATATAAAAAAATATGATTTAAAGGAAAATATAACAAGGAGGCATTTTCATAAATAGAATCAAAATTTTTATAAGGGATTTTACATCGAGCCTTTACTATCCACCGATGTAAAAACTCCAATAATAAGATAATACAAACATGGTAGCCGTTTTGTAAATAAGGTGCGTTTTTGTTATAAAAAAAGCGGCTCTTACATTGGGCCATACACCCAAACGATATAAAAGTGCGTTTTTGTTATAAAAAAAAGTGGCTCTTACATCGGGCCATAATACCAAACCATGTAAAAGAGCGTTTTTGCAAAAAAAAATGGCCCTTACATCGGGCCTTAAACCCAACTGATGTAAAAGAGTGGCCCTTACATTGGGCCATAAGCCTAACCGATCTAAAAAACCATTTCAACTTCACAAAACCCTATTGTTACTATTCACATCTTTATTTCGCAAAAGGCAGTCGTGCTTCATCTTTTTTCGCTCTGCTACCACCACACCCAACACCCCTCCGTCTTCAACCTTCTCCCTCCGTCCTCCGCCTCCGGATGTCCTAAATCCTTCTCCCCACGCCATCCTAAACGGTGTTCCTCTGCCATCCGCCTCCGGACGCAAATCCGTTTCGCACAGCCGCGCCTCCGCCTCTGTCCATTTTCGGTCAGTCGCGCCTCCGCCTACACCCACACTGCCCGGTTTCGATCAGCTACGCCTTCGACTCCGTCTCCTTCGTCGTCCCACCGAATTCGTCCATCTCCGACGTCCATGTGTTATTCTGTGTCTCTCCATCTCCCTTCGCCTCAGACGTCGTCCATCCGTTTCCGACAGGTTAGATTTAACATTATTGTTACTGTTATCCAGATTTATATTACATTTTATCTAAAGGAATGAATATAAATTAGAACAAATTAAAATGTTGTTGTTAATCTTACATGCTAACCACCAACAAAGTTTCAATCCCGCGACATCACATTATGTTACAATTTTTATTTTTAAAAGAATCCCTTATGGATTCTTGTAGTAGTACTACTCTCCCGCCGGAAACATTCAAGGACAATTAAATATGACGTATTCTATTTCTATATTATCTATGACGAAGTTTCATATATTAAGTCATTGTGGAGTGATCTATCAAGTAAAGAATGTTAAAAACATTAATTATTAAAAAAGTATATTAGAAATAAAAATTTCTAATGATTTAACTATGTATTCATTAATTTCGGAACATAGGTATGGATCGTAGTTGGATGAGAGATAATCGATTACGTGCTGAGTACAAATATAGAGTGAAGGAATTTCTACAGTTTGCTGAAAGTAATGCTGAAAAAATTCTTCATGTGCTTTTTCTCTGTCCATGTGTTTGTTGTGCAAATAAAGAACCAAAAGTTAGTAAGAAAGAAATTATGGATCATCTAATATGTGTAGGTATCTGTCAAAGTTATACACAATGGATATGGCACGAAGAAGTAGTAGAGAATTCAAACGTGTCCCAAAGAGATGATGTTAGTGTCGATATGGATGATCGTTTAGAAGACATGATGCGTGATATTGAACAAGATTCGTTTAAGGGAGCACATGTGTATGCTACTTTATGCAGTGGGATAAACCTTTGTACTCGGGATGCACAAATTTTACACGTTTTTCAGCCGTGATAAAATTGTTTAATCTGAAGGCCAATAACGGCTGGATTGACAAAAGTTTTACTGGATTGCTTGAATTATTGACAGAAATGCTTCCAGGATGTAACGTAATGCCAATTATTTATTACGAGGAGAAAAAAGTATTATGTTCGATGAGTTTGGAGTATGAAAAGATACATGCATGCCCTAATGACTGCATATTATATCGAAAAGAGTATGTAAACTATAATCATTGTCCGAAGTGCAAGGTGTCACGCTACAAAAAGAAAGATGGTGATTCTAGTGAAGATGAGGTTATCAAAAAGGGTCCTCCCGCGAAAGTGGTATGGTAACTACCATTAATTTCAAGGTTCAAGAGACTATTCACTAATGTAAACGATGCAAAAAATCTTAGATGGCATGCAGAAGAAAGAAATTGTGATGCAGAAATTCGCCATGTAGCTGATTCTTTGCAATGGAAGAAAATAGATACTTTGTTTCCAAGCTTTGGAAAAGATTCGAGAAACCTTAGACTTGGACTTGCTACTGATGGAATGAATCCATTTGGTAATCTAAGTAATAATCATACTTCTTGGCATGTTCTCTTGATGATTTACAACCTATCTCCTAGGTTGTGCATGAAGCGTAAATATATTATGATATCGATGATGATTTCCGGCCCAAAACAACCATGAAATGAGATAGACGTGTATCTAAGTCCACTGACTGATGATTTAATAGTGTTGTGGGAGGAAGGGGTGGATGTTTTTGATGCATATTCTGGCGAACAGTTCAATATGCGTGCCATGTTGTTTTGCACCATCAACAATATTCCGGCATATGGAAATTTGTCTGGGTATAAAGTTAAAGGGAATAAAGCGTGTCCTATATGTGAATAAGACACATGTTACCATCAGCTTGTAAAAGGAAAGAAGACTATTTATCTCGGGCACCGAAAATTTCTACATCGTTATCATCCCTATCGTAGATTGTGGAAAGCTTTCAATGGGGAACAAGAGCGTGGTGTTGCTCCAAAGCCCTTAATTGGAGAGGAAGTTTATCAACTACAACAGGGAATTAATGTTGTCTTTGGAAAGTACCAAAAGCGATCTACTATGAAGAATACATGGAAGACATTGTATTGATGTGATGTACGTGGAGAAAAATGTATGTGATAGTGTAATCAGAACACTTCTCAACATTTAAGGCAAGACAAAAGATAGTATTAATGCTCGTCTGGATTTGGGTTTGATGGGCATACGAGAAGAGTTAACTCCACAATATATAGGTAACAAGACATATTTGCCTCCTTCCTGCTACACTTTGTCCAAAAAAGAGAAAACAAGTTTTTGTGAGTATTTACAAAGTATCAAAGTGCCGCATGGTTACTCATCAAATGTCAAGAGGCTTGTTTCAGTTAAAGATCTCAAATTAGTTGGCTTAAAATCTCACGACTGTCATGTCTTAATGCAACAACTATTACTAGTGGCTATTCGTGGGATATTGCCTAACAATGTTAGGAAGATTATAACTAGGTTGTACTTATTTTTCAATGCAATATGTTATAAAGCCATTGATCCATTAAAGTTAGATGATTTGGAAAATGAGGCTGCAGTTATCTTGTACCAATTAGAGATGTATTTCCCTCCTTCATTTTTTTACATTATGGTTCACTTGATTATTCATCTAGTTAGGGAGACTAGATTATATGGTCCAATTTTTTTACGGTGGATGTATCCAATAGAGCGATACATGAAGATCCTAAAAGGGTACACAAAAAATACACACCGTTCGGAAGCATCAATTATAGAGAGGTACATTACAGAAGAAGAAATTGAGTTTTGTTCTAATTATTGAGAGGGTTGTTTAAAGAGCATAATAAGAGTTTCTCTGTGTGGTTTAAAGAAAAAATTGCTAATGATGATAATGCTTCTAATACAATTAAGTGTTTTCCCTATGAGCCTAAATGTAACATAATAACTTGGAGTGGATGTGATATTAATAAAACTTCCTTTTATACAAAGTCAAAGGATGACCGTAGTACCACGCAAAATAGTGGGGTTATGATTGTGGCTGAGTCTATGCACTTCTATAGTGATAAAGATAAAAACCCTATTATGGCATCTACACGTTACTTTGGGGTGATTGAACATGTTGTATCCCAAATTTTTCCCTCCCATTTTTGCACAAGACATACTTCTAGAGTTCCTCAACCGCTCAAGGTTGACCAAGAGTTGATCAGACAAATTCTCCTCCTAAGCATTGGCCTTCCAACTACGGTTTCATTTTTCACCAAGATGTGTGAGATCCAAAGGTCTCAAATGTCTTATATGGTCCTAATATGTCTTCAAGATTATCCATGACAAATTTCATACCTTGCACTATAAGTTTGCTCAGTCAATTGCTTAAATGCTTGAAAATCAACTGTACTAGGTCAAAAGTCAACTATGGTCTATATACAATTAAACTTCAAGATTTTTTTGTCAAAATCAACATTTTGAAGTGATATCCATCATTTGATCAATGGTTGATCATGATCCCTCGAGAAATGCTCATAATTCATCAAAAGTCAAGAATTGCTAATTAGGGTTTCTATAGGAAAAGTCAACCAAACTTTGACCAGGCATAACTTTCTCATACTTCATCCATTTTTCAAACCAAAACTCATTTTGAAGAGAATCCAATTCCATACAACTTCGCTTCAGCCCTCAAGTCCAAGAAATGCACCATTCAAAATATACAAGCTTATACATTACACGTCATTTTCAGAAAGTCAACAAAAGACACTTTTTGTCAAGACCATTTACATCAAGATAAAATCTTCAAATGCAAATTTGATCAAAAGGGGGAATGGAGTAGACATCTTGGGATTTACAAAATGTTCAAAATCATCATCATGAGATAAAAATTGAGCAAGTAATGGCTTTCATAAGTTGGGAAAATTTAGAAATTTTCAAAAATTATGCATTGAGAAAACATGAAGTTTTAGGTCAATGGCTTAATTTCTTGGACTTCAAACATCTTCCTAAGCCTATATAGAACCTCTAAAATTATTCTTGATATGCCTTGCATTTGCTAACTATTTTATTCATATTTATTTTAATTTATTTCAAATAAATATAAAATAAAATGTATAAAATAATTGGAAATGGGCTTTGAGCTTTGGGTTGATGTTTTGGATAGCCTAGACCCATAAAATTTCGTACAAGCAATGCCCACATTCATTCAAATTCCGAAAGGACAAGATTCCATGTCTTTGGCAAAGTTACAAAATATCATTCATGGCTTTAAAAACACATGATTATGGTTGTTATTACCTTTGTTCTCTTGTCTCCTCCCTCCTCTCTATATAAAGGACACATTAGCAAGCTTCAAGACACATGATATACATCCTAGAAAAGCTCTATAAATTTTGCAAAAAATATCAAAGTTGTAAAATTCGCATTTTAGGTTCCAGCCTTCCTCAATCCAAAAAAAAGATCCAAATACATTCCTGGAGGCTCCCTGAAGCTTTTGCAATAATTACCAAACCCTAAAACATGATAAAACGCTTCAGTAAGCTCCATTTTTATATTTTTTTAACTTGTTTCATGCAGATTCGATGCATTACATGGCCAAAAGTGTACCAAACACCATCAGATCTAGCCTTCAAATCATAAGGGGTCTAGATCTAAAGGCATCAATTTGAGATCCACCATGCGCCCTCAAGGCCTCATCTCACCTGATCCAGCGTGGTCTAGGCTTAACATTCACTTGGGCCTAGCAAAATTCAATTTCAGCACCCCCAATTTCTAATTATCCTGACTCATTTCGCATTTTTTTGTTTCTTTGCTTTATATATTTTTATTTTTATTTGTTTTCTCATTTATTTAATTAGTATAATATAATAATAAAATCACAAAAAATATAGTTTTAATTTTTTAATTAAATTAATTAATAACTATTTTAACTATTTTTCTTTAATTAAAAATAAATTAGAACTTATGACTTAATTTATGTTTAATTATTTTCTTTAAATAATAAAAAAACTAAAAAAGAATTTAGACTATTTTTCTTGATTAATTTTATTTTCTAAATAGATTATTAGGTTATTTACTTTCTTAAATAAAAAATAAGCAAAAAGATTTTCTTACTAGGTTGTTAGACGTATTTTCAACTTCCGCGCGCATTATTTATTTTTGCAATTTCTATTTATTATTGTACTTGTATGTTGGATGTAATAAACTAATTAGGATTTTTACCACTTTCTTAATTTTTTTTCTTCCCCCAATTTTTGTACATTGTAAACCCCCTCTCTGAAGTCATGTAATAACGTAGGGTTTTATCTTCGCACTTTACATTTTTCAGTACAATATAACTGCTAGTAACTAGGATTGCATGGCAAGAATGAAAACAAAAAATGTTAGAAAACCTAAATGCGCAAGATAAATATTTGAATTAAACACAATTGCACATGCGCACCTCTAGGGTATCCCACTTCGGTTGCCTTCGGAAAACGGTCACAATTCTCGAAACGTGAGAAGTTTTAGTGGTTGTCCTCTAGTTTGAAAGATCACAAGTCCCTCAATGACCCTTTCGACGCTGCCTCGGTTAAAAGTGATCTTAAAAACTTCGGGACAGTTGTTAAAATATCCTGCCAAGTTTCCTTCGTGACTGTAATGTCCCTTCGATGTCCCTCATACATTCAACGATAGGGCTACTTACTCACTAATTGTAGGATAGAACTGTCTAAAGGATAAGGAGGAAAAGAACAAACCTTTTTTCGAGTATAAGTAGACAGTTTTTAAATGCTTGCTCAAAAACAAACTTTTTGCACTTACACAAAACATTTCAAAAACATTCGCTTTGTCAACACTCTTGAGGACTGATACAAGAGTTATCATAAAACAAATCGCGGCACTAAGGCATTTTCAAAACATTTTCAAACACATAAAGCACAAAGGTATTTCAAAATGAGCAAACCTCTAAGAGCCCGTAGAAAACTACGGATGGAAAGGGTGCATAACACCTTCCCTTTCCTTAATCTACCCCCCCTTACTCAGAAAATTATCGAAAAGGTCTTTTCTGTTCTTTTCACCCTTTCTTTGTTGGATAAAAGAAAAGTCGGTGGCGACTCTTGCTTACCACTACATTTGCAAACACAAACACAAAACCAATATTAAACAGTCGGTTCTGCCACTGTATCACATAAGAGATTTGGGAAGTTAATTATGTTATGTTTAGAGTTCCTGTATTTAAATGCAAATGGATTGATATCAATAGTGGTGTGCGAATCGATGAACTTGGAGTTACGCTGGTTGATCTTAGCAAGTTAGCTTATGCAAACAAACCTTTCATCATGGCATCTCAAGCAAAACAATTGTTTTATGTCACAGATCCTTCTAATAAAAGGTGGTCACTGGTTTTACAGGGAAAGGTGCATGATATTGATGAAAATTAGGCTGCGAATCTTGATATTTCCAAAACTCCTCATTTTTCAACAAATGTGCCTATCTTCATTGAAGAAAATGAAGAGGATGATGTGCATGCTGTTTGCATAGATCATGAAGAAGGGGTATGGGAGGACTAGTACGGTTTTTTTATAAGTTATTTCAATATAACTTTGATTCCTAATTGTTTTTATTTTGATCTTAATTTGATGTCTAAATGTTGTTATTTTTGTGCTCACTTTGATGTCTAAATGTTTTTATTTTTTGCTTAATTTGATTTCTAATTGTTTTTATTTTGTGTAAACAGATACATGAGTGATTCAACCGACAATCCTTCTTCATCTAGTAACCCTAAGAAAAGAAGAGTTAGAGGTCCCACTTTGATGGCAAAAATTGACAAAGTTCATCAAACGGGTGAAAAGATAAAGGTTCAGTTTGATCCAAGAACCCATGAATGTACTGGTGTTGGTAAAAATGCTACAAATTTTATGAGTTATATAACATCTCTTGCTCGACAGAATTGTAGTATTTTGAAAAATTAGTGGAAAGACGTAGATGACACCATAAAAGAGGCTATTTGGGTTGATGTCAAGGTATTTTAAATTCAACACTTTATTATATTTAATAATCATATACTAATTAACAACATATGTCGTATACTATATGTGTAGGCTCATTTCACTATTTCAGAATGTAAAGATCCAAAGAAGGATTCGTTGAAGAAAGAATGGATTAAATATGCAGGAGAGCGATGGAGAGGTTTTAAGACACAACTCACAGACCAATATATTAAAAAGCCCAAGAAAGATGCACATATCAAGTATAGTTATATTAAATATGAAACATGGAAACAGTTTCTCAAGACTCAAGAGATTGTTACTTTTTTATGTTTAGTGATTAATAACTTTTTTATGTTATAATAGGAAAAATTCGAAAGGGTATGGAAAATGTGGCTAGAAATGTATACCCATATATATTATCTCATGCATGTCCACTGTCACGCCATGAGTTATGGAAGAGAGCACGACAAAAGAAGGGGGGAGAATACACATCAAAGTCTACACAAGTTGTTGCTGAGAAAATTGTAAGTAGAATTTGGAAAATACTTCAAGTATCATTCTATTTGTGATTGATAAAAACTAATGAAATTAGTTGTGGTTATTTCCTTATGTAGGATTCTCTAGTTGAAGAGGCTGAAAAAGGAACCTTTGTTCCGGAAGGACGTAACGATATCTTAACAGCAGCCATTGGAATATCTGAGCATGGGACTCGTCTTTGTGGTGTTGGAAAACACCATAAACAAAGCACTTACTTTGGAAGGTCGTATTCACGTCAAGGATAACATGTAGATGTAAATGAACAATTTGCACAAATTTTATCTGAATTAGAAGCAAGAATTATAGCTGATTTTGAGAAGTTGTGTGAAGAGCGTAAGGCAATGCAACAATCTTTAATAGAGACACTTAGGTCTATCGATTTATCGCAAAGGGGAGATAATAATAAATGCATTGAAAAAATGGAAGTTGTTGATGGAAGCGGAAAAGGAAGTTGTTCAGTTGCAAAAGAAAGCACAAAGGACTTCGAAGTTGATGATGTTCAGAGATTGTTACTCATGGTTCTGAAAATGGATGACACACATTTGCAAATGGAATTAAGTCATTGTGTGAGTGTCACTAATTTCTATATGTCAACTAAGCGTATCAGAGAATTGTTGGTGGGCTTTCATTGGCTTGATGTGTCTGTTTTTCAAGTTTGGTGCATGTAAGTACATTTTCTTTTTTTATTATTGTCAATATCTATTAATGTGTTATATCTCTCATCACTTTGATTCTAATGTCAATATTAAAATTATTCAGGTATATTCATCGTATAAGTATTGATAATTCTACATCAGAAGTATATGGATTTATGTATCCTGCTAGGTGTATATATGTTGATAATATGCTGAAATTTGAAGCAGATTTTAAAAAATACATATTAGATAAGTTACGTGACGAAAACAAAGTGTGTCACTTACTACAATTAGTTTATAAGTAAGTTTTTTTTTTAAATTGAGTTTTCTATTTTTTAATTTTTATAACATAGATATTTTATGTGACTTTTATGTTTCCACACACGTATAAATCTCATTGACAATTAATAATCATTTGTCCAAGAAACAAAATTGTTGTCGTCTTTTGTTCGTTTCATTAGAAAATTGATCAAATCACGAAGAAAATTATTACAAGGTAAGTTTGTCCTTTGTGATTTTTGTTATAATATATTATATATCATGTATACATAAATTGTTACAAAATTAATTTCCTATTTTATGTGGCTTTATATGGATTTTTTTTCTTCTGAATTAGTGCTTTTGGGGTTCATAAAATGACAAATAGAAACAGAAAAAAGGCTACATGGCTTCATCCTAATGTAAGTGTGATGTATATTACAAATCTATATTTAATTTTATGTCAAGTATTCACTAATTATGTCACTCATTTCTCTAGACAAGAAGACATCATAACTCTAATGATTGTGGATACTATGTGACGAAAAATATGTTGGATATTGTCTCTGCCAATATAATTGATTCTTGGATGCAGGTAATAAAAAAACTTTACTTTTATAATTACTTTGCGTTTTGCAACTTAGTGTGAATTTTTAAAGAATAAGTCTATATTGTTATTTATGCATTGTAGGTATTTGATGATCCAACAGAATTAACACAAGATGATTTGTATGATTTGCGACTCTGTTGAGCAAAATGTTTCTGAGTTATATAAAAATTAAGCTTTAACTGGTGAGTTATTTAGAATTGTCTATACATATCTGATTTGAGTTTTTTAATTTTGGTGTTGTCTGCTGATGTTAATTGGTGTTATTATTTATTGTTAGCATATGTGATTTTGGTGTTGTCTACTGAAGCTACAACTCATCTTCTTGTGGATTGCATGTTGGTATTTCAAGTGTGTATATTTTTGTATAATTTCATTGGTTTTGTTGTTGTAGTAATCTATCTTTTGTAAACTTTCTTATAATTTTGTACACTTCGTTATCCTAGATTAGTACTTTTATAACTCAATGGTTCATTTTGAAGAATATATATGTGCATCCTAGATATTTGGTGCAATGAAAAAAATTTGGTGACCTAAATGTGGTTGTGATGTGGGGAAAATATGAAAAATTAGGTACAAATAAATAAATTCCGAGAATGCACCTGATTTAGTTAAATATAGCATATTAAACAAATATTTAGCATCGGGTATATTAAGAAAACCAATGTAAAAAATAATTTATTACATCGGGTATATTAAGAAAACCGATGTAAAAGCTTGTCTTTATTTTTTTTTTAATTTTTATTATTATTTTTATATCAGTTATAAAAACTAACCGGTGTAATATGTTGAATTTTTACATCGGACTGTAGGCCGATGTAAAATGTTTTTGATTTACTACATCGCTTTGATCTATATTGGATCAAGAACCGATGTATAAAGTACTTTTCGCCCGATGTAAAATGTATTTTCTGTACTAGTGTTATCAAATTATATTCCTTGAAACCATATTCTTTGGATTCATATTTCTTGGAATAATATTCCAACTTATACGTTTGGATAAAAATAAACTTTTCTAAGAATATTTACTAACTTATTTAATTTAAAAATAATGAAAAATAAAAATAGTAAGAACTTGTGAGTAGAAATCGGAAGTTAGTGGTAATCAGATAATTTGTTCATATGAGAATGTTGAATTCTCATCCTTTAATATCTCTTACCATCTCATTTGAATATTATGCATTGAAAACTACATGTTTTAATGTTGTAGGTGTGACACATGTGGATGGAGATATGTTTGAGAGTGTACCTAATGGAGATGCCATTTTTTTAAGGTGAATTCAACCTTTTACATCATTTATCTATCTAATTATTTTACTATATTTACTAACTTAGCTTAATTTTTTGTATCAATAGCGGATACTTCATGATTGGAGTGATGAACACTGCTTGGAGTTATTGAAGAATTGTCATAGAGCTATTCCTGATAATAGAAAAGTGATTGTTGTGGAGTTAATTGCACCTGTTCTTCCAGAGAGTACAACAATAGTCAAGATGAGTTTTCATGCTGACCTGTTAATGATGACTCAATTTTCAGGAGGGAAAGAGAGAACCATGTTGTTTTATTGTTTTATTATCTATTTCTCTAGCATTATAAATGTTATATTTAAACTTTAAGAATTTATAGTATGAAGACAAAGTTTTAAGTACCTTATGTCATGACTTTTGTTATAATTCGCAATAGATTGATTGAACTAAAGGCCGAATTATAATTTGCAATCTATTTCTCTAGCATTATAAATGTTATATTTAAACATTAAGAATTTATAGTATGAAGACAAAGTTTTAAGTACCTTATGTCATGACTTTTGTTATAATTTGCAATAGATTGATTGAACTAAAATAGGTACACAGAAAGAATTGACTTACATTGATTGAACTAAAATAGGTACACAGAAAGAATTGACTTACCTTATGTCATGACTTTTGTTATAATTTGCAACAGATTGATTGAAATAAAGGCCGAATTATAATTTGCAATAGGTACACAGAAAGAATTGACTTTTGTTATAACATTCTAATTCATCTTCTAAACTACTTTGCTCTATATTTTGGTCAAATCTGATTGAACTAAAGGCCCAATTATTTACAACTTCACTTCACATGTGGACACTAAGTAGAGTTTAGATAAGCTATACATACACTGATTTTAATACTATCAAAACGATGTGGGACTCTTAAGCCTATGAAGACTCTTAATCCTGAACTAACATTTTAAGGTGACGTTTTTGTATGGATTCAAAATGATTAAACTGTCATAACTCATGAAACATTTATCTCTTAAAAGAAATAATGTAGGTCTTAATATGGTCATGATACTATGATACATGACACACACAAATTAATTGGTTATAGTTGTTTTAGTGATTCAGTAAAGACAATTGGAAGTATGATACATGATACTATAATACATGACATAGTTGGATACATGATACTATGATACATGATGCAGTTCGAGATAACACTATGAAGTTCATTAGTGCAAGAAAGACTTTTTACATCAGACAAAAAGTATATTTTATATCGGGTCTGAATCCGATGTAAATCCAAGTAATATAGTAAATCAAAGACATTATACATCAGGTTGTTGCCCGATGTAAAAAATCAACCTACTACATCGGTTGGATGTTAGGTCTAATGTGAAAAAGTACAATTTTAAAAAAAAAAACAATATTTTACATCGGTTTCCTAATGGGCCCAATGTAATATATGGATTTTAACATCGTTTGCCTCAATGGTCTGATGTAATATGTTTGCTTTTTTTAGCGGAATCGAGATGGATTCCCTGTAATTTTTTTTTATACCTAATTTTCATATTTTTCTAACGTCACATAGACCACATTTAGGTTGCAATTTTTCATATTTTTACCACATCACACATACCATATTTAAGTCGTTATTTTCAAAAAATTTCTAAACAAGGAAGGGTAATTTCATTGCACCAAATAGCTAGGATACACAGATATTCTTCAAAATGAACAATTGATTTATAATAGTACTAATCTAGGATACACACAACTGTACAAAATTATAAGAAAGTTAACACACGATGAACTACTACAACAATAAAATCCGTAAAATTATACAAAAATATTCAACCATTTATAAGTCATTTCTCACGCTTGAAATACCCACATGCAATCCACAAGAAGATGAGTTGTAGCCTCACTAGACAACAGAAAAATCACATTTGCTGACAATAAATAATAACACCAAAATCAAGAAACTCAAATTATATATATATATATATATATATATATATATATATATATATATATATATATATATATATATATATATATATATATATATATATATATATATATATATATATATATATATATATATATATATATATATATATATATATATATATATATATATATATATATATATATATATATATATATATATATATATAGACAAATTTATATAACTCACCAGATAAAGCTTAATTTTTATATAATTCAAAGAAATATTTTTCCCAATACAGTCGAAAATCATACATCATATATTTTTATACCTGATGTAAAGACCTTTTCTCAAATGTCATATTTTTAGTAGTGATTTGGTGATAATGCCCTCGAGAAAAGGTGATTCAAGTCCACCTACATGTGAATAGATCAATCTGACTAAGCAACTGTTATACCCTAATTTTCCCCCTAAGATTCCTCTATCATCTCATACCTTCACAATGCAACAAGATCACATACTAGGATTTGGTTCTTCTCCTTATCTTTAGCTTTGCTCAGGGGGGATCACCAAACACCTTGACTCATATTTTGTGAGCATCTATGCCTTGTATTGATTAACTTTTAACTAATAAATACAATGAATGTTTGCTCTAATTATTGATATCATAGGTGAAAGCACAACCTACTCCATCAAGTTTCTCTACAGGTTCATGAGCTTATTCCCATACTTTCTTCAAAAAAAGTTTCATTGAGTTTCAAGCCCCATCATTGAATATACCTTGAAGTAATATCATCGCCAAAGTCTATTATGATCCATCATGCCTCAAGTTGTCAAAGATAGTCCAAAGATGTAAGGCTTGATGGAAGAAGTTTGACCTAATTGGATAAGTCTTTGATTTCTTGATCACAAGTGCATATCTTCCTCAATTCTCAATATTTGGAAGTGTTTATGGTTGCTATGGTTCCTCATTATCATCTTTAACAACTTCTATTTACATGAAAAAAGTATTTATACAAGAAGGTTTGTCAAAATTGAAAAGGGTTTCCAAGGAACTTTGTTGCTCTACGAGCTAGGGTTTTTTGAACTTCAAAGGGTTATATATTGCTCACCTTTTGATATTTTTGAGTGATTCCAAAGATATGCTTCTCTTTAAATGGTTACCAACAAATCACTTCAAAAGTTTCAAGTAAATTTCATGTGGAAGATACCTAATAATGAAAAAAGATTACAAGTCCTCTAGATAAACCATCAAAATCCCTTATGTGACTTCAAAAGATCATGACTTGGCAACATTTTATCTCCTTGAGCCCATTCTTTTTCCACAATGATTTTAAGAATGTGAACTTCAACTCTTCTTTTATGTGCAAAGTTTGAAAATGGATGGAAGATACCCTAAGGATGCAAAAGATTATAGGTCATCTCATAAATTCTCACCAACTTCAATAAGTCATAACTTTCTCTTTTTTTGGAGATTTTAAATGGTTCGAGTCTCAAAATGTAATTCAAGAGATCCACTTCATGCCATATTTTTTAGTCAAGATCAAATTTCAAGTGGAAAGCCATGTTTGGATGCAAGATATTATAGGTCATTTTTGAAGAAAAAACTTAGAATTTTTCAAAGTACAAAAGTCAACCTCTTTTTCTCAACTTTGACTCATCACAATTTTCAGCTCAAGCATCCATTTTATTCCATTCTTTGCATATTGCAAAGCTTGTGATCTCATCTTTCCAATGCACCAGGAATCAAGTCTTGAGATGCCCTGAATCATGCACACCATTGATTTGAATATGGTACCTTGAAACAGAAGTTTCACCTCAAGTCAGAATTTGAAATCTTTGATTTGGCTTCTAAACACAAATTTTCTGCGCGCTTTTTCTACTAATCATGTTTAAAGAACTTCCATAAGTGATTATCACATTAAAACGCAAGCTTTGGATGAGTTTTGATCAAAAATAGAAGTCACACTTTTTTTGTTTGCAACTTCATATGATTTCCCTTCAAACTTCATCATTTTACACGCTTGAGTATTCAATCAGCTTCCCTATAAATAGAGGGTCATACCTCATTCATTTCCTCAAGCTTAGAGAGCCAGGATCACCCTCCCAAACTTCCTCTTGAGCCTAATTTTCTACAACTTCGAATTTATTTTTATAGCTTTCCTCAATCCATTTTCTTTGTCAATTCATCTTCCTTGAACCTCACTGAAGCTAACAGAAGAAGAATTAAGCTCTAAGACTTCCTAAATAGTGCTAGCCAAGTCAAGTTTTAGAGCTCTACAATTGAACTTCAATAGGTAGATTCCCTCACCAATTCTCTCAAATTTGATATTGTTATGAAGCTCTCATCATCCTGATTCTAGTCGCAACATTTATTTTCAACTGGAAGTGTGTTTTGACCATGAAATTTCAAATCCCTTTTCAAACCTTTCCTTTCAAAACGACTAAGCTCTAACTTATATAAATTTTTCGTGAAGGTACCGTTGGAATAGTCTTGAAGAGACGAAGTGAATGGAACCGGTTTCGTGTTCTAATTTTACCGTTTCAGGGACTTGCAAATCTCCTGGCTGGAGGTTGAAGATGACCAACGTGTCATCTCTCCACCAATGATAGCATGCCACCTTTTTTTTTAAATTTTGATTTAATAAATGATTTTGTGTTTTATTCACTAAAGACCATGATATGCACAACGCGTCTGGTCCATTGGGTTAGCTTACTAACGCGTTTTGAATCTCATCCGTTTGTCCATATTTTTTTTACTTTATTTTTTATTTCTGATTTTTATATTTAATTAGTTTTAAACTTCAAAAAATCATATAAAATTCATTTTAACTTAAAATATCAGAAAAAATTATGAAAAATACTTTTGATTTTTCTCTCTCTGATTATTATTTTTTCACAATTTTATTTTGTATTCTGATATTTTTTTAATAATTTTTCACTTTATTTGAATTGTTTTAAATATTTAAAAATACTTTTCTTAATTTTTAAATTCTGAAGAAAAAAATAGGAAAGAATCCAATGACCTCTTGACAAATATTGGTGACTTCATTTTATTTTTATTTCTGATTTTACTATTTTTCGTCATTTTTGGTTTATTTTGCCTATTTCTTTTAATTTTAAAAATAGTTTCTGACTTAAAAAATTACCAAAAATTTTATAAAATTTTTTGAGATCATTTCTAATTTTTCTATGGTTTCATTGAATTTTTCTTGGATATTTTAAATATAGTTGTTATTTTCTCCTCTAATTTTCATTTTTAAATCATTTTAAAAAATATTTTTCTTTATTATTAAATATAATTTTATTTTTGTGTATGTTCTGGTTGATCTTGGACTATGAGATTTTGATCACGAGCTTTATTAACATCATTGGATCCATGGTGTCGAGTTTAACTCCACAAAAAATGGATGAATGATTTTAATAATAGCTTTATTAAATTTTTTGTTCAAATGTGGTTTGAATCTCACCCCATCCCTCTTCATCTTATCCCCTTCTTATTGTACTAAATATTATTGGAGAATAATTTACATATAATTTCTCAAAACATATGGTACATAGATTGCCATTGACCCGCCTCAAAATAGGTGCGACTTCTATAAAAGTTCACTTACGATTGCTTAACATAGCGCTAAATTTTGTCCAAATTCGAGAAATGGTCATTCATGGCCCAAACCCATGTTTGTAAGCTCAAGTATATCAATTTGAATCCTTTGATTCAACAACCTTGAGATTCATTGTTAGGAGGCTTTGGTCTTATCAATCCTCTAATGAATTTTCAAAAGCTTTGGTCAAAGTGAATCACTTAAACATCATTAATCATTTATTGTTGCCTTGAGAATTTTAAATGGGTGATATACTTGACAAAAAGAAAATAAAACTTATTTTTGAGAGGCTTTGATTTTATCAATCTTCTAATGAGTTTCAAATGCAAGTTTCAAGATGGTCATTCAACTAACCTCTAATTCTTAACAATTGACTTTATTTTGTTCCTTTACTTTATGCTCTTTACTTTAAGCACATTTATTTTAGCATTTATATTTCATGCTATTTTCATCTTTTCTCATTTGAGCATTTACTTTTATGTCATTTTTACTTTGCTCACTTGAGCTTTCATTTTCTTTTTGAAGATACCTAATAACCAACTTGAACAGAAAAAATCCTAATGTTATTTGGACTACTTGGTTACTATCCTTGACACTATAGAGATTGTGAACTTCTTGGACTTAGGATTAGAGACCTTTACCTACCTTGAGACCTTGTGACTTCAACTGTTATTTTGTCTGGAGTTCTTGGGGTTTACCCCAAGACATTGGGTTATTTGTTTGCTTTGTGTGCATGTTATTTTGATTACATGCTTTGTCTGTGGTCGAGAATTCATTTGCATACAATCGTTACTCTACCCCATTTTTGTGAAGACTTAATGCAATTGAAGCTATGTTTTCTTAAGACGTTTATCATCTTTTCTTGTTTGGTTTCAAATCTAAAGGATGAGAATTCTACATTGACTCATTGTGTCAAGTGTTAGCTTCTTGTTGGTTAGACGGTTCTTTTTCCTATATTTTACCTTATGCTTTAGGATAGTCCCTTCATCTTCTTCCATATTCTTTAATTTGAAAAATCTTCTCCCTCCTTTTGAAAAATATTCTTGTTTTTAAACTTGAACCGCTTTTGTAATAAACTTGGACTTAGGTCCATGCATTTTCAAAAATATTTTCTTAATCAAAATTCAATCAATTTAGTAATACTTTGACATTTTTGTGAGAAGACTAAAATTCAATCAATCTCATTCAAATCATTTTTCCATTTTGGCTCTTATCTTTAAAGTTTTCTCAAAAGATTTGACTCTTGTCAATCCTTGTAGTGATGCGAGCTACTATACTTCTACGATATGTAGTGAAATGAGTTATTTTCCACTTGGGTGTTGAGGGAGGCTTTGTTGATTTTAAAATCCAAGCCATACCCTCCACTTTGAGATGATGCAAACTCTCCTTTCTCATAATCGTAGGTAGTAAGTATGTTTTCCACTCGGATAAGACGATGATGTCTCGTCTCTTAAAATTAACCAACAGACTTGTGTTTTAAAATTTATAAAGGTGAACTACGAGTATCCTGGTCCCCTATTGCACAGAAGGTGGTACATAGGCACTAAAGGTTTACAAATGCAATGGGTGAAAAAATCATAAAAAATATACTTTTTTCCTCATGTCCACAATCTATTTTTATATACAACATTTATAGCCAAAATACACAGATTTTCAAAGAAGTTCCTGCGGAGTACCGTAGATATTTAGGGTTCTATAAGTTTTCCTTTGCATAACCAACCCCCGAACTTAGATTCTCTCCCCCTCTTTTTGGGTTATTCTCTCTTTTCCCATTCCTTTGGAAACAATAAAGCGCGGTGGCGATATTTTTATTTGATTTGTGCGAGTCAAGTTAATCCAATGACTTAGTCTCAATATTTATATCGCTACAACAACAAATAAAATATACAACAGTTTCTAAATGCACTAACTTTTCAAACAAGGGTCATAAAACAATAATAGCTAAACCATTGAATATTTCTTGGGAAAAGGGACATGGACCGTTACCAAAAGATGCAAGATTTCATAAATCTTAACTATTCATATCGCATCAAAAACTTCATTTGTTTAAGTTGGTGATTTAAACATAAAATCAAGAATAGTGAAAATATCAAAACACAATATAGAAATAGAAATATCAGTTAAGTAACATCTCTCGCTTTCAAATATGGTAACAGTAACATCTATGGATCATATACGAAGAGTTAGAAAAAAGAGCAGCATACAAATCTTAATTCCTCACTAGCCTAAAAAATGTATACATAAAAGAAGGTTTACTTAGGAAACCTTACCTTGACAACCAGCTTTTCATCTATGAATTTACACGCCTCTTGCATAGCAAGCTATCCAGACTAATCAACACAGAAAGAGGGTAAAAAATAACGTCTTATAGAAAATCCCAATTCATGCACCTGAATAACGTAAAATAAAATGTAACCATAAAGTTAGTCAATAGATACATTAAATTAAATAGAAAAAAACTTACTCTATATCCGCTTTTAATTGAAGTCGGATGAATCTTATTCCTAACAAGATCATTTGCTCTCTACAAAAATGAAAACATTATATATGAAATTTAATAAATACATATATAAAGTGGTAAAAAAATAAGTGGAAATATACTTTAAAATGCTCTGCAGCTACAATGACGATGAATGTAGTACCATCTCTAACCTCTTTGTCCTATAGTTTAGAAAGTTCAACCAAAACCTAAAAATAAAAAAATAAAAGCAGAAACTAAATGAAAAAATCAACAGATTAATCAATCTTGCCATGAAGTAATGAAATTAGGTTAACCTTAGCAGCAGGATATTCGACTTCCAACATCTTGATTATGGTAGCACGTCATTAGTGATAGTAACATCACTGATGTCATCGACGAGCATCTAAAAATAAAAAACAGAAATGAAACGAATAAAAAACGAAAACAAATTGAAGAAGATACAAATCGATGGATCTTGTACCTTGTTAAGATCGACGAGACCTAACGAGGTTTTCATGATGTTTGCGATGGCTTTGTGTGATAAGGTGGGAGAATTGACTTGAAGGTTTTGCGTTTTATCGCAAATGTTACGGTTAGCAAGAGTCGCCACCGAATTTTCTTTTATCCAAAAGGAAAGGTGAAAAAGCACAGGAAAAACCTTTGAGATTGTTTCTTGAGTTCGGGGGGTAGATTATGAAAAGGGAAGGTATTAACACCATTTTCATCCATGGTTTTCCATGGGCTCTTAGTTACTTGCTAGATCACTTGCTCTTGTTTGAATTTGTGCTTGGTGTGGTTTTTGAAAGTATTTTGTAAAAGAGGCCATTGCTTAGGCAATCTTTGTAATGATTCTCGTTCGTAAGAATGTATACAAAGATGTTTGTATTTTTGAAAAAATGTTTTAAATATTTGCAAGATGTTTGGAAATGTGTGTGTTTGTTTTGAAAATAACAAAGATATTTGTTTGAAATGGAGCAAGTAACTAAAAGTAATCTACCTACTCAAATGTCTTTCTTGTTAATTTTCTCTTCCTTTGATATTGTTGTCTTACCATTGATTTGGTAAGCAACCCTATCTTTGGATGTAAACGGGACGGGCGTGGGTCATCGTATAGTCATGATTAGAAATGTTGCAAGGTATCTAAGCATTTTTGAGGGACTAAGATCATTTTATAAGGCAACTTGAATAGCGTTATCGAGGGACTATTATCTTGTATTTGTTTGTTTTACTAAGATACCTTACATGCGTAATATGACCATTTTTTGTGTAAGACAACTAAGTGGAGTAACCCTAGGGGTGCTTGTGTGCAAGTGTGTCATTTGTATGCTTGATTTGGTCTTGAATTAGGATTTTTTATTTGATTGGTTTTATCTTGTCATACAAACCCTAATTACTAGCATGTTATATAAAAGCGATAAATTGCGAAATTTAAAGATTACTACGCTATTACAACACGTTGTGGGAGGGGGATATAAAATTTATGAATGAGGATTGCTATAATATAAACCTAATTAATATATTACAACCAAATTCAATTTGTACAAATATTGGAATAAATAATGTATAAGATAAATTAAATATGCAAGATATGTAAATGCAAAAGAAGATTTTGTTTGGTTTTTATGTGAAAAAGTTTTAACCTAAACCTAATATATAAATCAAGATTAAACTCAAATTAATTAGGAAATGAAATTATTTATAGAAAGGATTTTGATTAAACCCTAATTCTATTTTATTAAAAGGGAATAAATTTCTTTGAGAAAAAGTAAGTATTTTTGCATTTTTTGTCTTGAAAAATAATATATGGTATTTATGAGGTATTTTGGTCTATTTGTATTAAAATAATATGTTTAATATATATATATATATATATATATATATATATATATATATATATATATATATATATATATATATATATATATATATATATATATATATATATATATATATATATATATATATATATATATCAAACTAATCATAATTTAATTAGTTAAGTTTATTAAACAAGATAGTATATAACTTAAATAATAATATAATATTTATCATTTTTATATTTTTTTTTATGATTTTTAATTATTAAGAAAATAATATTAGGAAAATAAAATGAAAACAAAATAAATAAATAAATGATAATGGGCCAGGGGTGCTGCAAGCAAATGGGAGGCAAAAGGTTAGCAAAAAAACATAAGGCCAAAAGTCTGAAGCCCACGCTGCTAAAACAACAAAAAAGGTGGAAAAAATATGGAAAATTGCAAAAGACAGGCGCCAAGGCTCGAACCCATGGTCTATGGCATTTTTGTGCGCTGCCTTACCACTGGGGTGGTTGTACATTCGTTTATAGAAACACAAAGATAAATATATATTAGAAAATTCCCCCTGAAGGCAACTTCATCTTCAACCTTGAGCTATGGCCGGACCACCTGTATCTCTCTCATTTCTCCATAAAAATGGAAAGTCCAAACATGGAAATTATAGTGTTTCTTCCCATGATTTCAGCCATATAATTCATGTAAACTAAAAGTCAAAGATCAAAGCTAATTTTACTGGCCCTAATTTGAAACCTAATTTTTACAGAAATTTCAAATCCAAAATTCTCTATACACAATGAATATAAATGAAATCTATGAACATGGTTGGCTTTAGTGCAAGGATATCTACATTTTGTTTTCACAAATCAAGACCAAAGGATGCTTGTATGAAGAGATAGAAGTTTGAATTTTTACCTCTTTCAGTTGAGATCGTGAATGAAGTTTGGGCATGTTTTGAGAAGGCCTGAGGATCTATTTAGCTTGCATGGACCTCCCTGAGTGTGTTCCAATCCTTACTTTGCCTTGAAAGTTCCTGAATCTCCATACTCAAGTTAACCTGCAAGCTTGAAATGTAAAAACGGCAGATGGAGAAGGAGGAGTTACAGTGAGGGAACAGGGGCCTGGAACACTTAGATATTATTTATATTAAGTGTTTAGGTGGTTAAAACTCAAAACACACGACTGGTTTTTGAGATTGCTATGTGAGGTGCAAAACTGCAAGTTATGGCAGATTTTTAGTGATAGAGTGTTTTGGAGAGTTTATGAGCTTTAGCATTCGTGTGTTAGGTTGTAATGCACTTGTGTATAAGTATAGAGAAGGTTTGACATCAAGCTTCATCAAGATTTCTGAGTTATAGTCTTTTGGCTCTATAACTTGCTTTTGAAGAAAAGTGAGGAGACAAGCCTCTATGTGTTTGTATAAGCCTGATCTGAGTTGGTAGAGGTTCTAGACACATTGCTTTTGGTTTATAGGGTTTGTGTGTGCAGAAAGAACAAGTGCAAAGCTCAAGGAGTTAACAATTGCAAAAGTTGTGCTTTATCAAAATGAAAATGACAACTTTGTGCCATTTATGGAATTGTAGCTTGGGCAAAGGCTCTAATGCTTGGATTAAAGCTCTATTAGCTGTAAACATTTAATTATGGAGTGAAAAATAAGTTTGAGGCCTGCAAAGCAAATATTATGCAGCATAGACTTGAATTTGAATTTTGGTTCATCATGAAATGGCTTGAAATCAAAGTGAGAAATTGCCAACTTCATCTCTTTGAATCTCCCTAATCAAGAATGAAGTCAAGGAGTTCCCTGACATTTTGGAAAGCTTGCAATGTACTCTACAACTTATCTTTGAATTACTTTCAAAGATTCCCCTTGGAACTATGTGAAAAATTGGCATGAAGTTAGGTAAAAAACTTGCCTAACTAGGGCAAAATTTCACTAAGTTATTTTAGTTCATGAGCATGTATTCACAAAATTATATCTTGAGATCCAAGTATCTTTAGGAGAAATTATGTGAAGAAAAGTTGTATATTTCATGGAGATCTACAACTTTCATGTTGGTAGTTTCCTTTTAATCATCTTGTATCATGGTGAAAATTTGCCTCAAAGTTGAGAAAAAATAAGAAATTTTCGATACTTGGATAAATTTCTAAGTTAAGAAATTTCAAATTTCAAAACAAAATCTTCAATCCTTTATTTCTTGATTAAAAAGTTTCACATTTTGACATATTTTGATGAATTATGATCCTTGGCACTTGATTTTGACCAAAAAGTCAAAGTTTGACTTTTCAGTATACAGTTGACTTTTGATCAGTTGACTGCAAAATTCATCTGTTAATCCAATGGATTTGTAATGTTTTGAACCATGTCATTAGGTCAAGATGATGCAATTGAACTCTTGAAATCATGCTTCAAACCAAGTGATCATTTGCTAGGTCAAAAATCAGAAATTACCCCTTTTCAGTCAAAACCCTAATTTTGACCATTTTGCCCTTTTGAGGATTTAATCAAATTTATTGAAGAATTATGGTCCAAACTTGATCAAATGATACATATGAGTTTATAATGTTGATCTGGATCAAAAATTGTGAAGTTTGACTGTAAATTGACCATAGTTGACTTTTTTCCTCAATACAACTAATTTTAGGTCAACTGTCCAATTGACTGATAAAAAATGTGATTCAAGGATTGAAACTTGACATGAGTAATCTTAGGGGTCCATAATGATACTTGAAAGTCATATGAAGCATTGATATTCCAAAAATCCTTGTGCAAACTTAAACCCTAATTTTGGGTCATTAGTGCATGAAGAGGTGTCTTGAGCTGGTCAAACCCTAATCCAGTCTTGAGTCAAAGAGATCTTGTGAGAAAAATATTGATAAGTGAGAGGGAAAATTTTAGGGTATAACAGCTTCCCCTGTTCAATCTTCTTAAACCTGAAGAGTTATATTGGTGAGCTTTTCCATTCGTGACTCGAAGGTTGAAGATGATTGGACACTAGAGTGCCCAGAAATTTGCACTCGATGATGTGAGATTGAGGGAATGGGCTTAAAGATGCCATTTGGAAAGGTAATAGAACCTTGTTGGAGATGGGCTTGTAGATGCCATCCAAGAATGTTTGTTGAATTATAATTTGTAAGCTGAAAGAATGAGTATCAGAATGGCGTCCGTGTCTGGAGCGTATCTGAACTGTATTTGGGAGCTGATTTTGACTGAGTATCAGAATGGCATCCGTGTCTGAAGTGTATTTGAACTGTATCTGAAAGTTGAATCTAAATGAGTATCAGAATGGTGTCCGTATCTAGAGCGTATTTGTACTGTATTTGGAAGTTGTATCTGAATGAGTATCAGAATGGAATCCGTGTCTGGAGCGTATTTGTAATGTATCTGAACTGTATCTGAAGGTTGAAACTGAATGAGCATCAGAATGACATCCGTGTCTGGAGCGTATCTGTACCGTATCTAGAATTGAAATTTGAATGAGTATCAGAATGGCATCCGTGTCTGGAGCGTATTTATACTATATCTGGAATAGAAATCTAAATGAGTATCAGAATGACATCCGTGTCTGGAGCGTATCTGAACTGTATCAGGAATTGAAATCTCAAGGGTAGTTGTTAATCTTATCCTGAAAAGGGTAAAATGTTAGCTAAAATACAAATTCATGTTGCATGAAATGTATGATGTAATGTATTTGCTTTATCAATGTTGATGATATATGGATGCAATGTATGTGTATGTGAGTTGATTTGTTGTATTGCAGTTGGATTTAGGAATATAAATCCCTGAATATCGCTGAGGATGTGTGAGTCTTCAAGTCTTGAAGTCGTAGTATTGATGAATTTCTGCCGAGAGAAATAAATTCTGTTGTAAGGGCAATGCCATGTACTGCTTGTAAAATCTGTTGGGGAGTCCCGAGAAATTTGACAACTTCTACTGGGGATCAACAATTTGAAACTGTGTTCTGTTGGGGATTTAAATGACGTAATGCAGGGGATTACTTATCAAATAGCCTAGAGGTATTTTTCTATCCTTTTAACCTATCAGTAATTGCATCTTTTTTCATTTTGTTTATTTGTAAACAGTAATTATGTTCAAATGCATATGTTCAACAATGAGTCATTGAACGTTTTTCTAAACAAAACACAAGCATAAAGAAAAGACAAAATTTTTTTGCACTTTCAAAGGGATATCTTTGCATTGACTTTGAGTAATCATTTTTGTACAAGGAGACAAACATTATGGTAAGAGAGTGCTGTCATAACAAAGAAAAAATTGATACAAAGAAAGATAGTTATGTGTAATAATCCCATGGGGTTTCCATTCTGCTATAGCCTTCGTATCTCTGAGCATCTTGTCTATCTGTTGCCTTGTCCGAAGATGACTGAATCGATCAGAACCTCTGAGTTTGTCAGTGGAAGTCAAAGGTTGTTTGTAAAGTGATCCGACGGGACATAGTCGTACGCCTTAATTCCCTAACTTTTTCCTGGAACACCCTATAAGGTTTTCAGTCCACCGGAAACCCTTTTTTGCCCAAGTCGTCCTCTCGGGTTTTCAACTTGTCGGGTGTACAAATTTTTTTGTTTTATCCCTAACTTTTTCCCGAACCTTTTGGTTCTCCGGGATGCCCTTGTTTTTCCTAGGTATGCCAACCTAGCGGGTCTCTTATGCGTAGTATCTTTTGACTATGTCCGCGTTCGTAGGATGTGGCAGGTCATCACCATCCATGGTGGTCAAGATCATTGCCCCACCAGAGAAAATGTTTTTGATTACAAATGGTCCTTCATCGGTAGGAGTCTATTTGCCCCTGGGATCACTTTGTGGCAAGATGATGCATTTGATAACTATATCCCCCACTTGATACACTTGGAATCTGACTTTCTTCTTGAAAGCCTTGATCATCCGTTTTTGATACATTTGACCATGGCAAATAGTAGCAGGTCTCTTCTCATGAATCAAGTTTAGTTGATCAAGTCGAGTCTGGATCCAATCGTCTTCGTTCAACCCTGCACGCTTCATAACCCTCAGAGAGGGGATCTGAACCTCGATAGGCAAGACAACTTCCATGCCGTATACCAATGAATAGGGTGTTGCCCCAGTTGATGTGCGAGCCATGGTACGATACCCGTGGAGAGCGAATGGTAGCATCTCGTGCCAGTCTTTGTATGTGGCTGTCATGTTTTTAATGTTTTTATTAGTAGCTTTGACAGCACCATTCATTTTTGGCCGATAGGGAGAAGAACTGTGATGCTGAATCTTGAATTTCTCGCATAGTGCGGTGATCATAGTGTTGTTGAGATTTGTACCATTATTAGTGATGCTCCTTTCCGGGATACCGTACCGAAAAATGAGATTTTGCTTGATGAAACGGGCAACAACATTTTTGGTAACGGAAGCGAAAGAAGCTTCCTCCACCCATTTTGTAAAATAGTCAATGGCCACTAGGATGAAGCGGTGTCCATTGGAAGTTGTCGGCTTGATTTCCCCAATCATATCAATTCCCCACATAGAAAAGGGCTAGGGAGCTGTCGAGACATTCAAAGGAACCGGAGGTACATGCACCTTGTCAGCATAAATCTGACACTTATGGCAGGTTCAAGAGTGTTGATGGCAATCTGTTTCCATGGTAGACCAGTAATAGCCTTCCCTTAGGATTTTCTTTGCCATCGTATGCCCACTGGAATGGGTGCCAAACATGCCTTCATGCAATTCAGCCATGATCCTTTCAACTTCAACTTTATCTATGCACCGAAGCAACACAGAGTCATGATTGCGTTTATACAGGATGTCGTTACTAAGGAAGAACTTAGCCGAGAATCTCCTTAAGAACTTCTTATCATTGACTGAAGCTCCTTTTGAATATTCTTGAGCCTCGAGATACCTCTTGACTTCGTGAAACCAAGGCTGGTCCACTACTTCTTCAGTATTAATCTCGTGACAGTGTGCTGGTTTATCCATTCGTTCAATGGTGATCTTGGGAGCCTCGTTATCCTAATTAAGTTTAAACATGGATGACATTGTGGCTAGTGAGTTTGCTAGCTGATTTTCTTCTCGCGAGAAATGCTCAAAGGTAATCTTCTCAAAATGTGGTAACAATGTCAACACATTTCTTTATAAGGGATAAGGTTAGGGTGTTTAATGTCCCATTCCCCTCTGATCTGACTGATGACCAAAGCTGAATATCCAAATACATCCAAGGATTTGATCCCCAAGTCTATGGCAGCTTTGAGACCGAAGATGCACACTTCGTATTCTGCCATGTTGTTTGTACAATTGAAGCAAAGTCTGGCAGTAAAGGGAGTATGACACCCTTCCGGAGATATGAGTACAACACCGATACCATTGCCAAGTGCATTGGATTCTCCATCAAAGAACAGGGTCCATCGGGATCCTTGTTCAGGTCCGTCATATGGCCTGATTTCTTCACAGTTGTCTAATGTCATGATGTCTTCGTCCGAGAATTCAAACTTCATGGACTGGTAGTCTTCTATAGCTTGGTGAGCAAGGTGATCAGCTAATACACTTCCCTTTATAGCTTTCTGGGTAGTATACTGTATGTCGTACTCTGTCAGGATCATCTGCCATCTCGCTATTCTCCCGAAAGAGCCGGCTTCTCGAAGATGTATTTTATCGAATCCATTTTAGATATCAACAAGGTAGTATGAGTCAGCATATACTGTCTTAGCCGGTGAGCAGCCCATGCCAGAGCGCAACAAGTTTTCTCGAGCAGTGAATATTGGGTTTCACAGTCGGTAAACTTTTTGCTCAGGTAGTAAATAGCGTGCTCTTTTTGGCCAGACTCGTCATGCTGCCCCAATACACACCCCATTGATAATTACTTTCCTTGGACCTATACCATATTCCTGGGATAAAGCTATTCCTTGGAACTATGGGGATGGCGTTTATTACCATGGCGTCAAGCAAGACTTGTTGGTCGTGAAAGAAAAAAATGATGAAGACTCTGATCCTGACGTTAGCAATATCATCGAGACCAGTAAGATAATAAGAAGCAGAAGAGTTTTCTCCCAGGAGATCTCTCATCCTAAAAAGGTTGCTACTCCTGTGATCATCCTTGCTGCTGCTCCTATTAATATTCCCATTGCTAATCCTGCTGATATCCCTGCTACTACCCCTGCTACTGAGTCGGCCGAGACTCGGGGCAAAGAGATTTTAGTTGAGCCGGTCCAGACGAAGGAGCACCTAGAAGTCATCCAGAAATCCTCCAAGCAAGAGATAGAGGAAATTTTAAAGTTAATCAAGAAGAGTGACTACAACGTGGTTAAACAACTGGGGCAGACTCCTTCCAAGATCTCAATGTTGGCCCTGTTATTATGCTATGAAGCCCATGCCAAGGCTTTAGTGAAATTCCTCAAGACTACTCATGTGCCACAAGAAACCTCCACTGATTAATTTGAAGACTGTGTGGCTAGTTTGACTGCTGACAATGGACTAAGTTTCTCTGATGCTGATATGACTCTCAGAGGAAGGAAACATAATGATTCCATGCACATGTCTATCGAGTGTAGGGGCACTACTTTGGCCCATGTTCTAATGGATACAGGCTCATCGCTAAATGTTCTTCCCAAGGAGGCCCTTTAAGGGTTAGATTATGAAGGTTTGACTCTGAAGCCTAGTAACATTGTAGTGAGAGCCTTCGATGATTCTAAAAGAATGGTGCATGGGGACGTGAACGTCCCTATCAAAGTGGACAATCAGACTTTTAATTCCACTTTCTATGTGATGGAGATCCACCTATCTTACTCCTGTTTATTGGGTTGACCCTGGATCCATGGGGCTGGCGCTGTGACTTCCATCCTACATCAAATGCTGAAATACCCAGTCAATGGGAAAATTATCACAGTTCATGGGGAGGAGGAGGACCTGGTGAGCCACCTAAACTCTTTTAGGTACGTTGAAATGGAAGGCGAGTTCATTGAGACCCCCTGTATGAACTTTGAGGAGGTTCCACAGATCGTTGCTGCAACCAAAACCTCTGCCAGTATTCCAAAGAGTACTAGGCCTCCGCTGAAGATAGCTTATCTAAAAGATGCCAGTGCAATTGTTGAAGAAGGTGGGTGTATAATTTGGGGTCAACTTCTGGATATTTCCTACAAATCTGATATATTTGGTTTGGATTTTACATCAAGAGCTCAAAGGGTTGTTCGTCGCACTCGTGTCGGAGGACCACCCTTACACATCAGCAATCATGGGGTTAATGTTTTGGAGGACATTGACAATGACTGTGATATGGACTAGTGGATCTTCCCAACTATCAGCGAAGGACTCACCAACTTGAAGGCTAAAGACTTTGTGCCGATTACTTTTATTCAGGATTAATTGTCCTTTTTATTTTTGGATATGTAATAAATGAATAATACAAACTCTAAAACCTTATGTCTTACCCGAGGCACAATGGTTATTTTGTGAGGGTTATCATGTTTCATTATTATATGACATTAATAAAGCATTGGATGTTTTTACATACAAATTTTGCGCTCTTTTCCTTTCTTTCTACTTTTAATTTATTAAAAACAGCTATGCTCTTACACACACTCACATATCAAAATGCAGATCCACATCAACTATGGATCCCATTGATAACAGTTCTGCTATTGCTCATTATGGTTTTGAAAATCTGATCAACCAAGTCAATGAGAAGGTGAGAAAGATTGTGAGGTACCAGGAGAGCTTGCCAGACTGTTACAACAGGAAGAAAGGGAAATACATCCTCATGAGGAGCCAGTTGAGACAGTGAACTTGGGTACTGAAGAGGACAAAAAAGAAGTCAAGGTAGGTGTGATAACTTGGAACCCAGTGCCAAACAGCGGTTAATAGAGATGCTACATGACTATGTTGAGGTTTTTTCCTGGTCATACGAAGAAATGTCGGGACTTGACACCGACATTGTAGTTCATCGCCTACCAACAAAAGAGTACTGACCTCCAGTGAAACAGAAGGTTCGTCGTATGTGGTCGGATATGTTAGAAAAGATCAAGTCTGAAGTCATGAAACAGTTCAATGTCAGTTTCTTAGCTGTCACATCCAATACCCAATGGGTCGCTAATGTTGTTCCACTACCTAAGAAGGATGTTAAGGTACATATGTGTGTGGATTAGAGTCTTGAATAGGGCAAGCCCCAAGGATGACTTTCCGCTTCCCCACATTGATGTTCTGGTTGACAACACCGCACAACATAAGATCTTCTCCTTCATGGATGCTTTCTCCGGATATAATCAGATAAAGGTGGCAACTGAGGACATGGAGAAGACAACCTTCGTAACACAGTGGGGCACTTTCTGCTACAAAGTAATGCCATTTGGGCTAAAGAACACCGAGGCAACCTATCAGCGCGCCATGGTAGCTTTGTTTCATGATATGATCCATCATGAGATAAAGGTCTACGTTGATGACATCATAGCCAGGTCTCAAACTGAAGAGGAGCATCTTGATCACCAACGGAAACTATTTGACAGGCTAAAGAAATACAAACTGAGGCTGAATTCGAATAAGTGCACTTTCGGAGTAAGATTCAGTAAGCTATTAGGTTTCGTAGTCAGTGGCAAAGGCATTAAAGTAGATCCTGCAAAATTCAAAGCTATACAAGAAATGCCAACTCCTCGCACCGAGAAGGAAGTTAGAGGATTCTTGGGACGCTTAAACTACATAGCCAGATTCATTTCACATCTGACCGTTACTTGTGAGCCAATCTTCAAATTACTGAAGAAAGATCAAGCAGTGAAGTGGAACAACGATTTCCAGAACGCCTTTGACAAAATTAAGGAATATCTGCAAGAGCCTCCAATTCTGATGCCTTCAGTTGAAGGAATACCCCAGATCTACTTAACAATATTAAATAATTCAATGGGGTGTGTGTTAGGGCATCATAACGAGTCTGGTCTAAAATAACATGCAATATACTACCTTAGCAAAAAGTTTACCGACTGTGAAACAAGATACTCATTGCTCGAGAAAAATTGCTGCGCTTTGGAATGGGATGCTCACCGACTAAGACAGTATATGCTGACCCACACTACCTTGTTGATATCTAAGATGGATCCTATCAAGTATGTGATCGGTGGGAATGAGAACTGATTGTTTTGGAATGCTGGTTCGTGTTTGCGTTTGTTTTCGCAATGTATCGCGGTAAGCAAGAGTCGCCACCGTCTTTTATTTTATCCAACAAGGAAAGGACAAAAGCACAGACAAATTCCTTTTCGAGATGTTTCTCGGGTTCGGGAGGTAGATTATAGAAAGGGAAGGTGTTAGCACCCTTTCTATCCGTGGTTATCCACGGGCTCTTAGGTACTTGCTCACTATGTTTTCAAAATTTTTCTTTTCTTTGTGATTGTGGGTTTTAAAAAGAGTTTTGTTTTTTAAGAGAGTGTAAGTGCGAAAAGTTTTGTTTTGTTTAAAAGAGAGCAAGTACTTAAGAACATCTACCTACTCAAAAATGAATTAAACTGTGCAACTGTCCTTTAGACAGTGCTATCCCACTATTGAGGAGTAGGTAGCACCGCCGTTGGAGTTTTTCGGGTCAATTCGATTTTAGGGACGTGTGGTCACTAAAGCAATGTTAGGACGCTTTAGTGGTAATCCTAATGTCTTAGATCATTTTTATCGAGGCAACCATTTCGAGGTAACTTATGATCTTGGGACAAAAGGACGACCTCTAAAATATCCTATACTTAATGACCACGCTCGAGGCAACCAAGTGAGGTGTACCCTAGGAGTGGCATGTGCGAGTGTGTCAATTTTTAGTTATATTATCTTTGCATGTCATGGTGAGCTACTGTTGATTTTAAGTTAGGAGTTTAATCTTGTCATGCATAGCCTAGTTAGCATACATCTAAAGAGTTAATATATGTACAAGAATTTAAAGAGCGGAAATTGTAAATCCTACGCTATTACAAGGCTTCGGGGAGGGGGATTATTTACATGTCCAAAAATTGGGGGAATAAAATTAGTAAAGTGTAAAAGTCTTAGTTTAAGCTATCACATCCCAGTAGGCAGTTACAAAAAAATAAACGCGCGCGAATCTGAAAATAAACTCCAAGAAAAAAAAGTCCTAAGAAATAAAATCTTTTTGTTGTTTTATTTTATTTTGGGAAAATGATCTAAATCTATTTAATTTTAGTTTTGAAAAAATGTTAAGATAATTAAGAGATTTAATTAACAAAGTTAATTTTAATAGAAAAAACTAGCCTAATGTTTTTGTGTTTTTTATTTTATTTTAATGTTAATTAAAAAGATAAAAAGATGTCAATGAAAACAAAAATAAAATACAAAGGGGATCCTTCGATCCAGGGAAAAAAGGAGTTTCGACCCAGGGAAGGAATGGAAGCTTCGATCCAGAGAGGGTCATGGTCCTTTCGATTGGGCCAGACAGTAAGGCGTGAGTAGCCTTCGATCCAGGGAAGAGGATTGTCTTTTGATCATGGAGGTCATGGCTTTCGATCCAGGAATGAGATGCCTCCTTCGATCCAGCATGCTAACGGGTTCTGTTGTACCCCAAAATTTGCCCTCCCATTTCTCATTGATTTCTCACCACAAAGCCCTTGGAGATCAAGATCCAGTTAGGGTTTCATCTGTTCAAGACTTCTCCTTGCATTGTTGACCCAAATTAGGGTTTATGTTTGCACAAAGACGTTTTGACCTAAAATGCCTAAGGTGACCTTCTTGCTTCATATTGGACTCCCAAGTTTATCCACATCAAGTTTCAAGTCTTGATTCCAAGTTTTGCCCAGTCAATTGGACAGTTGACCTAGAAATCAGCTGTATTGGGGAAAAAGTCAACTTTGGACAATTGACAGTCAAACCTCATGAAAATTGACCCACATCAACATTATGAACTCCTATGAACCATTTGATCAAGTTTGGATCACAATTCCACAAGAAATTTGATCAGATCACCAAAAGGGCAAAATGGTCATTTTTAGGGTTTTGACTGCACAAAGGCAATTTTTGACTATTTGACCTAGCCAAAAGCAAACCAAGCTCACCTATGGACTCAAGGACCCCATGGAATTATCTTGACATGCTCAACAAGTTCAAAAGATCCCAAATGCACAAGATTGACAGTTGAATTTCCCAGTCAATTGATCAATTTTGACTGTATACTGAAAAGTCAAACTTTGACTTTTTGGTCAAAATCAAGAGTCAAGATCCCTTTTTCATTAAAACATGCCAAATCATGAAACTTGTTCACCAAGAAATCAAAAAATGCAAATTAGGGTTAGAAATGAGAATTTTTCATAACTTAGAATTTTTCTAAGTTATGAAAAACCCTAATTTTTTCCCAACTTTGCCCCACTTTCTCACCAAGATTCATTTGGATTCAAACAAAAGTCAAAACATGAAAGTTGTAGCTTGTTGCATAATATAAAACTTTGATTCACAAAGTTTTCCCAAATGAAGCTTGTATCTCAAGTTACAATTTTTTGAATAAGGGCACTAAACCATTCTTAACTTAGTGAAATTTTAACCTATTTTGGCAAGGTTTTCTACCTAACTTCAAGGCCATTTTCCATACACTTCCACTTGGAATTTCAATTTTCATTTCAAAGATGGATTTTAGTACACATTCCAAGCTTTCCAAAATGTCTAAGAACTCATCAAACAACCTCATAACTTGAGAGAATCGAATTTCACAATATGGCAAAAACTCACTTTTGAATTGGTCATGTACATGTTCATAACTTATGCCATTTTCAAGTCAGCTTAGTTTGTGCTACATTACAGGTCCTTAAACCATCCAACACTCAATAATTTAATGCATGTTCATTGTGCTAAGGCTTTGTTTCATGAGCTTATGCATTACATGTTGAATAAATCCATTTATGGAAAAAGCAAAATGGCCATTTTTGCAAAAGCAAGCTTTATGTCCAATTGAAAATCCAACAAGTACAGATGAAATCTAATTGGCACAAGATTATGAGCATAACACACTGATCAAGGAGGAGCTTTGCAGCATGATTAGGGGCCCTCTACCTGCCTAAACAAAAACTTGACACTTTCTTGCTTAAGTGTTAAGAAACATCCCTTATCACACCATAACTCTGATCTCAGCATTAGAACACTTAAGCATTTGTTTTGTACACCTTCTAATCATCCTAACCAAGCTAGAACACGACTCCAATACCTCCCAAACACTCCCATTCCCAGAATCACTCTCAAACTGCAAAAACAGGGCAAGGCCTGTAGATTGAACACCATCTCTCATTCCTTGCATGATTTCTTGACCAAAGCTCATCAAACACATTCCCTAGCATCAATGCAAGCTAACCAAAACCTAAAACACGACCTGTAATTCCTCTAACAAGTTCCACCTTTTTCACTTTCTCATTTTGCAGTTGAAGATCCGTAGCTCGATTCAAGGTGTCTCAAGGCAAAGTAAGCATTGGAATAGCATCACCACACTTCAGGCAAGCTGTACAGACCATCATCTTGCTCTGAAAGCTTCCCCATTGCCAGATAGAACTTCAACTGAACAGGTATTTTTGTGAACTTCTAACTCTTAGTATAGGCATCATTAGTTCTAAGTTTGTGAATAAGAAATGTTCTACTCATGCCCCTGAACCTATACATGCTTTTACTTTTCATTTATTTTGCCTGAGCTGTGAGAATTTAAGGTTTGAAAATGGAAGAAAACTTAGGTCAGGATTTGGGAATGTCAAAATTCTCTCTCATTTCTGAGAGTTAGGATGAGTTTTTTTATATATTTAGAATCGTGATTCAATGCTTAACATTTCTTATGTTGGAAGTTTGTGCAAAAGATCAAAGAATCCAAGTGTTTGAATTGGAAGAACAGGCGCGCGTTTTTGTTCAGAGGTTGAAGAAGAAGTTTCATGGGCTGGGCTTGTTTCTGATTTTCTTTTCACACCACATTTCTAATTTCACACTCCCTGAGCCCAATTTGTGTATTTTATTGATTTCTTGATTTTTCTTTTTTCATTTTGGTTTATTTATTTTTGCTAATAATATTAAAAAACATAAAAAATTATTTTCACACCATTTTTGCATTTTTTAGGTATTTATTTGTTTATATAAACATTTGTGCATAAATGTATATATATTATTTAGAAAAAAAACTAGATAGAATAATGTAAATATATTTCATTTCTGATTTTTATTTCATTTTCCTTTTGAAAATATTTTATGTAAAATATATATTTTTTATAATATTAAATATTATTATTTTTATATATATGATACATATTTAAAAAATTAATACATATATATATATACATTTATTAGTATATTAAGGTTAAAATACAAAATATATACTTTTTTTTATTAATATTTGACATGAAAAACACTTTTTATAAATATATTTCATTTTATTTTTTTTGTACATAATAAATAAATATTTGTGTAAATTTAATAATATATATATTACTTAATAAAAATTAGGATTTTCCCCTTAAAATACAAAAAACCCCAAAAATAACATCTTTTTTTATTTTATTTATTTAACATAAATAACACCTTTTTTCATACATATAAAAACCCTTTTTGCATTTTGCATCTTTATTTTATTTTCCATTTTATTTATACAATTAATTATTTGTAAATATGCCAAAAATGATGTAATAGCTAGATTTAATTTCTTTATCTAAATATCCCCCCATTTGAACATTTGTACCCCCTTTCCCATATTGTGTTGTAATAGTGTAGGAATTTTACTTTTCGCACTTTAAACGCTTTCTAAATATACCATGCTAGAGTTAGGGTTTGTATGCAAATAAAAAGAACAAAATAGCTTGACCTAATTTCAAGATAAATAAGCATGAAATATGGACAACACATATCACACTTGCACCCCTAGGGTATTCTACTTTGTTGCCTTCAAATAATTGGGCCATATTGCATGTTAGGTTTCTTTGGGTAAAAACAAACAATCAAATGATCATAAGTCCCTCGATGACGCTTTCGAAAAGTTGCCTAAAATGATCATGTCCCTTTCAAAGAGAAATTTCCCAAAGACACCTAGCACTATTGCAATTATGGTCTAAAACGATGACCCGCGCCCGTCCCTTTCACCTCCTAATACAAGTTTGTCCACCAAATGCAATGGTGGAACAAAATTGTCAAAAGGTTTAAAACATAACAAAAATCTTTGAGAACTTTAGGGTAGATAACTCTTAGGTACTTGTCAATTTGCAAAAGAAAACACTTGCCTATTTTCAAAGCATACTTCACAAACACTTTCAAAACAAAATTTCAAAAACCTTGAAACATCTTTTTAAAAAAGACAAACACCTTTTGTAAAACATTCGAGTAAAGAATTGTTACAAGGGTAGCCTATACAAGGCATCTTTTTTAAAACCTTTTCAAAAGTCACACACAAAGCACCATTTCAAACAATTGAAAACCAAGGCAAGTTGATCTAAGCAAGTACCTAAGAGCCCATGGATAACCATGGATAGAAAGGGTGCTAATACCTTCCCTTTCTATAATCTACTCCCCGAACCCAAGAAAAAATCTCAAAGGTTTTTGCTGTGCTTTTTGAACCTTTCCTTAGGATAAAATAAAAAGTCGGTGGCGACTCTTGCTCAACCGAAACATTTGCGAACACAAACGCAAAACCATAGTCAGTTCTCCCACCGTATCACAGAACTGGCGACTCTGCTGGCGACAACTTTAAAAGTGGAGTAACCTTAGGGCTTAGATCACCCTCTTGCATGGCTAAATTGTTTGATTTGTTTACTTTATATCTTGGCTCTATTGTTTGGGTTTGCAATCCTACACCCGGATTTTGGGAAACATTCATAGATAGAAATACGTTGTGGAAACTGTGCGGGGTATACCGACACGGTCGAAGAAATAGCTATATTAGTGCGACATATTTGTGGGTACCGGTAACCCTTGAGTTCAATCAAGGAGAGTACGGGGCCGCTTAGTGATGTCACTAAGCACTAATGACCTAGAACCTTACTTGACCATCTTGGCCTTTTACTAGGAGTAGTGAGATGACCGGCTTTGGTGCAGTCCAAAGTTGGTAGATACTCGATACTACACTCATTGAGGGTTGTTTTCTTGGAATATTTTGGTCGCTAGTTAAGTGGCTAAACCAAAACAATGAACAATGAAAACAATCCAGTGATATTGAGCTCCTTAGAACCCGGTTACTATTTATAGGACAGGTTTTTAAGCCAACTACACTCAAGAGGGTACTTACCTATGAAACCCCATGCAAGCCTGAAACTAGGGTTTGGTGTGAATTGTTTGTACATATGTTTTGTGCATACATCATAAACATCATAAACATCATAAACATCATAATGCATTCACTAACCATTTCAAGGGTTTGGATCTTCATCTTTGTTCCTGTTTTGTAGGTCATGGAAATTCCTCGCAGAAATACCATCCAAGTCAACCTTGTGAGAATCTCTCCTCAACTCAAGGAGCTCACCTCAAGAATCCCGGAAAACTCATCCTTCAGTGAAAGACATGGTAGACTGCTCAGCCTAGTCAACACCAACATTGAAGAAGACATGATGAAAGTGCTATTTCAGTTATTTGACCCTCTTCACCACTATTTCACTTTCCCTGATTACCAGTTGGTGCCCACTTTGGAGGAGTTTTCTCAACTCCTAAGAATCCCTATCCTTAATCAACTACCATTCAACGGTACGGAAAAGGAACCAAAGCCGGAAGATGTTGCTCGAGCATTACATCTACAACCATCAGACATCAAGGGGCATTGGGAAACCAGAAGCGGCGTCAAAGGATTCTTAGCAAAATTCTTTTTTGAGAAGGCACAAGAATGTTGGAACTAATTGGACCTACAAGCCTTTGAAGAGATTGTGGCACTCCTCATCTATGGATTGGTCTTGTTCCCAAATTCTGACCAATTGATAGATGTCAACGCCGTCAAAATCTTCTTGTCCAGAAACCCAATACCAACATTGCTTGGGGACATTCTTCACTCATTTTACACACGAACAATGAGAAAGAGGGGTGTTCTCATGTGCTGTACTCCTCTCCTTGCAAGGTGGTTTATTTCGCACCTTCCACAATCTGTCTTGAAGAATGACCAAGGCTCAAGGTGGTCCCAACGGTTGATGACTCTTACCCACTCTGATGTACATTGGTGTTCTCGGTCCAGAGAAAATGTCATCATCGTCGATCGTTGCGGAGAATTTCCTAATGTTCCTTTACTTGGAATTAGAGGAGGTATCACCTACAACCCTTGCCTGGCTTTAAGGCAATTTGGATATGCACGGAGGGATGGCCATCATGATATGTTGATTCCTGACCTAGTTTTTGACTTCGACAATGATGCGCAAGGACTTCGCCAAAGATTCATCAGAGCTTGGGGAAGACCCAACAAGGTTGATAGCAAGACTCTGGAACACAAGAACTCCATCCCTATTGAGCCTTATCTCAAGTGGGTACGAGCCCGAGCCCAAAGTCTGATGATGCCTTATCCTCATGTTCTCCCTGTGATTAAAGAGCCCGTCAAGGAAGGAGAGGTTCCCTACACTATCCTACATCCAGACATGCCTACATCGTGGGAGGAAATGCAGAAAAGTTGGATTCAGCTCAAGGAGGAACGAAATACTTTTGAAGCTAGCTTCTACGCCAGTGAGAAGAAAGTTCTAGAGCTTACCCGCCGACTCCATGAGCAAGAGGCCCTCAACACCTACATCGCACCAAAGAGGATGCGCAATGTCTTTTTGCCTTGAGAAGTTATTTTGTAATATTTGGCCCATGGGGCATTTATGTACTAACAAATTTCTTCTTATTAATATGACGTGCGTTCTTCTTTGTCTGAAACAATTTTGAATGTTCTGAATCCTTGAATGCATTGCATACATAAGCATACCATTCATCATGTGCATAAGCAGGTCTCACTCCAGGTTTCCTTATTTGTCTTCTGTTTATTTCAGTAGGATGGATCTCGAGCAAACAGTCAAAGACCTGCAAGCTCAGAATGCACAGTTCCAGCAACTCCTGATGACCTTGGCTAAGGGTCAGGAGGATATCAAGACTCAATTGGGGAACAAAGACCCAGTGAAAAAGAAGAAAAAGAGACTCGGGGTGGCTACTTTAGGGAGAAGATTTGACGGAGAAGCTCGGAGGGTGCTTGAATTTCCTCCTATTTCTGATGAAGGAACCAGCAAAGGAGGTGGAGCTGCGGTACCTTCCGAGTCTGATGCGGAAGAAGAAGAGGTCGAAGAGGATGAAGATTATTCTGATCAGCAATACCCTCCAGCTGATGATAAATACAAAGGGCTAGAAGACAGATTGGCCGCCATGGAATTACAAAGAGTACCAGGTTTGGATTTTGAAGACTTGGGTTTGGTCGTCGGGATTGTGATTCCCCCAAAATTCAAAGTGCCAGTGTTTATGAGGTATGATGGGCTGTCCTGTCCCAAAATGCATCTCAGGTCCTACGTGAGAAAGATTCAACCCTATACGGCAGATAAAAAACTTTGGATTCATTTATTTCAAGACAGCCTTTCTAGAGCTCAGTTGGAGTGGTTTTATCAGCTAGAGGGAACCAGCATCCGAAATTGGGAAGATTTGACCACCGCTTTTTACAAACAATACCAGTATAATTCTGACCTTGCTCCTACCCGTACCCAACTTCAGGGTATGTCGTTAGGAACAGGCAAAGGATTCAAAGAATATGCACAAAAATGGAGGGATTTGGCTGGCAAGGTGCAGCCTCCTTTAACCGATCGTGAGCTCGTTGATATGTTTCTAGGGACCCTATCTGGGCCATTTTTCAATCATCTAATTGGTAACTCTTCCGCGGGGTTTAATGATTTGATCTTAACGGGCGAAAGAATAGAAGCTGGCATCAAGTCAGGAAAGATTCAGAAGGGTGTTGCTGCAAGTGTTGAGAAGAAGCCTTTTAAGAAGGAGACAGCTGTGGTATATTCTCAGAGAAGAGCAGGGAAGACTGAACACCGGCCAACTGTGGGGGCCGTAATGATTCAAAACACTCCAAGTGAGCAGCCTCGCTATAACAAGTCCAGACCAAATCAACAACGAGTGGAACGGCCACAACGGCAGTTCACCCGTATTAATATGACTCCAGCGCAAGTGCTCCCCCATCTGTTGAAGTTGAATCTTGCCATCATCAAGGAGGCACCAAAGAATGTGAAAACGTCCTCTCCGCATTATCATGCTAATGCTAAATGCGCCTACCATTCAGACAGTGTTGGACACGACACCAATGATTGTTGGGCACTCAAGCATAAAATCCAAGACCTGATAGAGGCGAAGGAGGTGGAGTTTGACGCTCCAGAGAAGCCCAATGTGATATCTGCGCCCATGCCGAAGCACGGCCAAAATGTCAACGCTATTGAAGAAGATTTGTATGTTGCTGATGTCAATGATATGACTACTCCATTGCTAACCATTAAGTTGAATTTGTTAAGGGCCGGGATCTTCCCGGGATGTAAAGAAGACTGCTATTGTTGTTACTCTCTGCCGTTTGATTGTCCGTTACTGAAGGAAGGCATCCAAGGCCTTATGGATAGTCGACAAATTTTGTTTGAAAAAGTTTTTGCTGTTCCAGTTCATACTGAAGATGTCTCAATCATAACCATTCACGCCAATCTTTCCAAGGCCGTCAAAAAGCCTGTTAAGATTACACCAGCTGCGAAATCTGTTCCTTTGAAGATAACAATGCCGGGGCCTGTTCCCTATGTTTCTGAGAAGTGCATACCATGGAACTATGGCGGCGACGTCTACTACCATGGTATCAAGCAAATCGAAATAACTACAGAAAGTTCAGATGATGAAGAAGCCAACATTAGTAACATTGCAGGCACTAGCAAAATCACCAGGAGCGGGAGAATATTTTCTCCAGAGATTGCCCCTCCAAGAGCAGTCTTTGGACCCTCATCAGCTAACAAGGTCATCCCGGCACCAATAAAACTCTCTGCCAGAACCCCTTTAATTGAAGATGTTGTTGTTCCTAGTACTGTCCCTCCTACACTGCTGACAAAGGTAAGGGAATCCAAGATGAGCCCGTCAGGACGAGGGCTCAACCCTTGGTCATCCCGGAAACCTCCAAGAAGGAAATGGATGAGATTTTGAGGATAATCAAAAGAAGTGATTACGATGTGGTAGAACAACTGGGGCAAACCCCCTCAAAGATCTCCATGCTGGCACTACTACTTTGCTCGGAAGCGCATGCTAAAGCTTTGATAAAATTCCTGAAGGCAGCCCATGTGCCCCAGGAAACCTCTGCGAATCAATTCCAAAATTGTGTGGCTAGCCTTACTGCGGACAATGGATTAGGTTTCTCTGATGCCGACCTAACTCCTAAAGGTAGAAACCACAATGATGATTTGCACATTTCAGTCGAGTGCCGAGGAACTACTCTCGCACATGTCTTGGTCGATACCGGTTCGTCACTGAATGTACTGCCTAAGAAGGCCTTGGACCGACTAGATTGTGAAGGGTTGGAGTTGAAGCCGAGTGATATTGTTGTCAGAGCTTTCGATGGTTCGAAGAGAATGGTCCATGGGGAGGTTGAGATTCCCATCAAGATAGGCACTGAGGTGTTTAAATCTACTTTCTATGTGATGGACATCCGTCCATCATACTCTTTCTTGCTGGGTAGGCCCTGGATACACCATGCTGGGGCAGTCACCTCCTCCTTACATCAGATGTTGAAGTATCCTGTCAAGGGGAAGATCATTACTGTCCATGGCGAAGAAGAGTACATGATTAGCCACTTAAATTCTTTCCGGTATGTGGAGGTTGAAGGGGAATTCATTGAGACGCCGTTTCAACATTTCAAAGAAGTCCTTCCTGAAATAGCAGTAGCAAAGTTGGCAGCTGAGACACCGAGGCAGATGGCCAGGTGGGCATCTCTGGAGGATGCAAGGGCCGCAATAAAAGAAGGAAAGAATTCAGCATGGGGGCAGTTACCTGATATTTCGCATAAGACCGACAAATTTGGATTAGGGTTCACAGCCGCAGGCCAGAAAGCTATGCGCCGTTCGAAGATTGAAAGGGCGCCAGTCAAAATTTCTCCCTACGGAATCAACGCCTTGGAGGACGAGGACAAAGAAAGCAACATTGAAGAGTGGATTTATCCAACTATCAAAGGAGGATTGAGCAACTGGGAGGCAAAAGACTTTGTCCCCATCACTTTTATTCATCAGTAATTTATCTGTTAAACATTTCTTATTTGGTCTGTAATATTTACTCTCAAACAATCTGTACACTATCTTTTCACCTCATGCCTTGCCCGGGGCATGTAGGTCCATTTGTAAGGGTTTTGATTATTTTTCATATTCATATGCCATGTTTAATGATTCATTGGACGTTTTTCATTTGATAAACTGCTTGTGCTCATTTTCTTTCCTTTTGCATTTTTTGTTTAAGGATGGCTATCCCTTACACACACCCACACTCACCAATGCAGGTATCCATCCACTCCGGATTCCATGGGTGACGATTCTGCTATATCTTTCAATAACTCTGAAGATCTGGTCAATCTAGCCGAGTATGAAGATGACGAAGGTTGTGAAGTACCCGGGGAACTAGCCAGACTTCTACAACAAGAGGAAAGGGCCATCCTACCGCACGAAGAGTCATTGGAAACTGTCAACTTGGGAACCGAGGAAGAACGGAAGGAGGTGCAAGTGGGTGCCAATCTGAAACCGAGTGTCAAGGAACGCCTGATACAGTTGTTGAATGAGTATGTTGAAATCTTTGCTTGGTCTTATGAAGACATGCTGGGTTTAGACACAGACATCGTGGTTCACCGTCTCCCCACAAGAGAAGACTGTCCACCGATCAAGCAAAAAGTTCGCCGAATGAGGCCTGACATGTCTGAAAAGATCAAGGCGGAAGTAATGAAGCAATTCGAAGCTGGCTTTCTGGCTGTTACGTCCTATCCTCAATGGGTCTCTAACATCGTGCCAGTACCTAAGAAAGATGGCAAAGTCAGGATGTGTGTGGACTACCGGGATTTGAATAGGGCCAGCCCCAAAGATGATTTTCCGCTACCTCACATTGACATTTTGATCGAAAATACAGCTCAGCACAAAGTGTTTTCCTTCATGGATGGATTCTCGGGTTACAATCAAATCAAAATGGCCCCCGAAGATATGGAGAAAACAACTTTTGTTACGCAATGGGGCACTTTCTGTTACAAGGTGATGCTGTTCGGGCTGAAGAACGCAGGGGAAACTTATCAACGCGCCTTGGTAGCTTTATTTCATGATATGATACATCACGAAATTGAAGTTTACGTAGACGATATGATAGCTCGGTCACAAACAGAGGAAGAGCACCTTGAACATCTGGAGAAGCTGTTTGCCAGATTGAAAGAATACAAGCTCAGGCTGAATCCAAGTAAGTGCACTTTTGGAGTTAGGTCTGGTAAACTCCTGGGATTCATTGTAAGCAAAAAAGGCATTGAAGTCGATCCAGCAAAAGTAAAAGCAATACAAGAGATGCGTGCCCCCCGTATTGAAAAGGAGGTTAGAGGATTCTTGGGGCGCTTGAACTATATTGCCAGATTTATCTCTCATCTGACTTCTACCTGTGAGCCAATTTTCAAACTCTTGAAGAAAGATCAGGTAGTTGAATGGAACGACGATTGTCAAGCTGCTTTCGATAGAATCAAGGAGTATTTACTAGAACCCCCTATTCGGATGCCACCCGTCGAAGGAAGACCATTGATCATGTATTTGACTGTCTTGGATAACTCAATGGGGTGTGTTTTGGGCCAGCATGACGAGTCTGGTCGAAAAGAGCATGCTATTTATTACCTTAGCAAAAAGTTTACCGACTGTGAGACTCGCTACTCACTGCTCGAGAAAACTTGCTGCGCTTTGGTATGGGCTGCTCGCCGACTAAGACAGTATATGTTGACTCATACTACCTTGTTGATTTCCAAAATGGACCCTATCAAGTATATTTTCGAAAAGCCCGCTTTATCTGGAAGGATAGCTAGATGGCAAATGATCTTAACTGAGTATGACATCCAGTACACCACCCAAAAAGCTATAAAAGGGAGTGTACTAGCTGACCATCTGGCTCATCAGGCTATCGAAGATTATCAACCCATGAGATTTGACTTCCCAGACGAGGACATCATGAATTTGGACAACATTGAATGTAACGGACCGTATGACGGACCCGAAAAGGGATCCCGATGGACCCTGTACTTTGATGGTGCTTCAAATGCACTTGGAAACGGTATTGGCGCAGTACTCATTTCTCCGGAAGGTTGTCACACACCTTTCACGGCCCGACTTTGCTTCAGCTGCACAAACAACATGGATGAGTATGAAGCTTGCATCTTTGGTCTCAAGGCTGCTATAGACTTGGGGATCAAATCTTTGATCGTATTTGGGGACTCGGCTTTGGTTATCAGTCAAATCAAAGGAGAGTGGGATACCAAGCATCCTAATCTTATCCCGTACAAAGAACATGTCCTGACATTGTTGCCTCATTTCGAGCAAATTTCCTTCGAGCATTTCCCACGAGAAGAGAATCAGCTAGCAGATGCTCTAGCTACAATGTCCTCCATGTTTAAACTCGACTGGGATAACGAGGCTCCCCAAATCACCATCGAGCGAATGGATGAACCTGCGCATTGTCACGAGATTAATACCGAAGAAGTAGTGGAACAACCTTGGTTCCATGAAATCAAAAGGTATCTCGAGACCAGAGACTATCCTGAAGGAGCTTCCGTAAATGACAAGAAGTTCTTAAGGAAATTCGCTGCTAAGTTCTTCCTGAGCAACGACATCCTTTACAAACGAAGCCATGATTGTGTATTACTCCGATGCATAGACAAAGCTGAAGCAGAGTTGATCATGACTGATATACACAGCGGCACATTTGGCACTCACTTGAGCGGGCATACAATGGCTAAGAAGATCCTAAGGGCAGGCTATTACTGGCCTACCATGGAAGCTGACTGCCATCAACATTCCCGTACTTGCCACAAATGTCAGGTCTACGCTGACAAAGTTCATATCCCTCTGGTCCCTCTCAACGTTCTGACTGCTCCGTGGCCCTTTGCAATGTGGGGCATTGATATGATTGGAGAGATCAAGCCCACGGCTTCCAACGGACATCGCTTCATCCTGGTTGCCATTGACTATTTCACCAAATGGGTCGAAGCAGCTTCCTTCGCCTCTGTTACTAAAAATGTGGTTGCCCGCTTTATCAAGCAAAATCTCATATGTTGGTATGGTGTTCCGGACAGGATCATCACAGACAACGGTACAAATCTGAATAACACGATGATCACCGTATTTTGCGAACAGTTCAAGATTTATCATCACAATTCATCTCCCTATCGGCCGAAGATGAACGGTGCTGTTGAAGCTGCGAACAAAAACATTAAGAAGATCATTCAGAAAATGACAGTCACTTACAAAGACTGGCATGAGATGTTACCGTTTGCTCTGCATGGATACCGTACGACGACACGTACTTCAACTGGGGCAACCCCGTTTTCTTTGGTTTATGGCATGGAAGCTGTTTTGCCTATGGAAGTTCAGATTCCTTCTCTAAAGATTATGAAGGATGCAGGTTTGAATGAAGATGATTGGATGCAGACCCGACTTGATTAACTCAATCTGATCGACGAAAAGCGACTTGCTGCTATATGCCATGGTCAGACGTATCAAAAGCGGATGATCAAGGCCTTCAATAAGAAAGTTAGACGTCAAATGTATCAAGTCGGAGATCTCGTAATCAAGCGGATTATCTTGCCGCAAAGTGATCCCAGGGGCAAATGGACTCCTACATATGAAGGACCATTTGTGATCAAGAGCATATTTTCTGGTGGCGCAATGATTCTGACCACCATGGACGGCGACGATCTGCCGCACCCTGCGAACGCAGACATAGTCAAAAGATATTACGCATAAAAATAACCCGACGAGTCGAAAACCCGAAAGGGAGGCTTGGGCAAAAATGGGCATCCCGGTGAACCGAAAACCCGAAAGGGCGGTTCAGGATAAAATTAGGGATAAAAACAAAAAAAATCTGTACACCCGGCAAGTTGAAAACCCGAAAGGGCGGCTTGGGCAAAAAGGGGTTTCCCGGTGGATCGAAAACCCGAAAGGGCGGTTCAGGAAAAAGTTAGGGAATTAAAGCGTATGACTATGTCTCATTGGATCACTTCAAAGACAATCTCTTCATCAACCAGTTCCAGGCTCCTGATCAATCCAGTCATCGGTAAACGAAGCATTGAATGGACAGATATTCAGAGTTGTGAAAGCTATAGCGGAATGGAATCCCATGGAATTATTTCACATAGCCATCTTTATTTTGTATAAATCTTTCAAATATTTACGACAAAATCCTCTTACTAGGATGAGTGTCTCCTTTGTACAAATATACTCAGAGAAAGTTAATACGAATACTTTTCCCAGAAATTTGTGTCATTTTCTTTCACTTTTTCTCTTGCACTATTTGTTTTATTTTGAGAAACGTCCAATGTTTTGTTGAATAGGCATATGCATTTGAACATAATCATTTCCTTATGAATCAAGAAAGAGGATTACTGATGAGTCAAAAGCGCAGTTAGATATCTTGATACCCTTCCAAAGGAAAACCTCGGAGATTTGGAATCCATATCCCCAATAAATTCTGGAAGCTTATCCCCTGCAGAGTACGGACGTCTCTCCCGAGTTTTATTAAGTTATTCCTTACAAGGGCTTATAACTGGGTTATCCTCAGCTTATTGCCATGGAATATCGCACTCGCCAAATTTCTTCTTATCCCCAGCGGAGTTCATCGAAATTCCCCAGCATAACTTATCTTTACAATCCCCCAGCCAGAGGGTCCTCCGAAATTCAACTCCCCTCAGAGTTTAAGTTTCAGAATCCCCAGCGAAGCCAGACTAATGAACCTTCTCCCCGCAGAGTTTTGGGAGGGCAAATATCGAGTTCCCCAGTGAAGTCGCCAGAGATACTTCCCGCCGAGCTGAAGATTCTCGGTCTTACATCTCCAGCGTGAGTCTACAAGATTGGTACTCCCCAGTAGAAGTCATCAGGAATTCCCCAGAAGATTGGTATACAACCCAAGCTCCTTTTTCTCCAGCAACGACCAGGAATTATTCTTCCCGGCAGCAGTCAAGATACTGTCATCTCGGATTCATCTATCCTTTGCAAGACAGCTCTCCAGCTTACATACGCATTCATTTACATTCATATCATATAGCATACATTGTGTCATGCATCATAACATTGCATATAACTAACTCTTTACCTTTTCAGGTAAGATCAGTCGAAAGACTAAAATCATTATCTTCCGAGATTCTTTCCAGGAATAGTTCGGGTGTGACCCAGACACGGCAACATTCTAATGCTTATTCTAGATTTATCCAGATGCAGTTTTACACGAGCTCATCATCAGGGAACCCTACACCGGTTCTTCTTCCAAATTCAAGACTTCTGAAAACAGTTTATGGATTCTTCCCAACAACGGATGTTAATCTATCAACTTGTTCAGATGCAACCTTTGAAAACAGTTTACGGACGCTTCCCAACAACGGATGCTGCTCTATTGCTTATTCAACTTCAAGATTCCTGAAAACAGTTTACGGGTTCTCCAAGTAACGGAGATTAACCTATCGCTTGTTCAGTTTCTTCTCAAGACTTCTGAAAACAGTTTATGGATTCTTCCCAACAACGGATGTTAATCTATCAACTTGTTCAGATGCAACCTTTGAAAACAGTTTACGGACGCTTCCCAACAACGGATGCTGCTCTATTGCTTATTCAACTTCAAGATTTCTGAAAACAGTTCACGGGTTCTCCAAGTAACGGATGTTAACCTATCACTTGTTCAGTTTCTTCTCAAGATTTTTCGAAAACAGCTTACGGATTCCTCCCAACAACGGATGTCAATCTATTGCTTATTCAGACCCTCAGTTCGAAGATGGTCCAAAACATGGACACTTTTCTGATACTCATTCCAGATGGCATCTTTAAGCCCATCCCCGACAAGTTTCTGTCACTCTTCCAGATGGCATCGTTAAGCCCATCTCCAAATGGCATCTCTAAGCCCATTCCCGCATCCATTGCTTTGACGAGTGCAAATTTAAGGGGCACTCTAGTGTCCAATCTCCTTTTACCCTCGAGTCACGAAAGGCAAGCTTGCCAATCTAAATCTTCGGATTCAAGAAGATTGAACAGGGGCAACTGTTATACCCCAAAATTTTCCCTCCCATTTCTCATTGATTTCTCACCACAAAGCCCTTAGAGATCAAGATCCAGTTAGGGTTTCATCTGTTCAAGACTTCTCCTTGCATTGTTGACCCAAATTAGGGTTTATGTTTGCACAAAGATGTTTTGACCTAAAATGCCTAAGGTGACCTTCTTGCTTCATATTGGACTCCCAAGTTTATCCACATCAAGTTTCAAGTCTTGATTCCATGTTTTGCCCAGTCAATTGGACAGTTGACCTAGAAATCAGCTGTATTGGGGAAAAAGTCAACTGTGGACAATTGACAGTCAAACCTCATGAAAATTGACCCACATCAACATTATGAACTCCTATGAACCATTTGATCAAGTTTGGATCACAATTCCACAAGAAATTTGATCAGATCACCAAAAGGGCAAAATGGTCATTTTTAGGGTTTTGACTGCACAAAGGCAATTTTTGACTGTTTGACCTAGCCAAAAGCAAACCAAGCTCACCTATGGACTCAAGGACCCCATGGAATTATCTTGAAATGCTCAACAAGTTCAAAAGATCCCAAATGCACAAGATTGACAGTTGAATTTCCCAGTCAATTGATCAATTTTGACTGTATACTGAAAAGTCAAACTTTGACTTTTTGGTCAAAATCAAGAGTCAAGATCCCTTTTTCATTAAAACATGCCAAATCATGAAACTTGTTCACCAAGAAATCAAAAAATGCAAATTAGGGTTAGAAATGAGAATTTTTCATAACTTAGAATTTTTCTAAGTTATGAAAAACCCTAATTTTTTCCCAACTTTGCCCCACTTTCTCACCAAGATTCATTTGGATTCAAACAAAAGTCAAAACATGAAAGTTGTAGCTTGTTACATAATCTACAACTTTGATTCACAAAGTTTTCCCAAATGAAGCTTGTATCTCAAGTTACAATTTTTTGAATAAGGGCACTAAACCATTCTTAACTTAGTGAAATTTTAACCTATTTTGGCAAGGTTTTCTACCTAACTTCAAGGCCATTTTCCATACACTTCCACTTGGAATTTCAATTTTCATTTCAAAGATGGATTGTAGTATACATTCCAAACTTTCGAAAATGTCCAAGAACTCATCAAACAACCTCATAACTTGAGAGAATCGAATTTCACAATATGGCAAAAACTCACTTTTGAATTGGTCATGTACATGTTCATAACTTATGCCATTTTCAAGTCAGCTTAGGTTGTGCTACATTACAGGTCCTTAAACCATCCAACACTCAATAATTTAATGCATGTTCATTGTGCTAAGACTTTGTTTCATGAGCTTATGCATTACATGTTGAATAAATCCATTTATGGAAAAAGCAAAATGGCCATTTTTGCAAAAGCAAGCTTTATGTCCAATTGAAAATCCAACAAGTACAGATGAAATCTAATTGGCACAAGATTATGAGCATAACACACTGATCAAGGAAGAGCTTTGCAGCATGATTAGGGGCCCTCTACCTGCCTAAACAAAAACTTGACACTTTCTTGCTTAAGTGTTAAGAAACATCCCATATCACACCATAACTCTGAACTCAGCATTAGAACACTTAAGCATTTGTTTTGTACACCTTCTAATCATCCTAACCAAGCTAGAACACGACTCCAATACCTCCCAAACACTCCCATTCCCAGAATCACTCTCAAACTGCAAAAACAGGGCAAGGCCTGCAGATTGAACACCATCTCTCATTCCTTGCATGATTTCTTGACCAAAGCTCATCAAACACATTCCCTAGCATCAATGCAAGCTAACCAAAACCTAAAACACGACCTGTAATTCCTCTAACAAGTTCCACCATTTTCACTTTCTCATTTTGCAGTTGAAGATCCATAGCTCGATTCAAGGTGTCTCAAGGCAAAGTAAGCATTGGAATAGCATCACCACACTTCAGGCAAGCTGTACATACCATCATCTTGCTCTGAAAGCTTCCCCATTGCCAGATAGAATTTCAACTGGACAGGTATTTTTGTGAACTTCTAACTCTTAGTATAGGCATCATTAGTTCTAAGTTTGTGAATAAGAAATGTTCTACTCATACCCCTGAACCTGTACATGCTTTTACTTTTCATTTATTTTGCCTGAGCTGTGAGAATTTAAGGTTTGAAAATGGAAGAAAACTTAGGTCAGGATTTGGGAATGTCAAAATTCTCTCTCATTTCTGAGAGTTAGGATGAGTTTTTTATATATTTAGAATCGTGATTCAATGCTTAACATTTCTTATGTTGGAAGTTTGTGCAAAAGATCAAAGAATCCAAGTGTTTGAATTGGAAGAACAGGCGCGCGTTTTTGTTCAGAGGTTGAAGAAGAAGTTTCATGGGCTGGGCTTGTTTCTGATTTTCTTTTCACACCACATTTCTAATTTCACACCCCCTGAGCCCAATTTGTGTATTTTATTGATTTCTTGATTTTTCTTTTTTCATTTTGGTTTATTTATTTTTGCTAATAATATTAAAAAACATAAAAAATTATTTTCACACCATTTTTGCATTTTTTAGGTATTTATTTGTTTATATAAACATTTGTGCATAAATGTATATATATTATTATTTAGAAAAAAAAAACTAGAAAGAATAATGTAAATATATTTCATTTCTGATTTTTATTTCATTTTCCTTTTGAAAATATTTTATGTAAAATATATTTTTTTTATATAATATTAAATATTATTATTTTTATATATATGATACATATTTAAAAAATTAATACATATATATATATATATATATATATATATATATATATATATATATATATATATATATATATATATATATATATATATATATATATATATATATATATATATATATATATATATATATATATATATATATATATATATATATATATATACATTTATTAGTATATTTAGGTTAAAATACAAAATACATACTTTTTTTTATTAATATTTGACATGAAAAACACTTTTTATAAATATATTTCATTTTATTTTTTTTGTACATAATAAATAAATATTTGTGTAAATTTAATAATATATATATTACTTAATAAAAATTAGGGTTTTCCCCTTAAAATACAAAAAACCCCAAAAATAACATCTTTTTTTATTTTATTTATTTAACATAAATAATACCTTTTTTCATACATATAAAAACCCTTTTTGCATTTTGCATCTTTATTTTATTTTCCATTTTATTTATACAATTAATTATTTGTAAATATGCCAAAAATGATGTAATAGCTAGGTTTAATTTCTTTGTCTAAATATCCCCCCATTTGAACATTTGTACCCCCTTTCTCATATTGTGTTGTAATAGTGTAGGAATTTTACTTTTCGCACTTTAAACGCTTTCTAAATATACCATGCTAGAGTTAGGGTTTGTATGCAAATAAAAAGAACAAAATAGCTTGACCTAATTTCAAGATAAATAAGCATGAAATATGGACAACACATATCACACTTGCACCCCTAGGGTATTCTACTTTGTTGCCTTCAAATAATTGGGCCATATTGCATGTTAGGTTTCTTTGGGTAAAAACAAACAATCAAATGATCATAAGTCCCTCGATGACGCTTTCGAAAAGTTGCCTAAAATGATCAAGTCCCTTTCAAAGAGAAATTGCCCAAAGACACCTAGCACTATTGCAATTATGGTCTAAAACGATGACCCACGCCCGTCCCTTTCACCTCCTAATACAAGTTTGTCCACCAAATGCAATGGTGGAACAAAATTGTCAAAAGGTTTAAAACATAACAAAAATCTTTGAGAACTTTAGGATAGATAACTCTTAGGTACTTGTCAATTTGCAAAAGAAAACACTTGCCTATTTTCAAACCATACTTCACAAACACTTTCAAAACAAACTTTCAAAAACCTTGAAACATCTTTTTAAAAAAGACAAACACCTTTTGTAAAACATTCGAGTAAAGAATTGTTACAAGGGTAGCCTATACAAGGCATCTTTTTCAAAACCTTTTCAAAAGTCACACACAAAGCACCATTTCAAACAATTGAAAACCAAGGCAAGTTGATCTAAGCAAGTACCTAAGAGCCCATGGATAACCATGGATAGAAAGGGTGCTAATACCTTCCCTTTCTATAATCTACTCCCCGAACCCAAGAAAAAATCTCAAAGGTTTTTGCTGTGCTTTTTGAACCTTTCCTTAGGATAAAATAAAAAGTTGGTGGCGACTCTTGCTCAACCGAAACATTTGCGAACACAAACGCAAAACCATAGTCATTTCTCCCACCGTATCACAGGTTCGATCCAGAGAAGGTGTCTCCTTCGATCTGGAATTTTATACCTGCAAAAGTATGTTAGCGTAATAAAACACAGGGCCTGGGTATTGAACCCCAAGCCCTTCGATCCTGTGCTTGCTGGGTTTCTTCAGGCTATGTCTGCAGCAAGTGTTGGCAAACGAAGAACATGACCTGGGCGCCAAACCCAGGCCTTTCGATCCTGTCTAGGATGGAAAATCAAAGGTAACAACAAGTAATAATGTGTTATGCAAATATGAGGTTGGATAGTTTACCCTTTCTTACCAGCAAATTGGAATTTTAATTTGGGTGTTTCCTGGATGTAGGCACCTTCGATCTGGGCACTTCCTGGATGTAGGCACTTTTGATCTGAGGGCTTCTGGGCGTGGGCACCTTTGATCTGAAGTACTACTTTGGCTTGGAAAATTCTGACAACCTTTGAAGGATTGTATGGGCAGCGCCTTTCTAATGTTTTTTGTTCTCCTGTTGTGTATTTTTTCGTGCAGAGTTTTTGTGTGTGTTGTAATGTGCCACTGGCCCTTGTATTTATAGGAGTGGGGGGTCTAGTAACGGTAGGAGACAACATTTAACCAGGCCATTAAAGCCAGGAGACAAGAATCAGACACATTAAATGTTTTCCTTTTTTTGAAATATTCATGTCTCTTGAATCTGGAATGAACCTGGACATGTTTTGATTTTCGAATGCCTTCAGGCCATGCTCTTTGATTGGCCTTGAGTTGCCTCCTTCGAATGGACTTCTCATGTACCTTTCGAATGAGCCTTCTGAATGCTTGTTCGAATGTTCTTGAGTTGAACAGAAACACTCTGGTCGAATCAGCTCTTTTAGGAACAGAAAAGGCAAGAATCTGGCCTTTAACTCAGGAATTAAATCCACAATCAGCATTTAATTATTTCCATATTTGCAAGGGAAACATGCCATTTTCTCATGTTCAGTGTACCTGGACATGTTTTCTGAGTGCCCTTTGATGGCCTGGGAGGTGTTCTTCGAATGGCCCTTGTCCAAATATCAATCGAAGGATCCCAATCGAAAGGCTTTGTTAACAGGCCAATCGAAAGGTGTTGTTCATGCCAATCAAAGGACATGGTTAATCATGTCTGTCGAAGCTGCCTTGACATAATTCCAATCGAAGTGCTTGTCCATGCCAATCGAAATGCTCCTTCAGAATGCCAATCGAAGGGTCTTTCAGAATGCCAATCGAAGTGCCTGTCCATGCCAATCAAAATGCTCCTTCAGAATGCCAATCGAAAGGGTTTTTTTCAGAATGCCAATCGAAGTGTCTTAAAGCACCACTCAAAAATTTTCTTTTTCCTTAGGCAAGAGTTTGTGATCAACCATGCAGGGGGAAGACTTTGGAAAACATGAGAGGGCAAATTTTGGGGTACAACAGTTGCCCCTGTTCAATTTTCTTAAACTTGAGGATATAGATTGGCTTTCGAGCCTTTCGTGATCCGAAGGTGGAAGATAATTGAACACTAGAGTGCCCAGAAATTTGAACTCGCATGGTGTAGTATCAGCATTGTGACGTCGGGAAGGGGCTTACAGATGCCATTTAGATTGATGATGGATAGTTGTTGGAGATGGGCTTAAAGATGCCATCCAGAAATGATTGCCGCACTGTATTTGAGTGACAGAATTACATCCGAATCTGGATCGTATCTGGATTGTTATTTGAAGGTCTCTGATTGTCAGAGAAGGTCTTTTCTGATAATGATGTGTGATGAAGGAATCTGAGACCATTGCTACTCCAAACAGATGATGAAGGAATCTGAGACGATTGCTACTCCAAATGAAGGAATCTTGGACGATTACTACCTCAGCAGGATGGTGAAGGAATCTTGGATGACTTCTACCTCAGCAGGATGATGAAGGAATCTTGGATGACTTCTACCTCAGCAGGATGATGAAGGAATCTTTGATGACTTCTACTTCAGCAGGATGATGAAGGAATCTTGGACGATTACTACCTCAGCAGGATGATGAAGGAATCTTGGGCGACTTCCACCTCAGCAGGATGATGAAGATATATTGGATGACTTCTACCTCAGTAGGATGATGAAGGAATCTTGGACAATTACTACCTCAGCAGGATGATGAAGGAATCTTGGACGATTACTACCTCAGCAGGATGGTGAAGGAATCTTGGGCGATTACTACCTCAGCAGGATGATGAAGGAATCTTGGATGATTACTACCTCAACGGGAATGATGAAGGAATCTTGGACGATTACTACCTCAACGGGATGGTGAAGGAATCTTGGACGATTACTACCTCAGCGGGAATGATGAAGGAATCTGGAACGATTACTACCTCAACGGGATGGTGAAGGAATCTTGGACGATTACTACCTCAACGGGATGATGAAGGAATCTTGGATGATTACTACCTCAACGGGATGGTGAAGGAATCTTGGATGATTACTACCTCAACAGGATGGTGAAGGAATCTTGGATGATTACTACCTCAACAGGATGGTGAAGGAATCTTGGACGATTACTACCTCAATGGGATGGTGAAGGAATCTTGGACGATTACTACCTCAACGGGATGATGAAGGAATCTTTGACGACTTCTACTCTAAAAGGTAATGACTTTGATCGATCTTTCCTGAAAAGGTAAAGAGTTAGTTGTATGCAATGTCATGATAATGAAATGCATAATGTCATGATATTCTCAAAAGTAAATGAGATTGTGTTGTATGAACTTATCATGTATGTAAATAGGATGTATGAAATGTGAAATGTTAATAAATGTATTTTTGTCTGGGAAAATAAATCCTTGACAAGTGTTGGGGAGTTGTTAAATCCCGGATTGTTGTTGAAGAGTATGTATGTCATCAAATTTTGCTTAGAATGTTTCCACTGAGGATCCTCGTTTTGTTGAGGAGAACTCGGTTGGGGAATGTTGTGAACTCTGTGGAGAGTATTGATTCATTCTTGGGGAACAGGTTCAGGAGTCTCGGTTTTCCGCTGCTCTATTGGGGAGTCAAAGTTAAACTAACATCTGGTCGGGTCCAGGTTTCGCAGTAACTTGCTGGGGATTGTAGAGTAGTCTACTAGGGAAGAGGAGTTGTGGTCCTTTGATTTGTAGTAGTCGGAGAGGCAAACTCAAGCTGGGGAGTCCTGGTGTTGTTGGGGAAATAAACCCTGTCGTCAGTCCACTAGAGAGGTGATATCTTCGTTGGGGGAAGTCCTCGAGGATTCTTGAGGTTGATTCAGCTGGGGAAAGGTTTTCAGAGATTAAACCCTTGCTGGGATGTCATCCTATGAGAAGGATTTTGGGGAGATCTGTCATTTCCTCTAGTAGCAAGTGTTTGTGACATTTCTAGAAGATGTTTAATTGTACGTAACCCTTCACTGAGATTGATGTTCAATGCCCCAAGAGATGGAGACTTGCCCCTGGTTACTCTGCACTTCTTCAGAGATTTCTTGAAATCTTGACTGGACTGCCCCAGGTTTACTGAACTTTGAAAGTTTTGCTGAAATCTTGACTGGACTGCCCCAGGTGTGCTGGATAGTGACATGTCAAGTCCCCTTGTTGATAGGAGATTTGTCAATGGAAGTGTCATCCTTTTTGAAGTGATTTTGTTTATTGAGAGGGTTTTCGTTCATCGGATATTCGTTGTGTGAATTTCTCCGCTGTCAAATAAATAGCCCAAATGCAAACAATGATATTCAAAGGATGCAAAGTTTATGCTTGTCTCAAAAAAATGCGTTTTTTAGCAGAAAACTTTTTATAAGACAAATTCAACACAAGATTTAGGGCAAAGCCTTACAGGAGTCAGGATACCTTTTGTAACAGTATGCTTTTGAACTAACCCATGCTTCAGTTAGGACTTTTGAAGGGTTGTAACGTGGCTTGGTTCACGGTTTAAGAAACAAAGCATAAAGGCTCAAAGTATATTTTTACCCACCCGCTCTTCGTGATGTTCTTCAATCCTAAACTCAGCTAATTGTGCATTTCAACTCCAGATGAGTTTGGAACGACGTTTTGGTGATGGTTCACACAAGTTGAATTTTTGAAGGCAATCATCATTTTTTGCAAAATTTTTCATGTTGTCGAGGATTCATAATGACCTCGTTCTTTTGATTTGTTATCCCTAACTTTTGCCTGTCTATTTCTGTTTTCGAGATTACAGTCAGCGGGATGCCCCAGCTTTCTTAAGCCTCATTTATAGGTTTTGGCTCAGTTGGCTTTTTCTTTTGAGAGATTGACTGCCTATGAGATAAGGAACCACCACTGTCTTTTGATTCCATAGGAATGCTTTTGATGTCGTTCGTTGTATTATGAACTGAGAGTTTTGCGACTTAAATGCACATCTTTTGAATTAACTGAGAGACTACCCTGCCCCAGGTTTAAATTAGAGGTTTCAATTTGTGTTTAAAACAGAAAACTCCTACTTCTTTGGCTCGAAGGGGTTGACTAGGGATTATCTTCCTTATAACTCCAGTGTTTAGGATTTGAAAGAATGCATGTACATCATCAGCGGGGTCTGTTCAAAAGCATATTGTATGAGATTATGACATTGTTTCGTCATCCTCCCTCTAAAGGCTTGTAACTTTTAGCAAGAGTTGAATGTCATTAAGTGAGTAAAAAAAACATAGTTTAAATGTAATTAAAGGATAAATTCAAGACAAACATATGCAATGCATTAATGAAACAGAGTTTGACATTAATAGATAATTGTTTGAATAACAAAGAGATTACAACTTGAAAATTCAAATGAAACAAAAACATTCTCAATGATTTGGCGTAGGATCAATGATCAAACTTGATCTCCTTGGAATCAATCAAGTCTTGGATCTTGTTCTTCAAAGTCCAACAGTCGTCGGTGTCATGTCCAGGACTGTCAGAATGGTAGGCACATCTCACACTCGGGTTATACTTGGAAGAGGAAGTATCAGGATTTTGAGGAGGATCCTTTAGTGTGATCAGTTTCACCTTCAGCAATTGTTGTAACGCTTGATACAAAGGCATGTTGATGTCAGTATACTGCCTTTCTTGATATCTTACCATGCGCCTATTGCTCTGTCTTTGTTGAACAGGCGTGGGATTGGAGATCAGGGTTGCCCCTACATGTTGATCATGACGACTCTTTTGACCATACACATCATTGGAATCTTTCTTCCCATTGTAGGGCTTTTTTTGAGCATCAGAAGGTGTAGCTTCTTGAATCTTCCCATTTTTGATGCCAGCTTCGACCCTTTCGTCGGTCAGTATTAGCTCGGTGAACCCGGCTGAAGAGCTTCCGATCAAATGTTTGAAATAGGGACCAGACAAAGTCCCAAGAAACATGTCCACCAACTCCCTATCAGACAGAGGGGGTTGGACTCTTCCAGCAAGATCTCTCCACTTCTGAGCGTAGTCCTTAAAGCCTTCGCCTGTACCCATAGACATACCCTGAAGCTGAATACGCGTGGGAGAAAGGTCGGCATTATACTGGTATTGCTTGTAAAAAGCAGCAGCAAGGTCCTCCCAGTTGCGGATGCTAGCTCCTTCCAGTTGACAAAACCATTCAAGTTGAGTCCCCGACAGACTATCTTGAAAGAAATGAACCCAGATATTTCTATCAGCAGTAAAGGGTTGAATCTTCCTCACATATGACCGGAGGTGTAGCTTTGGACAGGAAGCTCCGTCGTACTTGGCAAAGGCAGGTGCCTTGAATTTATGGGGAATCACCACCCCAGAGGATAGACCTAGATCTCCGAAGTCTAGACCTGGCACCTTCGGTATCTCCATAGCGTTCAAACGGTCTTCTAGTTGTTTGTACTTATCCTCAGCAGGAGGATACTGTTCTTCATCATAGTTTGTCTCATTGTCAGAGACTTCAGGGCTAGGAGCCCTCCTTTCTTGTGGATTGTCTTTCCCTTCAGATGGGGTGATCAGATCAACTTTGCTCTGCAGCCCGTTTCCAAACCTGGGTCCAGTATTGAACAGGATGGTCCTCTTTTTCTTCTTCTTCCTCTCTTTCAGAATCAGGGTCTTCAGGTCTTGCTGACCCTTAGCTAGGCTCATGACCAACTCTTGAAACTGGGCATTCTGGGCCTGGAGGGCCTTGATAGCTTGCTCAGTGGAAGGTTCAGTAGACATGATGATTGCTGAAATAAACAGCGAAGAAGATAAGAGACCTGTACTGGTACCTGTAATGCAATGATATGTATGATATATGTATGCAATATCTTCAAGGATCTCGCAGGGTAAACAAGAAACTGTTAGAATCTGAATCTGGTAGCTTGATTGAAGGAACTTCATGTTGCTGAGAGTCCTTCTTCAAAAGTCAAGCTCACCATATCGAGTGGGTTATAGCCCCTGACTCAAGTTATCATGCTTGGATTTATAGATGACATTGGCTAGAGGAAAATAAATCCCCTTTGCCCCTTGCTAGCCATTTGATTTACCATAACCTGTATCACAGACCCTTGAGATCCTTGAAATGGTTAAAGAAATGTTAAGGCATGATGTTATGATGTATATGCTATGCATTTAAAAATGTGAGGTGATGTAAGTAAGCCCTGCAATAAGTCCAAATTATTGGATAAGGACTGTAAACAAAACCTGCAAGGAACTCATGTTGTCAGATAACAAGTATGTGCAAGTAGTTCAAGTTTGAAGGCACACAAGTCACACATATAGCCTTAAGTTTAGGCTGGAAAGGAGTTTAGGCATTACCCTCTTTCAGTTTAGTTGGTTTAAACCTGTCCTAAAAATAGTAACCGGGTTCTAGAGGATCTCAATATCACTGACTACCCTCAATCGGTCATAATTCCAGTTTAGCAACCTTTTCTTGCAGCCGAAATCATCGCGAGAGTTTAGTCTCAATGAGTGTAGCACACTGCTACTGTTCTATGGCCAAGTTGGTTAATTTAAGGTTCTAAGGTCAGTTGGTGCTTAATGACTCCTCAGAAGACCCATATTCTCCTCGTTTCAACACAAGGGGTATCGGTACAGACCAAGGTGCCACACCAACATAGCTACTGCTTCATCCGTGTCGGTCTACGCCGGACAGATCCCTCACAGTTTATTGCTACTTACCTAAAAAGGGTACCCCAGATCCGAGTTAGGATCTATAGAACTCCAATACAAGCCCATAAAATTAAAAGCATACAAAGCATACAATTGAAAACACAAGTGATCTAATCCTAAGGTACACCTCACTTTATAAGTCCCTAGCAGAGTCATCAGTTCTGTGATCGGTGGGAATGAGAACTGACTGTTTTGGAATGCTGGTTCGTGTTTGTGTTTGTTTTTGCAAAGTGTCGCGGTAAGCAAGAGTCGCCACCGTCTTTTATTTTATCCAACAAGGAAAGGACAAAAGCACAGACAAATTCCTTTTCGAGATGTTTCTCGGGTTCGGGAGGTAGATTATAGAAAGGGAAGGTGTTAGCACCCTTTCTATCCGTGGTTATCCACGGGCTCTTAGGTACTTGCTCACTATGTTTTCAAAAGTTTACTTTTCTTTGTGATTGTGGGTTTTGAAAAGAGTTTTGTTTTTGAAGAGAGTGTAAGTGCGAAAAGTTTTGTTTTGTTTAAAAGAGAGCAAGTACTTAAGAACATCTACCTACTCAAAAAGGAATTAAACTGTGCAACTGTCCTTTAGACAGTGTTATCCCACTATTGAAGAGTAGGTAGCACCGTCGTTGGAGTTTTTCGGGTCAATTCGATTTTTGGGACGTGTGGTCACTAAAGCAACGTTAGGACGCTTTAGTGGTAATCCTAATGTCTTAGATCATTTTTATCGAGGCAACCATTTCGAGGTAACTTATGATCTTGGGACAAAAGGACGACCTCTAAATATCCTATACTTAATGACCACGCTCGAGGCAACCAAGTGAGGTGTACCCTAGGAGTGGCATGTGCGAGTGTGTCAATTTTCAGTTATATTATCTTTGCATGTCATGGTGAGCTACTGTTGGTTTTAAGTTAGGAGTTTAATCTTGTCATGCATAGCCTAGTTAGCATACATCTAAACAGTTATTATATGTACAGGAATTTAAAGAGCGGAAATTGTAAATCCTACGCTATTACAAGGCTTTGGGGAGGGGGATTATTTACATGTCCAAAAATTGGGGGAATAAAAGTAGTAAAGTGTAAAAGTCTTAGTTTAAGCTATTACATCCCAGTAGGCAGTTACAATAAAATAAATGCGCGCGAATCTGAAAATAAACTCCAAGAAAAAAAAGTCCTAAGAAATAAAATCTTTTTGTTGTTTTATTTTATTTTGGGAAAATGATCTAAATCTATTTAATTTTAGTTTTGAGAAAATGTTAAGATAATTAAGAGATTTAATTAACAAAGTTAATTTTAATAGAAAAAACTAGCCTAATGTTTTTGCGTTTTATTTTATTTTAATGTTAATTAAAAAGATAAAAAGATGTCAATGAAAACAAAAATAAAATACAAAGGGGATCCTTTGATCCAGGGAAAAAAGGAGTTTCGACCCAGGGAGGGAATGGAAGCTTCGATCCAGAGAGGGTCATGGTCCTTCCGATTGGGCCAGACACTAAGGCGTGAGTAGCCTTCGATCCAAGGAAGAGGATTGTCTTTTGATCATGGAGGTCATGGCTTTCGATCCAGGAATGAGATGCCTCCTTCGATCTAGCATGCTAATGGGTTCGATCCAGAGAAGGTGTCTCCTTCGATCTGGAATGTTATACCTACAAAAGTATGTTAGCATAATAAAACACAGGGCCTGGGTATTGAACCCCAGGCCCTTCGATCCTGCGCTTGCTGGGTTTCTTCAGGCTATGTCTGCAGCAAGTGTTGGCAAACGAATAACATGACATGGGCGCCAAACCCAGGCCTTTAGATCATGTCTAGGATGGCAAATCAAAGGTAACAACAAGTAATAATGTGTTATGCAAATATGAGGTTGGGTAGTTTACCCTTTCTTACCAGCAGATTGGAATTTTAATTTGGGCGTTTCCTGGATATAGGCACCTTCGATCTGGGCACTTCCTGGATGTAGGCACTTTTGATCTGAGGGCTTCTGGGTGTGGGCACCTTTGATCTGAAGGACTGCTTTGGCTTGGAAAATTCTGACAACCTTTGAAGGATTGTATGGGCAACGCCTCTCCAATGTTTTTTGTTCTCCTGTTGTGTATTTTTTTCGTGTAGAGTTTTTGTGTGTGTTGTAATGTGCCACTGGCCCTTGTATTTATAGGAGTGTGGGTCTAGTAACAGCAGGAGACAACATTTAACCAGGCCATTAAAGCCAGGAGACAAGAATCAGACACATTAAATGTTTTCCTTTTTTTGAAATATTCATGTCTCTTGAATCTGGAATGAACCTGGACATGTTTTGATTTTCGAATGCCTTCAGGCCATGCTCTTCGATTGGCCTTGAGTTGCCTCCTTAGAATGGACTTCTCATGTACCTTTCGAATGAGCCTTCTGAATGCTTCTTCGAATGGTCTTGAGTTGAACAGAAACACTTTGGTCGAATCAGCTCTTTTAGGAACAGAAAAGGCAAGAATCTGGCCTTTAACTCAGGAATTAAATCCATAATCAGCATTTAATTATTTCCATATTTGCAAGGGAAACATGCCATTTTCTCATGTTCAGTGTACCTGGACATGTTTTCTGAGTGCCCTTTGATGGCCTCTTCCAAATGGCCTGGGAGGTGTTCTTCGAATAGCCCTTGTCCAAATATCAATCGAAGGATCCCAATCGAAAGGCTTTGTTAACAGGCCAATCGAAAGGTGTTGTTCATGCCAATCAAAGGACATGGTTAATCATGCCTGTCGAAGTTGCCTTGACATAATTCAGTCGAAGTTCTTGTCCATGCCAGTCGAAATGCTCCTTCAGAATGCCAATCGAAGGGTCTTTCAGAATGCCAATCGAAGTGCCTGTCCATGCCAATCGAAATGCTCCTTCAGAATGCCAATCGAAAGGGTTTTTTTTCAGAATTCCAATCGAAGTGTCTTAAAGCACCACTCAAAAATTTTCTTTTTCCTTAGGCAAGAGTTTGTGATCAACCATGCAGGGGGAAGACTTTGGAAAACATGAGAGGGCAAATTTTTGGGTACAACAAAGTACATCGTTGAGAAGCCCGCTCTCTCCGGAAGAATAGCAAGATGGAAAATGATCCTGACCGAATACGACATTCAATATACAACCCATAAAGCAATTAAGGGAAATATACTAGCTGATCATTTGGCACATCAAGCTGTGGATGACTACCAATCCATGAATTTTGAGTTCCCGAACGAGAACATCATGCTAGTAACTGATTATGAAGAACCTGGACAGGATGAAGGGCCTGAACAAGGATCCAGATGGACTATGGTGTTTGACGGAGCTTCCAACGCTCTTGGAAATGGCATCAGCGTTGTGATTATATCTCCTAAGGGCTATCATACTCCTTTCACTTCCAGGCTATGTTTCAACTGTACCAACAATATGGCTGAGTATGAAGCATGTATCATGGGTCTCAAAGTTGAAATCGATCTAAGGATCAAGTTCTTAAGAGTGTTTGGAGATTCGGTTTTGGTAATCAGCCATATCAAAGTAGAATGGGACACGAAGCACCCAAACCTTATCCCGTACAAAGAACATGTGTTGACACTAATCCCATACTCTGAAGAAATTACTTTTGAGCATTTTCCACGAGAGGAAAATCAACTAGCGGACGCGCTAGCTACGATGTCATCCATGTTCAAGGTCATTTGGGATAATGAAGCTCCTCAAATCACCATTGAGAGGATGGACGAGCCAGCATACTGTCACGAGATTGGTACTGAAGATGTAATGGGGAAGCCTTGGTTCCATGAAGTCAAAAGATATCTCGAAAGCCAAGAATATCCCGAAGGAGCTTCAGTCAATGATAAGAAGTTCTTAAGAAGGTTCTCTGTCAAGTTCTTCCTTAGAAACGGGATCCTCTACATGCACAATCATGACTCTTCCTTGCTTCGGTGTGTAGACAAGAGTGAGGTAGAAAGGATTATGGCTGACTTACACGAAGGTGCCTTCAGCACTCATTCCAGTGGACATTCAATGGCTAAAAAGATCCTACAGGAAGGATACTACTGGTCCACTATGGAAGCAAACTGTTATCAGCATTCACGAACTTGTCACAAATGCCTGATCTATGCTGACAAGATACATGTACCTCCGGTTCCTTTGAACGTCTTGACTGCTCCTTAGTCATTTGTAATGTGGGGCATCAACATGATTGGAGATATCAGATCTACAACTTCTAATGGGCACAGCTTTATCCTGGTTGCCATTTATTACTTCACTAAGTGGGTCTAGGAAGCTTCATTTGCTTCTGTTACCAAGAACGTTGTGGCCCGATTCACCAAACATAACCTTATTTGTCGGTACAGTATCCCAGAAAGAGTCATTACAGATAATGGTACCAATCTCAACAACACCATGATCACCAAGCTTTGCACGCAATTTAAGAATCATCAGCATAACTCTTCTCCCTACCGGCCAAAGATGAATGGCGTTGTTGAAGCTGCTAACAAAAACATCAAGAAAATCATACAGAAAATGACGGTGACATACAAATACCGGAATGAGATGTTACCATTTTCTCTTCATGGTTATCACACCATAATGCACACATTAACATGGGAAACTCCATTCTCTTTGGTATACGGTATGGAAGTTGTCCTACCCATTGTTGTTCAAATTCCTTCCTTGAGAATCATGAAGGATGCAGGTTTACATGAAGACGAATGGATACAGACTCAACTTGACCAATTAAACTTGATTGATGAGAAGAGGCTCGCGGCTATCTGCCATGGTCAGATGTACTAAAAACCTATGATCAAAGCTTTCAACAAGAAGGTCATACATCAGGTATATCAGGCTGGTGACTTGGTAATCAAGCGCATTATACTACCGCAAGGTGATCCCAGGGGCAAAAGGGCTCCCACATACGAGGGGCCATTTGTAATCAAGAACATATTCTCTAGTGGAGCCATGATCCTAACTATCATGGACGGTGACGACCTTCTACACCTTGTAAACGCGGACATAGTTAAAAGATATTACACATAAACAAAGACCTGCTAGGTCAATTGGCCTAGGCAAAAATTAGGGCATCCCAGCGAACAAAAAGGGTTCTGGAAAAAATTAGGGATATACATAAAACAAATCTGTACACCCGGCAAGTTGAAAACCTGAAAAGGCGGCTTGGGCAAAAAAAAAGGTATCCCGGTGGACTAAAAACCCGAAAGGGCGGTCCAGGCAAAAGTTAGGGATTTAAAGCGTATAACTATGTCCCGTTGGATCACCTTACAGCCAATCTTCAGTATCAACTATCAAGCTCAAGCGGTACTAAGAAATCCAATCAGCTTCAGATAAGCAGCGAAAGAAATGGGACACTCAAGGACATAAAGGCAATAGCAGAATCGGAACCCAATGGGATTATTTCACATAGCTGTCTTTCTTCGTATATTATTTTTGTATAAATTCCATTTTTACGACGGCATTCTCTTACTAGTATGTCTGTCTCCTTGTACAAAAACACTTAAATTATTACAACATTATTCCTTTGAAAGTGCAAAACTTCTATTTTTATTTTTCTGCTTTGTGTGCGAAAATGTCCAGTGATTATATTTGAACATATGCATTTGAATATGATTACTGCTTACAAATGCACGCCTAAAAACAGAAAGGCAATTGCTAATGACTTTAAGAAATGGGACAATATCTAAAGGCCATCCATAAGTTCCCCGCATATGTCTTCCCCGGCAGATACCTTCTCCAACAGGTACAGAGGCAGAGATGTCCTACTACAAGGTCTATTCCACATTCCCAATATGCAGCCTAAAAGTGCCAGGTTCTCATATCCCCCGCAGAAGCAAAATCTCCAATTACTGCACCGAAATCCCCAATGAAGTCACCAAGCTTCTCAGAATTCCTCAACAAGATTTCTACAAAATTCCCAAGCAGTTTGTGAAGTTCACCTCAGCAACACCGTTTTATAAATCTCAAATAGTTTATAAAGCCTTATCCCCAATAGAGTTTATTTCTCTAGCTACGGAAATTTATCCCTCGGTGGAGTTTATCTCTTTAAATTGGTGAAATATTTCAACAAAGCTTTTCCCCTTGGCAGAATCGTTCTCGAACAGAAGTCGAAGATCCTCAGAAGAGAAAGGGAATCACCAACAAAACTATCTCCATTCACTATCCCCGGTGGAGATTTAAGAATCACTTTCTTCACTCACCAATAGTAGTCCAGGTTTCAGCTTCCCAGTACTCTTCAGCAGCAGTCAGGGATTTATTTTCCCAGACAAAGATCCTGCACAACAGCATTACATGTTCATACATCATGGCATGTGCATAAAAATACATATATCATAGTCTCATTTATTTTGGGATCATCATGCAATTCATACATCATGACATCGCATGAAACTGATTTTACCTTTTCAGGTTAAATTAGCAAACAGACAAATGCTATCAACTTTTACAACATGTTAAAGATTAATGCCCGAAACCAGACGGGGAAACTATATGTACGACCAAGTGGTATGAACTCCCGAAACAAGACGAGTTTACTAACATCTACATGAACAAATTGAAGATTAACACCTGAAACCAGATGGGAAACTATCTTTCTTTCTCTTAGGCCAAAGATTAATACTTGAAGCCTGACATGATAACTCTCCAAAGACCAACAAAAGCAGATTCCAGATTAATATCTGAAACCATACAAGACAACTATCTACGAACAACTGGTTGTAGATCAACACCTGAAACCAGACAGGAGAACTATCTACATGAAAAGATTGAAGATTAACACCCGAAACCAGACGAGAAAACTATCTTTCTTTCTCTAAGGTCAAAGATTAATACCTGAAACCAGACAGGACAACTATCTACATGAACAGATTGAAGATTAATACCTGAAACCAGATGGGAAACCTAACTTTCTTTCTCTTAGGTTAGAGATTAATACCTGAAGCCAGACTTGACAACTATCTCCAAATACCAGCAAAAGCATATTCCAGATTAATACCTGAAACCAAACAGGACAACTATCTGCGAATAGTTGGTTGTAGATCAACACCTGAAACTAGAGAGGAAAACTATCTACATGACCAGACAAAGCAATCTTATACATGTTTCTTCTAAGATAGTCTAACATAGGCTCATCTTGAAGCAACCCTACATAAGCTCTTTCTAATACACCTCCGGGTTACGGTTAATTCCATTATCTCCAGCAAATCACTAGAAACATAGACATCAACCAGAATACAGCAAACTGTCATCTCTCCAAAGATAACTCTTCAGCAGAGCCTTGGACAACTAAAGTACCTAGACTCTATTCCCTACAAAGTTTTCCTCAGGTAGGAGAACAACAGAAACCCATATTCCCCAACATACTCCTCCTAAGACAGCAGGGACAGGAACCCCAAAGGGACGATGTGTAAATTAGCATCTATTTTGGATGGCATCTTTAATCCCATCTCTGACGACTCTCTATCATCTCCTCTAATTGGCATCTGTAAGCCCATTCCCTACATCATCAATCATCAATGTTATTTCATGCGAGTGCAAATTTCTGGGCACTCTAGTGTTCAATCATCTCCCACCTTCAGATCATGAAAGGCAGACAAGCCAATCTAAATCCTCAGGTTTAAGAAGATTGAATAGGGGCAGCTGTTGTACCCCAAAATTTGCCCTCTCATGTTTTCCAAGAGTTTTCTTATATGGGTGGTCACAAGCATTTGATTAAAGGAAAAATAAATTTTTTGAACAAGGAATCTTCGATTGGTATCTTAGCTAAGTCTTTTGATTGGCATGTTAAAAGGCCTTTCGATTTGGTATTTGGACAGGCTTCGACTGAGCACCTAACCTCCTCCAAGCTTGCCTAAAATTTACAAGCCTCGATTGAAGCCTTGGCCTTCTGGTTTTTTACTGTATACAAGCTTCGACTGGGCATGTATTTCCTTGTAAACATCTTCTTTCGATTCAGTAAGGAAGGGCCTCTTGTTAGTGCTCATTCGATTGCACCTTTGGCTTTGCATGCTGGCTTGACTCACAAATGCAATGGTTACCTACATGTAAGATGGATTCCTGCTTTGTTTGGGCATTTGGTCTCTTCAGAGCATGCTTAATTCCTACTTCGACTAGGCAAATAATCCTTTTTCATCCTGCCTTGAGCGCATAAGGCAAAAAGCTTCTTTCGACTTACCTTTGATGCACAAGGCAAGAACCCCCTACAAGCGTGTTTTGATTCACTAAGTCAAAGTCCCCCTCTTTAGCTTGTCTTCAGCATAAGGCTAAGACTCCTTCAAAGTTGCTTTCGAACCACAAGGAACTGGCTACCTTTGTCCCAGCGTCGCCTAGGCAAAAAGCTTCTTTTTGATTTTCCAGACAAAAAGTTGCCTTCAACCACAAGGCACTGGCCACCTTTGTGCCATCTTCGCCTAGGAAATAGCCTCCTTTACGCCTGCCTTGACTTGCCTCATGCTAGCATCCTCAAGGCATAGGCTGCATTTGTTCCATTTTCGGCTAGGCGCTGACCCCCCTATGAAACAATTGTACACACTGCAACACACTAAAGACCCATTCGAAGGAAGTAATACTAGATCCAATCGAAGGGTACACAAAAAGTACATTTGAAGAAGCGTGTAGAAGGCCTAGTCGAAGGCTACATAAGAGGTCTAGTCATAAGAGGTAACTTGAGCCCAGTCGAAGGCTACACAAGAGGGCCAGTCGAAAAGCAACACTAGAGGGTATTCGAAGGATCCAAAATGTCCTCATACATTCAAATTTCAAAAAAGGACAAGATCCCATGTTTTTGGCGAACGTTAGAAACTCTCATTCACGGCCTTCAAGCACATAATCTAGGTTATTTAAACTATTTTCTTCTTGTCCTCTCCCTTATACTTTGTATAAGAAGAGTGCTTGCAAGCCAAATGGAGGTAGACACACACATTAGAGATATGTTGCCCCCATAAACCCACCAAAGTTATCAAAAAGTCTCATAAGTGATCCAAGTCAAAGAAACCCTTAAACAAAGGTACCCACACCCAGAAGCCAAATCGAAGCAATCATCAAACAAGGGTACCCACACCCATCATCACATATTCATCCATCTACCATTGGTAAGAATTGGTAAAAAGATCAATCTTTACATTTGCATGACATATTGGCATTTATAATTTTATTTAATCTATATTCAAGATTAAGGACCTGGGTTCGACACCCAGGTCTAAATTTTCTTTGTTGCTAAGACTTTCTGCAGATGTAGCCTGAATAGACCCAATGAGTGCAGAATCGAAAGGCCTGGGTTTGGCACTCAGGTCATGCTTTTCGTTTTTGCCAACATGTTTGCAGATGTAGTGCCTTCAAAAGTGATCCATCATGCAATTCCAGCAGCGCCCTCTGGGTCGAAAGCCAGATCCTGTCATTGGATCAAAGGGGCAATCAAAAGATAGTTTTCCCTTCATAGAATCGAAAGACACCATCTCCCTGCAATCGAAGGATGCTTCCTTTTCTATTTTTATTTTTTGTTTTCATTTCTTTATTAACCCTATTTTATTTAAATTGACATCAAATAAAAAAAATCACAAAAAATTAGTCTTAGATATTTTAATTAAATAATTAATTTCTTAATTAATTGATTAATTAAATTTTAACCATTTTCTTAACTTAAAACAAATTAGAATTTAGGACTTAATTTAGATTTAATTTTATTTTCATAATAAAAAAAAAACCAAAAAGAACTTATTTAATTTTATTTTCCAAATAGACTTTAGGATAATTTCAATTTAATAATTTTCTTTAAATAAAAACAACCAAAAGGATTTTTTTTTAATTAGTATGTTTTTAGGTTCCTTTTAGACGTAATATTCAATTCGCGCGCATTATTCTTGTTCTCGCATTTTTTATAATAATGTAACTGTATACCAGTATGTAATAGATTAAGTAGGATTTTTTTACTGCTTTCTTTATTTTTTTCCCAATTATTTTACAGTGTAAATCCCCCTCCCCAAAGCCATATAATAGTCTAGATTTATACCTCCTGAACTTTATTTTTTCTGTATATATTAACTGCTAGTAACTAGGCGTGTATGGCAAGACTGAAATTAAAATGCTAGCAAACCCTAAATGCACAAGATAAATAACATGAATCAAACACAATTGCACACACGTAACTCTAGGGTATCCCACTTCGGTTTCCTTCAGAAAATAGTCATGTCCCTCGAAACGGAGACGCTTTAGCGAAGACCCGTAAATAAAAAAGATCATAGTCCCTCGATGACCCTACAGTTTCCTTCTCGGTAAATGATCTAGTCCCTAAAAAAATTGTTAAAGCGTCTCCACAAGTTGCTTTTGTGAATGTATCGTCCCTTTAATGTCCCTCATACATCCAATAATAGGGCTACCTACTCACTAATAGTAGGATAGAACTTTCTAAAGGATAGGAGGAAAAGAACAACCCTTTTCGAGTATAAAAGTAGATAGCGGTTAGAAGTTTGCTCAAAAACATTTTGCACTTACACAAAAATATAGTTTTCAAAACCATTTTCAAGACACTTTGTATACTTTCTCCACATTCCCGAGAAACATTACAAAGTCTGCCATACCAAATTATTTTCAAAACAAACATTCAAATACACAAAGAACAAAGTATTTTCAAAATGAGCAAACCTCTAAGAGCCCGTAGATAACTACGGATGGAAAGGGTGCTAACACCTTCCCTTTCCATAATCTACCCCCTTACTCAAAAAATCTCGAAAATGTCTTTTTTTGTTCTTTTTACCCTTTCCTTAATTTAGATAACATAAAAGTCGGTGGCGACTCTTTCTTACTGTTACATTTGCGAATACAAAATGCAAAACCAGTATTAAACAGTCGGTTCCGCAACCGTATCACAGCCTGATTTTATTTGAATGATATACAAGAATGAATCTACCCCTGACATTGTCTAGAAGATATGTTTGGAATGTGTCTATCCCGACTTTGCCCAAAAGAATATCAGAAGGAAATCTACGTCGGACATCATCTGAATGATATACTAGAATGAGTCTACGCTCTACTTAGTCTAGAAGATACGTTTGGAATGAGTCTACGCCTAACTTTTCCCAAAAGAATATCAGAAGGAATCTACGTCTAATTCTATGAAAGTGTTGGTTATGTAGATAGTCTCCCCTTCCAGTTTATGGAATTGATATACATCCTGTCTATAAATTATTGATAATGTTCGTCTGTCTGCGAATTTAACCTGGAAAGACAAAGTTAGATTTATGCAATATCATGATGTATGCATTGCGTAATGATGCTTCTCAAAATAAATGAGAATGTTACAAGTGTTTGGTTTGCATATGTTATGATATTGTAAATGATGTATGGATGCGACATGTCATGGGAGTGTATCAGTAGCTTCTTATAATGACATCTTACTGGGGACAATAAATCCTTGATTGTCGTTGTAGATGAAGAAAGTGACTCTTCAATTTCTTCTGGGAATAATTTTGCTGGAGATTTTTGTCTTCTGTTTAAGTATACTTTGCTGGGGATGTTCGACTTCTGATTGAGGATAATCAAAGAGAGTTGGTTGCTCATTGTTCGTTGAAGGAATTAATTTTTTCATATCCTGACTGGGAAAAAGAGATATGAATGCTATCGGACCAAGTTTTAGGCATTGTAACAAATTTTTTGGGGATAAGCAACTTTCACTACGCCAAAAATAAGTTTTAGCAGCACATAAAAGAAAGCGCTTTTGGAAAAAAGCGCTGCTGTAGGTTTTAAAAAAAAATCGCTTAAAAAAGCGCTTTTAAAGGGTGCCTTAAGAAAGCGCTTTTCAAAAGCGCTTCTAAAGGTCACCCTTAGAAAGAGCTTTTTGGGAAGCGCTGCTAAAGCTGGCCTTTCAGAGGGTACCTTAAGAAAGCGCTTTTCAAAAGCGCTGCTAAAGGTCAGCCTTAGAAAGCGCTTTTCCAAAGCGCTGCTAAAGCTGGCCTTTAGAAAGCGCTTTTAAAAGTTTTGCTATAGGATATGCTACGAAAGCGCTTTTTGATGTAAAAGCGCTGTTATAGATGACCTTTAGAAAGCGCTTTTAAAAGCACTTTCGTAGGTAGTTTTATAATAAATATCAAAACACAATTCGTTGTGGCCAAATTCCAAAATTTCTGAACCACAAAACCTTAACTTCTTCTTTGTCGAAAGAAAACCCTAACCCTAACATCAAGATCACAGAGGAGAAAGCTTAAACGTTTCCAGCATCCAAGCTTTCGCACCCTTCGATAATGGTCGTAAGTAGCTTTTTCCTTCCCTCATCATCTTTCATAGTAGTATTTTTTGCACTCTCCATGTTTTAACGGAAATTATACAGTTTATCGCATAATCGAATTGGTGGGTTGAAATTGAATACTATGTGATTTAATTGGAATTAATGTTGTCATTCATGTTATACATGTTAATCCCAAGCCTTTTTTGAACAATTTGACTGGGAAGCATGTTATTGTGAAACTCAAATGGGGAATGGAGTACAAAGGTAGGTACTTTTTCATCTTAGTGTTTATTTATTGGAGAATTAAACCCTCAATGCATATTTATAATAATCTGTTATGCATTGTGTTTTACAAGTGGATCTTAATAGGGTGGGGTACAAAGATGAGCCTTTCATTCTAGCCTCTCAAGCTAAACAAGTGTTCTATGTCAATGATCCGACAAGTACGAAATGGTCTATAGTGCTATTATCTAACAAAGTAATTAATGAAAGCATTTGAGATCAAAGTGATATTGGTGTTGACATTGAATATTTAACCATAACTGATCAAAATGATAATGAATCATGTATTAGAAATGATCATAATGAGGGTATTTGAATCAATCCAACTATCCGCGTTGTTAAGAGACGAGTAGAACACATTCCTACCAAGAAAAGAAAGAGACCTTAGTGAAAAAGGTAATAGTATATATAATTATAGCCTATATCATTCAATGAAATTTAATTTGTCATTTCATTTTTATTTGTCATTTCATTTTTATTTGTCATTTCATTTTTATTTGTCATTTCATTTTTATATTTGTCATTTCATTTTTATTTTTTTTCATTATTACAGGTCAAATGGCTAGTAATCAAGAAAACTCACAAGATGCAAATGCTCCTGAAAATGCTCCAAAAAAGACTTCAGAAAAAGATATTACACGAGGTATAACTATTATGAGGGGAATCATCCGTGATAGAGATAGAGGAGTAACATATAATGTAGATTGGAATGATAATGACCAACTAATTGGGTCTAATGCTACAAAGTTGACAAGCTACATTGGTACGCTTGTTCGTATACACATTCCGATCACCACTCCTACATGGAAAAGAGGAGAGTTGGATGAGGGTAAAGAGAAAGTTTGGACTGAGATAAAGGTACATATATGGTTTTTGTTATTTGCTTTATCTTGACGATAATATGTGTTTAAATTGCTTTTACTAACACACTTTATGCGTATGTTTTTTTGTAGAGTTCTTTTAACATTGAAGATACCTGTAAAAAGTATATAATGGGTTTGGCTGGAAAAAGACACAGAGGGTGGAGAACATTTTTAACAAACAAGTATCTTAAAGATGATGAAGGAAATTTTCTCGAAGAGGATCCGGAACGTCCAAAGAAATATGAGAAATTCATTACACCTGAAGAATGGGTTGGTTTTGTAGGCCAAAGAAGAGACAAGAATTTCAAGAAAGTGAGTGCCATCAATCACGAGAGAGCGTCAAAACCCGCATATCCATACAAAAAAGGGTGTTTGGGATATGCTCGCTTAGAGGGAAAAAATGTAAGTAAATATAAACTCTACGATCTTATTAATTCTCTCAATGTGTTATAATTGATGATCTTAAGACTTGTGTCAATGCGTAGTTAGAAGAGACGAAAAGTGACGCAACATCACTACCAGCACATTTGTTGTGGAAGGAAGCTCGTGTGGGCAAGGATCAAGTTATTAATCCCGATCTTCAACATGTGTATGATGAATGTGTAAGTATAAGATTCTGTCTTTAATTAAATCAAATGTTTATTAATATTTAAATAATTTTTTATCTCCACTAATAATTTTTGATATGTAAATGAATTACAGGAGACCTTGTCGCAATCGGTATCCCCAGGTGAGGATCAGGATACCAGGAGCGTACTTAGTCGAGCACTAAATATTGCTGAGTATCCGGGTCGGGTGAGGGGTAAAGGTCATGGTGTGACTCCAACCTATTTGTATAAGCATCCAAGGAGAAGAAATCTTAGCAATGCAGAAGTGATGCAAACATTGCAGGATTTACAAGCTCAAGTCCATGAATTGCAGAAGGATAAAGAGAGATATATGGCAGAAAAGAGCAGTTCACAGTTGAAAGAAACTAGTGACAAAGCTAGTATCAACTATCAGCATAAATTTCCCGAGGTAATTTTCAATATATATCCGTTATTATTATAGCATATGTTTAGTCACTTCTAACGGTTATTATTGGTTTAGGGCATTTCATCTTGCCAGCTATACATATCATCGCCGACTTATCGACTAGTTGGCAAGGGAAAAGTCCATAACACTTTGGGAGATTTGCTTCACCATAGACCACTTCCGGATGGACACATGAAAGTATCGGTTGATATTGCTTTAGATATGGATGCGTTGCTGCTGGTACCTGACATTGTTGCTGAGACCACATTGCTGCGAGATGTAATAGGATCTTTTGTTGCATGGCCATCGAACTTTATTTTCATAGATGATCAGGTATGTTGAAAACCATTATGAATCTTTAAGTCTTCAACTGTCAGTTCTGACCTCAGTTATTTCCACGGTAATTATAGACTCCTACAAAACCCGCATCTAAGGGTAAAGGGATTTTGCGGCACGACGAGTCTAATGTATCATAAAAAGAGGTACGTTTAAAGTGTTAATTATATGATCCGAATAAAAAACTGCATAATTTTATAATTTAACTGAGTCTATATGATTTTTAGGTACCTTTTCAAGGGTCACAACAAGTGAGCCAGAAAATCGTTGGCGTACCACCCAAGAAAAGGGTTCCTACTAGATTTTTCCCTCGATACCGGCAGTGTCTTGAAACAATAGTGGGAACAACATAATTGATGGATGGTGGTATTCGTCAAATGGATATGGATCAAGGTATCTTTGGTTTTCCTTGCACCGAAATAATTGGACATGAGGACGTGGAAGAGATTTTCCGTCATAAAGAATTAGGCGTCAGTATTATGCACGCATACATCCGGTAACCCCGTCTTTATATTATGTAATTAGCTGAAATTTTTTTTAAACATTTCAATGAATATAGTCTAATATTAATTATGTTTTTATTTAAGGTTGTTATATGACAAATTGATGCGCGGGAATCAATTGTCAAACAAATTCCATTTCATGTCTGCCTCCCGTGTCAGCGAAGCGACAATTGGTAGGGAACCGAATTTAGTAAGAGAGCACTTAGTCGAAAGATTCATGGCAACTGGCAGTACAAAAAGCTTATATCTTTGGGCGTATAATACTATTCCTACAGGGTTAGATTTTCATTCTAAGTTCATTTTAATATTTGTAATTTTTGCGTAGGAAATTTTCTTCTAAACTGTTGTTTTAATTTATAGACGTTACTGGTTGTTGGTTGCTATTGATCCTATAAAAGAAGTGGTCTATTATCTGAATTCAGTTGACGGTGATTAGACAAATTATCCGGATATGAAGTTAATGATTGATACGTAAGTGAGATTATTCTAAATATTTGTGTGTATTTATATATTTAATTATTTCTGTGACATTGTTCTAAATATATATTTTTATTTTGTTAGAGCGATACAAGTATTCCGGTGTCAAAGAGAAGCTCGGGTACGACGGTCTAAATCAAACAACATTAATTGGATCAAAGTGCAGGTATATTATTTTCCACTATTTTGCTTATAATATTTATGCTATTTGATAAAACAATACAACTATATATTCTTATTTGTTTTTCTATGTAGTGTCCTCAACAGCAAAACGGTATAGATTGCAGATACTTCATTATGCGGTTTATCAAAGAAATCCTTCAACTGAATCAAATAGAGATTCCAGTCATGGTATAGATTTATAACTTAGGATTTGTTTTATTATTTCTCGAATATTTCATATAATTTTTTACTTTTAACTAAATCATGCATATTATATTTTGTTATGTAGTACTTCGATGAATACAAATGTGCATATTACACGAAACTTCAGTTGGAAGAAATCAAAGAGGAATTGTGTTAATATTTTATTGAGCAGAGAATCATATAAGGTATGAATACATTATTATGTGAAAAGTGTTATGAATATGTTACATGTGTACATAGAATACCATATGGACCGTGTTATTATGTTCAAACCTCGCAGGACCAGGACCTTAATACATAATTGACCGTGTTTCTTTCATACATTAGGACTGATTTAGTTGTTGTTAGGGTTGATTTTGTAAGACTGATTTTGAGTTACAATGCTGATTACAATGGTTTTTATATATTTTGAGGTACAAAAATGGTGTATATATATTTTGGATTACAATGGTATACAATGCATTACCGCGGTTTATGAATTACAGGTTATGGCAACTAGTTTATATAAATAATATGCTGCAAACAATGCAGGTATATGAATTATATAAATTATACCTCTAAAAAAAACATCCTATGAAAGCGCTTTTTCAAGAAAAACGCTGCCTTAGGTAACCTATGAAAGCGCTTTTTCACAAAAAGCGCTGTCTAAGGTAAACATATGACAACGCTTTTCCAGGAAAAAGCGCTGCTAAAAGACCACTTATGAAAGCGCTTTTCCAGAAAAAAGCGTTGCTAAAAGCCTACCTAAGACAGCCCTTTTCCAGAAAAAAGAGCTGCTAAAAGAAAATTTTGAGAGCGCTTTTCCAAAAAAAAGCGTTGCCTTAGGTAGACCTATGAAAATGCTTCTTCATAAAAAAAGCATTGTATTAGGTAGACCTACGAAAGCGCTTTTCATTAAACAAAAAGCGTTTCTAAAACCTATAGCAGCGCCACCTTAGAAAGCGCTTTTAAGCGCTTTTAAAGGCCAAAAAAAGCGCTTTCGTAAGTCTTTTTTGGCGTAGTGTTTGGTTAGTCCCCGCTGGAGGGAAGGAGAGGATTCCATGGTGTTGGAGAAATAAAATCCGTTGCAGAATGAAATTCCTATACACCGTGTTAAGGAAATAATTTATATCAAGGATTAGTATTTCATAGGTTGTATTGAGGAAATTTTCACCGTATATTGGGGGGAATGATCAGATCTTCCCATCTCCTGGGGAACCTCTTAGGGAAGATGGTCTTGTCAAGTTGTCGATCAGAGATATGAAAATGAGCTGCTGGAAGATGCCCCAGTTTTGGTCTGACATACATATTTAGGCTTGCTAGGGAATGTATCTCTATTGAAGATGAGCTGGTGCAGATAGCTCTGTAGAGATAATTCCGTGGAAACTGCTCTGTGGGTATTTATAGATGACTTGAACATTATCTCAACTTCTAGAGCCCTCGGTAAATATAAATCAGGGTGATAAGTCTTCTACTGATAGTCAAGTGATGAGATAACAGGACATAGTCGTACGCTTTAATCCCTAAATTTTACCCAGACTGCCTTTTCAGGTTTTTAGTCCACCAGGATATCCATTTTTGCTCAATCCGCCTTTTCAGGTTTTTGACTTGCTGGGTGTGATCGATGGATCTGGAACTGACTGTTTAACGCTGGTTCGCGAAATGTCGCGGAAGCAAGAGTCGCCACCGTCTTTTATTTTCTCCAAATGGAAAGGACAAAAGCACAGAAAAATTCCTTATAGAGATTGCTCTCGGTTCGGGAGGTAGGTTATAGAAAGGGAAGGTGTTAGCACCCTTTCTATCCATGGTTATCCATGGGCTCTTAGATACTTGCTCATTTGTGTTTTCAAAATTGTTTGCTTTTCAACTGTGGGTTTTAAAAAAAGTTTCTTTGAAAATTCCAGTTCGACTCTTGTATCGGTCCTCAAGAGTGTTTGAAAGATTGCTTTCGAAAGCTTTTTGAAAAGGTGTCGGTGTGAAAAGTATTTTTTGAATTTTGTTTTGAAATTAGAGCAAGTATCTAGAGTTGTCTACCTACCCTAAGGAATTCGTCTGTGTAGATGTCCTTTAAAGTAGTGCCATCCCACCATTGAGAGGTAGGTAGCACCACCGTTGGAGGTATTCGGGTTAATTCGAGGTTCGGGACATGGTGATCACCAGAGCAATGGGAAGACACCTTAGAAGCTACCCTCATGCCAGGTTCCCGGATCATGAGGACTTACTAAGACATCCTCTACTCGACGATCACCTTTCGAGGCAAGGCAACAATGAGGCGTACCCTAGGGGTGGTGTGTGATTTGTGTGTCAGATTCATTGCATTTATCTTGTTCATGTCAAAGTGATCTATGCGTTTGTTTTTATTTAAGGCCATTCATTCTTGCATGCATTTATTTAACAGTTTAAGAAAGTTGCGGAAATTAAAGCTCCTAAACTATTACAAAGGCGCGGGTCCACATCGCCAAAATTTCCAGGACCCGATTTGACAGAAAATAAATAAAGTAAAGAGTAAAAGTGCGAGAAATTATGAAATTACACGGCTTTGGGAGAATTACATTAATATTTACAAGAAGGAAATAAATAAAATGCGCGAATAGGAATTAAAATTGGAAACGAGGGAGTTGGGCCCTTTTTTAACGAAATTAAATTAAATTGTTAAATTAATTAAATTAAAAAGAAAAAGAAATTATTTTTTGAGATTTTTTGCATTTATGGTTTTAATGAGAAAGATTAATGGAAATTAAAATGCTAACCCTAATTCTAATTGTTTTTTAGTTTATTAAGAAAGTATTAAAGTTAAACCTAAATTAACCTAATTATTTACATGCAATTTTGATTTATAAAAATAATAGGAAATATTTTAATTATTTAGAGAAAAGAAAAGAAAAGGGATAAAAAATTAATACAAACCCTAATTCTACAAATTTTAAGTTTATTAGAAAAATATTAAGATTTAAACCTAAATTAAAACTAAAATCAATTAATGTTATTTATTTACAAAAAAATAATATTAAATAAAAATACTTATTTTTTGTCTTTTTCTGATTTTATATTGTTTTTATATTTTTTTATGAAAATATTAAATTAAAGGAATTAGTTAAAAAAAACAATAATTGAGATAAATAAAAAATGAAAAAAAATATAAAAGATTGCAAACCTAGGGGGGGTCTGTGCCCAATTGAGAGGTATAACCCAGTATTTCAGGCCCATTAACTTCTGGCCTGATTGACTTTTCAGCTAGCGCGCATGTGTGTTGACTGAGGTTCACCATGGTCTTCAGATCTGGTCCCTTGGATTGGTATGATTGGCCAAGTGGCAAGCTGGATTTGAGGGACGTATGATGGCCTTCAAGGGAGAACGCTGCATAGGATAATGTTAATAAAAATATTATGGAAAGGGATGGGGACCTGGGGCTCGAACCCAGGTCCTGATGATTACCAATGCCTATGCCTGCCAAACGCGCTGCTTGATTTCTTTGTATATCATATAACTAATAAATATAATAAAACAAAACAAATGTTAGTGCTCCTTTTTCCCGCGAAATTCAAACCAACCAATGGCTGCCTTACACCTAGTCTTCGTCTTCCTCGCTTTGTGTTTTCGCCTGAAACATAAAAGAGTTAACGGGGGTTTTGAACCCCCCCAAACTATGCCATATCCAATAATAGCGAATAGGCCATGTAGGTATATAAATTAGGCGCGAGGGTCGATTCTGAACCGTCCAAGCACGCTGAGTTTGGTCATGGCATTGAGGTGTTCCAATTTTACCATATGCATAAACGCCCAATTTGAAAGTTCTGCAACCCTAACCTATTTCAATGGTGAAATCTCCAATAATGCATAAAAACTCAATTAAAATATGTGGTTAGCTTCAGAATTAATCAAGGAATATAAATCAATAAAGAAAACGCATGAAAAATGCATGAGATTCATGATTCGATTATGGAATTTTTCGTGCAAAGCTTGACTCAGATATACCACCTCCTCGAGTATGGGACAAAGTTCTTGATTGGAATCGTCTCCTGGCAACCTTGGCAAGCCAATGGGGTGATTATTTGACCTTGAAAAGCCCTAAAACCTAGTTTTCAGTTTTCAACTTTCTTGGCAAAAACTCAAGTTTTGTTCTTTGTCTATGGCGCAGCTGGGAGATCATGGGCACGAGGGTTTGCATCCATATATGTATGTGTGTGATTAGGGTTGAGAATTTTAGCCAAAGAATCAAGGAATTGATGATAAGATATTTGATTTTTCATGCATTAGTTTTCAAATCTTTTTCATGCAAACTTAGTTCAAATCATGGCCAATTAACAAGATTCTTTCCAAATCTGATTATACACAAAATCTTGAGATTATTTTATGCACAAAAAGATTCAAAAAGTTAGGTTTAGTATTTTTCACCTATTTATTTTAATTAAATGAATTATTAATAATTAAAAATCCAAATAAATAAATAAAAATGATAAAAAACTTCCCTTTGGGCCAAATGGTCGTGCACATGCCTTGGATGATGAATTGTGGAAGAAAAAGAGGCCCATTAGCATTTTTAGGCCATTTGAAGCAATGTTGACTTTTCAAAATATCCAAAAATTTCCCAACTTCCACAAGTCACAACTTGCTCAATTTTTAAGCTTTGCTCATTTTCTTTGACATTTTCGAAAGGTCTTTGAGTCCTCTAACCAATGCCTTTGGTCCCATGTCATTTTGATTTACCAATCTCAAGTTATGGCCTTTGACTTAAAGTCCCTTTTTGTTGACTTTTGAAAATGACCTATAATGTTGAAATTGATAACTTTTTGTGAGAGCATTTCTTGGACTTGAAGTGTGAAGAGGAGTTGTAGGAAATGTCATTCTCTTCAAAATGAGCTTTGGATGGAATTTTTCTGATAATCCTTGTGGAAGTTATGCCTTGGTCAATTTGCAGTTGACTTTTTCAGCTGTCCAAATATAGAAACTTCTGCATCTTGAGACTTTTTGAGCCAAGCTTTGAGAATCATGATCAAGCATTGATCAAATGATGTTTGTGGCTTCAAAATGAGATGTTGACCAAAAATTTGAACTTTTGACTGTCAAATGACCCTTTTGCCCCTACAGTTGACTGTAGTGCAATTAGGGTTTTTGACTGTGCAATTTTGTGCTGTAATTCTTGAAACTTGGCATGATGATGCTTGACCATATTTATAGGCATATGGGACTTGGTTGGACCCTTGGAAACTTCATTTTCTTTGTCAGAACCAAAACCCTAATCTTTGACTGTTAGGAGGCCCTTGCATTGTGCAACCTTTGGGGAGACTTTGAAGCTTTGACTTGGCAATTCTTGGAGAATATGGGAGGGCAAATTTTGGGGTACAACACCGGGTGTACAATTTTTTATATATCCCTAATTTTTTCCCGAACCCTTTTGGTTTGTCGGGATGCCCTTATTTTTTCCTAGGCCTGTCGACCCAGTGGGTCTCTTTACGCGTAGTATTTTTTTGACTATGTCCGCATTTACAGGATGCGGAGAATTTTCACTGTAAGTGTTGTATCATGCCAGAGAATGTTTTCTTGATTGTATGTGGCCCTTTGCTGGAACTCATGTTCAATGTCCCAAGTGATTTAGATAGAGGTTTGTCCCTGGCTATTCGACACTTTTGAGAGATTCCTTAAGTCTTGACTTGACTGCCCCCAGATCAGTTAGACACCATGTCACGCCCCTTGATTATGAAAGGCCTGTTACTGGAATTGTCTTTCCATGTGAAGTAATTTTATTCATTGAGAGGATTTCCGTTCATTAAATATTTTTCGTGCAAATTTCTCTATTGTCGAACTTAGTCATATGCAAACAGTGGTATTAAAAATGCAAAGCTTATGTCTGTCTTAAAGTTTTGAAAATGAATTTTTAGTAAAAATAGAATTTTGTAAGAATATGAATTCAACTCAGGTTTTATAGTAAGCCTTGTAGGAGTCAGGATTCTTTTTGTAACAATATGCTTTCGAACTAACCTATGCTTCAATTAAGACTTTTAAGGGTTGTAACGTGGCCTGGTATACGGTTTAATACGTAAAGGAAAAAAGGCTCAAAATTTATTTGTTCCCAACCCGTTATCTGTGATGTTCTTCAGCACTATACTCAGTTAACAATGCATTTAGATTCCAATTGAGTCTGGAACGATATTTTAGTGATGGTTCGAGTACTGGAAGTTTATTTGAGAAGACAATCATTTTTTGTAACATTTTTTTTCTTTTGTTGAGGATTTGTAGCGACCTTTTTTGACTTGATTATCCCTAAGTTTTGCCTGAACTGTTTCTTCTTTGATTACAGTCAGCGGGATGCCCCAATTTTTTTCCTAAGTCTCCTTTATAGGTTTTGACTTAGCGGGCTTTTCTTTTGAGAGAGAATGACTGCATATTTTACGGGGAAAACCAAAGTTTGACATGACAGTAATTGTTTGAACAAACAAATAAATTACAAATAAAAATTTGAATGAAGAAGCTTTCTTCATTGGCAGTAGGGGAAATCCAGTTATTCAGGTCGTTGCTGCAATCGACATCTTCCATAATAATAATATGATCCTAATTATGATTCATCATGGGAGCAGAGATCACGTTGGGAGTCTCAGGAGGATCGAATTCAATATCCTTGGCGTCAATCATATTTTGAATCTTGTATTTCAGCGCCCAACAATCGTTACTATCATGCCCAAGACTATCAGAATGATAGGCACACCTTGCATCAGGATTGTAGTTAAGAGAAGAAGTTTTGGAGTTTGGATGAGATTCTATCAACGTCATCAAATTCATCCTCAACATATGTTGCAATGCTTGAGACAGTGGCATGTTGATTTTGGTAAATTGTCTTTTGGGCCCGTCTTGCCTTCGCTGATTACACCGTTGTTGTTGTTGTCGCACTGGTGCAAGATTAGAGATCAGAACTGCCCCCACAGATTGGTTCTGGTTACTCTTATTACGACTCTTCTGGTTGTACACGGAATTGGACTCTTTCTTTCCATTGTATGGCTTCTTCTAAGAATCGGAAGATGTAGCCACTTGGAATTTACCACTTCTGATTCCATTCTGAACATGTTCCCCCGTCAATATCAGTTCAGTGAAACCAACTGAAGAACTTCCAAGTAGGTGGTTATAGAAAGGACCTGTCAGCATGCTCATGAACATGTCAACCAATTTTGTTTTAGCTAAAGGAGGTTGAACCCAACTTGCAAGGTCTCTCCATTTCTTAGCGTACTCTTTGAAGTTTTCATCAAAACCCATGGACATACTTTGTAGTTGCATGTGGGTTGGTGCGAGATTAACATTACACTGGTACGACTTGTAGAAAGCAGCAGCCAAATTTTCCCAGGTATGAATATTGGTCCCTTCCAGTTGATAGAACCATTCAACCTGTGTTCTCGATAAGCTTTCTTGAAAGAAGTGTACCCATAGCTTTCTGTAAGCAATATGGGGTTGAATCTTCCGTACATAAGACTTCAAATGAAGTTTAGGACAAGACACACTATCATATTTGGCAAAGACGGGGACCTTGAACTTTTGAGGGATAACAACCCCCGAGATAATACCCAACTCTTCAAAATCCAACCCAGGAACCCTCTGGATCTCCATGGCATTGAAACGATCTTCCAGTTGTTTGTATTTGTTGTCAGCCGGAGGATATTGTTCATCTGAATAGTCCGCTTCTTCTTCATCAGAACCCTGATTGTTATTCTTCTCAGCCTTCATACTTTTATCATCTTCCTCTTGGTCATCATTTTCTTCTTCAAACTCCAAATATCGCTTGACCGGACCTTTGAGCCTCCTACCCATGTTGAGGATGCCAGTTGGTTTTTTGATTTTCTCCTCCCTCTCCTTAGTGATGGGGGCCTTCAGCTCTTCCTGCCCCTTGGCTAGATTCAGGAACATTTTCTAAAATTAAGCGTTCTGAGCTTGAAGTTCTTTCACAGTTTGTTCGAGAGCCATCTTTTAATGAAATAAACAGCAAGGAGATAAGAAAACCTATTTGTGAGGAAAACTTGTTATGCAGGATATGTAAATGCAATGTTTTCAAGGACCTTATGAGATTTAAATTAGTTAAGCAAAAGGAAACAAAAACAAGATTTATATTATGAAGTTCATGTGAATACAAAATATTTCAAAGGAATAAATTATAAACTCCTAAAGCTTTAAGTTTCTCATGGACGTCTCCTCTTTGTGTTGACATATGCGTTAAGACTCTGCTCCTCGTGAATTTGCTTCATCAGCTCCAACAATTTCTTCTCACTTGCATATAATTGAGTATCAAAGGTGTCTCGTTCTTCCTTGAGTTGAATCCAAGACTTCTGCAATTCTTCAAGGTCAGTAGGTGTAACACCCCAATTATACCCGACAATTAATATAAAAATCGGAGTTACAAATATTCTGTCAACCGAATCAGGATGCTACAATTACAACTTAAAACAATGACATTTATTGCAGATACATAACACATTAAACTTGGATGAACCAACGATAACATAAATTAATCCTTTAAAACCAACAACTTCCATAACTACGCAACGGAATCAAATATTCAACTTAAAAGAATATAACACCTTTATACAACTAAAACAACTTCAAATAATAAGTATTTAACGAACAACAACTTAAGGTTCAATCAACTGAAATAATAACAACAATAAAATAGCAAGCGTTCATCCCCCCCTAAGTGTTACGTATCAGAGCAATGACACTAACTCGAACTACTAAAGGTAAACCGCCTACACTCTAGATTACCTACACGTTACCAACATTAGGGTAACATTCAAACAGAATGGGTGAGATATCGAACAATATAATCAGATGTAAGATAAATATTATAATAGAATTAGTCTATGAAAAATCACCACTTCACAACTTTAAACGACATCAATCACAACAAAACTTCAACGAAACATGAAAAATAGTTTATCAACACAATAACTCAAATATGTAACATGGAACGCAACTTATTACTAAGCACATGCATGTGGTACCAATGGAGCAGAACTCCCAACTTAGAAATCTTGCCAATTAATAGAGGCATCAACAAGGCATAAGCCTTCAACTTAATATTTTGCCAATCAGGACCAACTTAACGAGCATCAGTTCCAACTTGATACGCGATGTATACAACAACATGATTAAATGCAACATCAACAATAACAACATTGGCATAAGCCTACAACTTAATAATTATCAATCAATAGAGGCAACAGAACAAAATTTATCACTTGCAACTTTAATAATTAATAATAACAACACAACCATTTATACATGCCAATAATGCTATTAAGACATTCCTACTAAAGTACTTATACTAAACTATTCTACTGATAATCATTAATAAATTTTTGCTAAATTAGTGAAACTATTCTTTTCCTGCTACTTAAGTTATCTCTACTGCTAATTTATTTTGGGTACTAATACTATTGTTATTTACTGCTATTTCTGCAACTAAAACTATACCATTTATTAATTATGCAATTTACTAATTATCCTTGCTAAATATCTACTGCTATTACTTTCATATATCACTGCTACCAACAATTTTCATTACATTGTCTGCTAATTACTAATTTTCTGCTAACATTACCAAGTAAAGACAGGCACATGAAACACATGAACAATTAAAGAAATACTAAGCAATGGATTCATACCCCTCGGCATGCAAGATCGTGCCCCTCGGCACAAAGGCATGGTGCCGGTCGACACCCTTCATCAATACACATGTTCCTCTCAGCACATATCCATAATTCCAATTGTAGTTCTGCAACTACGTCCAAATTTTCCTGCGACCAGTAATTCCTTTTCTTCCCATGATCTAAAACCAACACAACAACTATACCCGCATAAATATATGCAAATTTGCAACACTCGATTCATCAATTGAATCACTGCAAGGTTAGCATAATTATCACAGATGCCAAACAACAATTTATCCATACAAAAATCACACGAAACAACAATTTCACACAACCCAATTCCCACGTAACATGCATCATATACCGAATTATAGAGTCAAAACCCCACCCTTACCTTGGTTTGAAGGTCGCTCTACAATTTTCCGATCGAACTCCGCTTTGCCTCTTTTCTTCTTTGCTCTGCAACTTCTACGTTCTCTTTCTCTCATTCAACCCTTATTCCTCTTCTTCTTGACAAAAACCTATTTTTCTATTATAATAACTAAACTCAATAATAATAGAATTATTTATATTGGGCTTAATTCTCACACCCCCTTAATACTACAGTTGTACCCTAAAATTTTCCCTCCCTATTTGTCAATACATTTCAAGTGAGGTCCTCAAATTGCTCAAGGAAGTCCAAGAGTTAACCAAATAAACTCTCTCTTTAGGCAGTCTACCTCAAATTAGGGTTTCAGTTTGCATCAAGATGTTTGATTCCAAAGGGTCCCAAATGCTCACCATTGTCCTAACATGTTCATAAGATCACTCATGTCAAGTTTCAAGCCTTACAGAGGAAGTTTGCTCAGTCAATTGCTCAAAAGCCTGAAAATCGACTATGCTAGGGGAAAAGTCAACTGTGGCCCACATACAGTCAAAATTCAAGATTTTTAGTCAACATACTCATTTTGAAGTATTTATTCATCATTTGATCAAGGTTTGATCATGATTCCTCTAGGATTGCTCATAATTCATCAAAACCCAAAAGTTGCTAAATTAGGATATTGTAGGAAAAGTCAACTCAACTTTAACCAAGCATAACTTTCTCATACTTTATCAAAAATGACCCATCCAATACTCATTTTTAAGAGGATTCAATTCCCTACAATTCATCTTCATCTCCCAAGTTCAAAATATGCACTCACAAGAAGATATAAATTTGGACATTATAGGTCATTTTGAAAAGTCAACAAAAACACCTTTTATGTCAAAGCTTTATACATAAACATGGAAGACTCAATTGAGATGATACAAAAAAGGGTTGCTTAGAGGACATCTTAAGCTTTCTAAAAAGTCCAATAACACATCTCTAGGGTCAAAATTGATGGAGTTATGCATTGGCAAAGTTGACCTTTTTTGCAAAATTGCCAAAAGTCAAAAGTGGCCAAAATTGCAATTTTTGCTAAATGGGCCTAACTTTTTATGCTTGCACTGAGTTTATTATGTGACCCACGACCCATGATCCTTTCCATTTGTCATTTATTTTGATTTTATTTCAATTAAATCAAATAAAATCAAAATAAAATCATGAAAATATCAAAAACTAATCAAAGCTTGAGATTTTGTGCATGTTTAGGTCTATTATACAACTGGAGATGGAATCAAATCGTGCAAGGTTCATTTGGACACAAAAAGATTGCATTTTTCTTGATTTGGAAAGATTTGCACAAATGGTCAAATCTTGAATCAATGATCATAATTGGAGAAGATTTGAAACAAGTTTGCAACCCTAATTCATTCTAGGGTACATAAGGAAGGAATGCAGATCAAAAAGGGAGGCATTGGAGGCGTGCAAAGAAGAGAACAAATCTCAAAATTTCAAGGAAAAGTTGCAAACTGATTTCCCAGTTCCAGGCTTCCTCAAGACATTCCAGGCACACCAATTGATTGATGGACATCCAGGGATCAAGATTCAACCACTAACAAGCTTCCTAACATCCAGAAACGCACTGTAAAAGTCCCACGATTTCCATGTTTTTTTTAAATTCGTATATCATGATTCTGGCATAGTTAGCATGTTTTATTGATATATCCTTAACCCATGAGTTATTTGCAAGCTAATGGTGGTACTTAATTGCATTTTCATTAACTGTACAACAAGATGCCATAGTTAGGGTTCTTGCTTCGTTTTTAGGGTTTTTGTGTACAGGTACAATTGGCCATGGATAAGGGTACCATGATGCTCGTAAGGTTGCCACGAGTTGATTGGTACCATTGTTTTGTATTTATCACGCTTGTATAGGATTTTGGAAAGGTACATGGCTGTACCTACGCCCATTTGTCCATAGGTAAAAGTTCTTGATCTAAAACGACGAAGACGATGAGGAAGATGATAATGTGGCCTTCCCTGAATGGCCCTTTCAAATTTCATGCATTTTCAGAATTCACTTTTTATCTTTATCATATAATATTTGTTTATTATTATTCATATGAAAAACCAAGCCAACTCAGATGGTCATCATGCATTGGGATAACGCCTAAGGGTCTGGGTTTGATCCCCAGGTCCCCATATTATTGCATATTATTTTCTTTGGGTAATCAGGTGCCCAGGTGTCTCATGAGTCCACCATGTACCATCAGCGACCAGCCATCAGATCCTCAATATGCCAGATCCAAGGCTTCCCATATGAGGGCCTACCATGTGCACAGGTCAAACGTACCCACAGGATTGAAAAAAGTCAAATAAGGCCATCAGCATTTGGGCCCAAAAGTGCAATCAGCACCCCTCCTTTGTTATTCAAACACCAGGCCCATTCCATTTCTTTTCTTTTTTTTCTTTTATTTAATTTATTTTGTTTAATTATTTTCTAACCACAAAATTATTTTCTTTTTTCATAAAAAATCATAAAATCAATTTTCACAAATTTAGATTTAGGTTTTATTTTTATTTTTATCAAATTTAATTTAATATTAGTTAAATTTAATTTAGGGTAATTCTAACTTTTTGTAAATAATTAAAATCAAATTAGAAAAATTAGGGTTGCTTTTGATTTAATTTTTATTTCTTTTTTTCAATAAAACAAAAAGATACAAAATAGGTTGATTTAATTATTTTTTCTTAATTTAAATTAATTAGTAATTAGCTTTTTATTTATTCAATTAAACTTTATTTTTCTCAAAATAACACAAAAACAAAAAAAAATGATTTCTTCTTGTAAATAACAATTAGGTAGTTGGGGTCAAAACCCTAATTTTTCTCGTTCTCGATTCATCGCGCTCGTTTGTTATTTTTGCGATATTAATATAACTGCTTACAGTATGTAATAGCTTATTTAGGATTTTCTTTATTTATCGTTTTTACAGGTTTTTGGCTATGTAATTAATCCCTACCCCGAAGCCTTGTAATAGCGTAGGTTTTATTTCTCGCATTTTAATTCTTGCAAATATTAATTGTTAGATGTATGATAATAGGATTGTATGACAAGATTGCATGTTAATTTAAAATGGATAGCAAACCCTAATGGTCAAAGATAATAACTGAAATCAAATCACTCGCACATGCGCACTCCTAGGGTATACTCTCACTTCGGTTGCCTTCGGTAAACGGTCATTAAGTATAGGGTGTCTTAGTGGTTACCCTCTTGTCTAACAAAGATCAAAAGTCCCGTTCGGAAATGTTGCCTCCGAAATGTTGCCTCAAATATGATCTTAAGACATTAGGGTTATTACTAAGACGTCCTAACATTGCTTTAGTGATCGTACGTCCCATACGAATTGACCCTTACAAATTCCAACGACGATGCTACCTATTTCTCAATAGCGGGATAACACTGTTTAAAGGAAACAAGAACATAAACAATCTTTTTTCGAGTAGGTAGATGCTAGTAGGTACTTGCTCAAAAATCAAACTTTCACACTTACACTTTTTCTCAAACAAAGTTTTCAAAAACAACTTCGTAACACTCTTGAGGACTGATACAAGGGTTAAAACGAAGTAAAACAAAACTTTTCAAAACAAACACACACAAGAAATTTTTGAAAAGATGAGCTAGTACCTAAGAGCCCATGGAAAATAATGGATAGAAAGGGTGCTAACACCTTCCCTTTCTATAACCTACCCCCCATACTCAAAATCTCGAAAAAGGAATTTTTCTGTGCTTTTTTCCTTTATAGATGGATAAAATAAAAGTCGGTGGCGACTCTTACTTACCGCGACATTTTGCAAACACAAACACAAAACGCCAACCAGCATTTTCCAAAAACAGTCGGTTCTGCCACCGTATCACAGAACTTAACTGCTTACAGTATGTAATAGCTTAATTAGGATTTTCTTTATTTATTGTTTTTACGGGTTTTTGGCTATGTAATTAATCCCTACCCCGAAGCCTTGTAATAGCGTAGGTTTTATTTCTCGCATTTTAATTCTTGCAAATATTAACTGTTAGATGTATGTTAATAGGATCGTATGACAAGATTGCATGTTAATTTAAAATGGCTGGCAAACCCTAATGGGAAAAGATAATAACTGAAATCAAATCACTCGCACATGCGCACTCCTAGGGTATACTCTCACTTCCGTTGCCTTCGGTAAATGATCATTAAGTATAGGGTGTCTTAGTGGTTGCCCACTTTTCTAACAAAGATCAAAAGTCCCGTTCAGAAATGTTGCCTCAAATATGATCTTAAGACATTAGGGTTATTACTAAGACGTCCTAACATTGCTTTAGTGATCGTACATCCCTTACGAATTGACCCTTACAAATTCCAACGACGGTGCTACCTATTTCTCAATAGCGGGATAACGCAGTTTAAAGGAAACAAGAACAGAAACAATCTTTTTTCGAGTAGGTAGATGCTAGTAGGTACTTGCTCAAAAGTAAAACTTTCACACTTACACTTTTTCTTTAAACAAAATTTTCAAAAACAACTTCGTAACACTCTTGAGGACTGATACAAGGGTTAAAACGAAGTAAAACAAAACTTTTCAAAACAAACACACACAAGCAATTTTTGAAAAGATGAGCTAGTACCTAAGAGCCCATGGAAAACCGTGGATAGAAAGGGTGCTAACACCTTCCCTTTCTATAACCTACCCCCCGTACTCAAAATCTCGAAAAAGGAATTTTTCTGTGCTTTTTTCCTTTCCAAATGGATAAAATAAAAGTCGGTGGCGACTCTTGCTTACCGCGACATTTTGCAAACACAAACGCAAAATGCAAACCAGCATTTTCCAAAAACAGTCGGTTCTGCCACCGTATCACAGAACTTAACTGCTTACAGTATGTAGTAGCTTAATTAGGATTTTCTTTATTTATTGTTTTTACGGGTTTTTGGCTATGTAATTAATCCCTACCCCGAAGCCTTGTAATAGCGTAGGTTTTATTTCTCGCATTTTAATTCTTGCAAATATTAACTGTTAGATGTATGTTAATAGGATTGTATGACAAGATTGCATGTTAATTTAAAATGGCTAGCAAACCCTAATGGGAAAAGATAATAACTGAAATCAAATCACTCGCACATGCGCACTCCTAGGGTATACTCTCACTTCGGTTGCCTTCGGTAAACGGTCATTAAATATAGGGTGTCTTAGTGGTTGCCCTCTTGTCTAACAAAGATCAAAAGTCCCGTTCAGAAATGTTGCCTCGGAAATGTTGCCTCAAATATGATCTTAAGACATTAGGGTTATTACTAAGACGTCCTAACATTGCTTTAGTGATCGTACGTCACTTACGAATTGACCCTTACAAATTCCAACGACGGTGCTACCTATTTCTCAATAGCGGGATATCGCAGTTTAAAGGAAACAAGAACAGAAACAATCTTTTTTCGAGTAGGTAGATGCTAGTAGGTACTTGCTCAAAAGTCAAACTTTCACACTTACACTTTTTCTCAAACAAAGTTTTCAAAAACAACTTCGTAACACTCTTGAGGACTGATACAAGGGTTAAAACGAAGTAAAACAAAACTTTTCAAAACAAACACACACAAGCAATTTTTGAAAAGATGAGCTAGTACCTATGAGCCCATGGAAAACCATGGATAGAAAGGGTGCTAACACCTTCCCTTTCTATAACCTGCCCCTCGTACTCAAAATCTCAAAAAAGGAATTTTTCTGTGCTTTTTTCCTTTTCAGATGGATACAATAAAAGTCGGTGGCGACTCTTGCTTACCGCAACATTTTGCAAACACAAACGCAAAATGCAAACCAACATTTTCCAAAAACAGTCGGTTCTGCCACCGTATCACAGAACTGGCGACTCTGCTGGGGAATAATAAGTGGGGTATACCTTAGGATTTAGTTCATCATAAATTGCTTCTCTTGTTTGTTTTGGTTGCTTTACTTTTAAGGGTTTTGTTTGGGAGTTACTATAGATCCTAACCCGGATCTGGGGACACCTTTTAGGTAAGTAGCAATAAACTGTGAGGGAACTGTACGGCGTAGACCGATACGGTTGAAGCAGTAGCTACGTTGATGTAGCACATTGGTTGGTACCGGTATCCCTTTTGGAGAAACGAGGAGAATACGGGGCTGCTATGTGTGTCGTTAAGCATCAACTGACCTTGGAACCTTTAACCGACCAACTTGGTCATTAGAAAGTAGTGAGATAGCCGGCCTTGGTATAAAGTTGAGAACTGGTTGATACTCGATGCTACACTCATTGAGACCATACTCTCGAGATAGTTCCGACCATAAGAAAAGATTGCGTGAGCTGAAACCATGACCGATGGAGGATGGTCAGTGATATTGAGAATCTCTAGAACCCGGTTACTTTTGCTAGGACAGGTTGAAACCAACTGAACTTCAAGAGGGTAATACCTTTGAATCCATGCAAGCCTTAAACTTAAGGGCTTTTGTGTGACTTGTTTGCCTTTGCCATGTCGGTTATTTGCTATACTTGTTGTTTTTATCATGACATCATGCATCACAACATAGCATGCACACTGCATTATACTAACCATTTCAAAGACCGAGGAGATTTATCTTTGTTCTGTTTTGCAGATTATGGCTTCCGTGCGCAGAAATACCATATGAGTTAACTTTGTGCAAATACCTGCTCAACTTAAATAGTTAGCCTCAAAAGTTTCTAAGACTTCTAGGTTCATTAAGATACATGGTCAGCTTCTTATCCTGGTCACCTCAAAGTTTGACGAGCAGATGATGAGTGTGCTTTTCCAGTTCTTCAATCCTGTGCATCATTGCTTCACCTTTCCAGATTATCAATTGGTTCCCACTTTGGAAGAGTTTTATCACTTATTGGGCATATCCATCCTTGAGGAGATGCCCTTCATAGGCATGGAAGAGGTTCCTAGACCAGAAGACATTGCTTCAGCTCTGCATCTAAAACGGGCTGATGTAGTATCCAACTGGGAAACACGAAGCAGGGTCGAAGGGTTCTTAGCCAAGTTTCTGATAGATCAAGCTCAACTATTCTGGGATAATTTGGATTTTCAGGCTTTAGAAGACGTCTTGGCTCTCCTTATCTATGGTTTGGTTCTCTTCCCGAATCCGGATTCCTTTGTGGATGTGAATGCTGTCACGATTTTCCTTTCTCGCAATCCTGTGCCTACACTACTGGGTGATATCTTGCATGCCCTCTACACTCATACTTTGAGAAGGAGAGGGACTCTTACGTGTTGCATGCTATTGCTGTCGAGGTGGTTTATTTCTCACCTCCCTAAGTCTGTGCTGAAGAACGAAGAAGGTTTGGGTTGGTCCTACAGAATAATGTCACTTGCCCATACATATATTCTTTGGAGTTCCCGAGCTATGGAAGACACTACTGTCATTGATCATTGTGGGGGATACCCTAATTTCCCATTACTTGGAATCAGAGGGGGTATAACCTACAGTCCTTGTTTAGCTTTGCGACAATTTATTCGTGCTCGGAGAGATGGACCCCATGAGCTACTTCTTAAGGATATTGCCTTTGATTACAAGGAAGACATTAAGGAGCATCGCCGGAGGTTTATACGAGCTTGGGGCATGGTGAACAGATCTGACCCCCAAGAGTTAGGACCAATGACTTCCCTTCCTATGCAGCCTTACCTCCAATGGGTCTAACCTCGTGCCCAGAAGCTTGGGATGCCTTATGAAGCCGTATTGCCAGTGATTGTGGAGCCCAATAATGAAGAAGGCGTTCCTTACACGGTTCTTTATCCTTACATGCCTACTGATCCTGGGAAATTGCAGAGGTCTTGGATTCAGCTGAAAGAGGAAAGGGATACTTACCAGGAGAAGTACCATGAGCAAGAAAGGAAGATTTTGAAGCTCACCAGGCAGCTCAAGAACGAAAAAGTGATCAATGACTACGTCAGCACGAAGGGGAAGCGTCCATGGGATTTTTGCTTTTTGCTTTTCTAGTTTTAGATTTGTTTTTTCATTTACTTCTTTGTAACGCCTCAAAGGCATTGTTGAACCTTTTATAAGTTATTCTAATAAAGTTCGTTTAATTTTTGGTTTGCAAACTTAAATCTCCCAAAGTCTTTGAAATCATTACATACACATCCCATTATCATGCACATCATTACAGGTACCATTACAGGTTTCTCATCTCCTTCGCTGTTTATTTCAGCAGAAATGTCTTCTGAAATGTATTCCGATCAAGCCATCAAAGCTCTTCAGGCACAAAATGCCCAATTCCAAGAGATGTTCTTGAGCTTGGCTAAAGGGCAAGAAGATTTGAAGACTCTCATTCTGAAGGAGAAGAAGAAAAAGAAGAAGAAGGTGGCTCTTCTGAGTATGGGCAACAGGTTTGGGAATAGGTTGCAACATCAAGTTAATCTGATCTCCTCGTCCAAGGATGGGGAAAACCAAGAAGAAGAAAAGGGTCCCAGTCCTGCAGTTTCTGATAATGATACAGATTATGATGATGAGCAATATCCTCCTGCTGAGGATAGGTACAAGCAACTAGAGGACCGTCTGAGTGCTATGGAGATTCAGAAGATCCCTGGTTTGGACTTCGGAGAACTGGGATTGGTATCGGGAGTGGTGATCCCTCATAAGTTCAAAGCTCCTGTTTTTGCCAAGTACGATGGAGTATCCTGTCTGTTGTACCCCAAAATTTTCCCTCCCATATTCTTCAAAGTTTATCAAGAATCATCTTCAAATGGTTCAAGACTACTCAAGGATTGCACAGTCCAAATGCCTCTTAAGCCAGTCAAAATTAGGGTTTTGGTTCTCTCAAGGAGTTTGAGGTTTTCAATGGCTCAATCAAGTCTCATATGCCTATATACATTGTCAAGCATCTACATGCCAAGTTGCAAGACTCACAATGCCAGTTTGCATAGTCAAAAGCCCTATTTGGTTCACAATCAATTGCAGGGGTAAAATGGTCATTTTGCAGTCAAAAGTCAAAATTTTTGGTCAACATCTTATTTTGGGTCCACAATCATCATTTGATCAAGTCTTGATCATGATTCCACAAGAATGGCTCAAAAATCATCAAAGATGCAAAAGTTACTATTTTTGGACAGCAGAAAAGTCAACTGTGTCTTGACCAAGGCATAACTTTTTCATGGTTCATCAGAAAAATCCCATCCAATGCTCATTTTGAAGGGTATGACATTTCCTACAACTAATCTTCACATTCCAAGTCCAAGAAAAGCTCTCACAAAAAGTTATCAATTTCTACATTATAGGTCAATTTCAAAAGTAAAAAAAAAAGCACTTTAAGTCAAAGACCATAACTTGAGATTGGTAAATCCAAATGACATGGGACCAATGGAATTGGTTAGAGGACTTCAAGACCTTTCCAAAATGTCAAAGAACATGTTCATAGGATCAAAATTGAGCAAGATATGCATTGGAGAAGTTGGGAAATATTTGTGAATTTGCAAAAGTCAACTTTGCTCAAAACACCCTGTTTTTGCTAATGGGCCTCAAATTTCTTCTTGAAACTTTATCCAAGGCTTAAGCACGACCCATTGAGATTAAATTGAATTATTTTCTTATTTTTAATTAATTAATTGAATTTTTAATCAATATTAATTCATTTAATTCATTTAATTGTAGGAAAATATCAAGATATGGTTTTTCAATCTTTTCATGAAGCAAATATGACCTACAAGAGCTGGCAAATTCGTGTGCACATCAAGGGGACAAGAATATCCAAATTTGGCAAGTTTCTTCAATCAAAAAGATTGAAAAATATTTGATTTTCAATCAAATATTGAATCATCAATTCCATGGATTTTTGGTCAAAGATTTAACCTAAATTCAGTCCATTATATATACAGAACCTAACCCTAATGCATTGCACGTGAGAATTGCTGCAGAAAGCCATAGCCAACATTGAAAAAAATCAAAGAAAACTCAAAATTGTTTTCAATCTTCCAGGCCAATTCAAGGCATTTTCTTGATTCTAATACACTGCAGGAGGTCCCCAGGACGATTTGCAATCAATTTCCAGTTTCATAACTCCAGGAATCGCCCATTACAGTGTCACGGTTTGAAGTTTTTTTCCATAATCGATTCATGCATATTTAACATATTCTTGTGGTTGGTTTATGTTCATAGGAATCATACGAAGCTAATGGTGTGGTTTAATTGCATTGAAACGCCCTGAAACAGAAATCACCATGAACAAATCTTAGGGTTTCCAAGCTTCCAAATTAGGGCTTTATTAACCAAGCAAAATTGGAACCTCTAAGACCTATGGTTGAAATCGTTGCAACCAGACGAATTGAACACCATACTCGCGAAATATTTATATAGCCTAGGATTTTATTCGCTATTTTTCCTCATGCCAAATTGTGGGGGTTAAAAACCCCCGCTATCTGTTTGTTATTTTTACAGGGAAACAAGGAAGATGAAGACGTGCTGGCTTCTGATTAGTCCATTCAAATGAAAACGTGCGCTTTATTTGTTTTACAACATATGCATTGACTTTTATATATTATATTCATTGTTTATCTTACTAACAAATGCAAGCAACTGGCCTAGTGGAGCGTGCGTTGTCCAAGAACCACTGGGACCTGGGTTCGAATCCCAGGTCCCCCAAACACTTGTTTCTATTTTTTCTAACGTATTCACGTGCAGCTTCCCAAAGGTGTTCCACCATATACCTCAAACACCAGCATGCCAAGTGTCTTCAAACAGCAATCTAAAGGCCATGAGAGAGGGAATACCATACTCCCAGTCAAAGCATGCGCTGGACAATCAAAAAAGGTCAATGGACTGGCCAACAAATGGGCCTGGAAATTGCTTCAACACCTCCAAGTTGGCCCATCACCCCTGGTTTATTCTTTTTTTGTTCTTTCTTTTTTTATTATCTTTACTAATTATTATTATTTATTTAATTAACATAATTAATATTTTTCACAATAAATTCAGAAAATTAAAATGTAAATATTTTTATTAATATTATTATTTATTAATTTCACCTTAATTTAATTATTTTTGTAAATAAATTCTAACAAACTAATTTAGTTTAATTAGGTTTAATTTTGACTTTTTTTCACAATAAATAAAATCCATGTAGAATTAGGTTTTGACAACTTTTAATTCCTTTTATTTTATTTTCATTAAGACATTAAAAAACATAAAAAATACTTTTTTCTTTTAATTAATTAATTAATTAGTATTAGGTTTAATTTAATGCAAAAAGACCAAAATTTCTTTCTTTTCTCAAAAAGGGTCAAAACCCTAAGGATGTCCCCGACTGAATTTCTTTTCGCGCATATTTATTTTGATTATATTGATGTATCTGTTCCGAGGATGTAATAGATAACTAAGACTTTTATCGCTTTCTTTATTTTCTCGCATTTATTTTTTCAAAGGGTTATGTTTTTGGCGATGTAAATACCCGACGCCTTGTAATAGCGTAGATTCAATTTTCCGCGATTTATTTTCTGCACAACTATTAACTGTTAAATATGCATGACAAGACTCGCCTGAAAAATAAAATCAACTCGTAGCTCACAAATACATGTGCAAAGATAATCTTAAACTGAAACCTGACACACGTGCACATGCCACTCCTAGGGTACGCCTCACTTGGTTGCCTCGATGTGGTCATTGAGTATAGGGTGTTTTAGAGGTCGCCCTCCTGTCTAAAGATCCAAGTTGCCTCGAAACGGTTGCCTCGGATAAAAAAGTATTTAGGACATTAGGGTTACCGCTAAGGCGTCCTACTATTTCTTTGGTGACCACACATGTCCCTATAATCGAATTGACCCGAATAACTCCAACGACGGTGCTACCTACTTCTCAATAGTGGGATAGTACTGTCTAAAGGACATTTACACAGCTTAATTTCTTTTGAGTAGGTAGAGGTTCTAAGGTACTTGCTCTTTCAAAAAACAAAACAAACGTTTTGCACCTACACTTTCAAAAAACTTTCAAACAAACACTTCATACACTCTTGAGGACTGATACAAGAGTTACCTAGAATTTTTTCAAACTAAACTTTTTCAAAACCCATATACACAAGAAAAAAAAACACTTTTGAAAACATAGTGAGCAAGTACCTAAGAGCCCGTGGATAACCACGGATAGAAAGGGTGCTAACACCTTCCCTTTCTATAATCTACCTCCCGAACCGAGAAACATCTCGAAAAGGAATTTTGCTGTGCTTTTGTCCTTTCCTTGTTGGAGAAAATAAAAGACGGTGGCGACTCTTGCTTACCGCGACATTTCGCGAACCAGCATTTCAAAACAGTCAGTTCTATTTCCACCGATCACACTGTCCAAAACTCCATCTCCGCTCGTATGTCAGGAAAATCCAACGCCACACTGCTAATAGAAATTTGTGGGTGCATTTCTTTCAAGATAGTCTGTCAGGGACTCAGCTTGAATGGTTCTATCAATTGGAAGGAGCTAATGCCCGAAACTGGGAAGACTTTGCTGCTGCTTTTTACAAGCAGTATCAGTATAACACTGATCTTTCTCCCACTCGTACTCAGCTTCAGAGTATGTAAATGGGTGCAAGTGAAGGTTTTAAGGACTATGCTCAAAAGTGGAGAGATTTGGATGGAAGGGTTCAACCCCCTTTATCTGATCGAGAGTTAGTTGATATGTTCTTGGGGACGCTATCTGGTCCATTTTTCAACCATCTGATCGGCAGTTCGTCATCTGGGTTTACTGAGTTGATTTTGACTGAAGAAAGAGTAGAAGCCGGTATCCAAAGTGGTAAAATACAGAAGGATACTTCATCAAGTGCAGTGAAGAAGCCTTTCACCGGTAAGAAAGAAGCTAGTGTAGTCTACAGCCCGAGGGGCCAAAGCAGACCTAAACACTGTCAAACAGTAAATGCGGTAGTGATATCAAGACCCACAGTTGCTCCGCAATGCAATAATTAACAGAGGTGGAAAGACCATAGAGGCAGTACACTCGTCTCAATATGACCTTGTCTCAAATTCTACCACAATTATTAAAGACCGATCTGGTAACTCTGAGGGAAGCCCCGAAGAACCCCAACACCATTTCTCCTTACTATAACCCGAATGCCCGTTGCGCCTATCACTCCAAAGGTCTAGGTCATGATACAAACAACTGTTGGGCCTTGAAAAACATAGTGCAAGACTTGATCGAAGCCAAAGAGATTGAGTTTTACTCTCCGGAGAAGCCTAATGTTATAACTGCTCCCATGCCCAAACATGGTCATAGAGTAAATGCTGTGGACGATGATTTATTTGTGACCTCCGTGGAAGAAATTTCTACTCCTTTGGTGACAGTAAAGAAGAATTTGATGTTAGCCGGTTTATTTCCGGGATGTGGTGAAGGTTGCCACATATGTTAAATCCAGCCTGCTGGTTGCCATTTATTGAAATCAGGTGTTCAGCGCCTGATGGATAACAAAAAGATCCTGTTTGAAAAGACTTTGATTCCGTTGATTCTAATTCAAGATGTTGCCATCATAACCATTTCCGCCAATCCTTTCAAGGTTTCCTCGAGAAAGCCTATTAGGATTACACCCGTCCCAAGAATTTCTCCGTTAATAATTACTGTCCCTGGTCCTATCCCATACACTTCAGATAAGGTTGTCCCTTGGCACTATGGTGCTGATGTGTATTACCATGGAGTTAAACAAGACTTTAAAAGTGAGGAAGCTGATGTTGATGTCAGCAATATTGTCGGGGCTAGCAAGGTCACCAGAAGCGGAAGACTCTTTTCTCCCGAGATTTCCCCTCCGACTGATCACAAACCTGTTGTTGTTCCATCTGCTAGTACATTAACTACTGTTCCAGTTCCTATTCCAGTTATCATCCCTGTCGCTGAGCCATCTGGGACTCGGGGTAAAGAAATCACAGGTGAGCCTGCCCGGGCGGAGGCACCTAGAAAAATTGTGTTGGAAGCCTCTAAACAAGAGATAGAAGAAATTTTGAAGATTATCAAGAAGAGCGACTACAACATAGTCGAGCAGCTGGGGAAGACCCCATCAAAATTCTCCATGTTTTCCTTATTGTTGTGTTTCGAAGCCCATGCAAAGGATTTAATTGCATTCCTCAAAACTATGCATGTGTCGCAAGAAACTTCAGCCGATCAATTGAAAGACTGCGTAGCTAGTTTGACTGCCGACAATGGGATGGGTTTCTCAGATGCAGATCTGACTGCTAAAGGAAGAAATCATAATGATGCTCTACACGTCTCTATCGAGTGCAGGGGAACTACTATGGCACATGTGCTGGTGGATATCGGGTCCTCATTGAATGTTCTGCCAAAGAAAGCATTAGACTGTCTAGATTATGAAGATTTGATTCTGAGGCCGAGCAATATTATGGTTAGGGCTTTCGACGGGTCAAAAAGGATGGTGCACGGGGAGGTGGACATCCCTATTAAAGTTGGCTCTCAAACTTTTGGGTCCACCTTCTATGTAATGGATATTAGACCATCGTATTCTTGCTTGCTGGGTCGTCCTTGGATTCATAAGGCTGGGGCAGTGACTTCAACGCTCCATCAAAAGCTGAAATATCCAGTAAAAGGGAAGATTGTCACGGTACGAGGTGAAGAGGAGTATATGGTGAGTCATCTTAATTCCTTTCGCTACATGGAGATGGATGGTTAGTTCATCGAAACCCCTTGTCATAACTTTGAAGAGGTCCCCCAGACTTTAGCATCAACTGAAGTTGCTACCGACAAACCTCCGATGAAGATGGCTTCTCTCAAGGACGCCAAGGCTGTAATCGAAGAAGGTGGGTGTACCAATTAGGGTCAGCTCCCTGATTTCACTCACAAAACTAACAAATTTGGTTTGGGCTTTACTGCAGGGGCTCAAAGGGTTGTTAGGCATGCACGGATTGGAAGACCTCCTCTGCATATCAGCAATCAGGGAGTTAATGCAATTGACGATGATGAAGAAGATTCAGATATCGACAGCTGAATTTACCCTACAACCAATGATGGATTGAACAGCTGGATGGTGAAGGACTTCATACCTGTTTCTTTTATTCCACAGTAATTGACTTTTGTTTTAAGAGTTGTAATAAACAGTTTGAAACTTTACGGCCCGGTGCCTTGCCCGAGGCACATTGGCTTTGCATGTGAGGGCTTATTATTTGTCATTTTCATATATCATTAATAAAACATTAGACGTTTCTTGCATTACAAATTTTGCGCTCTTTTTTTTTCTTTTCTGTCTCTCACTTTATCAAAACAGCTATTCTCTTACACGCACTCACATATCATAATGCAGATCCATATCCATTCTGGGTCCCATTGATAACAACTCTGCTACTGCCAGTTATGATATCGAAAATCCGATCAACCAAGATGAGGACGAAGGTGAGGACGATTGTGAGGTTCCTGGAGAAATTGCTAGACTATTAATACAGGAAGAAAGGGCCATACAGCCTCATGAAGAGCAAGTTGAATCAGTGAATTTGGGTACATAGGAAGACAGTAATGAGGTTAAGATAGGTGTGAATCTGGTTCCTAGTGTCAAGCAACGGTTGATACAGATGCTACGTGACTATGTTGAGATATTCGCTTGGTCTTATGAAGATATGCCTGGTTTGGACACTGACATTGTGATACACCATCTGCCGACTAAAGAAGATTATCCTCCAGTGAAGCAGAAGGTTCTCTGTATGCGCCCTGAGATGTCTGAGAAAATCAAAGTTGAGGTCATGAAGCAGTTTGATGCAGGATTCTTAGCTGTCACTTCTTATCCGGAGTGAGTTGCCAACGTTGTTCTAGTACCTAAGAAGGATGGTAAGGTACAGATGTGTGTGCACTATAGTGATTTGAACAGGGCGAGCACCAAAGATGACTTTCCACTTCCTCACATCGATGTTCTGGTCGACAACACCGCACAAAATAAGATCTTCTCCTTCATGGATGGTTTTTCTGGTTACAATCAGATCAAGATGGCTCCTGAGGACATGGAGAAAACAACCTTCGTTACACAGTGGGGCACCTTCTGTTACAAGGTAATGCCTTTCGGGTTGAAGAATGTTGGGGAAACGTATCAGCGCGCCATGGTCGCTTTGTTCCACGATATGATTCACCATCAAATCGAGGTTTCTGTTGATGATATGATAGCAAGGTCCTAGACTGAGGAAGAGCACCTTGACCATCTCCAGAAATTGTTCGACAGGTTGAAGACGTACAAGCTGAGGTTAAACCCGAACAAGTGCACTTTCGGGGTAAGGTCTGGTAAGCTGCTGGGTTTCGTCGTCAGTAATAAAGGTATTCAGGTGGACCCTGCCAAGGTAAAAGCCATACAGGAGGTGCCGGCTCCCAGCACAGAAAAGGAAGTTAGAGGCTTTTTGGGGCGGCTGAATTACATCGCCCGATTCATTTCACATCTGACTGGTACTTGTGAACCAATCTTCAAGTTCCTGAAGAAAGATCAAGTGGTAAAGTGGAATGATGAATGCCAGACCGCTTTCGAAAGAATCAAGGAATACCTCTAAGAGCCACCTATTCTGTTGCCTCCAGTTGAAGGAAGAACTTTGATCCTATACTTGACAGTACTGGATAATTTAATGGGGTGTGTGATGGGGCAGCATGACGAGTCTGGCTGAAAAGAGCACGCTATTTACTACCTTACCAAAACGTTTACCGACTGTAAGACCTGATACTCATTGCTCGAGAAAACTTGTTACGCTTTGGCATGGGCTACTCGCCGACTGAGATAGTATATGCTGACTCACACTACCCTATTGATATCAAAGATGGATCCAATCAAGAATATTTTCGAAAATCCTGCCTTGTCCAGAAGAATAGCAAGATGGTAGATGATCTTAACCGAGTACGACATCCAATACACAACCCAAAAAGCAATCAAGGGAAGTTTTTGGCGGATCATTTGGCGCATCAGGTCATGGATGACTACCAGTCCATGAATTTCGAGTTCCCGGATGAGAATATCATGTTGGTGACCGACTGTGAAGAACCTGGACCGGATGAAAGACCTGAGGAAGGATCCCGATGGTCTATGTATTTTGATGAAGCATCGAACGCGTTGGGTAATGGCATTGGCGCTGTGATTATATCTCCTGAGGGTTATCATACTTCGTTTACCGCCCGATTATGTTTCAACTGCACCAACAATATGGCGGAGTATGAAGCATGCATCATGGGTCTTCGAGCTGCTATTGACCTGAGGATTAAATTCTTGAGTGTATTCAGAGATTCTTCTCTGATTATCAGTCAGATCAAAGGCGAGTGGGATACGAAGCACCCAAATCTTATTCCTTACAAAGAGTATGTATTGACGTTGCTCCTGCACTTTTAGGAGATAACCTTTGAACACTTCCCCAGAGAAGAGAACCAGTTAGCGGACACACTAGCTACCATGTCTTCTATGTTCAAAGTTAGGTGGGACAATGAAGCTCCCCAGATTACCATCGAGAGGTTGGACGAACCCGCACATTGTTGTGACATTGAGACTGAAGAGGTAGCAGATAAACCCTTGTTTCACGAGGTAAAGAGGTATCTTGAGGCTCAAGAATACCCCGAGGGGGAATCTGTTAATGATAAGAAGTTCTTGAGAAGATTCGCCGCGAAGTTCTTCGTCAGCAATGGTATCCTTTACAAGTGTAACCATGATTCAACCTTACTGCGATGTGTGGACAAAAGCGAGGCGGAAAGGATCATGGAAGAGTTACATGAAGGTACCTTCGGAACTCATTCCAGTGGACATACCATGGAAAAGAAGATCCTACGAGTTGGATATTATTGGTCCACTATGGAAGCCGATTATTATCAGTATTCGCGAACCTGTCATAAGTTCCAAGTTTATGCTGATAAGGTGCATGTACCTCCAGTTCCTCTGAATGTTCCGACAACTCCTTAGCCCTTTGCAATGTGGGGCATCGAAATGATTGGCGAGATCAGACCTACTGCGTCTAACGGGCATCGTTTCATTCTGGTATTTGTTGATTATTTTACAAAGTGGGTTGAGGCAGCTTCCTTTGCTACAGTAACCAAGAACGTCGTGGCGCGGTTTATCTGACACAATCTGATCTGTCGATAAGGTGTACCGGAGAGGATCATCAGGGATAATGGTACAAATCTCAATAATACGATGATCATCGAGCTCTGCAAATAGTTTAAGATACAACATCATAACTCTTCTCCCTACTGGCCGAAGATGAATGGGGCTATTGAAGCAGCTAACAAGAACATCAAGAAGATTGTGCAGAAGATGACGGTGACCTACAAAGACTGGCACGAGATGTTACCATTCACTCTTCATGGGTACCGTACCTCATCACAGACGTCGACAGGGGAAACACCCTACTCTCTGGTGTATGGCATGGAGGCGGTCCTACCCATCAAAGTCCAGATACCCTCTCTCCGGATTATGAAGGATGCGGGTTTGAACGAAGATGACTGGATCCAAACCCGAATTGATCAGTTGAACTTAATTAATGAAAAAAGACTTACTGCTATTTGTCATGGTCAGACGTATCAAAAGCTAATGATCAAGGCTTTTAACAAGAAAGTCAGACGACAAGAATATCAAGTTGGGGATCTGGTGATCAAACGCATCATACTACCGCAAGGTGATCCCAGGGGAAAATGGACCCCCACATACGAAGGGCCGTTTGTGGTTAAGAACACTTTCTAGGGAGGAGCTATGATTCTAAACACCATGGATGGTGACGACCTTCCTCACCCCGTCAATGCAGACATAGTGAAAAGATACTACGCATAATCAAAGACCCGCTAGGTTGACTGGCCTAGGCAAAAATAAGGGCTTCCCGGCAAACCAAAAGGGTTTGGGAAAAAGTAAGGGATGAAAATGAAAAAAAATTGTACACCCATCAATTCGAAAACCTGAAAAGGCGGCTTGGGCAAAAAAGGGTATCCCGGTAGACTGAAAACCCGAAAGGGCGGTCCAGGAAAAAATTAGGGATCAAAGCGTAACACTATGTCTCATTGGATCATCTTGTAACCAGACTTCAGTATCGACTATCAAGCTCAGACGACACCAACCAATCTGATTTGTCTTTGACCAAGTAGCAAAGTGATGAGACGCTTGAAGATATAAAGGCAATAGCAGAGTTGGAACCCGATGGGATTGTTTCACATAGCTGTTTTTATTTCTTTTACACAAATTGTATAATTTCTATTTTTCGGCGGCGTCCTCATACTAGGACGTCAGCCTCTTATACAAAACGCCTATTACAGGCTAACTTCAAAATCAATACAATTCATTTTACCAGAAATTTCAACTTGTTTTTTATTTTTCTGTTTTGTTTTGCAAGAACGTCCAATGATTCATTTTTGATATATGAATTTGAGAATAATTACTGCTCATAAATACATACACAAGAAACAAAAGACAATTACTCGTAATTCCAGGAACAGGGGCAAACAAGAAATGTCCAAACTTTGCAGTTGCTCTACCCACCAGGTACAGGGATAGAACCATCTTGAGAATATGACTAAAGATACATACACTCCATGTAGAGTAGGAAGTACCCGAAGACAGTAGTGTTAATTCTCCCCAAGCATAATTTATCTATCACCAGCAATAGAAGATTACCATCTGCTGAGTTTATTTCTCCCACAAGCAGAAATTCAAATCCCCGATAGAGTTTGCTATCACCAGCAACGGTAATTCATCTCCAGCGAAGTTTATTTCTCCAAATCAGCGGATCATCCAACATAATATCTTTCTTCCCTACAGAGTTTCTCCCAGAGGAATGTTCTCAAGCAAAACAGACGCAAGTCTCTAGTTAATCATCTTCGGTCACTATCCCCAGCGAGAACGAAGGACTCAACTCTCCAATAGCAGCACGGGATTTATTCTTCCTAGTCGGAGAATATCACAAGAACATTGCATATCTATACATCATGGCATATGCATATGCATCATACAACACAATCTCATTTATTTTGAGAATATCATTACTCAATACATTTCATACATCATGACATTACATATGACTAACTCTTTACCTTTCAGGGAAAGATACAATCAAGTTCTCACAAGTTTTCTCTGGTTCAGTCAAATCGATACTAAGATTTCTATTCCAGTTCAAGCTATGAAGCCCGAAAATCAACCGGATAATATCTTGATATCTCCAGAATACTATGAAGCCTGGAATCGGCCAGATAGTGGTATATCTTAAATACAAGCTTTGAAGCCCAAAAATCGACCAGAAAACAGCTTAACCCTCAGCAAGTTATTGTGAAGCCTGGAAATTAACCAGATAGCAATACAAGATACCATGAAGCCTGGAATCGACCGGATAATGGTATAAGACACTGTGAAGACTGGATTACGACCAAATAACAACAAATGACACTAAAACCTGGGACACAACCAGATAACAGTATAAGGTACTGCGAAGCTTGGAATGCAACCAAATAGCAGTTCACTCGGCCAATTACTATGAAGCCTGGAAATCGACCGGATATTAGTATGCCGTAAAATCTGATGGAAGCCCGGATGCAACCGGATAACCACTTGATCCCTTCTGAAGCCTAGAGCATGACCAAATAAGAATTGAGAAATTGCAAAGCCTTGATTACGACCAAATTGCAAGACTAATCTCATCTCCCCAGTAAGTCACTATAAAGCCTAGAACACGACCAGATAGCAGTTCACTTTCACCTCCTCGACTAAGAGATGATTCCCTAGTAGAATAACGAACAACTGAAGCTCCTAAAATTCTATTTCTCTCAAGACAAAGACCAACATTCCCCAGCATAATCCTCCTCAACAACAGGTATACGAGTTCTCGCAAAGGAATCTCTTATGCGATCGACACTTATTCTTATGGAATCTTTAAGCCCATCTTCTGACATCGACCTCCAAATGGCATCTACAAGCCAATTCCTGACATCACAAGACAAGTACCACTTCATGCGAGTGCAAATTTCTGGGCACTCTAGTGTTCAATCATCTTCCACCTTCAGATCACGAAAGGAAGGCAAGCCAATCTGCATCCTCAGGTTTAAGAAGATTGAATAGGGGAAGCTGTTGTACCCCAAAATTTTCCCTCCCTATTTGTCAATACATTCAAGTGAGGTCCTTAAATTGCTTAAGGAAATCCAAGAGTTGACCAAACAAACTCTCTCCTAAGGAAGTCTACCTCAAATTAGGGTTTCAGTTTGCATCAAGATGTTTGAGTCCAAAGGGTCCCAAATTCTCACCATTGTCCTAACATGTTCATAAGATCACTCATGTCAAGTTTCAAGCCTTACGGAGGAAGTTTGCTCAGTCAATTGCTCAAAAGCCTGAAAATCGACTGTGCTAGGGGAAAAGTTAACGGTGGCCCACATACAGTCAAAATTCAATATTTTTGGTCATCATCCTCATTTTGAAGTATTATTCATCATTTGATCAATGTTTGATCATGATTCCTCAAGGATTTCTCACAATCCATCAAAACCCAAAAGTTGCTAAATTAGGGTTTTACAGGAAAAGTCAAGTCAACTTTGATCAAGCACAACTTTCTCATACTTTATCAAAAATGACCCATCCAAAGCTAATGTTGAAGAGGATGCAATTCCCTACAATTAATATTCAGCTCCCAAGTTCAAAATATGCACTCACAAGAAGATATAAATTTGGACATTATGGGTCATTTTGAAAAGTCAACAAAAACATCTTTTATGTCAAAGCTTTATACATGAACATGGAAGAATCAATTGAGATGACAAAAGGGTTGCTTAAAGGACATCTTAAGCTTTCTAAAAAGTCCAAGAAAACATCTCTAGGGTCAAAATTGAAGGAGTTATGCATTGGCAAAGTTGACCTTTTTTGCAAAATTGCCAAAAGTCAAAAGTGGCCAAAATTGCAATTTTTGCTAAATGGACCCAACTTTTTATGCTTGCAATGAGTTTATAAAGTGACTCGAGACCCATGATCATTTCCATTTGTCATTCTTTTATTTTTGTCATTTATTTTGATTTTATTTCAATTAAATCAAATAAAATCAAAATAAAATCATGAAAATATCAAAAACTAATCAAATCTTGAGATTTTGTGCATGTTTAGATCTATTATACAGCTGGAGAATGAATCAAATCGTGCAAGGTTCAGTTGGACACAAAAAGATTGCATTTGGCTTGATTTGGAAAGATTTGTACAAAGGATCAAATCTTGAATCAATGATTATAATTGGAGAAGATTTGAAACAAGTTTGCAACCCTAATTCATTCTAGGGTACATAAGGAAGGAATGCAGATCAAAAAGGGAGGCATTGGAGGCGTGCAAAGAAGAGAACAAATCTCAAAATTTCAAGGAAAAGTTGCAAACTGACTTCCCAGTTCCAGGCTTCCTCAAGCCATTCCAGGCACACCAATCGATTGCTGGACATCCAGGGATCAAGATTCAACCACTAACAAGCTTTCTAACATCCAGAAACGCACTGTAAGAGTCCCACGATTTCCATGTTTTTTTAAATTTGTATATCATGATTCTGGCATAGTTAGCATGTTTTATTGACATATCTTTAATCCATGAGTTATTTGCAAGCTAATGGTGGTACTTAATTGTATTTTCATTAACTGTACAACAAGATGCAATAGTTAGGGTTCTTGCTTCGTTTTTAGGGTTTTTGTGTACAGGTACAATTGGCCATGGATAAGGGTACCATGATGCTCGTGAGGTTGCCACGAGTTGATTGGTACCATTGTTTTTCATTTATCACGCTTGTATAGGATTTTGGAAAGGTACAGGGATGTACTTACGCCCATTTGTCCGTAGGTAAAAGTTCTTGATCTAAAATGACAGAGACGATGAGGAAGATGATAACGTGGCCTTCCCTGACTGGCCCATTCAAATTTCACGCGTTTTCAGAATTCACTTTTTGTCTTTATCATATAATATTTGTTTATTATTATTCATACAAAAAACAAGCCAGCTCAGATGGTCATCATGCATTGGGATAACGCCTAAGGGCCTGGGTTCGATCCCCAGGTCCCCATATTGTTGCATATTATTTTTCTTTGTGTAATCAGGTGCCCAGGTGTCTCATAAGTCCACCATGTACCATCAGCGACCAGCCATCAGATCCTCAATATGCCAGATCCAAGGCTTCCCATATGAGGGCCTACCATGGGCACAGGTCGAACGTACCCACAGGATTGAAAAAAGTAAAATAAGGCCATCAACATTTGGGACCAAAAGTGCAATCAGCACCCCTCCTTAGCTATTCAAACACCAGGTCCATTCCATTTCTTTTCTATTTTTTCTTTTATTTAATTTATTTTGTTTAATTATTTTCTAACCATAAAATTAATTTCTTTTTTCATAAAAAATCATAAAATCAATTTTCACAAATTTAGATTTAGGTTTTATTTTTATTTTTATCAAATTTAATTTAATATTAGTTAAATTTAGTTTTAGGGTAATTCTACCTTTTTGTAAATAATTAAAATCAAATTAGAAAAATTAGGGTTGCTTTTGATTTAATTTTTATTTCTTTTTTTCAATAAAGCAAAAAGATACATAGGTTGATTTAATTATTTTTTCTTAATTTAAATTAATTAGTAATTATGTTTTTATTTATTCAATTAAACTTTATTTTTCTCAAAATAACACAAAAACCAAAAAAAAATGATTTCTTCTTGTAAATAACAATTAGGTAGTTGGGGTCAAAACCCTAATTTTTCTCGTTCTCGATTCATCGTGCGTGTTTATTATTTTTGCGATATTAATGTAACTGCTTACAGTATGTAATAGCTTAATTAGGATTTTCTTTTATTTATCGTTTTTACGGGTTTTTGACTATGTAATTAATCCCTACCCTAAAGCCTTATAATAGCGTTGGTTTTATTTCTCGCATTTTAATTCTTGCAAATATTAACTATTAGATGTATGTTAATAGGATTGTATGACAAGATTGTATGTTAATTTAAAATGGCTAGCAAACCCTAATGGGCAAAGATAATAACTGAAATTAAATCACTCGCACATGCGCACTCCTAGGGTATACTCTCACTTCGGTTGCCTTCGGTAAACGGTCATTAAGTATAGGGTGTCTTAGTTGTTGCCCTCTTGTTTAACAAAGATCAAAAGTCCCGTTCGGAAATGTTGCCTCGGAAATGTTGCCTCAAATATGATCTTAAGACATTAGGGTTATTACTAAGATGTCCTAACATTGCTTTAGTGATCGTACGTCCCTTACGAATTGACCCTTACAAATTCCAACGACGGTGTTACCTATTTCTCAATAGCGGGATAACGCTGTTTAAAGGAAACAAGAACATAAATAATCTTTTTTTGAGTAGGTAGATGCTAGTAGGTACTTGCTCAAAAATTAAACTTTCACACTTACACTTTTTCTCAAACAAAGTTTTCAAAAACAACTTTGTAACACTCTTGAGGACTGATACAAGGGTTAAAACGAAGTAAAACAAAACTTTTCAAAACAAACACACACAAGCAATTTTTGAAAAGATGAGCTAGTACCTAAGAGCCCATGGAAAACCATGGATAGAAAGGGTGCTAACACCTTCCCTTTCTATAACCTACCCCCCGTACTCAAAATCTCGAAAAAGGAATTTTTCTGTGCTTTTTTCCTTTCCAGATGGATAAAATAAAAGTCGGTGGCGACTCTTGCTTACCGCGACATTTTGCAAACACAAACGCAAAACACAAGCCAGCATTTTCCAAAAACAGTCGGTTCTGCCACTGTATCACAGAACTGGCGACTCTGCTGGGAAATAATAAGTGGGGTATACCTTAGGATTTAGTTCATTATAAATTGCTTCTCTTGTTTGTTTTGGTTGCTTTACTTTTAAGGGTTTTATTTGGGAGTTACTATAGAACCTAACCCAGATCTGGGGACACCTTTTAGGTAAGTAGCAATAAACTGTGAGGGAACTGTACGGCGTAGACCGATACGGTTGAAGCAGTAACTACATTGATGTGGCATATTGGTTGGTACCGATATCCCTTATGGAGAAACGAGGAGAATACGGGGCTGCTATGTGTGTCATTAAGCATCAACTGACCTTAGAACCTTTAATCGACCAACTTGGCAATTAGAAAGTAGTGAGATAGCCAGCCTCGGTATAAAGCTGAGAACTGGTTGATACTCAATGCTACACTCATTGAGACCATACTCTCGAGATAGTTCTGGCCGCAAGAAAATATTGCGTGAGCTGAAACCATGACCGATGGAGGATGGTCAATGATATTGAGAACCTCTAGAACCCAGTTACTTTTGTTAGGACAGGTTGAAACCAACTGAACTTCAAGAGGGTAATACCTTTGACTCCATGCAAGCCTTAAACTTAAGGGCTTTTGTGTGACTTGTTTTCCTTTGCCATGTCGGTTATCTGCTATACCTGTTGTTTTTATCATGATATCATGCATCATAACCTACCCCCCGTACTCAAAATCTCGAAAAAGGAAGTTTTCTGTGCTTTTTTCCTTTCCAGATGGATAAAATAAAAGTCGGTGGCGACTCTTGCTTACCGCGACATTTTGCAAACACAAATGCAAAACGCAAGCCAGCATTTTCCAAAAAAAAGTCGGTTCTGCCACTGTATCACAGAACTGGCGACTCTGCTGGGAAATAATAAGTGGGGTATACCTTAGGATTTAGTTCATTATAAATTGCTTCTCTTGTTTGTTTTGGTTGCTTTACTTTTAAGGGTTTTGTTTGGGAGTTACTATAGAACCTAACCCAGATCTGGGGACACCTTTTAGGTAAGTAGCAATAAACTGTGAGGGAACTGTACGGCGTAGACCGATACGGTTGAAGCAGTAACTACATTGATGTGGCATATTGGTTGGTACCGATATCCCTTATGGAGAAACGAGGAGAATACGGGGCTGCTATGTGTGTCATTAAGCATCAACTGACCTTAGAACCTTTAATCGACCAACTTGGAAATTAGAAAGTAGTGAGATAGCCAGCCTCGTTATAAAGCTGAGAACTGGTTGATACTCAATGCTACACTCATTGAGACAATACTCTCGAGATAGTTCTGGCCGCAAGAAAATATTGCGTGAGCTGAAACCATGACCGATGGAGGATGGTCAATGATATTGAGAACCTCTAGAACCCAGTTACTTTTGTTAGGACAGGTTGAAACCAACTGAACTTCAAGAGGGTAATACCTTTGACTCCATCCAAGCCTTAAACTTAAGGGCTTTTGTGTGACTTGTTTTCCTTTGCCATGTCGGTTATCTGCTATACCTGTTGTTTTTATCATGATATCATGCATCATAACCTACCCCCCGTACTCAAAATCTCGAAAAAGGAATTTTTCTGTGCTTTTTTCCTTTCCAGATGGATAAAATAAAAGTCGATGGCGACTCTTGCTTACCGCGACATTTTGCAAACACAAACGCAAAACGCAAACCAAAATTTTCCAAAAACAGTTGGTTCTGCCACCGTATCACAACTACATACCACCATATAAAATAGGACCACGCTAATATTCTATTAATTCTAACATTACTATTTTTATTAATCAACCAATTAATTAATAATAATCTAACAACTTATACCAACAATTTTCAAAATATCACAACTTCAACAAATAACTTGGAAATAATTTAATTAAATAATTAATTAAATAAATGGGCGTTACAACTCTCCTTCACTTAGAATATTTTCGTCCTAAAAATTTTACCTTGTTCGAATAACTCTGGATAAAAGTCCCACATCTTACTTTCCAACTCCCGCGTCGTGCTTTCTCTGGAAGCTCCTAGCCAGACTACTTTCACCAAAGTAATCTCTTTGCCTCTTAGAGTCTTCATTTCATGATCTGTGATTTGTATAGGCATCGTCTCCATAGTAAGATTATCTTGTACTTGCATATCATCCATATGAATCACATGAGATGGATCAGAAATATACTTCCGGAGTTGTGACACATGGAACACATCATGTAAATTCGAAAGATTAGGCGGTAAAGCCACTCTATAAGCAACATTCTTAACTCTTTCCGAAATCTGATACGGACCAATAAAATAATAATTGAGCTTCTTAGACTTCAACGCTCGCCCAACACCAGTCACAAGTGTAACTCTTAAAAACACATGGTCACCTACTTGAAATTCTAAATATTTCTTTTGCTTGTCATTATAACTCTTATCTCTACTTTGGGAAGCTTTCATCTTTTTTCGAATTAACTTCACCTTCTCAGTAGTCTCACGAACAAGTTCAGGCCCAAGTACTACACTTTCTCCAGACTCATGCCAACATAAAGGAGTTATACATCTCCGACCATACAACGCTTTGAAAGGTGCCATTCCAATACTAGAATGGTAACTGTTATTATAAGTGAACTCTATTAATGGAAGATAAGTATCCCATGAACCTCCCAGCTCAAGAACATATATTCTCAACAAAACTTCTAACGACTGAATAGTCCTTTCAGTTTGACCATCCGTCTGAGGATGATACGTCGAACTCAACCTCAACTTAGAACCCAACTCCTCTTGCAAACTCTTCCAAAAATCTGAAGTAAACCTCGGATCTCTATCTGACACAATACACAAAGGAACACTGTGCAGCTTTACAATTACACTAGTATAAATCTTTGCCAACTTTGATACTGGAAACTTGATGTTAATAGGAATAAAATGAGCCGACTTCATAAGCCTACCAACAATCACTCAAATTGAATCATGTCCTATTGAAGTATTAGGTAATCCCATCTCAAAGCCCATCGAAATGCTATCCCATTTCCATTCTAGAACTTCTAACAGTTGCATCAACCCTGCAGGCTTCTGATGTTTAACTTTCAACTTCTGACAAGTCAAACATGCATACACAAACTGCGGCACATCACACTTCATTCCAGGCCACCAAAACAAACTCTTCAAATCTTGATACATTTTTGTAGCTCCCAGATAAATGCTCAACTTGCTTCTATGACTTTCCTCAAGAATCACTTTCTTCATTTCTGCATCGTTACGAATATAAATTCGATTACAAAATCTCAACACACCTTGCGCATCTAACTTGAAATCATTATTCTCAAATTGATCGATTCCAACCATTGAATCTACCGATTTCACATCTAACTTCTGAGCTTCTGTAATATTATCCAAAAAATCATTATTAATCTTCAACATCCCCAACATAACACTCTGTGGTGTCACCTCGCAAACTAAGCTCATATCTCTGAATTGTTCGGTTAATTCCAACTCTTTAACCATCATTGCCGGCATATGTAAAGTCTTTCGACTTAACGCATCAACCACCACATTCTCTTTTCCTGGATGGTAATTCAAACCGAAATCGTAATCCTTTAACAACTCCAACCATCTTCGTTGTCTCATATTCAATTCTTTCTGATCAAACAAATACTTTAAAATATTATGGTTGCTAAATACTTCAAATCTAGAACCATAATGATAATGCCTCAAAATCTTCAACACAAAAACAACTGCAACAAGCTCTAAATCATGCGTAGGATAGTTCTTCTCATGAGTCCTCAACTGCCTTGACGCATAAGAAACTACCTTTTCATTCTGCATAAGCACACCTCCTAAACCCATGTTAGAAGCATCACAATATACCACAAAAGGTTCTCCTAGATTAGGTAATGTTAAAATTGGAGCCAACGTTAATCTCTTCTTCAATTCCGTAAAACTTTCTTCACATTGAACGTCCTATGCAAAAGCTCTACCTTTACAAGTCGACTTAGTCAACGAAAGTGCCAACTTAGAAAAACCTTCGATAAACCTTCTATAATAACCAGCTAATCCCAAAAAGCTTCTAATTTCGGTAGCTAACTTTGGAGTTTCCCATTGCAACACAACATCTACTTTAGATGGGTTTACAACAATGCCACTACCCGAGATCACATGACAAGGAAAACTAACCTCCTTTAACCAAAATTCACACTTAGACAACTTTGCATACAACATCTTCTATTTCAAAACTTGCAATATTATTCTTATAAGTATGAACACCACTACAAACCGATCCAAATAAGTATGAAAGATACAGTTCATGTATTCCATGAATACTCTCGGTGCATTAGTAACACCAAAAGGCATCACCGAATACTCATAATGTCCATAACGTGTTCTGAAAGCCGTCTTCTGGATATCTTCATCCTTCACTTTAATCTGATGATAACCCAACCTTAAATCAATATTACTAAACACACGAGCATCCACCAATTGATCCATCAAGTCATCTATTCTGGGAAGTGGATACTTGTTCTTAATCTTCACTTTATTCAATTTCTATAATCAACACAAAGTATAATACTTCCATCTTTCTTATTTACTAGAAACACTGTAGCTCCCAAAAGCGACACACTTGGTCTTACAAATTTCTTTTCAAGTAACTACTTCAATTGCTTCGTTAACTCTGACAATACAGATGCAGACATCCTGTATCGTGCCATAGAAATAGGTCTGGTACTAGGTACAAGATCAATAGCAAATTCAACCTCTCTTTCATGCAGTACATTAGGAATTTCATCAATGAAAACTTCAGGAAAATCATGCACCACTAGCAATTATCCAATTATAGCTTGGTTCACAACAGATAGCATCGCCATCAACGAGAACATCTGAACCTCTTCTTGCATCAACTGCCGCAATTGTCTAGCAGACAACAAACCATCTTCCTCTTCTTCAAGAGTAGAAAACATCACAAACTTGTTATAACAGTTAATATGAACATAGTTATACTCTAACCAGTTCATACCTAGAATCACATCCAACCCACTTAAAGGCAAACAAACCAAATCAACAACAAAGTCTTTGTCAAAGATCGAAAAAGGACACTTTAAACACACAAGAGAAGTAGTCACCGACCCCTTGGCTGGAGTATCGACGACCGTCTCTCTATTCATAGAAGATAACATAAGAACCAATCTTTCAACACAATCAGCAGTAATAAAGCAATGAGTAGCACTGGTATCAATAATAGTAATTAAAGGAGTACTATTAATGAAACATATACCTCTAATGAGTTTGTCCTTATTAGCGGTCTTATTCTCAGCCAAAGCGAACACTTTTCACGGGTTTGCACCTTCTTTGGTTTTTGACACTGACTACCAATGTGTCCCTCTTCACCACAGCTAAAACAAATCATCTCTTTATGCTTTCACTCAGATACAACATGTCCAGTCTTACAACAACAGAAACACCTCTTCACCTCAGCAGTACACATGTTGCTCTTACGACCCGACATTCCACATTTGAAACAAACCACACCAACAGGAGCATACCCCCCACTAGTCCTCTGGCCCTGAACAACTTTCTATTTACTTTTACCAGCTGGGGCATCATACGGCTTACCACGATTCTGTTGGTGCTTACCCCTCTTCTCATTGATAACATTATAATGAGCATTATTATCTTCCTCAAATATCCTGAAAATATTAATCAAATCGGTGAAGACACGAATCTTTTGGTATCCAACTACCTTCTTGATCTCTGGGAGCAAGTCGTTCTCAAACTTTATACACTTCAAAAACTCAGCATTTGCCTCACTATAGTGCGGTTAAAACTTAGCCAACTCAAAAAACTTTGCAGCATAATCAACAACCTACATACTACCTTGCATCAGCTCAAGAAACTCAATTTCCTTCTTGCCACAAACATCTTCAGGAAAATACTTCCTCAAAAATTCCCTAGGGAACACAACCCAAGTGACATTTTCACCTTCAACTTCCAACCTCTGACACGCCTCTAGCCACCAGTCACCAGCTTCGACTGCTAGCAAATGAGTACCATAACAAACCTTCTGCACTGGAGTGCAGTCTATCACATGGACGATTCTCTCAATCTCTTTCAACCAATTTAACGCTCCGTCAGGATCATGCTTACCCTTTAAGGTAGGCGGATTCTCCCTCTGGAAGGTCGCCAAATTACGAGATCCAACATTCTCGTCAGTGTTCGGCTGATTCTCCATAGCATGCGCCATTGGTTCTAAAGCAGCAGCGAGTGCAACATCATTCCTTCCAACCATATCAACTTAACCCTATAACATAAACAACAGTTAGAACTCAAGTTAACAATACTCGATTGTTAGATAAAACTACGACTCGACAACTTGGTCGAATCGACCGACTTGCTCTGATACCAACTTATAACACCCCAATTCTACCTGACAATTAATATAAAAATTTGAGTTACAAAATTTCCGAAAACCGAATCAGTATGCTACAATTACAACTTAAAAAAACGACATTCATTGTAGATACATAACACATTAAACTTGGATGAACCAACGACAACATAAATTAATCCTTTAAAACCAACAACTTCCATAACTACGCAACATAATTAAATATTCAACTTAAAAGAATATAACATCTTTATCCAACTCAAACAACTTCAAATAATAAGTATTTAACGAATAAAAATTTTAAGTTTCAATCAACTGAAATAATAACAACAATAAAATAGCAAGCGTTTATCCCCCCCTCCCCCCCCCCCCCCCCCCCCCCGAGTGTTACGTATCAGAGAAATGACACTGACTCAAACTACTGAGGTAAACCGCCTTCACTCTAGATTACCTGCACGTTGCCAATATTGGGGTAACATTCAAACAGAACGGGTGAGATATCAAACAATATAATCAGATGTAAGATAAATATTACAATAGAATTAGTCTATGCAAAATCACACCTTTGCCACTTTAAACAACATCAATCACAACAAAACTTCAATGAAACATAACAAATAATTTATCAACACAACAACTCAAATATGTAAAATGGAATGCAACTTATTAATATGCATATGCATGTAGTACCAATGGAGCAGAACTCCCAACTTAGAAATCTTGCCAATTAATAGAGGCATCAATAAGACATAAGCATTCAACTTCATATTTTGCCAATCCAGGCCAACTTAACTGTAAGTGTTTATTGGCAGCAATTTTGGTAAAACAAAGACTTGTTAATGTTTTTCTAAATGTATTAACATTTGGAGAAAAACTGTTTTGAATGATGTCAAAGAAGATGTCTTGACATCTTCCTACTGAACTGATCTCAGCCCAAAATCAGTTAAGTCTTTTGTTTCCTGATTTCTAACACTCTAAAACTCAGGATTTGTGAACTACAGGTTGCAAAAAATATGGAGGAATATTTTTCAAATTGCATAATTATATCTTAGCCTGTTTTTATGAAAATATTCAAAAGATTTGAATATTTGTTTTCAAGCCCAAGCCCAAAGCTGCACATATATAAGGACTTGCTTCCTTATTCAAAGACAAACAATTTTTGAAGAAGAATACTTTCTTTCTGATTATAAGTTTAGGCTTTTTATTTGTAATACACTCTAAGTATTAGTTTAAATACTTTAGTTGTTATTTGGGTTGTTAATTGTGTATCATTCATAAGCTTTTAAGCATTGAATGATTAAAGTGTTTCAAACTTATTAATTTTGTAAGTGATTGAAGGGATTTGAGGATGGCCTCATACCTAGGTGAGTCTTAGGTAGAAGTTTAGCTTGGGTAGTGATTAAGTTATTAGATTGTAAACTGGTTATTTACTGAGGGTCTATGAATTGATACTATTTAGTGAACTTGTCTCTGGCTTGGTAGCCCTCAGAGTAGGTGTTATTGTACACTGAACTGGGTGAACAATATGTTGTGCTTTTATTGCTTTTGATGCACCTTACTTGCAAACAGATATTTGTGTCATGACATCTATTTCGACATCACATATCTGATACCAGAATTTCAATTGGTATCAGAGCAGGCATCCTGCTCTTTATCTGGGTGAGATCCAGGGAAGATACTTTCTGGTACTATGGACAAGGAAGGAGAATTTGTGAATAGACCACCCATTCTGGATGGAAGCAATTATGACTACTGGAAACCACATATGGTTGCCTTTTTAAAGTCCTTAGACAACAGGGCCTGGAAAGCTGTTTTAAGAGGATGGAAACACCCTGTCAAATTGGGAGAGAATGGAGAACCTACTTCTGAATTAAAACCTGAAGAAGATTGGTCTAAGGAAGAAGATGAAATTGCTCTTGGAAATTCTAAAGCCTTGAATGCTATATTCAGTGGAATTGGCAAGAATATTTTCAAATTGGTGAATACATGTGAATTTGCTAAGGATGCATGTGGAATTCATCAATCTACTCATGAAGGCACATCCAAAGTTAAGATGTCAAGACTTCAGCTGCTCACTAATAAATTTGAGAATTTGAGGATGAAAGATGATGAAAGTATAAATGACTTCCATATGAACATCCTTGAAATTTCTAATGCCTCAAGTGCTTTAGGAGAGAAAATACTTGAAGACAAATTGGTGAGAAAGATGTTCAGGTCTCTTCCCAAGAGATTTGATATGAAGGTAACTGCTATAGAAGAAGCCCAAGACATTGACAAAATGAAAGTGGATGAACTTATTGGATCCCTTCTAACATTTGAATTGATCATAAATGAAAGATCTGAGAAGAAAAACAAAAGCATAGCCTTTGTATCCAATACTGAAGATGAAGAAGAGGATTCTGATCTGGATTCAGATTGTGAAATATCAAATGCCCTAGCTATGCTTGGAAGACAATATAATAAAGTGATAAAAATAATGGACAGGAACCAAATGTCAAATGTCAAGAACATCTCATCTGACATGGGAAGAAAAAGGTATGAAGAAAAAACTTCTCAAGGGAAGGGAATACAATGTCATGAATGTGAAGGCTTTGGTCACATCAGAGCTGAATGTCCTACATATCTAAAGAAACAAAAGAAGAATATATTTGTTACTTGGTCTGAGGAGGACTCAGAGAGTGATCTTGAAGAATCTGCCAAATATGTGAAAGCATTGAAAAGCAAATATATATCTGATGAAGATTCTAGTGATGGGGAACTAACCTTTAATGAGTTAGGTGCTTTATACAAAGAATTGTGTCTCATAAGTGCAGAATTATGTCTTGAAGGGGAGAAACAAAAATCCCTTATAACTCAGCTGAAGGAGGAAAGGGAAGATCATCTTAAAACTATTTTTGATCTGGAAAGTGAAGTGTCCTCTATAAATTCAAATCTTGATAGAATGGTCAAATCTCTCAAGATGCTGAATAATGGGTCTGACACATTAGATGAAATTATCCAAGCAGGAAGAGTGACAGGAGATAAGAGTGGTTTAGGTTTCCATGAGAAAAAGGAATCTAATTCAGAAGATCCTTCATCTACCTCCACTCATGCCAAGCCTAGATCAAAGATGTATAATCAAATGTCTCAACATCATGGTAAGAAAGGAAATCCTAGCAGACATCATATAAAGAATGAACATCATGGCAAACAACCTGCATCTGTTACCACACATGCCAAGGATAAATCAAGGATAAATCAAGTGATTGACATTGCTATTGTATCCTTGTTTTCAGGATTGTTGGAAACAAGAAAGACACTTAGGGAGGATTGTTCTCTTTGTGGTCTTAGTGAAAATCCAAGAGGATTGTTCTTGGTCCAAGAGGATTGTTCTTGGTTATTAGGTAGTCTTTGTACAAATTACCAACTATAAGGAAATCTCTTTCATATTGAAAGGGGACTGGAGTACTCTCGGACTATGACGGGAACCAGGATACATCTTTGTGTTCTTTACTTTCCGCATTTACTGCTTTCATCACTTATCAGAAAAAGAAAGAAAAGAAACTTGTGCAAAAAATATTCATACAATTCAGAAAAAGTTTTAAAGAACCTAATTCACCCCACTCTTAGGCGCATCTGAACTTACAAAGGGAAGGTATTATCACCCTAAACATCTATCGTACTCCACAGGAACCTCTTTGTAAAATCTGTATATTTTGGCTATAAAAAATGTTGTATAAAAATAGATGGTGGAGGTGAGAAAATAAATATTTTTTTATGATTTTTGCATCCGTCGCGGTTGCGAACCTTTAGTGCCTACGTACCACCTTCTGTGTAATAGGGGATCAGGGTACACGTAGTTCCTTTTAAAAAAATTTAAAACACAAGTGTGTTGGTTAATTTTATGAGATAAGTCATCATCGTTATTGTCTGTGTGAAAAAACATACTTACTACCCACAATCATGAGAAAGGAGAATTTGCATCATCTCAAAGTGGAGGATATGGCTTGGATTTTAAAATCAACAATGCCCCACTCAACACCCAAATAGAAAATATCTCACTTCACTACATATTGTATAAGTATAGTTGTTTGCATCACTACAAGGATTGACAAGAGTCTAATATTTTGAGAAAAGTTTAAAGTAAAAGCCAAAGTGGCAAAACGGTTTGAAATGAGATTGATTGACTTTTAGTCTTCTCACAAAAAATGTCAAGGTGTTATTAAATTTATTAAATTTTATTTATGAAAAGGTTTTGAAAATGCATGGACATAAGTCCAAGTTTATTATGAAAGTGGTTCAAGTTTAAAAAAACAAGAAGAGTTTTCAAAAGGAGGAAGAAGATTTTTTGAAATTAAAGAAGATGGGAGGAGAAGAAGAGACTATCCTAAAGCATAAGGTAAAAGTTAGGGATAATAACCATCTAACCAATAAGAAGCCAATACTTGACATTATGAGTCAAGATAGAATTCCCATTCTTTGTATTGAAACCAAGAAAGCAAGTATACTAGACCTCTTGACAGAACCAAACTTCAAATGTATTAAATCTTCATAAAAAATGGGCAGAGTAATGACTGTATACGAGTGAATTCTAGATTACAAACAAAGAATGTAATCACAATAACCTGCACATAAAACAAACAAACAACTCAATGCCTTGAGGTAAACCTCAAGAACTCCAAACAAAATATCAATTAAGGTCACAAGGTCTCCAACATAGGCCAAGGTTTCTATTCCTAAGTCCAAGAAGTCTAATACTCCATAATGTCAAGGATAGTAACAAAATAGTCCAAGTATCATTAAGGATTTTTATGGTTCATGTTGATTATTAGGTGTCATAGAAGAGAAAAGAAAAGCTCAAGTGAGAAAAGTAAAAATGACATGAAATGTAATGCTAAAAGTAAATGGTGCATAAAGCATAAAAAATAAAAGGGCATAAAGTAAAAACAAATTAATAATTAGTGGTTAGTTGGATGACCATCTTGAAACTTGCATGTGGAACTCATTAGAGGATTGGTAGAACCAAAGCCTCCACAAAACAAGTTGCATTTGATTTTTGTCAAGTATATCATCCATTTCGAATCCTCAAAAGTACCATTTAATGATCAACGATGTTTAAGTGATCTGCGTTGACCAAAAGTGTTGTAGATCAATTAGAGGATTGGTAGAACCAAAGCCTCCACATAATGAATCTCAAGGTTATTGGATCAAAGAGATCAAATTAACATACTTGGGCTTACAAACATAGGTTTGAGCCATGAATGATCATTTATTTGAATCGGGACAAAATTTAGCACTATGTTAAGCAATCAGAAGTGGACTTATGTAGAAGTCGTACCTATTTTGAGGCCGGTCAATAGCAATCTATGCACCATTTGTTTTGAGACATGATATAAAGATCATTCTCCAATAACACTTAGTGCAATAAGAAAGGGATGAGATGAAGAGGGATGGAAGAGAATATACAAACCACATTTGAATTAAATTTAAATTAAACTATTATTAAAATCATTCATCCATTTTTTTGGAGTTAGACTCAACACCATGGATCCAATGATGTTAACAAAATTCGTGATAAAAAATCCAACCCAAGATCAGCCAGAAAATAATCACAAAATAATATTATATTTAATATATACATGAAAAGGTTTTAAAAATGTTTTAAAATAGAAATAAAAGATAAAATATCAAATATATTCAAATTAATCAAGAAATAAAAAGTAAAACCATAGAAAAATAAAAAATGAACTAAAATGATTTTATGAAATTTTTGGTAATTTTTTAAAGTCAGAAACTATTTTTAAAATTAAAAGAAATGAGTAAAATAAACCAAAAATGATAAAAAATAACAAAATCAGAAACAAAAATAAAACGAGGTCACCAATATTTGTCAGAATATCATTGGATCATTCCATAAATTTTTCAAAATTTAAAAATGTATCAAAGTATTTTTAAATATTTAAAACAATTCAAATAAAGTGAAAATTTGTAAAAAATACCAAAACATAAAATTAAATTGTGAAAAAATAAAAATCAGAAAGAGCATAATCAAAAATATTTTTCATGATCTTTTCAGATTTTTTGGACTAAAAATGAATTTTCTATGATTTTTTAAAGTTTGAAACAATTAAATATAAAAATTAGAAAAGAAAAATAAAGTCAAAAATATGTGGACCATTGGATGAGAGCCAAAATGCATTAGTAATCAAATCCAAAGGATCTGGCGCGTTGTAGATATCATGGTCATTAGTGAATAAAGGATAGGATCATTAATTAAATCAGATTTTCAAAAAAATAGATGGCGTGCCTTCATTGGTTGGAAGATGACACGTTGGTCATCTTCAACCTCCAGCCAACGTGAATTGCAGGTCTCTCAAACTGTAAAATCAGAAGCTAAGACCTATTCCATTCGCTTTGTCTCTTCAAGACGAAGACAACCACACCTTCACGACAAATTTATATAAACTGTAGCTCAAGCAATTTGGAAGAAATGTTTTGAAAAGGGATTTGAAAATTCATGGTCAAAACATGTTTCCAGATAAAAGTAAGCGTTGCGACTAGAACCAGGGAAATGAGAGCATCACAATGATATCAAAGTTTTGAAGAATTGATGAAGTAATCTACCTATTGAAGTTGAGTTGTAGAGCTCTAAAACTGGACTTCTATGGGAAAATATAGGGCACGATTCTTGAATGTAATTATATGGTTAGTTTTGTACCCCAAAATTTGCTCTCTCATTTTACTCAACACATGCCCATTGAGATCTCCAAATTGCATAAGGATGACTAAGAGTTGACCAGACAAACTCTCTCCTAAGGCAATGTACCTCAAATTAGGGTTTCCATTTTCATCAAGGTGTGGGAACTCAAAAGGTCCCAAATTCCTTACATGGTCCCAATATGTTCTCAAGATCATCCATGTCAAGTTTCATGCCTTGCACAAGAAGTTTGCTCAGTCAATTGCCCAGATGCCTGAAAATCAACTGTACTAGGTCAAAAGTTAATTGTGGCCCACATACAGTCAAACTTCAAGATTTTTGGAAAACATCAACATTTTTAAGAGATATCCATCATTTTATCAAGGGTTGATCATTATTCCTCAAGGAATACCCCAAATTCATCAAAACCCAAAAGTTGCTAAATTAGGGTTTCTTAGGAGAAGTCAACCAAACTTTGACCAGGCATAACTTCTTCATACTTTATCAGACATTTTCCATCCATGGATCATTTTGAAGAGGATGCAATTACCTGCACTTCATCTTCATCCCACAAGTTCAAAATATGCACTCATCAAAAGATATGAATTTCTACATTATAGGTCCTCTTGAAAAGTCAACAAAACACCTTTTGGGTCAAAGCTTCTTACATGAACATGGAAGACGCAATTAAGATGAAACAAAAAAGGTTGTTTAGGGGACATCCTAAGCTTTCTAAAAACTCCAAGAACACCTCTCTAGGGTTAAAATTGGAGGAGATATGCCTTGTCAAAGATGACCATTTTTGCAAAATTGCCAAAAGTAAAATGTTCTCAAAAATACATTTTTTGTCAAATGGGCCTAGCATTTCATGATTGCATCTTGCTTGTGACATGGTCCAAGACTCAAATCAGCATCTACACTTTATTTGCTTCATTATTTATTTTATTTTGATTTTTTATTATTTAAAATTCAAATTAAATCAAATAAATTGCAAAAAATACAAAAGATTGATTTGTTATCTGATTTTTTGTAGGAATCACAGTCTAATCAAGCTGGTATATCAGATCAAATCGTGCGAAGAAAATTGAAGCAAAAATTGGCATGATTAGGCCTATTTTAGAAATATATCATACAAGGATAAAATCAAATACAATCTCCTTAATTAACCAAGATACAATGCGTTTTTGTTAACCTAATCAGTCCTAGTACAAGTACAGAACATAACCAAGCAAAAAAATGAGGATTGCAGTCGTGGAAAGCTGGAAACAAAACTGAAAAAATTGTCAAAAATTGGTGGATCGAATTCAAGCTTAGAGGGCAATTCAAAGCATTCTAAGACTACCAATAGACTCCTGGATATCTCCAAAACGTGTTTCAATCCATTGCAAGCATTTTCACGATCAGAATCGCAAACTACAGGATCACAATTTGCTCATATAATCTTGAATTTCATTTTACAATTTACGCATGATTAATTACTTTTAAGCATAGCATTGTGTTTGTATCATCATTTGGAATGTTTTGGTTCAATCAATTTTGAGTTTTGATGCTTGTATGCATATTTTCCATTATTAGGGTTTGTTCTTGCGTTTTAGGGTTTTGTCATACAGGTTAAATTGGCCCAGGAAAAGGGTACCATCGTACTCGTGAGATAAAAAAAATTGATTTGTGGTCTTACATTGCATGCTATTGATTTTTGAAACTTGCAGTGTTGTAGCTATGGTAGCCTGTCGTAGGTAAAAGTGTGATACAATGGCCAGAACCAGGACTATTTTTTAGGAATTGCTGGTTTGCGTTTTGCGTTTGTGTTTGCAAAATGTCGCGGTAAGCAAGAGTCGCCACCGACTTTTATTTTATCCAACAAGGAAAGGATAAAAGCACAGAAAAATTCCTTTTTTGAGATATTTCTAAGTACGAGGGTAGATTATAGAAAGTGAAGGTATTAGCACCCTTTCTATCCGTAGTTATCTACGGGCTCTTAGGTACTTGCTCATTATTTTCAAAATTGCTTCTTTGTGTGCTTGTGTGTTTTGAAATGTTTTTGTTTTGACTTTGATTTAACTCTTGCTTCTGTCTTCAAGAGTGTAATGAAGTGTTTTTGAAAACTTTGTTTGTAAAGGAGTGTAAGTGTGAAAAAGTTTGTTTTGATTGAGCATGTACTTAAGAACTAATCTACTTACTCGAAAAAAGAATCGTTCTATGTTTGTTTCCTTTAGACAACGCTATCCCACTATTAGTGAGTGAGTAGCATCGTCGTTGGAGTTTTGAGGGTCAATTCGAAAGGGACGTTCGGTCACTAAAACAATGTTATGACGTCTTAGTAATAACCCTAATGTCTTAGATCAATTATCCGAGGCAACAATATCTGAGGCAACCTTTTCGAGGTAACTTTGATCTTTGGACAAAAGGACAACCACTAAAGAATCCTATACTCAATGACCGTTTACCGAAGGCAACCAAGTGGGAGTGTACCCTAGGAGTGCGCATGTGCGAGTGATTCAATTTCAGATTATTATCTTTGCACATTTTAGGGTTATCTAACTGTTTTAAAGTTTTTCATACATTCTTGTCATGCATCCTAATATCATACATCTAACAGTTTAATATTTTACGGAAATTAAACTATGCTATTACAAGGCTTCGGGTATTTACATAGCCAAAAACAAACCCTTTAAAAATAAAGCGATAAATGAAAGTAAATACCTAATTAAACTATTACAAACTTGTAGGCAGTTACATCAATATGGTAAATAATAAAACAATAAAGCGTGCGCGATGAAATTATGATCGGGAAGAAATTCGGGTTTTGACCCTTCTAACCTAATAAAAAAATTGTTTTTTGTTGTTTTTAATTATTTTAAAGAAAAGAATTAGGTTTTGAGATTAAATACAAAAATTAATTAGCTAATTAAATTAATTAATGCAAATAAATAAAATGACCTATTTTTGTGTTTTCAGTTATTTTTAGGAAAATAAAATAAAATAAAGTTAGAAATAAAAACCTAATTGTTCTAATTAGTTTTAATTATTTACAAAAAGAATTAAAATTATCTAAAATTAACAACCTAATTAAATTAAATTAATTTTTTTTTGATAAAAATAAAATCTAACCCTAATTTGGTGAAAAGTTGATTTTTTTATGAATTTTTGATTGGTTAGAAAAGGAAATTAATTTAGTATTGGAAAAGGATAATAATGATAGAAAAGTAAAAGAAATACCCAAAGGCCCACTGCCAGCGGATCTGATCAGAGGATAATGATCCAGAAGATGATGGTGGTCCAGAGGATGAAGGTCCAGAGGATGATGATACTGGGCTTACTCCCGGATAGTGGGTCCAGCAGATTGTGACTGTCAGAAGATGAGACGCGCTGGATCTGGCCGAGACTGATGGATCCAGAGGATAACCCCAAGGACTGCTCGGTCTAACCCTATTTAATGAAATCAGAGGATAATCTCCAGCAGATGTAAGTGCTGGTTCTGATGAAAACAAAGGGGAAGGGTGCCAGAGGATCACGCTTGGTATCAAACCCAGAATCATGAATTTCTGACTTCCTCCTTCTGGACTACTGCATCAGGGTGTTAGTTTAACAATATAATAGAATAAACAAAAAGATCAGAACTAGGGGTTTCTGACCAAAACAGAACGCGCCAGAATTTAAACCAGCCAGTAAAGTGGTGACACGCTACCGTCTCCTTTCCTGGATCCGTCGTTTAAAACTCATAACTTTTACCTACGGACATGGCGCTGTAGCTGTAACCCTGTACCTCTCAGAAATCACATACAAGCAATGTAAATAAAATTCAAGACCATGGATCAGTTGGGTTTGATCTACTGATTACAATGGTTTATTCCATTTAGGCCAATTTCACCTGCACGAGAAAACCCTAAAATGGACCCAGAAAACCTAACAATGGCAAATCTTGATACACTTCGTGAAAATGCAATTGAACATTACAGAAAGCTTTCAAATGTTCTAAGGATCAAGGATATATCATTAATTCATGCTATCAATGTCTAAATCATGCAAACCGATTTCAAAAATACATGGATGTCGTGGTTGACTTACAGTGGTATTCAGGGCCTGGAAACGCTTGTTCTTGATTGGTATATGTTGCTTATGATCCCAGGAAACAATTGGAATCGTCCAAGGGTCTTGAATTGGCCTCTAAGTAGGAATTCATGTTTTCACTTTTTCTTGTTTTTTCAAGTTTTGTTTCTGGTTCATACGCCTCCCTCTCACCTAGTTTTGGTCTGCATTCCTTTTATATGTATTGAGGAATGGATTAGGGTTGAAAGAGTGTACTCAATCTTCCTCCATCAATGAATTTGATTTTGATTTGATACACCTTGAATATCTTTCCAAAAATGGCCTAATTCAATCTTTTTGTGCACACCATGCCTTTACACGAATTTGATCTGATGCTAACTGGACATTAAGACCTGAAACAAGCACACGATCTTTGAATTTCAATGTTTTGGATTTTATATGATTTGTTTTGATTTAAAATGAATTAATTAAAATAAAAATCAAAATAAATAATAAAAATAAGATAATGACAAGTGGAAAAGGCTAGGGCTCGTGGACCATGTTGCCAACTTAAAACAAGTGAAAAAGATTGGGCCCATTTGGCAAAATTTGAAGTTTTAGGCATAGTTGACTTTTGGCAATTTTGCAAAAAAGGTAAACTTCACCAATGCATAACTTCCTCAATTTTGACTCTTTGAAAGTGTTCTTAGACTTTTTAGAAATATTTAGATGTCCTCTAAGAAACCCTTTTGTTATCATCTCAATTTGATATTCCATGCTCATGTATGAAGCTTTGACAAAAAAGGTGTTTTTGTTGACTTTTCAAAATGACCTATAATGTCCAAACTCATAACTTCTTGTGAGTGCATATTTTGAACTTGGGAGCTGAAGATGGATTATAGAGCCTGGCGTCCTCTTCAAAACGAGCTTTGGATGGGTCATTTCTCATAAAGTATGAGAAAGTTATGCTTGGTCAAAGTTGAGTTGACTTTTCCTACAAAACTCTAATTTAGCAACTTTTGATTCTTGATGAATTATGAGCAATCCTTTGTGAATCATGATCAACCCTTGATCAAATGATGAATGATACTTCAAAATGAGGATGTTGATCAAAAATCTTGAAGTTTGACTGTATGTAGGCCACAGTTGACTTTTGCCCTAGCATAGTCGATTTTCAAGCCTTTGAGCAATTGACTGAGCAAACTTTCTCTGCAAGGCTTGAAACTTGACATGAATGATCTTGAGAACATATTAGGACTATGATGACCATTTGGGGTCCCTTGGACTCAAGTATCTTGATGCAACATGAAACCCTAATTTTGAGGTAGACTGCCTTAGGAGAGAGCTTGTCTGGCCAACCCGTGGACTACCTTGAGCAACTTGAGGATCTTTCTTGAAATGTTTTGAGAAATATGGGAGGGAAAATTTTGGGGTACAATAGCTGCCCCTGTTCAATCTTCTTAAACCTGAAGATTTAGATTGGCTTGTCTTCCTTTCGTGATCTGAAGGTGGAAGATGATTGAACACTAGAGTGCCCAGAAATTTGCACTCGCATGAAGTGGTACTTGTCTTGTGATGTCGGGAATGGGCTTAAAGATGCCATTTGGAGATTGATGACGGGAGATGGGCTTAAAGATGCCATCCGAAGGAGTGTCTATCGCATAAGAAATTACTTAGCGAGAGCTTGTATACCTGTTGTTGAGGAAGATTCCGCTGGGGAATGATGTTCTTTATTTTGGGAGAAATAGAATTTTAGGAGCTTCAATCGTCCGTTATTCTACTGGTGAATCGTCTCTGTTTTAATTTTAGGAACTTCGGTCGTCCGTTATTCTACTGAGGAACCATCTCTTAGTCGAGGAGGTGAAAATGAACTACTATCTGGTCATGGTCCAGGCTTCATAGTGATAAGGCTGACTGCTATCTGGTCGTAATACGGGCTTTACAGTGACTTACTGGGGAGATGAGATTATACTTGCTATCCGGTCGTAATCCAGGCTTCGCAATGTCTTGATTCTTATCTGGTCGTAATCAAGGCTTCAGAATGAATTTAATTATTATCCGGTCGCCTCCGGGCTTCAACTTGAATTTAGGGCACACTAATATCTGGTTGACTCCGGGCTTCTTAGTAATTGTCCCTGTAAACTTCTATTTGGTCGTAATCCAAGCTTCACAATGTCTTGTACCGCTATCTGGTCATAATTTAGGCTTCACGATGTGTTATACCATTATCTGGTCGAATTCAGGCTTCATGGTGTTCTGTACTGCTATCTGGTCGTAATCCAGGCTTCACAATACCTTACTTCTTATCTGGTCAAAATCCAGGCTTCAGAAGAAAATCAAGTGGTTATCCGGTCACCTTCGGGCTTCCCTTTGACTGTTGGGCCTACTAATATCCGGTCGAATTCGGGCTTTATAGTAATTGGCCGGGTAAACTGCTATTTGGTCGAAATCCAGGCTTCAAGATGTATCATACCACTATCTGGTCGAAATCCAGGCTTCATGGTGTTCAGAGGAATCAAGATACTATCCGATCGATTCCGAGCTTCATAATTTGTATTAAAGGTATACCACTATCTGGTCATAATCCAGTATTCGCGGTGTCCTTGGTTGCTATTTGGTCGTAATCCAGGCTTCACAACATCTTCTACCATTATCTGGTCGTAATCCAGGCTTCATGGTCTTGTATTGCTATCTGGTCGTAATCCAGGCTTCACAATAACTTGTTGAGCTGTTATCCAGTTGTAATCCGGGCTTCACGGCTTGCGTTTATAATATACCACTATCTGGTCGAATCCAGGCTTCATGGTAATTTGTTGAGCTGTTATCCGGTCAAAATCCGGGCTTCACGACTCGCTAGGGATTAAACTATTATCCGGTTGAATCCGGGCTTTATAGCTTTCTTTTAAGAGATACCACTATTTGGTCGTAATCCAGGCTTCACGGTAGTCTGATACTATTATTCGGTCGTAATATGGGCTTCACAATATGCTGTAGAAATCAAGATACTATCCGGTCGTAATCCGGGCTTCATAGCTTGAACTTTGTGAGAATTTGATTGTATCTTTCCCGAAAGGTAAAGGTTAATCGTATGTAATGCATGATATGTATTAGGCAATGATGTTCTCAAAATAAATGAGATTGGGTTGTATCATGCATATGCATATCTCATGATGTATGGACATGCAATGTTTTTATGATGTTCTCTAGTTGGGGAAAATAAATCCCGGATTGCTTCTAGAGAGTGAAAGAGTTTCTCTCGCTGGGGATAACGACCGAAGATGATTGGGAGAATAATCCTACTGGAGAATATATTGGTGAGAGCATGACTCTGTGGGGGAAGAGATGCTCTGCTGAGGATTTGTTGATTTTGGAGAAATACCCTCGACTATGGATGAATTACCGTTGCTGGTGAGAATAAACTCTGTTGGGGATGAAGTTCCTGTTTGTGGAAGATATGAACTCCGCTGGGGATTGTTGTACCCCAAAATTTGCCTTACCTTTTTCACAATAAATCACAACCTCAGGGTTTTCTCTGATTTTTCAGATTGGCTCAAGAATCGATCAAACAGACTTTTCTTTATCAGTCAATCCAGAATTAGGGTTTTCTCTGATTTTTCAGATTGGCTCAAAGAATCGATCAAACATACTTTTCTTTATCAGTTAATCCGAAATTAGGGTTTTCACCGATTTTATTAAGGTTGATTCAAGAATTGATCAAGCAGACTTTTCTTTATCGGTCAATCCAGAATTAGGGTTTTCTCTGATTTGTTAAAGTTGACTCAGGAATCGATCAGACAGATCTTTCTTTGGCAGTAATCCAAAATTAGGGTTTTCACTCATTTTGTTGAGATTGACTCAGGAATCGATCAGACAGATCTTTCTTTGGCAGTAATCCGGGATTAGGGTTTGCGCCCGCATTTCTCAGAAGAAACTGAATCCTCAGAAATTCAGTTAATTGTTACACGCTCGTTCAAGATTACTGGTTGCTTCTCAAAAACCTAATTATCTGGGATAAAAGCTGAGACTTTTGTTTGGAACTTTAAGGCATCTGTTTGATCAGTAGAGTGAAAGGTTTATGGAATGCTTGTTTGTTTAAACTGTACAATGCATATGTTAATTGGAATACCAGGCGTATTGTGATTAATGCAAGGTTGCGAGATGGCAAAGTTTGTTGATTATTTATTTCATCTGGATTAAAGTTATTGGGATACATTTCATGTTGTTTTAATTTAAGAGTCTTAAATAATTAAATAGACAATACAAGGAAAGATTGGAATATTTGACAGTAGAAAATTCTTTTTTTGATAAAGACTTTTATTTATTTTCAAGTGTTGTTACAAATTTTATTCGAATATTGTAAAAATACAACTTATAATATTTACAATAAAATTTGTTTACAATAAATGGAAAAATAAATTTAAGCCTATATCTCTTGATATCTTTGACTTTTACTGCGTCCTCCATTATCCAACTGGTCTTTATCTGCAAGAGACAGAAGAAAAAGAAATCAGTGCAATTAACTGAAAAGAATTTTCAAGCAGATAAATAGAAAAATCATCATTAAAGCTTGTTGGCCGGAATCAGAATGCTATTGGATTCATCATGTTTTTACTTTTTCTCTTTGCAAATCACAAGAATATTTCTCTTCTTGGTTCACAAAGAGAAAAGTAAAAATAATTTGCAAGCATACAATTAATTCAAAATGCAAAGATATGAGGCAGCAAGGCAAAACAAATGCAAACTGAATTCCAAACTGTATTAGTCAACCAAGTCAGCATGAGCAAGCTTGGCAAGCTAACTACAAATGCAAACTGAATGTCAAACTAAGTTGCAAAGCTGTCAAGACAAAGTACAATAAAGAAAGCATACAAGCAACCAAGTACACAAAGCAGAAAGTTGCAAAGCTATCAAAGAAAGTATACAATGCAGGAAATAAGAAACCAAGTACACAATGCAGAGATAAACCAAAGTTACAAGCCAAATAATGCTTGTTAATTTCATCATCATTTTCTGACCCAACAAGCTTTTCAGAATTATAATATAATAAGCAATTAAAAATGCTTACAAAGAGAGAGAAAGAGAGAACCAGAAAAAGATTGCAGTTTTGGAAAAAGCAGGCTATTGTCTAAGACAAGAAGAGAAGATAAAAGATATAAAAGAGCAAGACTGCATAGCAGTCCAGGAGAGGACAGAAAGCCCAAAAAAATTTGCATTGCATAACATGTATTACAAAGCTCAAACTAACAGCAAGCCTGCCTTCAAAAAACTAACAGCAAGCCTGCCTTCCAAAACTCAACAGCAAGCCTGCCTTCCCAAAACTCAAACACCTGCTTAAACTGCATCAGCCTGCTCAACAAATACCCAGGCCAAGCCCAAGACAAACCTGCAAGCCAAAGCATTACAAACTGCAAAACTGTAAAGCTACAGATCTGCCTGCAACCATAAAAAGCCAAAATCAAAGAACCTGCATAACCTCAAAAACTCCAAACTTACAAGCCAAATAACCACAAAACAGAAGAAAGGCCAAAGCTTGAAAAAACTCAAGCAAACCTGCATCACAAACTGCAACTTACCAAAAATCCAAACACAAACAACTCAAGCCTATTTGCCCAAAATGACTCAAGTCTATATTTCATAACAGCATAACCTGCTTACAAACTTGCCAAAATTGCCTAAAAAACACAGTCTAGCCTCATCAAACCAACAAAAAACAAGCAAAAGTTCAGAAGCAAGTTCATTATCATCAAACTCAGTTCAAAGGCTAATCTCAGAACCTCATCATCATTGACATCAAATAACTCACAAAGAGAGAGGAAGAGTTTAGAGGTAAAACAACAAGGAAGAATTTCAGAAGTATTCATCATCAACTCAAATCAAGCAAACCAAAACATATCAAAAAAGAGTAAATCTCAGAATATCATCATCATCAAACCTTCAAAGAGGAAAGAAAATACAGAAATACCAGAAGCAAGCAGTTATCATCTTCCTCCGCCCTAAGCCTCCAAGGAGCGCCTCTGTCTCATCACATCTCTCTCCTTTCGTTCTCAACCCAAAAAAAAAATGCTCAAGGTACGTCCCTCAAGCTCATACTACATGTAAATATCAAAGAAACCATGGATCAAAACATGCATGTAATAATCAAGCTAATTGAAAACGTAACTGTGAAATCTTAAAACAAAGGTTAACAAATCGTGTCGTTTACATGCAAGAATCAAATGTAAACTGTAAAAACGCGTTTAGAACAAAAAAAAAGATACCTTTTAAATCACCGCCTTGTACCGTCGTGGAGAGGAGAGGATGAAGGTGGCGCTCTGATAGCTTGGAGGTTAGAGGACGAATCAGAACTTCGTCTGAGAGAGAAAAAGAGAAACGAAGAAGGTGGGTGGAAGGAGGCGCCGCTAAGGCCAAGCGTGCAAAACCCTAATTTGAATTAACCCTAAAACGTTGTACATGTCATTTGGGCCTTCGCCCCACATAAAACTAAGCCCACAGCGCCTAAACTGCTAAGCATCCCCCTCTTTTGCCCTTTACTAAATTTTTTTTTCTTCATTTTTTACTTTGGGCCAAATACCAATCATAGGCCCATCCTTTTTATTATCTTATCAAAACTAATTTTTCTTTTTCTTTCTTTAGATTACTTTCTTTCTTTTAGTTAACTCAAATACTAATTTAATTTGGTTTTAATTTCTTTTTTTAAGTTATTGTTAATCTTGCTCATAATAAAAAAAATACAAAGAGAAAAGAATATTTAGTTTAAATATTTTTTTTGGTTTTCTTTAAACCTAGTTATTGATTAATAAAATACAAAAATGATCTTAAGCATTAACTTAAATAATTTTTCTTTTCTTTAAAACTCTATATTTACATAATTCATAAAAAACACAATAATCATACTTAATCTTCACTAGGTTAAATTTTGTTTGTTCATTTATAAATAAATACACACATCTCATATTTCTTTGATTTTCATTATCTTATACTTTGTTATAATTTTACATTGAAAACGCGACAATTCAATTTGGTTGTAATATATATATGTTGCACCCCAAAATTTGCCCTCCCATATTCTTCAAGAAATTGCCAAGCCAAGTCACAAAATTCCCCAAGGGTTGCACAATGCAAAGGTCTCATACACAGTCAAAACTAGGGTTTGTGTTCTGGTCAAGAAAATGAAGTTTCCAAAGGCCCAATCAAGTCTCATATGCATACAAATATGGTCAAGCATCCTCATATCAAGTTTCAAGGCATTCAGCTCAAAATTGCACAGTCAAAACCCTAAATTGCACTACAGTCAATTGTAGGGGCAAAATGGTCATTTGACAGTCAAAAGTTCAAATTTTTGGTCAACATATCATTTTGAAGCCACAAACATCATTTGATCAATGCTTGATCATGATTCTCAAAATTTGGCTCAGAAATCATCAAAGATGCAAAAGTTTCCTTATTTGGACAGCTGAAAAAGTCAACTGAAATTGACCAGGGCCTAACTTTCACATGGATTATCAGAAAAATTCCATCCAAAGCTCATTTTTAAGAGAAAGACATTTCCTATAACTCATCTTCATACTTCAAGTCCAAGAAATGCTCTCACAAAAAGTTATCAATTTCAACATTATAGGTCATTTTCAAAAGTCAACAAAAAGGGACTTTAAGTCAAAGGCCATAACTTGAGATTGGTAAATCAAAATGAAATGGGACCAAAGGCATTGGTTAGAGGACTCAAAGACCTTTCCAAAATGTCCAAGAAAATGAGAAAAGCTTAAAAATTGAGCAAGTTATGCCTTGTGGAAGTTGGGAAATTTTTGGATATTTTGAAAAGTCAACACTACTTCAAATGACCTAAAATTGCTAATGGGCCCATTTTTCTTCCATGATTCATCATTCTAAGCATGTGCACGACCACTTGGCCCAAAGGGAAGTATTTTCTCATTTTTTATTTATTTATTTGAATTATTATTTATATTAATTCATTTAAATCATTTAAATATGTGAAAAATATATAACTTGACCTAATAAATCTTTTCATGCATATTTTGCCTTCAATATTTCGTGCATAGGTCAATAGGGAAAGATTTGGTCTGATTTGAGCATAATTGATACAAGAGTACATGGAAAAGATTGAAAACATAATGGTGAAAAATCAAATATTGAAAACCATGATTGCAAGAGATTTTTATCAATTTTCTTAACCTAATTGATTCACTACAAATGCTTGAACACAACCCTAATGCCTGGGGACTGAAAGCTGCGCTCATAAGCCATTGACAAACTTGGAAATTTCTCTAAAAAAGTCAATTCTGAAAACAAGGTTAGAGAGCGATTCAAGGCCTAATTTTCATTCCTATAGCTTCCTTGGAGACCATTGATCACATTCCAATCAAAAACAACAGTCCAGACGCGAGGAATTGGTATACAGAAATCCACTTTTCTCTTATATTTTTCAAATTCGTATTTCCAGATTTAAGCGTTTTCATGGCATTTTGATTATGCATTTATATTGAGTAATGTGTTTTGAAGCTAACTGGATGAATTAATTGTGTTTTTATGAGCTATACAAGAAATCGCCATTGTTAAAATTTAGGGTTTGCAGAGCTTCCAATTGGGGATTTTGAAACCAAGTAAAATTGGGACATAGGACCTTGATCATTAGAACAAGCGCCTTTGGACGGACAGAAACCAACCCTCGCGCTCAATTTATGAGCGACTGAGGGCTAGTCGCTATTTTCTGGAAACAGGCCTAAGAGAGCGTCTTCAAAACCGTGGCCTTTGTTTTTATTATTTTTCAGGAACGAAGAAGAAGACCTCGTGGCCAACAACCATTGGTTCGTTTAAATTTCGCGCGCTTCCAAGCAACTAACCCACATTTTCTCTTTTATTAATTGTGGTTTATTTATATATCAAATATGTTAATTGGCACAGTTGGTTGGAGCAAGCGCTGGTAATACACATGACCTGGGTTCGAGCCCCAGGTCTTACATATGTCCATATTATTTTTCTATGAATCTTTCCATGCAGCGCTAGCGTTAAGGCACACCATATTCCATCACTATCAAGCCAGCCACGCGTCTAGCTGCTTCAGATCAAAGGCTCAAGGTTGCTGAACACCATAAGCGCTGGTCAACATGTCAGTAGGCCATCTGGAAAGTCAAACGGACCCAGGGTTTTTGGGCCAGATTATTCAAAGTCCTACCTCCATATTGGGACTTCACCCCCCTGGTTTGCAATTTTCTTCATATTGTATTTTTTTTCAATTATTGTTTTATTTATTGTTTTGATTCAATTAATTATTTTTACCAAATATAAAAAATATCTAAAAATCAGAAAAGACAAAAAACATAATAAATATGCTATTTTAATTATTTTCATAAACAAATTAGCATGTAATTAATTAGTTTTAAATTAAGTTACAATTTTAATTCTTTTCATAATAAAAATCTAAAAAATGTAGAATTAGGTTTAGTTAATTTTTATTCTTTTAATCTTTTCCTTTTTTCATCATAATACTTATTTATTTATTTATTTTTATAATTAAATTGTACATAAAAAAAAAAAAACTTTAGATTTAATTTAGGTTAAATTTTAATACTTTCATAATAAATTTAAAAACCATTAGAATTAGGGTTAGTTAATTTTAATTAGTTCTTTTTGCTATTGAATCTTAAAAAACACAAAAATACCAAAAACATTTTCTTTTAAATTTTAATTTTAATTCCTTATTAATTTTAATTTTTGCAAAAGGGTCCAACGCCCATATTTTTAATTGTTTAATTTCGCATGTTTATTTTATGTCATTTAAATAATTATGTATCTCTCCCAAAGCTTTGTAACATTTACTTTCCGCACTCTTATTTGCTTTATCTATTTTTCTGTCAAATCGGGTCCGGTTTAATTTTGGCGATATGGACCCGCGCCTTTTGTAATAGCTTAGAATTTACTTTTTCGCAACTTTTAACTGTTAACAAAAAGCATGAAAGAATGTATGGCCTTAAATAAAATCAAGCGTAGATCACAATGAACATGACAAGACAAATATCTGAAAACGACACACGAATCGCACACACCACCCCTAGGGAACGCCTCACTGTTGCCTTGCCCTTAGAAAGGTGATCGTCGAGTAGAGGATGTCTTAGTAAGTCCTCATGATCCGGGAACCTGGCATGAGGGTAGCTTCTAAGGTGTCTTCCCATTGCTCTGGTGATCACCATGTCCCTACAACCTTCGAATTGACCCGAACACCCCCAACGGTGGTGCTACCTACCTCTCAATGGTGGGATGGCATTACTTTAAAGGACATTTACACAGACGAATTCCTTAGGGTAGGTAGGTTCTCGTAGATACTTGCTCTCTTCAAAAATAAACAAAAATCTTTTCACACCGACACTTTTCAAAAGCTTTCCAAACAATTTTTCAAACACTCTGACACAAGAGTCGATCTGGAATTTTCAAAGAAACTTTTTTAAAACCCACATTGAAAAGCAAACAACATTTTTGAAAACACAATGAGAAAGTATCTAAGAGCCCATGGATAACCATGGATAGAAAGGGTGCTAACACCTTCCCTTTCTATAACCTACCTCCCGAACCGAGAGCAATCTCTATAAGGAATTTTTCTGTGCTTTTGTCCTTTCCATTTGGAGAAAATAAAAGACGGTGGCGACTCTTGCTTCCGCGACATTTCGCGAACCAGCGTTAAACAGTCAGTTCCAGATCCACCGATCACAGAACTGGCGACTCTGCTGGGGATACCTTTATAAAGTGAGGTGTACCTTAGGGTTAGTTCATAACTGTGTTTTCAATTGTCTTCTTTGCTTGCTTTACTATTGTGGGTTGTATCGGAGTTACATAGATCCTAACCCGGATCTGGGGATACCCTGTTTAGGTAGCATAAGCTGTGAGGGACCTGTCCGGCGTATACCGACATGGGTGAAGCAGTGGCTACGTTGGTGTGGCGCCTTGGTCTGTACCGATATCCCTCGTGTTGAAACGGGGAGAATATGGGTCTTCCAAGGAGTCATTAAGCACCAACAGACCTTAGAACCTTAAATGACACAACTTGGCCATTAGAACAGTAGCAGTATGCTACACCCATTGAGGCTAAACTCTCGTGATGGTTCTGGCCGCAAGAAAAGATTGCGATGCTGGAGTTATGACCGATTGAGGTTAGTCAATGATATTGGGATCCTCTAAGAACCCGGTTACTTTTGATTAGGACAGGTATGAACCAACGAACTGAAAGAGGGTAATACCTAGACCTCATGCTGGCCTAAACTCTAAGGGCACTTTTGTGTGACTTGTGTGCCTTTGTACTTGCCTACTTGCATGCTTGTTATCTGACGCTTGAGTTTCTCGCAGGTTTTGTTTGTAGTCCTGAATTAGGACTCATAACAAGGTTTACCAGGTTTTCTCGCAGGTTTTGTTTGTAGTCCTTAATTAGGACTCATAACAGGGTTTACCAAGTTTTCTTGCAGGTTTTGGTTTGCAGTCCTTAATAAGGACTCATAACAGGGTTTATTCATATCACCCCATGCATCATGACATCATACCATTGCATACATCCTAACCCATTTCAAGGATCTCAAGGGCTTGTGATGCAGGTCATGATGAATCAAACATCTAGCAAGGGGCAAAGAGGATTTATTTTCCTCTAGCCAAGGTTGTCAGGGGCTATGACCCACTTGATATGGTGAGCTCTGACTCTTGAAGAAGGTTCCCTTAACCAAGGTTGTTTGGAAATCAAAACCAGACATGATGACTAAAGTCAGGGGCTATGACCCACTAGATATGGTGAGCCTTGACCCTTGAAGAAGGACTCTCAACAACATGAAGTTCCTTCAATCAAGCTACCAGATTCAAATTCTAACAATTTTCTTGTTTACCCCGCGAGATCCTTGAAAACATTGCATGCATATCATACACATCATTGCATAGCAGGTATCCTTGTTGCAGGTCACTTACCCTTCTCGTTGTTTATTTCAGCAATGGCTTCCCAACAAGATAACCAAGACCTTCTTGCTCAAGAGGCTCAGTTCAAGGAGATCTTTCTAAGCCTATCCAAGGGGCAGGAAGAGTTGAGGACACTCCTCATGGGGAATCTGATCAGAAAGAGTCCTGAAGATGACAAGGACGAACAGCTGAAACGTCTACAAGCTGAGGTAGACACATTGAAAACCCAGATGCTGGGGCAAAGGGCCCTCATTCAAGGTCTAGCTCAGGAGCAAGGAGAGCTGAGGGCCATGATCAGTCAGCTTCCTCAAGGCATGACACAACCAGCCCAAATCAGGGACCAGGTCATGGAACAGCTTCCAAGAGGGCAAAGGTCGGGTCCAATGAATAGACCTCCCCGAGTTGCTACTACTTCACAGGTCCAACAACGACCTCGCCAAAAACAGCGGGTTAATCAGAACAGGTCGGACGAGCCTAAGAGACAATTCACCAACATCAACATGCCATGGTCACGAGCTTTGCAGCACATGTTAAGGATGAACCTGATTGCGGTGATCAACCCTCCTGCAAATCCAAAGACTTCCTCTCCAAATTACAACCCAGAAGCAAGGTGCGCTTACCATTCTGGTAGCCCGGGGCATGATACTGAGGATTGTTGGGCACTGAAGTACAAGATTCAGAACATGATCGATGCTAAAGAGATCGAGTTCGAGCTCGCCGAGACTCCCAACGTGATCACTGCTCCCTTGCCAAAACATGGCTAGGATTGAGAAATTTTTGTTCATTCGAATGTTCAAGTTGCAATTTTCTTTTGTTTAAACATTTACTCATGTTAAACGTTGTTATTTCATTAATGCATCGCATATGTCTGTTTTGAAGCAATATATTCGTATTCACTATGTGCAAATTATTTTCATATTTTTTATGATGATCAACGCTCGATTAATAAATCTAAGCCTCTTGAGGGAGGATGACGAAAACGATACCACTATCTTTACAGTATGCTTTTGAACAGACCCCGCTGATGAGGTACAGGCATTGTTTCAATTCCTAAACACTGGAGTTATAAGGAAGATAATCCCTCGTCAACCCCTCTGAGCCAAAGAAGTAGGAGTTTTTTTTTCTTTTCGAAATCTAAAACCCTTAATCATAACCTGGGGCAGGGTAGTCTCTCAGTTGATCCAAGTGCATAACGAATGACACCAAAGAGGTCCTTACAAAACGAAGAAAGACAGTGATGGTTCCGAATAATCATAAAGGAAGGCAGTCATTATCTCAAAAAAAAATATATATAAAAAAGCCCATTAAGTCAAAACCCATGAAGGAGACTTACAAAACTGAGGCATCCCGCTGACTGTGATTCCAAAAAAGGAAACAGTTTAGGCAAAAAAGAAAGGGATAACAAAAATCAAGAAAGAGGTCTTACAAACCCTCAACAAAAAAAAAAAGAATGACTGCCTATTCAAAATAAATCATCAACATCTGAACCATCGCTGGTATATCAAAGCAAAGACTCAAGCAAGGTCTAACATATGATCAACTGAGTTTAGGTTTGGAGAACATCACGAAGAGCGGGTGGGTACAAATACTTTGAGCCTTTATCCTTTGTTTCTTAAACCGTGAACCAGGCCACGTTATAACCCTTAAAAGTCCTAGCTGAAGCATGGGTTAGTTCGAAAGCATACTGTTACAAAAGGTATCCCGACTCCTTAAGGCTTGCGGTAAAATAACGAGTTGACATCACGTTTTACAAACATTCATTTGTTTTATGAAAAAGAATGCATTTTCAAAATCTTCAAGACAGACATAAGCTTTGCATTTTTGATATAACATTGTTTACATATGACTATTTGTTTGAACAGCAGGGAAATTCGCACGATGAAAGCCTAGTGAACATAAGCACTTCCAATCAAGGGGCACGACATGATCATTGTCCATCATCTGGGGCAGTTAAGTCAATTCAGAGAATCTCTCAAAACGCCTAATAGCCTGGGGCAAATCTCCGCCTGAGTCACTTGGGACATTGGACGATCAAACGAAGATCTTCGGGTGGTATGACAACAAAACACTCCTAACAGTGACAACTCCCTGCATCCTGAAAGCACGGACATGGTCGGAAAAAAAATACGCATAATCAAAGACCCGCTAGGTTGACACACCTAGGCAAAAATAAGGGCTTCCCGGCGAACCAAAAGGGTTCGGGCAAAATGAAGGGATGAAAATGAAAAAATATGTACACCCGGCAAGTCAAAAACCTGAAAAGGCGGCTTGGGCAAAAATGGGTATCCCGATGGACTGAAAACCCGAAAGGGCGGTCCAGGCAAAAATTAGGGATCAAAGCGTACGACTATGTCCTGTCATCTTGTCACCTGTCTACCAGAAGAAGGTTTATCCATCAACAACTATCAGCACCTCATAGGTCTTCCTCTCCCACTGAAACAGGGGCAATAAAGAGCCGTCCAAGCAATCTAATTGCCTTGTCTCCAAGGTATCAAGGGATGTTCAGCTAAAGAACACAACCAGTATACCTCAAATCCCCAGAGAGTAAGTCAGCAAGACAGTATACTCTCCTCAAGCAAAGCTATATTATCAAACTTAAAGAAGTTGAGTATCCTCCAGCAGATCTCAACATTCCCCAGCAGCACACATATTCATAACAAGCATCCTCGGCAGTCTTGACCTAAAGATTGTTCCCCGGTGGTATATCAACATTCAGAGGAATCACTTCCCCAGCATATCAAAACTTCCCCAGGAAAGTCCAATCTAGTTCCCCAGGAAAATTGGAATTCATCTCCCCCAAGCAGCAAGCTTATCCCCAGTAAATTCTGGAAGCTTATCCTCGCAAAAGCACGAACGCGTCTCCCGGCTTTATTTAAAGAGTTATTTCCTTAACAGGATATAACTGGGTTATCCTCAGCCAATTGCCACGGAAAGAGCGTCCTCGACGAAGTCTTCTTACCCCAGCGAAGTCCATCAACACTTCCTATACAACAAGGGTATCCCCAGCAAATTATTATCTACACTCAGCAAGGCATCCCTCTTCCCACAGAGTATTGCTTCCCAGCATGGTCGCTAGAGTATCTTTTCTCCCCGCAGAATCTTCCATTTGCCAAGTTTATTCCGCAATGGAGTCATCTTCTCCTACCGGTATTCTTGCAGTTATCATCCCCAGCGGAAGCAAAATCTATTCTTCAACATCAGCCCAGGATATGACTTCCCGGCACCCGTCAAGGATTTACTTTCCTAGACGAAAACATACATTCATAAAACATCACATACATCATTATAGCATGCATAGACGCATTATATCATACAAATCTCATTTATGTTGAGAACATCATTGCTTGATCCATATCATGCATTGCATATGACTGACCTTTACCTTTCAGGAAAGATACAGTTGAAATTCTCAATCATATTGCAAGACCTAGACCGGTTCAGTTAATCGACTCCAAAGATTTCTTATCCAGTCCCAGGCCTTCTCTAGTCCAGCTAAATCGACTCCCAACAGATTTTTCTGATAAGGACTCAGTAGAAGTTATCCCAGGTTATAATTTCCTATTGGTCCCCTCTCCGACGGTGAGTGAGGTGATAATTCCTTTTCAGATGGTTCCCTCTCCGACGGTGAGTGAGGTGATAGTCCCCTACGGTTCCCTCTCCGACGGTGAGTGAGGTGGTAAGTCCTTTTCAGATGTTTCCCTCTCCGATGGTGAGTGAGGTGATAGTCTCCTATGGTTCCCTCTCCGACGGTGAGTGAGGTGGTAAGTCCTTTTCAGATGTTTCCCTCTCCGACGGTGAGTGAGGTGATAGTCTCCTATGGTTCCCTCTCCGACGGTGAGTGAGGTGGTAAGTCCTTTTCAGATGTTTCCCTCTCCGACGGTGAGTGAGGTGATAGTCTCCTATGGTTCCCTCTCCGACGGTGAGTGAGGTGGTAAGTCCTTTTCAGATGTTTCCCTCTCCGACGGTGAGTGAGGTGATAGTCTCCTATGGTTCCTGTGATCGGTGGATCTAGAACTGACTGTTTAACGCTGGTTCGCGAAATGTCGCGGAAGCAAGAGTCGCCACCGTCTTTTATTTTCTCCAAATGGAAAGGACAAAAGCACAGAAAAATTCCTTAAAGAGATTGCTCTCGGTTCGGGAGGTAGGTTATAGAAAGGGAAGGTGTTAGCACCCTTTCTATCCATGGTTATCCATGGGCTCTTAGATACTTGCTCAATGTGTTTTCAAAATGGTTTGTTGGCTTTTCAATGTGGGTTTAAAAAGTTTCTTTGAAAAATTTCAGTTCGACTCGTACGCCAGAGTGTTTGAAAAGTTTGCTTTGAAAGCTTTTGAAAAGTGTTGGTGTGAAAAGTCTTTTTGAGTTTGTTTTGAGATTAGAGCAAGTATCCTTGAGAACCTACCTACCCTAAGGAATCCGTCTGTGTAAATGTCCTTTAAAGTAGTGCCATCCCACCATTGAGAGGTAGGTAGCGCCACCGTTGGAGGTGTTCGGGTCAATTCGAGGTTCGGGACGTGGTGATCACCGGAGCAATGGGAAGATACCTTAGAAGCTACCCTCATGCCAGGTTCCCGGATCATGAGGACTTACTAAGACATCCTCTACTCGACGATCACCTTTCGAAAGGTAACAGTGAGGCGTACCCTAGGGGTGGTGTGTGCGAATTGTGTGTTATTTTCATTGATATTTGTCTTGTCATGTTAAAGTGATCTACGCTTGATTTTAATTAGGTCCATTCATTCTTGCATGCTTATTTAACAGTTAATATTTGCGGGAAAGTAAATCTACGACTATTACAAATGGCGCGGGTCCACATCGCCAAAATTAAACCGGACCCGATTTGACGGAAAATAAATAAAGCGAATAAAAGTGCGGAAAGTATGAATTGTTACAATGCTTCGGGAGAGTTACATAATTATAATAAACGACATAAGATAAATGTGCGAAATTAACAATTAAAAATATGGGCGTTGGACCCTTTAGCAAAAAATTTAAAGTTAATGAAGAATTAATTAAAGTCAAATATCTTTGGTATTTTGTGTTTTTTAGGATTTAAGGAGAAAAAAGAATTAATTAAAATTAAAATGAAATGTTAAACCTAATTCTAATTATTTTTAAGTTATTAGGAAAAATATTGAATTTTTAACCTAATTTAAATCTAAGTTAATTTACATGCAAAAATTTAATTATAGAAAATAAATAAACTAAACATTATTATTGTAAAAAAAAAGGGAAAATTAAAAAGGAATAAAAAGAATTCATTAAACCTAATTCTACATATTTTTGGATTTTTTATTATTAAAAAGGAATTAATGTTGTAACCTAATTAAACTAAATAATTACATATTAATTTATTTATGAGAATATTAAAATAAAATAATCTATTATATTTTTATCTTTTTCTGATTTTTCTGTATTTTTTATGTATTGTAAAAATAATGAATTAAACTAAAACAATAAAAAAAATAAAAATAATAATTAAAAAAAGATATGAGAAAAATAAAACATTTGCAAACCAGGGTGGGGGTGTAGTCCCAAATGGTGAGGTCAAATTATGAGGAATCTGGCCCAACAAGCAGTGGCCTTTTTGACTTTTTGCCTAGCATGTGGATGCGTTGACTATGGTACATGGTACTCCTTGGATCTGGGCCATTGATCTGGTGCCCTTGGACGCGTGGAGGTTGATTTCTGGGCGTGTATGATGATCCTGGCCTTGGGCGCTGCATGGGAAGATAATTGAAAAAATATTGTTGAGAAAGTAAGAGACCTGGGGTTCGAACCCAGGTCATATGCCTTGCCAATGCCTTCCCTGACCAGTTGTGCCAATTAACGCGCGTTAACATTTAGCATTAAACAAATAATATAAAATAAGTAACGCATATAGATTAGATTTTAGCGCGAAATTCAAAAAGAACCAATCACTCCCTGACACGGTATCGTCTTCCTCGCGTCCCCTGTAACACAAACTCAAAGGCAACAGTTTTCTACGCGTTGCAGAAGGGGTTCTTTGAAAAAATAGCGATTAGCGCTCCTCTGCATATAAATTCATTGCGATGGACGATTATTCTTCGTCTGAACATGCTGGTTTGATTGGCAGTGGTCTGGGTTTCTAATTTTACCTCGTTACAAAACCCCCATTCAGAAGCTCTGTAAACCCTAAAATTTAACAATGGCACAATCGTATATGCAGTATGATAATCAAATTAAGGCACATGGTTAGCATCAGGACAAGATAACAATCATGAATCAACAAATAAAACTTAAGAAAGATGCTTAAATCATGATGCACGACTCCAAGTTTTCCTCTGTACAGTTTTGAGTCATTATACCAATTCTTGGAGCTTTTGTGGTTGTTTTTTATTGGAGTACGTTCAGTGAGGGTTCAGGAAGCTATTGAGACAAGAATGGTGCTTTGAATCGACCTCTAGAGTGCTTTTCAGTTTTGAACTTTTTGATGAAAATTCCAAGTTTGATATGTCTCTTCCCGCGCAGCTTAGAGTGTCCTAGCATTAGGGTTTGATTCAGGCATATGTAGTGAAGCTTTTAGGTCAACAAAACTGCACAAAATCCTTTGAATTCAATGGTTTCGATATTTGATTTTATAAGATCTTTTTTGAATCTTTTTTCATGTGTATTTGGTGTCAATTAGCTCCAATCAAACCAAAACTTGCCTAATTAGCATGTGCACGAAATATTGAGTCTAGAATGTGTACAAAAAGATTTTTTAGGTCAAGTTTTATATTTTCCACATATTTATATAATTTAAATGAATTAATATTAATAGAAATTCAAATAAATAAATAAAAATTGAGAAAATACTTCCCTTTGGGCCAAGTGGTCGTGCATAGGCTTGGAATGATGAATCATGGAAGAAAAATGGGCCCATTAGCAAATTTAGGTCATTTGAACCATTGTTGACTTTTCAAAATATCCAAAAATTTCCCAACTTCCACAAGGCATAACTTGCTCAATTTTTAAGCTTTTCACATGTTCTTGGACATATTGGAAAGGTATTTGAGTCCTCTAACCAATGCCTTTGGTCCCATGTCATTTTGATTTACCAATCTCAAGTTATGGCCTTTGACTTAAAGTCCCTTTTTGTTGACTTTTGAAAATGACCTATAATGTTGAAATTGATAACTTTTTGTGAGAGCATTTCTTGGACTTGAAGTATGAAGATGAGTTGTAGGAAATGTCTTTCTCTTAAAAATGAGCTTTGGATGGAATTTTTCTGATAATCCATGTGAAAGTTATGCCCTGGTCAATTTCAGTTGACTTTTTCAGCTGTCCAAATATAGTAACTTTTGCATCTTTGATGATTTCTGAGCCAAACTTTGAGAATCATGATCAAGAATTGATCAAATGATGTTTGTGGCTTCAAAATGATATGTTGACCAAAAATTTGAACTTTTGACTGTCAAATGACCATTTTGCCCCTACAGTTGACTGTAGTGCAATTTAGGGTTTTGACTGTGCAATTTTGAGCTGAATGCCTTGAAACTTGATATGAAGATGCTTGACCATATTTGTAAGCATGTGAGACTTGATTGGGTCTTTGAAAACTTCCTTTTCTTGATCAGAACCCAAACCCTAGTTTTGACTGTATATGGGACCTTTGCACTGCACAACCCTTGGGGAATTTTGTGACTTGACTTGGCAATTTCTTGGAGAATATGGGAGGGCAAATTTTGGGGTACAACAGTTGCCCCTGTTCAATCTTCTTAGACCTGAGGATGCAGATTGGCTGACGTGCCTTTCGTAATCCGAGGGTAGAAGATGATTGGACACTAGAGTGCCCAGAAATTTGCGCTCACATAGTAACAGTGATGGGGGAATGGGCTTATAGATGCCATTTAGAGGTTGCTGGATAGGGTGATGGGCTTATAGATGCCATCTGGATGCTGATTGCGTAAGAGATTCCTTAGCGAGAACCTGCTTACCTGCAAAAGAACAAATGAGTACCTGACACGTTGCAGGAGCTGATGTTAGATGCTTGGTATAGATGTGTCCTGACTGGTTACAGGAGCTGAGTCTGGAGCTTCAAACGCTGATGAATGAACCAGGGATGGTTACTACCTTAGCAGGAATGGTAAGAGAACCTTGGGCGACTTTAATCTCAACAACGCTCGTTGAGAAAAAATCTTGATGGGAATTATTATCTTCGCAGTATTGGGCAGAGAACCATAGGCAATTATAATCTGAAAGGAATGATCACCTCACACTCATCGTCGGAGAGGGAAACATCTGAAAAGGACTTACCACCTCACACACCGTTGGAGAGGGAACCATAGGAGACTATCACCTCACACTCATCGTCGGAGAGGGAAACATCTGAAAAAGGACTTACCACCTCACACACCGTCGGAGAGGGAACCATAAGAGACTATCACCTCACACTCATCGTCGGAGAGGGAAACATCTGAAGAAGGAATTACCACCTCACGCACTTGCCGGAGAGGGGACCATAAGAGATTATTACCTCACACTCATCGTCGGAGAGGGAAACATCTGAAAAAGGAATTACCACCTCACGCTCATTGTCGGAGAGGGAACCATAAGAGAATATCACCTCACACTCATCGTCGGAGAGGGAAACATCTGAAAAAGGACTTACCACCTCACACACCGTCGGAGAGGGAACCCTAAGAGAATATCACCTCACACTCATCGTCGGAGAGGGAAACATCTTGAAAAAGGAATTACCACCTCACGCTCATTGTCGGAGAGGGAACCATAAGAGAATATCACCTCACACTCATCGTCGGAGAGGGAAACATCTGAGAAAAGGAATTACTACCTCACACACCGTCGGAGAGGGAACCATAAGAGAATATCACCTCAGCCTCATCGTCGGAGAGGGAAACATCTGAAAAGGACTTCTGGAAGCAGTATCAGAACGTCACCATATCTGGTTTACATCTGAAACTATATCTGGAAGGAAATCTGGAAGCAGCATCAGAACGTCACCATATCTGGATCATATCTGAAACTATATCTAGAAGGAAATCTGGAAGCAGCATCAGAACGTCACCATCTCTGGATCATATCCGAAACTATATCTAGAAGGAAATTTGGAAGCATCATCAGAACGTCACCATCTCTGGATCATATCCGAAACTATATCTAGAAGGAAATCTGGAAGCAGCATCAGAACGTCACCATATCTGGATCATATCTGAAACTATATCTAGAAGGAAATCTGGAAGCAGCATCAGAACGTCACCATATCTGGATCATATCCGAAACTATATCTAGAAGGAAATCTGGAAGCAGCATCAGAACGTCACCATATCTGGATCATATCCGAAACTATATCTAGAAGGAAATCTGGAAGCAGCATCAGAACGTCACCATATCTGGATCATATCTGAAACTATATCTAGAAGGAAATCTGGAAGCAGCATCAGAACGTCACCATATCTGGATCATATCCGAAACTATATCTAGAAGGAAATCTGGAAGCAGCATCAGAACGTCACCATATCTGGATCATATCTGAAACTATATCTAGAAGGAAATCTGGAAGCAGCATCAGAACGTCACCATATCTGGATCATATCTGAAACTATATCTAGAAGGAAATCTGGAAGCAGCATCAGAACGTCACCATATCTGGATCATATCTGAAACTATATCTAGACAGAATTGCGATAGTTTGATAGTAGTCATTTGTATTGATCTTTTTCCTGAAAAGGCAAAACATAATTGTATGCAAAATCATGATGCATGAACTGTATGTATTCAAAATCAATGAGATTCATGTAGTATGATGCATATGCATGCTATAATGTATGAGGATATGATGTTTATGAATGTATATTTTCGTCGTAGGAAAATAAATCCTTGGCGGGTGCCGGGAAGCCGCATCCTGGGCTGATGTGGAAGAATAGCTTTTGCTTCCGCTGGGGTTGATAGTTGCAAGTATACCGGTAGGAGAAGATGACTCCGTTGCGGAATAAACTTGGCAAATGGAAGATTCTGCGGGGAGAAAAGATACCCTGACGACCATGCTGGGGAGCAATACTCTGTGGGGGATAGAGATGCTTTGCTGAATGTTGATAGTTTGCTGAGGATACCCTTGTTGTGCTGGAAGTGTTGATAGACTTCGCTGGGGATAGGAAGACTTTGTCGAGGACTCTCTTTCCGTGGCTTTTGGCTGAGGATAACCCAGTTATATCCTATTAAGGAAATAACTCTTTAAATCAAGCCGGACGACGCGTTCGTGCTCTGCGAGGGGATAAGCTTCCAGCATCAACTGGGGATACGCTTACTGCTTGGGGAGATGTATTCCAACTTTCCTGGGGAAGCTGGGTTGGACTCTCCTGGGGAGGTATTGAACTGTATTGGCTACGTTCTTCAACAGGACCTACCCTGATACCTTGGAGGATAGAACAATCAGACTGCTCAGACCGACCTTTATTGCCCCTGTTTCTTGTGGGGTGCTGATAGTTGTTGGCGGACAAACCTTCTTCTGGTAGACAGATGGCGGGGAGACGGGACATAATCGTATGCTTCAATCCCTAACTTTTGCCTGGACCGCCCTTTCGGGTTTTCAGTCCACCGGGATACCCATTTTTGCCCAAGCCGCCTTTTCAGGTTTTTGACTTGCCGGGTGTACAGATTTCTTCATTTCATCCCTCATTTTGCCCGAACCCTTTTGGTTCGCCGGGAAGCCCTAATTTTTGCCTAGGCATATCAGCCTAGCGGGTCTTTGATTGTGCGTAGTATTTTTCCGACTATGTCCATTCTCAGAAAGTAGGGAGTTGCCCCTGTTTAGAAGTGTTTTGTCACCAGAAGATGTTTGATCAGGCGAGATTTGTTGTTGAAATGCCCCTAAGTGACTCAGGTGGAGATTTGCCCCAGGCTGGTTGGCCTTTTGAGAGATTCTCCGAATCTTGATTGGACTGCCCCAGATGATGGACAATAGTCGTGCCATGCCCCTTGATTGGAGGTACTTCTGTTCATTAGGCATTCGTCGTGTAAACTTCTATACTGTTCAAACAAAAGGTCATATGCAAACAAAGTTATGTTAAAAATGCAAAGCTTATGTCTGTCTTGAAGATTTTGAAAATGCATTTTTTTCATAAAACATGTGAATGTTTGTAAAGCATGATGTCAACTCTGTATTTACCGTAGCCTTAAGGAGTCAGGATACCTTCGTAACAGTATGCTTTCGAACTAACCCATGCTTCAGCTAGGACTTTTAAGGGTTATAACGTGGCCTGGTTCACGGTTTAAGAAACAAAGGATAAAGGCTCAAATTTTATTTGTACCCACCCGCTCTTCGTGATGTTCTCCAAACCTAAACTCAGTTGATCGTGCGTTAGACCTTGTTTGAGTCTTTGCTTTGATATACCAGTGATGATTCGGACATTGACAGTTTATTTTGAATAGGCAGTCATTTCCCTTTTTTTTTGTTGAGGGTTTGTAAGACCTCTTTCTTTTTGATTGTGTTATCCCTATTTTTTTTTTTGCCTGAACTGTTTCCTTTTTTTGGAATTACAGTTAGTGGGATGCCCCAGTTTCATAAGTCCCCTTTGTAGGTTTAGACTTTTTGGGCTTTTCATTTATGAATTTTGATGATGACTGCCTGTCCTTTTGATTGTTCTGAACCATTATTGTCTTTGTTCGTTTCGTAAAGATCTCTTCGGTGCCATTCGTCATGCACTTGGATCAACTGAGAGAACTACCCTGCCCCAGGTTATGATAAAGGGTTTTAAATTTCGAAAAGAAAAACTCCTACTTCTTTGGCTCAGAGGGGTTGACGAGGGATTATCATCCTTATAACTCCAGTGTTTAGGATTTGAAACAATGCCTGTACCTCATCAGCGGGGTCTGTTCAAAAGCATACTGTAGATCATGGTATCGTTTTCGTCATCCTCCCTCAAGAGGCTTAGAATTTTAGATCCAGAGTTGACATCAGAAAAAATATGAAAAGATATTTGAACATAATGAAAACAATTGTATTAATTTCCAAAACAGACGTATGCGATGCATTGATAGAATAAAATAGTTTGCTATGACATTAATTGTTTGTATAAGCAAAGAAAAGTACAACTCAAAAATTCAAATAAACAAAAGGCTTCAATGATTGGGCAACTGAGCAGTGATTATGTTCGGAGTCTCTGGCACTTCAAACTGAATCTCTTCGGCGTCAATCATATCTTGGATCTTGTTCTTGAGAGGCCAGCAGTTGTCTGTAGTATGCCCCGGGCTATCAGAATGATATGCGCATCTATCATTGGGATGATAGTTGGGAGCAGAAGTATTCGGATTCCGGAGAGGAGCCCTTAAGGTGATCAGCCCCGCCTTCAACATTTGTTGCAGTGCTTGATCCAACGACATGTTGAGTTTGGTGTACTGCCGTTTCTCCTTGCGCTGCTGCCCCTGTCCTTGTTGAGCAGGTCCGGGATTGGAGATTTGGATTGCCCCTGCCTCATGACGGCTCTTTTTACCGTGCACAGCATTGGATTCTTTCTTTCCATGATGAGGCTTTTTATCAGAAGGTGCAGCCTCTTGAATTTTCCCAGACCGGATGCCAGTTTCTATTCGCTCTCCAGTCAAGATAAGATCTGTGAATCCAGCAGACGAATTCCCAATCAGGTGGTTATAAAATGGACCAGACAAGGTCCCCAAGAACATGTCCACAAGTTCCCGATCAGTCAGAGGTGGTTGTACCCTTCCAGCAAGATCCCTCCATTTCTGCGCATATTCTTTAAAACCTTCACTTGATCCTAACGACATACCCTGGAGTTGGGTACGCGTAGGGGCAAGGTCGGCATTATATTGATACTGCTTATAGAAAGCAGTAGCCAACTCCTCCCAGTTACGAACTTTGGTCCCATCCAGCTGATAGAACCATTCGAGATGAGTCCCTGAAAGACTCTCCTGGAAGAAGTGGATCCATAAATTCTTGTCCACCGTATATGGCTGAATCTTCCGAACATAGGACCTTAGATGCAGCTTGGGACAAGACGCCCCGTCATACTTAGTAAAGGATGGTGCTTTGAACTTCTGAGGAATAACCACACCAGTTGACAAACCCAAATCTCCAAGATCCAGCCCAGGTACCTGTTGGATCTCCATAGCATTCAGCCTATCCTCCAACTGTTTGTACTTGTCCTCAGCCGGAGGGTACTGTTCGTCGTCGAAATCTGTTTCATTGTCAGAGACCTCTGGACTGGGCACCCTTTCCTCTTGATGACTGCTTTTTCCCACAGATGGGGTTGTCCTCTCAGTTTCAATTTGCGGTGTATTCCCAGATCTGCGTCTAGGGCTGAACAAAACAGTCCTCTTCTTCTTCTTGTCCTTCTTCAAGAGCAGAGCCTTCAGATCTTGTTGCCCCTGGGTCAAGTTCATGATCAACCCTTGGAACTGGGCGTTCTGAGCCTGGAGGGCCTTAATGGACTGCTCAGCTGATGATTCAGGATTCATGACGATCGGCTGAAATAAACAGCGAAGAAGGGTAAGCAACCTGTCAAAGGGACACCTGCAATGCAATGAGATGTATGACATGCATGCAATGATTTCAAGGACCTCGCAGGGTAAACAGAGAAACTTGTTAGAGTTGGAAACTGGAAACTTGATTGAAGAACTTCCTGTTGTAGAGAGCCCTTCTTCAAGGGTCAAAGGCTCACCATATCCAGTGGGTCATAGCCCCTGACAACCTTGGCTAGAGGAAAATAAATCCTCCTTGCCCCTTGCTGGGATAGTTGGTTCATCATGACCTGCATCACGAGCCCTTGAGATCCTTGAAATGGGTTAGGATGTATGCAATGGTATGATGTCATGCTATGCATGGGGTGATGTAGGTAAACCCTGTTATGAGTCCCAATTAAGGACTATAAACAGACCCTGCAAGAAATTCAGTATACTTTGTTATGAGTCCCAATTAAGGACTATAAACAAAACCTGCAAGAGATCTAGTAAACCCTGTTATGAGTCCCAATTAAGGACTATAAACAACCCTGCAAGAATTTTAGTACCCTGTTATGAGTCCCCATTAAGGACTATAAACAAGACCTGCAAGAAATTTAGTACCCTATTATGAGTCCCAATTAAGGACTATAAACAAGACCTGCAAGAAACAAGTGTCAGGTAATAAGCACGCAGATAGCCAAGTACGAAGGCACACAAGTCACACAAGAGAAGCCCTTAGGGTTTAGGCCAGCATGGGGTCTAGGTATTACCCTCTTGAAGTTGGTGGGTTCAACCTGTCCTAATCAAAGTAACCGGGTTCTAAGGTTCCCAATATCACGGGATTGCTTTCATTGTTCATCGTTTCGATTTAGCCACTGAACTGGCGACCGAAATATTCCAGGAAAGCAACCCTCAATTGAGTGTAGTATCGAGTATCAACCAACCTCGGACTGCACCAAAGTCAGTTATCTCACTACCCTAAAGAGGCCAAGATAGTTCAATTAAGGTTCCTAAGGTCTGTTGATGCTTCACGACACCACGCGGAGGCCCCGTACTCTCCTTGACTGAACTCAAGGGTTACCGGTACACACCAAAGTGCCACATCAACGTAGCAGACTGTTTCAACCATGTCGGTATACCCCGCACAGTTCCCTCACAGCCTTGTTGCTACTTTCTAAGAAGGTATTCCCCAGATCCGGGTTAGGATCTATAGAACTCCCTAGACAGTCCCACAATTTAAAGCAAGCAAAGAAAGCAATTGAAAACACAGTTATGAACTATCCCTAAGGTATACCTCACTTTAAGTTAAGTCCCCACCAGAGTCGCCAGTTCTGTGATCGGTGGATCTAGAACTGATTGTTTAACGCTGGTTCGCGAAATGTCGCGGAAGCAAGAGTCGCCACCGTCTTTTATTTTCTCCAAATGGAAAGGACAAAAGCACAGAAAAATTCCTTAAAGAGATTGCTCTCGGTTCGGGAGGTAGGTTATAGAAAGGGAAGGTGTTAGCACCCTTTCTATCCATGGTTATCCATGGGCTCTTAGATACTTGCTCAATGTGTTTTCAAAATGGTTTGTTGGCTTTTCAATGTGGGTTTAAAAAGTTTCTTTGAAAAATTTCAGTTCGACTCGTACGCCAGAGTGTTTGAAAAGTTTGCTTTGAAAGCTTTTGAAAAGTGTTGGTGTGAAAAGTCTTTTTGAGTTTGTTTTGAGATTAGAGCAAGTATCCTTGAGAACCTACCTACCCTAAGGAATTCGTCTGTGTAAATGTCCTTTAAAGTAGTGCCATCCCACCATTGAGAGGTAGGTAGCGCCACCGTTGGAGGTGTTCGGGTCAATTCGAGGTTCGGGACGTGGTGATCACCGGAGCAATGGGAAGATACCTTAGAAGCTACCCTCATGCCAGGTTCCCGGATCATGAGGACTTACTAAGACATCCTCTACTCGACGATCACCTTTCGAAAGGTAACAGTGAGGCGTACCCTAGGGGTGGTGTGTGCGAATTGTGTGTTATTTTCATTGATATTTGTCTTGTCATGTTAAAGTGATCTACGCTTGATTTTAATTAGGTCCATTCATTCTTGCATGCTTATTTAACAGTTAATATTTGCGGGAAAGTAAATCTACGACTATTACAAATGGCGCGGGTTAACATCGCCAAAATTAAACCGGACCCGATTTGACGGAAAATAAATAAAGCGAATAAAAGTGCGGAAAGTATGAATTGTTACAATGCTTCGGGAGAGTTACATAATTATAATAAACGACATAAGATAAATGTGCGAAATTAACAATTAAAAATATGGGCGTTGGACCCTTTAGCAAAAAATTTAAAGTTAATGAAGAATTAATTAAAGTCAAATATCTTTGGTATTTTGTGTTTTTTAGGATTTAAGGAGAAAAAAGAATTAATTAAAATTAAAATGAAATGTTAAACCTAATTCTAATTATTTTTAAGTTATTAGGAAAAATATTGAATTTTTAACCTAATTTAAATCTAAGTTAATTTACATGCAAAAATTTAATTATAGAAAATAAATAAACTAAACATTATTATTGTAAAAAAAAAGGGAAAATTAAAAAGGAATAAAAAGAATTCATTAAACCTAATTCTACATATTTTTGGATTTTTTATTATTAAAAAGGAATTAATGTTGTAACCTAATTAAACTAAATAATTACATATTAATTTATTTATGAGAATATTAAAATAAAATAATCTATTATATTTTTATCTTTTTCTGATTTTTCTGTATTTTTTATGTATTGTAAAAATAATGAATTAAACTAAAACAATAAAAAAAATAAAAATAATAATTAAAAAAAGATATGAGAAAAATAAAACATTTGCAAACCAGGGTGGGGGTGTAGTCCCAAATGGTGAGGTCAAATTATGAGGAATCTGGCCCAACAAGCAGTGGCCTTTTTGACTTTTTGCCTAGCATGTGGATGCGTTGACTATGGTACATGGTACTCCTTGGATCTGGGCCATTGATCTGGTGCCCTTGGACGCGTGGAGGTTGATTTCTGGGCGTGTATGATGATCCTGGCCTTGGGCGCTGCATGGGAAGATAATTGAAAAAATATTGTTGAGAAAGTAAGAGACCTGGGGTTCGAACCCAGGTCATATGCCTTGCCAATGCCTTCCCTGACCAGTTGTGCCAATTAACGCGCGTTAACATTTAGCATTAAACAAATAATATAAAATAAGTAACGCATATAGATTAGATTTTAGCGCGAAATTCAAAAAGAACCAATCACTCCCTGACACGGTATCGTCTTCCTCGCGTCCCCTGTAACACAAACTCAAAGGCAACAGTTTTCTACGCGTTGCAGAAGGGGTTCTTTGAAAAAATAGCGATTAGCGCTCCTCTGCATATAAATTCATCGCGATGGACGATTATTCTTCGTCTGAACATGCTGGTTTGATTGGCAGTGGTCTGGGTTTCTAATTTTACCTCGTTACAAAACCCCCATTCAGAAGCTCTGTAAACCCTAAAATTTAACAATGGCACAATCGTATATGCAGTATGATAATCAAATTAAGGCACATGGTTAGCATCAGGACAAGATAACAATCATGAATCAACAAATAAAACTTAAGAAAGATACTTAAATCATGATGCACGACTCCAAGTTTTCCTCTGTACAGTTTTGAGTCATTATACCAATTCTTGGAGCTTTTGTGGTTGTTTTTGATTGGAGTACGTTCAGTGAGGGTTCAGGAAGCTATTGAGACAAGAATGGTGCTTTGAATCGACCTCTAGAGTGCTTTTCAGTTTTGAACTTTTTGATGAAAATTCCAAGTTTGATATGTCTCTTCCTGCGCAGCTTAGAGTGTCCTAGCATTAGGGTTTGATTCAGGCATATGTAGTGAAGCTTTTAGGTCAACAAAACTGCACAAAATCCTTTGAATTCAATGGTTTCAATATTTGATTTTATAAGATCTTTTTTGAATCTTTTTTCATGTGTATTTGGTGTCAATTAGCTCCAATCAAACCAAAACTTGCCTAATTAGCATGTGCACGAAATATTGAGTCTAGAATGTGTACAAAAAGATTTTTTAGGTCAAGTTTTATATTTTCCACATATTTATATAATTTAAATGAATTAATATTAATAGAAATTCAAATAAATAAATAAAAATTGAGAAAATACTTCCCTTTGGGCCAAGTGGTCGTGCATAGGCTTGGAATGATGAATCATGGAAGAAAAATGGGCCCATTAGCAAATTTAGGTCATTTGAACCATTGTTGACTTTTCAAAATATCCAAAAATTTCCCAACTTCCACAAGGCATAACTTGCTCAATTTTTAAGCTTTTCACATGTTCTTGGACATTTTGGAAAGGTATTTGAGTCCTCTAACCAATGCCTTTGGTCCCATGTCATTTTGATTTACCAATCTCAAGTTATGGCCTTTGACTTAAAGTCCCTTTTTGTTGACTTTTGAAAATGACCTATAATGTTGAAATTGATAACTTTTTGTGAGAGCATTTCTTGGACTTGAAGTATGAAGATGAGTTGTAGGAAATGTCTTTCTCTAGAAAATGAGCTTTGGATGGAATTTTTCTGATAATCCATGTGAAAGTTATGCCCTGGTCAATTTCAGTTGACTTTTTCAGCTGTCCAAATATAGTAACTTTTGCATCTTTGATGATTTCTGAGCCAAACTTTGAGAATCATGATCAAGAATTGATCAAATGATGTTTGTGGCTTCAAAATGATATGTTGACCAAAAATTTGAACTTTTGACTGTCAAATGACCATTTTGCCCCTACAGTTGACTGTAGTGCAATTTAGGGTTTTGACTGTGCAATTTTGAGCTGAATGCCTTGAAACTTGATATGAAGATGCTTGACCATATTTTTAAGCATGTGAGACTTGATTGGGTCTTTGAAAACTTCCTTTTCTTGATCAGAACCCAAACCCTAGTTTTGACTGTATATGGGACCTTTGCACTGCACAACCCTTGGGGAATTTTGTGACTTGACTTGGCAATTTCTTGGAGAATATGGGAGGGCAAATTTTGGGGTACAACAGTTCCCTCTCCGACGGTGAGTGAGGTGGTAAGTCCTTTTCAGATGTTTCCCTCTCCGACGGTGAGTGAGGTGATAGTCTCCTATGGTTCCCTCTCCGACGGTGAGTGAGGTGGTAAGTCCTTTTCAGATGTTTCCCTCTCCGACGGTGAGTGAGGTGATAGTCTCCTATGGTTCCCTCTCCGACGGTGAGTGAGGTGGTAATCCCTTTTCAGATGGTTCCCTCTCCGACGGTGAGTGAGGTGGTAATTCCTTTTCTAATGGTTCCCTCTCCGACGGTGAGTGAGGCGATAATTCCTTTTCAGATGGTTCCCTCTCCGACGGTGAGTGAGGTGGTAATTCCTTTTCAGATGGTTCACTCTCCGACGGTGAGTGAGGTAATAATTCCTTTTCAGATGGTTCCCTCTCCGAAGGTGAGTGAGGTGGTAATTCCTTTCCTATTGGTTCCCTCTCCGAAGGTGAGTGAGGTGGTAATTCCTTTTCTATTGGTTCCCTCTCCGACGGTGAGTGAGGTGGTAATCCCTTTTCAGATGGTTCCCTCTCCGACGGTGAGTGAGGTGATAATTCCTTCCCTATGGTTCCCTCTCCGACGGTGAGTGAGGTGGTAATTCCTTTCCTAATGGTTCCCTCTCCGACGGTGAGTGAGGCGATAATTCCTTTTCAGATGGTTCCCTCTCCGACGGTGAGTGAGGTGGTAATTCCTTTTCAGATGGTTCACTCTCCGACGGTGAGTGAGGTGATAATTCCTTTTAAGATGGTTCCCTCTCCGACGGTGAGTGAGGTGGTAATCCCTTTTCAGATGGTTCCCTCTCCGACGGTGAGTGAGGTGGTAATTCCTTTCCTTATGGTTCCCTCTCCGACGGTGAGTGAGGTGATAATTCCTTTTCCTTATGGTTCCCTCTCCGACGGTGAGTGAGGTGGTAATTCCTTTCCTTATGGTTCCCTCTCCGACGGTGAGTGAGGTGGTAATTCCTTTCCTTATGGTTCCCTCTCCGACGGTGAGTGAAGTGGTAATTCCTTTCCTTATGGTTCCCTCTCCGACGGTGAGTGAGGTGATAATTCCTTTCCTAATGGTTCCCTCTCCGATGGTGCGTGAGGTGGTAATTCCTTTCCTAATGGTTCCCTCTCCGATGGTGCGTGAGGTGGTAATTCCTTTCCTTATGGTTCCCTCTCCGATGGTGCGTGAGGTGGTAATTCCTTTCCTTATGGTTCCCTCTCCGATGGTGCGTGAGGTGGTAATTCCTTTCCTTATGGTTCCCTCTCCGATGGTGCGTGAGGTGGTAATTCCTTTCCTAATGGTTCCCTCTCCGATGGTGCGTGAGGTGGTAATTCCTTTCCTAATGGTTCCCTCTCCGATGGTGCGTGAGGTGATAATTCCTTTCCTATTAGTTCCCTCTCCGATGGTGCGTGAGGTGATAATTCCCTTTCAGGTTATAATTTCCTTTGGTCCTCTCCCCGACGGTGCGTGAGATGTAATTCCCTTTCAGATTATAATTGCCTATTGGTTCTCTTCCGATACTGCGAAGACGGTAATCCCCACCAAGATTTTTCTCAACGAGCGTTGTTGAAGTTAAAGTCACCCAAGGTTCTCTTACCGTTCATGCTAAGGTAGTAACCACCCCTGGTTCATTCATCATCGTTTGAAGCTCCAGACTCAGCTCTTGTAACCAGTCAGGACACATCTATACCAAGCATCTGAAAACCAGCTCCTGCAACGTGTCAGGTACTCATTCATTCTTTTACAGGTATGCAGGTTCGCGCTAAGGAATCTCCTACGCGATCAACATCCAGATGGCATCTATAAGCCCATCATCCTATCCAGCAACCTCCAAATGGCATCTATAAGCCCATTCCCCACATCAAACTGCTACTATGTGAGCGCAAATTTATGGGCACTCTAGTGTCCAATCATCTTCTACCCTCGGATTACGAAAGGCACGTCCGCCAATCTACATACTCAGGTCTAAGAAGATTGAACAAGGGCAACTGTTGCACCCCAAAATTTGCCCTCCCATATTCTTCAAGAAATTGCCAAGCCAAGTCACAAAATTCCCCAAGGGTTGCACAATGCAAAGGTCTCCTACACAGTCAAAACTAGGGTTTGTGTTCTGGTCAAGAAAATGAAGTTTCCAAAGGCCCAATCAAGTCTCATATGCCTACAAATATGGTCAAGCATCCTCATATCAAGTTTCAAGGCATTCAGCTCAAAATTGCACAGTCAAAACCCTAAATTGCACTACAGTCAACTGTAGGGGCAAAATGGTCATTTGACAGTCAAAAGTTCAAATTTTTGGTCAACATATCATTTTGAAGCCACAAACATCATTTGATCAATGCTTGATCATGATTATCAAAATTTGGCTCAGAAATCATCAAAGATGCAAAAGTTTCCTTATTTGGACAGCTGAAAAAGTCAACTGAAATTGACCAGGGCCTAACTTTCACATGGATTATCAGAAAAATTCCATCCAAAGCTCATTTTGAAGAGAAAGACATTTCCTACAACTCATCTTCATACTTCAAGTCCAAGAAATGCTCTCACAAAAAGTTATCAATTTCAACATTATAGGTCATTTTCAAAAGTCAACAAAAAGGGACTTTAAGTCAAAGGCCATAACTTGAGATTGGTAAATCAAAATGACATGGGACCAAAGGCATTGGTTATAGGACTCAAAGACCTTTCCAAAATGTCCAAGAACATGAGAAAAGCTTAAAAATTGAGCAAGTTATGCCTTGTGGAAGTTGGGAAATTTTTGGATATTTTGAAAAGTCAACACTACTTCAAATGACCTAAAATTGCTAATGGGCCCATTTTTCTTCCATGATTCATCATTCTAAGCATGTTCACGACCACTTGGCCCAAAGGGAAGTATTTTTCTCATTTTTTATTTATTTATTTGAATTATTATTTATATTAATTCATTTAAATCATTTAAATATGTGAAAAATATATAACTTGACCTAATAAATCTTTTCATGCATATTTTGCCTTCAATATTTCGTGCATAGGTCAATAGGGAAAGATTTGGTCTGATTTGAGCATAATTGATACAAGAGTACATGGAAAAGATTGAAAACATAATGGTGAAAAATCAAATATTGAAAACCATGATTGCAAGAGATTTTTATCAATTTTCTTAACCTAATTGATTCACTACAAATGCTTGAACACAACCCTAATGCCTGGGGACTGAAAGCTGCGCTCATAAGCCATTGACAAACTTGGAAATTTCTCTAAAAAAGTCAATTCTGAAAACAAGGTTAGAGAGCGATTCAAGGCCTAATTTTCATTCTTATAGCTTCCTTGGAGACCATTGATCACATTCCAATCAAAAACAACAGTCCAGACGCGAGGAATTGGTATACAGAAATCCACTTTTCTCTTATATTTTTCAAATTCGTATTTCCAGATTTAAGCGTTTTCATGGCGTTTTGATTATGCATTTATATTGAGTAATGTGTTTTGAAGCTAACTGGATGAATTAATTGTGTTTTTATGAGCTATATAAGAAATCGCCATTGTTAAAATTTAGGGTTTGCAGAGCTTCCAATTGGGGATTTTGAAACCAAGTAAAATTGGGACATAGGACCTTGATCATTAGAACAAGCGCCTTTGGACGGACAGAAACCAACCCTCGCGCTCAATTTATGAGCGACTGAGGGCTAGTCGCTATTTTCTGGAAACAGGCCTAAGAGAGCGTCTTCAAAACCGTGGCCTTTGTTTTTATTATTTTTCAGGAACGAAGAAGAAGACCTCGTGGCCAACAACCATTGGTTCGTTTAAATTTCGCGCGCTTCCAAGCAACTAACCCACGTTTTCTCTTTTATTAATTGTGGTTTATTTATATATCAAATATGTTAATTGGCACAGTTGGTTGGAGCAAGCGCTGGTAATACACATGACCTGGGTTCGAGCCCCAGGTCTTATATATGTCCATATTATTTTTCTATAAATCTTTCCATGCAGCGCTAGCGGTAAGGCACACCATATTCCATCACTATCAAGCCAGCCACGCGTCTAGCTGCTTCAGATCAAAGGCTCAAGGTTGCTGAACACCATAAGCGCTGGTCAACATGTCAGTAGGCCATCTGGAAAGTCAAACGGACCCAGGGTTTTTGGGCCAGATTATACAAAGTCCTACCTCCATATTGGGACTTCACCCCCCTGGTTTGCTATTTTCTTCATATTGTATTTTTTTTCAATTATTGTTTTATTTATTGTTTTGATTCAATTAATTATTTTTACCAAATATAAAAAATATCTAAAAATCAGAAAAGACAAAAAACATAATAAATATGCTATTTTAATTATTTTCATAAACAAATTAGCATGTAATTAATTAGTTTTAAATTAAGTTACAATTTTAATTCTTTTCATAATAAAAATCTAAAAAATGTAGAATTAGGTTTAGTTAATTTTTATTCTTTTAATTTTTTCCTTTTTTCATCATAATACTTATTTATTTATTTATTTTTATAATTAAATTGTACATAAAAAAAAAAACTTTAGATTTAATTTAGGTTAAATTTTAATACTTTCATAATAAATTTAAAAACCATTAGAATTAGGGTTAGTTAATTTTAATTAGTTCTTTTTGCTATTGAATCTTAAAAAACACAAAAATACCAAAAACATTTTCTTTTAAATTTTAATTTTAATTCCTTATTAATTTTAATTTTTGCAAAAGGGTCCAACGCCCATATTTTTAATTGTTTAATTTCACATGTTTATTTTATGTCATTTAAATAATTATGTATCTCTCCCAAAGCTTTGTAACATTTACTTTCCGCACTCTTATTTGCTTTATCTATTTTTCTGTCAAATCGGGTCCGGTTTAATTTTGGCGATGTGGACCCGCGCCTTTTGTAATAGCTTAGAATTTACTTTTTCGCAACTTTTAACTGTTAACAAAAAGCATGAAAGAATGTATGGCCTTAAATAAAATCAAGCGTAGATCACAATGAACATGACAAGACAAATATCTGAAAACGACACACGAATCGCACACACCACCCCTAGGGTACGCCTCACTGTTGCCTTGCCCTTCGAAAGGTGATCGTCGAGTAGAGGATGTCTTAGTAAGTCCTCATGATCCGGGAACCTGGCATGAGGGTAGCTTCTAAGGTGTCTTCCCATTGCTCTGGTGATCACCATGTCCCTACAACCTTCGAATTGACCCGAACACCCCCAACGGTGGTGCTACCTACCTCTCAATGGTGGGATGGCATTACTTTAAAGGACATTTACACAGACAAATTCCTTAGGGTAGGTAGGTTCTCGTAGATACTTGCTCTCTTCAAAAACAAACAAAAATCTTTTCACACCGACACTTTTCAAAAGATTTCCAAACAATTTTTCAAACACTCTGACACAAGAGTCGATCTGGAATTTTCAAAGAAACTTTTTTAAAACCCACATTGAAAAGCAAACAACATTTTTGAAAACACAATGAGCAAGTATCTAAGAGCCCATGGATAACCATGGATAGAAAGGGTGCTAACACCTTCCCTTTCTATAACCTACCTCCCGAACCGAGAGCAATCTCTATAAGGAATTTTTCTGTGCTTTTGTCCTTTCCATTTGGAGAAAATAAAAGACGGTGGCGACTCTTGCTTCCGCGACATTTCGCGAACCAGCGTTAAACAGTCAGTTCCAGATCCACCGATCACAATATACTTGGACATTATTATTCTGATAAGACTCATCCCCATTTGTAAACATTTGTACCCCCATCCCCGGATACTGTTTTGTAATAACTTAGACTTTAAATGCCCGCAATTTATCGCTTTCAATATATTGTATAGTAATTAGGGTTGGTATGCGAAGATTCAAAATCAATCGCTAGATGACCTAATACAAGACAAGTGTATGAAAATCAATACACAATTCACACTTGCACCTCTAGGGTAACCTCGCTTGTTGCCTCGGAATATGCAATCATGTCCCTCGAGTATGAGACACTCTAGCAAATGCCCCTTTGATAAACAAAGATCGTAGTCCCTCGATGACCCTCGATGTTGCCTCTGATAAAACGATCACGTCCCTTACAAAATTGCTAGAGCGTCTCACAAGTTGCTTTCAATGATTGTACACGATGACCCGCGCCTGTCCCGTTTAACATCCTAACACAAGGTTATTCACCAAATACAATGGTGAAATAACATTGTCAAAAGGGTTGAAAACATAAGAAAGATCTTTGAGTAAAATAGGGTAGACAACTTTTAGTTACTTGATCAAAAAGCTTGCAAAACATCCTTGCTACTTTCAAACACACATCACAACACAACTTCAAAACATTTTCCAAAAACAAACTTTCAAAATATTGAAATATCTTTTCAAAAAGACACACACCTTTGTATATATTCAAACAAGAATCATTACAAAGGTTGCCTAGACAAGGCCTCTTTTTCAAAGCATTTTCAAAACCACACACACAAAGCACCATTTCAAATAATTGAAAAGCAAAGGCAAGTTATCTAAAACAAGTAACTAAGAGCCCATGGAAAACCATGGATGAAAAGGGTGCTTGCACCTTCCCTTTTCATAATCTACCCCTCGAACCCAAGAAAACATCTCAAAGGTCTTTCCTGTGCTTTTTGACCTTTCCTTAGGATAAAATAAAAAGTCGGTGGTGACTCTTGCTAACCCGCACAAGTGCGAAAATAAACGCAAAATCCCAAGTCAGTTCTCCCACTGTATCACAGGGATAATCTTTTAATGGCGACTTCACTAGGGATAATCTTCCAGACTCTACTGGGGACAATCTTCCAGACTCCTCTGGGGATAATCCTCTGGACTCCACTGGGGATAATTTTTAGTTCTGATGATAGATAAACTCTGCTTGGGGAGAATCTTACTGACTTATTCGCGGTTACGAGCCTCAAATGGGGAGAATTAACACCACTGTTCTTTTCTTACTCTGCGGGGAGTGAATGTACCTCAGTCATATTCTTCAGCTAGCTTTATTCTTGTACCTGGTGAATAGAGCAACTGTAAGGTCTGGACATTTCTTGTTTGCCCCTGTTTCTGATATTACGAGTAATCGTCTTTTGTTTCGCACGTAAATATTTATGAGCAATAATTATTGTCAAATGCATATATAAAAAATAAACATTGGACGTTCTTGTAAAACAAAACAAAAAAAGGAAAACAATTTGAAATTTCTTTGTGAAAATGAATCATATTGATTTGAAGTTTGGCCTGTAAATAGGAGTTTTTGTACAAGAGGTTGATGTCCTAGTAAGAGAACGCCGCCGAATGATAGAATTTACACAATTTGTGAAAAACAAAGAAAAAAACAAATATGTGAATAATCCCACTGAGTTCCAACTCTGCTATTTCTCTTATGTCTTTGAGCGTCTCATCACTTTGCTACTTGGTTGAAGGTAGATCAGATTGATTAGTTCCATCCGAGCTTGATAGTCGATACCGGAGTCTGGTTGCAAGATGATCCAATGAGACATAGTGTTACGCTTTGATCCCTAATTTTTGGCTGGACCGCCCTTTCGGGTTTTCAGTCCACCGGGATACCCTTTTATGCCCAAGCAACCTTTTCAGGTTTTCGACTTGCCAGGTGTACAGTTTTTTCATTTTCATCCCTTATTTTTTCCCGAACCCTTTTGGTTCACCAGGAAGCCTTTATTTTTGCCTAGGCCAGTCAACCTAGCGGGTCTTTGATTATGCGTAGTATTTTTTCACTATGTCTGCATTGACGGGGTGAGGAAGGTCGTCACCATCCATGGTGGTTAGAATCATAGCTCCTCCCGAGAAAATGTTCTTAACCACAAATGGCCCTTCGTAAGTAGGGGTCCATTTGCCCCTGGGATCACCTTGTGGCAGACTGATGCGCTTGATGACAAAATCCCCGACTTGATACTCTTGTCGTCTAACTTTCTTGTTAAATGCCTTGCTCATCCGCTTTTGATACGTCTGACCATGACAAATAGCAGTAAGTCTTTTCTCGTTGATTAAGTTCAGTTGATCAAACCGGGTCTGGATCCAGTTGTCTTCTCTTAGACCTGCATCCTTCATAATCCGAAGAGAGGGTATTTGAACTTCAATGGGCAAGACTGCCTCCATACCATATACCAAGGAATAGGGTGTTGCCCCTATTGACGTCCGCGCTGAGGTACGGTACCCATGAAGAGCGAATGGTAACATCTCATGCCAGTCTTTGTATGTCACCGTCATCTTCTGCACAATCTTCTTGATGTTCTTATTATCCGCTTCGACAGCCCCATTCATCTTCGGCCGGTAGGGAGAAGAGTTGTGATGCTGTATCTTGAACTGCTTGCAGAGCTCAGTGATTATTGTATTGTTGAGATTTGTACCATTGTCTGTAATGATCCTCTCTGGTACACCGTATCGACAGATCAGATTGTGCCGAATGAACCTTGCTACAACATTCTTGGTTACTGTAGCAAAGGAAGCTACCTCAACCCACTTCGTAAAATAGTCAATTTCTACCAGGATGAAACGATGCCCGTTAGACGCGGTATGTCTGATCTCGCCGATCATATCGATGCCCCACATTGCAAAAGGCCAAGGAGCGGTCAAGACGTTCAGAGGAACTGGAGGTATGTGCACCTTATCAACATAAACTTGGAACTTATGACAGGTCCGAGAATGCTGATAACAGTTGGCTTCCATAGTAGACCAATAATATCCTGCCCATAGGATTTTCTTCGCCATGGTATGTCCATTGGAATGAGTTCCTAAAGTACCTTCATGCAACTCCGCCATGATCCTTTCTGCCTCGTTCTTATCCACACATCATAGTAAGGTTGAATCATGGTTACGCTTGTAAAGGATGCCATTGCTGATGAAGAACTTCGCAGCGAACCTCCTCAGAAACTTCCTAACATTAACAGATGCACCCTCGGGGTATTCCTGAGCCTCAAGATACCTCTTTACCTCGTGAAACCAGGGTTTATCTTCTACTTCTTCAGTCTCAATATCACAGCAGTGTGTCGGTTCGTCCAACCTCTCAATGGTAATCCAGGGAGCTTCATTGTCCCACCTAACCTTGAACATAGAAGACATCGTAGCTAGCACGCCCGCTAACTGATTCTCCTCTCTTGGGAAGTGTTAGAAGGTTATCTCCTCGAAGTGTGGGAGCAACGTCAGTACATACTCTTTGTAAGGAATAAGATTTGGGTGCTTCATATCCCACACGCCTTTGATCTGACTGATCACGAGAGCGGAATCTCTGAATACACTCAAGAACTTGATCCTTAGGTCAATAGCTGAACGTAGACCCATGATGCATGCTTCATACTCCGCCGTGTTGCTGGTGCAGTTAAAACATAATCGGGCGGTAAGCGGAGTATGACAACCTTCAGGAGAGATGATCATGGCGCCAATGCCATTACCCAAAGTGGTTGAAGCTCCATCAAAGTACATAGACCATCGGGATCCTTCCTCGGGTCCTTCATCCGGTCCAGGTTTCTCGCAGTCGGTCACCAACATGATGTTCTCATTCGAGAATTCGAAGTTCATGGACTGGTAATCATCCACTGCCTAATGCGCCAAATTATCTGCCAACACACTTCCCTTGATTGCCTTTTGGGTCATGTACTGGATGTCATACTCAGTCAAGATCATCTGCCATCTTGCTATTCTTCTGGACAAGGCAGGCTTTTCGAAGATATACTTGATTGGGTCCATCTTTGATATCAATAGAGTGGTGTGAGTCATCATATACTATCTCAGCCGGCGAGCAGCCCATGCCAAAGCGCAGCAAGTTTTCTCAAGCAATGAATATCGGGTCTCGCAGTCGGTAAACTTTATGCTAAGGTAGTAAATAGCATGCTCTTTTCGGCCAAACTCGTCATGCTGCCCCAGCACGCACCCCATTGAATTGTCGAGTACTGTCAAGTATAAGATCAAAGGTCTCCCTTCAATTGGAGGCATCAGAATAGGTGGATCTTGGATATATTCTTTGATCCTTTCGAAAGCGGCTTGACAATTATCATTCCATCTTACCACTTGATCTTTCTTCAGCAGCTTGAAGATTGGCTCACAAGTAGCAGTCAAATGTGAAATGAATCGAGCAATGTAATTCAATCGTCCCAAAAAGCCTCTGACTTCTTTTTCTGTTCGGGGAGCTGGCATCTCCTGTATAGCCTTCACCTTTGCGGGATCCACCTGAATACCTTTACCACTAAAGACGAAACCCAGTAGCTTACCAGACCTCACCCCGAAGGTGCATTTGTTCGGGTTTAACCTCAACTTGTACAACTTCAACCTGTCAAATAGCTTCTGAAGATGGTCAAGATGTTCTTCTTCAGTCCGGGACCTTGCAATCATGTCGTCGACGTATACCTCAATCTCATGATGAATCATGTCGTGGAACAAAGTGACCATGGCGCGTTGATACGTTGCCCCTGCATTCTTCAATCCGAAGGGCATGACTTTGTAGAAAAAGGTACCCCACTGCGTGACGAACGTTGTCTTCTCCATATCCTCGGGAGCCATCTTAATTTGATTGTAACCAAAAAAACCGTCCATAAAAGAGAAACCCTTATGCTATACGATGTTGTCAACCAGAACATCGATATGAGGCAGTGGGAAATCATCTTTGGGACTCGCCCTTTTCATATCCCTATAGTCCAAACACATATGAACCTTACCATCTTTCTTCGACACTGGAACCACGTTGGCAACCCACTGTGGGTAAGAAGTAACTGCTAGAAAACCGACATCAAACTATTTCATAACCTCAACTTTGATTTTCTCAGACATCTCTGGGCGTATTCGGAGAACTTTCTATTTTACTGGATCACAGTCTTCTTTTGTTGGCAAGCAGTGAACCACAATATCAATGTCTAAACCAGGAATATCTTCATAAGACCAAGCGAAGATCTCAACATAGTCGCGTAGCATTTGTATCAACCGTTGCTTAACACTAGATTCCAGATTTGCACCGATCTTGACCTCTTTCTTGTCTTCTTCTGTACCCAGATTTAATGATTCCACTGGCTCTTCATGCGGCTGTATGGCCCTCTCTTCCTGAAGTAACAGTCTAGCAAGTTCCCCAGGCACTTCACAATCATCCTCACCTTCGTCCTCGACTTGGTTGATCGTACTTTCGAAGTCATAACTGGCAGTAGGAGAGTCGTTATCAGTGGGATCTAGAGTGGATGTGGACCTGTATTATGATATGTGAGTGTGTGTAAGACAAATAGCTGTTTTGAAAGGTAGAAAAGAAAAACAAGGAGCACAAAATTTGTAATGCAAGAAAACGTACAATGCTTTATTGATGATATATGGAAATGACAAACATTAAGCCCTCACAAACAAAGCCACGGTGTCTCGGGCAAGGCTCGGGGCCGTAAAAGTTTCAAATTGTCTGTTACAAGTCTCAAAACAAAAGTCTATTACTGTGTAATAAAAGAAACGGGCACGAAGTCCTTTGCCGTCCAATTGTTCAAGCCACCGTCGGTAGTCGGGTAAATCCAGCTGTCGAAATCTGACTCTTCATTATCATCTCCAATTGCATTGACTCCCGCGTCATGTTTTGGCATAGGAGCCGTTATGACGTTAGGTTTTTCTGGTGCGTCAAACTCAATTTCCTTAGCTTCAATCAAATCTTGCACCTTATTCCTCAAGGCCCAGCAGTTGTTGGTATCATGCCCTGGGCTATCAGAGTGATAGGCATAGCGGGCGTTCGGATTATACAGCGGAGAGGTGGTACTGGGATTCTTCGGAGCTTCCCTTAGAGTTACCAGGTTAGTCTTCAACAATTGCGGTAAAATTTGAGACAAGGTCATGCTGAGTCGAGTATACTGTCTTTGCGGCCTCTCTACTCTTTGCTTATTGTTGTGTTGTGGGGCAACAATAGGTCTCGATATTACCACCACATTCACTGCTTGGCGGCACCCAGGTCAGTTTTGGCTCCTCGAGCTGTAAACTACACTAGATTCCTTCTTGAAAGGCTTCTTTTCTGTACTCGATGAAGCACCTTTCTGTATCTTGCCATTTCTAATACCAGCTTCCACTCTCTCCCCAGTCATAATCAATTCAGTGAACCCAGACGATGAACTACCGATCAAATGATTGAAATATGGACCAGACAAAGTCCCAAGAAACATATCCACCAACTCCCTATCAGACAGAGGGGGTTGTACTCTTCCAACCAGATCTCTCCATTTCTGAGCGTAGTCCTTAAAACCTTCGCTCGCACCCATAGACATACTCTGAAGTTGAGAACGCATGGGAGCAAGGTCGGCATTATACTGGTATTGCTTGTAAAAAGCAGCAACAAGGTCCTCCCAGTTGCGGACATTAGCTCCTTCCAGTTGATATAATCATTCAAGTTGAGTCCCTGACAGACTATCTTGAAAGAAATGAACCCAAAGGTTCCTATCAGCAGTGTATGGTTGAATCTTTCTGATGTATGAGCGGAGGTGTAGCTTTGGGAAGGATGCTCCATCATACTTAGCAAATACAGGAGCTTTAAACTTATATGGGATTACCACCCCAGATGCTAGTCCCAAATCTCCAAAGTCCAAACCGGGTACCTTCTGAACCTCCATGGCACTCAGACGGTCTTCAAGTTGTTTGTACCTATCCTCAGCAGAAGGATACTGGTCTTCATCAAAATCAGTGTCATTGTCAGAAACCACAGGGCTAGGACCCTTCCTTTCCTCTTTATTCTCTCCTCCTCCAGATGAATGAGACAAATCAACTTCCTGTCGCAACCTGTTCGCAAACCTATGACCCATATTCAGGAGGACCACCTTCTTCTTTTTCTTCTTCTTGTCCTTTAAGATGAGAGTCTTCAAATCTTGTTGACTCTTGGCCAAGTTCAAGAACATCCCCTGGAACTAAGCATTCTGAGCTTGAAGAGCCTTAATAGCCTGATCAGTAGGTGTTTCAGAAGACATGTTGTGCTGAATTAAACAACGAAGAAGATGAGAAACCTGTAATGGTACCTGTAATGAGGTGCATGGTAATGGAATGCGTATGAAATGATTTCAAAGACTTAGGGAGATTCAAATTTGTAAACCAAAATAAAACACACTTTATTAGATTAAAACTTGAAATAATGTTTAACAAATTCCCTTAAGGTGTTTATAAAAGAAATGAACTGAAAAGCAAATCTAAACTATAAATAAAGGACATCAGAAATCCCATGGTCGTTTTCCTTTCATGCTGACATAATCGTTAATTATCCTCTCATTCTCAAGCTGTCTTGTAAGCTTCAAGATCTTCCGCTCCTGCTCATGATACTTCTCTCTGTAGGTATCCCTTTCTTCCTTTAGCTGGATCCAAGATCTCTTCAATGCCCCCAGATCAGTAGGCATATAGGGATGGAGGACTGTATAAGGAACCCCTTCTTCATTGGTATGCTCCACAATCACCGGCAAAAGAGCTTCATATGGCATTCCCAACTTTTGAGCACGGGCTCGAACCCACTGGAGATATGGTTTCATCAGGAGAGAAGTCTTCATTCCTAGCTCATGTGGATCAGACCTGTTCACCCTGTCCCAAGCATGTATAAACCGACGGCGATGTCCCTCAACATCCCCCTTGAAGTCAAAACCAATGCCTGTAAGCAGCAGCTCATGAGGACCGTCTCTCCGAGCTCGTCCAAACTGTCGTAAAGCCAAACAAGGATTATAGGTTATTCCTCCTCTAATTACAAGCAATGGAACATTGGGGTATTCCCCACACTGATCAATGACAGCTACCCTTTATATGTCTTTAGAACTCCAAAGGATGTTTGTATGAGCAAGGGACATGATTCTGTAAGCCCAACCTACACCTTCCTCATTCTTCAATACAAATTTGGGGAGGTGGGAAATAAACCACATCGCCAGGAGTGGTGTACAACACATGAGAGTTCCCCTTCTCCGAACGGTACGGGTATAAAGAGCATGCAGAATATCACCTAGAAGAGTAGGCACTGGGTTATGAGACATGAAAATCTTGACTGCGTTCACATCAACGAAAGAATCTGGATTTGGGAACAGAACCAAGCCATAGATGAGGAGATCCGGGATGTATTCAAATGCTTGAAATTCCAAACTATCCCAGAACTGTTGAGCTTGATCGATCAAGAACTTAGCCAAGAAACCTTTAACCCCACTCTGAATCTCCCAGTTAGATACTACATCAGCCATTTTTAGATGTAGGGCTGAAGAAATATCGTCTGGCCTAGGAGCTATATCCAAACCTGTATAGGGTGTCTGCTCTAGAATAGATATGCCAAGTAAATCAGAAAACTCCTCTAAAGTAGGGACCAACTGATAGTCTGGGAAGGTAAAACAATGATGCATCGGGTCAAAGAACTGGAACAACACACTTATCATTTGCTCATCCAACTTTGAAGTGACCAGGCTAAGGAGATGACCATGTCTTCTAACAAAGGCGTAAGTATCAGGAACTTTTGAAACCAAATCTCTAAGCTGAGCAGGGATTTGCACGAAGTTGACTCGAATGGTATTTCTGCGCATAGAAGCCATGATCTACAAAATAGAACAAAGATGAATCCCCTCGATCTTTGAAATGGTTAGTCTAATGAAATATGCATGCGATGTAATGATGCATGATTTCATGATAAAAACACACCATAGGTATCACAGATAGCAAACATGGTAAAGGCAAACAAGTCACACAATAGCCCTTAAATTTCAGGCTGGCGTGGAGTTTAGGTACTACCCTCTTGCAGTTTAGTTGGTTCAACCTATCCTAATAATAGTAACCGGGTTCTAGAGGTTCTCAATATCACTGACCATCATCCATCGGTCATAGTTTCAGCTCACGCAATCTTTTCTTGCGGCCGGAACCATTGCGAGAGTATGGTCTCAATGAGTATAGCATCCTGCTACTTTCTATGGCCAAGTTGGTCAATTATAGGTTCTAAGGTCAGTTTATGCTTAATGACCCATATAGCAGCCCCATACTCTCGTTGTTTCTCCACAAGGGATATCGGTACCAACTAATGTGCCACATCAACGTAGCTACTTCTTCAACCGTATCGGTCTATGTCGTACAGTTCCCTCACAGTCTATTGCTACTTACCTAAAAGGTATCCCCCAGATCCAGGTTAGGATCTATAGTAACTCCGATACAAAGCCCACAAAGATAAAGTAATCAAATCAAACATTAGAAAACAATATGATGAACTAATCCTAAGGTACACCTCACTTATTAACTCCCCAGCAGAGTCGCCAGTTCTGTGATACGGTGGGAGAACTGACTGTTTTTGGAATGCTGGTTTGCGTTTTGCGTTTGTTTTCGCAAAATGTCGCGGTAAGCAAGAGTCGCAACCGACTTTTATTTTATCCAACAAGGAAAGGAAAAAAGCATAGAAAAAATCCTTTTTCGAGATATTTCTGAGTACGGGGGGTAGATTATAGAAAGGGAAGGTATTAGCACCCTTTCTATCTGTAGTTATCTACGGGCTCTTAGGTACTTGCTCATTATTTTCAAAATTGTTTTCTTTGTGTTTGTGGGTTTGGAAATTTTTTTTTTAACTTCGATTTAAGTCTTGCTTCTTTCCTCAAGAGTGTAATGAAGTGTTTTTGAAAACTTATTTGTAAAAGTGTAAGTGTGAAAGAGTTTTGTTTTATTTGAGCAAGTATCTAAGAACTAATCTACCTACTCGAAAAAGGAATCGTTCTATGTTTGTTTCCTTTAGACAATGCTATCCCACTATTAGTGAGTAGGTAGCACCGTCGTTGGAGTTTAAGGGTCAATTCGAAAGAGGGACATACGGTCACTAAAGCAATGTTAGGACGTCTTAGTGGTAACTCTAATGCCTTAGATCATTTATCCGAGGCAACAATATCCGAGGTAACCTTTCCGAGGCAACTATGATCTTTTAGACAAGAGGGGGACCTCTAAAACAACCTATACTCAATGACCGTTTAGGAAGGCAACCAAGTGGGAATGTACCCTAAGAGTGCGCATGTGCGAGTGTGTTAATTTTAGTTATTTATCTTTGCACATGTTTAGGGTGATCTAACTGTTTTAAGATTAAACATTCATTCTTGTCATGCATCCTAAATCATACATCTAACAGTTAATATTTTGCGGAATTTAAAATGCGGAAATTAAACTAAGCTATTACAAGGCTTCGGGTATTTACATAGCCAAAAACAAACCCTTCGAAATTAAAGCGATAAATGTAGAATAAACATCCTAATTAAACTATTACATCCCATGAGCAGTTACATTAAATATCGTAAAAAAATAAATAAAAGCGGTAAAGGTAAATAAACGTCCTAATTAAATTATTACAAACTGTGAGCAGATATAATAATTGGGCAAAATAATAATAAAGCGCGCGATTAAAAATTAGATCGACGAGAAATTAGGGCTTTGACCCTTCTATCCTAATTAAAAAAAAATGTTTTTTTGTTATTTTTAATATTTTTTAAGAAAAGAAATTAGATTTTTAAATTAAATGCAAAATTGATTGGTTATTAAATTAATTAATGAAAATAATTAAATGACATATTTTTGTGTTTTTGTTATTTTAGGAAAGAAATAAAATAATTAAGTTAGTAATAAAACCTATTTATTCTAATTAATTTTAATTATGTAAAAAGAAATTAAAGTTGTCTAATAATTAATAACCTAATTAAATAAATTACTTCTTTTTTTTTAATAAAAATAAATATCTTGAATTTAATTGGATAGAAAAATGTTGTGATTTTTTGATAAAAAAGAAAATAATTTGTTGGGTTAGTAAAATAAATAAATGAAATAATATAAATATAAAAGAATTAGAGAAAAGCAAACTGGGCCTGCAATGTAGGGGTGCAATCATCAGAAATCTCTAGGCCCGAATCTTCAAAATCTTCATGCTCTAACTGTGGTGTTTTTTTTATATTTGCGTGGAACCTATGATTCAAACATCCATAACTGTTCTATATAAACTCAAGCAAACGCTAGAATACCATAAAATGTGATTAAAATTAGAGATTCGAAATTTAAAATTTTACCAAATCGGTGTTGTCAAATGGGGGCATGCTAGGCGTGTGATGGATTGCTCTTAGGCCTTGTAAGACTCTTGAGGACTTCAAGAGGATGGTTTGAGGCTTGATGTCAATTGAGAGAGACCGGGACCTCGAGATATGACTTGCACCAATTCTTTGATTTCTAGAGAGCTTTTTGAAGAGATTTTTGAAGAGCTTTTTGAGAGCTTTTTAGAGAGGATTTTCATCCCTTTCAAGCTTGTATGGATCTATATTTATAGAGGAGAATGAGGAGACAAGAAAGCATGGAAAGAATCTCCCTCATAATGTTGTGTTTTAAGACCATGATCAAAATTTGAAAAAAATGCCATATTTGATGATTTTATGCCATTTTCATATGTGGATGAACCTGGACATATTTGAAGAGTTATTGCATGGAATCAATTGACATAAACCAGCATAAAACTTTCCCAAAATGGATTCACATCAAAATTTATATTATTTATATTATTTATTTATTTAATTTTGAATTTTAATGAATAAAATATCAAAATAAGTAGCATAAATAATAGAAAAATGTATGGGTGGGCTTAGAGGTCGTGGACCATGTTAGGAATGAGTTTCAAACTTGAAAAGATAGGCCCATTTGGAAAAAATCCAAGTTTGGTCAATATTTGCTTCATGCATTTTTACAAAAATTGTCCAACTTTGACAATGCATATCTCTCTCAATTTTAACCTTATGAGGGTGTTCTTGGACTTTTTAAAAAGCTTAAGATGTCCCCTAAGATACCTATTTGGTTTCATCTCAATTGGATCTTCAATGTTCATGTAAGAAGCTTTGACCCAAAAGATGTTTTTGTTGACTTTCCAAAATGACCTATAATGTCCAAATTCATAACTTCTTGTGAGTGCATATTTTGAACTTTGGAGATGAAGATGGATTGTAGGGAATTTCAACCTATTCAAAATGAGCTTTGGATGGGTCATTTCTCATAAAGTATGAGAAAGTTATGCTTGGTCAAAGTTGAGTTGACTTTTCCTACAAAACCCTAATTTAGCAACTTTTGAGTCTTGATGAATTATGAGCAATCCTTGATGAATCATGATCAAACCTTGATCAAATGATTAAATATACTTCAAAATGAGGATGTTGATGAAAAATCTTGAAGTTTGACTGTATGTGGGCCACAGTTGACTTTTTCCCTAGCAAAGTCGATTTTTAGGCCTTTCAGCAATTGACTGAGCAAACTTCCTCTGCAAGGCTTGAAACTTGAAATGGATGATCTTGAGAACATATTAGGACAATGTTGAGCATTTGGGGTCCCTTGGACTCAAGTATCTTGATGCAACATGAAACCCTAATTTGAGGTAGACTGCCTTAGGAGAGAGCTTGTCTGGCCAACCCTTGGACTACCTTGAGCAACTTGGGGATCTTTCTTGAAATGTTTTGAGAAATATGGTAGGGAAAATTTTGGGGTACAACACCTGGTCATATGAAGACATGACGAGACTAGACACAAATATAGTAGTTCATCATCTTCCGACTAAAGAAAACTGCCCTCCGGTAAAGCAAAAAGTTCGTCGTATGCGTCCTGAGATGTCAGAGAAGATTAAAGCAGAGGTTATGAAGCAGTTCAACACAAGGTTCTTAGCAGTCACCTCTTATCCGCAGTGGGTTGCTAATGTGGTTCCAGTACCTAAGAAAGATGGTAAAGTACGAATGTGTGTGGATTACAGAGACCTACAAAGGGAAAGCCTAAAAAATGACTTCCCGCTTCCCCACATCGATGTTCTGGTTGACAACACCGCACAACACAAAGTCTTTTCCTTCATGGAGGGTTTCTCTGGCTACAATCAGATCCAAATGGCACATGAAGACATGGAGAAGACAACCTTTGTTACACAGTGGGGCACTTTCTGCTACAAGGTGATGCCGTTTGGGTTGAAGAATGCTGGGGCAACTTATCAGTGAGCTATGGTAGCTCTGTTCCATGACATGATTCACCATGAGATAGAGGTTTACATCGATGACATGATATCCAGGTCCCAAACTGAGGAAGAACGTCTTGATCATCTACAAAAGATGTTTGATAGGTTGAAGATGTACAAACTAAGGTTAAATCCGAACAAGTGCACCTTTGGGGTAAGGTCTGGTAAGCTTCTGTGATTCATCGTCAGTGACAAAGGTATTAAGGTAGACCATGCAAAGGTGAAGGCCATACAAGAGATGTCGGTTCCCCGTACTAAGAAGGAAGTTAGAGGTTTCTTGGGTCGCCTAAATTACATTGCCTGATTCATTTCACATCTGACTGCTACTTGTGATCCAATCTTCAAGCTTCTGAAGAAAGATCAAGTGTGTTGTACCCCAAAATTTTCCCTCTCATTTTATCAACATTTCTCATCACAAGGCTCTTGGAACTCAAGATCAAGCTAGGGTTTGCTCTGCTCAAGACATCTCCTTGCACTGTTGACCTGAAGTTAGGGTTTGAGTTTGCACAGGGATGTTTTGACCTACAATGCTCAAAGTTACTTTCATATTTCATGCTGGACTCATAAGTTTGCCCATACCGAGTTTCAAGCCTTGAATCAAATTTTTGCCCAGTCAATTGGACAGTTGACCTAGAAATCAACTGTATTGGGAAAAAAGTCAATTGTGACCAATCTACAGTCAAACCTCGTGAATTTTGACCCACGTCAACATTATGAACTCATATGATCCATTTGATCAAGTTTGGACCACAAATCCACAAGAAATTTAATCAGATCACCAAAAGGGCAAAATGGTCATTTTTAGGGTTTTGACTGTACAAAGGCAATTTTTGACTGTTTAACCTAGCCAATGGAAAATTAAGCTCAACCATGGTCTCAAGGACTCAATGATATTATCTTGAACTAATCAACAAGTTCAAAAGATCTCAAATGCATAGGATTGACAGATGAATTTTTCAGTCAACTAATCAAAATTTGACTGTATACTGAAAAGTCAAACTTTGACTTCTTGGTCAAAATCAAGTGCCAGGGGTCATTTTTCATCAAGATGTGTCAAATTATAAAACTTGTTCATCAAGAAACCCAAAATTGCAAATTAGGGTTTGAAATTGAAAATTTTCATAACTTAGAATTTTTCTAAGTTATGAAATTTTCTTAATTTTTCCTAACTTTGTCCCACATTTTCACCAAGATGAAAATGGATTCAAAAAAAACTTACAACATGAAAGTTGTATTCCATCACAAAGTCTACAACTTTGATTCACAAAGTTTTCTCAAAATAATCTTGGATCTCAAGTTATGATTTTTGGAACAAGGGTCCCTAAAACATTTAACTTAGAGAAATTTTGCCCTAGTTTAGGCAGGATTTTGACCCATCTTCTTGGCCATTTTTCACATAGTTCCACTTGTAGTATCAAGTTGCATTTCAAAGATGGATTATAGTACTTGTTACAAGCTTTCCAAATTTTCCAAGAACTCCTCAAACACATTTGTGGTTAGGGAGAATCGAATGCTTGAAGTTGGAAAAAACTCACTTTGTAACCATGGCCAATACATGTTCATACAAGTTGCAAAATCTGACCAAACTAGCTTTGTACTTGATTACAGGTCTCTAAACCAATTTACACTCAAAAATTGAATGCAAATACATTGGACATTGGTGTTATTCTGATCATTAGAGCTTGGCACAATGAATAATTCCATTTTGGGCATAAATGTAGCACATCCATTTACAAAAAGCATGCTTTATGTCAAGTTTCATTTCTTGAGACATACACCAAGCCCTTTGCTGCAAACAAGGCTCCCTAATGTCAGGCAAAGTTCAACCACTTTGTGCAGCTAGGTTACAAGCCAGTACAACCCTTGCATTGTCAACTCTCACTTTTTGCTTCAAAACCAAGTCATTGTGCCAAAAGTCCATAACTCACACATCTGATAAAATCAACTAAAGCCAACATTTGAAACAAGTTTTGCACATCCTTGTGAGCCAGAAACACAAGTCATTCAGCCCTCAAACACCCTTGTACACAAAAACCACATTTTCTGCCAAAACAGGGCAAGACCTGTAAATCACAAGCCAAATCACATTCCACTCGTGCGTTTTGCTTGCAATCAGTTCCAATACCTTCCATTCAACTCACTAAAGCTATCACAAACCTCCATTGCCAACTGTAACTCCATTTACAGTGCTCACCGTTTTTGTTTTAAAGCTTTACAGGTTGAGTTCTGTAGAAATATTCAGGCCATTTCAAAACAAACTAAGCATTGGGAAAGGTCCATGGAACATCAAGCAAGCTCAAAAGAACCTCAGGCCTCACTGAAAGTTGCTGCATTGCCATACTCGTGTCCAACTGAAACAGGTTTTTTATCAACTTTTATCTCTCTATTTAGGAACATTTAGCCTTAGGTTTATGAATGAAAGATGTTGTACTCATTGCCCTGAAACCATACATATGCTCAGTTTTCATTTATATTAATTGTGCTAGGAGAATTTCATCCATGAACATGTTGAAAAAGTTAGGTTAAATTTTAGGGCCAGAGAAATTCTCTCTGATCTTTGAGAGTTAGATTTAATGTTTTATATGGTTGAAATCGTTGTTTAATGCTCTACAAGTTTCATGTTTTGAGTTTTGGCAAAAGATCACGTTTCCAGGAGTTAGCAGTTTGTACAAGGCAAGCGCGCGTTTGTCACAAGGAAGAAGATGAAGTGGAAATGGGCTGGGCCTATTTTGTTCTTCTTTTTGCACCCCTATGCTTGCTTTTCACACCCCCTGGCCCAATTTCTGGTATTTTTGTTATTTTTGCATTTTAATTTCATTTCTGATTTTTATATTTTATTTTCAAACATAAAAAACGCTTAAAAATATTTTTCACATTTTTTTTACATTTATTAGGCATTTTATTCTTTTCTTTCTAACATTAAAACATTATATATATATATATATATATATATATATATATATATATATATATATATATATATATATATATATATATATATATATATATATATATATATATATATATATATATATATATTATTTGTTTGATTTTAAAAATAATGTAAATAGAACTTTTATTTTTAATTCTTATTTATAGTCACATTGAAAATATTTTCTTGAATATATTTTATTTTTGTAAATATTTTATTTAATACATTTAATATATATACACATATATACTTTTATTTTATTAAATAAATAGAACAAAATATAAAAATATTACCTTTTTTTTTATTTTTATACTAAAAAATACCTTTTCTTCAATATATTTCATTTTTTGTACATATTAATATATTTTTGTATATAAATAATATGTGACATTTATCTTCTTAAAAGAAATTAGGTTTTACCCTAAAAATAATTAAAATTAATTATTTATTTATTTATTTATTGATATTTCTTTACATTGAAAATATTTTTACATACATGAAAACTTCTTGTGCATAATACATTTTATTCTAATATTTATTTATCTTGTTTATTTAAATATTGTACATTTAAATATTGATTGCATTTGAGATTCAATTTGGTTGTAATAACTTAGGGTTTATATTTCTTGTCAATTATCCCCTATTCAAAACTCGTACCCCCCTCCCTATATCAAAGTTGTAATAGCTTAGATTTATATTTACGCACTTAAACGCTTTCAATTATGCCATGATTAGAGAATTAGGGTTTGTATGCAAAAATCAAAACCAATAAATAGTTTGACCTAATCAAAGACAAAAATGCATGAAAAACAAACACAATGCACACTTGCACCTCTAGGGTTACAATCCACTTGTTGCCTTCAAAAATGGGCAATGGTATGCATGTTAAGTACTTTGGCAAAACAAAAACAAAACAAAGATCATAGTCCTTCGATGACGCTATCTGAGTTGCCTAAACAAAAATGATCAAGTCCCTTAAGAAAATTGCCAAAAATACTTAGCACCATTGCTATCATGGTCGATACGATGACCCGCGCCTGTCCCGTTTAACATCCTGACACAAAGTTGTTCACCAAATACAATGGTGAAAAAACACTGTTAAAAGGGTGAAAAACATAAGAAAGATCTTTAAGTAAAATAGGGTAGACAACTCTTAGTTACTTGATCAAAACTTGCAAAAACATCCTTGCTATTTTCAAACACACTCCACAACACAATTTCAAAACAAACTTTCAAAACATTGAAATATCTTTTCAAAAAGACAAACACCTTTGTATATATTCAAACAAGAATCATTACAAAGGTTGCCTAGACAAGGCCTCTTTTCCAAAGCATTTTCAAAACCACACACAAAGCACCATTTCAAACAATTGAAAAGCAAAGGCAAGTGATCTAAACAAGTAACTAAGAGCCCATAGAAAACCATGGATGAAAAGGGTGATAATACCTTCCATTTTCATAATCTACTCCCCGAACCCAAGAAAACATCTCAGAGGTCTTTCCTGTGCTTTTTGACCTTTCCTTAGGATAAAATAAAAAGTCGGTGGAGACTCTTGCTAAACCGAAACATTTGCGAACACAAACGCAAAATCCCAAGTCAGTTCTCCCACCGTATCACAAAGTGGAAAAGTGGAAAGACGAATGCCAGGTCTCCTTTGACAGGATCAAGCAATATCTCCAAGAGCCTCCTATTTTGATGCCTCCGACTGAAGGAAGACCTTTGATAATGTACTTAACAGTGCTAGATAATTCAATGGGGTGTGTGTTGGGGCAGCATGACGAGTCCGATCGAAAAGATCATGCAATATACTACCTTAGAAAAACGTTTACCGACTGTGAAACACGATACTCACTGCTCGAGAAAACTTGCTACGCTTTGGCATGGGCTGCTCGTCGACTGAGACAGTATATGTTGACCCACACTACTTTTTTGATATCTAAGATGGATCCGATCAAGTACATTTTCGAGAAGCCCGCCCTCTCCGAAAGGATATCAAGATGGAAAATGATCTTAACTGAGTACGACATCCAATACACAACCCAAAAATCAATCAAGGGAAGTGTGTTAGCTGATCATTTGGCACATCAAGCCGTGGATGACTACCAGTCCATGAATTTTGAGTTCTCGGATGAGAACATCATGTTAGTAACCGACTGTGAAGAACCTGGACTGGATGAAGGACCTGAGGAAGGATCTCGATGGTCTATGTTTTTTGATGGATCCTCAAATGCATTGGGTAACGACATTGGCGTTGTAATCATATCTCCCGAGGGATGTCATACTCCGTTCACTGCCTGATTATGTTTCAACTGTACCAACAACATGGCGGAGTATGAAGTGTGTATCATGGGTCTTAGAGCTTCTATTAACCTAAGGATCAAGTTCTTGAGTGTATTCGGTGATTCCGCTTTGGTGATAAGTCAAATCAAATGCGAGTGGGATACGAAACACCCAAACCTTATCCCTTAAAGAGAACATGTACTGACACTACTGCCACATTTTGAAGAGATCACCTTCGAACATTTCCCACGTGAAAAGAATCAATTAGCGGACGCGCTAGCAACTATGTCGTCAATTTTCAAGGTCAGGTTGGACAATGAAGCTCCCCAAATCATTGTTGATAGGTTGGATGAACCGGCATACTGCTGTGAGATCGATACTGAGGAGGTAGCCGACAAACCTTAGTTTCATGAGGTGACAAGGTATCTCGAGGCTCAAGAATACCCCAAGGGGGCATCTGTCAATGATAAGAAATTTCTGAGAAGGTTTGTGTTGTACCCCAAAATTTGCCCTCCCATTTTCTCAACATTTCTCATCACAAAGCCCTTGGAGATCAAGATCCAGTCAGGGTTTCATCTGTTCAAGACTTCTCCTTGCACTGTTGACCCAAATTAGGGTTTGTGTTTGCACAAAGATGTTTTGACCTAAAATGCCTAAGATGACTTTCATGCTTCATATTGGACTCCCAAGTTTATCCACATCAAGTTTCAAGCCTTGATTCCAAGTTTTGCCCAGTCAATTTGGACAGTTGACCTAGAAATCAGCTGTATTGGGGAAAAAGTCAACTGTGGCCAATTGACAGTCAAATCTCATAAAAATTGACCCACATCAACATTATGAACTCACATGGACCATTTGATCAAGTTTGGATCACAATTCCACAAGAAATTTGATCAGATCACCAAAAGGGCAAAATGATCAGATCACCAAAAGGCAATTTTTGACTGTTTGACCTAGCCAATGGCAAACCAAGCTCACATATGGACTCAAGGACCCCATGGAATTATCTTGACATGCTCAACAAGTTCAAAAGATCCCAAATACACAAGATTGACAGTTGAATTTCCCAGTCAATTGATCAATTTTGACTGTATACTGAAAAGTCAAACTTTGACTTTTTGGTCAAAATCAAGAGTCAAGATTCATTTTTCATCAAAACATGCCAAATCATGAAACTTGTTCATCAAGAAATCCAAAATTGCAAATTAGGGTTTAAAATGAAGATTTTTCATAACTTATAATTTTTCTAAGTTATGAAAAACCCTAATTTTTTCCTAACTTTGTCCCACTTTCTCACCAAGATTCATTTGGAATCAAGTAAAAGTCAAAACATGAAAGTTGTAGCCTATTGCATAATCTACCACTTTGATCACAAAGTTTTCCCAAAAGAAGCTTGTATCTCAAGTTAAAATTTTTGGAACAAGGGTACTAAACCATTCTTAACTTAGAGAAAATTTGACCTATTTTAGGCAAGGTTTTTACCTAACTTCAAGACCATTTTTCACATACTTCCACTTGGAATTTCAATTTTCATTTCAAAGATGGATTGTATTACACATTCCAAGCTTTCCAAAATGTCCAAGAAATCATCAAACAACCTCATGGTTAGGGAGAATCGAATTTGGCAAGTTGGGAAAAGGTCACTTTGATTCATGGCCATGTACATGTTCATAACTTGTGCAATTTTTCAAATCAGCATGCTTTCCTTGATCACAGGCCTCTAAACCATCCAACACTCATAAATTTAATGCAAACTCTTTGTGCCAAGACCATGTTCTATGTGTTAAAGCATTGCATAGTGGTTTAATCCCAAAATAGATAAAGCACTTTAACCATTTTTGCAAAAGTGAGCTTTATGTCAAAATGAAAATCCAAGAAGTACAGATCAAATCCCCTTGGCACAAGTTTATGAGCTAATTACACTGATCAATGCCAAGGTTTGCAGCACATTAGGGGGGCCTCTACCTGTCTAAAAACCAACTTGGCCTTTTCTTTCTTAAGTGTGAAGAAACCTAGCATTTTGTACAACAACTCTCATATCAGTGAAACCAAGCTTAAGCAAAGTTATCAAACATTTTCTAAACATCAAACCCAAGCTAGAACACGAGCAAACCAAGTCCCAAACACTCCTATTCACAAAATCACCATTGAACTGCACAAAAACAGGGCTTGCTGCAGATTGAATCCCTCAACTCATTTCCATCGTGCATTCTTGCCCAAACCAGTTCAAACACCTTCCCTACCATCAATCCAAACTATCCAAAGCATTAGAAGTGGACTGTAACTCCTCTATTCAGTTTGGCCATTTTCATTTTTCTGATTTGCAGGTGGAGTTCTACAACTCGATTCAGCTAGTTTCAAAGCAAAGTAAAACTTGGAATATCATCCCTGGACATCAAGGAAGCTGTACCAATCATCACCTTTCTCTGAAAGTACCTCCATCATCAGATACAACTTCAACTGAACAGGTATCTTCTTGAACTTCTAACTCTTAATGTAGGCATTGTTAGCTCTAGGTTTGTGAATAAAAAGTGTTCTACTCATGCCCCTGAATCTGTACATACCTTTACTTTTCATTTATTTTGCATATGCTGTGAGAATTTAAGGTCTGAATATTGATGAAAAGTTAGGTTAAGATTTGGGAATGACGAAATTCTCTCTCATTTCTGAGAGTTAGGATGAGTTCTTTATATGTATGGATTCGTTGTTTGATGCTGAACATTTTTGATGTTGTGAGTTTTCATTAAAAAGCCAGGAATCAGGATGTTTAAATCATGTTGCAAACACGCGTTTTTTGAACAAGAACTGTCCAGAGGTTGAAGAAGAGCCACGTGGGATGGGCCTGTTTTGATATTTCTTTTCACACCATGATTTTGGTTTTACACCCCCTAGGTCCATTATGTTTATTTTCATGATTTTTTGACTTTTCTTTTTTCATTCTGACTTATTTATGTTTCCTCATGATATTAAAAATATAAAAATAATTTTTTAAACCATTTTTGAATTTATTAGGCATTTATTTGTTTAAGATAGTTATTTGTACATAAATAAATAAATAAGCCCTTTTTACTTAAAATACTAAAAAATAATGTAAACACATTTTATTTTCATTTTTGTTTTATTTTATCTTCTGAAAATATTTTATATAAAATATACTTTTTTTTTATAAATATTAAATATTATTATTATTATATATATAATACATATTTAGAAAATAATACAAATATATATATTTATTAGAATATTTAGGACAAAAATACAAAAATACATACATTTTTTCTTTTATTAATATTTGACCTCAAAAAATACTTTGTTATAAATATACTTCATTTTTATTTTTATTCTGTACATAATTATTAAATATTTGTATATATTAAATAATTAATATATTTACTTAATAAAATTAGGGTTTTACCCTAAAACATAAAAAAATCAAAAAATAATACTTTTTTATTTTGTTTATTTGACATAAAAAATACTCTTTTTCATACATATAAAAACTCTTTTTGCATCTTGCCTATTTATTTTATTTTCTAACTAATTTGTGCAATTAAATATCTTGTAAATAATTCCAAATTGATGTAATAGCTAGGTTTAAATTCCTTGTCAAATACCCCCCATTTGAACATTTGTACCCCCCTTCCCATATTGTGGTGTAATAGCGTAGGAACTTTTATTTTCGCACTTTATTGCTTTCTAAATATACCATGTTAGAATTAGGGTTTGTATGCAAATAAAAAGAACAAGAATAGTTTGACCTAATCTCAAGATAATCAAGCATGAAAATGGACAACACATATCACACTTGCACCTCTAGGGTATTCCACTTGTTGCCTTCAATAAATGGGCCATATTGCATGTTAGGTCTCTTTGGGCAAACAAATACAAATACAAATGATCATAGTCCCTCGATGACGCTTTCGAAAAGTTTCCTAAAAAATGATCAAGTCCCTCAAAGGAAAATTGCCCAAAGATACTTAGCACTATTGCAATCATGGTCTAAACGATGACCCGCGCCCGTCCCTTTCACATCCTAACACCAGATTGTCCACCAAATACAATGGTGGAACAAAATTGTTAAAAGGGTTAAAACATAGCAAAAATCTTTGAGAACTTTAGGGTAGATAGCTCTTAAGTACTCGCCAACTTGCAAAACAAAACACTTGCCTATTTTCAAACCACTACACTTTCAAAACAAACTTTCAAAAAACCTTGAAACATCTTTTCAAAAAGACAAACACCTCTTGTAAAACATTCGAGTAAAGAATTGTTACAAGGGTAGCCTAAACAAGGCATCTTTTTCAAAACATTTTCAAAACCACGCACAAAGCACCATTTCAAACAATTGAAAACCAAGGCAAGTTGATCTAAGCAAGTACCTAAGAGCCCATGGATAACCATGGATAGAAAGGGTGCTAATACCTTCCCTTTCTATAATCTACTCCCCGAACCCAAGAAAATATCTCAAAGGTTTTTGCTGTGCTTTTTAAACCTTTCCTTAGGATAAAATAAAAAGTCGGTGGCGACTCTTGCTCAACCGAAATATTTGCGAAAACAAACGCAAAAACCTAGTCAGTTCTCCCACCGCACCACAGTTTGCTGCAAAGTTCTTCCTCAGTAATGGAATCCTCTATAAGAGCAATCATGACTCTACCTTACTGCATTGTGTTGATAAGAGCGAAGCAGAGAGCATCATGGAAGACCTACACGAAGGTGCCTTTGGCACTCATTCTAGTGGACATACCATGTCAAAGAAGATCCTACGGGAAGGATACTACTGGTCCACCATGGAAGCCGACTGTTATCAGCATTCTCGAACCTGTCACAAGTTCCAAATCTATGCTGATAAGGTGCATGTACCTTCGGTTCCCTTGAATGTTTTGACGGCTCCCTGGCCCTTTGCAATGTGGGGCATTGACATGATCGGAAAGATCAGACCTACCACGTCCAACGGGCATCGCTTCATCCTAGTGGCCATTGATTACTTTACGAAGTGGATTGAAGCTGCCTCCTTTGCTACGGTTACCAAGAATGTGGTGGCACGGTTCATCAAGCATAACTTGGTTTGTCGTTATGGTATCCCTGAGAGAATCATCACGAATAACGGTACTAATCTCAACAACTTGATGATCACTAAACTCTATAAATAGTTCAACATTCAGCATCACAACTCTTCTCCTTACCGGCCGAAGATGAATGGGGTTGTCGAAGCTGCTAATAAGAATATCCAAAAGATCATACAGAAGATGACAATGACATAGAAAGACTGGCACGAGATGTTACCGTTTTCTTTTCACGGGTACCAAACTTCAGCACATACATTGACATGGGCAACACCCTATTCTCTGGTATATGGCATGGAGGTTGTCCTACCCATAGAGATCCAGACCCCTTCTCTACAGATTATGAAGGATGCGGGTTTGAGCGAAGATGATTGGATCCAGACTCGACTTGATCAATTGAACTTAATTGACAAGAAAAGACTTACTGCTGTCTGCCATGGTTAAATGTATCAAAAACGGATGATCAAGGCCTTCAACAAGAAAGTCAGACAACAAGTGTATCAAGTAGGGGATCTGGTAATCAAGTGCATCATACTGCCTCAAGATGATCCCAGGGGCAAATGGACCCCCACCTATGAGGGACCATTTGTAGTCAAGAACATATTTTTCGGTGGAGCCATGATTCTGACCACCATGGATGGTGACGACCTTCCACACCCTGTCAATGCGGACATAGTGAAAAGATACTACACATAATAAAGACCCGCTAGGTTGACATACCTAGGAAAAAATAAGGGCATCCCGGCGAACCAAAAGGGTTCGAGCAAAAATTAGGGATAAAAAATGAAAAAATCTGTACACCCGGCAAGTCAAAAACCCGAAAGGGCGGCTTGGGCAAAAAAGGGTATCCCGGTGGACTGAAAACCCGAAAGGGCGGTCCAGGAAAAAATTAGGGATTAAAGCGTATCACTATTTCCCATTGGATCACCTTGCAATCAGACTGCAATAATTAGATATCAAGCTCAAACGGTACCGATCAATCCAGTTAGCTTCGAACAAGAAGCAAAGTGATGAGATGCTCGAAGACATAGGGGCACTAGCAGAATTGAAACCCAATGGGATTTACACATAGTTGTTTTCTTTTTTATACACAAGTTCTATAATAATTACCATTTTACGGCGGTGTTCTCTTACTAGAGCGTCAGCCTCCTTGTAAAAAACGTCTGTTATAGGCAAATTTCAAATCAATACAAAGTGTCTTTTTAAGTACAAAACTCTGTGTTTGTTTTTTCCGTTTTCTATTTTGTTTTGCAAAAAAAAAAGTCCAATGTTTTATTCTTGACATATGCATTTGAATATGATTACTGTTCAGAAATATCTACATATAAAAATAGAAAGACAGTTACTGAGAACTCAAAGAAACTGGTACACAACCTAAATATCGACAGTTACCCCATCCATCATGGTACAAGGGGAAGAGACAGTTGGAAGCGAAGTCACTATCACATACAAGCCAGTGATACCTATACTACCCACAGAGCCAAGACAACTAAGGTCCGACTTCTGTATCCCCAAGCAGCAATTCCTTCCCCAGCAGGTTCCTTCAGAAAGCTGATATCTGCATTCCCCAACCGAGCTTTATAATCATAAACAGTTTATAAAGTTTTCTCCTGAGCAGAGTTTATTTCTCTGACAGCGGAAGCTCAATCTCCAACAGATCTCTTCTCTCCAGCAATGGAAGTTCATCCTCAGATGAGTTTATTTCTCCAAATCAGCAGATCTTCCAATAGAGTATCTCTCTTCCCCACAGAGTCATTCCCCCGCTGGATTTTTCTCAAATAGAGTCTCCTCCGGCATAATGTTCTCAAGCATAATGGATGTATATCTCCAGCTAATCATCTTCAGTCACTATCCCCAGCAGGAAACGAAGAAATCAACTCCTTATACTCTCCAGCAGCAGTCCAAGATTTATTTTCCCCAGCTAGAGAATATCACAATAGCATTGCATATCCATACATCATGGCATGTGCATACATTTTATACATCACAATCTCATTTATTTTGGGAGCATCATTACTTAATACATTTCATACATCATGACATTACATACGACTAACTCTTTACCTATCAGGAAAAGATGCAATCAAGTTCCAAAACTTTTTCTAGTTCAGTCAAACTGACACTAAGGTTTCTATTCTAGTTGAAGATGTTCTAAGACTTTCGTTTGGGTCAGCCGAATCGCGGCTAAGATTCCCCTAATTTTTATGCCAGTCAAAGTTAATCCGAGACCTCTCCCAGGATCAGTCAAATCAATACTAAGATTTCTCTCCCAGTTGAAGCTCTCACAAGTTTTCTCTGGTTCAGTCAAACTGACATTAAGGGTTATATTCTAGTTGAAGATGTTCTAATACTTTCGTCTGGGTCAGCCAAATCGCCACTAATATTCCCTTGATTTATATGCCAGTCAAAGTTAATCTGAGACCTCTCTCGGGATCAGTCAAATCGATACTAAGATTTCTCTCCCAGTTGAAGTTCTCACAAGTTTTCCCTGGTTCAATTAAATCGATACTAAGATTTCTATTCCAGTTCAAGCTATGAAGACCAAAAATTGACCGTATAATATCTTGATTTCTCCGAAATACTACGAAGCCTGGAATCGACCAGGTAATGGTATATCTCAAATTCAAGCTATGAAGCCTGGAAATCAACTGGATAACAGCTTAATTTCCCCATCATACTGTGAATCCTGGAAATCGACCGGATAACAGTACAAGATACTATGAATCTTGGAATCGACTAGATAGTGGTGTATCTCAGATTCAAGCTATGAAGCCCGAAAATTGACCGGATAATATCTTGATTTCACCAAAATAATACGAAGCCTGGAATCAACTAGATAGTGGTATAAGACACCGTGAAGCCTGGAGCACGACCAGATAACGGTATAAGACGTTGTGAAGACTGGAGCACGACCAGATAGCGGCAAGAAACACTGAAAGCTGGAGCACGACCAGATAACAATATGAGGTACTGCAAAGCTTGGAATTCGACCAAATAGCAGTTTACTCGGCCAATTACTATGAAGCTCGGAAATCGACCGAATATTAGTATGCCTTAAATTCAAGTTGAAACCTGGATGCGACCGGATAACCACTTAATTCCTTCTGAAGCCTAGAGCACGACCAGATAACCATTTTTGAGATTGCGAAGCCTAGAGCACGGCCGAATAGAAATTTTAATCTTATCTCCGCAGTAAGCCACTGTGAAACATAGAGCACGACCAGCTAACAGTTAATCTTATTATCCTTAGCAAATCACTGTAAAGCCTGGAGCACGACCAGATAGCAGTTCATTTTCATCTCCTTGACTAAGAGATGATTCCCTAGTAGAGTAACGGACAACTGAAGCTCCTAAAATTAGATTTCTCCCAAGACACAGACCAACATTCCTCAGCAGATTTCTCCTCAACGACAGGAACAGGAATTATCATCGAAGGAATATCTCATAAAATCAACATTATTTTGGATGGCATCTTTAAGCCCATCTCCGACGACTCTCTGTCATCATCCTGGATGGCATCTTTAAGCCCGTCTCTGATATCCTTCTGTCATCTCCTCCCCATGGCATCTATAAGACCATTCCCAATACTACCTACACAGTCCAGCACCATCTCAGACGAGTGCAAATTTCTAGGCACTCTAGTGTTCAATCATCTTCCACCTTCAGATGACGAAAGGCAGACAACCTATCTACATCCTCAGGTTTAAGAAGATTGAACAGGGGAAGTTGTTGTACCCCAAAATTTTCCCTCTCATTTTACTCAACATATTCCCATTGAGATCCCCAAATTGCTCAAGGATTACTAAGAGTTGACTAGACAAACTCTCTCCTAAGGCAATGTACCTCAAATTAGGGTTTCAATTTTCATCAAGGTGTGGGAACTCCAAAGGTCCCAAATGCCTTCCATGGTTCCAATATGTTCTCAAGATCATCCATGTCAAGTTTCATGCCTTTCACAAGAAGTTTGCTCAGTCAATTGCCCAGATGCCTGAAAATCAACTATACTAGGTCAAAAGTCAACTGTGGCCTACATACAGTAAAACTTCAAGATTTTTGGTCAACATTAACATTTTAAAGAGATATCCATCATTTGATTAAGGGTTGATCATGATTCCTCAAGGAATTCCCCAAATTCATCAAAACCCAAAAGTTGCTAAATTAGGGTTTTGTAGGAAAAGTCAACCAAACTTTGACTAGGCATAACTTCTTCATACTTTATCAGAAATTTTTCATCGAAGGCTCATTTTTAAGAGGGTGCAATTCCCTACAATTCATCTTCAGCCCACAAGTTCAAAATATGCACTCATCAAAAGATATGAATTTCTACATTATAGGTCCTCTTGAAAAGTCAACAAAAACACCTTTTGGGTCAAAGCTTCTTACATGATCATGGAAGACCCAATTAAGATGAAACCAAAAGGGTTGTTTAAGGGACATCCTAATATTTCTAAAAAATCCCAGAACACCACTCTATGGTTAAAATTTGAGGAGATATGCATTGTCAAAGTTGACCATTTTTGCAAAATTGCCAAAAGTCAAATGTGCTCAAAAGTACATTTTTTGTCAAATGGGCCTAGCATTTCATCATTGAATCTTGCTTGTGACATGGTCCACGACCCAAATCAGCATCTACACTTTATTTTCTTTATTATTTATTTTATTTTGATTTTTTATTATTTAAAATTCAAATTAAATCAAATAAATTGCAAAAAATACAAAAGATTGATTTTTAATCTGATTTTTTGTAGGAATCACAATCTAATCAAGCTGGCATATTAGATCAAATCTTGCAAAGAAAATTGAAGCAAAAATTGGCATGATTAGGCCTATTTTGGAAAGATATCATACAAGGATAAAATCAAATCCAATCTCCTTAATTCACCAAGATACAATGCGTTTTTGTTAACCTAATCAGTCCTAGTACAAATACAGAACATAACCAAGCCAAAAAAACGAGGATTGCAGTCGTGGAAAGCTGGAAACAAAACTGAAAAAATTATCAAAAAGTGGTGGATCAATTTCAAGCTTAGAGGACAATTCAAAGCATTCTAAGACTACCAATAGACTCCTAGACATCTCCAGAACGTGTTTCAATCCATTGGAAGCATTTTCACAGCCAGAATCACGAACTGCAGACCCACAGTTTGCTCATATAATCTTGAATTTGATTTTACAATTTACGCATGATTAATTACTTTTAAGCATAACATTGTGTTTGTATCATCATTTGGAACATTTTGGTTCAATCAATTTTGCATTTTGATGCCTGTATGCGTATTTGCCATTATTAGGGTTTGTTCTTGCATTTTAGAGTTTTGTCATATAGGTTAAATTGGCCCAGGAAAACGGTACCATCGTACTCGTGAGATAAAAAAAAATTGATTTGTGGTCTTACATTGTATTTATATTGCATTCTATTGATTTTTGAAACTTGCAGTGTTGTAGCTATGGCAGCCTGTCCGTAGGTAAAAGTAAGGGACCTAAGACGACAGTTTGGGGAGGAAGATGATGAGTTGGCGCAACCTCACTGGCCCGTTTGAATAATCACGCGCGTTTTTGTTATCCATGTTGTTTCATATATTATTGATTATTGTTATTATATTGACAATTAAAACATATGGCCCAGTGGTGAAGCGCGCGTTGTATGAGTGGGAGGACCTGGGATCGATTCCAGGTCCCAGTAATTTTCTTTATTTTCTTAACATTTGAACGCAGGTTCCATGCATTACGGTACAAGACGTCCACCATGCACCTCAAAATCTAGCCAATGGATTCCTCATCAATCCAATCCAACGTCCCACATGTTAAGGACCATGGTACACTCCCCAGGTCTGACCAGCACAAGATCACACGCTAGGATTGGGTTGAGCATAATAGGCTTCCAAATTCAGCCATACACCCCCTGGATTGTTTCCAATACAGGCCCAATTTCTTCCTTTTCTTTTTATTTTCTTATTTTAATTATTTTGTTAATTATTTTCTTTTTACAAAATAACCCAAAAGTCATTATTTTTTCATTAAATCAAAAATCACCAAAAATATAAAAAATCATTTTTTCATAAAAATATTTTATTTCCTTAATTAATTAGTTTAATTTAATTTAGGGAAATTTAATTCTTTTTTCATAATTTAAAACAATTAGAAATTATGGTTTCAATTTGTACATAACCTAATTAATTTTTCTCAAAAACTAACCTAAATATTTTTCAATTAGATTTTTAGGTTTCTCAATTTATTCTCGCATTCAATTCGCCGCGCGCATTTTTGAATTTCCTTTTTATTATTATTGTAACTATTTCGAGGTTGTAATAGTAATTAGGGTTTTAAATTCTGCATTTTTATTTTCAGTCCAAAATAATTATGTATCTGCAAAAGCCCTGTAATATAGGACCTTTAAACTTTCCCGCGTTTTAATTTTCGCAAACTATAAACTACTTAGATGAATGTTAATAGGATTGTATGGAAAGACTAACTGAAAATTAAAACGGTAGAAAACCCTAATTCTGCAAAGATAAATTAACTAAAAACATACACTCGCACACACTCACTCTTACGGTTTACTCCACTCCGGTTGCCTTCAGTAAACGGTCATGAAGTATAGGGTTTGTTAGTGGTTGTCCTCTAGCCCCGAAAGATCTAAAATGATCCATTCAGATGTTGCCTCAGAAAAAGATCTTTAAGGCTTTAGGATGATTACTAACATTTCTTTTGTGATCGTACATGTCCCTTCGAACGTCCCTTAAAACTCCAACGACGATGCTGGCTATTTCTCAATAATGGGATAACATTGTCTAAAAGGAAAACGAACAGTCTTTTTCGAGTAGGTAGATTAGTTCTTAAGTACTTGCTCTAACAAACAAAAACTTTTTCACACCAATACTTTCCCAAACAAAGTTTTCAAAAACAACTTCGTAACCCTCTTGAGGACAAAAACAAGGGTTAAAACGAAGTAAAACAAAACTTTTCAAAGCAAGCACACACAAGAAATTTCAAAAGGAGCAAGTACCTAAGAGCCCATGGAAAACCATGGATAGAAAGGGTGCTAACACCTTCCCTTTCTATAATCTACCCCTCGTACTCAAACATCTCGAAAAAGGTTTTTCTGTTCTTTTTCTTTTTCCTGATTGGATAAAATAAACTAGTATTAACAGTCGGTTCTGCCACCGTATCACAGTTAGCTTCAGGGAAGTTCAAGGAAGGTAAATTGATGGGAAATGGAGTAAAAAAGGCTTGAGAATAGATTTCGAAGTAGCAGAATTTTGAGTTATGGAGCAAGTTTGGCAGGGTGATTCTGGCTATCCAAGCTTGAGGAAATGAATGGAGGATGACCCTCTATTTATAGGGAATCAGATGGAATGTCCAAGCATGTGAAATGATGAAGTTTGGAGGGAAATCGTGTGAAGTGGCAAACAAGAAAAGTGTGACTTCTAATATGATCAAAACTCATCCAAAACGTGCGTTTTGTTGTGCTAATCAATTCTGGAACTTCACTGAACATGTTTAGAGGCAAAAACGCGTGGAAAACTTATGATTAGAAGCCAAAACAAAGATTTCAAATTCTGACTTATGGAGAAACTTCAGTTCCAACTTACCAAGTTCAATCCAATAGAATTCTAAGCTCAAGGGGTCTTAAGGCATGATTCTTTATGCTTTAGAAAGATGAGGTTACAAGCTTTGAAATGGAAAAAAGAATGGAATCAAAAGGATGCTGGAGCTGAAAGTTGCATTGAGTCAAAGTTGGGAAAAAGAAGTTGACTTCCCATACTTAGAAATATTTCAACTTTTCCTTCAAAAGTGACCTATAATGTTTTGCATCCAAACATGGCCTTCCACTTGGAAATATGCTCTTGACCAAAAAAGATGGTATGAAATAGACCTCTGGAATGACATTTTGAAACTTGGACCATTCAAAATCTCCAAAAATTCAGAGAGTTATGAGTTGTTGAAGTTGGGAAAAAATAATGAAATGACCTATAATCTATTGTATCCTTAGGGCATCTTCCATCCATTGTCTCACTTTGCATATAAAATAAATCATAAAGTGTAAATCCTCAAGATCATTATGGAAAAATAATAGGCTCAAGGTGATAAAAATTGACCAAGTTATGATCATTTGAAGTCACATATGAGAAATTGGGGATTCATCTAGAGGACTTGTAATCTTTCTTCATCATCAAGTTTCTTCCACATGAAAACTCCTTGAAACTTTTGAAGAGATTTGTTGATAACCCTTTGAAGAGAAGGAAGACTTTGGAATCACTCAAAAATAGCAAAAGATGAGCAATATATACTTCTTTGAAGTTCAAAACTCTAGCTCCTAGATCAAGAAAATCCCTTGAGGAACTTTGACAATTTTGAACAAACTTCTTGTACCAACACAAAGGCTTTGTAAATAGAAGTTGTTGAGGATGAAAATAAGAATTCATAGCCACCAAAACCACTTCCATATCTTGAGAATTGATAGAAAAATGCACTTGTGACCAATGGGAACAAAGCCTTGTCCAAGCATGGCAACTTCCCCAATCAACCCCTTGTACTTTTGAATCAAATTTGATAACCTTGAAATATGGTGAACCAAAATAACCTTTCCATGCCATTTCTTCCAAAACAACTTCAATGGTGAGGTTTGAACTTCTCAAGCTTTATTGACTAGGGCATGGAAATAAACTCATGAACCCATGGATCAACCTCCTAAGCCTCATTGCCTTTACCTACATTAGTAACAAACAAGACAAAGCAACATTGCATTTTATTAATTAAAAGGAAAAAATAAGACAAAATATTCATGATCACAAAAGAAAACAAGTCAAGGTGCTCGGTGATTCCTCAAAGAGCAAAACTAAAGATAGGGAGAAGAACCAAAAGCCCTAATGTGATCTTGTTATGATTAAATCAACATGTTATGATGAAGGAATCTTAGGGGGGGAAATTGGGGTACAATATCTGCCCTTATTTAAGTTTCTTCTATCTGGAGATACGATGGTTAAAAATCTTCGTGTCGACGCGATCGAAGATACTTAAATATAAAACAAACCCTATTTTTTGCCCTAAGATGCCATGCAATGCTTATGAATATCAGTGCACATGGACAACTCCAAAGGGACGCAAAACACCACTGGGGATATAACAAAATAAATAATAAAGATAGCAATCCAACCAGGAAAATAAATAAATGGTGGATCAAAAGGCCTGAATCATAGAGGATGATAAAAGGTCAAAGGATACACGAACTTTTACTGAAGGCGAGACTACCAATATTCACTGAAGGTAGAAAGAGAAAAGAATAACAACACCGACGTTCACTAGAGGTGAGCTACCAACGTTCATTGAAGGTAGCAAAAAGCTAACAATCACCAACTTTCACTGAAGGTGACCTACCAACTTTCGATGAAGGTAGAGAGAAAATATATCATAGCATCGTCGTTCACTGACGATGAACTACCAACATTCACTGAGGGTAGCAAAAAGATAACAATCACCAACTTTCACTGAAGGTGACCTACCAACTTTCACTGAAGGTAGAGAGAAAATATATCATAGCACCGTTGTTCACTGGCGATGAACTACCAACGTTCACTGAGGGTAGCAAAAAGATAACAATCACCAACTTTCTTTGAAGGTGACCTACCAACTTTCACTGAAGGTAGAGAGGAAATATATCATAGCACTGTTGTTCACTGAAGATGAACTACCAACATTCACTGAGGGTAGAAAAAAGATAATAATCACCAAATTTAACTGAAGGTGACCTACCAACTTTCACTTAAGGTAGAGAGAAAATATATCATAGCACCTTCGTTCACTGAGGATGAACTACCAACATTCACTAAGGGTAGAAAAAATATTACAATCACCAACTTTCATTAAACGTGACCTACCAAATTTCACTGAAGGTAGAGAGAAAATATATCATAGCACCACCGTTAACTGACGATGAACTACCAACGTTCACTGAGGGTAGCAAAAAGATAACAATTGCCAACTTTCACTGAAGGTGACCTACCAACTTTCACTGAAGGTAAAGAGAAAATATATCATAGCACCGCCGTTCATTGACGATGAACTGCCAACGTTCACTGAGGGTTGAAAAAATATAACAATCACCAACTTCCACTGAAGGTGACCTACCAACTTTCACTGAAGGTAGATAGAAAATATATCATAACACCTTCGTTCACTGACGATGAACTACCAACGTTCACTGAGGGTAGTAAAAAGATAACAATCACCAACTTTTACTGAAGGTGACCTACCAACTTTCACTGAAGGTAGAGAGAAAATATATTATAACATCGCCGTTCACTGATGATGAACTACCAACATTCACTGAGGGTCGTAAAAAGATAACAAGTTTCCCTAAAATTCTGGCATTTCACCTAGAACGGGTCTCAACTTCTTCTTTAACTGAGGCATTCCGCCTTGAAAGGGTAATATATAAGCTTTCTCAAATAAATAGACTCCCATTTGTAAAGATTTCAAAATGAATTGTCTCTGCGATATTGGAAGTCTTGCCATCCACGGGAATAATTTGACAACGAACTGCAAACTATCCACTCATAGAGAAGATAGCAAAAAAAGTAACGTCGACCCTTACAGGGAAGTATAAGTTGCTCAAATAAAGAGACCTGCAACTTACTGTTATAGGAAGGATTGTAAAAATGACTTTCTGTGGAAAGCAATATGACATCCTAGGGAAGGAACCATGAATTCCCGGGGAAATGCCAATATACTCCTGCTTAGGAGATAAAGTCTTCTCATGCAAAATAAATGCACATTCTCAAATCAATGCTCGAAGCTTGTAGAAATCCAAAGTAATAATATTGCCGATGATCAAATATTCAAACCAGAAATAAACTGGAATGAGATAGTCGTCCGAAACACTTCCTTTTAGTAATAAACTCAACAGGGAAACCCAAATCATCCAGACAAAGAGCTGTACAAGAAGGCTAAAGCAAAATTCTTCCACGAGGGATAACTTAGTGGGAAAATTGAAAGAACGTACACTTTATGCTTAAGGCCCAGACTCTATTGGAGAGAGGATAACATAACTCTGCAAAACAGGGTAATACGCCAACAAAATGTGAATGAGCGATGATTTGCCAATTTTAGCTATGCATGATGTATGTATGTATGTATGTATGTATGTATGAATGTATGAGTGTTATCGTGCATATGCTGACAAAACAGATATATAACACTGGGAGTAAACAGGCCAGACCAACTCGGGCACAATCAACACTCGGCTAAATTACATCCAAGATGAACAATCCAAGAAAAAGTAAGCGCCAACTGAGGAAACAAAACCTACAGCCTGGTTTAACTTAACTGGGGAGAAACGTAATCCAGAAGTAAACAAAACATAGTGACCAAACAGTATAAATATAGTACAATATCCTTCTCCAGGCTTTACCAGGGAATAACACTCAGACTTCAACAGGGAATCAAATATTTTCAAAAGTGACGCCTATAGGGATTTGAAAAATCAATTTCAAGTAGAGCAGACGGACATCAAATCATCAAAACATTTACTGGGGGATTCGCGCCGACTTCATTGGGGAGGTCAACACCATATTCACAAAGGGAAAATCAATATACATTCTTCATTGAGGAAAACAGAGGCCCGTATTCTTAGAGAGTAATCATTGTACCAACTTCTCTGGGAAGAAAGAACTTCTATTAAACAAACGAAACCTTCACTGGAGAAATCTTGAATTGAATCTTCATATCATGCAAACTCAGAGAAGAGAAGAAATGAACCAAAACTTGACCGGGGGTACTGGAGTTACAAACCCTATACGGAGAACCATCTTGAGAAAAACATCTTCGGGAAATAAAACTTCTTAAAAGCAACTGGAGTTCGTCCATTCCTGGGATCATCACTTTTGTTTTTTTTCTTGCGTCATAACTTTTAAAGTAAAAGAAAATTGTAAGTTCTTTTTGAAAATCAATTTTGTTATTTAATCTTTTCGCTTTGGAAGTTACTATCAATAATAAATTGAGCCTTTGCAAGCTAAATAAAAAAAGAAATACAAAGAATTGGGTAAAAGCTCAAATTTCATTAATAGAATGGTAGTCTGCGAACAGCGAGACTCCATGGATAATTACAAAGTTCGGAAAATGGTAATATATAATGGAAAAGATACATTGAGATACAATGACCATTATCCCCTCTAACAACTTTTGAAATCCTGAGCAGCAGCTTCTGTTGAAGTATGATGAGGATCCAAGAAGATTGTTACTTCAATGATCAAGTCTTGTCTGATGTAGTTACTTGCCAAGAAAGTCCCTAACTTTTGCCTAAGCTACCCTTGCGGGTTTTCAACTTAGCGGGAAATTTATTCTGTTTATGTCTTTAATTTTTTCCTAGACCGCCCTTTCGGGTTTTCGGCCTACCGAGACGCTCTTTTTTGCCTAAGCCGCCTTTCGGGTTTTTAACTTAGCGAGCTGTTCTTTTATTTCTTTAGGCAGAGTATTTTTTGACTGCATCAGCATTCATGGAACCTGGGAACTCCTCTCCATCCATAGTTTCAAGAATTAATGCATCGCTAGAGAAGGTTTTGTTGACAACATATGGGCCTTCAAAATTGGGAGTCCACTTTTCCCTAGAATTAGTGTTAAAAGACATGATCTTCCTGAGCACGAGGTCGCCTTCTTTGAATTCATGAGGTTTGACCTTCTTATCAAAAGCTTTCTTCATTCTCTTCTAATATAACTGGTGTGATATGGTGGGAGAACTGACTTGGGTTTTGCGTTTGTTTTCGCAAATGTTTCGGTTGAGCAAGAGTCGCCACCGACTTTTTATTTTATCCTAAGGAAAGGTTAAAAAACACAGCAAAAACCTTTGAGATGTTTTCTTGGGTTCGGGGAGTAGATTATAGAAAGGGAAGGTATTAGCACCCTTTCTATCCATGGTTATCCATGGGCTCTTAGTTACTTGCTTAGATCAACTTGCCTTGATTTTCAATTGTTTGAAATGGTGCTTTGTGTGTGGGTTTGAAAATGTTTTGAAAAGAGGCCAATGTGGTGGCAACCTTTGTAATGATCCATGTTGGGATGTATACAAAGGTGTATGTCTTTTGAAAAAGTTTTCCATGTCTTTGAAAGTTTGTTTTGAAAGTGTAGTGATGTGTGGTTTTGAAAAATAGGCAAGTGTTTTTGTTTTTGCAAGTTAGCAAGTAACCAAGAGCTATCTACCCTAAATTTCTCAAAGATCTTTGCTATGTTTTAACCCTTTTAACAACTTTGTTCCACCATTGTATTTGGTGGACAATCTTGTCTTAGGATGTGAACGGGACGGGCGCGGGTCATCGTTTAGACCATGATTGCAATGGTGCCAAGTATCTTTGGGCAATTTTTCTTTAAGGGACTTGATCATTTGTTTAGGCAACTTTCAAAAGCGTCATCGAGGGACTATGATCATTTGAATTTGTTTTGTTTTTGCCAAAGATACCTAACATGCAACATGGCCCATTATTGAAGGCAACAAGTGGAGTACCCTAGGGGTACAAGTGTGATTAGTGTTGTCCATTTTCATGCATGTTTATCTTGAATTTAGGTCAAACTTTTTTTGGTTAATTTTTTGCATACAAACCCTAATTCTAACATGGCATATTTAGAAAGCTTTAAAAATGCAGAAAATAAAGGGTTCTAAGTTATTACAACACAATATATGGGATGGGGGGTACAAATGTTCAAATGGGGATATTTTAGCAAGAAATTAAAATCTAACTATTACATCCAAATTGAAATTCTACAAGGGATTTAATTGCACAATGATTAAATAAAATAAAATAAATGTGCAAAATGCAAAAATGGTTTTCATATGTATGTAAAAAAGTATTTTTCATGTATCAAATAAACAAAAATAAAATGAATTAATTTTTGGTATTTTTTAGGTATTTAGGGCAAAAACCCTAATTTGCTAAATAAATGTATTAATTATTTAATATGTGCAATATTTATTAATTATGTACAAAAAATAAATAAAAAGGAAGTATATTGTCAAAAAATGATTTTTTAAGTTAAATATTAATAAAAAATAAAATGTATTATTTTTGTGTTTTTAACCTAAATATACTAATAAATAAATAAGTATTTACATTATTTATTAAATATATACTATATGTACAAAAATTAAGTATTTAATATTTACAAAAAAAAAGTATATTTTTTATGAAATGTTTTCAAAGACAAAATAAAAATATAAATCAGACAATAAATATATTTGTATTATTTTTAGTTATTTTAAATAAAAGCATATTTGTGTTTATTTATGTACAAAACTAAATAAAACCAAATAAATATCAAATAAAATGCAAAAAATATGGGAAAAATAATTTTAATATTTTTTCATGCTTAAATAAAAATATAGAACCAAAATCAAAAGGAAAAAATTAAAAATGATAAATAAAACTCAAAATGGGCCAGGGGGGTGCACGTGAAATGCAGTGGTGTGGAAAAAAAAACATCTCAGGCCCAGCCCATGAAAGGTTGTCTTCAACCTTCAGACAAAAACGTTTGAAAAACGCGCGCCCTTCTTGCCTCAAACACAACTCCTGATTCCTGGACTTTTAGCACAAACTTATAACATGAAAGATGTCAAGCATCAAGCCACGATTCCATACATATAAAAAACTCAACTTAACTCTCAGAAATGAGAGAGAATTTCTCCATCCCTAATTCTTAACCTAAGTTTTTGTCAATGTTCAGGTCTTAAATTCTCTCAGCACATGCAATATAAATGGAAAGTGAAGATATGTATAGTTTCAGGGGCATGAGTAGAACATTTTTCATTCATAAACTTAAAGCTAACTCTTCTTATATTGAGAGATAGAAGTCCATGAACTTACCTGTTCAGCTTGGATCGTGTCTGGCAATGGAGGCACTTTCAAGGCAAAGTGAAGATTGGTACAGCTTGCTTGAAGTCCAGGGATGCTATTCCAACCTTTAACTTGCTTTGAAACCAAGTGAATCAAGCTATGACAATCAACCTGCAAAACAGAAAAAGTGAAAATGGTGAAGTTGGTTAGAGGTGTTACAGGTCGTATCCAATGCTTGGGATAGCTTGTATATGTGGTATGGAGTGTGTATGAACTGGTTTTGGCAAGAATGCACGAGTGGATTGAGTTAGGGAAGTCCAACTGCAGAGGTGACTCTGTTTTCTGCAGTAGGATGGTGTTTTGAGGTTTGATGATGTTTGGAAGATGTTTTGGTCGTGCTTTAGCTTAGGTTTGATGTTTGGAAGGTGTACAACAACTTTGTCTAAGCTTGTGTTGGCAGAAATGAGAGTTGGTGTGTGTTATGCCAAGTTTCTTCCAACTTAAGCAACAAAATGTCAACTTGGTTTCTAGACTTGTGCAAGCCCCTCAAATGTGCTGCAACCATCCCTCTTGATCAGTGTGATATGCTTCTGAACTTGTGCCAAAGAGATTTGCCTTGTACTTCTTGATTTGCAAATTTGACATAAAGTTCAACTTTTCAAAAATGGATATATTGCTTTTTCTAATTATGGGTCAATCTTGTATGCAATGTTTAAACACATAAGATAAGGCTTGAACACAAGGGGTTTGCATTAAATTATTGAGTGTGGATGAGATAAAAGTCCTGTAATCTAGCTTAGAGCATGCTGAGTTCAAAAATCCAAAGTTATGGACATGTAAATTGGCCATGAACAAAGTGAGTTTTGCCCATATTGCCAAATTCGATTCTCCCTAACCACAAGGTTGTTTGATGAGTTATTTGACATTTTGGAAAGCTTAGAATGTGTACTACAATCCATATTTGTAATGCAAATTGAAATTCCAAGTGGAAGCATGTGAAAAGTAGCCATGAAGTTAGGCAAAAATCCTGCCTAAAATAGGTCAAAATTTTTCTAAGTTAAGAATGTTTTGCACCCTTGTTCCAAAAATCATAACTTGAGCTACAAGCTTCTTTTGAGGAAACTTTGTGAATCCAAGTTTTAGATTTTACAATGGACTACAACTTTCATGTTTTGACTTTTGTTTGAATCCAAATGCATCTTGATGAAAAAGTGGGACAAAGTTAGGAAAAAAATTAGGGATTTTCATAACTTAGAAAAATTCTAAGTTATGAAAATTCTTCATTTTAAACTCTAATTTGCAATTTTTGATTTCTTGATGAACAAGTTTCATAATTTGGCATGTTTTGATGAAAAATGAATCTTGACACTTGATTTTGACCAAAAAAGTCAAAGTTTGACTTTTCAGTATACAGTCAAATTTGGCTCAGTTGACTGGAAAATTCATCTGTCAATCTTGTGCATTTGGGATCTTTTGAACTTGTTGAACATGTCAAGACAATTCCATGGGGTCCTTGAGTCTATATGTGAGCTTGGTTTTCCATTGGCTAGGTCAAACAATCAAAAATTGCCTTTGTGCAGTCAAAACTCTAAAAATGACCATTTTGCCCTTTTGGTGATCTGATCAAATTTCTTGTGGAATTGTGATCCAAACTTGATCAAATGGTTTATATGAGTTCAATATGTTGATGTGGGTCAAATCATGAGGTTTGACTGTCAATTGACCACAGTTGACTTTTTCCCCAATACAGATGATTTTTAGGTCAACTGTCCAATTTACTGGGCAAAGTTTGGAATCAAGACTTGAAACTTGGTAGGGATAAACTTGGGAGTCCAATATGAAGCATGAAAGTCATCTTAGGCATTTTAGGTCAAAACATCTTTGTGCAAACACAAACCCTAATTTGGGTCAACAGTGCAAGGAGAAGTCTTGAGCAGAGGAAACCCTAGCTGGATCTTGAGCTCCAAGGGTCTTGTGGTGAGAAAATGTTGAGGAAATGGGAGGGAAAATTTTGGGGTACAACAGTTGCCCTTGTTCAATCTTCTTAGACCTGAAGAGTTAGATTGGCAAGTTTGCCTTTCGCGACTCGAGGGTAAAAGGAGATTGGACACTAGAGTGCCCAGAAATTTGCACTCGCATGCTGGAGTATCAGCAATGTGATGGCGGGAATGGGCTTATAGATGCCATTTGGGAGTGTGACAGAACCTTATCGGGAATGGGCTTATAGATGCCATTTGGAAGTGTTGATCGCGTAAGAGATTCCTTAGCGAGAAATTGTGTATTTTGAGAAAGAAAGATGTTTCCTGGCTTGTTACAGGTATTGATCTTCAGTCCCTTCATGTAGATATGCCCTGGCTAGATACAGGTATCGAATCTACAATTGGTTGCTCACAGATGTGCCCTGGCTAGATACATGAATCGAATCTGGAACTATTGTCTACAGATATGCCCTGGCTGGATACAGGTATCGAATCTGGAATTGTTGTCTACAGATATGCCCTGGCGGGGTACAGGTATCGAATCTGGAACTGTAGAAGGTTGGTAGAGATAGCTTTCCTGGATGGATACAGGTGTCGGCCTCTGACCTGAGAATGAAAGATAATTTCCTGGCCTGTTACAGGGGTTGATCCTCAAACTCTTCATGCAGATATGCCCTGGCTAGATACAGGTATCAAATCTACAATCAATCAGTCACAGATGTGCCCTGGCTAGATACAGGAATCGAATCTGGAATTGCGATAGTTGATAGTAATCATCTTTGGATTGACCTTTTTCCTGTAAAGGTAAAACATTAGTTGTATGCAATGTCATGATGTATGAAATGCACGATGTCATGATGCTCAAAATGAGATAGTGTTGTATGCACTTTGTTATGTAAGCAAGATGTATGAAATGTGAAATATCTATGAATGTATTTTCGTCTAGGAAAATAAATCCTTGGCGACTGGCCGGGGAATCAAATCCTGGGCTGATGTTGAAGAGTAGAGTTCTTCGTTTTCGCTGGATAATGGTTGCAAGTATAAACCGGTAGGAGAAGATGACTCCGTTGGGGAATAAACTTGTTGGAGAGATTACTCTGCGGGGAATTACTCTGTGGGAAGAGATACCTTGCTGAGGTTTTGATGAGAACTCCGCTGGGGATTCCGATGGTAGACTCCGCCGGGGATTCTGCTGATAAGTTATGTTGGGGAACTTTGATGAACTCCGCTGGGGATAGGAAGAATTTCGCCGAGGACGCACCTTCCGTGGTAATTAGCTGAGGATAACCCAGTTATACCCTGATGAGGAAAATAACCTTTGAACTAAGTCGGGGAGAGACGTTTGTACTCTGCAGGGGATAAGCTTCAAGACCTGCTGGGGATGAGCTTCAAGACCTACTAGGGATAATGACTCAACTCATCTGGGGAAACTTTTCAGATAGACTGGGGGATAGTATTCCGCCGGGGAACAACCTTATATTAAGACTGCCGGGGATGCTTGCTGAGGAATGCCTATAATCTGCTAGGGAATTGAGGTCTGCTGGGGATACCCAACTTCCTTTAGGCTGGCAATAGACTGATCCTTCTTGGAGAGAGTATCGCTGACTTGCTAGGGGAACTGTGCCTTTTCAGGGCTGATAGGAAATCAACTCTACTTGGGGAAAGTATTACTGAATCTTGTCTTACTCTGTGGGGAGTTGAAGTGACTTGGTTACGTTCTTCAGCTGAACCTACCTTGGTACCTTGGTGGACAGAGCAACTAGACCGCTTGGACAATTCTAAACTGCCTATGTTTCTGATGTCATCTGTAATTAGTCTTTTGTTTCGCATGCAAGTATTTATGATTAGCAATTAATTTCAAATGCATATATCAAAAATGAACATTGGACGTTCTTTGCAAATCAAAACAGATAAAGGAAAAACAATTGGATAATTTGTCTGAAAAATTGAACTTGTATTGATTTTGAAATTTGCCTGTAAATAGGCGTTTTATGTACAGGAGGCTGACGTCTTAGTAAGAGAACGCCGCCGAGTAAAATAGAGTTTATACAATTTTGCAAAAAGGAAGCAAAACAGCTATGTGAAAAATAATCCCACTGGGTTCCAACTCTGCTATCGCCTTTATGTCTTCAAGCGTCTCATCACCCTACTGCTTAGTTGAAGATGAAGCTGATTGATTGTAGCCATCTGAGCCCGATAGTTGATGCTGAATTCTGGATGCAAGGTGATCCAATGAGACATAGTATTACGCTTTATCCCTAACTTTTGCCTGGACCGCCCTTTCGGGTTTTCAGTCCACCGGGATACCCATTTTTGCCCAAGCCGCCTTTTCAGGTTTTCGACTTGCCGGGGGTACAAATTTTTTTCATTTTCATCCCTTATTTTTGCCTAGGTGTGTCAACCTAGCGGATCTTTGATTTACGCGTAGTATCTTTTTACTATGTCTGCATTGGCGGGGTGAGGAAGGTCGTCACCATCCATGGTGGTTATAATCATAGCTCCTCTTGAGAAGATATGTTTAAGCACAAATGGCCCTTCGTACGTAGGGGTCCATTTGCCCCTGGGATCACTTTGAGGAAGAATGATGCACTTGATTACCAGGTATCCGACTTGATACTCTTGTCGTCTGTCATTCTTGTTAAATGCCCTGATCATCCATTTTTGGTACGTCTGACCATGACAAATAGCGGTGAGTCTCTTTTCGTCGATTAGGTTTAACTGATCAAGCCGAGTCTGGATCCAGTCATCTTTGCTCAAGTCTGCATCCTTCATTATCCGGAGAGAGGGTATCTGGACTTCAATAGGCAAGACTGCCTCCATGCCATAGACCAAGGAAAAGGGAGTTTCCCCGGTTGACGTCCTTGCTGAGGTACGGTATCCGTGAAGAGCAAACGGTAACATTTTGTGCCAATCTTTGTAGGTCACTGTCATCTTCTGCACAATTTTCTTGATGTTCTTATTTGCTGCTTCTACAGCCCCATTCATCTTCGGCCGGTAAGGAGAAGAGTTGTGGTGCTGTATCTTGAATTGATCGCAGAGCTCAGTGATCATTTTGTTGTTAAGATTGGTACCGTTGTCCGTAATGATCCTCTCGGGTACACCGTATCGACAGATCAGGTTATGCCGAATGAACCGTGCCATAACGCTCTTGGTTACCGTAGCATAGGAAGCTGCTTCAACCCATTTTGTGAAGTAATCAATTGCTACCAAGATGAAGCGGTGCCCGTTGGATGCCGTCAGTCGGATCTCGCCGATCATATCAATGCCCCACATTGCAAAAGGCCAAGGTGCCATCAAGACGTTCAGAGGAACCGGAGGAATGTGCACCTTATCAGCATAAATCTGGCATTTATGACAAGTTCGCGAATGTTGGTAACATTCGGCCTCCATTGTGGACCAGAAATATCCTGCCTGAAGGATTTTCTTTGCCATGGTATGTCCACTGGAATGTGTTCCGAATGTACCTTCATGAAGCTCCGCCATGATCCTTTCTGCTTCAGTCTTATCTACACAACGCAGTAAGGTTGAGTCATGGTTTCGCTTGTAGAGAATGTCGTTGCTGAGGAAGAACTTTGCCGCAAACCTTCTCAGAAGCTTTGTGTCATTAACAGATGCGCCCTCGGGGTATTCTTGAGCTTCCAGGTACCTCTTCACTTCATGATACCAGGGTTTTTCAGTTACCTCTTCAGCCTCAAGATCACAGCAATATGCAGGTTCGTCCAATTTCCAGATAATGATCCGGGGAGCCTCATTGTCCCATTTGACTTTGAACATGGAAGACATCGTAGCTAGTACGTCCGCTAACTGATTCTCCTCTCTTGGGAAGTGTTCAAATGTTATCTCTTCGAAGTGGGAAAGTAATGTCAGCACATACTCCTTGTAAGGAATAAGATTTGGGTGTTTCGTATCCCACTCGCCTTTGACCTGATTGATCACGAGAGCGGAATCTCCGAAGACACTCAGTAACTTGATCCTTAAGTCAATTGCAGCTTGAAGACCCATGATACATGCCTCGTACTCCGCCATGTTGTTGGTGCAGTTGAAACATAGTCGGGCGGTGAGTGGAGTATGAGTGCCTTTAGGGGATATAATCACAGCGCCGATATCGTTACCCAAAGCGTTCGAGGCTCCGTCAAAGTGCATAGACCATCGGGATCCTTCCTCAGGTCCTTCATCCGGTCCAGGTACTTCACAATCAGTTACTACCATGATATCTTCGTCTGGAAATTCAAAGTTCAACGACTGGTAATCGTCCACAGGTTGGTGTGCCAAATGGTCTGCCAATACACTTCCTTTGATTGCTTTTTGAGTCGTGTACTGGATGTCATATTCCGTCAAGATCATTTTCCATCTTGCTATTCTTCCAGACAGAGCAGGCTTTTCGAATATGTACTTGATTGGATCCATTTTTGAAATCAACAGGGTAGTGTGAGTCAACATGTACTGTCTCAGCCGGCGAGCAGCCCATACCAGAGCGCAACAAGTTTTCTCGAGCAGTGAGTACCGAGTCTCACAGTCGGTAAACTTTTTGCTTAGGTAATAAATAGCGTGCTCTTTTCGGCCAGACTCGTCATGCTGCCCTAGCACACACCTCATTGAGTTGTCAAGTACTGTCAAGTATAGGATTAGAGGTATCCGTTCAACCGGTGGCATAAGAATGGGTGGTTCTTGGAGATAATCTTTGATCTTTTCGAAAGCGGCCTGACATTCATCATTCCAATGTACAACTTGATCTTTCTTCAGTAGCTTGAAGATTGGTTCACAAGTAGCAGTTAGATGTGAGATGAATCGGGCAATGTAGTTCAGTCGTCCTAGAAAGCCTCTGACTTCTTTCTCTGTCTTGGGAGTTGGCATCTCTTGTATGGCTTTCACCTTGGCAGGATCCACTTGAATACCTTTGTCGCTTACAATGAAGCCTAGCAATTTTCCAGATCTCACCCCAAAGGTTCACTTGTTTGGGTTCAACCTCAGCTTGTACAACTTCAGACGGTCAAACAGCTTCTGTAGATGGTCAAGGTGTTCCTCCTCAGTTTGGGACCTTGCAATCATATCATCGACATACACTTCTATTTCATGATGGATCATATCATGAAATAAAGTAACCATGGCAGGTTGGTAAGTTTCCCAAGCATTTTGAAATTCCAAATGGCATGACCTTGTAGCAAAAGGTGCCCCACTGAGTAACGAAAGTGGTCTTCTCCATATCTTCAGGAGCCATCTTGATCTGATTATAACCGGAGAAGCCGTCCATGAAGGAGAAAACTTTATGCTGAGCAGTATTATCAACCAGAACATCGATATGACGCAGAGGGAAATCATCCTTGGGGTTGGCCCTGTTCAAATCCATGTAATCAACACACATTCGGACCTTACCATCTTTCTTCGGCACTGGAACCACGTTGGAAACCCACTGAGGGTAAGAAGTCACTGCTAGAAACCCGACATCAAATTGTTTCATAACCTCAGCTTTGATTTTCTCGGACATCTCTGGACGCATACGGCGGACCTTTTGTTTTACCGGAGGGCAGTCTTCCTTGGTAGGCAGGTGATGAACCACAATGTCGGTATCCAACCCAGGCATGTCTTCGTAAGACCAGGAAAAGATTTCCACATAGTCATGCAGCATCTGAATCAACCGTTGTTTTACACTATACTCCAGATTAGCACCAATCTTGACTTCCCTTTTGTCTGTCTCAGTACCCAGATTTACCGTTTCCACTGGCTCTTCATGTGGCTGAATGGCCCTCTCTTCCTGGAGTAGCAGTCTTGCAAGTTAACCAGGCACTTCGCAATCATCTTCACCTTCGTCTTCGGCTAAGTTGATCGGATTTTCGAAGTCATAACTGGCGGTAGCAGAGTCGTTACCAGTGAGATCCAGAGTGGATTGGAACCTGTATAGGTGAGTGTGTGTAAATATAGCTGTTTTGCAATATATAATAAAGAAATAAAAGGAGCACGAGATTTTGAAATGCAACAAACGTCCAATGTTTTTATTGATGATATATGAAAATGACACACAAAAGCCCTCACAAATGAAGCTACGGTGCCCCGGGTAAGACACCGAGCCATAAAAGTTTCAAAACATTGTTTGTTACAAATTCAAAACAAAAGAGTTCATTACTGAGTGACAAAAGTAATAAGTGTGAAGTCTTTGGCAGTCTAGTTGATTGCTCCACCGTCGGTTGTTGGGTAGATCCAGATGTCGAATTCAGATTCCTCCACGTCGTCTTCCATAGCATTTACTCCCGGGTTGGTGATGAACACAAGAGGTCTTCCAATCCTTGCCTTACGAACAACCCTCTGAGCTTCTGCAGTGAAGCCCTAACCAAACTTGTCAGTCTTTGGAGTGAAATCAAGAAGTTGGCCCCAGTTTGCGCACTCACCCTTCTCAATCACAGCCCGGGCATCCTTTAAGGAAGCCATCTTCAAAGGAGAGTCTTCAATCACAGTTTCAGCTGATGCCAGTGTCTGTGGCACCTCTTCAAAGTGTTGAAAGGGGGTCTCAATGAACTCCCCATCCATCTCTATGTACCGGAACGAGTTGAGGTGGCTGACCATATACTCTTCTTCCCCTTGAATTGTAACAATCTTCCCTCTGACTGGGTACTTAAGCTTTTGATGTAGTGTGGAGGTCTCAACTCCAGCCTTGTGGATCCATGGACGACCCAGCAAACAAGAATAGGATGGTCGGATATCCATCACATAGAAAGTAGAATCAAAAACTTGAGAACCAACCTTGATTGGAATGTCGACTTCCCCATGTACCATCCTTTTCGAATCGTCAAAGGCTCGGACAACAATGTTACTAGGCTTGAGCTCTAAACCCTCACAATCCAACCTGTCTAGGGCCTTCTTGGGTAATACGTTCAATGAAGAACCGGTGTCTACCAACACATGGGCAAGAGTAGTGCCCTGCATTCAATGGAGACATGCAGGGCATCGTTATGGTTCTTTCCTTTGGCAGTCAGATCGGTGTCAGAGAATCCCAAACCATTATCAACAGTCAAGTTGGCCACACAATCGGTAAATTGATCAGCAGACGTTTCTTGTGGCACATGGGCCGTCTTCAGGAAGGAAATCAGGGCCTTGGCATGGGCCTCTGAACACAACAACAGTGATAGCATAGAAATCTTTGATGGGGTGTGCCCCAACTGCTCCACTACGTTGAAATCACTTTTCTTGATAATCTTGAGGATCTCTTCCATCTCTTGCTGGGAAGCTTCCACAGTGGTTGTCTTTGGTGCCTCCGTCAGGGCAGGCAAATCAGTAGCAACCCCTTTGCCCCGAGCGTCAGATGACTCGACAGCAGGGGTAGAAACAGGAACTTGATCAGAAAGGGAAACAGGCACACTTGTAGGTGTGATGACAAGAGGTTTCTGTATAGCTGGTGGCGCAATATCTGGTGAGAACAGCCTACCACTGCGAGTAACTTTGGCAGGCCCGGTGATATTACTGACGTCGGTACTTGTATCAAACTATTGCTTTACTCCAAGAACATAAACATCTGCCCCATAGTGCCATGGGACAGTTTTATCAGATGTATAAGGGAGAGGCCCCGGAACAGTGATGATGATAGGAGCAATCTTCTGAGTGGACATGATTTTGACAGGCTTCCTTGAAGGATCCTTAGGAGGTTTGTTGAAAATAGTGACAATATAAACTTCTTCGGTAGGGACAGCAGGAACAACAATCTTCTCGAACAAGATCTCTTTGCTATCCATCAGGCTTTAGATACCTGATTTCAGCAAAGGACAACTAACAGGTGAAACAGCACATAGAAGGCAACCTTTACCACATCCCGTAAATAAACCGGCTAGCAACAGGTTGCTTTTGATAGTCAATAACGGAGTAACAATCTCTTCCACGGAGGCTACATACTGGTCTTCTTCCACAGCATTCACTCCATGCTGGGGCATGGGAGCAGTCACAACATTGGGCCTTTCGGGCGCCTCAAACTGTATTTCTTTAGCATCAATAAGGTCCTGAACCTTATTCCTCAGAGCCCAACAATCATCCGTAGTATGCCCCGGGCTGTCAGAGTGATAAGCGCAACGGGCGTTGGGGTTGTACTTAGGAGAAGCTGTATTCACCACCTTCGGAGCTTCTTTGACAGTTACCACATTGGTTGACAGTAGTTGCAGCAAAATCTGAGACATGGTCATACTGAGCCGAGTGTATTGCCTTTTGGGCCTCTCACCCCTTTGTTGATTATACTGTTGAGGAGCAGCAACAGGCTTTGAAATTACCAACGCATTGATGGCTTGGCGGCGTTTCGGCTTGACTTGTCTTCTGGGACCATAAACAGCACTGGCTTCCTTCTTGAAGGGCTTCTTCTCAGTACTCGCAGCGGCACCTTTCTGTATCTTCCCCGACTTGATACCAGCTTCTATCCTCTCACCAGTCAAGATCAAATCTGTAAACCCAGCAGAAGAATTACCAATCAGATGATTGAAAAACGGACCAGACAGGGTCCCTAGGAACATGTCAACAAGTTCACGGTCAGTCAACGGTGGCTGCACCCTGCCAGCCAAGTCTCTCCACTTTTGCGCATACTCTATAAATCCTTCGCCTGTTCCCAGTGACATACCCTGAAGTTGGGTACACGTGGGAGCGAGGTCAGAATTGTACTGATATTGTTTATAAAATGCGGTGGCCAAGTCTTCCCAGTTTCGGATACTGGCTCCATCTAGCTGATAGAACCACTCGAGTTGAGCCCCAGAAAGGCTATCCTGAAAGAAATGGATCCAAAGGTTCTTGTCTGCAGTGTAAGGTTGGATCTTCCTTACATATGATCTGAGATGCATTTTCGGGCAGGACAGCCCGTCATACCTTACAAAAACTGGCACTTTGAACTTCGGGGGAATCACAATTCCAGCAACTAATCCCAAGTCTTCGAAATCTAATCCGGGAACTCTCTGCAGCTCCATAGCTGCCAACCTGTCTTCCAAGCCTTTGTACTTATCATCAGCGGGCGAGTATTGTTGATCATAGTAGTCTTCGTCTTCTTCAGCCTCCTCTTCTTCAACTTCGGATTCAAAAGGTACTGCAGCCGCATTCCCTTTACTGGTTCCCTCCTCAGAAGTAGGGGGAAATTCAAGCACTCTTCTGGCTTCACCCTCAAACCTTCTTCCTAGGATAGCCACCCCGATTCTCTTCTTCTTCTTTTTCACTTGGTCTTTGTTCCCCAGCAGGGCCTTTAGATCCTCCTGACCCTTAGCCAAGGTCATCAGGAGTTGTTGAAACTGTGAATTTTGAGACTGCAAGTCCTTGACCGTCTGTTCGAGATCCATCTTACTGAAATAAACAGCAGAAAGATAAGGAAACCTGGTGTGGAGACCTGCTTATGCACATGATGAATGGTATGCTTATGTATGCAATGCATTCAAGGATTTAGAGCATTCAAAATTGTTGCAAACAAAAAAGAACGCACGTCATATTAATAAGAAGAAATTTGTCAGTACATAAATGCCCCATGGGCCAAATATTACAAAACTTCTCAAGGTAAAAAGACATTGCGCATCCTCTTTGGTGCAATGTAGGTGTTGAGGGTCTCTTCCTCATGGAGTCGGCGGGTAAGCTCTAGAGCCTTCTTCTCACTGGCATAGAAGCTGGCTTCAAAAGTGTTCTGTTCCTCCTTGAGTTGGATCCAACTCTTCTGCATCTCCTCCCACGATGTAGGCATGTCAGGATATAGGATGGTGTACGGAACCTCTCCTTCCTTAACGGGCTCTTTAATCACAGGGAGAACATGAGGGTAAGGCATCATTAGACTCTGGGCTCGGGTTCGTACCCACTTGAGGTAAGGCTCAAGAGGGATGGAGTTCTTGTGCCCTAGTGTCTTGCTATCAACCTGGTTAGGCATCCTCCAAGCTCGGATGAATCTTTGGCAAAGTCCTTGCGCATCGTTGTCGAAGTCAAAAACTAAGTCAGGAATCAACATGTCATGAGGGCCATCTCTCCGTTCATATCCAAATTTTCTCAAGGCTAGACAAGGGTTGTAGGTAATGCCTCCCCTAATGCCAAGAAACGGAACATTAGGGAACTCTCCACAACATCGACGATGATGACATTTTCTCTGGACCGAGAACACCAATGTAAATCAGAGTGAGTAAGGGTCATCAACCGTTGTGACCACCTTAGGCCTTGGTCATTCTTCAAGACAGATTGTGGAAGGTGCGAAATAAACCACCTTGCAAGGAGAGGAGTACAACACATGAGAACACCCCTCTTTCTCATTGTTCGAGTGTAAAATGAGTGAAGAATGTCCCCAAGCAATGTTGGTATTGGATTTCTGGATAAGAAGACCTTGACGACGTTGACATCTACAAGCTGGTCAGGATTTGGGAACAAGACCAACCCATAGATGAGGAGGGCCACAATTTCTTCAAAGGCTTGTAGGTCCAATGAATTGCAACACTCTTGTGCCTTCTCAAACAAGAATTTTGCCAAGAAGCCTTTGACACCGCTTCTAGTTTCCCAATGCCCCTTGATGTCAGATGGCTGTAGGTGTAGTGCTTGAGCAACATCTTCAGGTTTTGGTTCCTTTTCCACACCGTTGAAAGGTAGTTGATTAAGGATAGGAATTCTCAGGAGTTGAGAAAATTCCTCCAAAGTGGGTACCAACTGGTAGTCGGGGAAAGTGAAACAGTGGTGAAGAGGGTCAAAGAACTGGAACAGCACCTTCATCATGTCCTCTTCAATGTTGGTGTTGACTAAGCTGAGAAGTCTACCATGTCTTTCACTGAAGGGAGAGCTTTCGGAATTCTTGATGTGAGCTCCTTGAGTTGAGGAGGGATTCTCACAAGGTTGACTTGGATGGTTTTTCTTCGAAGAATTTCCATGACCTACAAAACAAGAACAAAGATGAAGATCTAAACCCTTGAAATGGTTAGTGAATGCATATGATGCTTTATGATGTTTATGATGTATGCACAAAACATATGTACAAACAATTAACACCAAACTCTAGTTTCAGGCTTGCATGGGGTTTCATAGGTAAGTACCCTCTTGAGTGTAGTTGGCTTAAAAACTTGTCCTATAAATAGTAATCGGGTTCTAAGGAGCTCAATATCATTGGATTGTTTTCATCGTTCATTGTTTTGGTTTAGCCACTTAACTAGCGACCAAAATATTCCAAGAAAACAACCCTCAATGAGTGTAGTATCGAGTATCTACCAACTTCGGACTGCACCAAAGCCGGTCATCTCACTACCCCTAATGAAAGGCCAAGATGGTCAAGTAAGGTTCTAGGTCATTAGTGCTTAGTGACATCACTCAGCGGCCCCGTACTCTCCTTGATTGAACTCAAGGGTTATCGGTACTCACAAATATGTCGCACTAATATAGCTATTGCTTCAACCGTGTCGGTATACCCTGCACAGTTTCCACAACGTATTGCTATCTATGAATGTTTCCCCAAATCCGGGTGTAGGATTGCAAACCCAAACAAGAGAGCCAAGATATAAAGCAATCAAAACAAACAATTAGTCATGCAAGAGGGTGATCTAAGCCCTAAGGTTACTCCACTTTAAAAGAATTCCCCAGCAGAGTCGCCAGTTCTGTGATACGGTGGGAGAACTGACTTGGGTTTTGCATTTGTTTTCGCAAATGTTTCGGTTGAGCAAGAGTCGCCACCGACTTTTTATTTTATCCTAAGGAAAGGTTAAAAAGCACAGCAAAAACCTTTGAGATGTTTTCTTGGGTTCGGGGAGTAGATTATAGAAAGGGAAGGTATTAGCACCCTTTCTATCCATGGTTATCCATGGGCTCTTAGTTACTTGCTTAGATCAACTTGCCTTGATTTTCAATTGTTTGAAATGGTGCTTTGTGTGTGGGTTTGAAAATGTTTTGAAAAGAAGCCAATGTGGTGGCAACCTTTGTAATGATCCATGTTGGGATGTATACAAAGGTGTATGTCTTTTGAAAAAGTTTTCCATGTCTTTGAAAGTTTGTTTTGAAAGTGTAGTGATGTGTGGTTTTGAAAAATAGGCAAGTGTTTTTGTTTTTGCAAGTTAGCAAGTAACCAAGAGCTATCTACCCTAAATTTCTCAAAGATCTTTGCTATGTTTTAACCCTTTTAACAACTTTGTTCCACCATTGTACTTGGTGGACAATCTTGTCTTAGGATGTGAACGGGACGGGCGCGGGTCATCGTTTAGACCATGATTGCAATGGTGTCAAGTATCTTTGGGCAATTTTTCTTTAAGGGACTTGATCATTTGTTTAGGCAACTTTCGAAAGCGTCATCGAGGGACTATGATCATTTGAATTTGTTTTGTTTTTGCCAAAGATACCTAACATGCAACATGACCCATTATTGAAGGCAACAAGTGGAGTACCCTAGGGGTGCAAGTGTGATTATTGATGGCATATTTAGAAAGCTTTAAAAATGCAGAAAATAAAGGGTCCTAAGTTATTACAACACAATATATGGGATGGGGGGTACAAATGTTCAAATGGGGATATTTTAGCAAGAAATTAAAATCTAACTATTACATCCAAATTGAAATTCTACAAGGGATTTAATTGCACAATGATTAAATAAAATAAAATAAATGTGCAAAATGCAAAAATGGTTTTTATATGTATGTAAAAAAGTATTTTTCATGTATCAAATAAACAAAAATAAAATGAATTAATTTTTGGTATTTTTTAGGTATTTAGGACAAAAACCCTAATTTGCTAAATAAATGTATTAATTATTTAATATGTACAATATTTATTAATTATGTACAAAAAATAAATAAAAAGGAAGTATATTGTCAAAAAATGATTTTTTTTTAAGTTAAATATTAATAAAAAATAAAATGTATTATTTTTGTGTTTTTAACCTAAATATACTAATAAATAAATAAGTATTTACATTATTTATTAAATATATACTATATGTACAAAAATTAAGTATTTAATATTTACAAAAAAAAAGTATATTTTTTATGAAATGTTTTCAAAGACAAAATAAAAATATAAATCAGACAATAAATATATTTGTATTATTTTTAGTTATTTTAAATAAAAGCATATTTGTGTTTATTTATGTACAAAACTAAATAAAACCAAATAAATATCAAATAAAATGCAAAAAATATGGGAAAAATAATTTTAATATTTTTTCATGCTTAAATAAAAATATAGAACCAAAATCTAAAGGAAAAAATTAAAAATGATAAATAAAACTCAAAATGGGCCAGGGGGTGCATGTGAAATGCAGTGGTGTGGAAAGGAAAACATCTCAGGCCCAGCCCATGAAAGGTTGTCTTCAACCTTCAGACAAAAACGTTTGAAAAACGCGTGCCCTTCTTGCCTCAAACACAACTCCTGATTCCTGGACTTTTAGCACAAACTTATAACATGAAAGATGTCAAGCATCAAGCCACGATTCCATACATATAAAAAACTCAACTTAACTCTCAGAAATGAGAGAGAATTTCTCCATCCCTAATTCTTAACCTAAGTTTTTGTCAATGTTCAGGTCTTAAATTCTCTTAGCACATGCAATATAAATGGAAAGTGAAGATATGTATAGTTCCAGGGGCATGAGTAGAACATTTTTCATTCATAAACTTAAAGCTAACTCTTCCTATATTGAGAGATAGAAGTCCATGAACTTACCTGTTCAGCTTGGATCGTGTCTGGCAATGGAGGCACTTTCAAGGCAAAGTGAAGATTGGTACAACTTGCTTGAAGTCCAGGGATGCTATTCCAACCTTTAACTTGCTTTGAAACCAAGTGAATCAAGCTATGACAATCAACCTGCAAAACAGAAAAAGTGAAAATGGTGAAGTTGGTTAGAGGTGTTACAGGTCGTGTCCAATGCTTGGGATAGCTTGTATATGTGGTATGGAGTGTGTATGAACTGGTTTTGGCAAGAATGCACGAGTGGATTGAGTTAGGGAAGTCCAACTGCAGAGGTGACTCTGTTTTCTGCAGTAGGATGGTGTTTTGAGGTTTGATGATGTTTGGAAGGTGTTTTGGTCGTGCTTTAGCTTAGGTTTGATGTTTGGAAGGTGTACAACAACTTTGTCTAAGCTTGTGTTGGCAGAAATGAGAGTTGGTGTGTGTTATGCCAAGTTTCTTCCAACTTAAGCAACAAAATGTCAACTTGGTTTCTAGACTTGTGTAAGCCCCTCAAATGTGCTGCAACCATCCCTCTTGATCAGTGTGATATGCTTCTGAACTTGTGCCAAAGAGATTTGCCTTGTACTTCTTGATTTGCAAATTTGACATAAAGTTCAACTTTTCAAAAATGGATATATTGCTTTTTCTAATTATGGCTCAATCTTGTATGCAATGTTTAAACACATAAGATAAGGCTTGAACACAAGGGGTTTGCATTAAATTATTGAGTGTGGATGAGATAAAAGGCCTGTAATCTAGCTTAGAGCATGCTGAGTTCAAAAATCCAAAGTTATGGACATGTAAATTGGCCATGAACAAAGTGAGTTTTGCCCATATTGCCAAATTCGATTCTCCCTAACCACAAGGTTGTTTGATGAGTTCTTTGACATTTTGGAAATCTTGTAATGTGTACTACAATCCATCTTTGTAATTCAAATTTAAATTCCAAGTGGAAGCATGTGAAAAGCAGCCATGAAGTTAGGCAAAAATCCTGCCTAAAATAGGTCAAAATTTTTCTAAGTTAAGAATGTTTTGCACCCTTGTTCCAAAAATCATAACTTGAGATACATGCTTCTTTTGAGGAAACTTTGTGAATAAAAGTTGTAGATTTTGCAATGGACTACAACTTTCATGTTTTGACTTTTGTTTGAATCCAAATTCATCTTGATGAAAAAGTGGGACAAAATTAGGAAAAAAATTAGGGATTTTCATAACTTAGAAAAATTCTAAGTTATGAAAATTCTTCATTTTAAACCCTAATTTGCAATTTTTGATTTCTTGATGAACAATTTTCATAATTTGGCATGTTTTGATGAAAAATGAATCTTGACACTTGATTTTGACCAAAAAAGTCAAAGTTTGACTTTTCAGTATACAGTCAAATTTGGCTCAGTTGACTGGAAAATTCATCTGTCAATCTTGTGCATTTGGGATCTTTTGAACTTGTTGAACATGTCAAGGAAATTCCATGGGGTCCTTGAGTCTATATGTGAGCTTGGTTTGCCATTGGCTAGGTCAAACAGTCAAAAATTGCCTTTGTGCAGTCAAAACCCTAAAAATGACCATTTTGCCCTTTTGGTGATCTAATCAAATTTCTTGTGGAATTGTGATCCAAACTTGATCAAATGGTTTATATGAGTTCAATATGTTAATGTGGGTCAAATCATGAGGTTTGACTGTCAATTGACCACAGTTGACTTTTTCCCCAATACAGCTGATTTTTAGGTCAACTGTCCAATTGACTGGGCAAAGTTTGGAATCAAGACTTGAAACTTGGTAGGGATAAACTTGGGAGTCCAATATGAAGCATGAAAGTCATCTTAGGCATTTTAGGTCAAAACATATTTGTGCAAACACAAACCCTAATTTGGGTCAACAGTGCAAGGAGAAGTCTTGAGCAGAGGAAACCCTAGTTGGATCTTGAGCTCCAAGGGTCTTGTGGTGAGAAAATGTTGAGGAAATGGGAGGGCAAGTTTTGGGGTACAACAACTGGCCATGACACCAATCTGTCATTCTCTTCTCTTCAATCAAATTCAATTGGTCAAACCGGTTCTGGACCCATTTAGCCTCTGATAACTTGGTTTCCATTTTCACACACAAAGAGGGAATCTCAACCTCGATTGGGAGTACCGCTTCCCTTCCATACACAAGGGCGAACGAGGTTGCTCCTGTTGAAGTGAAAACAGATGTCTGATATCCATGCAAAGCAAAAGGGAGCATTTCATGCCAATCTTTATATGTAACAACCATCTTCTGGATGATCTTCTTGATATTCCTATTAGCAGCTTCAACAACCCCATTCATCTTCGGCCTATATGGAGATGAATTATGATGCACAATCTTGAATTACTCACAAAGTTCTGTCATCATCTTGTTGTTCAGATTCGAGCCATTGTCAGTGATACTTCTGCTCGGCACACCATACCGACATATAAGATTATTCTTAATGAAACGCACAACTACCTGCTTAGTAACATTAGCATATGAAGCAGCCTCCACCCACTTGGTGAAGTAATCAATTTCTACCAAGATAAAACGGCGTCCATTCGAAGCTTTGGGCTCTATCATCCCAATCATGTCAATACCCCACATAGAGAAAGGCCATGAGGAAGAGATCACATTGAGAAGTGTCAGAGGCACATGAATCTTGTCAGCATAAATCTGGAATTTATGACACTTCTTTGCAACTTTGTAACAATCAGATTCCATTATTAGCCAACAGTAACCTGCCCTTAGCATCTTCTTAGCCATCCAATGTCCATTGGCATAAGTGCCAAATGAGCCTTCATGAATCTCATGCATCGACATGTCTGCTTTGTGTCTATCCACGCATCTGAGCAAGACCATGTCATAATTTCTCTTGTACAACACATTTTCACTGAGGAAGAAACTGCTAGCCAATCTTCTCAATGTCTTCCTATCTTTATTCGAAGCATCAATCAGGTATTCTTGAGTCTGAAGAAAAAGCTTGATATTATAATACCACGGTTTTTCATCTACTACCTCATCTGTTGTAAACACATGAGCGGGTATATCCAGTCGCTGAACCATAATTCGAGGTATATCATTCCAAGCATTCACTTGATACATCAAAGCCAGAGTTGCTAGAGCATCCGCCATTTGATTTTCATCTCTAGGAATGTGATGGAATTCAACTTTATTAAAGAAGGGTAACAACCTTCTAGCATAATCTTTGTAAGGGATCAAGCCGGGGTGACGAGTATCCTATTCTCCTTTAATATGGTTTATTACCAAATCTGAATCACCATACACATTTAGAATTTTAATTCTGAGATCAATAGCTTCCTTGAGACCCATGATACAAGCCTCATATTCTGCCATATTATTAGTATAATCAAATGTCAACCTCGCAGTAAAAGGAATGTGCGACCCATGTGGAGTGACTATCACAACACCAATTCCTTTACCATAAGCATTCATAATTCCATAAAATATCACACTCCAACGAGATTCAGGATCAGGACCTTCCTCAGGCAATGGTTCATCACAATATTTCACTTTCAGAAACATCACATCCTCATCGGGGAAATCATACTTCACATACCGATAATCATCAACTGGTTGGCGAGCAAGATAATCTGCCAACATGGTGCTTTTAATGGCTTTTTTTAGTGTGGTATTCGATGTCATATTCAGATAACAACATCTGCCAGCGGGAAATTCTCCCGGTAAGAGCAGGCTTTTCAAAAATGTACTTGATTAGATCCATTTTGGAGATCAACCAAGTGGTGTGATTCAACATATACTGCCACAAACGTTTTGCCGCCCATGCCAGAGCGCAACATGTCTTTTCCAGCATGGAATACCGTGACTCACAATCAGTTAAATTTTTACTGAGATAATAAATGGCATACTCTTTCTTCCCCGTTTCATCTTGTTGTCCCAGAATACAACCCATGGAATCAAATAACACTGTCAGACACATAATCAATGGTCTTCCTTCCACAGGAGGGAGCAAGATAGGAGGTTCAAGCAAATATTCTTTAATACTTCCAAATTCCCTTTAGCAGTCATCCGTCCACACACAACCTTGATCTTTCTTTAACAACTTAAAGATCGGTTCACATGTTGCAGTCATGTGGGAAATGAATCTGGAAATATAATTCAGACGCCCGAGGAACCCTCTGACTTGCTTTTCAATTCTCGGTGCTGGCATTTCTTGAATTGCTTTGACTTTATTAGGGTCAACTTCAATTCCTTTCTGGCTAACAACGAAACCCAACAATTTCCCTGATCGAACACCGAAGGTACATTTATTTGGATTCAAGTGGAGACGATACTTCCTCAAACGCTGAAACAACTTCATCAAATATTTTACATGCCCTTCTTTAGTCTAGGATTTAGCGATCATATCATCAACATATACCTCAATTTCCTTGTGCATCAGATCATGGAATAGGGTTGTCATAGCCCTCTGGTACGTTGCACCAGCGTTCTTTAACCCGAAGGGCATCACTCTGTAACAGAATGTTCCCCAAGGTGTGATAAACATTGTTTTTCGATGTCCTCTGGAGCCATTCTTATTTGATTATACCCGGAAAATCCGTCCATGAACGAGAATACTTTGAATTGTTTTGTTCTATCCACTAACATGTCAATGTGTGGCAATGGAAAATCATATTTTGGACTAGCTTTATTTAGATCTCTGTAATCTACGCACATGCAGACTTTCCATCTTTATTTGGTACTGGGACAATATTGGAAATCCATTGAGGATACACTAACGTCACAAGAAAACCGGCATTAATCTGATTTAGAACCTCCTCTTTGATCTTCACTTCCATATCAAGGTGAGTTCTTCTCAACTCTGTTTGATTGGTGGACACTCTGGCTTCAAAGGCAAGCGGTGCTTTACAATATAGGTATCTAGGCCAGGCATATCTTGATAAGACCAAGAGAAAATATCCACATACTCTTTCAACAGCTTAATCAACCTGCTCTTCACATCAGGATTCAACAATGCTCCAATCTTGACTTCTTTCGGATCTTCTTCTGAACCCAAATTGATTACTTCCAATGGCTCTTTATATGGCTGAATGGAACTCTCCTCGCGCTCAAGCAACTGTGAGACCTCTTCTGGAACCTCATTATAGTCTTCTTCTTCGACCCCAACCCAGGGCATTTAAAGTTGGGAGAGGGTGCAGGGTCATTGTATTCAACCGGTTTTTTAATTAATCTGCACATATGGTTTATGATTGCTTTTAGAAACTGACACATATAACAAGTGATCATGCAGATTGTATTTCAGTTATTATTTATTTTGAAAGGTTTTTTCTGGTTACCATTTTCCAAAAAAGGCAGAAAATAAAGACACAATTTGGGAAACAAAGACAACTTTTATTATTGATTTTAAAAGTCACAGCAAACAAATAAGCCCTACATCATTAATACTTCCACCTTGGGCAGAGTGAAAGCTTTTCAAAAAGATTAACAAATCAAATTACTTTTAAACATGTATGCAAGAGGGAACATCAATTGTGATCCAGTTCTAAACCCTAACTCCGTCCGTCACATATTTCGGAATTTTCAGCTCTGCTTCATCTTCCACAATGGCATTAATCCCAGAAACAGTTGGATGAAGATAACCCCCACTACATAAGACGTCTTGATACTTTCCTGCAGCAGACTTCGGCTTCATGCTCTTACCTTTGTAATCCTTCAAAGAGAACCCCAAGCCAGCTCTGGTCTTGTTTACAGGCGGATCCACAATCCGTCCCCAAACTTAACTATGACCCTTACGCACAACTTGCTGCCATCCTTAAGAGAAACCATAGAATTCTCATTTCCTCTTATGTTGTCAATGGATAGGGCTTGGAACTGGGTTCCAACAACAACTTCATTCGCCTCCACAATGCTGAAAGAGGACAAATGAGATATCAATAATGTCTGCTCTCCATTTTTAATTACCACTTTTCCTTCACATATACACTTCAGTTTCTGGTGTAAAGTTGAAGTGACAGCCCCTGCCTCATGTATCCATGGCCTTCCTAACAAACAGCTATAAGTGGGTACAATATCCATGACCTGGAAAGTAATCTGAAACAAATGTGGGCCTATATGAATAGGCAAGTCCACTTCACCAATAACAGATTTCCTTGATCCATCAAACACTTTCACAATAATGCCACTTGGGCGCATGTGAGTTCCTTGATATTTCAATTTCATAAGTGTTCTCCTCGGTATCACGTTCAATGCAGATCCATTATCAATTAGAACATTGGATAGTGAATCATTCTTGCAATTCATAGAGATGTAGGGGGCAAAGTTATGATTCCTTCCTTCATCTGGCAATTCATCGTCACATAAAATCAGGTTATTACATGATATAATGCTCCCTACTACACTGCTGAATTGGTCTATAGGCATGTCACTTTCCATAAAATCTTGATCCGGTACCCTCATCAGGGATTCTCTGTGAGCAGAGGAGTTCATCATTACAGCCAAGATAGATATTTTTGAAGGAGTCTGCAGTATCCGATCTACAATTCTATAGTCGCTCATCTTGATTATCTTCAAAATATCAACCACTTATTTCTCTAACGTAGCTCCATTGGATTCACCCGTAACCTTGATAGTTCCATTGTCCAACAACAACTGAACACCTTTCTTCACGATTGAACATCCTAGGGAGTCTAGACGGAAAATTCGGCAAGATCCATACTGATGTTCCACCTGACCAGCCAAGTGGCAGAAAGTAGCATGCAATTGCACAAGTTCTTCATTCATATACTCCACATCAAAAATTCTGAACTCTCCAGGACATCCAGAAACCATATTTACCTCCTCTTCATACTCCACCGTAGGCCTGATTATGTGGATGAGGCCCTCATCCATCATCTCCTGCAAATCAGCCTTTATCTTATCGCAACCCTGTATGTTTGTACTGCAAATGGCACAACCGAAATGGTCATCCGTATAGTAGCTAAATTCAGAGGTCTGCATGCATTTTCACCAAATCTCCTATAACCAGATGAATATCAAAAAACTGGAAGTCGCCTGGACAACCGGCCACCATATTCACAACATTCGTTCCTCTATGCTTCGGTAGAGGATTGTCTTCCATATTAGGACCCACATCCTTGAAAGATAAAATACTAGACTTTATCAATTTCTGCACCTCAGTCTTCAAAGGATAATAATTCTCAACATTATGCCCTGGTGCTCCCTGATGAAAAGCACATGTTTGGTCTGCCTTATAATACCAAGGCAACGGTGATGGTACAACGGGAAGTGGTCTGGTCTGAACCAACTTCTTTTGAATCAATGCCGATAGTAACTCCATATAACTCATAGGAATAGGGTCATAACTCTCCCTTCTCTGATTATGCCCTTGATTCCCCTGCTGGGATGGTCTCTGATAAGCAACGGTGGTTAGAGCTACACCAACAATTGGAGTAACTGAGGCGACTTGCTGATGATGCTGATAATTTCTTCTAGGAGGATTAACCCTACTTTCTTGCATAATAGCATTTGCATCCCCTTATTTCTTCTTGGTAAACCCATAAGATGGATTTTTTCGCACCTCCAGATCCTTCTCTCTTTGTTAAACGACCCACTCTTAAAGCCTCTTCTAAATAGATACCCATGCCTACCATTTCAGTAAAGTCACTTGGCGCACTTGCTACCATTATCTCATAGAGGAAAGCACCCAGAGTTTTCAAGAAAATCTTAGTCATTTCCTTCTCTTCCATGGAAGGAATCACTTGGGCGGCTACCACACACCATCTATATGCATATTCTTTGAATGATTCCCTGTCTTTCTGAACCATGGCCCAGAGTTGATCACGGTCAGGCGCCATGTCCACATTGTACTTGTATTATCTGATAAACGCTTCTCCCAATTCATTAAAAGTACGGATATTGACGTTGTCCAAACTCATATACCACTTCAGCGCAACACCGATCAAACTATCCTGAAAAAAGTGAATCAGCAGACGATGATCATCAGTATGGGTAGACATTCTCCTTACATACATTACCAGATGAGCACGAGGGCAAGTGTTGCCCTTGTACTTATCAAACTTCGGGACCTTAAACTTTGCAGGTATCTTAACATTTCGGACCAAGCATAATTCATTCACATTTTTTCTGAATAACTCTTTTCCCCTGAGGGCCTTCATCTCCCTCTGCATCTTGTCAAACTGTTCTTGAAAATTATCCATTCTGTCATAGAGACCCAAGTCTTCACTTGGTGGAGGAAAAGGACGACACATATCATTATTAACAAACGGGACCATATTCACCGAAAGGGGTGCTGCAGGAGCAACATGTACCACAGGAGGTGCATGAGTAACAATAGTTTGAACAACTGGAGTATCTTGAGGACCAAGATTGAAACCTTCATGTGCAAAGTTCTCTGGAATTCCCCATGGATAACCTTGAGGCATGCGATTATGAACAACAACTAGGGTAGTAGACACAGGAACAACCGGAGCTTCAGCAGTAGCCCTTGTTGGTTGAGGTTGAACACTCGGTGGGTGATTCTGAGCAGCCACCAGAGATTTCATTAGAGCAGTAAGATTGGCCATGCCAGCCTTCAAAGCAGAAACTTCCTCGCGCAGCTCGCGATTCTCTTGTTCTAAGTTGTCCATCTTCCTTCTGAAATTAGCCCGAGTGTTGTAGTGATGAGTCGACTTGCTGAACGAAGTAAAGAAGCTTGGTAAGACACCTGGATATGCATAACCAATGCAAGAAATATGTTCAATATGATTCATGATATGCAATGCACATGATTTTATTTAGTTATTTAGTATTTCAATAGATTTAAAGTTTATAGACATATTGCAAATATCAAAGTAATAACGCATTTGAAACACTAAATTTTTTTATTATAATAACATCAAAATAGGTTACAAGTCTCAACAATCCCAAGTACAGGATGAAAATAAAAGTCTAAAACCCTGAGAAGTAAAGCTGTCAGAGACCACTCTATACGCTGGTGCTTCCCCGTAAGCCTGGCAATCTGAGCCTTCAACCTCAGATTTTCTTCCGCATACCTGGTGGAAACCTCCTTCCAATCATCTGAATTAGGGAGTGAGTAATCAGCATCTGACTGAAGCTTAGGGGAAAATAAATCCCCTTGCCTCTCCATGGTCTCTACAACCCGACTCTTAAGAATCTCAATCAAGTCGTCCTTCTCCTTCAAGTCTGCTCTAAAGGAAATCTCTAAAGTTTGACACTTGTTCTTCTAAGCATCCTTTTCCTGCTGCATCCTGACCAAAGCAAGTTGTATCTCTTCTATATCATCCGATAAGGGAGGAGTGGTCTTCACAAATAAATCAGACATAGGTGTCTTCTGAGAATATGACATCTTCAACTGAATAGATCTCATTTGGACCCACTGAAGATATGGCTCCAAAGAAACAACTCCCCTAGGTCCCAAGTCTTTCCTACTCTTCTTATGAATGTGACGCCAGGCCTTCGCAATCTTCTCCCTAACTTCCCTATGGTCTTCTACCTCCTTTAAAAAGAAACTACTCAAATGAATACTATTTGGTTTATCCCTCATCAGATAACTAAGTTGTCATCGTGCAAGAACAGGGTTATAGTTAATTCCTCCCTTTGTACCAAGAAGAGGTACATTGGGGAAACTACCACAACTGTCAACAATCTCTATATCCTGGTAAGCTCGATGATACCAATCAATATCCGAGTGAGTAAGTGCCATGTCTTAGGAGCCCAACGGGGTTCCTTCCTGACATCCCAGAAAGCATCAGACTGAGGCATATGAGAGATAAACCACCGGTACAACAAAGGCGTGCAACAGATAATCATCCCTCCACAATAAGAACTCCAAAGATGAATAGAGTAATAAGCATCACCCAATAATGTAAGAACTGGGTTTCCAATCATGAAGATCCTGATAGCATTAACGTTAACAAACTTGTCCACATTAGGAAATAAGAATAATCCGTAAGCAAGTAGAGCAAAGATGGCCTCAAAAGTGACTGTACTCTTCATCCTGGAAAAGTAACGAGCTTTCTCCAATAAGAACTGAGCTGGTAATCCTCTAATCCCTCCTTTAGTAGTCATATGGGCTTCCACCTCAGACTTCCCTAGATGAATCAAACAACAATCTCATGTGATTTTGGTTCACCCTCTAAACCAGTAAAAGGAACACGACCGATAATAGGTAAATCCAATAGATAAGAATACTCCTCTAGTGTAGGCATCAAATGATAGTCGGGAAAAGTAAAGCAATGATACATCAGATTATAGAACTGGACCAAGGTCGAGAGAATTCCCTCCTTCATCTCCAGCTTCATAAGAGGAATGATGGATCCACACTTCTTCCGAAAATCTGCAGAACACTCAATCTCGGGAATTAGACTAATCAACTAATCTATCTTGGAATCCTTGAAACTGTACTTCCCGGTCTTTCTTTTTCCATAATCCATGGTTAAAAGCTACCTGAGATATTCACAAATGGTCAACTTTTAAGTACCTTGAAATAAGATTTCTTCAAAAGATGCTTATGAGTGCATGGATGCATGGATGCAACAATCACATACAAGATCACACATATAGGGTTCATAGGTTCAACGTCACGAGCATGAGGTCGAAGGTACTACCCATAAGGTGTTGGTCTAAAAGTTATCACCTTCCGAACAAAGTTCTAGAGATTCCCAGAGTCTACATTCTTCCTTCGGATATTACCAACTTCCCGATTAACTCGGTAATTAGTAATATTCTCATGAAAAACTTGTCCGAGCGTAGTATCGTGTGACAACTATTTCTGGATTAATCCGTCATAGCTTCTGCACTACACCTAAAAGGCCAAGATAGGTTTGGTATTCTACGGTCCTTAGCTTCAGCAGGCTCCCAATTCGAAAGCAGTACGTCTTCTCGATTACTTGGTAAACGACACTACAGTCAAAGGGGCCTCCACTGAGTGGGGGATCTCATGACTCCTTTTTTGGGATTACTCCCTAAAAGTTAACATGACTATGACGCCCGTCCTATCTTAAAGTTTTCCCAAGTACCGGTATATGACTTATAAGTAATCACCAAGCACCCTGAAAACTAGGAAAATCCAGACAAACATATATACAACATATAACACATAAACAACAATAGCACATATACGGATATAAATAAAGTTAGGTTCAACCCACTTAGGGATGGACCAGCAAGAGGTCAATCTTTCCCCAGTGAAGTTGCCATTTTTTCTATAGCGGTAGAAATGTTTAAGACTAAGTGTGATCGGTGGATCTAGAACTGACTGTTTAACGCTGGTTCGCGAAATGTCGCGGAAGCAAGAGTCGCCACCGTCTTTTATTTTCTCCAACACGGAAAGGACAAAAGTACAAAAAAATTCCTTATTGAGATTAGTTCTCGGTTCGGGAGGTAGATTTATAGAAAGGGAAGGTGTTAGCACCCTTTCTATCCATGGTTATCCATGGGCTCTTAGATACTTGCTCATTTGTGTTTTCAAAAGTGTTTGTTTGCTTTTTAAGGTGAGTGGGTTTGAAAAATTTTCTTTGAAAATTTCAGATCGACTCTTGTATCAGTCCTCAAGAGTGTTTGAAAAGTTGTTTTTGAAAGCTTTTTGCAAAGTGTCGGTGTGAAAAGAAGTTTTTGATTTGTTTTGAATTAGAGCAAGTATCTACGAGTCGTCTACCTACCCTAAGGAATTAGTCTGTGTAAATGTCCTTTAGGTAGTGCCATCCCACCATTGAGAGGTAGGTAGCACCACCGTTGGAGGTGTTCGGGTCAATTCGAGGATTAGGGACAGTGTGGTCACCAGAGCAATAGGAAGACACCTTAGAAGCTACCCCCATGCCATGTTCATGGACATGAGGACTTACTAAAACGTCCTCTACTCGACGACCACGTTTCGAGGGGCAAGGCAACAGTGAGGCGTACCCTAGGAGTGGTGTGTGAATTGTGTGTCATTTTCAGTTATATTTGTCTTGATCATGCATTGAGTGTTCTACGCATTGTTTTTATTTGGGCATACATTCTTTCATGTGATATTTAACAGTTAAGGGTGCGGGAATTAAAATGCGGAAAATAAAGGTCCTACGCTATTACAAGGCGCGGGTCTACATCGCCAAATTAAACCAAGACCCGATTTGAATAAATAAAAATGCAGAAAATAAATGTCCTAATTATCTATTACAAATCTTCGGGGCAAATACATTACATTCATAAAAGAAATAAAAATAAATGCGCGAAAAGAAATAAAAATCGAGAATGCGAGGGCGTTGGACCCTTTAAGGAAATTAAATCGAAATCATAAAGTAATTAAATTAAATAAAGGAAAGGACTTATAATTTGATGTTTTTTTATTTAATAGAAATGAAGAAAATTAATTGGAATTAAAACCCTAATTCTAAGCATTTTTAATTATTAAAGAAATAAATTCAAGTTTGACCTAATTTACTAATTATTTAATTATAAGTTATTTACAAAAATAATTAATAATTAATAGTGATAAGAAAAAAAAGATTATTTATTAAGAAAAAGAATAAAAAATGCTAAAAGACTTGTTTTTATATTTTTTAATTATCTAAGAAAAAGTATTAAAGTTAAAAACTTAAAATTAAAACTAAATTGATTATTGAGTTTATTTACAAAATAAAACATTTAGTGAATTAAATAATAAAAATATTTAATTTTTGACTTTCTGATTTTTTTGTATTTTTATGTTATAAAAATTAATTTTAAGGAATTAAAAGAAAATAATTGAAACAAAATAAAAAAAAGGAAAAGAATAAAGGAAAGAAATACAAACAAGGGGGTTTGTTGACCCTTTTGGAGGTTTATGGGAAGCAATTAGGCCCAACAGATTCAAGGCCTGTTTGAATTTTCCACATTTGAGTGTGCATGGTTGACTAATGCACATGGTGATCTGCAAATTCTGACCATTGGATTGGCCTTGTTGGGCGCGTGGCAAACAAAGATATGAAGCTGCATGGTAGGTCCTGGGAAGTGTGCTACACAGAATCATGTTAGAAAGAAAAATATTGAATAAAGTGGGGGGACCTGGGAATCGAACCCAGGTCCCATTACCTGCGTGACAACACAACAACCACCAAGCCAAGCGCGTTTCTTTGTTTACTTAGTGGGCACTGATCAACATATGCCAAGCGTGCAATTATCCTGGAATCAAATAAAAAAATGCGCTAACTTTCAAATACACCAATCATATGCATACAGCTCAGCGTCTTCCTCATGGATTCTTTGTTTTACCTGAAAATACAAGCTAGATAGCGGGGGTTTTAAACCCCCACAATCTGAAACAACAAAAAAATAGCGAATAGAAATTGAACAATCATAAAAAAAGCGCGATGAGTGTTTTGGATTCGTTGGAATGTCACAAATTCAATGGTCCTAGTTTCATGGCTTAATTTTTCCATATACTCAAAGCCCCAAATGGAAGCTTCTGAAACCCTAGAACATTTCAATGGTATATTTCGCTACAGGCAAGATTAGTTCAAATTAATGGCACCATAAGCTTCAGTGAGTCCATGTTAGTGTAAAACAATCATTAGAATGTATTAATATGGTATGAAATTCAAAGTACGATTATGCAAAAATGTATGAACAGGGCGACTGTATTCTACCACTTCTTCGAGTATGGAGGCTTGAAAAGTATTGGAGAAGATTCCTGGCAGTCTTGGCAAGCTTATGGAATGGTTATTTTGCTTTGCAACACACTCAAACTATGAAAACAGTTTTGAGCTTTTTTAAGAAAAATGAAAATTTTGTTTTTGTGATTCTGGCGCAGCTTCCTTGTTGTTGTGATTAGGTTTAGGTTTGTGCTTATATGTGGAATGAATTAGGGTAGAAATCCAAGTCCATAATCCTTTGCATTCATGATTTTGAATTCTTGATTTTGCATAACCTTTTTCAATCTTTTTTACCATGAAAACTTGCTTATTTTGGAAGATTTGGTCCGCTTGAGCATATGCACGAAATCTTGAGTGAATAAAGAGCCTATTAGCTGCATAAAAAGATTTAAAACACATGCTTTGCTATTTTTGTCATATTTTATTTTAATTAAATGAATTAATAATAATAAAAATTCAAATAATTAATAAAAAATGATGAAATAACTCCCCTTTGGGTCAATGGGTCGTGCATAGCTTTTGGGTGATGATTCTTGGAAGAAATTGTGGCCCATTAGCAATTTTGAGGCATTTGAAGCAAAGTTGACTTTTCAAAATTCCCAAAAATTTCCCAACTTCCACAAGGCATATCTTGCTCAATTTTTAAGCTTTGATCATGTTCTTGGACATTTTGGAACGGTCTTGAAGTCCTCTAACCAATGCCTTTGGTCCCATGTCATTTTGATTTACCAATCTCAAGTTATGGTCTTTGACTTAAAGTGCCTTTTTGTTGACTTTTGAAAATGACCTATAATGTTGAGATTGATAACTTTTTGTGAGAGAATTTCTTGGACTTGAAGTGTGAAGAGGAGTTGTAGGAAATGTCATTCTCTTCAAAATGAGCTTTGGATGGAATTTTTCTGATAAACCATGTGGAAGTTATGCCTTGGTCAATTTGCAGTTGACTTTTCCAACTATCCAAAAATAGAAACTTTTGCACCTTGAGACTTTTTGAGCCATGCCTTGAGAATCATGATCAAGAATTGATCAAATGATGTTTGTGGCTTCAAAATGAGATGTTGACCAAAATTTTTGACTTTTGACTGTCAAATGACCATTTTGCCCCTACAGTTGACTGTTGAGCAATTAGGGTTTTTGACTGTGCAATTTTGTGCTGTGAGTCTTGAAACTTGGCATAAGGATGCTTGACAATGTTTATGGGCATGTGGGACTTGTTTGGACCCTTGGAAACTTCAATTTCTTTGCCAGAACCAAAACCCTAATTTTTGACTGTTAGGAGGCAATTGGACTGTGCAACCCTTGGGAGATTTTGAAGCATGCTCTTAGAAAATCTTGAAGAATATGGGAGGGAAAATTTTGGGGTACAACAGTTGCCCCTGTTCAATCTTCTTAGACCTGAGGATGTAGATTGGCTGACGTGCCTTTCGTAGTCCGAAGGTGGAAGATGATTGAACACTAGAGTGCCCAGAAATTTGCGCTCACATGTTAGCAGTGTGATGATGGGAATGGGCTTACAGATGCCATTTGGAGATTGATGGATATGAATATGGGCTTACAGATGCCATGTTGAGAGGTGATGAGTAGGTGGATGGGCTTATGGATGCCATCTGGGTGTTGATCGCGTAAGAGTTTCCTTAGCGAGAACTTGCGTACCTGAAAAAGAAAATGATTACCTGGCCTGTTACAGGAGTTGGTCTTCAGACTCTTTATATAGACGCACCCTGGTTGGTTACAGGAATCGGGTCTGGAGCTTCAAACGGTAATGAATGAATCAGGGATGATTACTACCTCAACGGAACGATGAGAGAACCTTGGGCGATTACTACCTCAACAGCAACGATGAGAGAATCTGGGGCGATTACTACCTCAACAGTAACGATGAGAGAATCTGGGATGTCTTCTACTGAGTCTTCATTATGAAAATCTTTAGGAATCGATTTAACCGGACCAGAGGAGGCCTTTGACTGGATCAGAAAAATCTTTAGGAGTCGATTTAACTGTACCAGACAAGGTCTTGAAATCTTCAACTGGACAAGAATCAGGGAGCTCTTAGGGTCGATCTGACTGAACCAGAGAAGGCCTTTGACTGGATAAGAATCAGAAAAATCTTTAGGAGTCGATTTAACTGAACCGGTCAAGGTCTTGAAATCTTCAACTGGATAAGAATCAGGGAGATCTTAGGGTCGATCTGACTGAACCAGAGAAGGCCTTTGACTAGATAAGAATCAGAAAAATCTTTAGTAGTCGATTTAACTGAACCGGACAAGGTCTTGGAATCTTCAACTGGATAAGAATCAGGGAGATCTTAGGGTCGATATGACTGAACCAGAGAAGGCCTTTGACTGGATAAGAATCAGGAAAATCTTTAGGAGTCGATTTAACTGAACCGGGAAAGGTCTTGAAATAACTTCAACTGGATAAGAATCAGGGAGATCTTAGGGTCGATCTGACTGAACCAGAGAAGGCCTTTTACTGGATAAGAATCATAAAAATCTTTAGGAATCGATTTAACTGAACCAAGCAAGGTCTTGGAATCTTCAACTGGATAAGAATCAGGGAGATCTTAGGGTCGATCTGACTGAACCAGAGAAGGCCTTTGACTGGATAAGAATCAGAAAAATCTTTAGGAATCGATTTAACTGAACCAGGCAAGGTCTTGGAATCTTCAACTGGATAAGAATCAGGGAGATCTTAGGGTCGATCTGACTGAACCAGAGAAGGCCTTTGACTGGATAAGAATCAGAAAAATCTTTAGGAGTCGATTTAACTGAACCAGGCAAGGTCTTGGAATCTTCAACTGGATAAGAATCAGGGAGATCTTAGGGTCGATCTGACTGAACCAGAGAAGGCCTTGGACATAGATGAGAATTTGACTGGATCTTTCCTGAAAGGTAAAGGTCAATCATATGCCATGCATGATATGGATCAAGCAATGATAACATAAATGAGATTGTAAGATCATGATGCGTATATGCATGCTATAATGTATGGAAGTGCGATGTTTATGAATGTATGTTTTTGTCTAGGAAAGTAAATCCTTGACGGGTGCCGGGAAGTCACATCTTGGGCTGATGTTGGAGAATAATGCTTTGTTGTTTCCGCTGGGGATGATAGTTGCAAGAATACCGGTAGGAGAAGATAACTCCGTCGGGGAATAAACTTGACGAATGGATTACTCTGCAGGGAGAAATATACTCTAGCTACCTTGCTGGGGAGCAATACTCTGTGGGAAGAGAGGTACTTTGCTGGGCTGTTGATGGTAACTTCGCTGGAGATACCGTTGATGTGTTGGAAGTTTTGATAGACTCCGCTGGGGATAGGAAGACTTCGTCGAGGACGATCTTTCCGTGGCTTTTGGCTGAGGATAACCCAGTTATATCCTGGTAGGGAAAATAACCTTTGAATAAATCCGGGAGACGCGTTCGTGCTTTGCGGGGATAAGCTTCCAGAATCTACTGGGGATAAGCTTCCTGCTGGGGAGATGATTCAAACTTTCCTGGGGAAATCTTGAACTATACTGGACTCTCCTGGGGAAATTTTGAGATGTATTCGGGAAGTAACTCCGTTGAATGTCTGGTATACCGCCGGGGAACAGTCTTAGACCAAGGCTGCCGGGGATGCTTGTTAGGAATATCTATATACTTCGCTGAGGAATGTTGAGATCTGCTGGAGGATACCCAACTTCCTTAAGGCTGATAGTATAGCTTTGCTCGGGGAGAGTGCATTGACTTGCTGACTCACTCTCTGGGGAATTAAGATATACTGGTTATGTTCTTCAACTGAACTTACCTTGGTACCTTGATGGACAGAGTAATTAGATCGCTTAGACCATTCATTATTGCCCCTGTTTCTAAAGTTACCTGTAATTAATCCTTTGTTTCGTATGCAAACATTTATGAGTTTAGCAATTATTTTCAAATGCATATATCACAAATTGAACATTGGACGTTCTTCGCAAAACAACACAGAAAAGGAAAAAAAACAATTGGCGATTGATCTAACAAGTGTATTTGTATTGATTTTGAATTTGCCTGTAAATAGGCGTTTATATACAAGAGGCTGACGTCCTAGTAAGAGAACGCCGCCGAATAAAAGAGTTTATACAATTTGTACAAAGGGAAAATAAAAACAGCTATGTGAAAAGAATGATCCCACTGGGTTCCAACTCTGCTATCGCCTTTAGATCTTCGAGCGTCTCATCACTTGATGACCTAAATGGAGATGAAGCTGATTGATCGATGCCATCTGATCTTGGTGTTGATATCGGATTCTGGATGCAAGGTGATCCAATGAGACATAGTATTACGCTTTATCCCTAACTTTTGCCTGGACCGCCCTTTCGGGTTTTCAGTCCACCGGGATACCCAATTTTGCCCAAGCCGCCTTTTCAGGTTTTCGACTTGCCGGGTGTACAGATTTTTTTCATTTCATCCCTTCATTTTTCCCGAACCCTTTTGGTTCACCGGGAAGCCCTAATTTTTGCCTAGGTATGTCAACCTAGCGGGTCTTTATTATGCGTAGTATCTTTTAACTATGTCTGCATTGGCGGGGTGAGGAAGGTCGTCACCATCCATGGTAGTTAGAATCATGGTTCCTCCTGAGAACACATGCTTAACCACAAATGGACCTTCGTACGTAGGGATCTATTTTCCCCTTGGATCACTCTGAGGAAGGATGATACGCTTGATTACCAGATCTCCATTTTGATACTCTTGTGGTCTGACCTTTTTGTTAAATGCCCTGATCATCCGTTTTTGGTACGTCTGACCATGACAAATAGCGGCAAGTCTCTTTTCGTCAATTAGATTTAGCTGATCAAGTCGTGTCTGGATCCAATCATCTTCGCTCAGATCTGTATCCTTCATTATCCGGAGAGAGGGTATTTGCACTTCGATCGGTAAGACTGCCTCCATACCGTAGACCAAGGAGAAAAGAGTTGCCCCGGTTGACGTCCTGGCTGAGGTACGGTACCCATGTAGAGCAAACGGTAACATCTCGTGCCAATCTTTATAGGTCACTGTCACCTTCTACACGATTTTCTTGATATTTTTATTTGCTGCTTCTACATCCCCATTCATCTTCGGCCGGTAGGGAGAAGAGTTGTGGTGCTGTATCTTGAATTGCTCGCAGAGCTCAGTGATCATCTTGTTATTGAGATTGGTACCGTTGTTTGTAATGATCCTTTCAGAGATGCCGTATCGACAGATCAGATTGTGCCGAATGAACCGTGCCACAATGTTCTTGGTTACAGTAGCATATGAAGCTGCTTCAACCCACTTCGTGAAGTAATCGATCGCTACTAGAATGAAGCGATGCCCATTGGACGCTGTAGGTTTAATCTCACCAATCATATCTATCCCCCACATTGCGAAAGGCCAAGGTGCAGTCAGGACGTTTAGAGGGACTGGAGGAACATGCACCTTGTCTGCATAAATCTGGCATTTGTGACATGTCCGAGAATGTTGGTAACAGTTGGCTTCCATTGTGGACCAGAAATACCCTGCCCGAAGGATTTTCTTCCCATAGTGTGTCCACTGGAATGTGTTCAGAAGGTCCCTTCATGTAGCTCCGCCATGATCCTTTCTGCTTCAGTCTTATCCATACAACGCAGTAAGGCCGAATCATGGTTTCGCTTGTACAGAATGCCGTTGCTGAGGAAGAACTTCGCTGCTAACCTTCTCAGAAACTTCTTATCGTTGACAGATGCACCTTCAGGGTATTCCTGAGCTTCCAAATATCTCTTCACCTCATGGTACCAAAGCTTCTCAATCACCAATTCAGTCTCAAGATCACAACAGTATGCCGGTTCGTCCAGTTTCCAGATGATGATCCGGGGAGCCTCATTGTCCCATTTGACCTTGAACATAGAAGACATCGTAGCTAACGCGTCCGCCAACTGATTCTCCTCTCTCGGGAAATGTTCAAAGGTTATCTCTGTGAAATGGGGGATCATTGTCAACACACATTCTTTGTAAGGAATAAGATTCGGATGTTTCGTATCCCACTCTCCTTTGATCTGATTGATCACGAGAGAGGAATCTCCGAAGAAACTCAGAAACTTGATCCTTAAGTCAATCGCAACTTGAAGACCCATGATGCATGCCTCATACTCCGCCATGTTGTTGGTGCAGTTGAAACATAGCCGGGCAGTGAGTGGAGTATGAGTGCCTTGAGGGGATATGATCACAGCGCCGATACCGTTACCCAAAGCATTGGAGGCTCCGTCAAAGTGCATAGACCATCGGGATCCTTCCTCAGGTCCTTCATCCGGTCCAGGTACTTCACAATCAGTCACTATCATGATACTCTCGTCGGGAAATTCAAAGTTCATTGACTGATAGTCGTCTACTGCCTGATGTGCCAAGTGGTCTGCCAATACACTTCCTTTGATGGCTTTCTGAGTAGTGTATTGGATGTCGTATTCCGTCAAGATCATCTGCCATCTTGCTATTCTCCCAGACAGAGCAGGCTTTTCAAATATACTTTATTGGATCCATCTTTGAAATCAACAAAGTGGTATGAGTCAGCATATACTGTCTCAGCCGGCGAGCAGCCCATACCAAAGCGCAACAAGTTTTCTCAAGCAGTGAGTATCGGGTCTCACAGTCGGTAAACTTTTTGCTAAGGTAATAAATGGTATGCTCTTTTCGGCCAGACTCGTCATGCTGCCCCAGCACACACCCCATTGAGTTGTCAAGTACTATCAGGTATAGTATCAGAGGTCTCCCTTCAACCGGTGGCATAAGAATAGGCGGTTCTTGGAGATACTCTTTGATTCTGTCAAAAGCGGCCTGACATTCATCATTCTAACGTACTACCTGATCTTTCTTCAGCAGCTTGAAGATTGGCTCACAGGTAGCAGTTAGGTGCGAGATGAATCGAGCAATTTAATTTAGACGTCCTAGAAAGCCTCTGACTTCTTTCTCTGTCTTAGGAACTGGCATCTCTTGAATAGCTTTAACCTTGGCAGGGTCCACTTGAATACCCTTGTCACTTACAACGAAGCCCAGTAATTTTCCAGATCTAACCCCAAAGGTGCACTTGTTCGGGTTCAACCTCATCTTGTACAGTTTCAGACGGTCAAACAGTTTCTGCAGATGGTCAAGGTGTTCCTCCTCAGTTTGGGACCTTGCAATCATGTCGTTAACATACACTTCTATCTCATGATGGATCATGTCATGAAATAAAGCAACCATGGCACGTTGGTAGGTTGCCCCAGCATTTTTGAACCAGAATGGCATGACCTTGTAGCAGAAGGTGCCCCACTGAGTAACAAAGGTAGTCTTTTCCATGTCTTCAGGAGCCATCTTGATCTGATTATACCCTGAAAAACCATCCATGAAAGAGAACACCTTGTGCTGAGCAGTATTATCAACCAGGACATCAATGTGAGGTAGGGGAAAGTCATCTTTGGGGCTGGCCCTGTTCAGATCCCTGTAGTCAACACACATTCTGACTTTACCGTCCTTCTTCGGTACTGGCACCACATTAGCAACCCACTGAGGGTAAGAAGTCACTGCAAGAAACCCGGCATCAAATTGTTTCATAACCTCGGCTTTGATCTTCTCAGACATCTCTGGACGCATACGGCGGACCTTTTGCTTAACCGGAGGGCAGTCTTCCTTGGTAGGCAAGTGATGGACCACAATGTCGGTATCCAACCCAGGCATGTCTTCGTAGGACCAGGAAAAGATCTCCACATAATCATGTAATATCTGAGTCAACCGTTGCTTCACACTGAGCTCTAGGTTGGCACCAATCTTGACTTCCTTCCTATCCGTATCAGTTCCCAGATTTATCGTTTCCACCGGCTCTTCATGTGGTTGAATTGCCCTCTCTTCCTGGAGTAACAGTCTTGCAAGCTCCCCAGGCACTTCGCAATCATCTTCACCTTCGTCTTCGGCTAAGTTGATCGGATTTTCGAAGTCATAACTGGCAGTAGCAGAGTCGTTACCAGTGAGATCCAGAGTGGATTGAAACCTGTATGAGTGAGTGTGTGTAAATACAGCCGTTTTGCAATATATAAAGAAAGGAAAGAAAGAAAAGGAGCATAAGATTTGAAGTGCGAGAAAACTTCCAAGGTCTTTATTCATGATATATGAAATGACAATTAATATGCCCTCACAAATGAAGCCACGGTGCCCCGGGTAAGACACCGGGCCATAGAGTTTCAATTCATTGTTTATTACAAATAACAAAAACAAAGGAGTTTATTACTGCGTAATAAAAGTAACAGGAGTATGATCTTTAGCAGTCCAATTGGTCAATCCACCATCAGTTGTCGGGTAGATCCAGCTATCAAACTTTGACTCTTCCACTTCATCTTCATCCCCAACATCATTCACTCCTGGATTGGTGATGAGCACAGGAGGTCTTCCGGTTCTAGCTTTGCGCACAGCCCTCTGAGCCTCTGCAGTAAAATCCAGTCCAAACTTGTCAGTTTTTGGTGTAAAATCAGGGAGCCTGCCCCAGTTAGCACATTCACCTTTCTCGATCACATCCCGGGCGTCCTTCAAGGAAGCCACCTTCAAGGGAAAGTCCTCTTCAACCACTGTTTCTGCTGCTGCCAATGTTGGAGGTACCTCTTCAAAATGATGAAAGGGGGTTTCAATAAACTCCCCGTCCATCTCAATATATCGGAAGGAATTTAAGTGACTAACCATATACTCCTCCTCTCCCTGCACAGTGACAATCTTCCCTCTGACGGGATACTTGAGCTTCTTGTGTAGGGTAGAGGTCACTGCTCCAGCTTTGTGAATCCAAGGTCGACCCAGTAAACAGGAATACGATGGACGGATATCCATCACATAGAAAGTTGAGTGGAATACCTGAGAACCCACACGAATAGGAATGTCTACCTCTCCATGAACCATCCTCTTAGAACCGTCAAAGGCTCTGACAATGATGTTGCTAGGTTTCAGCTCCAGGCCCTCACAATCCAACCAGTCTAAGGCCTTTTTGGGTAGCACATTCAAGGAAGAATCGGTGTCCACCAACACGTGCGCAAGAGTAGTGCCCCTGCATTCTATGGAGACATGCAGGGCGTCATTGTGGTTCTTTCCCTTAGCAGTAAGGTCAGCATCCGAGAAACCCAAACCATTGTCGGCTGTCAAATTGGCTACGCAATCAGTAAACTGGTCTGCAGATGTCTCCTGTGGCACATGGGCCGTCTTTAGAAATGAAATCAGGGCCTTAGCGTGGGCCTCTGAGCACAGCAACAAAGAGAGCATAGAGATCTTGGAGGAGGTATGCCGCAGCTGTTCAACAACATTAAAGTCACTCTTCTTGATTATTTTAAGAATTTCCTCCATCTCTTGCTGGGAGGCTTCAACATTTACAGACTTTGGCGCCTCCATTCGGGCAGGCTCATCTTCAATCCCTTTGCCCCGAGCATTAGATGACTCGGCAGCAGGGGAAGCAACTTGATCAGAAATGGGAACAGGTGCACTTGCAGGTGTTATAATGAGAGGTCTTCGAATAGCTGGTGGCGCAATGTCAGGCGAGAAGAGCCTGCCACTGCGGGTAACTTTTGCTGGACCAGTGATATTGCTGATGCTGGTGCCAGTATTGAACTCTTGCTTTATACCATGTACATATACATCTGCCCCATAGTGCCATGGGACAGCCTTATCAGATTCATAGGGGAGAGGCCCCGGAACAGTAATAACAATGGGTGCGACGGTCGTGATTTTAACTGGCTTCCTCGGGGGAGCCTTGATTGGATTGTTAAAAATTGTAACAACAGATACTTCTTCCACAGGAACAAACGGAACAACGGTCTTCTTGAAGAGAATCTCCTTACTATCCATCAGGCTTTGGATGCCTAACTTCAGCAACGGGCAACCAGTAGGTGTAACAGCACACAAAAGGCAACCTTTGCTGCAACCCGGAAATAAACCGGCCAGCAGTAGGTTCCTCTTAACAGTCATCAAAGGGGTAGCTACATCATTCACAGAAACGGCATACATATCTTCATCAACGACATTCACTCCATGCTGGGGCATAGGAGCAGTCACCACATTTGGCCTCTCAGGCGCCTCAAATTGTATCTCTTTTGCATCAATAAGGTCTTGCACCTTATTCCTTAAGGCCCATCAATCATCAGTAGAATGCCCTGGGCTATCGGAATGATAAGCACAGCGGGCATTTGGATTATATTTGGGAGAGGCAGTATTCGCAACTTTTGGGGCCTCCCTGACAGTCACCAAATTGGTGGATAACAACTGCGGCAAGATTTGTGATATGGTCATACTCAGCCGGGTAAACTCTCTTCTGGGTCTCTCAGCCCTTTGTGGATTGGTTTGCCGAGGAGCGGAAGCAGGCTTAGCAATCACCACCGCGTTGACAGATTGACGGCGTTCTGGTTTATCACGTCTTCTAGGCCCATATACAGCACTTGCCTCCTTCTTAAAGGGTTTCTTCTCAGAACTTGAAGATGCACCCTTCTGAATTTTACCGGACTTCAATCCAGCCTCTATCCTCTCCCCAGTCAGAATAAGGTCAGTGAACCCTACAGATGAATTTCTAATAAGATTATTGAAGAATGGCCCGGAGAGGGTCCCCAAGAACATATCCACCAGCTCACGGTCAGTTAACGGAGGCTGCACCCTGCCAGCCAGATCCCTCCACTTCTGTGCATACTCTTTAAAACCTTCGCTTGATCCTAGCGACATACCCTGGAGTTTGGTACGTGTAGGAGCAAGGTCGGCATTATATTGATACTGCTTGTAAAAAGCAGTAGCCAACTCCTCCCAGTTACGAACTTTGGTCCCATCCAGCTGATAGAACCATTCAAGATGAGTCCCTGAAAGACTCTCCTGGAAGAAGTGGATCCACAAGTTCTTGTCCACTGTGTACGGTTGAATCTTCCGCACATAAGATCTGAGGTGTAGCTTGGGGAAAGACGCCCCTTCATACTTGGTGAAAGATGGTGCCTTAAACTTGTGAGGAATGATCACACCAGTAGACAAGCCCAAGTCTCCGAAATCCAGCCCAGGCACTTGTTGGATCTCCATAGTGTTCAGTCTGTCTTCCAACTGCTTGTATCTGTCTTCGGCAGGAGGATATTGTTCCTCATTAAAATCAGTCTCGTTGTCAGAGACTACTGGACTTGGAGCCTTTCCCCCCTGGGGACTGTCTTTGCCTACAGAAGAACCAGCTTCCTCGTTCTGCAGAGTATTACCAAATCTCCGGCCCGAGTTCAAAAGAACAGTTCTCTTCTTCTTCTTCTCCTTCTTCAGGAGCAAAGCCTCCAGCTCTTCTTAGCCTTGAGACAAACCCATGATCAGCTCTTGAAATTGTGCGTTTTGCGCCTGAAGGGCCTTGATAGACATCTCGGTTGATGATTCAGGGTTCATGATGCTGAAATAAACAACGAAGAACAGTAAGCAACCTGAAAAGAAGAATACCTGCTATGCACATGATGAATGGAATGCGTATGATTTATGTTTTCAAAGACAATCGGGAATCAACTTTGTAAACAAAAAGGAACACACGTCATTAGATCCAACTTTGAAATTTAAATTGTTCAACAGGTTGCCCTTAGGCGTTACATAAAATGGAAATACTGAAAAGGGAAATAAAACTGTAAAAGAACATCCAGAGCTCTTCATTGATCCCAGGGTCTCCTCTTCTCAGCACGGATATAGTCATTCAGAGCTCGCTCATTCTCCAACTGCTTTATCAGCTTCTGGATCTTCAATTCCTACTCGTTGAACTTTTCCCGATAAGAATCCCGTTCTTCTCGCAGTTGCAACCAAGACCTCTTCAATGTCTCATAATCAGTAGGTATCTGAGGAGGGAGGACAGTTGGAGGAGCCCCATCTTTGTCAGGATACTCAAGAATGACGGGTCTGACAGCTTCGTATGGCATACCTAACTTCTGAGCACGGATGCGAACCCATTTATAGTAGGCTTCCATAGGTAGAGAAGTCTTTGGCCCCAACTCTTGTGGGTCAGCTTTATGAACTCTGTCCCAAGCCTTGATGAACCTACGACGCAGCTCGTCACTATCCACCTGAAACTCAAAACTGATGTAAGGCACCAACATCTCATGAGGCCCTTCTCTTCTGGCTCTTCCAAACTGACGGAGAGCTAGACATGGATTGTAAGAGATTCCTCCTTGAGTGCCAATCAAAGGAACATTAGGGTATTCTCCGCAACGATCAATAACAACTATCTCATCCAAACCTCTGAAAGTCCAGATGATGTCCTTATCAGTGAGAGACATTAACCTATGAGCCCAACCTCTTCCTTCTTGGTTCTTTAGTACGAACTTAGGGAGGTGCGAAATAAACCACCTCACCAACAAAGGAATGCAACACCACAGAGTTCCTCGTCTTCGGGCAGTACGAGCATAAAGTTGTTGCAGGATGTCACCCAAGAGGGTGGGCACAGGATTCTGAGACATGAAGATCCTTATGGCAGTGACATTGATGAAGTTGTCAGGATTAGGAAACAAGACTAGCCCATAGATTAAGAGAGCCAAGATGTCTTCATATTCCCTAAAGTCCAAGTCATTCCAGAAACTGTTAGCTTTACCAATCAGAAACTTGGCCAAGAAACCCTTAACTCCGCTTCTAGTCACCCAGTTGTCCATTACTTCTTGATGGGTCAAGGGAAGAGCTGCAACAACCTTCTCAAGCCTAAGAGTCTTTTCCCAACTAGTGAAGGGAGTCTGATCCAAGATAGGGATACCAAGCAAATCAGAGAACTCTTCCAGGGTAGGGACCAGTTGGAAGTCTTGAAAGGTGAAGCACTGGTACAGAGGGTCATAGAACTGGATCAGGACACTCATCAACTGTTGATCCCGCTTTGCAGTGACTAAACTGAGAAGAGAACCATGCCTCTGGATGAAGGAAGTGGTGTTTGGAATTCTGCTAACCAACTCTTCAAGCAACTCAGGTGGGTGAGCAAAGTTGAACCGGATAGTATTCCTCCGCATAGGCATCATGATGTCCTACAAAACAGAGCAAAGGTGAAACCCTCTTGTCTTTGAAATGGTTAATCCTTATGCAGGATGCACGCAATGCTCATGATGTTATGATGTTATGATAAAGCACACCACAAATATTTACAAAGGAAAACATGATAAGGCACACAAGTCACACAAGGCAAGCCCTTAAAGTTTAGGCCAGCATGAGGTCTAGGTATTACCCTCTTTCAGTTTGTTGGTTCATACCTGTCCTTTCAAAAGTAACCGGGTTCTTAGAGGATCCCAATATCATTGACTACCCTCAATCAGTCATAACTCCAGCATCGCAATCTTTTCTTGCAGCCAGAACCATCACGAGAGTTTAGCCTCAATGGGCGTAGCATACTGCTACTGTTCTATTCGCCAAGTTGTGTCATTTAAGGTTCTAAGGTCTGTTGGTGCTTAATGACTCCTCAGAAGACCCATATTCTCCTCGTTGCAACACAAGGGATATCGGTACAGACCAAGGTGCCACACCAACGTAGCCACTGCTTCACCCATGTCGGTCTACGCCGGACAGGTCCCTCACAACTTATGCTACCTAAACAGGGTATCCCCAGATCCGGGTTAGGATCTATGTAACTCCGATGCAACCCACAATTTTAAAGCAAACAAGTCAAAACAATTGAAAACACATTTATGAACTATCCTAAGGTACACCTCACTTTATAAGATGTCCCCAGCAGAGTCGCCAGTTCTGTGATCGGTGGATCTGGAACTGACTGTTTAACGCTGGTTCGCGAAATGTCGCGGAAGCAAGAGTCGCCACCATCTTTTATTTTCTCCAACACGGAAAGGACAAAAGCACAGAAAAATTCCTTATTGAGATTAGTTCTCGGTTCGGGAGGTAGATTTATAGAAAGGGAAGGTGTTAGCACCCTTTCTATCCATGGTTATCCATGGGCTCTTAGATACTTGCTCATTTGTGTTTTCAAAAGGTTTGCTTTTCAAGTGTGAGTGGGTTTGAAAAAGTTTCGTTTAAAAATTTCAGATCGACTCTTGTATCAGTCCTCAAGAGTGTTTGAAAAATTATTTTGAAAGCTTTTTGAAAATTGTCGGTGTGAAAAGAGTTTTGTTTGTTTTTTGAAAGAGCAAGTATCTACGAGTCGTCTACCTACCCTAAGGAATTAGTCTGTGTAAATGTCCTTTAGGTAGTGCCATCCCACCATTGAGAGGTAGGTAGCACCACCGTTGGAGGTGTTCGGGTCAATTCGAGGATTAGGGACAGTGTGGTCACCAGAGCAATAGGAAGACACCTTAGAAGCTACCTCCATGCCATGTTCATGGACATGAGGACTTACTAAAACATCCTCTACTCGACGACCACGTTTCGAGGGGCAAGGCAACAGTGAGGCGTACCCTAGGAGTGGTGTGTGAATTGTGTGTCATTTTCAGTTATATTTGTCTTGATCATGCATTGAGTGTTCTACGCATTGTTTTTATTTGGGCATACATTCTTTCATGTGATATTTAACAGTTAAGGGTGCGGGAATTAAAATGCGGAAAATAAAGGTCCTACGCTATTACAAGGCGCGGGTCTACATCGCCAAATTAAACCAAGACCCGATTTGAATAAATAAAAATGCGGAAGAGAAATGTCCTAATTATCTATTACAAAGCTTCGGGGAAAATACATTACATTCATAAAAGAAATAAAAATAAATGCGTGAAAAGAAATAAAAATCGAGAATGCGAGGGCGTTGGACCCTTTAAGGAAATTAAATCGAAATCATAAAGTAATTAAATTAAATAAAGGAAAGGACTTATTTTTTGATGTTTTTTTATTTAATGGAAATGAAGAAAATTAATTGGAATTAAAACCCTAATTCTAAGCATTTTTAATTATTAAAGAAATAAATTCAAGTTTGACCTAATTTACTAATTATTTAATTATAAGTTATTTACAAAAATAATTAATAATTAATAGTGATAAGAAAAAAAAGATTATTTATTAAGAAAAAGAATAAAAAATGCTAAAAGACTTGTTTTTATATTTTTTAATTATCTAAGAAAAAGCATTAAAGTTAAAAACTTAAAATTAAAACTAAATTGATTATTGAGTTTATTTACAAAATAAAACATTTAGTGAATTAAATAATAAAAATATTTAATTTTTGACTTTCTGATTTTTTTGTATTTTTATGTTATAAAAATTAATTTTAATGAATTAAAAGAAAATAATTGAAACAAAATAAAAAAAGGAAAAGAATAAAGGACAGAAATACAAACAAGGGGGTTTGTTGACCCTTTTGGAGGTTTATAGGAAGCAATTAGGCCCAACAGATTCAAGGCCTGTTTGAATTTTCCACGTTTGAGTGTGCATGGTTGAATAATGCACATGGTGATCTGCAAATTCTGACCATTGGATTGGCCTTGTTGGGCGCGTGGCAAGCAAAGATATGAAGCTGCATGGTAGGTCCTGGGAAGTGTGCTACACAGAATTATGTTAGAAAGTAAAATATTGAATAAAGTGGGGGGACCTGGGAATCGAACCCAGGTCCCATTACCTGCGTGACAACACAACAACCACCAAGCCAAGCGCATTTCTTTGTTTACTTAGTGGGCACTGATCAACATATGCCAAGCGTGCAATTATCCTGGAATCAAATAAAAAAACGCGCTAACTTTCAAATACACCAATCATATGCATACAGCTCAGCGTCTTCCTCATGGATTCTTTGTTTTACCTGAAAATACAAGCTAGATAGCGGGGGTTTTAAACCCCCACAATCTGAAACAACAAAAAATAGCGAATAGAAATTGAACAATCATAAAAAAAGCGCGATGAGTGTTTTGGATTCGTTGGAATGTCACAAATTCAATGGTCCTAGTTTCATGGCTTAATTTTTCCATATACTCAAAGCCCCAAATGGAAGCTTCTGAAACCCTAGAACATTTCAATGGTATATTTCGCTACAGGCAAGATTAGTTCAAATTAATGGCACCATAAGCTTCAGTGAGTCCATGTTAGTGTAAAACAATCATTAGAATGTATTAATATGGTATGAAATTCAAAGTACAATTATGCAAAAATGTATGAACAGGGCGACTGTATTCTACCACTTCTTCGAGTATGGAGGCTTGAAAAGTATTGGAGAAGATTCTTGGCCGTCTTGGCAAGCTTATGGAATGGTTATTTTGCTTTGCAACACACTCAAACTATGAAAACAGTTTTGAGCTTTTTTAAGAAAAATGCAAATTTTGTTTTTGTGATTCTGGCGCAGCTTCCTTGTTGTTGTGATTAGGTTTAGGTTTGTGCTTATATGTGGAATGAATTAGGGTAGAAATCCAAGTACATAATCCTTTGCATTCATGATTTTGAATTCTTGATTTTGCATAATCTTTTTCAATCTTTTTTGCCATGAAAACTTGCTTATTTTGGAAGATTTGGTCCCCTTGAGCATATGCACGAAATCTTGAGTGAATAAAGAGCCTATTAGCTGCATAAAAAGATTTAAAACACATGCTTTGCTATTTTTGTCATATTTTATTTTAATTAAATGAATTAATAATAATAAAAATTCAAATAATTAATAAAAAATGATGAAATAACTCCCCTTTGGGTCAATTGGTCGTGCATAGCTTTTGGGTGATGATTCTTGGAAGAAATTGTGGCCCATTAGCAATTTTGAGGCATTTGAAGCAAAGTTGACTTTTCAAAATTCCCAAAAATTTCCCAACTTCCACAAGGCATATCTTGCTCAATTTTTAAGCTTTGATCATGTTCTTGGACATTTTGGAAAGGTCTTGAAGTCCTCTAACCAATGCCTTTGGTACCATGTCATTTTTATTTACCAATCTCAAGTTATGGTCCTTGACTTAAAGTGCCTTTTTGTTGACTTTTGAAAATGACCTATAATGTTGAGATTGATAACTTTTTGTGAGAGAATTTCTTGGACTTGAAGTGTGAAGAGGAGTTGTAGTAAATGTCATTCTCTTCAAAATGAGTTTGGATGGAATTTTTCTGATAAACCATGTGGAAGTTATGCCTTGGTCAATTTGCAGTTGACTTTTCCAACTATCCAAAAATAGAAACTTTTGCACCTTGAGACTTTTTGAGCCATGCCTTGAGAATCATGATCAAGAATTGATCAAATGATGTTTGTGGCTTCAAAATGAGATGTTGACCAAAAATTTTGACTTTTGACTGTCAAATGACCATTTTGCCCCTGCAGTTGACTGTTGAGCAATTAGGGTTTTTGACTGTGCAATTTTGTGCTGTGAGTCTTGAAACTTGGCATAAGGATGCTTGACAATGTTTATGGGCATGTGGGACTTGTTTGGACCCTTGGAAACTTCAATTTCTTTGCCAGAACCAAAACCCTAATTTTTGACTGTTAGGAGGCAATTGGACTGTGCAACCCTTGGGAGATTTTGAAGCATGCTCTTAGCAAATCTTGAAGAATATGGGAGGGCAAATTTTGGGGTACAACACTACTTGGGCTTAGAAAATCTTGAAGAATCTCAAGGTTATTGGATCAAAGAGATCAAATTAACATACTTGGGCTTGCAAACATAGGTTTGGGCCACAAATGATCATTTATTTGAATCGGGACAAAATTTAGCGCTATGTTAAGCAATCGTAAGTGGACTTATATAGAAGTCGTAACTATTTTGAGGCCGGTAAATAGCAATCTATTCACCATTTGTTTTGAGACATGATATAAAGATCATGCTCCAATAACACTTAGTGCAATAAGAAAGGGATGGGATGAAGAGGGATGAGAGAGAATATACAAACCACATTTGAATTAAATTTAAATCAAACTATTATTAAAATCATTCATCCATTTTTGTTGAGTTAGACTCAACACCATGGATCCAATGATGTTAACAAAGTTCATGATCAAAAATCCAACCCAAGATCAGCCAGAAAATAATCACAAAATAATATTGTATTTAATATATACATAAAAAGGTATTAAAAATGTTTTAAAATAGAAATAAAAGAGAAAAATATCAACTACATTTAAATTAATCAAAAAATAAAAAGTAAGACCATAGAAAAATCAGAAATGAATTAAAATGATTTTATAAAATTTTTGGTAATATTTTAAAGTCATAAACTATTTTTAAAATTTAAAAAAAATGAGTAAAATAAACCAAAAATGATTTAAAAAAATAACAAAATCAGAAACAAAAATAAAACGAGGTCACCAATATTTGTCCAAATATCATTAGATCATTTCATAATTTTTTCACAATTTAAAAATGTATCAAAGTATTTTTAAATATTTAAAACAATTCAAACAAAGTGAGAATTTGTAAAAAATACCAAAACACAAAATTAAATTGTGAAAAAATAAAAATCAGAAAGAGAATAATCAAAAATATTTTTCATGATTTTTTCAGATTTTTTGGACTAAAAATGAATTTTCTATGATTTTTTAAAGTTTGAAACAATTAAATATAAAAATCAGAAAATAAAAATAAAGTAAAAAATATGTGGACCATTGGATGAGAGTCAAAACGCGTTAGTAATAAAATCCAAGGGATCTGGCGCGTTGTGCATATCATGATCATTAGTGAATAAAGCATAAGATCATTAATTAAATCATATTTTCAAAAAAACAGATGGCGCGCCTTCATTGGTTGGAAGATGACACGTTAGTCATCTTCAACCTCCAGCCAACGTGAATTGCAGGTCTCTCAAACTGTAAAATCAGAAGCTCAGACCTATTCCATTTGCTTCGTTTCTGCAAGATGAAGACAACCACACCTTCGCGAGAAATTTATATAAACTGTAGCTCAAGCAATTTGGAAGGAAAGTTTTGAAAAGGGATTTGAAAATTCATGGTCAAAACATATTTCCAAATAAAATTAAGCGTTGCGACTAGAACTAGGGCAATGAGAGCATCACAATGATATCAAAGTTTTAAAGAATTGATGAAGGAATCTACCTATTGAAGTTGAGTTGCAGAGCTCTGAAACTGGACTTCTATGGGACAATATAGGGTACGATTCTTGAATCTAACTATATGGTTAGCTTTATGGAAGATCAAGGAAAGTGAATTGATGGAAACAATGAAGTAAAAAAGGCTTGAGAATAGATTTCAAAGTAGCAGAATTTTGAGTTATGGAGTAAGTTTGGCATGGTGATTCTGGCTATCAAAGCTTGAGGAAATGAATGGAGGATGACCCTCTATTTATAGGGAATCAGATGGAATGTCCAAGCATGTGAAATGATGAAGTTCGGAGGGAAATCGTGCGAAGTTGCAAATAAGAAAAGTGTGACTTCTAATTTGATCAAAACTCATCCAAAACATGCGTTTTGTTGTGCTAATCAATTATGGAACTTCACTGAACATGTTTAGAGGCAAAAACGCATGGAAAACTTGTGATTAGAAGCCAAAACAAATATTTCAAATTCTGACTTATGGAGAAACTTCAGTTCTAAGTTACCAAGTTCAATCCAATGGCATTCTCTGCTCAAGGGGTCTTAAGGCATGATTCTTGATGCTTTAGAAAGATGAGGTTACAAGCTTTGCAATGGAAAAATAATGGAATCAAATGGATGCTTGATCTGAAATTTGCATTGAGTCAAAGTTTGGAAAAAGAAGTTGACTTTCCATACTTAGAAATATTTCAACTTTTCCTTCAAAAGTGACCTATAATGTTTTGCATCTAAACATGGCCTTTCACTTGGAAAATGCTCTTGACCAAAAAAGATGGCATGAAATGGACCTCTTGAATGACATTTTGAAACTTGTACCATTCAAAATCTCCAAAAATTGAGAGAGTTATGAGTTGTTGAAGTTGGAAAAAAAATCATGAAATGACCTATAATCTTTTGTATCCTTAGGGCATCTTCCATCCATTTTCTCACTTTGCATATAAAATAAATAATAATGTCCAAATCCTCAAGATAATTTTGGAAAAATAATGGGATCAATGTGATAAAAATTGACCAAGTTATGATCATTTGAAGTCACATATAAGAAATTGGGGATTAATCTGGAGGACTTGTAATCTTTCTTCATCATCAAGTTTCTTCCACATGAAAACTCCTTGAAAATTTTGAAGTGATTTGTTGATAACCCTTTAAAGAGAAGGATATATTTGGAATCACTCAAAAATACTAAAATATGAGTAAGATATACTTCTTTGAAGTTCAAAACCCTATCTCCTAGATCTAGAAAATGCCTTGAGGAACTTTGACAATTCTGAACAAACTTCTTGTACCAACACAAATGCTTTGTAAATAGAAGTTGTTGAGGATGAAAATATGAATTCGTAGCCACCAAAACCACTTCCATATCTTGAGAATTGAGAGAAACATGCACTTGTGACCAATGGGAACAAAGCATTGTCCAAGCATGACAACTTCCCCAATCTACCCCTTGTACTTTTGAATCAAATTTGATAAGCTTGAAATATGGTGAACCAAAATAACCTTTCCATGCCATTTCTTCCAAAACAACTTCAATAGTGAGGTTTGAACTTCTCAAGCTTTATTGACTAGGGCATGGAAATAAACTCAAGAACCCATGGATCAACCTGCTAAGCCTAATTGCCTTTACCTACATTAGTAACAAACAAGATAAACCAACATTGCATTTTATTAATTAAAAGGAAAGAATAAGAAAAAATATTCATGATCACAAAAGAAAACAAGTCAAGGTGCTTGGTGATTCCTCAAAGAGAAAAACTAAAGATAGGGAGAAGAACCAAAAGCCCTAATGTGATCTTGTTATGATTGAATCAACATGGTATGATGAAGGAATATTAGGGGCAAAAATTGGGGTACAACAGCTTTGTATCAAAAATTGATCCTAATAATATCAAAGAGGCCCTAAATGATGAGTTATAGATTAATGCTATGCAAGAGGAGCTGGAACAATTCAGTAGGAATGAAGTTTGGGATCTGGTCCCATGACCTGAATGGACAAATGTGATTGGCACTAAATGGGCATACAAGAATAAATCTGATGAAAAAGGGGGTGATCACTAGAAATAAGGCAAGGTTAGTTGCTCAAGGATACACTCAAATTGAAGGAGTGGACATTTATGAAACCTTTCCTCCTGTTCCTAGACTTGAATTAATCAGACTTCTGTTAGGAGTAGCATGCATTTTGAAATTTAAACTATTTCAAATGGATGTAAAAAGTTCCTTCTTGAATGGATACCGGAATGAAGAATTTTTTGTTGAACAACCAAAAGGATTTGTTGATCCAAGTTTTCCTAAAAATGTCTATAAATTGAAGAAATCTTTGTATGGATTGAAGCAAGCTCCAAGAGCTTGGTATGAGAGACTGACAGTATTCCTTGGGGGAAATGGATATAGGAAAGGTGACATAGACAAGACTCTCTTTGTCAAAGAAGAAGAAGGGAAGATTATGATGGCTCAAATCTATGTTGATGATATTGTATTTGGTGGGATGTCAATTGAGATGGTTTAACATTTTGTCAAGCATATGCAGTCTGAATTTGAGATGAGTCTTGTTGGTGAATTAACCTATTTTCTTGGTCTGCAAGTTTAACAAATGGAAGACTCCATATTTTTATCTCATAGCAAGTATGCCAAGAATATAGTAAAGAAGTTTAGGATAGAGAATGCAAGTCACAAAAGAACCCTTGCTCCCACACTTCTGAAGTTGACTAAAGATGAAAAAGGAGTGAGTGTAGATCAAAGTCTCTACAGAAGCATGATAGGAAGTCTCCTATATCTCACAGCTAGTAGACTAGATATTGCCTTCATTGTAGGAGTGTGTGCAAGATATCAGGATGATCCCAAAGTTAGCCATGCCAACCATTTAAAGAGGATTCTCAAATATGTGAATAGGACAAGTGACTATGGTATGTTGTACTCTCATGGATCAAATTCTGCCTTAACTAGCTTTTGTGATGCCGATTAGGCATGGAGTGTTGATGATAGAAATAGTACATCAGGAGGATGCTTCTTTCTGGGAAATAACCTCATATCTTGGTTCAGTAAGAAGCAAAATTGTGTGTCTCTATCCACTGTTGAGGCTGAGTACATTGCTACAGGAAGCAATTGTTCTCAATTAGTTTGGATGAAACAAATATTAACAGAATACAATGTCAAACAAGATGCCATGTCATTATTCTGTGACAATTTAAGAGCTATAAACATTTCAAATAATCCTATTCAACATAGCAGGACCAAGCATATTAACATCCATCATCACTTCATAAGAGAGCTTGTTAAAGAAAAGATTGTGGCCTTAGAACATGTAGCCACTGAATTACAACTGGCTGACATCTTCACAAAGGCTTTGGATGCTAATCAATTTGAGAACTTAAGAAGAAAATTAGGGATATGTTTATACGACGGTTTGTAGCAATTAAAAGTGTGCGGGAATATCATTAAAGTGATATTATATTGTTTGTGTTTCCAACAAATAAATTTTAGAAAACAATCGTTACAAGACTTCCTAAAATTGTTTCCCACACGCTACTACATATTTTCTCTCTACTTTCACAAACTCTTCATTCTCCTCAATAGAAGAAGAACCGTTGCCATTCCTCATCTCCTTTCCAGAAATTTTTCAAACATGTCTCTACATCACACATCATCTTCCTCAAAATCTACAAATGAAAATCTTTCTCTTGACAGAGTACTAGATGTTACTCCTCTATCAACAACACCTCCGCTTGATAAAAAGGTTAAGAAACTTATATCATCACCAGCTAAGAAATCTAAATATTATAAAGGTAACTCTTGTTCTGCTATTGACAATAGAACTGAAGAAGAAATTGTCAATGTTGATAGAAGCATCAGAAAACTTATGGACAAAGTTTTAAATGAAGGATTTGATGTGATTGGGATTTTTACTCCCTTTGCTCGCATGCCCCCTCCAGCTGAGAAAGGAACTAATCCTAAGAATGATGCTGCTGAATCATTCAAAAATGATGTTGCTGAATCATCCAAGAATGATATTGCTAATAGAAAACTTGAGAATCTTGCTACGTCTTCCCTAAAAGACGTGGAAGAATAAAATGTTGATCAAGATGTTAAGGAAAATGTTGATCAAAATGTTGAAGAAAATGTTGTTTCCTCATTTGATACGGTAAGAGAACTGACTTGAGGTTTTGTGTTTGTGTTTGCAAATGTTTCGGTTTAGCAAGAGTCACCACCGACTTTTTATTTTATCCAAAGGAAAGGTCAAAAAGCACAGGAAAGACCTTTGAGATTGTTTCTTGGGTTCGGGGGGTAGATTATGAAAATGGAAGGTGCAAGCACCCTTTTCATCCATGGTTATCCATGGGCTCTTAGATACTTGTTTAGATCACTTGCTTTTTCTTTTCAATTGTTTGAAATGGTGCTTTGTGTGTGGTTTTTGAAAATATTTTTGAAAAGAGGCCATCGTTGTGGCAACCTTTGTAATGATTCTTGTTTGAATATATACAAAGGTGTTCGTCTTTTGAAAAGATGTTTCAATGATTGAAAGTTTGTTTTGGAAAATGTTTTGAAATTGTGTTGTGAAGTGTATTTGAAAATAGAAAGGATGATTTGGCAAGTTTTGATCAAGTAACTAAGAGTTGTCTACCCTATCTACTCAAAGATATTTCCTACACATTTTTAACCCTTTTGACAGTGTTGTTTTACCATTGCATTTGGTAAACAACCTTGTATTAGGATGTTAAACGGGACAGGCGCGGGTCATCATATGGACCATGATAGCAATTGTGCTAAGTATCTTTAACAATATTTTTGAGGGACTAGATCATTTTGTATAGGCAACCAAGATTGCGTCATCGTGGGACTATGATCTTTTGTTTCGTTTTTGTTTTGCCAAGATACTCAACATGCATAACATGGCCATTTTAAAGGCAACAAGTGGATGAAACCCTAGGGGTGCATGTGTGCATTGTGTTGTCAATTTACATGCATTTTTGTCTTTGTATTAGTCAAGCTATTTGTTTTGATTTTGGACATTCACATACAAACCCTAATCTCTAACATGGCATATTTGAAAGCATAAAGTGCGCAAAATAAACCTAAGCTATTACAACATTGATATGGGGAGGGGGGATACAATTTTTGAATAGGGGATTATTTTGCAAGAAATTAAAACCCTAATATTTACTATTACATCCAAATTGAATAAAAGGTACAAATAAATAAATGGACAAGTATTTAAATAATCAATTAAATGAATGTACAAAATATTATGAATATGCAAAAAATGTTTTTGTTTATTTTTTTATGTATGTAAAAAAAATATTTAATGTATATAAAGAAAAGAAATAAAAGATTATATTTTTTTATTAAGGGTAAAAACCCTAATTTTCTTTAAGAAAGCATATTTTTTAATATTATTTATTTATGTACAATAAAAAATAAAAATATATTCAAGTGTCAAAAAATAAAATATATTAGAAAGAAAAATATTATTTTAAATGAGGGTAGAAACCCTAGTTTTTTTTTGTTTTAAGATAATATATACTATATTAATTATTTTGTGTACAAGAAAATAAATATAAATATATATAAATATTTAGAAAAATAATAATATATGAGAAAATATTATTTAAATATATAAATACTAAAAAAAATATAATGTATTGTTTACAAGCTTTTTATTTGAGAAAATAAATAGTATATCTAATTAAAAATTATTTTCATGTTAGAAAAATAAAATAAAATATAAAAATAAATGTGAAAATTTATAAAAATATTTTTGGTATTTTTTATGTTTAGAGAATAATAAAGAAATGAAAAATAAATACAAAAATACAAAAATATAAAGAAATGGGCCAGGGGTGCAATCAGCAAGGCAGGGGGTGCAAAAAGTGAGCCAGAACCAAGCCCAGCCCACTGAACTTCATCTTCAACCTTTTTCAACCAAAAACGCACGCGCCTGACTCAGACATGGAAAACCTGCATACGTGCTCTAATGCAAAAACTCATAACATCAAAGTTGTAGCATTTTTCAAGACGATTCCAACCATGTAAAGAACTCATTCTAACTCTCAAAGACCAGAGAGAATTTCTTTGGCCCTAAATTCTAACCTAATGTTTTCAGGAATTTCATGAATCAAATTCTCTTAACACGTTTAATATAAATGAAAACTGAGCATATGTACAACTTCATGGCTATGAGTACTACATTTTTTATTCACAAACCTAAGCCTAATGATTCCTAAATAGAGAGATAGGAAGTTGACAAAAACCTGTTTCAATTGAACTCGTGTATGGCAATGTGGAGCTTTTCAGTGAGGCATGAGATGTTTGGGAGCTTGCTTGAACTTCCTCTGACCTTCCCCAATGCCTAGTTTGCCTTGGATGTGCTTGAACAAGCTTGTAGAACTCAACCTGCACAAGCTGAAAACAGAAATGGTGAAGCTTGCAAATGGAGTTACAGTCAGTGTCTAATGGTTGGGATAACTTGGATAGGTTATCTGGAAGGTGTTTGAACAGGTTTGGGGCAAAACGCACGAGTGGTTTGTGAGATAGAACTCAAAGTGCAGAAGCTGCCCTGTTTTGCAAGAGGAAGGTGACTTTATGTTTTGGAAGGTTTGAGGGCTCAATGGCTCGTGTTTTTGGCTCAATGGATTGTGTAAAACTTATCTCTAATGCTTGCAAGAGTTGGTTCTAACAGATGTGCAAGTTGTGGTGTATTTGACAAGTTTCTTGTATTTTAAGAAAAAGCAAAACATGATCCAAGACAGGCTTGTACAAGCTATCTATCAGCCTTCCCTTTGTGATATTGGCCCCCTCAGTTTGTGGATATTGTGTGATGTACCAGATCTTGTTCAAGGCTCAAGGATTCTATTTGACATAAAGCAAACTTGACAAAAATGGCAATGTTGCCTTTTTGCTATTTTAGGATTAATCTCGTGTGAAATCCTCCCATGACCAGAAAAAAGCCTCAAACCAATGGATTTGCATTTAATTATTGAGTATGGAAGGGTTTTGGGACCTGTAATCAAGTACAAACAAGGCTGATTAGGGTTTGCAACTTGTATCAATATGAAAATGCCATGGTTCAAAAGTGAGTTTTTTCCAACTTCAAGCCTTTGATTCTCCCTAACCACAAATGATTTTGGAGAGTTCTTGGACATTTTGGAAAGCTTGTAAAATTATATACAATCCATCTTTGAAATGCATTTTGAGATTCCAAGTGAAACTAGGTGAAAAATTGCCATGAAGATAGGTCAAAATCCTGCCTAAACTAGGGCAAAATTTCACTAAGTTAAAAGTTTCATGGACCCTTGTTCCAAATATCATAACTTGAGATTCAAGCATCTTTTGGGAAAACTTTGTGAAAAAATGTTGTAGATTTTGTGGAGGAATACAACTTTCATGTTGGATGTTTTGTATGAATCCAATTGCATCATGGTGAAAATGTTGGGCAAAGTTGGGAAAAATTAAGGAAATTTCATAACATAGAAAAATTCGAAGTTATGAAAATTTTCAATTTTAAACCCTAATTTGAAAATTTGGGTTTCTTGATGAACAAGTTTCATGTTTTGACACATCTTGATGAAAAATGACCCTTGGCACTTGATTTTGACCAAAAAAAGTCAAAGTCTGACTTTTCAGTGTACAGTCAAATTTTGATCAGTTGACTGAAAAATTCATCTATCAATCTAATGCATTTGAGATCTTTTGAACCTTGTGAATAGGTAAAGATGATGCCATTGAGTCCTTGAATCCACGTTTGAACCCAATTTGCCATTGGATAGGTTAAAAATAAAAAATTGCCATTGTGCAGTCAAAACCCTAAAAATGACCATTTTGCCCTTTTGATGATCTGATCAAATTTCTTGAGGAGTTGTGGTCCAAACTTGATAAAATGGTCCATATGAGTCTATAATGTTGATGTGGATCAAAAATTGTGAGGTTTGACTGTAGATTGGCCACAGTTGACTTTTTCCCTAATATAGCTGATTTATAGGTCAATTGTCCAATTGACTGGTCCAAAATTTGATTCAAGGCTTGAAACTTGGTAGAGGTAATCTTGTAAGTCCAACGTGAAGTATGAAAGTCACTTTGAGCATTGGAAGTCCAAAAATCCCTGTGCAAACTCAAACCCTAATTTAGGTCATCAGTACAAGGAGATGTCTTGAGCAGAGCAAACCCTAATCCTGTCTGGAGCTCAAGGAACCTTGTGAGGGGAAATCTTGATAAAATGAGAGGGAAAATTTTGGGGTACAACAACTTCCCCTGTTCAATCTTCTTGAACCTGAAGAGTTAGATTGGCGAGTTTGCCTTTCCTGACTCGAAGGTAAAAGATGATTGGACACTAGAGTGCCCATAAATTTGCACTCGTCAAAATGTAGCTGAGGGAATGGGCTTAAAGATGCCATTTGGAGATGGTAGAATCTTGTTAGAAATGGGCTTAAAGATGCCATCCAAGACTTGTTTGTTGAAAATCAGGAGAATGAATATCAGAATGGTATACGTATCTGGAACGTATCTGAGTTGTATCTGGAGATTAGATTCGTATGAGCAAAGGAATGGCGTCCGTGTCCGGAGCATATCCGAGTTGTAACTGTATTTGATTCTTGAATGAATATCAGAATGACTTTCGTGTCTGGAGTGTATCTGTATTGTTTCCAAAATCCGAAGTCTGAATAAGCGACAAAGACATCCGTGTCTAGAGTATCTCTGGGATGGGGAATAGGTTTGAATGAGTGACAGAATGGCAACCGCGTCTGGTGCGTATCTGGACTGTATCTGAAGTTGAAATCTGTATGAGTAGCAGAATGACTTCCGTGTCTGGAGTATCTCTGTACTGTAACTGGGATCTGGACAAGTGATAGAATAACGTCCGTGACTGGAGTGTATCTGAACCTGAGGTTGATAGTTGAATGAGAAATAGAATGGCTTCCGTGTCTGGAGCGTATCTAGTCTGTATCTGATTGCTGAAGTCTGAATGAGTAGTAGAATAACCGTCGTGTCTGGGGTGTATCCATATTGTATCTTGACTTTAAATTCTGAATGAGTAATAGAATGACCGCCGTGTCCGGGGTGTATCCATACTGTATCTGAAATAAGAGACCTGAATGAGTAGCAGAATGAATTCCATGTCTTCGAGTGTATCCGTACTGTATCTGAAATCTTTGAACATTTGTTAGAGGTAGCTTTTAATCTTATCTTGAAAATGGTAAAATGTTAGCTAAAACACAAAGTTATGTTGCATGACATGTATGATGCAATAAAATGTGTTTTATCAATGTTTAAGATATATGAATGTAATGGATGCGCATGTAAGTTGATTAGCTGTCTTATTGAGGAAAATAAATCCTTGATAGCTGGAGATAATGAAATCTTTGACTGCTGCCGGGTATAATAAACCCTTGACCGCTGTTGGAGATTCAAGATCTTTGATTGCTGAGAATGAGAAATCCTTTGGACCACTGTTGGGGATAGGAAATCCTTGGTGACTTGTGGGGATTAACAAGAACTTTGACAACTTTTGTGGGGATGTGTGAATCCTTCATGACTTTCCCGGGGAATGAGGAAAACCCTGACGATTTCTACTGGGGAATCAAAACCTGGGAGGCTTCAACTGGAGAAATGAGATCGAGAATCTTCGATCTGCTGGGAAATAACTCTGTGGGGAGAATGCTTATTCTGTTGAAGAGTTTTCAAAAGCTAGAGTTGCATGCCAACACTCTGAGGAATTATCCGAAGCTGTTGTTTGTTTTCTAAGATAACTTGCAGGGGAATCTTCTGATTTTAAGACAAATATCTGGGGAATTGGAGGGAACTGGATGGTCTTCCACCGGGGTTTATGGGTTGAAGTTTTGGACTCCGTTGGGGAAGAAAGTTTTATCTTCACTGCGGGTTTGCAGTTCAAAGTTTTGCTGGCTCTGCTGGGGGTTGGGAGTTTGGAAACTTAAATCTGACAGGGATTTTGAAACTTAACTCTGCTTGGGATATGTATTTTAAGGCTTTAGCTCTGTTGAGGATCTGAATGATATACTGCATGGGATTTCTTCTAGAGTAGCCTAAAGACGTATTCCTATACTTTCAACCTATCAATAATTATTCTTTCTCATTTCCTTTTATTTGTAAGCAGTGATTATATTCAAATGCATATGCTCATTTAATAAATCATTGGACGTTTTCAAATAAAACATAAGTGTAAAAAAGAAAGAAAAGGCAACAATTTTTCTGCGCTTTGAAGTATCTTGGTATTAACTTTGTGTAAGTATTTTGTACAAAGGGAACAGACATCCTAGTAAGAGAATGTTGTCATAAAATTGAGAAAAAATTTATACAAATAAAGATGGCTATGTGTAATAATTCCATGGGGTTCCCATTCTTCTATAGCCTTCGTAACTCTGAGTATCTTTTCCATTCGTTGCTTCGTCCGAAGATGACTGGATTGATTAGAAGCTTGGGGCTTGTCCATGAAGAGATTGTCCTTAAAGTGATCCGATGAGACATAGTCATACGCTTTAATTCCCTAACTTTTGCCTGGACCGCCCTTTTGGGTTTTTGATCCACCAGGAAACCCTTTTTTGCCCAAGTCGCCCTTTCGGGTTTTCAACTTGCCGGGTGTACAGATTTTTTTTTATTTATCCTTAATTTTTGCCTGAACCTCCCTTTCGGGTTTCCGGTTCACCGGGATGCCCATTTTTCCCAAGTCGCCCTTTCGGGTTTTCAACTTGTCGGGTCGTTTATGCGTAGTATCTTTTGACTATGTCTGCATTCGCAGGGTGCGGCAGGTCATCGCCGTCCATGGTGGTCAGGATCATTGCCCCACCAGAAAAGATGTTTTTGATCACAAATGGTCCTTCGTAAGTAGGAGTCCATTTTCCCCTGGGATCACTTTGTCGTAAGATGATTCTCTTGATTACAAGGTCCCCGACTTGATATACTTGTCTCTTGACTTTCTTGTTGAAGGCCTTGATCATACGTTTTTGATACGCCTGACCATGGAAAATAGAAGTAAGTCGCTTTTCGTCAATCAAGTTAAGTTTATCAAACCGGGTCTGAATCCAATCGTCTTCACTTAAACCAGCATCTTTCATGATTCTCAAGGAAGGAATCTGAACTTCCATAGGTAAAACAGCTTCCATGCCATATACCAAAGAAAAGGGGGTTGCCCCAGTTAAAGTGTGTGCCGTGGTACGGTACCCGTGCAGAGCAAATGGTAAAATCTCATGCCAGTCCTTGTAGGTGACTTTCATATTTTGAATGATCTTCTTAATATTTTTGTTTGCGGCTTTGACAGCGCCATTCATCTTAGGCCGATAGGGAGATGAATTATGATGTTGAATCTTGAATTGCTCGCACAGAGCGGTGATCATAGTATTGTTCAAATTTGTACCGTTGTCAGTGATGATCATGTCAGGGATACCATACCGGCATATGAGGTTCTGCTTGATGAAGTGGGCAACCAAATTCTTTGTAACGGAGGCGAAGGAAGCTGCTTCGACCCACTTGGTAAAGTAATCAATGGCCACCAGGATGAAACGGTGTCCATTGGATGTTGTAGGCTTGATCTCTCCAATCATGTCGATTCCCCACATCACGAATGGCCAAGGAGCTGTTAAGACATTGAGAGGAACTGGGGGAATATGTACCTTGTCAGCATAGATTTGGCATTTGTGACAAGTACGGGAATGTTGATGACAATCAGCTTCTATGGTAGACCAGTAGTAGCCCGCCCGTAGAATCTTCTTAGCCATCGTATGACCGCTTGAGTGGGTGCCAAAGGTGCCATTATGTAGTTCAACCATGATCTGCTCTGCTTCAACTTTGTCTACACAACGGAGTAGGACACAATCAAGATTGCGCTTGTATAGGATACCATTGCTCAGAAAGAACTTGGCCGCGAACCTCCTTAAGAACTTTTTGTCGTTGACTGAAGCTCCTTCAGGGTACTCTTGTGCTTCGAGATACCTTTTGACGTCGTGAAACCATGGTTGGTCCATCACTTCTTTGGTATTAATCTCGTGACAATGTGCAGGTTCGTCCATTCGCTCAATTGTGATTTGAGGTGCCTCATTATCCCAGTTAAGTTTAAACATGGATGACATTGTAGCTAGCGCATCTGCTAGCTGATTCTCTTCTCGCGGGAAGTGCTCGAAGGTAATCTGCTCGAAATTTGGTAACAATGTCAGGACATGTTCTTTGTAAGGGATGAGGTTAGGGTGTTTAGTATCCCACTCTCCTTTGATTTGATTGATAACCAAAGCTGAGTCCCCAAATACAATCAGAGGTTTGATTCCCAAGTCAATAGCGACCTTGAGACCAAAGATACAAGCTTCATACTCGGCCATGTTGTTGGTGCAGCTGAAGTAGAGTCTAGCAGTGAAAGGTGTATGGCAACCTTCTAGAGAGATAAGTACCATGCTGATACCATTCCCAAGTGCGTTGGAGGAACAATCAAAGTACAGAGTCCATCGGGATCCTTGTTCAGGTCTGTCACACGGTCTGTTTGCTTCAATGTTGCTCAAAGTCATGATATCCTCATCGGGAAAGTCGAACCTCATGGATTGGTAATCTTTGACAGATTGATGGGCCAGATGGTTGGCTAGCACACTCACCTTTATAGATTTTTGGGTCGTGTACTATATATCGTATTCGGTGAGGATCATCTTCCATCTAGCGATTCTTCCGGATAAAGCAGGCTTCTCGAATATGTATTTGATCAGATCCATTTAGAGATCAATAAAGTGGTATGTGTCAACATATACTACCTCAGTCGGCGAGCAGCATATACCAAAGCGCAACAAGTTTTCTCGAGCAGTGAGTAGCGAGTCTCACAGTCGGTAAACTTTTTGCTAAGGTAATAAATGGCATGCTCTTTTCGTCCAGACTCGTCATGTTGGCCCAATACGCACCCCATTGAATTCTCTAGGACAGTCAAATACATGATTAAAGGTCTTCCTTCAACGGGAGGCATCAAGATAGGAGGTTCCAGTAAATACTCCTTGATCTTATCGAAAGAAACTTGACAGTCATCATTCCATTTAACTACCTGATCTTTCTTCAACAGCTTGAAGATTGGTTCACAGGTAGATGTTAGGTGAGAAATGAACCTTGCAATGTAGTTTAGGCGTCCCAAGAAACCTCTGACCTCCTTTTCAGTGCAGGGGGCAGGCATTTCTTGTATAGCTTTGACTTTGGCAGGATCAACCTCGATGCCTTTGTTACTGACGATGAATCCCAAGAGTTTACCAGACCTGACTCCGAAAGTGCACTTGTTAGGGTTTAGTCTGAGCTTGTATTCCTTTAACCTGACAAACAGCTTTTGCAGAGGGTCGAGGTGTTCTTCTTCTGTCTATGAACGAGCTATTATGTCATCTATGTAAACATCAATCTCATGATGTATCATGTCATGAAACAAAGCTACCATGGCTCGCTGATAGGTTGCCCTGACATTCTTCAGTCCGAATGGCATTACTTTATAGCAGAAGGTACCCCACTGCGTAACAAAAGTATTCTTCTCCATGTCTTCGGGGGCCATTTTGATCTGGTTGTACCCTGAAAACCCATCCATGAAAGAGAATACCTTATGTTGAGTTGTGTTGTCAACCAAGATGTCAATGTGTGGTAGTGGAAAGTCATCTTTAGGGCTAGCCCTGTTTAAGTCTCTGTAATCCACGCACATTCTGACTTTTCCGTCCTTCTTAGGCACGGGCACAATGTTAGCAACCCAGTGTGGGTAGGAAGTAACAGCAAGAAAGCCAGCATTGAACTGCTTCATCACTTCAGCTTTGATCTTTTCGGACATGTCGGGCCTCATTCGGCAGACTTTCTGTTTGATTGGTGGACAATCTTCTCTCGTAGGGAGACGGTGAATTACAATACCTGTATCCAGTCTCGGCATGTCTTCATAGGACCAGGTGAAGATCTCGACATATTCATTCAATAGCTGAACTAAACGTGCTTTGACACTTGGCTCTAGGTTGGCACCCACTTTAACCTCTTTTCTGTCTTCGGCAATACCCAAATTGATAATCTCTAACAGCTCCTCATGGGGCAGAATAGCCCTTTCTTCCTAATGCAGAAGTCTAGCCAACTCTCCAGGCACTTCACAGTCTTCATCACCTTCGTATTCGACATGATTGACCAGATCTTCAGAGTCACTGAAGGCCATAGCAGAATTGTTACCCATGGAATCCGGAGTGGATGGGTACCTGCATTTTGTGAGTGTGGGTGTGTGTAAGGGATAGCCACCTTTAAACAAAATAAAATGTAAAAAAGAAAGAAAATGAACACAAAAGTTTATATATGAAAACGTCCATGATTCATTAAAAATGGCATATGAAAATGAAGAATCAAAACCCTTACAAATGGACCTATATGCCCCGGGTAAGGCATAAGGCAAAAAGAGTGTACGAATTGTTTAATAATTATTACAGACCAACAGAAAATGTTCAAAAGATAAATTACTGATTGATGAAAGTAATGGGAACAAAGTATTTCTCCTCCCAGTTGTTCAGTCCTCCTTCAATGGTCGAGAAAATCCAATCTTCAAAGTTGCTCTCATCTTCAACATCTTCCAAAGCATGAACTCCATGATGAGTGATTTTTAATGGTGGTCCTGCAGCCCGGGAGCGACGTACAACCTTCTGACTAGCAGCAGTGAAACCCAAACCGAACTTATCTGTCTTGATAGGAAAATCTGGCAGTTGACCCCATACTATGCTTCCTCCTTCCTTGATCACAGCCTCCGCATCTTTAAGGGATGACATCCGGGACACAGGTTTGGTAATGATGGGCGCAAAAGCTATTGTCTTGGCTACCGCAACTTTAGGAGAAACCTCTTTGAAGTGTTGGAAAGGCGTTTCTATGAATTCACCATCTAACTCCACGTAGCGGAAATAGTTAAGGTGGCTTATCATATACTCCTCCTCGCCACGAACTATCACAATTTTCCCCTGGAGAGGGTACTTAAGCTTCTGATGCAAGGTAGATGTAACAGCTCCAACATAATGAATCCAGGGCCTTCCTAACAAGTAAGAGTAGGAGGGACGGATGTCCATGACATAAAATGTGGAGTTGAAAGTTTCCGTACCCACTTTGATTGGGATGTCCACCTCTTCGTGGACCATCCGCTTAGAACCATCAAAGGCTCTTATGATGATGTTGATGGGCTTCAAAATTAGGCCTTCACAATCTAGTCTGTCCAATGCTTTCTTTGGTAGGACATTTAAAGACGACCCGGTATCAACCAGAACGTGAGAAAGTGTAATTCCTCTACACTCCACCGAGACATGCAGCGCATCATTATGCTTTCTTCCCTTTGATGTTAGATTGGCATCAGAGAAACCAAAACCATTGTCGGCTGTAAGGTTGGCTACACACTCTTGAAACTGATCCGCAGAAGTTTATTGAGGCACATGGGCCATCTTCAGGAATTTGATCAAGGCTTTGGCATGAGCCTCGGAGCAGGGCAATAGAGCCTGCATAGAGATTTTTGAAGGGGATTACCCCAGTTGTTCTACGACATCATAGTCGCTTTTCTTAATTATTTTTAAAATCTCCTCCATTTCCTTTTGGGTGGTCTCGGGGATAACCAAAGTTTGAGCCCTCGTCCTGACGGGTGCTTCTTGGATCCCCTTCCCTTTATCAGTAGTAACAGCAGAGGGTATAGCTTTGGGAGTAACAATTTCTTCAATAACTGGACTTCACACAAATATCTTGACTGGCACAGGAGCACTTGAGGGTCCGAAGATTTCCCTTGGAGGAGCAATCTCCGGAGAGAAGATTCTTCCGCTACGAGTGAACTTACTTGTCCCTGCAATATTTCCTACGTCGGGAGTCTCTTCATTGGAGCTTTCTTTAACTGATTCGATTTGCTTAACACCATGGTAGAAGATCTCTCCTCCATAATTCCACGGTATTGTCTTGTTGGACTTGTATGGGATAGGCCCCAGCATAGTAATCTCCAGTGGTACAAACTTTGGATCGAGTGTAATCTTAACAGGTCTTTTGGGGACCTTGGAAAGATTGTCGGAAATGGTGATTATAGCAACATCATTGATTGGAGTAACAGGAGTAACAGGAGTAACATAAGTTTTCTTGAAGAGTATTTCTTAAGTATCCATCAAGCATTGGATACCTGACTTCAATAGCGGATAGTCAGATTGCAAGGTCGAACAAAGGTAACAATCTTTTTCACAGCCCGGGAAAATCCCAGCTTTCGACAGATTCATCTTGATCATTGGTAATGGAGTCATTAAATCATCAACAACAGATACATAAAGATCTTCTACAATAGCATGGACATTATGACCATGTTTTGGCATTGGAGCGGATATCACATTAGGCTTTTCGGGAGCGTCAAACTCCACCTCCTTGGCATCTATTAAATCCTGGCTCTTATTTTTAAGGGCCCAACAGTTGTTGATGTCGTGCCCCACATTGTCCGAATAATAGGCACACTTTGCATTTGAATGGTAATAGGGAGAAGAGGTATTTGGGTTCTTCGGCGCCTCTTTCAAGTTTGTAAGGTTTAACTTTAACAGATGAGGGAGAACCTGAGCAGGTGTCATATTGATCCGAGTGAATTGCCGTTGTGGCCTTTCTACCCTTTGCTGGTTGGTTCTGGGTTGATTGCTTCTAGGTTGATCAGCTGTGGAATTATGAATCATCACAGCCCCTACCGCTGGTCGGCGCTCGACTCTTCCTTGATTTCTCTGGGAGTAGACAGCTGAGACCTCTTTCTTGGCTGGAAAGGTCTTCTTGATAGCTGCAGAAGTAGATGCATCCTTCTGAATTTTACCGCTCTTAATGCCAGTTTCGACCCTTTCACCCGTCAGAAATAATTCGGTGAACCCTGCAGATGAGCTCCCAATCAAGTGATTAAAGAATGGACCTGACAGGGTCCCCAGAAACATATCCACAAGCTCTCTCTCAGACAATGGTGGCTGCACCCTTCCATCCAAATCCCACCATTTCTGGGCATACTCCTTAAAGCCTTCATTAGAGACCATACCCATACTCTGTAATTGAGTACGAGTAGGTGCTAAATCTGCATTATATTGGTATTGTCGGTAGAAGGCAGCAGCCAAATCCTCCCAGTTATGTACATCAGATCTCTCAAGCTGATAGAACCAATCCAATTGCATACCCCACAAACTATCTTGAAAAAAGTGAACCCACAGATCCTTATCAGAAGAGTGAGGTTGGATCTTTATGACGTAAGACCGCAGATGCATCTTCGGATAAGACAAACCATCGTATTTAGAAAATGTAGGCACTTTGAATTTAGGTGGAATGACAATCCCAGCAACCAACCCTAGCTCCTCGAAATCCAGCCCAGACACTCTTTGTACCTCCATGGCTGCCAGCCGATCTTCCAGATTCCTATACTTATCGTCCGCAGAAGGGTACTGCTGCTTAGAGTAATCTTCCTCCTCCTCCTCTTCTTCTTCTTCTTCAGCTTCAGACTCGTAAGGCCCTGCAACTCCCTTTCCTTTACCAACCCCTTCATCAGACGTCGAGGGGAAATCTAGGACCCTTCTAGCCTGGTTCTCAAACCTTCTTCCCATAGTGGCCATACCAACTCTTTTTTTCTTTTTCTCCTTTTCTTTCTCTAACAGTGCTTTAAGATCCTCTTGACCCTTTGCCATGGTCATGAGGAGTTGTTGGAACTGCGAATTCTGTGCTTGTAGGTCTTTGATCGTCTGCTCTATATCCATTTTGCTGAAATAAACAGTAGAAAGATAAGGAAACCTGGTGTGAAGACCTGCTTATGCATATGATAAATGATATGTTATTCATGTAATGCATTCAAGGATTCAGAAATTCAAATTTGTCCTAAACAAAAAAGAACGCACGTCATATTAATAAGAAGAATTTGTTAGTACATAAATGCCTCATGGGTAAAATATTACAAAATTCTAATGTAAAAAGATGTTGCACATCCTCTTAGGTGCGATGTAGGTGTTGAGAGTCTGCTCTTCATGGAGTCGACGAGTAAGTTCCAAAACCTTCTTCTCACTGGCGTAGAAGCTGGCTTCAAAAGTATTTCGTTCTTCCTTGAGATGTATCCAACTCTTTTGCAAATCCTGCAATGATGTTGGCATGTCAGGATGTAGGAGGGTGTATGGAACCTCTCCTTCCATAACAGGCTCTTTGATCATAGGCAGAATGTAAGGGTAAGGCATCATAACATTCTGGGCGCGGGTTCGTACCCACTTGAGGTAAGGCTCAAGGGGGATGGAATTCTTATGCCCCAATGTCTTACTGTCCACTTTGTTGGGCATCCTCCAAGCTCGGATAAACCTTTGTTGAAGTCCTTGAGAGTTGTTGTCAAAGTCAAAAACCAAGTCTGGAATCAGTATGTCATGAGGGCCATCCCTTCGGGCATACCCAAATTGTCTCAAAGCTAAACAAGGATTGTGGGTGATGCCTCCCCTAATGCCAAGTAATAGGACATTAGGGAATTCCGCACAAAGATCAATGATGATGACATTTTTTATGGACCGAGAACACCAATGAACATCAGAATGTGTAAGAGTCATCAATCGTTGCGACCACCTCAAGCCTTGTTCATTCTTCAAGACTGACTGGGGAAGGTGAGAAATAAACCATTTTGCTAAAAGAGGAGTACAACACATGAGAACACCTCTTTTCCTCATTGTTCGTGTGTGAAATGAGTGTAAGATGTCCCCAAGCAATGTAGGCACAAGATTTCGAGATATGAAAATCTTGACAGCATTCACATCTATAAGATGATCAGGGTTTGGGAACAAGACCAACCCATAGATGAGAAGTGATACAATCTCCTCAAAAGCTTGCAGATCTAGAGAATTCTAGCATTCTTGTGCCTTCTCAAACAGAAACTTTGCCAAGAAACCCTTGACACCACTTCTGGTTTCTCAATGACCTTTGATATCAGATGGTTGTAAGTGTAAGGCTAGAACAACATCTTCGGCCTTTGGCTCTCTTTCTGTACCGTTGTAGGGTAGTTGATGGAGAATAGGAATCCTCAAGAGTTGAGAAAATTCCTCCAAAGTAGGTACTAGTTGGTAATCAGGAAATGTAAAGCAATGGTGTAGGGGGTCAAAGAACTGGAAGAGAACTTTCACCATGTCTTCTTCAATGTTGGAGCTGACCAAGTTGAGAAGTCTACCATGTCTTTCACTGAAGGGAGAATTCTCTGGAATCTTGGAAGTAAGCTCCTTGAGTTGAGGAGGAATTCTCACAAGGTTGACCTGGATAGTTTTCCTGCGAAGTGATTCCATAACTTACAAAATAGGAACAAAGATGAAGATCCAAACCCTTGAAATTGTTAGTGGATGCATATGATGCTTTATGATGTTCATGATGTATGCAAAAGTATATGTACAAGCAAGTCACACAAGATCCTAGTTTCAGGCTTGCATGGGGTTTCATAGGTAAGTACCCTCTTGAAGTTAGTTGGCTCAACCTGTCCTATAAATAGTAACCGGGTTCTAAGGAGCTCAATATCACTGGATTATTTTCTGTGTTCATTGTTTCAATTTAGCCACTTAACTGGCGACCGAAATATTCCAAGAAAACAATCCTCAATGAGTGTAGTATCGAGTATTTACCAACTTCGGACTGCACCAAATCCGGTCATCTCACTACACCTAAAAAGGCCAAGATGGTCAAGTAAAGGTTCTAAAAGTTCATTAGTGCTTCATGACATCACTCAGTGGCCCCGTATTCTCTTTGATTGACTCAAAGGCTACCGGTACCCACAAATATGTCGCACTAATATAGCTATTGCTTCAACCATGTCGGTATACCCCGCACAGTTTCCACAGCGTATTGCTATTTATCTATGAATGTTTCCCAAATCCGGGTAGAGGATTTCAAGCCCAAACAATAGAACCAATTGTAAAGCAATCAAAGCAAACCAAGTAAGCATGTAAAGGTGATCTAAACCCTAAGGTAACCCCACTTTTAGTTGTTCTCCCCAGCAGAGTCGCCAGTTCTGTGATACAGTGGGAGAACTGACTTGAGGTTTTGCGTTTGTGTTCGCAAATGTTTCGGTTTAGCAAGAGTCGCCACCGACTTTTAATTTTATCCAAAGGAAAGGTCAAAAAGCAAAGGAAAGACCTTTGAGATTGTTTCTTGGGTTCGGGGGGTAGATTATGAAAAGGGAAGGTGCAAGCACCCTTTTCATCCATGGTTATCCATGGGCTCTTAGTTACTTGTTTAGATCACTTGCTTTTGCTTTTCAATTGTTTGAAATGGTGCTTTATGTGTGGTTTTTGAAAATGTTTTTGAAAAGAGGCCATCGTTGTGGCAACCTTTGTAATGATTCTTGTTTGAATATATACAAAGGTGTTCATCTTTTGAAAAGATGTTTCAATGTTTGAAAGTTTGTTTTGGAAAATGTTTTGAAATTGTGTTGTGAAGTGTGTTTGAAAATAGCAAGGATGTTTTTGCAAGTTTTGATCAAGTAACTAAGAGTTGTCTACCCTATCTACTCAAAGATCTTTCCTACACATTTTTAACCCTTTTGATAGTGTGGTTTTACCATTGCATTTGGTAAACAACCTTGTATTAGGATGTTAAACGGGACAGGCGCGGGTCATCGTATGGATCATGATAGCAATTGTGCTAAGTATCTTTAACAATTTTTTTGAGGGACTAGATCATTTTGTATTGGCAACCAAGATAGCGTCATCGTGGGACTATGATCTTTTGTTTCGTTTTTGTTTTGCCAAGATACTCAACATGCATAACATGACCATTTTCAAGGCAACAAGTGGATAAAACCCTAGGGGTGCATGTGTGCATTGTGTTGTCAATTTACATGCATTTTTGTCTTTGTATTAGTCAAGCTATTTGTTTTGATTTTGGACATTAGCATACAAACCCTAATCTCTAACATGGCATATTTGAAAGCATAAAGTGCGCAAAATAAACCTAAGCTATTACAACATTGATATGGGGAGGGGGGATACAATTTTTGAATAGGGGATTATTTTGCAAGAAATTAAAACCCTAATATTTACTATTACATCCAAATTGAATAAAAGATACAAATAAATAAATGGACAAGTATTTAAATAATCAATTAAATGAATGTACAAAATATTATGAATATGCAAAAAATGTTTTTGTTTATTTTTTTATGTATGTAAAAAAAATATTTAATGTATATAAAGAAAAGAAATAAAAGATTATATTTTTTTATTAAGGGTAAAAACCCTAATTTTCTTTAAGAAAGCATATTTTTTAATATTATTTATTTATGTACAATAAAAAATAAAAATATACTCAAGTGTCAAAAAATAAAATATATTAGAAAGAAAAATATTATTTTAAATGAGGGTAGAAACCCTAGTTTTTTTGTTTTAAGATAATATATATTATATTAATTATTTTGTGTACAAGAAAATAAATATAAATATATACAAATATTTAGAAAAATAATAATATATGAGAAAATATTATTTAAATATATACATACTAAAAAAATATTATGTATTGGTTACAAGCTTTTATTTGAGAAGATAAATAGTATATCTAATTAAAATTATTTTCATGTTAGAAAAATAAAATAAAATATAAAAATAAAAGTGAAAATTTATAAAAATATTTTTGGTATTTTTTATGTTTAGAAAATAATAAAATAAAATCAGAAATGAAAAATAAATACAAAAATACAAAAATATAAAGAAATGGGCCAAGGGGTGAAATCAGCAAAGCAGGGGGTGCAAAAAGTGAGCCAGAACCAAGCCCAGCCCACTGAACTTCATCTTCAACCTTTGTCAACCAAAAACACGCGCGCCTGACTCAAACATGGAAAACCTGCATACGTGCTCTAATGCAAAAACTCATAACATCAAAGTTGTAGCATTTTTTAAGACGATTCCAACCCTGTAAAGAACTCATTCTAACTCTCAAATACCAGAGAGAATTTCTCTGGCCCTAAATTCTAACCTAATTTTTTCAGGAAGTTCATGAATCAAATTCTCTTAACACGTTTAATTTAAATGAAAATTGAGCATATGTACAACTTCATGGCTATGAGTACTACATTTTTTATTCACAAACCTAAGCCTAATGATTCCTAAATAGAGAGATAGGAAGTTGACAAAAACATGTTTCAGTTGAACTCGTGTATGGAAATGTGGAGCTTTTCAGTCAGGCCCGAGATGTTTGGGAGCTTGCTTGAACTTCCTCTGACCTTCCCTAATGCCTAGTTTGCCTTGGATGTGCTTGAACAAACTTGTAGAACTCAACCTACACAAGCTGAAAACAGAAATGGTGAAGCTTGCAAATGGAGTTACAATCAATGTCTAATGGTTGGGATAGCTTGTATAGGTTATATGGAAGGTGTTTGAACAGGTTTCGGGCAAAACGCACGAGTTGTTTGTGAGATAGAACTCAAAGTGCAGAAGCTGCCCTGTTTTGCAAGAGAAAGGTGACTTTGTGTTTTGGAAGGTTTGAGGGCTCAATGGCTCGTGTTTTTGGCTCAAGGGAATGTGTAAAACTTATCTCTAATGCTTGCAAGAGTTGGTTCTAACAGATGTGCAAGTTGTGTTGTATTTGACAAGTTTCTTGTATTTTAAGCAAAAGCAAAACATGATGCAAGACAGGCCTGTACAGGTTATCTATCAGCCTGCCCTTTGTGATCTTGGCCCCCTCAGTTTGTGGATATTGTGTGTTGTACCAGATCTTGTTCAAGGCTCAAGGATTCTATTTGACATAAAGCAAACTTGACAAAAATGGCAATGTTGCCTTTTTTCTATTTTAGGATTAATCTTGTGTGCAATCCTACAATGACCAGAACAAAGCCTCAAACCAATGGATTTGCATTTAATTATTGAGTATGGAAGGGTTTTGGGACCTGTAATCAAGTAAAAACAAGGCTGATTAGGGTTTGCAACTTGTATCAATATGAAAATGCCATGGTTCAAAAGTGAGTTTTTGCTAACTTCAAGCCTTCGATTCTCCCTAACCACAAATGATTTTGGAGAGTTCCATGACATTTTGGAAATCTTGTAACATTCTCTACAATCCATCTTTGAAATAAATTTTTAGGTTCCAAGTGGAACTAGGTGAAAATTTTCCATGAAGATAGGTCAAAATCCCGCCTAAACTAGGGCAAAATTTCACTAAGTTAAAAGTTTCATGGACCCTTGTTCCAAAAATCATAACTTGAGATCCAAGCTTCTTTTGGGAAAACTTTGTGAATCGAAGTTATAGATTTTGTTGAGGACTACAACTTTAATGTTGGAATTTTTGTTTGAATCCAATTGCATCATGGTGAAAATGTTAGGCAAAGTTGGGAAAAATTAAGGAAATTTCATAACTTAGAAAAATTCTAAGTTATGAAAATTTTCAATTTTAAACCCTAATTTGCAAAATTGGGTTTCTTGATGAACAAGTTTCATGTTTTGACACATCTGGATGAAAAATGACCCTTGGCACTTGATTTTGACCAAAAAAAGTCAAAGTTTGACTTTTCAGTGTACAGTCAAATTTTGATCAGTTGACTGAAAAATTCATTTGTCAATCCAATGCATTTGAGATCTTTTGAACCTTTTGAATAGGTCAAGATGATGGCATTGAGTCCTTGAATCCATGTTTGAACCCAATTTTCCATTGGCTAGGTTAAAAATCAAAAATTGCCCTTGTGCAGTCAAAACCCTAAAAATGACAATTTTGCCCTTTTGATCATCTGATCAAATTTCTTAAGGAGTTGTGGTCCAAAATTGATCAAATGGTCCATATGAGTCTATAATGTTGATGTGGATCAAAAATTGTGAGGTTTGACTGTAGATTGGCCACAATTGACTTTTTCTCCAATACAGTTGATTTCTAGGTCAACTGTCCAATTGACTGGTCAAAAATTTGATTCAAGGCTTGAAACTTGGTAGAGGAAATCTTGTAAGTCCAACATGAAGTATGAAAGTCACTTTGAGCATTGGAAGTCCAAAAATCCCTGTTCAAACTCAAACCCTAATTTAGGTCATCAGTGGAAGGAGATGTCTTGAGCAGAGCAAACCCTAATCCTGTCTGGAGCTCAAGGAACCTTGTGAGGGGAAATCTTGATAAAATGAGAGGGAAAATTTTGGGGTACAACACCTCCAAGGGTAGAGAACCTCACAATGCTGTGGATGTTTTCAATGTTGAAGAGCTCTCTGACAATGAGCTCATCACTAATGTTGCACCTGGTATTGTTAGAAGGCTAAAGTCCAGGAGAGTGAAAGATACAAGCCTCACACCCCCTACCAAGAAAATAAAGAAGAAAAAAATGTATGGACCCCCAAAAGTAGGAAGTAAAGTGGTCCCTCCTTCTAAAAAGAGAAAATCTAGACTTGTTACTTCTATTGATGATGATGAGGATGTTGTAAAAAGTTCTAAGAGTAAGCAGAAAGTTGTTCTAGTTGAAGAGACTGACTTTGAGTATGATGTCAAGCAAGATGTCCAGGATATCTCTCCTATCAAAAATTCTACAAATAAGAAATTGTCTGTTAGAGTTCCTGATGTCCCACTTGACAAAATCTCCTTTCACTCTGTTGGGAATGTTGAAAAGTGGAAGTATGTGTATCAAAGAAGGATTGTGCTGGAGAGAGAACTAGGAGTTGGTGCCTTTGAATGTAAGGAAATCATGGAGCTTATCTCCTATGCTGGACTAATGAAAACAGTTACCAGTTTTGAAAATTGATATGAAACTCTTTTTAAGGAGTTTATTGTTAATATTCCTGTTGACTGTGTTGACCATAAGAGTAAGAAATATAGAAAGGTTTTTGTTAGAGGAAAGGGTGTTGAATATTATCCTGCCATTATAAACATGTTTCTAGATAGGTCTAAATATGTATGTTGTGAGCTGGAAGTTACAAACAATCAAGTGTGTAAAGCCATTACTTCCAATCAAGTAAGTGAGTGGCCAATGAAAAACAAACTTCCTGTCAGTAAATTGAGTGTGAAATATGCAATTTTACATAGGATTGGAGCTGCAAATTGGGTTCCCACTAATCACACTTCAACCATCTCCATTGGTTTAGGAAAATTCATTTATGTTATTGGAAACCAAAAACTTTTTGATTATGGGACTTAAATCTTTGATTAAACCATCAAACATGCAGGAACTTGTGCCATTAAGATGCCAATTTCTTTTCCTTCCCTCCTCTATGGAATTATCCTAAATCAGCACACTAGAATCATAAGTGGAAATGATGTTGTATGTAATAGGGACTCTTCCTTGACCCTCCACTTTAAGCTCTTTTCAGGAAAAGATGTCCCAGACATTGTTTTAACATCTGCTCCTTCTGACAAGACCTCCACTAAGGATGAAATGATCAATGAACTAAAGGAAGCTTGAAAGTAATTAGATGATTTGATCAGAGTGAGCTCAGCTAGGAAGCTAGTCTTTGAAAACATGATCAAGGACCTGCGAAAGGATAGCAACCTTGATGATGCAGTGAGCTCTGAAGGTGAAGATTCTAGCGAGGAAAGAAGTTATGGTTCAACCAAGTTAACTGGTCAGGATGATAGTTAGACTATTTGATTTTTCTCTGAACACCTTGTTTCTCTTTTTGGCACTTACATGTGCTTGACATTTGAATTTTATGGTTTGTACCCTAATACTGATATTTCTTTGATTGCATTTTTCTTTGGCATATTATGACTAAAAAGGGGGAGAGAAAGTGATTGACTGACTGACTAACCACTAACCACTAACCACTGACCATTGATTGAGGGGGAGCCTCATGTCCCAGAAGATGTTTTGACATCTCCCTATGCTAACAGCTAACTGATAACTGAATGTATGTTTTGATTGGCTTGTTTGCTACTGCCCTGATAATGCTCTAATAATTATGTTGTTGCTCTAATAATATACTCTAACAATGTTTTAGCCAAAATTTTCCAAAGGGGGAGTTTGTAAGTGTTTATTGGTAGAAATTTTGGTAAAACAAACACTTGTTAATGTTTCACTAAATGTCTTAACATTTGGAGCAAAACTGTTTTGAATGATGTCAAAGCAGATGTCTTGACATCTTCCTACTGAAATGATCTTAGCCCAAAATCAGTTAAGTCGTTTGTTTCCTGATTTCCAGCACTCTATAACTCAAGATTTGTGAACTACAAGTTGCGAAAAATATGGAGGAATATTTTTGAAATTGCATAATTATATCTTAGCCAGTTTTTATGGAATTATTCAAAAGATTTGAATATTTGTTTCAAGCCCAAGCCCAAAGCTGCGCATATATAAGGACTTGCTTCCTTATTCAAAGACAAGCAATTTTTGAAGAAGAATACTTTCTTTCTGATTAGAAGTTTAGGCTTTTTATTTGTAATACACTCTAAGTATTAGTTTAAATACTTGAGTTGTTATTCGAGTTGTTAATTGTGTATCATTCATAAGCTTTTAAGCATTGAATAATTGAAGTGTTTCAAACTATATAATTCTATAAGTGATTGAAGGGATTTGAGGATGACCTCATACATAGGTGAGTCTTAGGTAGAAGTTTAGCTTGGGTAGTGATTAAGTGATTAGATCGTAAACTGGTTGTTTACTGAGGGTCTATGAATTGATATTGTTTAGTGAACGTGTCCCTGGCTTGGTAGCCCCCAGAGTAGGTGTTGTTGTATATTGAAGTGGGTGAACTATTTGTTGTGTTTTTACTGCTTTTGATGCACCTTACTTGCAAACAAATATTTGTGTCGTGACATCTCTTTCGATATCACATATCTGATATATGATTTCAATAACGAGCATCAGCTCCAACTTGATATACGATGTATGCGACAACAAGATTAAATGCAACATCAACAACAACACTATAACAACATTGGCATAAGCCTACAACTTAATAATTTCCAATAAATAGAGGTGTTGTACCCCAAAATTTTCCCTCCAATTTTACTCAATATATGCTCATTAAGACCCTTAACATGCTCAAGGATGCTCAAGAGTTGACGAGACAAACTCTCTCCTAAAGCAATGAACCTCCAACTAGGGTTTCCATTTTTATCAAGAAGGGTGAGCTCCAAAGGCCTCATATACTCTCCATAGTTATAATATGTCCTCAAGACCCTCCATTTCAAATTTCATGCTTTGCATAAGAGGTTTGCTCGGTCAACTGCTCAGATGCTTGAGAATCGACTATATTAGGTCAAAAGTCAACTGTGGCCCACATACAGTCAAACATCAAGGTTTTTGGTCATCATCAATATTTTGAAGTTATGTTCATCATTTGATCAAGGTTTTATCATGATTCCTCAAGGAATGCTCCTAATTCATCAAAACTCAAAAGTTGCTAAATTAGGGTTTCTCAGGAAAAGTCAACCAAACTTTGACCAAGCATAACTTTCTCATACATTATCAGAAATTTCTCATCCAAGGATCATTTTGAAGGGAATCAAATTTCCTACAACTCATCTTCAGCCCTCAATCTCAATAAATGAACTCATAAAAAGATATGGATTTCTACATTATAGGTCCTTTTGAAAAGTCAACAAAAACACCTTTTGGGTCAAAGCTTCTTACACGAACATGAAAGACTCAATTTAAATGAGACCAAAAGGGTTGTTTAGGGGACATACTAAGATTTTTAAAAAGTCTAATAACACCTCTCTAGGGTTAAAATTGGAAGAGGTATGCATTGTCAAATTTTACCATTTTGGAAAATTGCCAAAAGTCAAATGTGCTCAAAAATGCATTTTTTGCCAAAAGGGCCTAGTATTTTAGGATTGTATCTTGTTAAGGACATGGTCCACAACCCAAATCAGCAGCCATGTCTTATTTTCTCTATTTATTTATTTTATTTTTACTTTTATTTATTAAAAATCACATTAAATCAAATAAATAACAAAAAATATCAAAGATTGTTTTGATGATCTGATTTTGATGAAGATCAAATCTAATTGAGTTGGCCTAATCAAGCCAAATGGAATCAAGGCAAAAAAGGCATGATTGTGTCAAGTTTGGAATGAAAGAATATGGCTTAAATATCCAAGATTTTATCCATCAATTCTCATGATTGGATCCAAAATTGTTACCCTAATTCTTCATACTACATATAATGAACAAAAACAAGGCAAGAAAATAGGGTTTGCAGTCGTGAAAATAGAGAAAGAAACTTGAATTTTTTGGCAAAAAGTGGTGATTCGTTTTCTCATATAGAGGGTGATTCAGGCCATTCCAAAGCTTCCAATCGCTTCTTGGACATCTCTTGGAGCTAACAAAATCAATTGCAAGCATTCACAAGCCCAAAATCACCCCAGAGTCTTCATACGGTTTGCTTCTTTTTTTTAAAATCGATTACGTTAATTCTTGCATCTTAAGCATGTTTGAATGATACATTTGTGATTGTTAACGTATTTGCAACATGTTTGAATGGTTTAATTGATGTTTTGATGAATATACTGACGATTGCCATGGCTAGGGTTTAATAAGCCATTTTGGGGCTTCTCTGTATAGGTGAAATTATGCCAAGAAACTAATGCCATGATACTCGTGAGACCAGGACGAATTGATTGGTATAGTTAGAATTGATTTGTTGTGCATCGTGCGAATTTTTGAAGATTTCAGGTGTATAGCTATGGAGTTTTATCCGTAGGTATAGATGTGAGATCTAAAACGACGGACATGGAAGAAGATGGTGACTTATCACCACCTCACTGGCACATTTGAATTTCGCGCTTGTTTTCCAGCTCATCCATTTTGTTTAACATATTATGTTTTAATGTTATAATCATAACAACTAAGCAGCGTAGCACAGATGGCAGGGCAAGCGTGGAATGAGTGGAAGGACCTGGGTTTGACCCCAGGTCCCAGCATTTTCTTTATTTTCTCAACGTGTAATTGCAGATCACATGTGCTCCAAAGCCTGATGTCCATCATGCGCCTCATTGATCCAGCCACTGGATTGTTGCCAACGCAGATCCAATGATCAATCCAAGGAGAGACCATGGTGCACCTTCCAAGCGTGCCAACACAGGATTGGGCCTAGCCACAATGGGCCTAACAAAATTCAGAAACACACTACCTAGGTGCTTATGCAGGCCCAAATCCTTACTCTTTTTTTATTTTAATTCTTTTTCTTATTATTTATTAAATATGTTTTTTTAATAACACCAAAAAAATCATATTTTTTATTTTATCAAAAAATCATAAAATCATAAAAACATCAAAAATCTTTTTTTCATAAATTTTTTATTAATTAATTAATTATATTAAATTAGGGTAATTTAATGACTTTTTATTATAATTCAAAATAATTAGAATTAGGGTTTAATTTTATACTTAACCTAATTTTTCATCAAAAACAACATAAATATTTTCTTAGATTATATTTTTAGGTCGCCGAATTATTTCTCGCATTTAATTTGCCGCCCACTTTGGATTTTCCTTTTTTATCATTATTTGTAAATGCTCCGAGTTTGTAGTAGATTTAAATGGGGTTTTAATTCCTCATTTTATTTTCAGTTAAAATAATTATGTATCTGCCCAAAGCCATGTAATAGCTAGGACTCTAATTTCTCGAATTTAATTTCCGCAAACTATAAACTGCTTAGATGTATGTACAAGATTGTATGGAAAGACAAATTGAAATTAAACAGTAGAAAACCCTAATTGTGCAAAGATAATTAACTGGAAAAAATACACTTGCACATGCTCACTCCTAGGGTTTCCCCCACTTGGTTGCCTCGGAAATATTGGTCATGTCCCTCGAACGTAGGGGTACCTTAGTAATGACCTGCGATTCAAAATCGTCATAAAGATCATAGTCCCTACTTGTCCCTCGAGTTTCCTACGAATTGATATTATGACGATAGTCCCTTCAAAATGCTAAAGTATCTTTACTTGTTACCTTCAGAGACCATTTCATCCCTTCGAACGTCCCTTTTAAACTCCAATGGCGGTGCTACCTATTCCTTAATAATAGGATAGCGCTGTCTAAAGGAAAACGAACAGAGTTTTTTCGAGTAGGTAGATTAGTTCTTAGGTACTTGCTCAAACAAAGCTTTTCACACAAACATTTTCAAAACAATTTTCAAAACAACTTTGTCACACTCTTGAGGACTGATACAAGGGTTATCACGAAGTAAAACTTCTTCAAAACAAGCACACACCAAGAAATTTTAAAAAATGAGCAAAGTACCTAAGAGCCCGTGGAAAACCACAAATAGAAAGGGTGCTAACACCTTCCCTTTATATAATATACCCCCTCGTACTCAGAAACATTCTCGAAAAAGGTTTTTTCTGTTCTTTTTTCCTTTTCCATAGTTGGATGAAATAAAAGTCGGTGGTGACTCTTGCTTACCGCGACATTTGCGAATACAAAATGCAAACCAGTATAACAGTCGGTTCTGCCACCGTATCACAGAACTGGCGACTCTGTTGGGGAAGATTAAATTAAACTGTTATCTGGGGTACACCTTAGGATCTAGGTTATTGAAGATTCTACACCCGAATCTGGGGATACTTTTTAGGTAAACAATAATAGATCGTGGAGACTGTACGGCATAGACCGATATGGTTTAAGCGATGGTTGTGTTAGTGTGACACTTTGGTTGGTACCGGTATCCTTCATGTTGAAACGAGGAGAATACGGGGCCGCCGCGTGGTATCATGAAGCACTAACGCACCTTATAACCTTAGTTGAACAAACTTGGCCATTAGAAAGTAGTGAGATAGTCGACCTCGGTATAAAGCTGAGGATTAGTTGATACTCGATGCTACACTCATTAAGATCAGAATTTTGGGATATTTCGGCCGCAAGAAAAGATTGCCTGAGCTGAAATAATGCCCGATAAAGGATGATCAATGTTATTGAGAATCTTTAGAACCCAGTTACTTTTCTAAGACAGGTCTGAAACCAACTAAACTTCAAGAGGGTACTTACCTTTAACCTCATGCAAGCCTTTGAACCTAAGGTCTATTGTGTGCTTTGCTTGTGTGTGATTTATTCTGTTTAACCATAACATCATGCATCATAACATAGAATCTATTATTATTACACTAATCATTTCAAGGACCAAGGGAATTTATCTTTGTTCTGTTTTGCAGATCATGGCTTCCTCTTGTAGAAACACTATCCAAATCAGCTTTGTGAGAATACCTCCCCAGCTTAAAGAGCTAGTATCAAGGGTTCTTGAAACTTCTGCATTCACTAAGAGACATGGTCGACTTCTCAACCTGGTTACTTCAAACATTTATGAAAATATGATGACTGTACTCTTTCAGTTCTTTGATCCCAACCACCACTGCTTCACGTTCCTAGTTTATTAGTTGGTGCCTACCATGGAAGAATTCTCTTAGCTGTTGGATATACCCATTCTTGAATAGTTGCCTTTCACATGTTTAGAAGAGGTTCCTAAGCCAGAAGTCATTGCCTCGACCTTGCATCTGAAACGGGCCGACATGGTATCCAATTGGGAAATAAGAAGCGGAGTCAAGGGTTTTCTAGCCAAGTTCCTAATAGACAAAGCCCAGTTGTTTTGGGATGATATGGACTTTCAGGCTTTTGAGGAGGTCTTGTCCCTTCTAATCTATGGGTTAGTACTGTTTCCTAATCCAGACTTGCTCATAGATGTGAATGCTATTAATATCTTCCTCTCTCGCAACCCCGTGCCTACCTTGCTCAGATATATTTTGCACGCTCTCCATACTCATACCATGAAGAGAGGAGGGGTTCTTATTTGCTCATGTCATTTCAGTCGAGGTGGTTTATTTCTCACCTCCCTAAGTCCGTACTGGAGAATGAAGAAGGTTTGGGTTGGTCGCAAAGATAATGTCACTCACTCACACGGATATTCTCTGGTATTCCCGAGCTATGGGAGATACTGCTATTATTGACCGTTGTGGGGAGTACCCTAATGTCCTATTACTTGGCATCAGAGGAGGCATAACCTACAATCCTTGTTTAGCTATGCGATAATTTGGTTACACTAAAAGGGATGGTCCCCATGAGTTAGTTATTTAGGGAATTGTATTTAACTATGAGGATGATGTTCAAGGGTATCACCATAGGTTCATACGAGCTTGGAGCATGGTAAACAGATCTGGCGCCAAGGCTTTGGGGCAAAAGGCTTCTATTCCTATGGAACCTTATCTCCAATGGGTACGAGCTCGTGCCCAGAAACTTATGATGGCCTACATGGTCGTTTTACCAGTGATTATGGAACCCACTACTGAAGGGGGTATTTCTTACGCAGTTCTCTATCCTAATATGCCCACTGATCTTGGAGAACTACCGGGGTCTTGGATTCAGTTGAAGAAAGAAAGGGATAATTACAGGGATCAGTTCTATGCCCAGGAGAGGAGGGTTTTAGAGCTCACAAAGAAGCTTCATGAGGAAAGAAGCCTTAATGTCTATCTCGGCACGAAGAGGAAGCATCCATGGGAAATTTGATTTTTCTAGTTTTTTAAAATCGTTTTAATTGTAACGCCAAAAAGGAAATTGAACTTTGGATTCTACTTATAAAATCTTTGTTTCATTTTGGTTCACAAATTTAAATTTCCCAAAGTCTTTGAAATCATTGCATACGCATGCCATCCATAAACACTGCATATACAGGTACCATTATAGGCTTCTCATCTTCTTCGCTGTTTATTTCAGCAGAAATGTCTTCTGAACAAAGCATCAAAGATATTCAGGCACAAAATGCCCAATTCCAACAGATGTTCATAAATTTGGAAAAAGGGCAAGAGGATCTGAAGGCCCTCATCCTGAAGTAGAAAAAGAAAAAGAAGAAGGCCGCTGGTATTTTGAATATGGGCAGAAGGTTCAGGGGGTCATTAAAACAACAAGTCGATCTGACCTCTTCATCCAAAGAAGGGGAAAATCAAGAAGAAGAGACAAGGGAAAAGGACCTCAGTCCTGAGGTTTCTGACAATGATACTGATTATAATGATGAGTAGTATCCTCCTACTGAGGATAGATACAAGCAGTTGGAAGACCGTCTGAGTGCTATGGAGGTCTAGAGGATACCTGGGTTAGATTTTGAAGAATTAGGATTGGTGTCGGGAGTGGTCATCCCGTAGAAGTTCAAGGCTCCAATTTTTGCTAAGTACGATGTGGTGTCTTTCCCAAAACTCCATCTTCGTTTCTATGTCAGAAAAATCCAGCCCCACACCGCTGATAGAAATTTTTGGGTTCACTTCTTTCAAGATAGTTTGTCAGGGACTCAACTTGAATGGTTCTACCAACTAGAGAGAGCCAATGTCCGAAATTGGGAAGATCTGGCTGCAGCTTTTTATAAGCAGTATCAATACAACGCCGACCTTGCTCCTACTCTTACTCAACTCCAGAGTATGTCCGTGGGTGCAAGTGAAGGCTTTAAGGACTATGCCCAAAAGTGGAGAGACTTGGCTGGAAGATTTCAACCCCCGTTGTCTGATAGGGAGTTGGTCGATATGTTTTTGGGGACGCAATCTGGTCCGTTCTTTAATCATTTGATTGGCAGCTCGTCAGCTGGTTTCATCGAGCTGATTCTAACTGGAGAGAGAGTAGAAGCTGGAATTCAGAGCGGTAAAATATAGAAGGATGCCTCTTCGAGTTCGGTAAAGAAGCCTTTTACTGGTAAGAAGGAAGCCAGTGCCATCTATAGCCCGAGAGGCCAAAGCAGAGTTGAACACCGTCAGACAGTAGGTACCATGATGATACCTAGGCCTGCAGTTGCTCCACAATGCAACAATCAACAAAGGGCGGAAAGACCACAATGATAGTTTACCTGGATCAACATGACGTTGGTTGAAGTTCTACCCCATTTGCTGAGATCCAACTTGGCGACCTTGAAAGAGGCTCCCAAGAATCCGAATACCACATCTCCCCGATATAATCCAAATGCTCAGTGTGCCTATCATTCTGAGAGTCCTGGCCACGACACCAACGACTGCTGGGCTCTGAGATATAAGATACAGGATCTGATCAAAGCCAAGGAGATTGAGTTCGATGCTCCGGAAAAGCCCAACGTCATAAATGCTCCCATGCCTAAGCACGGTCGTGGAGTTAATGTTGTGGATACCGATCTGTTTGTGACCTTAGTAGATGAAGTTTCTACTCTTATGATGGTTAAGAAGAACTTGTTGTCGGCCAGTTTATTTTTGGGTTGTGGTGAAGGATACCACATGTGTTCATTTCTGCCTTCTGGTTGGCATTTGCTGAAGTCAGGTGTTCAGTGCCTGATGGATAGCAAAGAAATTTTGTTCGAGAAAACATTGATTCTCGTTGTTCCATTTGAAGACGTTGCTATTATAACTATTTCTTCCAATGCTTCCAAGGTCTCCTCGAGAAGACCTGTTAGGATTACATCTGTTCCAAGAGTCGCTCCGCTAATAATCACTGTTCCTTGTCCTATCCCGTATGCCTCGAACAAAGTTGTCCACTGGCATTATGGTGCCGATGTGTACTATCATGGCATCAAACAAGATCTGAAAAGTGATAAGGCTAATCCTAATGTTAGTAACATTGTCGGAACCTGTAAGGTTACCCGAAGTGGAAGGGTTTTCTCTCCCGAGATTTCCCCGAAGACTGTCAATAGACATATTGTTATTCTGTCTGCTACTCCTGTTGGTACATCAACTGCCACTCATGTGCTTACTCCAATTATCACTCTCGCCATCGAGTCATCTAGGACCCGAGGAAAATAAGTTATAGGTGATCCTGCTCAGACGAAGGCACCTAAAAAAATTATCGTGGAAGCCTCTAAGCAAGAGATAAAGGAAATACTGAAAATAATCAAAAATAAAGACTACAATATGGTCGAGCAGCTGGGGCAGACCCCCTCCAAGATATCCATGCTGTCCCTGTTGTTATTCTCTGAGGCCCATTCGAAGGCTTTGATTGCATTCCTCAAGACTGCGCATGTGTCGCAAGAGACCTCAGCGGATCAATTCAAAGATTGTGTGGCGAGCCTGACTGTTGACAATGGGCTGGGTTTTTCAGATGCAGACTTGACACTGAAGGAGAGGAAGCATAATGATGCTCTGCATGTCTCGATTGAATGCAGGGGCACCACTATGGCTCATGTGCTGGTAAATACTGGGTCTTCCCTAAATGTTTTGCCTAAGAAGGCTTTGGATTGCGAGGGATTGACCTTAAAGCCTAATAACATTGTGGTGAGGGCTTTTGATAGGTCGGAGAGAATGGTGCATAGAGAAGTAGACATCCCCGTCAAAGTAGGTTCCCAGACTTTTGAGTCCACTTTCTATGTAATGTGTAACACCCCTTCTAAAATACCCCGAATAATATTAATTATATCAATGATTAAATACATATTCCATCAGAGTTAACACGGAACAAGGGATGTCACAATTATGAAATAAATAAAACAGTAGTCATGCTACACTGAGGGTCATTATTCAAATAATTCAATCAAATTAAGACCATGTCTTACACAGCGGAAAAATACCATAACCAAAACGGAATAAACCAAAACATAATTATTCCCAATGAAATTCAAAGAAACAATTGAATAATAACTAATTACTCAACTAAACGTTCCCCAGTGTTACAACCTATCAGAGCACGACACTGACACGCGGACTTAAAGTAACATAGCTCTAGAGCCATCTTCACCAACTCCTGAGCTGCTAACTTTAATCTGAAATTGTTAAAGTAAGGGTGAGATTTCTCATAATTAACATGTATTATAAGCTTCTCAATCAACATTATATCACAAGCATATTATTTCACCCATTTTAGCATAAATTCAGATTCAACACGCAGTTCCAATCATACAAGTCATTATGCACAAATCAATAATCAACCAAAGAATTGTAACACTGGAAGACATCCTAACATGTTACAATTCCATGCAAACACAAATACAGACACAATGCATGTGGTACCAACACGTGACCAAGTCACCCAACACTGATCCATCATCAACCGGATACAACAACCATCGATTCGTCCATAAACACCCGGACACGAATCCAGCCTAACCACCCATCATCACCCGGGTATCGGTTAATGGTAATACAAGTCAAATACCACACAATGGGAATTAACTTCACCAAAACAATGCATATGCACGCACATCACTAGCGTGCAACATCAAATCAGTCTATGAAATACATCAATTTATCATAACTGAACCAAAACCAAAAACATGATATCTCAACGATCATGCACACCATCATTAGCAACATAAACATGCCTTTCATTCACACAATACTAATACATCCATCCATCACAGGTTCACTGCTACATACACACCCATGTGCGTTAGCCAATAATCACTTATTACGGGATTTGACTCATTTTCAAAATAATTTCAGGTTTTAGGAAATCTTTTTATTTTATAAAATAGAGCATTAAATTTAATAAATAACGTCCAAAACGGAACTCAAAACGGACTTACGGTTTGAAAGTTGTGAATTTTCAAAGTTTAATATTTTTCAAAAAGTTACAGCAGAACCCGGTTCCTACATATGCAGGAACCGGTTCCTGCGAAGTTCAAAAATCACGCTTCTGGAAAAATGTATGGGAACCCGATTCCTACCTATACAGGAAGCGGTTCCTACATACATTTTTGCCAGTTTTTATAAATTCACATAGTGGAACCCGGTTCCTCCCCACTGGGAACCGGTTCCCACGACCTCCATAGTCAAATTCTGCACTTTTGACAGCATTTATTCATTCTAAACCAATTCCAAACATACTCATACGAATTGCAACATGAGAAACACCAAAACACATCCATTTTGCACCATTATAACATCAAACAACATTATTTTATCATTTCTTTTTATCATCTGACACCCTAATGGTTTTCAACCTACAATTCGACGCAATAGGGACAATTCTACGGAACCCTAGAATTCCAAACCGGGATTCCCTAACATACTATGATCCATACTATTGAATATCTAAACCGATAATATGAATTAACTAATCGAAATCACCCCTTACCTTGTGGGTTCTTCGAATTCTGACGCTTCCGGTTTTCTCCTTCTTTTTCCTCTTCTCAAATGCACGTATGATGAATATTCCAAAATAACTCTCTTTCTCTTCTTTTTCCTTTTAATACTCCTTTTATTATTCTAATAAAATAATTAAATTAGTAATTAGTAAGAGTAGAGTATTTTACCCCTCACACCCTCTAATCACTCTTCACACCACCAATACTTCTTTCCTTTAATTAATTAAATTAATTCCAATAATCCAAAAATACCAATAATTAAATTTCCAATTAAATTAATAATTAAAAATTCTAATTATTTAATAATCGGATTATTTGGGGTGTCACAACTCTCCCCAACTAAAAGAGTTTTCATCCTCGAAAACATACCTTAGACGAACAGTTCGGGATACGAGTCCTTCATCTGACTCTCCAGCTCCCAAGTGACATTTCCATATGTTGGTCCTCCCCAAGCCACTCTTACCAACGCGATCTCCTTGCCTCGCAACTGTTTCAACTTCCGATCCTCAATTCTCGCAGGTACCGCTTCCACAGTCAAATTCTCTCGTACCTGTATATCGTCTACCCGAATCTCATGAGACGGATCAGCAATGTACTTCCTTAGGTGAGATACATGAAAAACATCATGCAAATTTGCAAGTGACGGCGGAAAAGCAATCTGATAAGCAACTTTCCCAACTCTCTTGGTAATCTGAAACGGACCAATAAAACATGGAGTCAACTTCTTTGACTTCAAAGCTCGACCAATACCAGTCATCGGAGTAACTCGCATAAAAACATGTTCTCCTTCGCTAAACTCAAGATCTTTCCTCCTCTTATCGTGATAACTTTTCTGACGACTCTGAGAAGTCCTCATCTTCTCCTGAATCATCTTAATCTTTTCCGAAGTCTGTTGGACAATTTCCGGTCCAATCACAACACTCTCTCCAGATTCATACCAACACAGCGGTGTCCGACACCTCCTACCATACAATGCCTCAAACGGAGCCATACCAATGCTCGAATGAAAACTATTGTTGTAGGTAAACTCAATCAATGGTAGATAACTATACCAAGCTCCACCTTTCTCCAACACACAAGCTCTTAACAAATCTTCCAACGACTGAATCGTTCTCTCCGTCTGACCATCTGTCTGTGGATGATAAGCGGAACTCAAACGCAACTTAGTACCCAAAGCTTCTTGCAATCCCGTCCAGAATTTAGATGTAAACCTCGGATCTCGATCCGACACAATACTAGAAGGAATACCGTGCAAACTCACAATCTTCTCAACATACAATTTTGCCAACCTTTCCATCGGATAATCCATTCTTATCGGAATAAAGTGAGCAGATTTCGTCAACCGATCAACAATAACCCAGATAGAATCACAATTCTTCGATGTCCTTGGCAAACCAGACACAAAATCCATAGAGATTCCATCCCATTTCCATTATGGAACAAACAACGGTTCCATCAATCTTGACGGTTTCTGATGCTCAATCTTCGACTTCTGACAAACCAAACAAGCATACACAAACTCAACAATTTCCTTTTTCATTCCCAGCCACCAAAACAACTTCTTCAAATCATGGTACATTTTAGTAGCACCAGGATGAATACTCAATCCACTACGATGTCCTTCTTCCAAAATACTCTTCCTAATCTCTGCAACATCCGGAACACACACCCTATTACCAAATCTCATAACACCATTCTCATCAATCCGGAACTCGCCTCCTTGGCCTTGGTTGATCAATGTCAATTTATCAACTAACCCAACATCGGACTTTTGTCCATTCCGAATTTCTTGCAGAATACCACTAGTCAGTTTCAACATACCCAATTTCACACTATTCGGAGTAGTTTCACATACCAAACTTAAATCTCTGAACTGCTCAACGAAATCTAACTCACGGGCCATTAACATCGACATATGCAAGGACTTCCTACTCAAGGCATCCGCAACAACGTTTTCCTTACCAGGATGGTAATTCAAACCGAAATCATAATCCTTTAGAAATTCTAACCATCTCCTCTGCCTCATATTCAACTCTTTCTGATCAAAGAGATACCTCAGACTTTTGTGATCACTGAACACCTCAAACCGAGAACCATATAAATAATGCCTCCACAACTTCAAAACAAACACAACAGCTGCCAACTCCAAATCATGAGTCGGATAATTCCTTTCATGTACTTTCAATTGTCTCGAAGCATAAGCCACCACCTGCTTATCTTGCATCAACACACCACCTAATCCCATGAATGATGCGTCACAATACACAACAAAAGACTTAGTCGGATTTGGCAAAATCAAGATCGGAGCACTTGTCAACCTCCTCTTCAGCTCTTGAAATCCTTTCTCACATTCAACATCCCAAACAAACATCTGACCCTTCCTGGTCAACTTAGTCAACGGTAACGCTAATTTGGAAAATCCTTCTATAAACTTCCTGTAATTACTCTATTGACATCAGCTGACAATAACTGATAACTAATAAAGTATTTAGGAATTCAGTTTTATAAATATTGGGTGAAAGAGAAAATATAAGGGATTAGGTATTTTGTATGTTGGTTAGTTTTGGAGAGATTAGGTTGTCTAATTCTCAAAGATTAGTTTATTTGTATGTAATATCTCATATTATCTTAAATGTTTAGTTTGTCTCAACTGACAAGTTCTGAAATTCAACTGAACATTTAAGATAATATGAGATATTACATACAAATAAACTAATTTTTGAGAATTAGACAACCTAATCTCTCCAAAACTAACCAACATACAAAATACCTAATCCCTTATATTTTCTCTTTCACCCTATATTTATAATTCTGTTTAAATATTTTTTTGGTCCCTATAAATATCTCAAATTTCATTTTTAATCCATATTATAAAATGATAGATTTTGGCCCCTAAATTTTTTTTTTCATTCAGTTTTACTCTCTGCTATTTTCTAAAATTTTAAAACTGTTTAATTAACCTTAAACTTTTAAATTTTTGAATAATTTTTTTCATACGTGTTTAGAATACTATAAATTATTTCTTTACCAAATTTTAGAATTTATTAAAATGAGAAGAATTAAATATGAATTTTTTGATTTCAAAAAGTAATTTTAAAAAATAATGAAAATCTCGGCTTCGAAATCAAATTTTGAGTTTTTTTTCTGAACAACTTTTTATAACGTTCGAAACATGTCGGCAAAATAATCATTCAAAAGTACAAATTAATTTAACAACAAGGACTAAAACTATGTGCATAATAATTTTGTAGAGACTAAAACATGTCATGTTTTTAATAGGGACCAAAAAAATTATGTAATTTATAGTGACCAAAAATAAATTTAACACTTATAATTATGAGAGCAATTACATACCTCGTCTGATCACTATTATAAACAAAAAAATCACATTAAATTTTGGTCACTATTATAAGCAAAATTCATTAAAGATTAAACTAATTAATGCTTCTACTACTGTTATACCTTTCATCTAATATAAATATATAAACTTTAAAGTACATGGTAATGAAACTACTAACCTTTTAATTAAAATCTTTAATTTCACTAACTGTAAGGGTAAAATTGGTTTTTTGAACTACTCCTATCACCATATTGTTTTGACATTTAAAGCTGCTGATGTGTCAACACAATACATTTTCACAATATTTTTTATTTTTCTAATCACTAACAATCATTAATTAACCCTAAAAAAGCTGTCTATAATTATTGATTATTGGAACTAATACATTTCATTAAACGTGCATATTCCAATTGTGACACACCCACAATTTTTGTTGACAATTTATAATTATTTTAATTTTTTCAAACCTAATTGCAACAACATAAAATGAGGAACCGGTTGACATTCACATTGAATATCAGTACTTGCAATTCCTCCACTACAGAATATTACAATTCCAATGCAAGGGTATTGATTAGAAGCCATCAACACCAAAACTTCCAACAATAGAGAAACACAACCTTTCAGTTTTTGGTACCTCACTTACCAACCATAAATATCTTAAACTTTATCAATTCAAACTCCAATCCATCCTTTCTCCAGCATTCAATTTTTCGCAATACTCAGGTAGTTAACCCAATCTATGAAATTGTCAATTCAATATTTATGTTTGTGTTTCGAATCTTTACGGTTTCAACCCTAATATTTGTGATTCTCTATTTCTGAAACTGGTTAGGTTAAATTTCTTAGTATGCTGTTGAATATTTCAGATCCTGATTGAAGAATATTTGAATGATTTAAATGTGAAATTTGATTTAAATATTTTTCAATTGTTGTTAAATTTTTGTTAATCTGATTAGGGAAAATGATTTCATACTCTTTTGAGGTAAAGGATTTTGTTTCAGCATTTCCTAATTCTATTTTTTTCATGTTGTTGTTACAGAAAATATCATCATTCATGGCTCACCCAATTGAAGCAGTAAAGGATATCAATGAGTCAAAAGATTTATGGAAGACCGTTGTTAGGTGCAAACATATGTGGATTGTGATAAGTGCTTTGAAAAAGGAACATATTGAGATGATTTTGGTTGATTTTAAGATATTTTGGCAGTGTTTATGTTGTTAGTTTGTATTTGCAATGTTGATGTCTGTAATAATAACTTTGAAATGGGTGCTTATGATAATAATTGTTAGATTTGGTCTGCTATTACTCAAAGAGCTTATCAAACTGTTGAGATTATTGCTTATGTTAATTCAATTACTAGAAGGTTGTTATCTTGCTGACAATGGCACTGTTACATCTTTTTTTAGAGTTGTCGGTGTTAAGAGGTTAATATTAATGATGTTTATTTTTCTTTTAATTTAGGGTTTGTGAATTTCTTTTATTTAGTTATATAGTTCCAAAATACAACTTTCCTGATGCAAGAGGATTAGGTGCTTATGAAGGAAAAACATTAGTTCTTGAACCATCATCGAAGCCCCACAAACCCAAAATCATGCAGAGACAATATCTGATGTGGCAAAGAATGAGTTTTGTGTTAATATTAAATATATTCAACTAGGGAAAATGTGTTTGATATAGACTAATAAATAAGGTTTCTTCATAGACACTCACATGATAGATTAAAAAAATTTGCAAAAAGGATCATATCTGAAGAAAAAGATTGAACCCTCTTTCTGTCACACCCTACAACTTTTCTTTGCTTCTCTTATATCCTTTTTCTTTATTAAATTCTAATTATTAATCATTCTTACAATTCCAAAAAAAATATCTATAAGGTAAACTTACATATGGCATCCTATATCATTAATTACACTAACTATATAATATATTATGCCATTGTTTGTTTATGTAAATTAATTTTGGTTTATATGAAGTGAGAATGGTCTAAAAATCTTTGCATGGATTGAACTCAACATCAAGATGGCCCCTATGGAATTAATCATAGGATTAGTAACTCTTTATCATGTTTAATGTAATAGCTTTCTTCAATAATTAATTTGTGTTTGTTAATAAAAAAAATAGTATTGTTTCATTATTTTTTGTTTGTTTGTTAGGAATGAAGGATCTGGTTTTGGTTTTGGGGAGATAGAAGAAGCAGTAGTTCTGCAAGGAGAAGAGTAGAAATGATGAAACAAAGCATGTAAGTTTTTTCTTTTGTATCAAATATAACTTTTTCTGATATGAGATAAGCATAACCAACTCTTTCTAAAAGCAGAGAGAAAGAAAAATATAAAGCAATAGTTTGAATATTTCTAAAAAATGCATAGATAGGAGTTTTACTATTTCCAATACTATAATGATTCTGAGGAAATATACATGAACCTCGTTTTCCTTTTAAAAAAACTTAAGTGACTCCATAACTACTAAAAAAGTTGTTAGATTGGTGAAAATTTTGAAAGATTTTTAATTTTTTTTTGGATTTGTAGGGTGTATATAACATGTTTAACTATCTTTGTAGTGAACTCATCGGCTTTTCAAGTGTTGAGTTTCTATTCTTCTCCTTACAGTTTTTTGTTGAATTTTTCACAGATTAAGTGATGAAGGTGTATGGTTCATGCATATTTCATGGATTTGATTTGGATGAATAATAATTATGGTGTTTAGTAATAAAGCGGTGCAATGATTGTGGTTAGTCATTCATCGATAACTTCCTAGCAATTCCATGATTCAAACAAGGGTAGAAGGATTCACTTCCAGTAAAAAAATCAAATTGATTAAATCTCATTGTCTGTTGTCTCTCTCTTTTTAAAGTTTTTTCTTATTTTGTTAGTTCCAAAAATAAAAGAAAGAAGCAATCCATAGAACACTTTGATTTTTTAATTCTATTACATAAATGGAAAAAAACATGCATATGTGAGTGAAAGAGGGATTAGATATGAAAATTGACACACACAAGAAACAAACAAAGGGAAAAGATCTGAGATCATGTAGGGCATACAAAATTTGTAATCTTCTTATATTTTTTCTCACTCACTCAATTTCTTCTCTACATATATTCTTTTATTACAAGTTATCACTATTTTTTCTCTACTTTTTCTCACTCACTAAATTTGTTCTCGACATATAAATATAGGTTGAAGATTCATCATTATAAATATATAATAATGATGTTTTGGGAGGCATGTTACACGGGTTTATGATGCCAAAGACGATGCAATTGAGAAATTGTATGAGCAACATATGCAAAAAGTTTAACTTACTCAAAAATCTCAACTTAAATTTTGTTCTTTGAAAGACATATAATTTTTGAAATAAAGTATATAATTTTTGTTCTTTGAAAGACATGTCACACGGGTTACTGATGTCAAATACGGTGCTTTGGAGAATACATGAGCAACATATGTAAAAAGCTCAACTTACTCAAAAAGTTCAACTTAATTTAAATAGATGCCAAGTTAACTACACAATAATTTGTTTGATCTTTTTGTATATTTTCTTTCTTAATTCCTTATCTATCTTTGAATATGTGTTATTAGATTGAGAATGAAATGATTGAGTTCTGTTTGTTCTTTTTAAGATTGTGTTTGTTAAGTACTAGTTTAGAGAGATGCCATGTTGTTTACGGTGTACTACTCAACATGATATTATATAACTCCATTTTTGACTTGAAACAATCATGTACAAATCATGTATTTATTTAACCTCTTCAAGATGACTTATAACTTATATTAAACTAATTAGTCTTTATTATAATATTTTGTTAGAGACATAAATTATTTTATTATTTATTATAACTTATAAAACTATAAATTATTTATTTTATTTAAAATTTGAATGAAAGTTGTTTGATAGGTTAAATCATTCAAAGTGCATTAATATGTTCTTTTATATTTTATCATTATTAATCATATATTTGTTTTATATTTAATTATTATAAATTATATATCGCTACAAAATTCATTTTTTATATTAAATTTTAAAAAATTTTAACAAAATTTGATTAACATTAAAGACCTAATAATTTTTTGGACAAATATATTAATCTAAGAGTTCTTTTTATTTTTCAATTTAACTGCAGTATATTTCTCATCCTAATGAAGATCCTTTCAAATATAGATTCACGGGTAGATGTGAACGTATCTATGAGATGTCGGCTGTAAACTATTAATTTTAATGTTCATCTTTAAAATCTTTCTTTTGCTGTTATTTTATATAATTGAATTTATAGAATCAATTGTACCGTTTATTATAAGTATGAATCAATGCTTAAAAGTTGATACATATTATTAGTTTATATTTGAAACTATATAAATGTTAACTAACTAAATAAACAAAGATAAATTTTATAAATAATGGTCTGATAGACGTGTAATATAAACGTAGACGGGACTCGTGCGATAGCACGAGTTTCTTACTAAATTAATTCAAAAATATTTAATGTTGATAATTGATTCTTCAAATATCACTAATAATATTATATTAAATTTTGCTTTGATTGCACATGAAATTAAAAAAATTAATTATAGTAACTAATATGTAAAAATAGTTATTCTGACCTATAATTATGATCAGAGAGAATAACAATTACGTGATACACAACATTTAATAATAATAAAATAAACTATCAACTACTGGATTGTGAAAGCTTCATATATTAAACTATACATCTTTGTTAATATAGTGTACTTTCCTCTAACTGCTTTACTTCAATGTATAGAGTATAGTTTATACTATACATAGTAGGTTTATACCTTTTAGTTACAATGCCACATCAGCACCTTACCTTTAGCTTACTATCACACATTTGTGATAAGGTTCAGTCATTTTATTCTGTATATAAGCTCATTTGTAACCTATTGAGATAATCAATGAAGTATATGAAATCTATCCTTTAACTGATTCTGTTATTCAGTTAGTTTTCTGTTATTGGCTTCATCTTCTTCATGGAGTTTCATGGTATGTTTTACACCATTAACATGGTATCAGAGCTTTCAAAGCTCTGGTAGCCATCGCATTTTCTTATGGTAAAACTCTTCCATTTTCGCTTCGATTGCAGCTTTCTTGTTCCTCAGCTCTGGTTATTGCATACAATCGCTATTGTTCATCTTCATCCTTGAGATTCGTTTCTTTTCTGCAATCGATCTTGTTTTTTTTTTTACCTTCTTCGATGACGTTCCAGAATTTCACCGATTTTGCCAAAAATTCATCCAATCCCTATTATCTGCACCCGAACGAGAATCCGTCTCTCGTCCTTGTTACTCCTCTCCTAAATGATAAGAACTATCATACATGGGCAAGATCCATGCACATTGCTCTCATCTCGAAGAACAAGGAAAGATTCATCGACGAAACGCTTCCAAAACCACCTGTGTCTGATGTGCTCTATGCGCCTTGGATCAGATGCAATACTATGGTTTTAGCATGGATTCATCGATCTATCTCTGAGTCCATAGCGAAATCGGTTCTTTGGATTGAAAGTGCAGTTGGAGTGTGGCGAAACTTGCGAACTCGGTTCTCGCAAGGTGACATCTTCCGCATCTCTGATATTCAAGAGGAACTCTACAAATTTCGTCAAGGAAATCTTGATGTGTCTAATTACTTCACCAAGATGAAGGTGATGTGGGATGAATTGGAGGCTTATCGTTCTATTGCTGCCTGTACTTGTGCTATTCCATGCTCTTGTGGAGCTCTTTCTTCCTTTCGTGAATATCGAGAGCAAGATTATGTGATTCGTTTCCTCAAGGGTTTGAATGAGAAGTTTGCACAATCCAAAACTCAAATCATGATGATGAGTCCTCTTCCGGATATTGACAAAACTTTTTCTCTTGTCATTCAACAAGAAAGAGAGCTTAATTCTTATTCAGTTGCAATCCCAATAGATTCTGGTTCTGAAGACTCTACAGCCACAGCTCTCCATCTCAATGCAGCAACGGGTAATAACAATCCAAGGCATGGAAACTTCAAGAGCAAAGGCAATGGTTATGGAGCCGCAAAGAGTTGTAACAGGTTATGCACCCACTGTGGCCGCACCAACCACACAGTGGAAACTTATTTTCAAAAACATGGATATCCACCAGGTTTTAAAGGAAAGGGTAAGTCCACTCAATTTAATGCTCAATCGGTTGCTTCCATTGAAACAGGGCAGGCTGCACCAGATAACAGTCCATCTCAATCCATTTCTGGTTTTACACAAGAGCAACTTCACAGCATTATGGAACTAATCCAACAATCCAAAGCCACTCCCAAAGCCAACTCCATCACCTCTTCACCCTTTGTGCTCAATTCCCACTCTCATTCTGATAATGGTAAGAACAACCACTTGTGGATCCTTGACACAGGAGCTACAGATCACATCACTTTTGACAAGTCTAATTTTATTTCATACAAAAGTATCGTGCCTATTAGTGTTAGTCTTCCTAATAGCTCACAAGTCATCACATCCATTTCTGGTAGTGTTGTTATTTCCTCCTCCTTGACCCTTCATAATGTCCTTTACATCCCTAGCTTTAGTGTCAATTTACTCTCCATAGCTAGACTTGCTCAAAGCAACGATTGTGTGGTGCATTTCACTGACAATTCCTGCAAAATTCTGCAGAAGTATTCCAAGAAACGATTGGTACAACTAATCTTCAGCGAGGTCTTTATGTTCTGGACTCCTCACATCCCAGCCATGCCTGCCATTCTTCTACACATGATAACACTTCTCTTTGGCATCTAAGATTAGGCCATATTTCCAATATTGGTTTACAACATATGTCTAAATCTTTTCCTTTTATACCTTATAATTGTAATAATAAACTTCCTTGTGATTCTTGTCAATTTAGCAAACAAAAGAAGTTATCTTTTCCCAATAGTACTTCAAAATCTATGGCTCCATTTGAATTGATACATGCTGACCTATGGGGTACATTCTCTACTATATCCATGCTAGGTCATAAATATTTCTTGACTCTCGTTGATGATTTCAGCCGTTATACTTGGGTTATTTTTCTGAAAACTAAAACTGAAGTTCAGCAACACATAGTTCATTTCCTTGCCTATATAAAAAATCAATTCAATGCTGCTCTAAAATGTTTTCGGTCTGATAATGGGACTGAGGTCTTAGCTCTTTCCAGTCTGTTTATGTCCAAAGGAATAATACATCAAAAATCGTGTGTTTACACACCACAACAAAACGGTGTGGTTGAGCGCAAGCATCAACACATTTTGAATGTGGCTAGAGCTCTATATTTTCCGTCTCAACTTCCACTCAATATGTGGAGTTTTTGTATTCAGCATGCTATTCATCTCATTAATAGACTTGTCACTCCTCTACTTAATTTCAAATGCCCATACGAAATGATGTATAAACAACCTCCCTCCTTAATTCACCTCAAAGTCTTTGGTTGTCTCAGCTATGCTGTATCCAATCACCAACACAAAACAAAATTTGATCAAAGAGCTCGAAAAACAGTTTTTCTTGGTTTTAAAGATGGAACAAAAGGATATATCTTGTATGATCTTCAAAACAATAGTATTTTTGTCTCTAGGAATGTTGTTTTTTATGAGCACACATTCCCTCTTAAAACTACTGAGTCTTGTGCAAAAGCAACAAAATTTTCCTCTACTTCTCCTACTCAGTTTTATACTGACACTGAATTGTCACATCATAGTCCTTCCACTACTGATATTTCTGCGTACCTTGATAATGGTACTTCCTCTCCTAGCTCACAGCCACAGTTCACTGATAGTGATACTTCACACACCTCCATTCAGCCAAACACGCATGTTAATCCTAGTTATCCCCTTTTATCCATTGAACAACAGGCCTCCCCTTTGTCTAGTGTGTCACCAAACTCTCCTTCTCCTTCCAGTTCTTTGTCTACTGGTCTCAGCAATGACTCTGCATACATTTCCATAAACCAACCTGTTGACACCATAAACCTTCCTGTAGAAACAAATCACCTCCCTAGAAGATCAACTCGCATATCTCATCCTCCCACTTACCTCACAGACTTCCATTGTTATCACATTAACAATGATGAAAACAAATTCATATCTCAGCCCTTCAAACATCATCTTTACCCTCTTTCCTCTGTCATTTCTTATGATAAATGTTCTCCCTCATACAAGAATTTCTGCTGTTCCATCTCTTCTACCTCTGAGCCAAAAACTTACAAACAGGCCATTAAACAACAATATTGGATTGATGCCATGAATGCTGAACTTAGTGCTCTTGCAGAAAATCACACATGGATAGTGGTGGACTTACCTTCTGGTAAAGTACCTATTGGTTGCCGTTGGGTGTACAAAGTCAAGCACAAAGCAGATGGTTCCATTGAACGTTATAAAGCCAGATTGGTGGCCAAGGGTTATACTCAGATGGAAGGAATCGATTATTTCGACACTTTTTCGCCTGTAGCCAAGCTCACCACAGTCAGAGTTCTTCTCTCTCTTGCTTCCATAAAAGGTTGGCACTTAGAACAACTTGATGTGAATAATGCTTTTTTACATGGTGATTTATCTGAAGAAGTATACATGACATTACCTCCTGGATTGACTGGTTTTGCTCCTTCAAAGGTTTGTAAGTTTCAAAAATCTCTCTATGGTCTTAAACAGGCCAGCCGACAATGGTACTCCAAATTATCTGCTTTTTTGATTTCTATTGGTTACACACAGTCTCATGCTGATTATTCCTTATATGTTAAACATAAGGACTCTGCATTCACAGCCCTTCTTGTATACGTAGATGATGTTGTCTTGACTGGGAACTCTCTAGCAGAGATTACCAAAGTCAAGGATCTCTTACATCAACAGTTCAAGATTAAAGACCTTGGACAGCTTCAATATTTTCTGGGTTTAGAGATTGCCCGGTCAGTAGAAGGTATTTTCCTGAACCAACGTAAATATACGTTGGAATTGTTGCAAGATGCTGGTGTTCTTGCTTCTAAACCTTCCCCGGTGCCATTTGATCCCAATATTAAGTTGTCTCTCACTGAAGGTGCGTTATTTGAGGATCCTTCTTCTTATAGGAGACTAATTGGGAGACTCATCTACCTAACAAATTCAAGGCCAGATATTTCGTATGCCGTTCAACACCTGAGTCAATTCATGTCAAAACCCCGTGCTCCGCATATGCAGGTTGCTACTCGTGTTCTTCGGTATCTTAAATCTGTCCCTGCTGCTGGCATTCTATTTTCTCCATCTAGTCAATTAAAATTACATGGTTTTTCTGACTCAGACTGGGCTCGCTGCCCCGACACAAGGAAATCCATCACCGGATATTGGGTTATGCTAGGATCTTCTTTGTTATGTTGGAAATCAAAGAAGCAGCATACAGTTTCTAGATCGTCCACAGAAGCAGAGTATCGGGCTTTGGCTTCCCTTACATGTGAAATTCAATGGCTGCAGTTTTTGTTTCGTGACTTTCTCATTGAATTTCGGCAACCTGCTTCTGTCTTTTGTGATAGCAAATCTGCTATACATCTGGCCCATAATCCTACTTTTCATGAGAGGAGTAAACACATCGAGATAGATTATCATGTGGTTCGGGAGAGAATTCAATCCAAGCTTATTCACTTGCTGCCCATTTCAACTCACGACCAGCTCGCCGATATGCTTACAAAGCCACTCCATGCTCCTGCTCTTAAAAAGTCATTGGGCAAGTTAGGACTTTGCAACATCCATAGTCCAACTTGAGGGGGGCTGTTAATATAGTGTACTTTCCTCTAACTCCTTTACTTCAATGTATAGAGTATAGTTTATACTATACATAGTAGGTTTATACCTTTTAGTTACAATTCCACATCAGCACCTTACCTTTAGCTTACTATCACACATTTGTGATAAGGTTCAGTCATTTTATTCTGTATATAAGTTCATTTGTAACCTATTGAGATAATCAATGAAGTATATGAAATCTATCCTTTAACTGATTCTGTTATTCAGTTAGTTTTCTGTTATTGGCTTCATCTTCTTCATGGAGTTTCATGGTATGTTTTACACCATTAACATGGTATCAGAGCTTTCAAAGCTCTGGTAGCCATCGCATTTTCTTATGGTAAAACTCTTCCATTTTCGCTTCGATTGCAGCTTTCTTGTTCCTCAGCTCTGGTTATTGCATACAATCGCTATTATTCATCTTCATCCTTGAGATTCGTTTCTTTTCTGCAATCGATCTTGTTTTTTTTTACCTTCTTCGATGGCGTTCCAGAATTTCACCAATTTTGCCACAAATTCATCCAATCCCTATTATCTGCACCCGAACGAGAATCCATCTCTCGTCCTTGTTACTCCTCTCCTAAATGATAAGAACTATCATACATGGGCAAGATCCATGCACATTGCTCTCATCTCGAAGAACAAGGAAAGATTCATCGACGGAACGCTTCCAAAACCACCTGTGTCTGATGTGCTCTATGCGCCTTGGATCAGATCCAACACTATGGTTTTAGCATGGATTCATCGATCTATCTCTGAGTCCATAGCGAAATCGGTTCTTTGGATTGAAAGTGCAGTTGGAGTGTGGCGAAACTTGCGAACTCGGTTCTCGCAAGGTGACATCTTCCGCATCTCTGATATTCAAGAGGAACTCTACAAATTTCGTCAAGGAAATCTTGATGTGTCTAATTACTTCACCAAGATGAAGGTGATGTGGGATGAATTGGAGGCTTATCGTCCTATTGCTGCCTGTACTTGTGCTATTCCATGCTCTTGTGGAGCTCTTTCTTCCTTTCGTGAATATCGAGAGCAAGATTATGTGACTAGATGGAGAAAATAGAATGCCAGCAACAGGGACAGATTTAAGATACCGAAGAACACGAGTAGCAGTCTGCATATGCGGAGCACGGGGTTTTGACATGAATTGACTCAGGTGTTGAACGGCATACGAAATATCTGGCCTTGAATTTGTTAGGTAGATGAGTCTCCCAATTAGTCTCCTATAAGAAGAAGGATCCTCCAATAACGCACCTTCAGTGAGAGACAACTTAATATTGGGATCAAATGGCACCGGGGAAGGTTTAGAAGCAAGAACACCAACATCTTGCAACAATTCCAACATATATTTACGTTGGTTCAGGAAAAGACCTTCTACTGACCGGGCAATCTCTAAACCCAGAAAATATCGAAGTTGTCCAAGGTCTTTAATCTTGAACTGTTGATGTAAGAGATCCCTGACTTTGGTAATCTCTGCTAGAGAGTTCCCAAAGATTATGTGATCCTTGACTCACGTGGCCGCCATATGCAGCCAAGCCAATATTCTCACAATAAAACATTTAAAAGTTTTTTTTTTTTTTAAGAAATCAATGGTAAAATAACATTTTTAAAATTTTGTTAAACATATTTTTAATGTTTTTTATTAAAAAAAAAAGAAACATTACAGATCCTTTAAAAATTGTAATTATTCAAAATTAAATTGTGGAAAAATGAACCTTTCAATTAACTTGTAGTTATACATGACAATGAATTTAATCAAATCTAACATAATATAATAATTAGAGCATCCACGTCCATCATATCTATTTGGGTTCTTTAGTGGAACCTACATAATTTTTTATATTATTTCACACTTTTCAATTTTTTAAACAACCCATCTACAATTCTCAAATATCCATTTAACTCATCAAAAAATCTAAAATGAGTCTCACATTTAAAACAAATCAATTACATTCTTACAATTTTATTTATTAATTTATTATCATGACCCACTTAATTGGAGTGTAGAAGCGTACTTTAGTATGATGACGTGTTTTAACTCAGGAACGTGAAAACAAGTGAAATATCTATTTATTATTGACACAATTTCTTTAATAAATGTGTAGAAACTCTCAAAGAACACTGATAATCATGCTCTTAATAATTAGTTCGTTAATTTAGTACATGGTCAAAAGAAGTTGAACTTAGACTAATATATAAATTCATTAATTAAATAAACTAAAACATAAGAATTTATGTTTAAATTTGTATATTTAAATGGGAGTCATCTAGACTAAGGTTCATTTGAATTCAGTTTGTATTTTCTTAAATTAATGAAGCATTTGTACCGTTGTCTTCTTTGGAGTTATCGAAAAAACTTTAATAGACTTTTCATGGGCTTGGCTTCCGTTCATATTACCATAGTTGAACTCGTGCTTGTACCTAACTTAAGGTTCATTCTATAAGGCAGCTAACACAATAAAACTAGTCAAGGGTTCTTACTACTATCATACGACTAATTGTTTGAGGAACAACTACGTACGGTTAAAGAGATTATCATATTCTAGATGTTGCTTTGTCTTCCTTAAATTAACGATCGTGGCATCAAATTTGCTTATTATTTCTCAAGCTTTTGCATTATAAATGTTATATTTCATACTATTTCATGCATAATTTGGGTGTAAAATTCAAACTTTAATAATTAATAGTATGAAGTCAAAGTATGTACCTTATGTCATGACTTTTGTTATAATTTGCATAAGGTACAGAGAGAATTGATTTTCTTTCTTTTGAGAAATTGTCAGTTCTACAATTATAAGAGGGGTTTTATTTTCATTTTTAACTAATAATATCTTATCTTATATTAATTTTAATATATATAAATTTAAGGTTTTCATTATGACAATTCTAATTACATGTTATTTAGATAGCTACTATAGCATCAATTCTAGACACATATTATATTGATAGCTATTCTAAATCAACTCTAATTATATTTTTTTAAATTTATTAGATATAAATAATTATTAATAATAATAATAATCATATAATATTCAACTAACACTATTAAAATAATAATAATAATAATAATAATAATAATAATAATAATAATAATAATAATAATAATAATAATAATAATAATAATAATAATAATAATAATAATAATAATATAATCAACTATCACTATTACAAAATATAAATAATAATAATAATAATAATAATAATAATAATAATAATAATAGTAATAATATAATCAACTATCACTATTACAAAATATAAATAATAATAATAATAATAATAATAATAATAATAATAATAATAATAATAATAATAATAATAATAATAATAATAATAATAATAATAATAATAAAAGAAATTATTTATGAATAATTGATTTATCTGCCTATAATGATATTGCAATGTTAAAGTTGTTATGGAATTTGTGAAACAAAAAAGCCAATCTTTAGCTGAGATGGATACATACTTACTATATATGAAGAATTAGAGTATCGTGGAGACAAAAATCAGATCTACCGGAACTTGGATCATGAAAAATGTGATGTGCAAAAAAGAGATGATAGCTAATATTTAAATTCTTTGGGATCACATGATCTACAAAGAAAAGTTTATTATGAAGGTTGTTTACAATGAATTCATGAAAACTTAGTCGGTTGTGCTCTGGCAGAACTTGTTGTTCAATAATCCTACCTGTTGTAGGTCTCTAATTACTTTATGGCTTGCTTGCCATAAAAATTGGCCACAAAGGATAGGCTTTATAAGCTTAGCATGATAAATGAAATTCATTGTTGTTTCTGTCAAGATGAAGAATCGATAAACCACAATTTTTTCAAATGTGCTGAATTCAAGCAAAAATGGGCTGAAATTTTAAGTTGGATTCAAGTGAATCATAATCCTAATAATTGGCATAAGGAACTATCTTAGATTGTGAGAAAAAACAAAGGTAAAAGCTGGACAAACACTCTAATTAAATTTGCTGCTACTAAGACAATATACACAGTTTGAAGGTATCGCAATGACAAGTGCTTTGGCAACCTGGCTGATCAAGAGAATACCATTAAACAAATTATTTACAATATAGTTTGTAGGGGCTGGTTTTGTAAGAAGTTAAAAGTCCATATTGCCAAACTTATATGTAATAGACTTCTCTTGTATTTTTGTTGTTTCTTAGGCTCGATCTTGAGCGATCGCCTTGTAGTGGTAATATTTATTTCGCCTTGTAGTGGTGATTAACTTGATATCAAAAGTTAATCCACCATTACATAGTTATGGTAATGACATACCATATTATATGATGATTTTGTATATTTTCATAATATTTATTGTTTTGTATAATGTGTTGTATGTGAATATTATATTACCTTATCATGGTTATCACAATAATGTAGCATTATGTTTCAGTTGGTTATGACAATTTACAGTAGAGTATGTTTGCTTGTGATTTGAATGCATATGCTTGGTTGTAGTGTTTAATATGTAGTCTCATTATGTGAAATATAATAAAGAATAATTGTAATAATATAAGTGTGTAACAACTGTAATTTGTATCATTATGTGTAGGTTTGAAAAATTGTTGAGCTCAATAGCATGATCAGTTATAATCCTAGAAAAATGACAATTATTTGAATATGCATTATGATGAAATTGGAATGTTGTGTAAGTTTGATCTTCAAGTGCAAGTCATGTTTGTTCATGCCTACTTATATGTTGAATTGGTATATGTTAAAGAAGTTCAGACCATGATAACTTAGATGTTTATACACTCTTAGTTAGTGTTGAGTTCATGGCATGAAAGGATAGGGAAAATGGGGCAAAATGCATGGTTTTATGATTGAAATTCGTGGAAAAAAATGAAATATGTAACAACCTTCTTACCGTAAAAAAACATTGTATAAAAAGATTAGACAATGAAAATTTATAGTGACATTTAGTTAAAACAAGTGCTACTCCATTCCTTCGAGTATCTTCTTCAAATTTAATGCATTTTTCTATCTTCTCTTTTTTGTGATGTTTTTTGGTTCATACTCCATCAATGAAGAAAGTTTCCTCCTCCTTGGATTAGGCAAACTAAATTTGCAAGCTATCTATTGAATCATCCTACTACAGAAAATAAGCAATAATTAATGTTAACTTGATTAAAGATAATTCCAAATAAATATGAGTACCACCAAAATTTTAAAAGGAACTTGAAGCGTGAAAATAAATTTTAAACAAGCTTTAAACCTGTAAAATGAAGACACTCCTGAAGACAAAAAGTACAAGCATAATAGCAGCACAATTTTGTTCCATTAAACTATTGTCTTTTAAGTTTCAAAAGGAATAAACCATAAGAACACAAAATATACAAAACACATTCAAGATACAATCAATACTATTTGGTTCCATCAAGCTAGAGTGATGAGCATCACTTTGATGGACAATAGCTGTCTAATTAAGATTAGCGTCATTTGCATATGTACTCAGAAATATTATGCCATTTAATTTCTACATTGATGCATGAAGCATGCGATATTCATGTAATTTTCATTTTTTACCATCTTTAATTTTCATCAGTTACTTTTTCTATTTTTGATTTGTAATCAAATTTACACCATTTTATAATTATACATTTAAAATCAATTTCGATAAAACTATCCAAACAACATTAATAGATGACGATTACTTCTAATTTATTTTATACAAACATAAATCAATTCTATTAAATTTAATTATCTTAAAATCAATTTTCCTAAATTCAAATTTCGCATAATTATTTTGACTAGGGCAAATCCAAACACACTTGGTGACACTCAAAATTTATTATCAAAAGTCAAATATCTATAGATATAAAAGTCTGCAAAATTTGTAGTGACTCTCTCATTTATTGTCAACTATAAAGGGAAGCTAAATATTTTTAGAAAAGCCAAATAATTATATTATTTAAAACACAAGTACAAGAAATGTTTGACAATATAACCAAACTAGCTACCGTGAAACATTTTCCTACAGTTACATTGAATGTCATTGTATACTATGCTAATATTACAAATAATAGAAACTTTACCTATGGACTCTTTTGTTTTATCTGTAACTAAAACTTCAAATAATATAATTTTATTATATAAAATATAATAAATTTATAATTTCAATTAATATAATTTTATCATATAAAAATATAATAAATTTATAAATTTAATTTTAAAATAATTGAGAAACATTACCATTAAAATAAAAACGACTCATTTAAGATATTTTACAATGCATTTTGAACCATAACAAAGCTAAATAACTTAAATTAAACTATTATATCATTGCCTATTAAATAAATTCAAATAGTTCAACATAGAAAACTTGATGTCATATTATATTAATATAAACTAATTACAAAAGAAATCATATCCTTAAAATCTTACTAGATATTTGAATTTGCATGTTTTCTAACCAAACACTCTTACGAAAAATCAGTTAGATACATCTGAGACAAAAATTATAAGTAATTCCTATTGAAGCAACACTAACCTTATTTTTTCCATGTTTTGAAGTACAACCTTAGGATCATATACCAAATACATCATAAACATAACTCCTCTAATTTAAAATATATATGAACTACTCAATTTTAGTTCTAAGTTGTATAGCTAATGTAGGTCTTTTGTTGGACATGAAGTACTCGTAAAAGGAAAACTATACACGTACAAATGATTTATTGGCCTCCATAGTGCACCATATTTCTCCATTTGTCCTTCAAATCAACCTGATAAACTAAATTTGATTGACATTAAAATAAATAAAAAAGAAAAGACTAATACCTTTTAATTATACTTACTTCAGTTTTCTATTCAAATGTATAAGCATTAAATATTAGTTTTCAGTTTACTCTATCAAATAAGAAGAAAAAGTTAGGCAAAAATCATTAGGACCATAACATGGTGAGAGATCTGATTGTTAAGAGACGAGGAACTGATCAAATATGTAAAAAAACTTTGTAAAAAAAAAATTAGACAATGAAAATTTATAGTGACATTTAGTTAAAACAAGTGCTACTCCATTCCTTATAGTATCTTCTTCAAATTTAATGCATTTTTTCTATCTTCTCCTTTTTGTGATGTTTTTTGGTTCATACTCCATCAATGAAGAAAGTTTCCTCCTCCTTGGATTAGGCAAACTAAATTTGCAAGCTATCTATTGAATCATCCTACTACAGAAAATAAGCAATAATTAACATTAACTTGATTAAAGATAATTCCAAATAAATATGAGTACCACCAAAATTTTAAAAGGAACCTGAAGCGTGAAAATAAATTTTAAACAAGATTTAAACCTATAAAATGAAGACACTCCTGAGTAGCACTTGTTTTAACTAAATGTCACTATAAATTTTCATTGTCTAATTTTTTTATACAAAGGTTTTTTACATATTTGGTCAGTTCCTCGTCTCTTAACAATCAGATCTCTCACCATGTTATGGTCCTAATGATTTTTGCCTAACTTTTTCTTCTTATTTGATAGAGTAAACTGAAAACTAATATTTAATGCTTATACATTTGAATAGAAAACTGAAGTAAGTATAATTAAAAGGTATTAGTCTTTTCTTTTTATTTTATTTTAATGTCAATCAAATTTAGTTTATCAAATTGATTTGAAGGACAAATGGAGAAATATGGTGCACTATGGAGGCCAATAAATCATTTGTACGTGTATAGTTTTCCTTTTACGAGTACTTCATGTCCAACAAAACACCTACATTAGCCATACAACTTAGAACTAAAATTGAGTAGTTCATATATATTTTAAATTAGAGGAGTTATGTTTATGATGTATTTGGTATATGATCCTAAGGTTGTACTTAAAAACATGGAAAAAATAATGTTAGTGTTGTTTCAATAGGAATTACTTATAATTTTTGTCTCAGATGTATCTAACTGGTTTTTGGTAAGAGTGTTTTTGTTAGAAAACATGCAAATTCAAATATCTAGTAAGATTTTAAGGATATGATTTATTTTGTAATTAGTTTATATTAATATAATATGAGATCAAGTTTTCTATGTTGAACTATTTGAATTTATTTAATAGACAATGATATAATAGTTTAATTTAAGTTATTTAGCTTTGTTATGGTTCAAAATGTATTGTAAAATATCTTAAATGAGTTATTTTTATTTTAATGGTAATGTTTCTCAATTATTTTAAAATTAAATTTATAAATTTATTATATTTTTATATGATAAAATTATATTAATTGAAATTATAAATTTATTATATTTTATATAATAAAATTATATTAATTGAAGTTTTCATTACAGATAAAACAAAAGAGTCCATAGGTAAAGTTTCTATTATTTGTAATATTAGCATAGTATACAATGACATTCAATGTAACTCTAGGAAAATGTTTCACGGTAGCTAGTTTGGTTATATTGTCAAACATTTCTTGTACTTGTGTTTTAAATAATATAATTATTTGGCTTTTCTAAAAATATTTAGCTTCCCTTTATAGTTGACATTAAATGAGAGTGTCACTAAAAATTTTGCAGACTTTTATATCTATAGATATTTGACTTTTGATAATAAATTTTGAGTGTCACCAAGTGTGTTTGTATTTGCCCTGGTCAAAATAATTATGCGAAATTTGAATTTAGGAAAATTGATTTTAAGATAATTAAATTTAATAGAATTGATTTATGTTTGTATAAAATAAATTAGAAGTAATCGTCACCTGTTAATGTTATTTGGATAGTTTTATCGAAATTGATTTTAAATGTATAATTATAAAATGGTGTAAATTTGATTACAAATCAAAAATAGAAAATGTAACTGATGAAAATTAAAGATGGTAAAAAATGAAAATTACATGAATATCGCATGCTTCATGCAATAGCGTAGAAATTAAATGGCATAATATTTCTGAGTACATATACAAACATAAATCAATTCTATTAAATTTAATTATCTTAAAATCAATTTTCCTAAATTCAAATTTCGCATAATTATTTTGACTAGGGCAAATCCAAACACACTTGGTGACACTCAAAATTTATTATCAAAAGTCAAATATCTATAGATATAAAAGTCTGCAAAATTTGTAGTGACTCTCTCATTTAATGTCAACTATAAAGGGAAGCTAAATATTTTTAGAAAAGCCAAATAATTATATTATTTAAAACACAAGTACAAGAAATGTTTGACAATATAACCAAACTAGCTACCGTGAAACATTTTCCTACAGTTACATTGAATGTCATTGTATACTATGCTAATATTACAAATAATAGAAACTTTACCTATGGACTCTTTTGTTTTATCTGTAATTAAAACTTCAATTAATATAATTTTATTATATAAAATATAATAAATTTATAATTTCAATTAATATAATTTTATCATATAAAAATATAATAAATTTATAAATTTAATTTTAAAATAATTGAGAAACATTACCATTAAAATAAAAACGACTCATTTAAGATATTTTACAATACATTTTGAACCATAACAAAGCTAAATAACATAAATTAAACTATTATATCATTGTCTATTAAATAAATTCAAATAGTTCAACATAGAAAACTTGATCTCATATTATATTAATATAAACTAATTACAAAATAAATCACATCCTTAAAATCTTACTAGATATTTGAATTTGCATGTTTTCTAACAAAAACACTCTTACCAAAAATCAGTTAGATGCATCTGAGACAAAAATTATAAGTAATTCCTATTGAAGCAACACTAAAATTATTTTTTCCATGTTTTTAAGTACAACCATATAATCATATACCAAATACATCATAAACATAACTCCTCTAATTTAAAATTTATATGAACTACTCAATTTTAGTTCTAAGTTGTATAGCTAATGTAGGTCTTTTGTTGGACATGAACTACTCGTAAAAGAAAAACTATACACGTACAAATGATTTATTGGCCTCCATAGTGCACTATATTTCTCCATTTGTCCTTCAAATCAACCTGATAAACTAAATTTGATTGACATTAAAATAAATAAAAAAGAAAAGACTAATACCTTTTAATTATACTTACTTCAGTTTTCTATTCAAATGTATAAGCATTAAATATTAGTTTTCAGTTTACTCTATCAAATAAGAAGAAAAAGTTAGGCAAAAATCATTAGGACCATAACATGGTGAGAGATCTGATTGTTAAGAGACGAGGAACTGACCAAATATGTAAAAAAACTTTGTAAAAAAAAAATTAGACAATGAAAATTTATAGTGACATTTAGTTAAAACAAGTGCTACTCCATTCCTTATAGTATCTTCTTCAAATTTAATGCATTTTTTCTATCTTCTCCTTTTTGTGATGTTCTTTGGTTCATACTCCATCAATGAAGAAAGTTTCCTCCTCCTTGGATTAGGCAAACTAAATTTGCAAGCTATCTATTGAATCATCCTACTACAGAAAATAAGCAATAATTAACGTTAACTTGATTAAAGATAATTCCAAATAAATATGAGTACCACCAAAATTTTAAAAGGAACCTGAAGCGTGAAAATAAATTTTAAACAAGATTTAAACCTGTAAAATGAAGACACTCCTGAAGACAAAAAGTACAAGCATAGTAGCAGCACAATTTTGTTCCATTAAACTATTGTCTTTTAACTTTCAAAAGGAATAAACCATAAGAACACAAAATATACAAAACACATTCAAGGTTACCTCATGAATACAATCAATACTATGTGGTTCCATCAAGCTAGGGTGATTTGCATCACTTTGATGGACAATAGCTGTCTAATTAAGATTAGCGTCATTTGCATATGTACTCAGAAATATTATGCCATTTAATTTCTACGCTAATGCATGAAGCATGCGATATTCATGTAATTTTCATTTTTTACCATCTTTAATTTTCATCCGTTACATTTTCTATTTTTGATTTGTAATCAAATTTACACCATTTTATAATTATACATTTAAAATCAATTTCGATAAAACTATCCAAATAACATTAACAGATGACGATTACTTCTAATTTATTTTATACAAACATAAATCAATTCTATTAAATTTAATTATCTTAAAATCAATTTTCCTAAATTCAAATTTCGCATAATTATTTTGACCAGGGCAAATACAAACACACTTGGTGACACTCAAAATTTATTATCAAAAGTCAAATATCTATAGATATAAAAGTCTGCAAAATTTTTAGTGACACTCTCATTTAATGTCAACTATAAAGGGAAGCTAAATATTTTTAGAAAAGCCAAATAATTATATTATTTAAAACACAAGTACAAGAAATGTTTGACAATATAACCAAACTAGCTACCGTGAAACATTTTCCCACAGTTACATTGAATGTCATTGTATACTATGCTAATATTATAAATAATAGAAACTTTACCTATGGACTCTTTTGTTTTATCTGTAATGAAAACTTCAATTAATATAATTTTATTATATAAAATATAATAAATTTATAATTTCAATTAATATAATTTTATCATATAAAAATATAATAAATTTATAAATTTAATTTTAAAATAATTGAGAAACATTACCATTAAAATAAAAATAACTCATTTAAGATATTTTACAATACATTTTGAACCATAACAAAGCTAAATAACTTAAATTAAACTATTATATAATTGTCTATTAAATAAATTCAAATAGTTCAACATAGAAAACTTGATCTCATATTATATTAATATAAACTAATTACAAAATAAATCACATCCTTAAAATCTTACTAGATATTTGAATTTGCATGTTTTCTAACAAAAACACTCTTACCAAAAACCAGTTAGATACATCTGAGACAAAAATTATAAGTAATTCCTATTGAAACAACACTAACATTATTTTTTCCATGTTTTTAAGTACAACCTTAGAATCATATACCAAATACATCATAAACATAACTCCTCTAATTTAAAATATATATGAACTACTCAATTTTAGTTCTAAGTTGTATGGCTAATGTAGGTGTTTTGTTGGACATGAAGTACTCGTAACAGGAAAACTATACACGTACAAATGATTTATTGGCCTCCATAGTGCACCATATTTCTCCATTTGTCCTTCAAATCAACCTGATAAACTAAATTTGATTGACATTAAAATAAAATAAAAAGAAAAGACTAATACCTTTTAATTATACTTACTTCAGTTTTCTATTCAAATGTATAAGCATTAAATATTAGTTTTCAGTTTACTCAATCAAATAAGAAGAAAAAGTTAGGCAAAAATCATTAGGACCATAACATGGTGAGAGATCTGATTGTTAAGAGACGAGGAACTGACCAAATATGTAAAAAACCTCTGTATAAAAAAATTAGACAATGAAAATTTATAGTGACATTTAGTTAAAACAAGTGCTACTCCATTCCTTCGAGTATCTTCTTCAAATTTAATGCATTTTTCTATCTTCTCTTTTTTGTGATGTTTTTTGGTTCATACTCCATCAATGAAGAAAGTATCCTCCTCCTTGGATTAGGAAAACTATATTTGCAAGCTATCTATTAAATCATCCTACTACAGAAAATAAGCAATAATTAATGTTAACTTGATTAAAGATAATTCCAAATAAATATGAGTACCACCAAAATTTTAAAAGGAACCTGAAGCGTGAAAATAAATTTTAAACAAGATTTAAACCTGTAAAATGAAGACACTCCTGAAGACAAAAAGTACAAGTACAGTAGCAGCACAATTTTATTCCATTAAACTATTGTCTTTTAAGTTTCAAAAGGAATAAACCATAAGAACACAAAATATACAAAACACATTCAAGGTTACCTCGTGAATACAATCAATACTATTTGGTTCCATCAAGCTAGGGTGATGAGTATCACTTTGATGGACAATAGCTGTCTAATTAAGATTAGCGTCATTTGCATATGTACTCAGAAATATTATGCCATTTAATTTCTACGATGATGCAGGAAGCATGCGATATTCATGTAATTTTCATTTTTTACCATCTTTAATTTTCATCAGTTACTTTTTCTATTTTTGATTTGTAATCAAATTTACACCATTTGATAATTATACATTTAAAATCAATTTCGATAAAACTATCCAAACAACATTAATAGATAACGATTACTTCTAATTTATTTTATACAAACATAAATCAATTGTATTAAATTTAATTATCTTAAAATCAATTTTCCTAAATTCAAATTTCGCATAATTATTTTGACCAGGGCAAATCCAAACACACTTGGTCACACTCAAAATTTATTATCAAAAGTCAAATATCTATAGATATAAAAGTCTGCAAAATTTTTAGTGACACTCTCATTTAATGGCAACTATAAAGGGAAGCTAAATATTTTTAGAAAGGCCAAATAATTATATTATTTAAAACACAAGTACAAGAAATGTTAGACAATATAACCAAACTAGCTACCGTGAAACATTTTCCTACAGTTACATTGAATGTCATTGTATACTGTGCTAATATTACAAATAATAGAAACTTTACCTATGGACTCTTTTGTTTTATCTGTAACTAAAACTTCAAATAATATAATTTTATTATATAAAATATAATAAATTTATAATTTCAATTAATATAATTTTATCATATAAAAATATAATAAACTTATAAATTTAATTTTAAAATAATTGAAAAACATTACCATTAAAATAAAAACGACTCATTTAAGATATTTTACAATGCATTTTGAACCATAACAAAGCTAAATAACTTAAATTAAACTATTATATCATTGCCTATTAAATAAATTCAAATAGTTCAACATAGAAAACTCGATGTCATATTATATTAATATAAACTAATTACAAAAGAAATCATATCCTTAAAATCTTACTAGATATTTGAATTTGCATGTTTTCTAACCAAACACTCTTACCAAAAATCAGTTAGATACATCTGAGACAAAAATTATAAGTAATTCCTATTGAAGCAACACTAACATTATTTTTTCCATGTTTTGAAGTACAACCTTAGGATCATATACCAAATACATCATAAACATAACTCCTCTAATTTAAAATATATATGAACTACTCAATTTTAGTTCTAAGTTGTATAGCTAATGTAGGTGTTTTGTTGGACATGAAGTACTCGTAAAAGGAAAACTATACACGTACAAATGATTTATTGGCATCCATAGTGCACCATATTTCTCCATTTGTCCTTCAAATCAACCTGATAAACTAAATTTGATTGACATTAAAATAAATAAAAAAGAAAAGACTAATACCTTTTAATCATACTTACTTCAGTTTTCTATTCAAATGTATAAGCATTAAATATTAGTTTTCAGGTTACTCTATCAAATAAGAAGAAAAAGTTAGGCAAAAATCATTAGGACCATAATATGGTGAGAGATCTGATTGTTAAGAGACGAGGAACTGACCAAATATGTAAAAAACCTTTGTATAAAAAAATTAGACAATGAAAATTTATAGTGACATTTAGTTAAAACAAGTGCTATTCCATTCCTTAGAGTATCTTATTCAAATTTAATGCATTTTTCTATCTTCTCCTTTTTGTGATGTTTTTTGGTTCATACTCCATCAATGAAGAAAGTTTCCTCCTCCTTAGATTAGGCAAACTAAATTTGCAAGCTATCTATTGAATCATCCTACTACAGAAAATAAGCAATAATTAATGTTAATTTGATTAAAGATAATTCCAAATAAATATGAGTACCACCAAAATTTTAAAAGGAACCTGAAGCGTGAAAATAAATTTTAAACAAGATTTAAACCTGTAAAATGAAGACACTCCTGAAGACAAAAAGTACAAGTACAGTAGCAGCATAATTTTGTTCCATTAAACTATTGTCTTTTAAGTTTCAAAAGGAATAAACCATAAGAACACAAAATATACAAAACACATTCAAGGTTACCTCGTGAATACAATCAATACTATTTGGTTCCATCAAGCTAGGGTGATGAGCATCACTTTGATGGACAATAGCTGTCTAATTAAGATTAGCGTCATTTGCATATGTACTCAGAAATATTATGCCATTTAATTTCTACGCTGATGCAGGAAGCATGCGATATTCATGTAATTTTCATTTTTTACCATCTTTAATTTTCATCAGTTACTTTTTCTATTTTTGATTTGTAATCAAATTTACACCATTTGATAATTATACATTTAAAATCAATTTCGATAAAACTATCCAAACAACATTAATAGATAACGATTACTTCTAATTTATTTTATACAAACATAAATCAATTGTATTAAATTTAATTATCTTAAAATCAATTTTCATAAATTCAAATTTCGCATAATTATTTTGACCAGGGCAAATCCAAACACACTTGGTGACACTCAAAATTTATTATCAAAAGTCAAATATCTATAGATATAAAAGTCTGCAAAATTTTTAGTGACACTCTCATTTAATAGCAACTATAAATGGAAGCTAAATATTTTTAGAAAGGCCAAATAATTATATTATTTAAAACATAAGTACAAGAAATGTTAGACAATATAACCAAACTAGCTACCGTGAAACATTTTCCTACAGTTACATTGAATGTCATTGTATACTGTGCTAATATTACAAATAATAGAAACTTTACCTATGGACTCTTTTGTTTTATCTGTAACTAAAACTTCAAATAATATAATTTTATTATATAAAATATAATAAATTTATAATTTCAATTAATATAATTTTATCATATAAAAATATAATAAAGTTATAAGTTTAATTTTAAAATAATTGAAAAACATTACCATTAAAATAAAAACGACTCATTTAAGATATTTTACAATGCATTTTGAACCATAACAAAGCTAAATAACTTAAATTAAACTATTATATCATTGCCTATTAAATAAATTCAAATAGTTCAACATAGAAAACTTGATGTCATATTATATTAATATAAACTAATTACAAAAGAAATCATATCCTTAAAATCTTACTAGATATTTGAATTTGCATGTTTTCTAACCAAACACTCTTACCAAAAATCAGTTAGATACATCTGAGACAAAAATTATAAGTAATTCCTATTGAAGCAACACTAACATTATTTTTTCCATGTTTTGAAGTACAACCTTAGGATCATATACCAAATACATCATAAACATAACTCCTCTAATTTAAAATATATATGAACTACTCAATTTTAGTTCTAAGTTGTATAGCTAATGTTGGTGTTTTGTTGGACATGAAGTACTCGTAAAAGGAAAACTATACACGTACAAATGATTTATTGGCATCCATAGTGCACCATATTTCTCCATTTGTCCTTCAAATCAACCTGATAAACTAAATTTGATTGACATTAAAATAAATAAAAAAGAAAAGACTAATACCTTTTAATTATACTTACTTCAGTTTTCTATTCAAATGTATAAGCATTAAATATTAGTTTTCAGTTTACTCTATCAAATAAGAAGAAAAAGTTAGGCAAAAATCATTAGGACCATAATATGGTGAGAGATCTGATTGTTAAGAGACGAGGAACTGACCAAATATGTAAAAAACCTTTGTATAAAAAAATTAGACAATGAAAATTTATAGTGACATTTAGTTAAAACAAGTGCTACTCCATTCCTTAGAGTATCTTCTTCAAATTTAATGCATTTTTCTATCTTCTCCTTTTTGTGATGTTTTTTGGTTCATACTCCATCAATGAAGAAAGTTTCCTCCTCCTTGGATTAGGCAAACTAAATTTGCAAGCTATCTATTGAATCATCCTACTACAGAAAATAAGCAATAATTAATGTTAACTTGATTAAAGATAATTCCAAATAAATATGAGTACCACCAAAATTTTAAAAGGAACCTGAATTTGCAAGCTATCTATTGAATCATCCTACTACAGAAAATAAGCAATAATTAATGTTAACTTGATTAAAGATACTTCCAAATAAATATGAGTACCACCAAAATTTTAAAAGGAACCTGAAGCGTGAAAATAAATTTTAAACAAGATTTAAACCTGTAAAATGAAGACACTCCTGAAGACAAAAAGTACAAGTACAGTAGCAGCACAATTTTGTTCCATTAAACTATTGTCTTTTAAGTTTCAAAAGGAATAAACCATAAGAACACAAAATATACAAAACACATTCAAGGTTACCTCGTGAATACAATCAATACTATTTGGTTCCATCAAGCTAGGGTGATGAGCATCACTTTGATGGACAATAGCTGTCTAATTAAGATTAGCGTCTTTTGCATATGTACTCAGAAATATTATGCCATTTAATTTCTACGCTGATGCAGGAAGCATGCGATATTCATGTAATTTTCATTTTTTACCATCTTTAATTTTCATCAGTTACTTTTTCTATTTTTGATTTGTAATCAAATTTACACCATTTGATAATTATACATTTAAAATCAATTTCGATAAAACTATCCAAACAACATTAATAGATAACGATTACTTCTAATTTATTTTATACAAACATAAATCAATTGTATTAAATTTAATTATCTTAAAATCAATTTTCATAAATTCAAATTTCGCATAATTATTTTGACCAGGGCAAATCCAAACACACTTGGTGACACTCAAAATTTATTATCAAAAGTCAAATATCTATAGATATAAAAGTCTGCAAAATTTTTAGTGACACTCTCATTTAATGGCAACTATAAATGGAAGCTAAATATTTTTAGAAAGGCCAAATAATTATATTATTTAAAACATAAGTACAAGAAATGTTAGACAATATAACCAAACTAGCTACCGTGAAACATTTTCCTACAATTACATTGAATGTCATTGTATACTGTGCTAATATTACAAATAATAGAAACTTTACCTATGGACTCTTTTGTTTTATCTGTAACTAAAACTTCAAATAATATAATTTTATTATATAAAATATAATAAATTTATAATTTCAATTAATATAATTTTATCATATAAAAATATAATAAATTTATAAATTTAAATTTAAAATAATTGAAAAACATTACCATTAAAATAAAAACGACTCATTTAAGATATTTTACAATGCATTTTGAACCATAACAAAGCTAAATATCTTAAATTACACTATTATATCATTGCCTATTAAATAAATTCAAATAGTTCAACATAGAAAACTTGATGTCATATTATATTAATATAAACTAATTACAAAAGAAATCATATCCTTAAAATCTTACTAGATATTTGAATTTGCATGTTTTCTAACCAAACACTCTTACCAAAAATCAGTTAGATACATCTGAGACAAAAATTATAAGTAATTCCTATTGAAGCAACACTAACATTATTTTTTCCATGTTTTGAAGTACAACCTTAGGATCATATACCAAATACATCATAAACATAACTCCTCTAATTTAAAATATATATGAACTACTCAATTTTAGTTCTAAGTTGTATAGCTAATGTAGGTGTTTTGTTGGACATGAAGTACTCGTAAAAGGAAAACTATACACGTACAAATGATTTATTGGCATCCATAGTGCACCATATTTCTCCATTTGTCCTTCAAATCAACCTGATAAACTAAATTTGATTGACATTAAAATAAATAAAAAAGAAAAGACTAATACCTTTTAATTATACTTACTTCAGTTTTCTATTCAAATGTATAAGCATTAAATATTAGTTTTCAGTTTACTCTATCAAATAAGAAGAAAAAGTTAGGCAAAAATCATTAGGACCATAATATGGTGAGAGATCTGATTGTTAAGAGACGAGGAACTGGCCAAATATGTAAAAAACCTTTGTATAAAAAAATTAGACAATGAAAATTTATAGTGACATTTAGTTAAAACAAGTGCTATTCCATTCCTTAGAGTATCTTCTTCAAATTTAATGCATTTTTCTATCTTCTCCTTTTTGTGATGTTTTTTGGTTCATACTCCATCAATGAAGAAAGTTTCCTCCTCCTTGGATTAGGCAAACTAAATTTGCAAGCTATCTATTGAATCATCCTACTACAGAAAATAAGCAATAATTAATGTTAACTTGATTAAAGATAATTCCAAATAAATATGAGTACCACCAAAATTTTAAAAGGAACCTGAAGCGTGAAAATAAATTTTAAACAAGATTTAAACCTGTAAAATGAAGACACTCCTGAAGACAAAAAGTACAAGTACAGTAGCAGCACAATTTTGTTCCATTAAACTATTGTCTTTTAAGTTTCAAAAGGAATAAACCATAAGAACACAAAATATACAAAACACATTCAAGGTTACCTCGTGAATACAATCAATACTATTTGGTTCCATCAAGCTAGGGTGATGAGCATCACTTTGATGGACAATAGCTGTCTAATTAAGATTAGCGTCATTTGCATATGTACTCAGAAATATTATGCCATTTAATTTCTACGCTGATGTAGGAAGCATGCGATATTCATGTAATTTTCATTTTTGACCATCTTTAATTTTCATCAGTTACTTTTTCTATTTTTGATTTGTAATCAAATTTACACCATTTGATAATTATACATTTAAAATCAATTTCGATAAAACTATCCAAACAACATTAATAGATAACGATTACTTCTAATTTATTTTATACAAACATAAATCAATTGTATTAAATTTAATTATCTTAAAATCAATTTTCATAAATTCAAATTTCGCATAATTATTTTGACCAGGGCAAATCCAAACACACTTGGTGACACTCAAAATTTATTATCAAAAGTCAAATATCTATAGATATAAAAGTCTGCAAAATTTTTAGTGACACTCTCATTTAATGGCAACTATAAATGGAAGCTAAATATTTTTAGAAAGGCCAAATAATTATATTATTTAAAACATAAGTACAAGAAATGTTAGACAATATAACCAAACTAGCTACCGTGAAACATTTTCCTACAGTTACATTGAATGTCATTGTATACTGTGCTAATATTACAAATAATAGAAACTTTACCTATGGACTCTTTTGTTTTATCTGTAACTAAAACTTCAAATAATATAATTTTATTATATAAAATATAATAAATTTATAATTTCAATTAATATAATTTTATCATATAAAAATATAATAAATTTATAAATTTAATTTTAAAATAATTGAAAAACATTACCATTAAAATAAAAACGACTCATTTAAGATATTTTACAATGCATTTTGAACCATAACAAAGCTAAATAACTTAAATTAAACTATTATATCATTGCCTATTAAATAAATTCAAATAGTTCAACATAGAAAACTTGATGTCATATTATATTAATATAAACTAATTACAAAAGAAATCATATCCTTAAAATCTTACTAGATATTTGAATTTGCATGTTTTCTAACCAAACACTCTTACCAAAAATCAGTTAGATACATCTGAGACAAAAATTATAAGTAATTCCTATTGAAGCAACACTAACATTATTTTTTCCATGTTTTGAAGTACAACCTTAGGATCATATACCAAATACATCATAAACATAACTCCTCTAATTTAAAATATATATGAACTACTCAATTTTAGTTCTAAGTTGTATAGCTAATGTAGGTGTTTTGTTGGACATGAAGTACTCGTAAAAGGAAAACTATACACGTACAAATGATTTATTGGCATCCATAGTGCACCATATTTCTCCATTTGTCCTTCAAATCAACCTGATAAACTAAATTTGATTGACATTAAAATAAATAAAAAAGAAAAGACTAATACCTTTTAATTATACTTACTTCAGTTTTCTATTCAAATGTATAAGCATTAAATATTAGTTTTCAGTTTACTCTATCAAATAAGAAGAAAAAGTTAGGCAAAAATCATTAGGACCATAATATGGTGAGAGATCTGATTGTTAAGAGACGAGGAACTGGCCAAATATGTAAAAAACCTTTGTATAAAAAAATTAGACAATGAAAATTTATAGTGACATTTAGTTAAAACAAGTGCTATTCCATTCCTTAGAGTATCTTCTTCAAATTTAATGCATTTTTCTATCTTCTCCTTTTTGTGATGTTTTTTGGTTCATACTCCATCAATGAAGAAAGTTTCCTCCTCCTTGGATTAGGCAAACTAAATTTGCAAGCTATCTATTGAATCATCCTACTACAGAAAATAAGCAATAATTAATGTTAACTTGATTAAAGATAATTCCAAATAAATATGAGTACCACCAAAATTTTAAAAGGAACCTGAAGCGTGAAAATAAATTTTAAACAAGATTTAAACCTGTAAAATGAAGACACTCCTGAAGACAAAAAGTACAAGTACAGTAGCAGCACAATTTTGTTCCATTAAACTATTGTCTTTTAAGTTTCAAAAGGAATAAACCATAAGAACACAAAATATACAAAACACATTCAAGGTTACCTCGTGAATACAATCAATACTATTTGGTTCCATCAAGCTAGGGTGATGAGCATCACTTTGATGGACAATAGCTGTCTAATTAAGATTAGCGTCATTTGCATATGTACTCAGAAATATTATGCCATTTAATTTCTACGCTGATGTAGGAAGCATGCGATATTCATGTAATTTTCATTTTTGACCATCTTTAATTTTCATCAGTTACTTTTTCTATTTTTGATTTGTAATCAAATTTACACCATTTGATAATTATACATTTAAAATCAATTTCGATAAAACTATCCAAACAACATTAATAGATAACGATTACTTCTAATTTATTTTTTACAAACATAAATCAATTGTATTAAATTTAATTATCTTAAAATCAATTTTCATAAATTCAAATTTCGCATAATTATTTTGACCAGGGCAAATCCAAACACACTTGGTGACACTCAAAATTTATTATCAAAAGTCAAATATCTATAGATATAAAAGTCTGCAAAATTTTTAGTGACACTCTCATTTAATGGCAACTATAAATGGAAGCTAAATATTTTTAGAAAGGCCAAATAATTATATTATTTAAAACATAAGTACAAGAAATGTTAGACAATATAACCAAACTAGCTACCGTGAAACATTTTCCTACAGTTACATTGAATGTCATTGTATACTGTGCTAATATTACAAATAATAGAAACTTTACCTATGGACTCTTTTGTTTTATCTGTAACTAAAACTTCAAATAATATAATTTTATTATATAAAATATAATAAATTTATAATTTCAATTAATATAATTTTATCATATAAAAATATAATAAATTTATAAATTTAATTTTAAAATAATTGAAAAACATTACCATTAAAATAAAAACGACTCATTTAAGATATTTTACAATGCATTTTGAACCATAACAAAGCTAAATAACTTAAATTAAACTATTATATCATTGCCTATTAAATAAATTCAAATAGTTCAACATAGAAAACTTGATGTCATATTATATTAATATAAACTAATTACAAAAGAAATCATATCCTTAAAATCTTACTAGATATTTGAATTTGCATGTTTTCTAACCAAACACTCTTACCAAAAATCAGTTAGATACATCTGAGACAAAAATTATAAGTAATTACTATTGAAGCAACACTAACATTATTTTTTCCATGTTTTGAAGTACAACCTTAGGATCATATACCAAATACATCATAAACATAACTCCTCTAATTTAAAATATATATGAACTACTCAATTTTAGTTCTAAGTTGTATAGCTAATCTAGGTGTTTTGTTGGACATGAAGTACTCGTAAAAGGAAAACTATACACGTACAAATGATTTATTGGCATCCATAGTGCACCATATTTCTCCATTTGTCCTTCAAATCAACCTGATAAACTAAATTTGATTGACATTAAAATAAATAAAAAAGAAAAGACTAATACCTTTTAATTATACTTACTTCAGTTTTCTATTCAAATGTATAAGCATTAAATATTAGTTTTCAGTTTACTCTATCAAATAAGAAGAAAAAGTTAGGCAAAAATCATTAGGACCATAATATGGTGAGAGATCTGATTGTTAAGAGACGAGGAACTGACAAAATATGTAAAAAACCTTTGTATAAAAAAATTAGACAATGAAAATTTATAGTGACATTTAGTTAAAACAAGTGCTACTCCATTCCTTAGAGTATCTTCTTCAAATTTAATGCATTTTTCTATCTTCTCCTTTTTGTGATGTTTTTTGGTTCATACTCCATCAATGAAGAAAGTTTCCTCCTCCTTGGATTAGGCAAACTAAATTTGCAAGCTATCTATTGAATCATCCTACTACAGAAAATAAGCAATAATTAATGTTAACTTGATTAAAGATAATTCCAAATAAATATGAGTACCACCAAAATTTTAAAAGGAACCTGAATTTGCAAGCTATCTATTGAATCATCCTACTACAGAAAATAAGCAATAATTAATGTTAACTTGATTAAAGATAATTCCAAATAAATATGAGTACCACCAAAATTTTAAAAGGAACCTGAAGCGTGAAAATAAATTTTAAACAAGATTTAAACCTGTAAAATGAAGACACTCCTGAAGACAAAAAGTACAAGTACAGTAGCAGCACAATTTTGTTCCATTAAACTATTGTCTTTTAAGTTTCAAAAGGAATAAACCATAAGAACACAAAATATACAAAACACATTCAAGGTTACCTCGTGAATACAATCAATACTATTTGGTTCCATCAAGCTAGGGTGATGAGCATCACTTTGATGGACAATAGCTGTCTAATTAAGATTAGCGTCTTTTGCATATGTACTCAGAAATATTATGCCATTTAATTTCTACGCTGATGCAGGAAGCATGCGATATTCATGTAATTTTCATTTTTTACCATCTTTAATTTTCATCAGTTACTTTTTCTATTTTTGATTTGTAATCAAATTTACACCATTTGATAATTATACATTTAAAATCAATTTCGATAAAACTATCCAAACAACATTAATAGATAACGATTACTTCTAATTTATTTTATACAAACATAAATCAATTGTATTAAATTTAATTATCTTAAAATCAATTTTCGTAAATTCAAATTTCGCATAATTATTTTGACCAGGGCAAATCCAAACACACTTGGTGACACTCAAAATTTATTATCAAAAGTCAAATATCTATAGATATAAAAGTCTGCAAAATTTTTAGTGACACTCTCATTTAATAGCAACTATAAATGGAAGCTAAATATTTTTAGAAAGGCCAAATAATTATATTATTTAAAACATAAGTACAAGAAATGTTAGACAATATAACCAAACTAGCTACCGTGAAACATTTTCCTACAGTTACATTGAATGTCATTGTATACTGTGCTAATATTACAAATAATAGAAACTTTACCTATGGACTCTTTTGTTTTATCTGTAACTAAAACTTCAAATAATATAATTTTATTATATAAAATATAATAAATTTATAATTTCAATTAATATAATTTTATCATATAAAAATATAATAAAGTTATAAATTTAATTTTAAAATAATTGAAAAACATTACCATTAAAATAAAAACGACTCATTTAAGATATTTTACAATGCATTTTGAACCATAACAAAGCTAAATAACTTAAATTAAACTATTATATCATTGCCTATTAAATAAATTCAAATAGTTCAACATAGAAAACTTGATGTCATATTATATTAATATAAACTAATTACAAAAGAAATCATATCCTTAAAATCTTACTAGATATTTGAATTTGCATGTTTTCTAACCAAACACTCTTACCAAAAATCAGTTAGATACATCTGAGACAAAAATTATAAGTAATTCCTATTGAAGCAACACTAACATTATTTTTTCCATGTTTTGAAGTACAACCTTAGGATCATATACCAAATACATCATAAACATAACTCCTCTAATTTAAAATATATATGAACTACTCAATTTTAGTTCTAAGTTGTATAGCTAATGTAGGTGTTTTGTTGGACATGAAGTACTCGTAAAAGGAAAACTATACACGTACAAATGATTTATTGGCCTCCATAGTGCACCATATTTCTCCATTTGTCCTTCAAATCAACCTGATAAACTAAATTTGATTGACATTAAAATAAAATAAAAAGAAAAGACTAATACCTTTTAATTATACTTACTTCAGTTTTCTCTTCAAATGTATAAGCATTAAATATTAGTTTTCAGTTTACTCTATCAAATAAGAAGAAAAAGTTAGGCAAAAATCATTAGGACCATAATATGGTGAGAGATCTGATTGTTAAGAGACGAGGAACTGACCAAATATGTAAAAAACCTTTGTATAAAAAAATTAGACAATGAAAATTTATAGTGACATTTAGTTAAAACAAGTGCTACTCCATTCCTTAGAGTATCTTCTTGAAATTTAATGCATTTTTCTATCTTCTCCTTTTTGTGATGTTTTTTGGTTCATACTCCATCAATGAAGAAAGTATCCTCCTCCTTGGATTAGGAAAACTATATTTGCAAGCTATCTATTAAATCATCCTACTACAGAAAATAAGCAATAATTAATGTTAACTTGATTAAAGATAATTCCAAATAAATATGAGTACCACCAAAATTTTAAAAGGAACCTGAAGCGTGAAAATAAATTTTAAACAAGATTTAAACCTGTAAAATGAAGACACTCCTGAAGACAAAAAGTACAAGTACAGTAGCAGCACAATTTTATTCCATTAAACTATTGTCTTTTAAGTTTCAAAAGGAATAAACCATAAGAACACAAAATATACAAAACACATTCAAGGTTACCTCGTGAATACAATCAATACTATTTGGTTCCATCAAGCTAGGGTGATGAGCATCACTTTGATGGACAATAGCTGTCTAATTAAGATTAGCGTCATTTGCATATGTACTCAGAAATATTATGCCATTTAATTTCTACGATGATGCAGGAAGCATGCGATATTCATGTAATTTTCATTTTTTACCATCTTTAATTTTCATCAGTTACTTTTTCTATTTTTGATTTGTAATCAAATTTACACCATTTGATAATTATACATTTAAAATCAATTTCGATAAAACTATCCAAACAACATTAATAGATAACGATTACTTCTAATTTATTTTATACAAACATAAATCAATTGTATTAAATTTAATTATCTTAAAATCAATTTTCCTAAATTCAAATTTCGCATAATTATTTTGACCAGGGCAAATCCAAACACACTTGGTGACACTCAAAATTTATTATCAAAAGTCAAATATCTATAGATATAAAAGTCTGCAAAATTTTTAGTGACACTCTCATTTAATGGCAACTATAAAGGGAAGCTAAATATTTTTAGAAAGGCCAAATAATTATATTATTTAAAACACAAGTACAAGAAATGTTAGACAATATAACCAAACTAGCTACCGTGAAACATTTTCCTACAGTTACATTGAATGTCATTGTATACTGTGCTAATATTACAAATAATAGAAACTTTACCTATGGACTCTTTTGTTTTATCTGTAACTAAAACTTCAAATAATATAATTTTATTATATAAAATATAATAAATTTATAATTTCAATTAATATAATTTTATCATATAAAAATATAATAAATTTATAAATTTAATTTTAAAATAATTGAAAAACATTACCATTAAAATAAAAACGACTCATTTAAGATATTTTACAATGCATTTTGAACCATAACAAAGCTAAATAACTTAAATTAAACTATTATATCATTGCCTATTAAATAAATTCAAATAGTTCAACATAGAAAACTCGATGTCATATTATATTAATATAAACTAATTACAAAAGAAATCATATCCTTAAAATCTTACTAGATATTTGAATTTGCATGTTTTCTAACCAAACACTCTTACCAAAAATCAGTTAGATACATCTGAGACAAAAATTATAAGTAATTCCTATTGAAGCAACACTAACATTATTTTTTCCATGTTTTGAAGTACAACCTTAGGATCATATACCAAATACATCATAAACATAACTCCTCTAATTTAAAATATATATGAACTACTCAATTTTAGTTCTAAGTTGTATAGCTAATGTAGGTGTTTTGTTGGACATGAAGTACTCGTAAAAGGAAAACTATACACGTACAAATGATTTATTGGCATCCATAGTGCACCATATTTCTCCATTTGTCCTTCAAATCAACCTGATAAACTAAATTTGATTGACATTAAAATAAATAAAAAAGAAAAGACTAATACCTTTTAATTATACTTACTTCAGTTTTCTATTCAAATGTATAAGCATTAAATATTAGTTTTCAGTTTACTCTATCAAATAAGAAGAAAAAGTTAGGCAAAAATCATTAGGACCATAATATGGTGAGAGATCTGATTGTTAAGAGACGAGGAACTGGCCAAATATGTAAAAAACCTTTGTATAAAAAAATTAGACAATGAAAATTTATAGTGACATTTAGTTAAAACAAGTGCTATTCCATTCCTTAGAGTATCTTCTTCAAATTTAATGCATTTTTCTATCTTCTCCTTTTTGTGATGTTTTTTGGTTCATACTCCATCAATGAAGAAAGTTTCCTCCTCCTTGGATTAGGCAAACTAAATTTGCAAGCTATCTATTGAATCATCCTACTACAGAAAATAAGCAATAATTAATGTTAACTTGATTAAAGATAATTCCAAATAAATATGAGTACCACCAAAATTTTAAAAGGAACCTGAAGCGTGAAAATAAATTTTAAACAAGATTTAAACCTGTAAAATGAAGACACTCCTGAAGACAAAAAGTACAAGTACAGTAGCAGCACAATTTTGTTCCATTAAACTATTGTCTTTTAAGTTTCAAAAGGAATAAACCATAAGAACACAAAATATACAAAACACATTCAAGGTTACCTCGTGAATACAATCAATACTATTTGGTTCCATCAAGCTAGGGTGATGAGCATCACTTTGATGGACAATAGCTGTCTAATTAAGATTAGCGTCATTTGCATATGTACTCAGAAATATTATGCCATTTAATTTCTACGCTGATGTAGGAAGCATGCGATATTCATGTAATTTTCATTTTTGACCATCTTTAATTTTCATCAGTTACTTTTTCTATTTTTGATTTGTAATCAAATTTACACCATTTGATAATTATACATTTAAAATCAATTTCGATAAAACTATCCAAACAACATTAATAGATAACGATTACTTCTAATTTATTTTTTACAAACATAAATCAATTGTATTAAATTTAATTATCTTAAAATCAATTTTCATAAATTCAAATTTCGCATAATTATTTTGACCAGGGCAAATCCAAACACACTTGGTGACACTCAAAATTTATTATCAAAAGTCAAATATCTATAGATATAAAAGTCTGCAAAATTTTTAGTGACACTCTCATTTAATGGCAACTATAAATGGAAGCTAAATATTTTTAGAAAGGCCAAATAATTATATTATTTAAAACATAAGTACAAGAAATGTTAGACAATATAACCAAACTAGCTACCGTGAAACATTTTCCTACAGTTACATTGAATGTCATTGTATACTGTGCTAATATTACAAATAATAGAAACTTTACCTATGGACTCTTTTGTTTTATCTGTAACTAAAACTTCAAATAATATAATTTTATTATATAAAATATAATAAATTTATAATTTCAATTAATATAATTTTATCATATAAAAATATAATAAATTTATAAATTTAATTTTAAAATAATTGAAAAACATTACCATTAAAATAAAAACGACTCATTTAAGATATTTTACAATGCATTTTGAACCATAACAAAGCTAAATAACTTAAATTAAACTATTATATCATTGCCTATTAAATAAATTCAAATAGTTCAACATAGAAAACTTGATGTCATATTATATTAATATAAACTAATTACAAAAGAAATCATATCCTTAAAATCTTACTAGATATTTGAATTTGCATGTTTTCTAACCAAACACTCTTACCAAAAATCAGTTAGATACATCTGAGACAAAAATTATAAGTAATTCCTATTGAAGCAACACTAACATTATTTTTTCCATGTTTTGAAGTACAACCTTAGGATCATATACCAAATACATCATAAACATAACTCCTCTAATTTAAAATATATATGAACTACTCAATTTTAGTTCTAAGTTGTATAGCTAATCTAGGTGTTTTGTTGGACATGAAGTACTCGTAAAAGGAAAACTATACACGTACAAATGATTTATTGGCATCCATAGTGCACCATATTTCTCCATTTGTCCTTCAAATCAACCTGATAAACTAAATTTGATTGACATTAAAATAAATAAAAAAGAAAAGACTAATACCTTTTAATTATACTTACTTCAGTTTTCTATTCAAATGTATAAGCATTAAATATTAGTTTTCAGTTTACTCTATCAAATAAGAAGAAAAAGTTAGGCAAAAATCATTAGGACCATAATATGGTGAGAGATCTGATTGTTAAGAGACGAGGAACTGACAAAATATGTAAAAAACCTTTGTATAAAAAAATTAGACAATGAAAATTTATAGTGACATTTAGTTAAAACAAGTGCTACTCCATTCCTTAGAGTATCTTCTTCAAATTTAATGCATTTTTCTATCTTCTCCTTTTTGTGATGTTTTTTGGTTCATACTCCATCAATGAAGAAAGTTTCCTCCTCCTTGGATTAGGCAAACTAAATTTGCAAGCTATCTATTGAATCATCCTACTACAGAAAATAAGCAATAATTAATGTTAACTTGATTAAAGATAATTCCAAATAAATATGAGTACCACCAAAATTTTAAAAGGAACCTGAATTTGCAAGCTATCTATTGAATCATCCTACTACAGAAAATAAGCAATAATTAATGTTAACTTGATTAAAGATAATTCCAAATAAATATGAGTACCACCAAAATTTTAAAAGGAACCTGAAGCGTGAAAATAAATTTTAAACAAGATTTAAACCTGTAAAATGAAGACACTCCTGAAGACAAAAAGTACAAGTACAGTAGCAGCACAATTTTGTTCCATTAAACTATTGTCTTTTAAGTTTCAAAAGGAATAAACCATAAGAACACAAAATATACAAAACACATTCAAGGTTACCTCGTGAATACAATCAATACTATTTGGTTCCATCAAGCTAGGGTGATGAGCATCACTTTGATGGACAATAGCTGTCTAATTAAGATTAGCGTCTTTTGCATATGTACTCAGAAATATTATGCCATTTAATTTCTACGCTGATGCAGGAAGCATGCGATATTCATGTAATTTTCATTTTTTACCATCTTTAATTTTCATCAGTTACTTTTTCTATTTTTGATTTGTAATCAAATTTACACCATTTGATAATTATACATTTAAAATCAATTTCGATAAAACTATCCAAACAACATTAATAGATAACGATTACTTCTAATTTATTTTATACAAACATAAATCAATTGTATTAAATTTAATTATCTTAAAATCAATTTTCGTAAATTCAAATTTCGCATAATTATTTTGACCAGGGCAAATCCAAACACACTTGGTGACACTCAAAATTTATTATCAAAAGTCAAATATCTATAGATATAAAAGTCTGCAAAATTTTTAGTGACACTCTCATTTAATAGCAACTATAAATGGAAGCTAAATATTTTTAGAAAGGCCAAATAATTATATTATTTAAAACATAAGTACAAGAAATGTTAGACAATATAACCAAACTAGCTACCGTGAAACATTTTCCTACAGTTACATTGAATGTCATTGTATACTGTGCTAATATTACAAATAATAGAAACTTTACCTATGGACTCTTTTGTTTTATCTGTAACTAAAACTTCAAATAATATAATTTTATTATATAAAATATAATAAATTTATAATTTCAATTAATATAATTTTATCATATAAAAATATAATAAAGTTATAAATTTAATTTTAAAATAATTGAAAAACATTACCATTAAAATAAAAACGACTCATTTAAGATATTTTACAATGCATTTTGAACCATAACAAAGCTAAATAACTTAAATTAAACTATTATATCATTGCCTATTAAATAAATTCAAATAGTTCAACATAGAAAACTTGATGTCATATTATATTAATATAAACTAATTACAAAAGAAATCATATCCTTAAAATCTTACTAGATATTTGAATTTGCATGTTTTCTAACCAAACACTCTTACCAAAAATCAGTTAGATACATCTGAGACAAAAATTATAAGTAATTCCTATTGAAGCAACACTAACATTATTTTTTCCATGTTTTGAAGTACAACCTTAGGATCATATACCAAATACATCATAAACATAACTCCTCTAATTTAAAATATATATGAACTACTCAATTTTAGTTCTAAGTTGTATAGCTAATGTAGGTGTTTTGTTGGACATGAAGTACTCGTAAAAGGAAAACTATACACGTACAAATGATTTATTGGCCTCCATAGTGCACCATATTTCTCCATTTGTCCTTCAAATCAACCTGATAAACTAAATTTGATTGACATTAAAATAAAATAAAAAGAAAAGACTAATACCTTTTAATTATACTTACTTCAGTTTTCTCTTCAAATGTATAAGCATTAAATATTAGTTTTCAGTTTACTCTATCAAATAAGAAGAAAAAGTTAGGCAAAAATCATTAGGACCATAATATGGTGAGAGATCTGATTGTTAAGAGACGAGGAACTGACCAAATATGTAAAAAACCTTTGTATAAAAAAATTAGACAATGAAAATTTATAGTGACATTTAGTTAAAACAAGTGCTACTCCATTCCTTAGAGTATCTTCTTGAAATTTAATGCATTTTTCTATCTTCTCCTTTTTGTGATGTTTTTTGGTTCATACTCCATCAATGAAGAAAGTATCCTCCTCCTTGGATTAGGAAAACTATATTTGCAAGCTATCTATTAAATCATCCTACTACAGAAAATAAGCAATAATTAATGTTAACTTGATTAAAGATAATTCCAAATAAATATGAGTACCACCAAAATTTTAAAAGGAACCTGAAGCGTGAAAATAAATTTTAAACAAGATTTAAACCTGTAAAATGAAGACACTCCTGAAGACAAAAAGTACAAGTACAGTAGCAGCACAATTTTATTCCATTAAACTATTGTCTTTTAAGTTTCAAAAGGAATAAACCATAAGAACACAAAATATACAAAACACATTCAAGGTTACCTCGTGAATACAATCAATACTATTTGGTTCCATCAAGCTAGGGTGATGAGCATCACTTTGATGGACAATAGCTGTCTAATTAAGATTAGCGTCATTTGCATATGTACTCAGAAATATTATGCCATTTAATTTCTACGATGATGCAGGAAGCATGCGATATTCATGTAATTTTCATTTTTTACCATCTTTAATTTTCATCAGTTACTTTTTCTATTTTTGATTTGTAATCAAATTTACACCATTTGATAATTATACATTTAAAATCAATTTCGATAAAACTATCCAAACAACATTAATAGATAACGATTACTTCTAATTTATTTTATACAAACATAAATCAATTGTATTAAATTTAATTATCTTAAAATCAATTTTCCTAAATTCAAATTTCGCATAATTATTTTGACCAGGGCAAATCCAAACACACTTGGTGACACTCAAAATTTATTATCAAAAGTCAAATATCTATAGATATAAAAGTCTGCAAAATTTTTAGTGACACTCTCATTTAATGGCAACTATAAAGGGAAGCTAAATATTTTTAGAAAGGCCAAATAATTATATTATTTAAAACACAAGTACAAGAAATGTTAGACAATATAACCAAACTAGCTACCGTGAAACATTTTCCTACAGTTACATTGAATGTCATTGTATACTGTGCTAATATTACAAATAATAGAAACTTTACCTATGGACTCTTTTGTTTTATCTGTAACTAAAACTTCAAATAATATAATTTTATTATATAAAATATAATAAATTTATAATTTCAATTAATATAATTTTATCATATAAAAATATAATAAATTTATAAATTTAATTTTAAAATAATTGAAAAACATTACCATTAAAATAAAAACGACTCATTTAAGATATTTTACAATGCATTTTGAACCATAACAAAGCTAAATAACTTAAATTAAACTATTATATCATTGCCTATTAAATAAATTCAAATAGTTCAACATAGAAAACTCGATGTCATATTATATTAATATAAACTAATTACAAAAGAAATCATATCCTTAAAATCTTACTAGATATTTGAATTTGCATGTTTTCTAACCAAACACTCTTACCAAAAATCAGTTAGATACATCTGAGACAAAAATTATAAGTAATTCCTATTGAAGCAACACTAACATTATTTTTTCCATGTTTTGAAGTACAACCTTAGGATCATATACCAAATACATCATAAACATAACTCCTCTAATTTAAAATATATATGAACTACTCAATTTTAGTTCTAAGTTGTATAGCTAATGTAGGTGTTTTGTTGGACATGAAGTACTCGTAAAAGGAAAACTATACACGTACAAATGATTTATTGGCATCCATAGTGCACCATATTTCTCCATTTGTCCTTCAAATCAACCTGATAAACTAAATTTGATTGACATTAAAATAAATAAAAAAGAAAAGACTAATACCTTTTAATTATACTTACTTCAGTTTTCTATTCAAATGTATAAGCATTAAATATTAGTTTTCAGTTTACTCTATCAAATAAGAAGAAAAAGTTAGGCAAAAATCATTAGGACCATAATATGGTGAGAGATCTGATTGTTAAGAGACGAGGAACTGACCAAATATGTAAAAAACCTTTGTATAAAAAAATTAGACAATGAAAATTTATAGTGACATTTAGTTAAAACAAGTGCTACTCCATTCCTTAGAGTATCTTCTTCAAATTTAATGCATTTTTCTATCTTCTCCTTTTTGTGATGTTTTTTGGTTCATACTCCATCAATGGAGAAAGTTTCCTCCTCCTTGGATTAGGCAAACTAAATTTGCAAGCTATCTATTGAATCATCCTACTACAGAAAATAAGCAATAATTAATGTTAACTTGATTAAAGATAATTCCAAATAAATATGAGTACCACCAAAATTTTAAAAGGAACCTGAAGCGTGAAAATAAATTTTAAACAAGATTTAAACCTGTAAAATGAAGACACTCCTGAAGACAAAAAGTACAAGTACAGTAGCAGCACAATTTTGTTCCATTAAACTATTGTCTTTTAAGTTTCAAAAGGAATAAACCATAAGAACACAAAATATACAAAACACATTCAAGGTTACCTCGTGAATACAATCAATACTATTTGGTTCCATCAAGCTAGGGTGATGAGCATCACTTTGATGGACAATAGCTGTCTAATTAAGATTAGCGTCATTTGCATATGTACTCAGAAATATTATGCCATTTAATTTCTACGCTGATGCAGGAAGCATGCGATATTCATGTAATTTTCATTTTTTACCATCTTTAATTTTCATCAGTTACTTTTTCTATTTTTGATTTGTAATCAAATTTACACCATTTGATAATTATACATTTAAAATCAATTTCGATAAAACTATCCAAACAACATTAATAGATAACGATTACTTCTAATTTATTTTATACAAGAGCAACTTCACAGCATTATGGAACTAATCCAACAATCCAAAGCCACTCCCAAAGCCAACTCCATCACCTCTTCACCCTTTGTGCTCAATTCCCACTCTCATTCTGATAATGGTAAGAACAACCACTTGTGGATCCTTGACACAGGAGCTACAGATCACATCACTTTTGACAAGTCTAATTTTATTTCATACAAAAGTATCGTGCCTATTAGTGTTAGTCTTCCTAATAGCTCACAAGTCATCACATCCATTTCTGGTAGTGTTGTTATTTCCTCCTCCTTGACCCTTCATAATGTCCTTTACATCCCTAGCTTTAGTGTCAATTTACTCTCCATAGCTAGACTTGCTCAAAGCAACGATTGTGTGGTGCATTTCACTGACAATTCCTGCAAAATTCTGCAGAAGTATTCCAAGGAAACGATTGGTACAACTAATCTTCAGCGAGGTCTTTATGTTCTGGACTCCTCACATCCCAGCCATGCCTGCCATTCTTCTACACATGATAACACTTCTCTTTGGCATCTAAGATTAGGCCATATTTCCAATATTGGTTTACAACATATGTCTAAATCTTTTCCTTTTATACCTTATAATTGTAATAATAAACTTCCTTGTGATTCTTGTCAATTTAGCAAACAAAAGAAGTTATCTTTTCCCAATAGTACTTCAAAATCTATGGCTCCATTTGAATTGATACATGCTGACCTATGGGGTACATTCTCTACTATATCCATGCTAGGTCATAAATATTTCTTGACTCTCGTTGATGATTTCAGCCGTTATACTTGGGTTATTTTTCTGAAAACTAAAACTGAAGTTCAGCAACACATAGTTCATTTCCTTGCCTATATAAAAAATCAATTCAATGCTGCTCTAAAATGTTTTCGGTCTGATAATGGGACTGAGGTCTTAGCTCTTTCCAGTCTGTTTATGTCCAAAGGAATAATACATCAAAAATCGTGTGTTTACACACCACAACAAAACGGTGTGGTTGAGCGCAAGCATCAGCACATTTTGAATGTGGCTAGAGCTCTATATTTTCCGTCTCAACTTCCACTCAATATGTGGAGTTTTTGTATTCAGCATGCTATTCATCTCATTAATAGACTTGTCACTCCTCTACTTAATTTCAAATGCCCATACGAAATGATGTATAAACAACCTCCCTCCTTAATTCACCTCAAAGTCTTTGGTTGTCTCAGCTATGCTGTATCCAATCACCAACACAAAACAAAATTTGATCAAAGAGCTCGAAAAACAGTTTTTCTTGGTTTTAAAGATGGAACAAAAGGATATATCTTGTATGATCTTCAAAACAATAGTATTTTTGTCTCTAGGAATGTTGTTTTTTATGAGCACACATTCCCTCTTAAAACTACTGAGTCTTGTGCAAAAGCAACAAAATTTTCCTCTACTTCTCCTACTCAGTTTTATACTGACACTGAATTGTCACATCATAGTCCTTCCACTACTGATATTTCTGCGTACCTTGATAATGGTACTTCCTCTCCTAGCTCACAGCCACAGTTCACTGATAGTGATACTTCACACACCTCCATTCAGCCAAACACGCATGTTAATCCTAGTTATCCCCTTTTATCCATTGAACAACAGGCCTCCCCTTTGTCTAGTGTGTCACCAAACTCTCCTTCTCCTTCCAGTTCTTTGTCTACTGGTCTCAGCAATGACTCTGCAGACATTTCCATAAACCAACCTGTTGACACCATAAACCTTCCTGTAGAAACAAATCACCTCCCTAGAAGATCAACTCGCATATCTCATCCTCCCACTTACCTCACAGACTTCCATTGTTATCACATTAACAATGATGAAAACAAATTCATATCTCAGCCCTTCAAACATCATCTTTACCCTCTTTCCTCTGTCATTTCTTATGATAAATGTTCTCCCTCATACAAGAATTTCTGCTGTTCCATCTCTTCTACCTCTGAGCCAAAAACTTACAAACAGGCCATTAAACAACAATATTGGATTGATGCCATGAATGCTGAACTTAGTGCTCTTGCAGAAAATCACACATGGATAGTGGTGGACTTACCTTCTGGTAAAGTACCTATTGGTTGCCGTTGGGTGTACAAAGTCAAGCACAAAGCAGATGGTTCCATTGAACGTTATAAAGCCAGATTGGTGGCCAAGGGTTATACTCAGATGGAAGGAATCGATTATTTCGACACTTTTTCGCCTGTAGCCAAGCTCACCACAGTCAGAGTTCTTCTCTCTCTTGCTTCCATAAAAGGTTGGCACTTAGAACAACTTGATGTGAATAATGCTTTTTTACATGGTGATTTATCTGAAGAAGTATACATGACATTACCTCCTGGATTGACTGGTTTTGCTCCTTCAAAGGTTTGTAAGTTTCAAAAATCTCTCTATGGTCTTAAACAGGCCAGTCGACAATGGTACTCCAAATTATCTGCTTTTTTGATTTCTATTGGTTACACACAGTCTCATGCTGATTATTCCTTATATGTTAAACATAAGGACTCTGCATTCACAGCCCTTCTTGTATACGTAGATGATGTTGTCTTGACTGGGAACTCTCTAGCAGAGATTACCAAAGTCAAGGATCTCTTACATCAACAGTTCAAGATTAAAGACCTTGGACAGCTTCAATATTTTCTGGGTTTAGAGATTGCCCGGTCAGTAGAAGGTATTTTCCTGAACCAACGTAAATATACGTTGGAATTGTTGCAAGATGCTGGTGTTCTTGCTTCTAAACCTTCCCCGGTGCCATTTGATCCCAATATTAAGTTGTCTCTCACTGAAGGTGCGTTATTTGAGGATCCTTCTTCTTATAGGAGACTAATTGGGAGACTCATCTACCTAACAAATTCAAGGCCAGATATTTCGTATGCCGTTCAACACCTGAGTCAATTCATGTCAAAACCCCGTGCTCCGCATATGCAGGTTGCTACTCGTGTTCTTCGGTATCTTAAATCTGTCCCTGCTGCTGGCATTCTATTTTCTCCATCTAGTCAATTAAAATTACATGGTTTTTCTGACTCAGACTGGGCTCGCTGCCCCGACACAAGGAAATCCATCACCGGATATTGGGTTATGCTAGGATCTTCTTTGTTATGTTGGAAATCAAAGAAGCAGCATACAATTTCTAGATCGTCCACAGAAGCAGAGTATCGGGCTTTGGCTTCCCTTACATGTGAAATTCAATGGCTGCAGTTTTTGTTTCGTGACTTTCTCATTGAATTTCGGCAACCTGCTTCTGTCTTTTGTGATAGCAAATCTGCTATACATCTGGCCCATAATCCTACTTTTCATGAGAGGAGTAAACACATCGAGATAGATTATCATGTGGTTCGGGAGAGAATTCAATCCAAGCTTATTCACTTGCTGCCCATTTCAACTCACGACCAGCTCGCCGATATGCTTACAAAGCCACTCCATGCTCCTGCTCTTAAAAAGTCATTGGGCAAGTTAGGACTTTGCAACATCCATAGTCCAACTTGAGGGGGGCTGTTAATATAGTGTACTTTCCTCTAACTCCTTTACTTCAATGTATAGAGTATAGTTTATACTATACATAGTAGGTTTATACCTTTTAGTTACAATTCCACATCAGCACCTTACCTTTAGCTTACTATCACACATTTGTGATAAGGTTCAGTCATTTTATTCTGTATATAAGTTCATTTGTAACCTATTGAGATAATCAATGAAGTATATGAAATCTATCCTTTAACTGATTCTGTTATTCAGTTAGTTTTCTGTTATTGGCTTCATCTTCTTCATGGAGTTTCATGGTATGTTTTACACCATTAACATGGTATCAGAGCTTTCAAAGCTCTGGTAGCCATCGCATTTTCTTATGGTAAAACTCTTCCATTTTCGCTTCGATTGCAGCTTTCTTGTTCCTCAGCTCTGGTTATTGCATACAATCGCTATTATTCATCTTCATCCTTGAGATTCGTTTCTTTTCTGCAATCGATCTTGTTTTTTTTTACCTTCTTCGATGGCGTTCCAGAATTTCACCAATTTTGCCACAAATTCATCCAATCCCTATTATCTGCACCCGAACGAGAATCCATCTCTCGTCCTTGTTACTCCTCTCCTAAATGATAAGAACTATCATACATGGGCAAGATCCATGCACATTGCTCTCATCTCGAAGAACAAGGAAAGATTCATCGACGGAACGCTTCCAAAACCACCTGTGTCTGATGTGCTCTATGCGCCTTGGATCAGATCCAACACTATGGTTTTAGCATGGATTCATCGATCTATCTCTGAGTCCATAGCGAAATCGGTTCTTTGGATTGAAAGTGCAGTTGGAGTGTGGCGAAACTTGCGAACTCGGTTCTCGCAAGGTGACATCTTCCGTATCTCTGATATTCAAGAGGAACTCTACAAATTTCGTCAAGGAAATCTTGATGTGTCTAATTACTTCACCAAGATGAAGGTGATGTGGGATGAATTGGAGGCTTATCGTCCTATTGCTGCCTGTACTTGTGCTATTCCATGCTCTTGTGGAGCTCTTTCTTCCTTTCGTGAATATCGAGAGCAAGATTATGTGACTAGATGGAGAAAATAGAATGCCAGCAACAGGGACAGATTTAAGATACCGAAGAACACGAGTAGCAGTCTGCATATGCGGAGCACGGGGTTTTGACATGAATTGACTCAGGTGTTGAACGACATACGAAATATCTGGCCTTGAATTTGTTAGGTAGATGAGTCTCCCAATTAGTCTCCTATAAGAAGAAGGATCCTCCAATAACGCACCTTCAGTGAGAGACAACTTAATATTGGGATCAAATGGCACCGGGGAAGGTTTAGAAGCAAGAACACCAACATCTTGCAACAATTCCAACATATATTTACGTTGGTTCAGGAAAAGACCTTCTACTGACCGGGCAATCTCTAAACCCAGAAAATATCGAAGTTGTCCAAGGTCTTTAATCTTGAACTGTTGATGTAAGAGATCCTTGACTTTGGTAATCTCTGCTAGAGAGTTCCCAAAGATTATGTGATCCTTGACTCACGTGGCCGCCATATGCAGCCAAGCCAATATTCTCACAATAAAACATTTAAAAGTTTTTTTTTTTTTAAGAAATCAATGGTAAAATAACATTTTTAAAATTTTGTTAAACATATTTTTAATGTTTTTTATTAAAAAAAAAAGAAACATTACAGATCCTTTAAAAATTGTAATTATTCAAAATTAAATTGTGGAAAAATGAACCTTTCAATTAACTTGTAGTTATACATGACAATGAATTTAATCAAATCTAACATAATATAATAATTAGAGCATCCACGTCCATCATATCTATTTGGGTTCTTTAGTGGAACCTACATAATTTTTTATATTATTTCACACTTTTCAATTTTTTAAACAACCCATCTACAATTCTCAAATATCCATTTAACTCATCAAAAAATCTAAAATGAGTCTCACATTTAAAACAAATCAATTACATTCTTACAATTTTATTTATTAATTTATTATCATGACCCACTTAATTGGAGTGTAGAAGCGTACTTTAGTATGATGACGTGTTTTAACTCAGGAACGTGAAAACAAGTGAAATATCTATTTATTATTGACACAATTTCTTTAATAAATGTGTAGAAACTCTCAAAGAACACTGATAATCATGCTCTTAATAATTAGTTCGTTAATTTAGTACATGGTCAAAAGAAGTTGAACTTAGACTAATATATAAATTCATTAATTAAATAAACTAAAACATAAGAATTTATGTTTAAATTTGTATATTTAAATGGGAGTCATCTAGACTAAGGTTCATTTGAATTCAGTTTGTATTTTCTTAAATTAATGAAGCATTTGTACCGTTGTCTTCTTTGGAGTTATCGAAAAAACTTTAATAGACTTTTCATGGGCTTGGCTTCCGTTCATATTACCATAGTTGAACTCGTGCTTGTACCTAACTTAAGGTTCATTCTATAAGGCAGCTAACACAATAAAACTAGTCAAGGGTTCTTACTACTATCATACGACTAATTGTTTGAGGAACAACTACGTACGGTTAAAGAGATTATCATATTCTAGATGTTGCTTTGTCTTCCTTAAATTAACGATCGTGGCATCAAATTTGCTTATTATTTCTCAAGCTTTTGCATTATAAATGTTATATTTCATACTATTTCATGCATAATTTGGGTGTAAAATTCAAACTTTAATAATTAATAGTATGAAGTCAAAGTATGTACCTTATGTCATGACTTTTGTTATAATTTGCATAAGGTACAGAGAGAATTGATTTTCTTTCTTTTGAGAAATTGTCAGTTCTACAATTATAAGAGGGGTTTTATTTTCATTTTTAACTAATAATATCTTATCTTATATTAATTTTAATATATATAAATTTAAGGTTTTCATTATGACAATTCTAATTACATGTTATTTAGATAGCTACTATAGCATCAATTCTAGACACATATTATATTGATAGCTATTCTAAATCAACTCTAATTATATTTTTTTAAATTTATTAGATATAAATAATTATTAATAATAATAATAATCATATAATATTCAACTAACACTATTAAAATAATAATAATAATAATAATAATAATAATAATAATAATAATAATAATAATAATAATAATAATAATAATAATAATAATAATAATAATAATAATAATATAATCAACTATCACTATTACAAAATATAAATAATAATAATAATAATAATAATAATAATAATAATAATAATAGTAATAATATAATCAACTATCACTATTACAAAATATAAATAATAATAATAATAATAATAATAATAATAATAATAATAATAATAATAATAATAATAATAATAATAATAATAATAATAATAAAAGAAATTATTTATGAATAATTGATTTATCTGCCTATAATGATATTGCAATGTTAAAGTTGTTATGGAATTTGTGAAACAAAAAAGCCAATCTTTAGCTGAGATGGATACATACTTACTATATATGAAGAATTAGAGTATCGTGGAGACAAAAATCAGATCTACCGGAACTTGGATCATGAAAAATGTGATGTGCAAAAAAGAGATGATAGCTAATATTTAAATTCTTTGGGATCACATGATCTACAAAGAAAAGTTTATTATGAAGGTTGTTTACAATGAATTCATGAAAACTTAGTCGGTTGTGCTCTGGCAGAACTTGTTGTTCAATAATCCTACCTGTTGTAGGTCTCTAATTACTTTATGGCTTGCTTGCCATAAAAATTGGCCACAAAGGATAGGCTTTATAAGCTTAGCATGATAAATGAAATTCATTGTTGTTTCTGTCAAGATGAAGAATCGATAAACCACAATTTTTTCAAATGTGCTGAATTCAAGCAAAAATGGGCTGAAATTTTAAGTTGGATTCAAGTGAATCATAATCCTAATAATTGGCATAAGGAACTATCTTAGATTGTGAGAAAAAACAAAGGTAAAAGCTGGACAAACACTCTAATTAAATTTGCTGCTACTAAGACAATATACACAGTTTGAAGGTATCGCAATGACAAGTGCTTTGGCAACCTGGCTGATCAAGAGAATACCATTAAACAAATTATTTACAATATAGTTTGTAGGGGCTGGTTTTGTAAGAAGTTAAAAGTCCATATTGCCAAACTTATATGTAATAGACTTCTCTTGTATTTTTGTTGTTTCTTAGGCTCGATCTTGAGCGATCGCCTTGTAGTGGTAATATTTATTTCGCCTTGTAGTGGTGATTAACTTGATATCAAAAGTTAATCCACCATTACATAGTTATGGTAATGACATACCATATTATATGATGATTTTGTATATTTTCATAATATTTATTGTTTTGTATAATGTGTTGTATGTGAATATTATATTACCTTATCATGGTTATCACAATAATGTAGCATTATGTTTCAGTTGGTTATGACAATTTACAGTAGAGTATGTTTGCTTGTGATTTGAATGCATATGCTTGGTTGTAGTGTTTAATATGTAGTCTCATTATGTGAAATATAATAAAGAATAATTGTAATAATATAAGTGTGTAACAACTGTAATTTGTATCATTATGTGTAGGTTTGAAAAATTGTTGAGCTCAATAGCATGATCAGTTATAATCCTAGAAAAATGACAATTATTTGAATATGCATTATGATGAAATTGGAATGTTGTGTAAGTTTGATCTTCAAGTGCAAGTCATGTTTGTTCATGCCTACTTATATGTTGAATTGGTATATGTTAAAGAAGTTCAGACCATGATAACTTAGATGTTTATACACTCTTAGTTAGTGTTGAGTTCATGGCATGAAAGGATAGGGAAAATGGGGCAAAATGCATGGTTTTATGATTGAAATTCGTGGAAAAAAATGAAATATGTAACAACCTTCTTACCGTAAAAAAACATTGTATAAAAAGATTAGACAATGAAAATTTATAGTGACATTTAGTTAAAACAAGTGCTACTCCATTCCTTCGAGTATCTTCTTCAAATTTAATGCATTTTTCTATCTTCTCTTTTTTGTGATGTTTTTTGGTTCATACTCCATCAATGAAGAAAGTTTCCTCCTCCTTGGATTAGGCAAACTAAATTTGCAAGCTATCTATTGAATCATCCTACTACAGAAAATAAGCAATAATTAATGTTAACTTGATTAAAGATAATTCCAAATAAATATGAGTACCACCAAAATTTTAAAAGGAACTTGAAGCGTGAAAATAAATTTTAAACAAGCTTTAAACCTGTAAAATAAAGACACTCCTGAAGACAAAAAGTACAAGCATAATAGCAGCACAATTTTGTTCCATTAAACTATTGTCTTTTAAGTTTCAAAAGGAATAAACCATAAGAACACAAAATATACAAAACACATTCAAGATACAATCAATACTATTTGGTTCCATCAAGCTAGAGTGATGAGCATCACTTTGATGGACAATAGCTGTCTAATTAAGATTAGCGTCATTTGCATATGTACTCAGAAATATTATGCCATTTAATTTCTACATTGATGCATGAAGCATGCGATATTCATGTAATTTTCATTTTTTACCATCTTTAATTTTCATCAGTTACTTTTTCTATTTTTGATTTGTAATCAAATTTACACCATTTTATAATTATACATTTAAAATCAATTTCGATAAAACTATCCAAACAACATTAATAGATGACGATTACTTCTAATTTATTTTATACAAACATAAATCAATTGTATTAAATTTAATTATCTTAAAATCAATTTTCCTAAATTCAAATTTCGCATAATTATTTTGACCAGGGCAAATCCAAACACACTTGGTGACACTCAAAATTTATTATCAAAAGTCAAATATCTATAGATATAAAAGTCTGCAAAATTTTTAGTGACACTCTCATTTAATGGCAACTATAAAGGGAAGCTAAATATTTTTAGAAAGGCCAAATAATTATATTATTTAAAACACAAGTACAAGAAATGTTAGACAATATAACCAAACTAGCTACCGTGAAACATTTTCCTACAGTTACATTGAATGTCATTGTATACTGTGCTAATATTACAAATAATAGAAACTTTACCTATGGACTCTTTTGTTTTATCTGTAACTAAAACTTCAAATAATATAATTTTATTATATAAAATATAATAAATTTATAATTTCAATTAATATAATTTTATCATATAAAAATATAATAAATTTATAAATTTAATTTTAAAATAATTGAAAAACATTACCATTAAAATAAAAACGACTCATTTAAGATATTTTACAATGCATTTTGAACCATAACAAAGCTAAATAACTTAAATTAAACTATTATATCATTGCCTATTAAATAAATTCAAATAGTTCAACATAGAAAACTCGATGTCATATTATATTAATATAAACTAATTACAAAAGAAATCATATCCTTAAAATCTTACTAGATATTTGAATTTGCATGTTTTCTAACCAAACACTCTTACCAAAAATCAGTTAGATACATCTGAGACAAAAATTATAAGTAATTCCTATTGAAGCAACACTAACATTATTTTTTCCATGTTTTGAAGTACAACCTTAGGATCATATACCAAATACATCATAAACATAACTCCTCTAATTTAAAATATATATGAACTACTCAATTTTAGTTCTAAGTTGTATAGCTAATGTAGGTCTTTTGTTGGACATGAAGTACTCGTAAAAGGAAAACTATACACGTACAAATGATTTATTGGCCTCCATAGTGCACCATATTTCTCCATTTGTCCTTCAAATCAACCTGATAAACTAAATTTGATTGACATTAAAATAAATAAAAAAGAAAAGACTAATACCTTTTAATTATACTTACTTCAGTTTTCTATTCAAATGTATAAGCATTAAATATTAGTTTTCAGTTTACTCTATCAAATAAGAAGAAAAAGTTAGGCAAAAATCATTAGGACCATAACATGGTGAGAGATCTGATTGTTAAGAGACGAGGAACTGACCAAATATGTAAAAAAACTTTGTAAAAAAAAAATTAGACAATGAAAATTTATAGTGACATTTAGTTAAAACAAGTGCTACTCCATTCCTTATAGTATCTTCTTCAAATTTAATGCATTTTTTCTATCTTCTCCTTTTTGTGATGTTTTTTGGTTCATACTCCATCAATGAAGAAAGTTTCCTCCTCCTTGGATTAGGCAAACTAAATTTGCAAGCTATCTATTGAATCATCCTACTACAGAAAATAAGCAATAATTAACGTTAACTTGATTAAAGATAATTCCAAATAAATATGAGTACCACCAAAATTTTAAAAGGAACCTGAAGCGTGAAAATAAATTTTAAACAAGATTTAAACCTGTAAAATGAAGACACTCCTGAGTAGCACTTGTTTTAACTAAATGTCACTATAAATTTTCATTGTCTAATTTTTTTATACAAAGGTTTTTTACATATTTGGTCAGTTCCTCGTCTCTTAACAATCAGATCTCTCACCATGTTATGGTCCTAATGATTTTTGCCTAACTTTTTCTTCTTATTTGATAGAGTAAACTGAAAACTAATATTTAATGCTTATACATTTGAATAGAAAACTGAAGTAAGTATAATTAAAAGGTATTAGTCTTTTCTTTTTATTTTATTTTAATGTCAATCAAATTTAGTTTATCAGGTTGATTTGAAGGACAAATGGAGAAATATGGTGCACTATGGAGGCCAATAAATCATTTGTACGTGTATAGTTTTCCTTTTACGAGTACTTCATGTCCAACAAAACACCTACATTAGGCATACAACTTAGAACTAAAATTGAGTAGTTCATATATATTTTAAATTAGAGGAGTTATGTTTATGATGTATTTGGTATATGATCCTAAGGTTGTACTTAAAAACATGGAAAAAATAATGTTAGTGTTGTTTCAATAGGAATTACTTATAATTTTTGTCTCAGATGTATCTAACTGGTTTTTGGTAAGAGTGTTTTTGTTAGAAAACATGCAAATTCAAATATCTAGTAAGATTTTAAGGATATGATTTATTTTGTAATTAGTTTATATTAATATAATATGAGATCAAGTTTTCTATGTTGAACTATTTGAATTTATTTAATAGACAATGATATAACAGTTTAATTTAAGTTATTTAGCTTTGTTATGGTTCAAAATGTATTGTAAAATATCTTAAATGAGTTATTTTTATTTTAATGGTAATGTTTCTCAATTATTTTAAAATTAAATTTATAAATTTATTATATTTTTATATGATAAAATTATATTAATTGAAATTATAAATTTATTATATTTTATATAATAAAATTATATTAATTGAAGTTTTCATTACAGATAAAACAAAAGAGTCCATAGGTAAAGTTTCTATTATTTGTAATATTAGCATAGTATACAATGACATTCAATGTAACTCTAGGAAAATGTTTCACGGTAGCTAGTTTGGTTATATTGTCAAACATTTCTTGTACTTGTGTTTTAAATAATATAATTATTTGGCTTTTCTAAAAATATTTAGCTTCCCTTTATAGTTGACATTAAATGAGAGTGTCACTAAAAATTTTGCAGACTTTTATATCTATAGATATTTGACTTTTGATAATAAATTTTGAGTGTCACCAAGTGTGTTTGTATTTGCCCTGGTCAAAATAATTATGCGAAATTTGAATTTAGGAAAATTGATTTTAAGATAATTAAATTTAATAGAATTGATTTATGTTTGTATAAAATAAATTAGAAGTAATCGTCACCTGTTAATGTTATTTGGATAGTTTTATCGAAATTGATTTTAAATGTATAATTATAAAATGGTGTAAATTTGATTACAAATCAAAAATAGAAAATGTAACTGATGAAAATTAAAGATGGTAAAAAATGAAAATTACATGAATATCGCATGCTTCATGCATTAGCGTAGAAATTAAATGGCATAATATTTCTGAGTACATATACAAACATAAATCAATTCTATTAAATTTAATTATCTTAAAATCAATTTTCCTAAATTCAAATTTCGCATAATTATTTTGACTAGGGCAAATCCAAACACACTTGGTGACACTCAAAATTTATTATCAAAAGTCAAATATCTATAGATATAAAAGTCTGCAAAATTTGTAGTGACTCTCTCATTTAATGTCAACTATAAAGGGAAGCTAAATATTTTTAGAAAAGCCAAATAATTATATTATTTAAAACACAAGTACAAGAAATGTTTGACAATATAACCAAACTAGCTACCGTGAAACATTTTCCTACAGTTACATTGAATGTCATTGTATACTATGCTAATATTACAAATAATAGAAACTTTACCTATGGACTCTTTTGTTTTATCTGTAATTAAAACTTCAATTAATATAATTTTATTATATAAAATATAATAAATTTATAATTTCAATTAATATAATTTTATCATATAAAAATATAATAAATTTATAAATTTAATTTTAAAATAATTGAGAAACATTACCATTAAAATAAAAACGACTCATTTAAGATATTTTACAATACATTTTGAACCATAACAAAGCTAAATAACATAAATTAAACTATTATATCATTGTCTATTAAATAAATTCAAATAGTTCAACATAGAAAACTTGATCTCATATTATATTAATATAAACTAATTACAAAATAAATCACATCCTTAAAATCTTACTAGATATTTGAATTTGCATGTTTTCTAACAAAAACACTCTTACCAAAAATCAGTTAGATGCATCTGAGACAAAAATTATAAGTAATTCCTATTGAAGCAACACTAACATTATTTTTTCCATGTTTTTAAGTACAACCATATAATCATATACCAAATACATCATAAACATAACTCCTCTAATTTAAAATTTATATGAACTACTCAATTTTAGTTCTAAGTTGTATAGCTAATGTAGGTCTTTTGTTGGACATGAACTACTCGTAAAAGAAAAACTATACACGTACAAATGATTTATTGGCCTCCATAGTGCACTATATTTCTCCATTTGTCCTTCAAATCAACCTGATAAACTAAATTTGATTGACATTAAAATAAATAAAAAAGAAAAGACTAATACCTTTTAATTATACTTACTTCAGTTTTCTATTCAAATGTATAAGCATTAAATATTAGTTTTCAGTTTACTCTATCAAATAAGAAGAAAAAGTTAGGCAAAAATCATTAGGACCATAACATGGTGAGAGATCTGATTGTTAAGAGACGAGGAACTGACCAAATATGTAAAAAAACTTTGTAAAAAAAAAATTAGACAATGAAAATTTATAGTGACATTTAGTTAAAACAAGTGCTACTCCATTCCTTATAGTATCTTCTTCAAATTTAATGCATTTTTTCTATCTTCTCCTTTTTGTGATGTTCTTTGGTTCATACTCCATCAATGAAGAAAGTTTCCTCCTCCTTGGATTAGGCAAACTAAATTTGCAAGCTATCTATTGAATCATCCTACTACAGAAAATAAGCAATAATTAACGTTAACTTGATTAAAGATAATTCCAAATAAATATGAGTACCACCAAAATTTTAAAAGGAACCTGAAGCGTGAAAATAAATTTTAAACAAGATTTAAACCTGTAAAATGAAGACACTCCTGAAGACAAAAAGTACAAGCAAAGTAGCAGCACAATTTTGTTCCATTAAACTATTGTCTTTTAACTTTCAAAAGGAATAAACCATAAGAACACAAAATATACAAAACACATTCAAGGTTACCTCATGAATACAATCAATACTATGTGGTTCCATCAAGCTAGGGTGATTTGCATCACTTTGATGGACAATAGCTGTCTAATTAAGATTAGCGTCATTTGCATATGTACTCAGAATTATTATGCCATTTAATTTCTACGCTAATGCATGAAGCATGCGATATTCATGTAATTTTCATTTTTTACCATCTTTAATTTTCATCAGTTACATTTTCTATTTTTGATTTGTAATCAAATTTACACCATTTTATAATTATACATTTAAAATCAATTTCGATAAAACTATCCAAATAACATTAACAGATGACGATTACTTCTAATTTATTTTATACAAACATAAATCAATTCTATTAAATTTAATTATCTTAAAATCAATTTTCCTAAATTCAAATTTCGCATAATTATTTTGACCAGGGCAAATACAAACACACTTGGTGACACTCAAAATTTATTATCAAAAGTCAAATATCTATAGATATAAAAGTCTGCAAAATTTTTAGTGACACTCTCATTTAATGTCAACTATAAAGGGAAGCTAAATATTTTTAGAAAAGCCAAATAATTATATTATTTAAAACACAAGTACAAGAAATGTTTGACAATATAACCAAACTAGCTACCGTGAAACATTTTCCCACAGTTACATTGAATGTCATTGTATACTATGCTAATATTACAAATAATAGAAACTTTACCTATGGACTCTTTTGTTTTATCTGTAATGAAAACTTCAATTAATATAATTTTATTATATAAAATATAATAAATTTATAATTTCAATTAATATAATTTTATCATATAAAAATATAATAAATTTATAAATTTAATTTTAAAATAATTGAGAAACATTACCATTAAAATAAAAATAACTCATTTAAGATATTTTACAATACATTTTGAACCATAACAAAGCTAAATAACTTAAATTAAACTATTATATAATTGTCTATTAAATAAATTCAAATAGTTCAACATAGAAAACTTGATCTCATATTATATTAATATAAACTAATTACAAAATAAATCACATCCTTAAAATCTTACTAGATATTTGAATTTGCATGTTTTCTAACAAAAACACTCTTACCAAAAACCAGTTAGATACATCTGAGACAAAAATTATAAGTAATTCCTATTGAAACAACACTAACATTATTTTTTCCATGTTTTTAAGTACAACCTTAGGATCATATACCAAATACATCATAAACATAACTCCTCTAATTTAAAATATATATGAACTACTCAATTTTAGTTCTAAGTTGTATGGCTAATGTAGGTGTTTTGTTGGACATGAAGTACTCGTAACAGGAAAACTATACACGTACAAATGATTTATTGGCCTCCATAGTGCACCATATTTCTCCATTTGTCCTTCAAATCAACCTGATAAACTAAATTTGATTGACATTAAAATAAAATAAAAAGAAAAGACTAATACCTTTTAATTATACTTACTTCAGTTTTCTATTCAAATGTATAAGCATTAAATATTAGTTTTCAGTTTACTCAATCAAATAAGAAGAAAAAGTTAGGCAAAAATCATTAGGACCATAACATGGTGAGAGATCTGATTGTTAAGAGACGAGGAACTGACCAAATATGTAAAAAACCTCTGTATAAAAAAATTAGACAATGAAAATTTATAGTGACATTTAGTTAAAACAAGTGCTACTCCATTCCTTCGAGTATCTTCTTCAAATTTAATGCATTTTTCTATCTTCTCTTTTTTGTGATGTTTTTTGGTTCATACTCCATCAATGAAGAAAGTATCCTCCTCCTTCGATTAGGAAAACTATATTTGCAAGCTATCTATTAAATCATCCTACTACAGAAAATAAGCAATAATTAATGTTAACTTGATTAAAGATAATTCCAAATAAATATGAGTACCACCAAAATTTTAAAAGGAACCTGAAGCGTGAAAATAAATTTTAAACAAGATTTAAACCTGTAAAATGAAGACACTCCTGAAGACAAAAAGTACAAGTACAGTAGCAGCACAATTTTATTCCATTAAACTATTGTCTTTTAAGTTTCAAAAGGAATAAACCATAAGAACACAAAATATACAAAACACATTCAAGGTTACCTCGTGAATACAATCAATACTATTTGGTTCCATCAAGCTAGGGTGATGAGTATCACTTTGATGGACAATAGCTGTCTAATTAAGATTAGCGTCATTTGCATATGTACTCAGAAATATTATGCCATTTAATTTCTACGATGATGCAGGAAGCATGCGATATTCATGTAATTTTCATTTTTTACCATCTTTAATTTTCATCAGTTACTTTTTCTATTTTTGATTTGTAATCAAATTTACACCATTTGATAATTATACATTTAAAATCAATTTCGATAAAACTATCCAAACAACATTAATAGATAACGATTACTTCTAATTTATTTTATACAAACATAAATCAATTGTATTAAATTTAATTATCTTAAAATCAATTTTCCTAAATTCAAATTTCGCATAATTATTTTGACCAGGGCAAATCCAAACACACTTGGTCACACTCAAAATTTATTATCAAAAGTCAAATATCTATAGATATAAAAGTCTGCAAAATTTTTAGTGACACTCTCATTTAATGGCAACTATAAAGGGAAGCTAAATATTTTTAGAAAGGCCAAATAATTATATTATTTAAAACACAAGTACAAGAAATGTTAGACAATATAACCAAACTAGCTACCGTGAAACATTTTCCTACAGTTACATTGAATGTCATTGTATACTGTGCTAATATTACAAATAATAGAAACTTTACCTATGGACTCTTTTGTTTTATCTGTAACTAAAACTTCAAATAATATAATTTTATTATATAAAATATAATAAATTTATAATTTCAATTAATATAATTTTATCATATAAAAATATAATAAATTTATAAATTTAATTTTAAAATAATTGAAAAACATTACCATTAAAATAAAAACGACTCATTTAAGATATTTTACAATGCATTTTGAACCATAACAAAGCTAAATAACTTAAATTAAACTATTATATCATTGCCTATTAAATAAATTCAAATAGTTCAACATAGAAAACTCGATGTCATATTATATTAATATAAACTAATTACAAAAGAAATCATATCCTTAAAATCTTACTAGATATTTGAATTTGCATGTTTTCTAACCAAACACTCTTACCAAAAATCAGTTAGATACATCTGAGACAAAAATTATAAGTAATTCCTATTGAAGCAACACTAACATTATTTTTTCCATGTTTTGAAGTACAACCTTAGGATCATATACCAAATACATCATAAACATAACTCCTCTAATTTAAAATATATATGAACTACTCAATTTTAGTTCTAAGTTGTATAGCTAATGTAGGTGTTTTGTTGGACATGAAGTACTCGTAAAAGGAAAACTATACACGTACAAATGATTTATTGGCATCCATAGTGCACCATATTTCTCCATTTGTCCTTCAAATCAACCTGATAAACTAAATTTGATTGACATTAAAATAAATAAAAAAGAAAAGACTAATACCTTTTAATCATACTTACTTCAGTTTTCTATTCAAATGTATAAGCATTAAATATTAGTTTTCAGGTTACTCTATCAAATAAGAAGAAAAAGTTAGGCAAAAATCATTAGGACCATAATATGGTGAGAGATCTGATTGTTAAGAGACGAGGAACTGACCAAATATGTAAAAAACCTTTGTATAAAAAAATTAGACAATGAAAATTTATAGTGACATTTAGTTAAAACAAGTGCTATTCCATTCCTTAGAGTATCTTATTCAAATTTAATGCATTTTTCTATCTTCTCCTTTTTGTGATGTTTTTTGGTTCATACTCCATCAATGAAGAAAGTTTCCTCCTCCTTAGATTAGGCAAACTAAATTTGCAAGCTATCTATTGAATCATCCTACTACAGAAAATAAGCAATAATTAATGTTAATTTGATTAAAGATAATTCCAAATAAATATGAGTACCACCAAAATTTTAAAAGGAACCTGAAGCGTGAAAATAAATTTTAAACAAGATTTAAACCTGTAAAATGAAGACACTCCTGAAGACAAAAAGTACAAGTACAGTAGCAGCACAATTTTGTTCCATTAAACTATTGTCTTTTAAGTTTCAAAAGGAATAAACCATAAGAACACAAAATATACAAAACACATTCAAGGTTACCTCGTGAATACAATCAATACTATTTGGTTCCATCAAGCTAGGGTGATGAGCATCACTTTGATGGACAATAGCTGTCTAATTAAGATTAGCGTCATTTGCATATGTACTCAGAAATATTATGCCATTCAATTTCTACGCTGATGCAGGAAGCATGCGATATTCATGTAATTTTCATTTTTTACCATCTTTAATTTTCATCAGTTACTTTTTCTATTTTTGATTTGTAATCAAATTTACACCATTTGATAATTATACATTTAAAATCAATTTCGATAAAACTATCCAAACAACATTAATAGATAACGATTACTTCTAATTTATTTTATACAAACATAAATCAATAGTATTAAATTTAATTATCTTAAAATCAATTTTCATAAATTCAAATTTCGCATAATTATTTTGACCAGGGCAAATCCAAACACACTTGGTGACACTCAAAATTTATTATCAAAAGTCAAATATCTATAGATATAAAAGTCTGCAAAATTTTTAGTGACACTCTCATTTAATGGCAACTATAAATGGAAGCTAAATATTTTTAGAAAGGCCAAATAATTATATTATTTAAAACATAAGTACAAGAAATGTTAGACAATATAACCAAACTAGCTACCGTGAAACATTTTCCTACAGTTACATTGAATGTCATTGTATACTGTGCTAATATTACAAATAATAGAAACTTTACCTATGGACTCTTTTGTTTTATCTGTAACTAAAACTTCAAATAATATAATTTTATTATATAAAATATAATAAATTTATAATTTCAATTAATATAATTTTATCATATAAAAATATAATAAAGTTATAAATTTAATTTTAAAATAATTGAAAAACATTACCATTAAAATAAAAACGACTCATTTAAGATATTTTACAATGCATTTTGAACCATAACAAAGCTAAATAACTTAAATTAAACTATTATATCATTGCCTATTAAATAAATTCAAATAGTTCAACATAGAAAACTTGATGTCATATTATATTAATATAAACTAATTACAAAAGAAATCATATCCTTAAAATCTTACTAGATATTTGAATTTGCATGTTTTCTAACCAAACACTCTTACCAAAAATCAGTTAGATACATCTGAGACAAAAATTATAAGTAATTCCTATTGAAGCAACACTAACATTATTTTTTCCATGTTTTGAAGTACAACCTTAGGATCATATACCAAATACATCATAAACATAACTCCTCTAATTTAAAATATATATGAACTACTCAATTTTAGTTCTAAGTTGTATAGCTAATGTAGGTGTTTTGTTGGACATGAAGTACTCGTAAAAGGAAAACTATACACGTACAAATGATTTATTGGCATCCATAGTGCACCATATTTCTCCATTTGTCCTTCAAATCAACCTGATAAACTAAATTTGATTGACATTAAAATAAATAAAAAAGAAAAGACTAATACCTTTTAATTATACTTACTTCAGTTTTCTATTCAAATGTATAAGCATTAAATATTAGTTTTCAGTTTACTCTATCAAATAAGAAGAAAAAGTTAGGCAAAAATCATTAGGACCATAATATGGTGAGAGATCTGATTGTTAAGAGACGAGGAACTGACCAAATATGTAAAAAACCTTTGTATAAAAAAATTAGACAATGAAAATTTATAGTGACATTTAGTTAAAACAAGTGCTACTCCATTCCTTAGAGTATCTTCTTCAAATTTAATGCATTTTTCTATCTTCTCCTTTTTGTGATGTTTTTTGGTTCATACTCCATCAATGAAGAAAGTTTCCTCCTCCTTGGATTAGGCAAACTAAATTTGCAAGCTATCTATTGAATCATCCTACTACAGAAAATAAGCAATAATTAATGTTAACTTGATTAAAGATAATTCCAAATAAATATGAGTACCACCAAAATTTTAAAAGGAACCTGAATTTGCAAGCTATCTATTGAATCATCCTACTACAGAAAATAAGCAATAATTAATGTTAACTTGATTAAAGATACTTCCAAATAAATATGAGTACCACCAAAATTTTAAAAGGAACCTGAAGCGTGAAAATAAATTTTAAACAAGATTTAAACCTGTAAAATGAAGACACTCCTGAAGACAAAAAGTACAAGTACAGTAGCAGCACAATTTTGTTCCATTAAACTATTGTCTTTTAAGTTTCAAAAGGAATAAACCATAAGAACACAAAATATACAAAACACATTCAAGGTTACCTCGTGAATACAATCAATACTATTTGGTTCCATCAAGCTAGGGTGATGAGCATCACTTTGATGGACAATAGCTGTCTAATTAAGATTAGCGTCTTTTGCATATGTACTCAGAAATATTATGCCATTTAATTTCTACGCTGATGCAGGAAGCATGCGATATTCATGTAATTTTCATTTTTTACCATCTTTAATTTTCATCAGTTACTTTTTCTATTTTTGATTTGTAATCAAATTTACACCATTTGATAATTATACATTTAAAATCAATTTCGATAAAACTATCCAAACAACATTAATAGATAACGATTACTTCTAATTTATTTTATACAAACATAAATCAATTGTATTAAATTTAATTATCTTAAAATCAATTTTCATAAATTCAAATTTCGCATAATTATTTTGACCAGGGCAAATCCAAACACACTTGGTGACACTCAAAATTTATTATCAAAAGTCAAATATCTATAGATATAAAAGTCTGCAAAATTTTTAGTGACACTCTCATTTAATGGCAACTATAAATGGAAGCTAAATATTTTTAGAAAGGCCAAATAATTATATTATTTAAAACATAAGTACAAGAAATGTTAGACAATATAACCAAACTAGCTACCGTGAAACATTTTCCTACAGTTACATTGAATGTCATTGTATACTGTGCTAATATTACAAATAATAGAAACTTTACCTATGGACTCTTTTGTTTTATCTGTAACTAAAACTTCAAATAATATAATTTTATTATATAAAATATAATAAATTTATAATTTCAATTAATATAATTTTATCATATAAAAATATAATAAATTTATAAATTTAAATTTAAAATAATTGAAAAACATTACCATTAAAATAAAAACGACTCATTTAAGATATTTTACAATGCATTTTGAACCATAACAAAGCTAAATAACTTAAATTACACTATTATATCATTGCCTATTAAATAAATTCAAATAGTTCAACATAGAAAACTTGATGTCATATTATATTAATATAAACTAATTACAAAAGAAATCATATCCTTAAAATCTTACTAGATATTTGAATTTGCATGTTTTCTAACCAAACACTCTTACCAAAAATCAGTTAGATACATCTGAGACAAAAATTATAAGTAATTCCTATTGAAGCAACACTAACATTATTTTTTCCATGTTTTGAAGTACAACCTTAGGATCATATACCAAATACATCATAAACATAACTCCTCTAATTTAAAATATATATGAACTACTCAATTTTAGTTCTAAGTTGTATAGCTAATGTAGGTGTTTTGTTGGACATGAAGTACTCGTAAAAGGAAAACTATACACGTACAAATGATTTATTGGCATCCATAGTGCACCATATTTCTCCATTTGTCCTTCAAATCAACCTGATAAACTAAATTTGATTGACATTAAAATAAATAAAAAAGAAAAGACTAATACCTTTTAATTATACTTACTTCAGTTTTCTATTCAAATGTATAAGCATTAAATATTAGTTTTCAGTTTACTCTATCAAATAAGAAGAAAAAGTTAGGCAAAAATCATTAGGACCATAATATGGTGAGAGATCTGATTGTTAAGAGACGAGGAACTGACCAAATATGTAAAAAACCTTTGTATAAAAAAATTAGACAATGAAAATTTATAGTGACATTTAGTTAAAACAAGTGCTACTCCATTCCTTAGAGTATCTTCTTCAAATTTAATGCATTTTTTCTATCTTCTCCTTTTTGTGATGTTTTTTGGTTCATACTCCATCAATGAAGAAAGTTTCCTCCTCCTTGGATTAGGCAAACTAAATTTGCAAGCTATCTATTGAATCATCCTACTACAGAAAATAAGCAATAATTAACGTTAACTTGATTAAAGATAATTCCAAATAAATATGAGTACCACCAAAATTTTAAAAGGAACCTGAAGCGTGAAAATAAATTTTAAACAAGATTTAAACCTGTAAAATGAAGACACTCCTGAGTAGCACTTGTTTTAACTAAATGTCACTATAAATTTTCATTGTCTAATTTTTTTATACAAAGGTTTTTTACATATTTGGTCAGTTCCTCGTCTCTTAACAATCAGATCTCTCACCATGTTATGGTCCTAATGATTTTTGCCTAACTTTTTCTTCTTATTTGATAGAGTAAACTGAAAACTAATATTTAATGCTTATACATTTGAATAGAAAACTGAAGTAAGTATAATTAAAAGGTATTAGTCTTTTCTTTTTATTTTATTTTAATGTCAATCAAATTTAGTTTATCAGGTTGATTTGAAGGACAAATGGAGAAATATGGTGCACTATGGAGGCCAATAAATCATTTGTACGTGTATAGTTTTCCTTTTACGAGTACTTCATGTCCAACAAAACACCTACATTAGGCATACAACTTAGAACTAAAATTGAGTAGTTCATATATATTTTAAATTAGAGGAGTTATGTTTATGATGTATTTGGTATATGATCCTAAGGTTGTACTTAAAAACATGGAAAAAATAATGTTAGTGTTGTTTCAATAGGAATTACTTATAATTTTTGTCTCAGATGTATCTAACTGGTTTTTGGTAAGAGTGTTTTTGTTAGAAAACATGCAAATTCAAATATCTAGTAAGATTTTAAGGATATGATTTATTTTGTAATTAGTTTATATTAATATAATATGAGATCAAGTTTTCTATGTTGAACTATTTGAATTTATTTAATAGACAATGATATAACAGTTTAATTTAAGTTATTTAGCTTTGTTATGGTTCAAAATGTATTGTAAAATATCTTAAATGAGTTATTTTTATTTTAATGGTAATGTTTCTCAATTATTTTAAAATTAAATTTATAAATTTATTATATTTTTATATGATAAAATTATATTAATTGAAATTATAAATTTATTATATTTTATATAATAAAATTATATTAATTGAAGTTTTCATTACAGATAAAACAAAAGAGTCCATAGGTAAAGTTTCTATTATTTGTAATATTAGCATAGTATACAATGACATTCAATGTAACTCTAGGAAAATGTTTCACGGTAGCTAGTTTGGTTATATTGTCAAACATTTCTTGTACTTGTGTTTTAAATAATATAATTATTTGGCTTTTCTAAAAATATTTAGCTTCCCTTTATAGTTGACATTAAATGAGAGTGTCACTAAAAATTTTGCAGACTTTTATATCTATAGATATTTGACTTTTGATAATAAATTTTGAGTGTCACCAAGTGTGTTTGTATTTGCCCTGGTCAAAATAATTATGCGAAATTTGAATTTAGGAAAATTGATTTTAAGATAATTAAATTTAATAGAATTGATTTATGTTTGTATAAAATAAATTAGAAGTAATCGTCACCTGTTAATGTTATTTGGATAGTTTTATCGAAATTGATTTTAAATGTATAATTATAAAATGGTGTAAATTTGATTACAAATCAAAAATAGAAAATGTAACTGATGAAAATTAAAGATGGTAAAAAATGAAAATTACATGAATATCGCATGCTTCATGCATTAGCGTAGAAATTAAATGGCATAATATTTCTGAGTACATATACAAACATAAATCAATTCTATTAAATTTAATTATCTTAAAATCAATTTTCCTAAATTCAAATTTCGCATAATTATTTTGACTAGGGCAAATCCAAACACACTTGGTGACACTCAAAATTTATTATCAAAAGTCAAATATCTATAGATATAAAAGTCTGCAAAATTTGTAGTGACTCTCTCATTTAATGTCAACTATAAAGGGAAGCTAAATATTTTTAGAAAAGCCAAATAATTATATTATTTAAAACACAAGTACAAGAAATGTTTGACAATATAACCAAACTAGCTACCGTGAAACATTTTCCTACAGTTACATTGAATGTCATTGTATACTATGCTAATATTACAAATAATAGAAACTTTACCTATGGACTCTTTTGTTTTATCTGTAATTAAAACTTCAATTAATATAATTTTATTATATAAAATATAATAAATTTATAATTTCAATTAATATAATTTTATCATATAAAAATATAATAAATTTATAAATTTAATTTTAAAATAATTGAGAAACATTACCATTAAAATAAAAACGACTCATTTAAGATATTTTACAATACATTTTGAACCATAACAAAGCTAAATAACATAAATTAAACTATTATATCATTGTCTATTAAATAAATTCAAATAGTTCAACATAGAAAACTTGATCTCATATTATATTAATATAAACTAATTACAAAATAAATCACATCCTTAAAATCTTACTAGATATTTGAATTTGCATGTTTTCTAACAAAAACACTCTTACCAAAAATCAGTTAGATGCATCTGAGACAAAAATTATAAGTAATTCCTATTGAAGCAACACTAACATTATTTTTTCCATGTTTTTAAGTACAACCATATAATCATATACCAAATACATCATAAACATAACTCCTCTAATTTAAAATTTATATGAACTACTCAATTTTAGTTCTAAGTTGTATAGCTAATGTAGGTCTTTTGTTGGACATGAACTACTCGTAAAAGAAAAACTATACACGTACAAATGATTTATTGGCCTCCATAGTGCACTATATTTCTCCATTTGTCCTTCAAATCAACCTGATAAACTAAATTTGATTGACATTAAAATAAATAAAAAAGAAAAGACTAATACCTTTTAATTATACTTACTTCAGTTTTCTATTCAAATGTATAAGCATTAAATATTAGTTTTCAGTTTACTCTATCAAATAAGAAGAAAAAGTTAGGCAAAAATCATTAGGACCATAACATGGTGAGAGATCTGATTGTTAAGAGACGAGGAACTGACCAAATATGTAAAAAAACTTTGTAAAAAAAAAATTAGACAATGAAAATTTATAGTGACATTTAGTTAAAACAAGTGCTACTCCATTCCTTATAGTATCTTCTTCAAATTTAATGCATTTTTTCTATCTTCTCCTTTTTGTGATGTTCTTTGGTTCATACTCCATCAATGAAGAAAGTTTCCTCCTCCTTGGATTAGGCAAACTAAATTTGCAAGCTATCTATTGAATCATCCTACTACAGAAAATAAGCAATAATTAACGTTAACTTGATTAAAGATAATTCCAAATAAATATGAGTACCACCAAAATTTTAAAAGGAACCTGAAGCGTGAAAATAAATTTTAAACAAGATTTAAACCTGTAAAATGAAGACACTCCTGAAGACAAAAAGTACAAGCAAAGTAGCAGCACAATTTTGTTCCATTAAACTATTGTCTTTTAACTTTCAAAAGGAATAAACCATAAGAACACAAAATATACAAAACACATTCAAGGTTACCTCATGAATACAATCAATACTATGTGGTTCCATCAAGCTAGGGTGATTTGCATCACTTTGATGGACAATAGCTGTCTAATTAAGATTAGCGTCATTTGCATATGTACTCAGAATTATTATGCCATTTAATTTCTACGCTAATGCATGAAGCATGCGATATTCATGTAATTTTCATTTTTTACCATCTTTAATTTTCATCAGTTACATTTTCTATTTTTGATTTGTAATCAAATTTACACCATTTTATAATTATACATTTAAAATCAATTTCGATAAAACTATCCAAATAACATTAACAGATGACGATTACTTCTAATTTATTTTATACAAACATAAATCAATTCTATTAAATTTAATTATCTTAAAATCAATTTTCCTAAATTCAAATTTCGCATAATTATTTTGACCAGGGCAAATACAAACACACTTGGTGACACTCAAAATTTATTATCAAAAGTCAAATATCTATAGATATAAAAGTCTGCAAAATTTTTAGTGACACTCTCATTTAATGTCAACTATAAAGGGAAGCTAAATATTTTTAGAAAAGCCAAATAATTATATTATTTAAAACACAAGTACAAGAAATGTTTGACAATATAACCAAACTAGCTACCGTGAAACATTTTCCCACAGTTACATTGAATGTCATTGTATACTATGCTAATATTACAAATAATAGAAACTTTACCTATGGACTCTTTTGTTTTATCTGTAATGAAAACTTCAATTAATATAATTTTATTATATAAATAATAATAAATTTATAATTTCAATTAATATAATTTTATCATATAAAAATATAATAAATTTATAAATTTAATTTTAAAATAATTGAGAAACATTACCATTAAAATAAAAATAACTCATTTAAGATATTTTACAATACATTTTGAACCATAACAAAGCTAAATAACTTAAATTAAACTATTATATAATTGTCTATTAAATAAATTCAAATAGTTCAACATAGAAAACTTGATCTCATATTATATTAATATAAACTAATTACAAAATAAATCACATCCTTAAAATCTTACTAGATATTTGAATTTGCATGTTTTCTAACAAAAACACTCTTACCAAAAACCAGTTAGATACATCTGAGACAAAAATTATAAGTAATTCCTATTGAAACAACACTAACATTATTTTTTCCATGTTTTTAAGTACAACCTTAGGATCATATACCAAATACATCATAAACATAACTCCTCTAATTTAAAATATATATGAACTACTCAATTTTAGTTCTAAGTTGTATGGCTAATGTAGGTGTTTTGTTGGACATGAAGTACTCGTAACAGGAAAACTATACACGTACAAATGATTTATTGGCCTCCATAGTGCACCATATTTCTCCATTTGTCCTTCAAATCAACCTGATAAACTAAATTTGATTGACATTAAAATAAAATAAAAAGAAAAGACTAATACCTTTTAATTATACTTACTTCAGTTTTCTATTCAAATGTATAAGCATTAAATATTAGTTTTCAGTTTACTCAATCAAATAAGAAGAAAAAGTTAGGCAAAAATCATTAGGACCATAACATGGTGAGAGATCTGATTGTTAAGAGACGAGGAACTGACCAAATATGTAAAAAACCTCTGTATAAAAAAATTAGACAATGAAAATTTATAGTGACATTTAGTTAAAACAAGTGCTACTCCATTCCTTCGAGTATCTTCTTCAAATTTAATGCATTTTTCTATCTTCTCTTTTTTGTGATGTTTTTTGGTTCATACTCCATCAATGAAGAAAGTATCCTCCTCCTTGGATTAGGAAAACTATATTTGCAAGCTATCTATTAAATCATCCTACTACAGAAAATAAGCAATAATTAATGTTAACTTGATTAAAGATAATTCCAAATAAATATGAGTACCACCAAAATTTTAAAAGGAACCTGAAGCGTGAAAATAAATTTTAAACAAGATTTAAACCTGTAAAATGAAGACACTCCTGAAGACAAAAAGTACAAGTACAGTAGCAGCACAATTTTATTCCATTAAACTATTGTCTTTTAAGTTTCAAAAGGAATAAACCATAAGAACACAAAATATACAAAACACATTCAAGGTTACCTCGTGAATACAATCAATACTATTTGGTTCCATCAAGCTAGGGTGATGAGTATCACTTTGATGGACAATAGCTGTCTAATTAAGATTAGCGTCATTTGCATATGTACTCAGAAATATTATGCCATTTAATTTCTACGATGATGCAGGAAGCATGCGATATTCATGTAATTTTCATTTTTTACCATCTTTAATTTTCATCAGTTACTTTTTCTATTTTTGATTTGTAATCAAATTTACACCATTTGATAATTATACATTTAAAATCAATTTCGATAAAACTATCCAAACAACATTAATAGATAACGATTACTTCTAATTTATTTTATACAAACATAAATCAATTGTATTAAATTTAATTATCTTAAAATCAATTTTCCTAAATTCAAATTTCGCATAATTATTTTGACCAGGGCAAATCCAAACACACTTGGTCACACTCAAAATTTATTATCAAAAGTCAAATATCTATAGATATAAAAGTCTGCAAAATTTTTAGTGACACTCTCATTTAATGGCAACTATAAAGGGAAGCTAAATATTTTTAGAAAGGCCAAATAATTATATTATTTAAAACACAAGTACAAGAAATGTTAGACAATATAACCAAACTAGCTACCGTGAAACATTTTCCTACAGTTACATTGAATGTCATTGTATACTGTGCTAATATTACAAATAATAGAAACTTTACCTATGGACTCTTTTGTTTTATCTGTAACTAAAACTTCAAATAATATAATTTTATTATATAAAATATAATAAATTTATAATTTCAATTAATATAATTTTATCATATAAAAATATAATAAATTTATAAATTTAATTTTAAAATAATTGAAAAACATTACCATTAAAATAAAAACGACTCATTTAAGATATTTTACAATGCATTTTGAACCATAACAAAGCTAAATAACTTAAATTAAACTATTATATCATTGCCTATTAAATAAATTCAAATAGTTCAACATAGAAAACTCGATGTCATATTATATTAATATAAACTAATTACAAAAGAAATCATATCCTTAAAATCTTACTAGATATTTGAATTTGCATGTTTTCTAACCAAACACTCTTACCAAAAATCAGTTAGATACATCTGAGACAAAAATTATAAGTAATTCCTATTGAAGCAACACTAACATTATTTTTTCCATGTTTTGAAGTACAACCTTAGGATCATATACCAAATACATCATAAACATAACTCCTCTAATTTAAAATATATATGAACTACTCAATTTTAGTTCTAAGTTGTATAGCTAATGTAGGTGTTTTGTTGGACATGAAGTACTCGTAAAAGGAAAACTATACACGTACAAATGATTTATTGGCATCCATAGTGCACCATATTTCTCCATTTGTCCTTCAAATCAACCTGATAAACTAAATTTGATTGACATTAAAATAAATAAAAAAGAAAAGACTAATACCTTTTAATCATACTTACTTCAGTTTTCTATTCAAATGTATAAGCATTAAATATTAGTTTTCAGGTTACTCTATCAAATAAGAAGAAAAAGTTAGGCAAAAATCATTAGGACCATAATATGGTGAGAGATCTGATTGTTAAGAGACGAGGAACTGACCAAATATGTAAAAAACCTTTGTATAAAAAAATTAGACAATGAAAATTTATAGTGACATTTAGTTAAAACAAGTGCTATTCCATTCCTTAGAGTATCTTATTCAAATTTAATGCATTTTTCTATCTTCTCCTTTTTGTGATGTTTTTTGGTTCATACTCCATCAATGAAGAAAGTTTCCTCCTCCTTAGATTAGGCAAACTAAATTTGCAAGCTATCTATTGAATCATCCTACTACAGAAAATAAGCAATAATTAATGTTAATTTGATTAAAGATAATTCCAAATAAATATGAGTACCACCAAAATTTTAAAAGGAACCTGAAGCGTGAAAATAAATTTTAAACAAGATTTAAACCTGTAAAATGAAGACACTCCTGAAGACAAAAAGTACAAGTACAGTAGCAGCACAATTTTGTTCCATTAAACTATTGTCTTTTAAGTTTCAAAAGGAATAAACCATAAGAACACAAAATATACAAAACACATTCAAGGTTACCTCGTGAATACAATCAATACTATTTGGTTCCATCAAGCTAGGGTGATGAGCATCACTTTGATGGACAATAGCTGTCTAATTAAGATTAGCGTCATTTGCATATGTACTCAGAAATATTATGCCATTCAATTTCTACGCTGATGCAGGAAGCATGCGATATTCATGTAATTTTCATTTTTTACCATCTTTAATTTTCATCAGTTACTTTTTCTATTTTTGATTTGTAATCAAATTTACACCATTTGATAATTATACATTTAAAATCAATTTCGATAAAACTATCCAAACAACATTAATAGATAACGATTACTTCTAATTTATTTTATACAAACATAAATCAATTGTATTAAATTTAATTATCTTAAAATCAATTTTCATAAATTCAAATTTCGCATAATTATTTTGACCAGGGCAAATCCAAACACACTTGGTGACACTCAAAATTTATTATCAAAAGTCAAATATCTATAGATATAAAAGTCTGCAAAATTTTTAGTGACACTCTCATTTAATGGCAACTATAAATGGAAGCTAAATATTTTTAGAAAGGCCAAATAATTATATTATTTAAAACATAAGTACAAGAAATGTTAGACAATATAACCAAACTAGCTACCGTGAAACATTTTCCTACAGTTACATTGAATGTCATTGTATACTGTGCTAATATTACAAATAATAGAAACTTTACCTATGGACTCTTTTGTTTTATCTGTAACTAAAACTTCAAATAATATAATTTTATTATATAAAATATAATAAATTTATAATTTCAATTAATATAATTTTATCATATAAAAATATAATAAAGTTATAAATTTAATTTTAAAATAATTGAAAAACATTACCATTAAAATAAAAACGACTCATTTAAGATATTTTACAATGCATTTTGAACCATAACAAAGCTAAATAACTTAAATTAAACTATTATATCATTGCCTATTAAATAAATTCAAATAGTTCAACATAGAAAACTTGATGTCATATTATATTAATATAAACTAATTACAAAAGAAATCATATCCTTAAAATCTTACTAGATATTTGAATTTGCATGTTTTCTAACCAAACACTCTTACCAAAAATCAGTTAGATACATCTGAGACAAAAATTATAAGTAATTCCTATTGAAGCAACACTAACATTATTTTTTCCATGTTTTGAAGTACAACCTTAGGATCATATACCAAATACATCATAAACATAACTCCTCTAATTTAAAATATATATGAACTACTCAATTTTAGTTCTAAGTTGTATAGCTAATGTAGGTGTTTTGTTGGACATGAAGTACTCGTAAAAGGAAAACTATACACGTACAAATGATTTATTGGCATCCATAGTGCACCATATTTCTCCATTTGTCCTTCAAATCAACCTGATAAACTAAATTTGATTGACATTAAAATAAATAAAAAAGAAAAGACTAATACCTTTTAATTATACTTACTTCAGTTTTCTATTCAAATGTATAAGCATTAAATATTAGTTTTCAGTTTACTCTATCAAATAAGAAGAAAAAGTTAGGCAAAAATCATTAGGACCATAATATGGTGAGAGATCTGATTGTTAAGAGACGAGGAACTGACCAAATATGTAAAAAACCTTTGTATAAAAAAATTAGACAATGAAAATTTATAGTGACATTTAGTTAAAACAAGTGCTACTCCATTCCTTAGAGTATCTTCTTCAAATTTAATGCATTTTTCTATCTTCTCCTTTTTGTGATGTTTTTTGGTTCATACTCCATCAATGAAGAAAGTTTCCTCCTCCTTGGATTAGGCAAACTAAATTTGCAAGCTATCTATTGAATCATCCTACTACAGAAAATAAGCAATAATTAATGTTAACTTGATTAAAGATAATTCCAAATAAATATGAGTACCACCAAAATTTTAAAAGGAACCTGAATTTGCAAGCTATCTATTGAATCATCCTACTACAGAAAATAAGCAATAATTAATGTTAACTTGATTAAAGATACTTCCAAATAAATATGAGTACCACCAAAATTTTAAAAGGAACCTGAAGCGTGAAAATAAATTTTAAACAAGATTTAAACCTGTAAAATGAAGACACTCCTGAAGACAAAAAGTACAAGTACAGTAGCAGCACAATTTTGTTCCATTAAACTATTGTCTTTTAAGTTTCAAAAGGAATAAACCATAAGAACACAAAATATACAAAACACATTCAAGGTTACCTCGTGAATACAATCAATACTATTTGGTTCCATCAAGCTAGGGTGATGAGCATCACTTTGATGGACAATAGCTGTCTAATTAAGATTAGCGTCTTTTGCATATGTACTCAGAAATATTATGCCATTTAATTTCTACGCTGATGCAGGAAGCATGCGATATTCATGTAATTTTCATTTTTTACCATCTTTAATTTTCATCAGTTACTTTTTCTATTTTTGATTTGTAATCAAATTTACACCATTTGATAATTATACATTTAAAATCAATTTCGATAAAACTATCCAAACAACATTAATAGATAACGATTACTTCTAATTTATTTTATACAAACATAAATCAATTGTATTAAATTTAATTATCTTAAAATCAATTTTCATAAATTCAAATTTCGCATAATTATTTTGACCAGGGCAAATCCAAACACACTTGGTGACACTCAAAATTTATTATCAAAAGTCAAATATCTATAGATATAAAAGTCTGCAAAATTTTTAGTGACACTCTCATTTAATGGCAACTATAAATGGAAGCTAAATATTTTTAGAAAGGCCAAATAATTATATTATTTAAAACATAAGTACAAGAAATGTTAGACAATATAACCAAACTAGCTACCGTGAAACATTTTCCTACAGTTACATTGAATGTCATTGTATACTGTGCTAATATTACAAATAATAGAAACTTTACCTATGGACTCTTTTGTTTTATCTGTAACTAAAACTTCAAATAATATAATTTTATTATATAAAATATAATAAATTTATAATTTCAATTAATATAATTTTATCATATAAAAATATAATAAATTTATAAATTTAAATTTAAAATAATTGAAAAACATTACCATTAAAATAAAAACGACTCATTTAAGATATTTTACAATGCATTTTGAACCATAACAAAGCTAAATAACTTAAATTACACTATTATATCATTGCCTATTAAATAAATTCAAATAGTTCAACATAGAAAACTTGATGTCATATTATATTAATATAAACTAATTACAAAAGAAATCATATCCTTAAAATCTTACTAGATATTTGAATTTGCATGTTTTCTAACCAAACACTCTTACCAAAAATCAGTTAGATACATCTGAGACAAAAATTATAAGTAATTCCTATTGAAGCAACACTAACATTATTTTTTCCATGTTTTGAAGTACAACCTTAGGATCATATACCAAATACATCATAAACATAACTCCTCTAATTTAAAATATATATGAACTACTCAATTTTAGTTCTAAGTTGTATAGCTAATGTAGGTGTTTTGTTGGACATGAAGTACTCGTAAAAGGAAAACTATACACGTACAAATGATTTATTGGCATCCATAGTGCACCATATTTCTCCATTTGTCCTTCAAATCAACCTGATAAACTAAATTTGATTGACATTAAAATAAATAAAAAAGAAAAGACTAATACCTTTTAATCATACTTACTTCAGTTTTCTATTCAAATGTATAAGCATTAAATATTAGTTTTCAGGTTACTCTATCAAATAAGAAGAAAAAGTTAGGCAAAAATCATTAGGACCATAATATGGTGAGAGATCTGATTGTTAAGAGACGAGGAACTGACCAAATATGTAAAAAACCTTTGTATAAAAAAATTAGACAATGAAAATTTATAGTGACATTTAGTTAAAACAAGTGCTATTCCATTCCTTAGAGTATCTTCTTCAAATTTAATGCATTTTTCTATCTTCTCCTTTTTGTGATGTTTTTTGGTTCATACTCCATCAATGAAGAAAGTTTCCTCCTCCTTAGATTAGGCAAACTAAATTTGCAAGCTATCTATTGAATCATCCTACTACAGAAAATAAGCAATAATTAATGTTAATTTGATTAAAGATAATTCCAAATAAATATGAGTACCACCAAAATTTTAAAAGGAACCTGAAGCGTGAAAATAAATTTTAAACAAGATTTAAACCTGTAAAATGAAGACACTCCTGAAGACAAAAAGTACAAGTACAGTAGCAGCACAATTTTGTTCCATTAAACTATTGTCTTTTAAGTTTCAAAAGGAATAAACCATAAGAACACAAAATATACAAAACACATTCAAGGTTACCTCGTGAATACAATCAATACTATTTGGTTCCATCAAGCTAGGGTGATGAGCATCACTTTGATGGACAATAGCTGTCTAATTAAGATTAGCGTCATTTGCATATGTACTCAGAAATATTATGCCATTCAATTTCTACGCTGATGCAGGAAGCATGCGATATTCATGTAATTTTCATTTTTTACCATCTTTAATTTTCATCAGTTACTTTTTCTATTTTTGATTTGTAATCAAATTTACACCATTTGATAATTATACATTTAAAATCAATTTCGATAAAACTATCCAAACAACATTAATAGATAACGATTACTTCTAATTTATTTTATACAAACATAAATCAATTGTATTAAATTTAATTATCTTAAAATCAATTTTCATAAATTCAAATTTCGCATAATTATTTTGACCAGGGCAAATCCAAACACACTTGGTGACACTCAAAATTTATTATCAAAAGTCAAATATCTATAGATATAAAAGTCTGCAAAATTTTTAGTGACACTCTCATTTAATGGCAACTATAAATGGAAGCTAAATATTTTTAGAAAGGCCAAATAATTATATTATTTAAAACATAAGTACAAGAAATGTTAGACAATATAACCAAACTAGCTACCGTGAAACATTTTCCTACAGTTACATTGAATGTCATTGTATACTGTGCTAATATTACAAATAATAGAAACTTTACCTATGGACTCTTTTGTTTTATCTGTAACTAAAACTTCAAATAATATAATTTTATTATATAAAATATAATAAATTTATAATTTCAATTAATATAATTTTATCATATAAAAATATAATAAAGTTATAAATTTAATTTTAAAATAATTGAAAAACATTACCATTAAAATAAAAACGACTCATTTAAGATATTTTACAATGCATTTTGAACCATAACAAAGCTAAATAACTTAAATTAAACTATTATATCATTGCCTATTAAATAAATTCAAATAGTTCAACATAGAAAACTTGATGTCATATTATATTAATATAAACTAATTACAAAAGAAATCATATCCTTAAAATCTTACTAGATATTTGAATTTGCATGTTTTCTAACCAAACACTCTTACCAAAAATCAGTTAGATACATCTGAGACAAAAATTATAAGTAATTCCTATTGAAGCAACACTAACATTATTTTTTCCATGTTTTGAAGTACAACCTTAGGATCATATACCAAATACATCATAAACATAACTCCTCTAATTTAAAATATATATGAACTACTCAATTTTAGTTCTAAGTTGTATAGCTAATGTAGGTGTTTTGTTGGACATGAAGTACTCGTAAAAGGAAAACTATACACGTACAAATGATTTATTGGCATCCATAGTGCACCATATTTCTCCATTTGTCCTTCAAATCAACCTGATAAACTAAATTTGATTGACATTAAAATAAATAAAAAAGAAAAGACTAATACCTTTTAATTATACTTACTTCAGTTTTCTATTCAAATGTATAAGCATTAAATATTAGTTTTCAGTTTACTCTATCAAATAAGAAGAAAAAGTTAGGCAAAAATCATTAGGACCATAATATGGTGAGAGATCTGATTGTTAAGAGACGAGGAACTGACCAAATATGTAAAAAACCTTTGTATAAAAAAATTAGACAATGAAAATTTATAGTGACATTTAGTTAAAACAAGTGCTACTCCATTCCTTAGAGTATCTTCTTCAAATTTAATGCATTTTTCTATCTTCTCCTTTTTGTGATGTTTTTTGGTTCATACTCCATCAATGAAGAAAGTTTCCTCCTCCTTGGATTAGGCAAACTAAATTTGCAAGCTATCTATTGAATCATCCTACTACAGAAAATAAGCAATAATTAATGTTAACTTGATTAAAGATAATTCCAAATAAATATGAGTACCACCAAAATTTTAAAAGGAACCTGAATTTGCAAGCTATCTATTGAATCATCCTACTACAGAAAATAAGCAATAATTAATGTTAACTTGATTAAAGATACTTCCAAATAAATATGAGTACCACCAAAATTTTAAAAGGAACCTGAAGCGTGAAAATAAATTTTAAACAAGATTTAAACCTGTAAAATGAAGACACTCCTGAAGACAAAAAGTACAAGTACAGTAGCAGCACAATTTTGTTCCATTAAACTATTGTCTTTTAAGTTTCAAAAGGAATAAACCATAAGAACACAAAATATACAAAACACATTCAAGGTTACCTCGTGAATACAATCAATACTATTTGGTTCCATCAAGCTAGGGTGATGAGCATCACTTTGATGGACAATAGCTGTCTAATTAAGATTAGCGTCTTTTGCATATGTACTCAGAAATATTATGCCATTTAATTTCTACGCTGATGCAGGAAGCATGCGATATTCATGTAATTTTCATTTTTTACCATCTTTAATTTTCATCAGTTACTTTTTCTATTTTTGATTTGTAATCAAATTTACACCATTTGATAATTATACATTTAAAATCAATTTCGATAAAACTATCCAAACAACATTAATAGATAACGATTACTTCTAATTTATTTTATACAAACATAAATCAATTGTATTAAATTTAATTATCTTAAAATCAATTTTCATAAATTCAAATTTCGCATAATTATTTTGACCAGGGCAAATCCAAACACACTTGGTGACACTCAAAATTTATTATCAAAAGTCAAATATCTATAGATATAAAAGTCTGCAAAATTTTTAGTGACACTCTCATTTAATGGCAACTATAAATGGAAGCTAAATATTTTTAGAAAGGCCAAATAATTATATTATTTAAAACATAAGTACAAGAAATGTTAGACAATATAACCAAACTAGCTACCGTGAAACATTTTCCTACAGTTACATTGAATGTCATTGTATACTGTGCTAATATTACAAATAATAGAAACTTTACCTATGGACTCTTTTGTTTTATCTGTAACTAAAACTTCAAATAATATAATTTTATTATATAAAATATAATAAATTTATAATTTCAATTAATATAATTTTATCATATAAAAATATAATAAATTTATAAATTTAAATTTAAAATAATTGAAAAACATTACCATTAAAATAAAAACGACTCATTTAAGATATTTTACAATGCATTTTGAACCATAACAAAGCTAAATAACTTAAATTACACTATTATATCATTGCCTATTAAATAAATTCAAATAGTTCAACATAGAAAACTTGATGTCATATTATATTAATATAAACTAATTACAAAAGAAATCATATCCTTAAAATCTTACTAGATATTTGAATTTGCATGTTTTCTAACCAAACACTCTTACCAAAAATCAGTTAGATACATCTGAGACAAAAATTATAAGTAATTCCTATTGAAGCAACACTAACATTATTTTTTCCATGTTTTGAAGTACAACCTTAGGATCATATACCAAATACATCATAAACATAACTCCTCTAATTTAAAATATATATGAACTACTCAATTTTAGTTCTAAGTTGTATAGCTAATGTAGGTGTTTTGTTGGACATGAAGTACTCGTAAAAGGAAAACTATACACGTACAAATGATTTATTGGCATCCATAGTGCACCATATTTCTCCATTTGTCCTTCAAATCAACCTGATAAACTAAATTTGATTGACATTAAAATAAATAAAAAAGAAAAGACTAATACCTTTTAATTATACTTACTTCAGTTTTCTATTCAAATGTATAAGCATTAAATATTAGTTTTCAGTTTACTCTATCAAATAAGAAGAAAAAGTTAGGCAAAAATCATTAGGACCATAATATGGTGAGAGATCTGATTGTTAAGAGACGAGGAACTGGCCAAATATGTAAAAAACCTTTGTATAAAAAAATTAGACAATGAAAATTTATAGTGACATTTAGTTAAAACAAGTGCTATTCCATTCCTTAGAGTATCTTCTTCAAATTTAATGCATTTTTCTATCTTCTCCTTTTTGTGATGTTTTTTGGTTCATACTCCATCAATGAAGAAAGTTTCCTCCTCCTTGGATTAGGCAAACTAAATTTGCAAGCTATCTATTGAATCATCCTACTACAGAAAATAAGCAATAATTAATGTTAACTTGATTAAAGATAATTCCAAATAAATATGAGTACCACCAAAATTTTAAAAGGAACCTGAAGCGTGAAAATAAATTTTAAACAAGATTTAAACCTGTAAAATGAAGACACTCCTGAAGACAAAAAGTACAAGTACAGTAGCAGCACAATTTTGTTCCATTAAACTATTGTCTTTTAAGTTTCAAAAGGAATAAACCATAAGAACACAAAATATACAAAACACATTCAAGGTTACCTCGTGAATACAATCAATACTATTTGGTTCCATCAAGCTAGGGTGATGAGCATCACTTTGATGGACAATAGCTGTCTAATTAAGATTAGCGTCATTTGCATATGTACTCAGAAATATTATGCCATTTAATTTCTACGCTGATGTAGGAAGCATGCGATATTCATGTAATTTTCATTTTTGACCATCTTTAATTTTCATCAGTTACTTTTTCTATTTTTGATTTGTAATCAAATTTACACCATTTGATAATTATACATTTAAAATCAATTTCGATAAAACTATCCAAACAACATTAATAGATAACGATTACTTCTAATTTATTTTATACAAACATAAATCAATTGTATTAAATTTAATTATCTTAAAATCAATTTTCATAAATTCAAATTTCGCATAATTATTTTGACCAGGGCAAATCCAAACACACTTGGTGACACTCAAAATTTATTATCAAAAGTCAAATATCTATAGATATAAAAGTCTGCAAAATTTTTAGTGACACTCTCATTTAATGGCAACTATAAATGGAAGCTAAATATTTTTAGAAAGGCCAAATAATTATATTATTTAAAACATAAGTACAAGAAATGTTAGACAATATAACCAAACTAGCTACCGTGAAACATTTTCCTACAGTTACATTGAATGTCATTGTATACTGTGCTAATATTACAAATAATAGAAACTTTACCTATGGACTCTTTTGTTTTATCTGTAACTAAAACTTCAAATAATATAATTTTATTATATAAAATATAATAAATTTATAATTTCAATTAATATAATTTTATCATATAAAAATATAATAAATTTATAAATTTAATTTTAAAATAATTGAAAAACATTACCATTAAAATAAAAACGACTCATTTAAGATATTTTACAATGCATTTTGAACCATAACAAAGCTAAATAACTTAAATTAAACTATTATATCATTGCCTATTAAATAAATTCAAATAGTTCAACATAGAAAACTTGATGTCATATTATATTAATATAAACTAATTACAAAAGAAATCATATCCTTAAAATCTTACTAGATATTTGAATTTGCATGTTTTCTAACCAAACACTCTTACCAAAAATCAGTTAGATACATCTGAGACAAAAATTATAAGTAATTCCTATTGAAGCAACACTAACATTATTTTTTCCATGTTTTGAAGTACAACCTTAGGATCATATACCAAATACATCATAAACATAACTCCTCTAATTTAAAATATATATGAACTACTCAATTTTAGTTCTAAGTTGTATAGCTAATGTAGGTGTTTTGTTGGACATGAAGTACTCGTAAAAGGAAAACTATACACGTACAAATGATTTATTGGCATCCATAGTGCACCATATTTCTCCATTTGTCCTTCAAATCAACCTGATAAACTAAATTTGATTGACATTAAAATAAATAAAAAAGAAAAGACTAATACCTTTTAATTATACTTACTTCAGTTTTCTATTCAAATGTATAAGCATTAAATATTAGTTTTCAGTTTACTCTATCAAATAAGAAGAAAAAGTTAGGCAAAAATCATTAGGACCATAATATGGTGAGAGATCTGATTGTTAAGAGACGAGGAACTGGCCAAATATGTAAAAAACCTTTGTATAAAAAAATTAGACAATGAAAATTTATAGTGACATTTAGTTAAAACAAGTGCTATTCCATTCCTTAGAGTATCTTCTTCAAATTTAATGCATTTTTCTATCTTCTCCTTTTTGTGATGTTTTTTGGTTCATACTCCATCAATGAAGAAAGTTTCCTCCTCCTTGGATTAGGCAAACTAAATTTGCAAGCTATCTATTGAATCATCCTACTACAGAAAATAAGCAATAATTAATGTTAACTTGATTAAAGATAATTCCAAATAAATATGAGTACCACCAAAATTTTAAAAGGAACCTGAAGCGTGAAAATAAATTTTAAACAAGATTTAAACCTGTAAAATGAAGACACTCCTGAAGACAAAAAGTACAAGTACAGTAGCAGCACAATTTTGTTCCATTAAACTATTGTCTTTTAAGTTTCAAAAGGAATAAACCATAAGAACACAAAATATACAAAACACATTCAAGGTTACCTCGTGAATACAATCAATACTATTTGGTTCCATCAAGCTAGGGTGATGAGCATCACTTTGATGGACAATAGCTGTCTAATTAAGATTAGCGTCATTTGCATATGTACTCAGAAATATTATGCCATTTAATTTCTACGCTGATGTAGGAAGCATGCGATATTCATGTAATTTTCATTTTTGACCATCTTTAATTTTCATCAGTTACTTTTTCTATTTTTGATTTGTAATCAAATTTACACCATTTGATAATTATACATTTAAAATCAATTTCGATAAAACTATCCAAACAACATTAATAGATAACGATTACTTCTAATTTATTTTATACAAACATAAATCAATTGTATTAAATTTAATTATCTTAAAATCAATTTTCATAAATTCAAATTTCGCATAATTATTTTGACCAGGGCAAATCCAAACACACTTGGTGACACTCAAAATTTATTATCAAAAGTCAAATATCTATAGATATAAAAGTCTGCAAAATTTTTAGTGACACTCTCATTTAATGGCAACTATAAATGGAAGCTAAATATTTTTAGAAAGGCCAAATAATTATATTATTTAAAACATAAGTACAAGAAATGTTAGACAATATAACCAAACTAGCTACCGTGAAACATTTTCCTACAGTTACATTGAATGTCATTGTATACTGTGCTAATATTACAAATAATAGAAACTTTACCTATGGACTCTTTTGTTTTATCTGTAACTAAAACTTCAAATAATATAATTTTATTATATAAAATATAATAAATTTATAATTTCAATTAATATAATTTTATCATATAAAAATATAATAAATTTATAAATTTAATTTTAAAATAATTGAAAAACATTACCATTAAAATAAAAACGACTCATTTAAGATATTTTACAATGCATTTTGAACCATAACAAAGCTAAATAACTTAAATTAAACTATTATATCATTGCCTATTAAATAAATTCAAATAGTTCAACATAGAAAACTTGATGTCATATTATATTAATATAAACTAATTACAAAAGAAATCATATCCTTAAAATCTTACTAGATATTTGAATTTGCATGTTTTCTAACCAAACACTCTTACCAAAAATCAGTTAGATACATCTGAGACAAAAATTATAAGTAATTCCTATTGAAGCAACACTAACATTATTTTTTCCATGTTTTGAAGTACAACCTTAGGATCATATACCAAATACATCATAAACATAACTCCTCTAATTTAAAATATATATGAACTACTCAATTTTAGTTCTAAGTTGTATAGCTAATGTAGGTGTTTTGTTGGACATGAAGTACTCGTAAAAGGAAAACTATACACGTACAAATGATTTATTGGCATCCATAGTGCACCATATTTCTCCATTTGTCCTTCAAATCAACCTGATAAACTAAATTTGATTGACATTAAAATAAATAAAAAAGAAAAGACTAATACCTTTTAATTATACTTACTTCAGTTTTCTATTCAAATGTATAAGCATTAAATATTAGTTTTCAGTTTACTCTATCAAATAAGAAGAAAAAGTTAGGCAAAAATCATTAGGACCATAATATGGTGAGAGATCTGATTGTTAAGAGACGAGGAACTGGCCAAATATGTAAAAAACCTTTGTATAAAAAAATTAGACAATGAAAATTTATAGTGACATTTAGTTAAAACAAGTGCTATTCCATTCCTTAGAGTATCTTCTTCAAATTTAATGCATTTTTCTATCTTCTCCTTTTTGTGATGTTTTTTGGTTCATACTCCATCAATGAAGAAAGTTTCCTCCTCCTTGGATTAGGCAAACTAAATTTGCAAGCTATCTATTGAATCATCCTACTACAGAAAATAAGCAATAATTAATGTTAACTTGATTAAAGATAATTCCAAATAAATATGAGTACCACCAAAATTTTAAAAGGAACCTGAAGCGTGAAAATAAATTTTAAACAAGATTTAAACCTGTAAAATGAAGACACTCCTGAAGACAAAAAGTACAAGTACAGTAGCAGCACAATTTTGTTCCATTAAACTATTGTCTTTTAAGTTTCAAAAGGAATAAACCATAAGAACACAAAATATACAAAACACATTCAAGGTTACCTCGTGAATACAATCAATACTATTTGGTTCCATCAAGCTAGGGTGATGAGCATCACTTTGATGGACAATAGCTGTCTAATTAAGATTAGCGTCATTTGCATATGTACTCAGAAATATTATGCCATTTAATTTCTACGCTGATGTAGGAAGCATGCGATATTCATGTAATTTTCATTTTTGACCATCTTTAATTTTCATCAGTTACTTTTTCTATTTTTGATTTGTAATCAAATTTACACCATTTGATAATTATACATTTAAAATCAATTTCGATAAAACTATCCAAACAACATTAATAGATAACGATTACTTCTAATTTATTTTATACAAACATAAATCAATTGTATTAAATTTAATTATCTTAAAATCAATTTTCATAAATTCAAATTTCGCATAATTATTTTGACCAGGGCAAATCCAAACACACTTGGTGACACTCAAAATTTATTATCAAAAGTCAAATATCTATAGATATAAAAGTCTGCAAAATTTTTAGTGACACTCTCATTTAATGGCAACTATAAATGGAAGCTAAATATTTTTAGAAAGGCCAAATAATTATATTATTTAAAACATAAGTACAAGAAATGTTAGACAATATAACCAAACTAGCTACCGTGAAACATTTTCCTACAGTTACATTGAATGTCATTGTATACTGTGCTAATATTACAAATAATAGAAACTTTACCTATGGACTCTTTTGTTTTATCTGTAACTAAAACTTCAAATAATATAATTTTATTATATAAAATATAATAAATTTATAATTTCAATTAATATAATTTTATCATATAAAAATATAATAAATTTATAAATTTAATTTTAAAATAATTGAAAAACATTACCATTAAAATAAAAACGACTCATTTAAGATATTTTACAATGCATTTTGAACCATAACAAAGCTAAATAACTTAAATTAAACTATTATATCATTGCCTATTAAATAAATTCAAATAGTTCAACATAGAAAACTTGATGTCATATTATATTAATATAAACTAATTACAAAAGAAATCATATCCTTAAAATCTTACTAGATATTTGAATTTGCATGTTTTCTAACCAAACACTCTTACCAAAAATCAGTTAGATACATCTGAGACAAAAATTATAAGTAATTCCTATTGAAGCAACACTAACATTATTTTTTCCATGTTTTGAAGTACAACCTTAGGATCATATACCAAATACATCATAAACATAACTCCTCTAATTTAAAATATATATGAACTACTCAATTTTAGTTCTAAGTTGTATAGCTAATCTAGGTGTTTTGTTGGACATGAAGTACTCGTAAAAGGAAAACTATACACGTACAAATGATTTATTGGCATCCATAGTGCACCATATTTCTCCATTTGTCCTTCAAATCAACCTGATAAACTAAATTTGATTGACATTAAAATAAATAAAAAAGAAAAGACTAATACCTTTTAATTATACTTACTTCAGTTTTCTATTCAAATGTATAAGCATTAAATATTAGTTTTCAGTTTACTCTATCAAATAAGAAGAAAAAGTTAGGCAAAAATCATTAGGACCATAATATGGTGAGAGATCTGATTGTTAAGAGACGAGGAACTGACAAAATATGTAAAAAACCTTTGTATAAAAAAATTAGACAATGAAAATTTATAGTGACATTTAGTTAAAACAAGTGCTACTCCATTCCTTAGAGTATCTTCTTCAAATTTAATGCATTTTTCTATCTTCTCCTTTTTGTGATGTTTTTTGGTTCATACTCCATCAATGAAGAAAGTTTCCTCCTCCTTGGATTAGGCAAACTAAATTTGCAAGCTATCTATTGAATCATCCTACTACAGAAAATAAGCAATAATTAATGTTAACTTGATTAAAGATAATTCCAAATAAATATGAGTACCACCAAAATTTTAAAAGGAACCTGAATTTGCAAGCTATCTATTGAATCATCCTACTACAGAAAATAAGCAATAATTAATGTTAACTTGATTAAAGATAATTCCAAATAAATATGAGTACCACCAAAATTTTAAAAGGAACCTGAAGCGTGAAAATAAATTTTAAACAAGATTTAAACCTGTAAAATGAAGACACTCCTGAAGACAAAAAGTACAAGTACAGTAGCAGCACAATTTTGTTCCATTAAACTATTGTCTTTTAAGTTTCAAAAGGAATAAACCATAAGAACACAAAATATACAAAACACATTCAAGGTTACCTCGTGAATACAATCAATACTATTTGGTTCCATCAAGCTAGGGTGATGAGCATCACTTTGATGGACAATAGCTGTCTAATTAAGATTAGCGTCTTTTGCATATGTACTCAGAAATATTATGCCATTTAATTTCTACGCTGATGCAGGAAGCATGCGATATTCATGTAATTTTCATTTTTTACCATCTTTAATTTTCATCAGTTACTTTTTCTATTTTTGATTTGTAATCAAATTTACACCATTTGATAATTATACATTTAAAATCAATTTCGATAAAACTATCCAAACAACATTAATAGATAACGATTACTTCTAATTTATTTTATACAAACATAAATCAATTGTATTAAATTTAATTATCTTAAAATCAATTTTCATAAATTCAAATTTCGCATAATTATTTTGACCAGGGCAAATCCAAACACACTTGGTGACACTCAAAATTTATTATCAAAAGTCAAATATCTATAGATATAAAAGTCTGCAAAATTTTTAGTGACACTCTCATTTAATGGCAACTATAAATGGAAGCTAAATATTTTTAGAAAGGCCAAATAATTATATTATTTAAAACATAAGTACAAGAAATGTTAGACAATATAACCAAACTAGCTACCGTGAAACATTTTCCTACAGTTACATTGAATGTCATTGTATACTGTGCTAATATTACAAATAATAGAAACTTTACCTATGGACTCTTTTGTTTTATCTGTAACTAAAACTTCAAATAATATAATTTTATTATATAAAATATAATAAATTTATAATTTCAATTAATATAATTTTATCATATAAAAATATAATAAATTTATAAATTTAAATTTAAAATAATTGAAAAACATTACCATTAAAATAAAAACGACTCATTTAAGATATTTTACAATGCATTTTGAACCATAACAAAGCTAAATAACTTAAATTAAACTATTATATCATTGCCTATTAAATAAATTCAAATAGTTCAACATAGAAAACTTGATGTCATATTATATTAATATAAACTAATTACAAAAGAAATCATATCCTTAAAATCTTACTAGATATTTGAATTTGCATGTTTTCTAACCAAACACTCTTACCAAAAATCAGTTAGATACATCTGAGACAAAAATTATAAGTAATTCCTATTGAAGCAACACTAACATTATTTTTTCCATGTTTTGAAGTACAACCTTAGGATCATATACCAAATACATCATAAACATAACTCCTCTAATTTAAAATATATATGAACTACTCAATTTTAGTTCTAAGTTGTATAGCTAATGTAGGTGTTTTGTTGGACATGAAGTACTCGTAAAAGGAAAACTATACACGTACAAATGATTTATTGGCCTCCATAGTGCACCATATTTCTCCATTTGTCCTTCAAATCAACCTGATAAACTAAATTTGATTGACATTAAAATAAAATAAAAAGAAAAGACTAATACCTTTTAATTATACTTACTTCAGTTTTCTCTTCAAATGTATAAGCATTAAATATTAGTTTTCAGTTTACTCTATCAAATAAGAAGAAAAAGTTAGGCAAAAATCATTAGGACCATAATATGGTGAGAGATCTGATTGTTAAGAGACGAGGAACTGACCAAATATGTAAAAAACCTTTGTATAAAAAAATTAGACAATGAAAATTTATAGTGACATTTAGTTAAAACAAGTGCTACTCCATTCCTTAGAGTATCTTCTTGAAATTTAATGCATTTTTCTATCTTCTCCTTTTTGTGATGTTTTTTGGTTCATACTCCATCAATGAAGAAAGTATCCTCCTCCTTGGATTAGGAAAACTATATTTGCAAGCTATCTATTAAATCATCCTACTACAGAAAATAAGCAATAATTAATGTTAACTTGATTAAAGATAATTCCAAATAAATATGAGTACCACCAAAATTTTAAAAGGAACCTGAAGCGTGAAAATAAATTTTAAACAAGATTTAAACCTGTAAAATGAAGACACTCCTGAAGACAAAAAGTACAAGTACAGTAGCAGCACAATTTTATTCCATTAAACTATTGTCTTTTAAGTTTCAAAAGGAATAAACCATAAGAACACAAAATATACAAAACACATTCAAGGTTACCTCGTGAATACAATCAATACTATTTGGTTCCATCAAGCTAGGGTGATGAGCATCACTTTGATGGACAATAGCTGTCTAATTAAGATTAGCGTCATTTGCATATGTACTCAGAAATATTATGCCATTTAATTTCTACGATGATGCAGGAAGCATGCGATATTCATGTAATTTTCATTTTTTACCATCTTTAATTTTCATCAGTTACTTTTTCTATTTTTGATTTGTAATCAAATTTACACCATTTGATAATTATACATTTAAAATCAATTTCGATAAAACTATCCAAACAACATTAATAGATAACGATTACTTCTAATTTATTTTATACAAACATAAATCAATTGTATTAAATTTAATTATCTTAAAATCAATTTTCCTAAATTCAAATTTCGCATAATTATTTTGACCAGGGCAAATCCAAACACACTTGGTGACACTCAAAATTTATTATCAAAAGTCAAATATCTATAGATATAAAAGTCTGCAAAATTTTTAGTGACACTCTCATTTAATGGCAACTATAAAGGGAAGCTAAATATTTTTAGAAAGGCCAAATAATTATATTATTTAAAACACAAGTACAAGAAATGTTAGACAATATAACCAAACTAGCTACCGTGAAACATTTTCCTACAGTTACATTGAATGTCATTGTATACTGTGCTAATATTACAAATAATAGAAACTTTACCTATGGACTCTTTTGTTTTATCTGTAACTAAAACTTCAAATAATATAATTTTATTATATAAAATATAATAAATTTATAATTTCAATTAATATAATTTTATCATATAAAAATATAATAAATTTATAAATTTAATTTTAAAATAATTGAAAAACATTACCATTAAAATAAAAACGACTCATTTAAGATATTTTACAATGCATTTTGAACCATAACAAAGCTAAATAACTTAAATTAAACTATTATATCATTGCCTATTAAATAAATTCAAATAGTTCAACATAGAAAACTCGATGTCATATTATATTAATATAAACTAATTACAAAAGAAATCATATCCTTAAAATCTTACTAGATATTTGAATTTGCATGTTTTCTAACCAAACACTCTTACCAAAAATCAGTTAGATACATCTGAGACAAAAATTATAAGTAATTCCTATTGAAGCAACACTAACATTATTTTTTCCATGTTTTGAAGTACAACCTTAGGATCATATACCAAATACATCATAAACATAACTCCTCTAATTTAAAATATATATGAACTACTCAATTTTAGTTCTAAGTTGTATAGCTAATGTAGGTGTTTTGTTGGACATGAAGTACTCGTAAAAGGAAAACTATACACGTACAAATGATTTATTGGCATCCATAGTGCACCATATTTCTCCATTTGTCCTTCAAATCAACCTGATAAACTAAATTTGATTGACATTAAAATAAATAAAAAAGAAAAGACTAATACCTTTTAATTATACTTACTTCAGTTTTCTATTCAAATGTATAAGCATTAAATATTAGTTTTCAGTTTACTCTATCAAATAAGAAGAAAAAGTTAGGCAAAAATCATTAGGACCATAATATGGTGAGAGATCTGATTGTTAAGAGACGAGGAACTGACCAAATATGTAAAAAACCTTTGTATAAAAAAATTAGACAATGAAAATTTATAGTGACATTTAGTTAAAACAAGTGCTACTCCATTCCTTAGAGTATCTTCTTCAAATTTAATGCATTTTTCTATCTTCTCCTTTTTGTGATGTTTTTTGGTTCATACTCCATCAATGGAGAAAGTTTCCTCCTCCTTGGATTAGGCAAACTAAATTTGCAAGCTATCTATTGAATCATCCTACTACAGAAAATAAGCAATAATTAATGTTAACTTGATTAAAGATAATTCCAAATAAATATGAGTACCACCAAAATTTTAAAAGGAACCTGAAGCGTGAAAATAAATTTTAAACAAGATTTAAACCTGTAAAATGAAGACACTCCTGAAGACAAAAAGTACAAGTACAGTAGCAGCACAATTTTGTTCCATTAAACTATTGTCTTTTAAGTTTCAAAAGGAATAAACCATAAGAACACAAAATATACAAAACACATTCAAGGTTACCTCGTGAATACAATCAATACTATTTGGTTCCATCAAGCTAGGGTGATGAGCATCACTTTGATGGACAATAGCTGTCTAATTAAGATTAGCGTCATTTGCATATGTACTCAGAAATATTATGCCATTTAATTTCTACGCTGATGCAGGAAGCATGCGATATTCATGTAATTTTCATTTTTTACCATCTTTAATTTTCATCAGTTACTTTTTCTATTTTTGATTTGTAATCAAATTTACACCATTTGATAATTATACATTTAAAATCAATTTCGATAAAACTATCCAAACAACATTAATAGATAACGATTACTTCTAATTTATTTTATACAAGAGCAACTTCACAGCATTATGGAACTAATCCAACAATCCAAAGCCACTCCCAAAGCCAACTCCATCACCTCTTCACCCTTTGTGCTCAATTCCCACTCTCATTCTGATAATGGTAAGAACAACCACTTGTGGATCCTTGACACAGGAGCTACAGATCACATCACTTTTGACAAGTCTAATTTTATTTCATACAAAAGTATCGTGCCTATTAGTGTTAGTCTTCCTAATAGCTCACAAGTCATCACATCCATTTCTGGTAGTGTTGTTATTTCCTCCTCCTTGACCCTTCATAATGTCCTTTACATCCCTAGCTTTAGTGTCAATTTACTCTCCATAGCTAGACTTGCTCAAAGCAACGATTGTGTGGTGCATTTCACTGACAATTCCTGCAAAATTCTGCAGAAGTATTCCAAGGAAACGATTGGTACAACTAATCTTCAGCGAGGTCTTTATGTTCTGGACTCCTCACATCCCAGCCATGCCTGCCATTCTTCTACACATGATAACACTTCTCTTTGGCATCTAAGATTAGGCCATATTTCCAATATTGGTTTACAACATATGTCTAAATCTTTTCCTTTTATACCTTATAATTGTAATAATAAACTTCCTTGTGATTCTTGTCAATTTAGCAAACAAAAGAAGTTATCTTTTCCCAATAGTACTTCAAAATCTATGGCTCCATTTGAATTGATACATGCTGACCTATGGGGTACATTCTCTACTATATCCATGCTAGGTCATAAATATTTCTTGACTCTCGTTGATGATTTCAGCCGTTATACTTGGGTTATTTTTCTGAAAACTAAAACTGAAGTTCAGCAACACATAGTTCATTTCCTTGCCTATATAAAAAATCAATTCAATGCTGCTCTAAAATGTTTTCGGTCTGATAATGGGACTGAGGTCTTAGCTCTTTCCAGTCTGTTTATGTCCAAAGGAATAATACATCAAAAATCGTGTGTTTACACACCACAACAAAACGGTGTGGTTGAGCGCAAGCATCAGCACATTTTGAATGTGGCTAGAGCTCTATATTTTCCGTCTCAACTTCCACTCAATATGTGGAGTTTTTGTATTCAGCATGCTATTCATCTCATTAATAGACTTGTCACTCCTCTACTTAATTTCAAATGCCCATACGAAATGATGTATAAACAACCTCCCTCCTTAATTCACCTCAAAGTCTTTGGTTGTCTCAGCTATGCTGTATCCAATCACCAACACAAAACAAAATTTGATCAAAGAGCTCGAAAAACAGTTTTTCTTGGTTTTAAAGATGGAACAAAAGGATATATCTTGTATGATCTTCAAAACAATAGTATTTTTGTCTCTAGGAATGTTGTTTTTTATGAGCACACATTCCCTCTTAAAACTACTGAGTCTTGTGCAAAAGCAACAAAATTTTCCTCTACTTCTCCTACTCAGTTTTATACTGACACTGAATTGTCACATCATAGTCCTTCCACTACTGATATTTCTGCGTACCTTGATAATGGTACTTCCTCTCCTAGCTCACAGCCACAGTTCACTGATAGTGATACTTCACACACCTCCATTCAGCCAAACACGCATGTTAATCCTAGTTATCCCCTTTTATCCATTGAACAACAGGCCTCCCCTTTGTCTAGTGTGTCACCAAACTCTCCTTCTCCTTCCAGTTCTTTGTCTACTGGTCTCAGCAATGACTCTGCAGACATTTCCATAAACCAACCTGTTGACACCATAAACCTTCCTGTAGAAACAAATCACCTCCCTAGAAGATCAACTCGCATATCTCATCCTCCCACTTACCTCACAGACTTCCATTGTTATCACATTAACAATGATGAAAACAAATTCATATCTCAGCCCTTCAAACATCATCTTTACCCTCTTTCCTCTGTCATTTCTTATGATAAATGTTCTCCCTCATACAAGAATTTCTGCTGTTCCATCTCTTCTACCTCTGAGCCAAAAACTTACAAACAGGCCATTAAACAACAATATTGGATTGATGCCATGAATGCTGAACTTAGTGCTCTTGCAGAAAATCACACATGGATAGTGGTGGACTTACCTTCTGGTAAAGTACCTATTGGTTGCCGTTGGGTGTACAAAGTCAAGCACAAAGCAGATGGTTCCATTGAACGTTATAAAGCCAGATTGGTGGCCAAGGGTTATACTCAGATGGAAGGAATCGATTATTTCGACACTTTTTCGCCTGTAGCCAAGCTCACCACAGTCAGAGTTCTTCTCTCTCTTGCTTCCATAAAAGGTTGGCACTTAGAACAACTTGATGTGAATAATGCTTTTTTACATGGTGATTTATCTGAAGAAGTATACATGACATTACCTCCTGGATTGACTGGTTTTGCTCCTTCAAAGGTTTGTAAGTTTCAAAAATATCTCTATGGTCTTAAACAGGCCAGTCGACAATGGTACTCCAAATTATCTGCTTTTTTGATTTCTATTGGTTACACACAGTCTCATGCTGATTATTCCTTATATGTTAAACATAAGGACTCTGCATTCACAGCCCTTCTTGTATACGTAGATGATGTTGTCTTGACTGGGAACTCTCTAGCAGAGATTACCAAAGTCAAGGATCTCTTACATCAACAGTTCAAGATTAAAGACCTTGGACAGCTTCAATATTTTCTGGGTTTAGAGATTGCCCGGTCAGTAGAAGGTATTTTCCTGAACCAACGTAAATATACGTTGGAATTGTTGCAAGATGCTGGTGTTCTTGCTTCTAAACCTTCCCCGGTGCCATTTGATCCCAATATTAAGTTGTCTCTCACTGAAGGTGCGTTATTTGAGGATCCTTCTTCTTATAGGAGACTAATTGGGAGACTCATCTACCTAACAAATTCAAGGCCAGATATTTCGTATGCCGTTCAACACCTGAGTCAATTCATGTCAAAACCCCGTGCTCCGCATATGCAGGTTGCTACTCGTGTTCTTCGGTATCTTAAATCTGTCCCTGCTGCTGGCATTCTATTTTCTCCATCTAGTCAATTAAAATTACATGGTTTTTCTGACTCAGACTGGGCTCGCTGCCCCGACACAAGGAAATCCATCACCGGATATTGGGTTATGCTAGGATCTTCTTTGTTATGTTGGAAATCAAAGAAGCAGCATACAATTTCTAGATCGTCCACAGAAGCAGAGTATCGGGCTTTGGCTTCCCTTACATGTGAAATTCAATGGCTGCAGTTTTTGTTTCGTGACTTTCTCATTGAATTTCGGCAACCTGCTTCTGTCTTTTGTGATAGCAAATCTGCTATACATCTGGCCCATAATCCTACTTTTCATGAGAGGAGTAAACACATCGAGATAGATTATCATGTGGTTCGGGAGAGAATTCAATCCAAGCTTATTCACTTGCTGCCCATTTCAACTCACGACCAGCTCGCCGATATGCTTACAAAGCCACTCCATGCTCCTGCTCTTAAAAAGTCATTGGGCAAGTTAGGACTTTGCAACATCCATAGTCCAACTTGAGGGGGGCTGTTAATATAGTGTACTTTCCTCTAACTCCTTTACTTCAATGTATAGAGTATAGTTTATACTATACATAGTAGGTTTATACCTTTTAGTTACAATTCCACATCAGCACCTTACCTTTAGCTTACTATCACACATTTGTGATAAGATTCAGTCATTTTATTCTGTATATAAGTTCATTTGTAACCTATTGAGATAATCAATGAAGTATATGAAATCTATCCTTTAACTGATTCTGTTATTCAGTTAGTTTTCTGTTATTGGCTTCATCTTCTTCATGGAGTTTCATGGTATGTTTTACACCATTAACATGGTATCAGAGCTTTCAAAGCTCTGGTAGCCATCGCATTTTCTTATGGTAAAACTCTTCCATTTTCGCTTCGATTGCAGCTTTCTTGTTCCTCAGCTCTGGTTATTGCATACAATCGCTATTATTCATCTTCATCCTTGAGATTCGTTTCTTTTCTGCAATCGATCTTGTTTTTTTTTACCTTCTTCGATGGCGTTCCAGAATTTCACCAATTTTGCCACAAATTCATCCAATCCCTATTATCTGCACCCGAACGAGAATCCATCTCTCGTCCTTGTTACTCCTCTCCTAAATGATAAGAACTATCATACATGGGCAAGATCCATGCACATTGCTCTCATCTCGAAGAACAAGGAAAGATTCATCGACGGAACGCTTCCAAAACCACCTGTGTCTGATGTGCTCTATGCGCCTTGGATCAGATCCAACACTATGGTTTTAGCATGGATTCATCGATCTATCTCTGAGTCCATAGCGAAATCGGTTCTTTGGATTGAAAGTGCAGTTGGAGTGTGGCGAAACTTGCGAACTCGGTTCTCGCAAGGTGACATCTTCCGCATCTCTGATATTCAAGAGGAACTCTACAAATTTCGTCAAGGAAATCTTGATGTGTCTAATTACTTCACCAAGATGAAGGTGATGTGGGATGAATTGGAGGCTTATCGTCCTATTGCTGCCTGTACTTGTGCTATTCCATGCTCTTGTGGAGCTCTTTCTTCCTTTCGTGAATATCGAGAGCAAGATTATGTGACTAGATGGAGAAAATAGAATGCCAGCAACAGGGACAGATTTAAGATACCGAAGAACACGAGTAGCAGTCTGCATATGCGGAGCACGAGGTTTTGACATGAATTGACTCAGGTGTTGAACGACATACGAAATATCTGGCCTTGAATTTGTTAGGTAGATGAGTCTCCCAATTAGTCTCCTATAAGAAGAAGGATCCTCCAATAACGCACCTTCAGTGAGAGACAACTTAATATTGGGATCAAATGGCACCGGGGAAGGTTTAGAAGCAAGAACACCAACATCTTGCAACAATTCCAACATATATTTACGTTGGTTCAGGAAAAGACCTTCTACTGACCGGGCAATCTCTAAACCCAGAAAATATCGAAGTTGTCCAAGGTCTTTAATCTTGAACTGTTGATGTAAGAGATCCTTGACTTTGGTAATCTCTGCTAGAGAGTTCCCAAAGATTATGTGATCCTTGACTCACGTGGCCGCCATATGCAGCCAAGCCAATATTCTCACAATAAAACATTTAAAAGTTTTTTTTTTTTTAAGAAATCAATGGTAAAATAACATTTTTAAAATTTTGTTAAACATATTTTTAATGTTTTTTATTAAAAAAAAAAGAAACATTACAGATCCTTTAAAAATTGTAATTATTCAAAATTAAATTGTGGAAAAATGAACCTTTCAATTAACTTGTAGTTATACATGACAATGAATTTAATCAAATCTAACATAATATAATAATTAGAGCATCCACGTCCATCATATCTATTTGGGTTCTTTAGTGGAACCTACATAATTTTTTATATTATTTCACACTTTTCAATTTTTTAAACAACCCATCTACAATTCTCAAATATCCATTTAACTCATCAAAAAATCTAAAATGAGTCTCACATTTAAAACAAATCAATTACATTCTTACAATTTTATTTATTAATTTATTATCATGACCCACTTAATTGGAGTGTAGAAGCGTACTTTAGTATGATGACGTGTTTTAACTCAGGAACGTGAAAACAAGTGAAATATCTATTTATTATTGACACAATTTCTTTAATAAATGTGTAGAAACTCTCAAAGAACACTGATAATCATGCTCTTAATAATTAGTTCGTTAATTTAGTACATGGTCAAAAGAAGTTGAACTTAGACTAATATATAAATTCATTAATTAAATAAACTAAAACATAAGAATTTATGTTTAAATTTGTATATTTAAATGGGAGTCATCTAGACTAAGGTTCATTTGAATTCAGTTTGTATTTTCTTAAATTAATGAAGCATTTGTACCGTTGTCTTCTTTGGAGTTATCGAAAAAACTTTAATAGACTTTTCATGGGCTTGGCTTCCGTTCATATTACCATAGTTGAACTCGTGCTTGTACCTAACTTAAGGTTCATTCTATAAGGCAGCTAACACAATAAAACTAGTCAAGGGTTCTTACTACTATCATACGACTAATTGTTTGAGGAACAACTACGTACGGTTAAAGAGATTATCATATTCTAGATGTTGCTTTGTCTTCCTTAAATTAACGATCGTGGCATCAAATTTGCTTATTATTTCTCAAGCTTTTGCATTATAAATGTTATATTTCATACTATTTCATGCATAATTTGGGTGTAAAATTCAAACTTTAATAATTAATAGTATGAAGTCAAAGTATGTACCTTATGTCATGACTTTTGTTATAATTTGCATAAGGTACAGAGAGAATTGATTTTCTTTCTTTTGAGAAATTGTCAGTTCTACAATTATAAGAGGGGTTTTATTTTCATTTTTAACTAATAATATCTTATCTTATATTAATTTTAATATATATAAATTTAAGGTTTTCATTATGACAATTCTAATTACATGTTATTTAGATAGCTACTATAGCATCAATTCTAGACACATATTATATTGATAGCTATTCTAAATCAACTCTAATTATATTTTTTTAAATTTATTAGATATAAATAATTATTAATAATAATAATAATCATATAATATTCAACTAACACTATTAAAATAATAATAATAATAATAATAATAATAATAATAATAATAATAATAATAATAATAATAATAATAATAATAATAATAATAATAATAATAATATAATCAACTATCACTATTACAAAATATAAATAATAATAATAATAATAATAATAATAATAATAATAATAGTAATAATATAATCAACTATCACTATTACAAAATATAAATAATAATAATAATAATAATAATAATAATAATAATAATAATAATAATAATAATAATAATAATAATAATAATAATAATAATAATAATAATAAAAGAAATTATTTATGAATAATTGATTTATCTGCCTATAATGATATTGCAATGTTAAAGTTGTTATGGAATTTGTGAAACAAAAAAGCCAATCTTTAGCTGAGATGGATACATACTTACTATATATGAAGAATTAGAGTATCGTGGAGACAAAAATCAGATCTACCGGAACTTGGATCATGAAAAATGTGATGTGCAAAAAAGAGATGATAGCTAATATTTAAATTCTTTGGGATCACATGATCTACAAAGAAAAGTTTATTATGAAGGTTGTTTACAATGAATTCATGAAAACTTAGTCGGTTGTGCTCTGGCAGAACTTGTTGTTCAATAATCCTACCTGTTGTAGGTCTCTAATTACTTTATGGCTTGCTTGCCATAAAAATTGGCCACAAAGGATAGGCTTTATAAGCTTAGCATGATAAATGAAATTCATTGTTGTTTCTGTCAAGATGAAGAATCGATAAACCACAATTTTTTCAAATGTGCTGAATTCAAGCAAAAATGGGCTGAAATTTTAAGTTGGATTCAAGTGAATCATAATCCTAATAATTGGCATAAGGAACTATCTTAGATTGTGAGAAAAAACAAAGGTAAAAGCTGGACAAACACTCTAATTAAATTTGCTGCTACTAAGACAATATACACAGTTTGAAGGTATCGCAATGACAAGTGCTTTGGCAACCTGGCTGATCAAGAGAATACCATTAAACAAATTATTTACAATATAGTTTGTAGGGGCTGGTTTTGTAAGAAGTTAAAAGTCCATATTGCCAAACTTATATGTAATAGACTTCTCTTGTATTTTTGTTGTTTCTTAGGCTCGATCTTGAGCGATCGCCTTGTAGTGGTAATATTTATTTCGCCTTGTAGTGGTGATTAACTTGATATCAAAAGTTAATCCACCATTACATAGTTATGGTAATGACATACCATATTATATGATGATTTTGTATATTTTCATAATATTTATTGTTTTGTATAATGTGTTGTATGTGAATATTATATTACCTTATCATGGTTATCACAATAATGTAGCATTATGTTTCAGTTGGTTATGACAATTTACAGTAGAGTATGTTTGCTTGTGATTTGAATGCATATGCTTGGTTGTAGTGTTTAATATGTAGTCTCATTATGTGAAATATAATAAAGAATAATTGTAATAATATAAGTGTGTAACAACTGTAATTTGTATCATTATGTGTAGGTTTGAAAAATTGTTGAGCTCAATAGCATGATCAGTTATAATCCTAGAAAAATGACAATTATTTGAATATGCATTATGATGAAATTGGAATGTTGTGTAAGTTTGATCTTCAAGTGCAAGTCATGTTTGTTCATGCCTACTTATATGTTGAATTGGTATATGTTAAAGAAGTTCAGACCATGATAACTTAGATGTTTATACACTCTTAGTTAGTGTTGAGTTCATGGCATGAAAGGATAGGGAAAATGGGGCAAAATGCATGGTTTTATGATTGAAATTCGTGGAAAAAAATGAAATATGTAACAACCTTCTTACCGTAAAAAAACATTGTATAAAAAGATTAGACAATGAAAATTTATAGTGACATTTAGTTAAAACAAGTGCTACTCCATTCCTTCGAGTATCTTCTTCAAATTTAATGCATTTTTCTATCTTCTCTTTTTTGTGATGTTTTTTGGTTCATACTCCATCAATGAAGAAAGTTTCCTCCTCCTTGGATTAGGCAAACTAAATTTGCAAGCTATCTATTGAATCATCCTACTACAGAAAATAAGCAATAATTAATGTTAACTTGATTAAAGATAATTCCAAATAAATATGAGTACCACCAAAATTTTAAAAGGAACTTGAAGCGTGAAAATAAATTTTAAACAAGCTTTAAACCTGTAAAATGAAGACACTCCTGAAGACAAAAAGTACAAGCATAATAGCAGCACAATTTTGTTCCATTAAACTATTGTCTTTTAAGTTTCAAAAGGAATAAACCATAAGAACACAAAATATACAAAACACATTCAAGATACAATCAATACTATTTGGTTCCATCAAGCTAGAGTGATGAGCATCACTTTGATGGACAATAGCTGTCTAATTAAGATTAGCGTCATTTGCATATGTACTCAGAAATATTATGCCATTTAATTTCTACATTGATGCATGAAGCATGCGATATTCATGTAATTTTCATTTTTTACCATCTTTAATTTTCATCAGTTACTTTTTCTATTTTTGATTTGTAATCAAATTTACACCATTTTATAATTATACATTTAAAATCAATTTCGATAAAACTATCCAAACAACATTAATAGATGACGATTACTTCTAATTTATTTTATACAAACATAAATCAATTGTATTAAATTTAATTATCTTAAAATCAATTTTCCTAAATTCAAATTTCGCATAATTATTTTGACCAGGGCAAATCCAAACACACTTGGTGACACTGAAAATTTATTATCAAAAGTCAAATATCTATAGATATAAAAGTCTGCAAAATTTTTAGTGACACTCTCATTTAATGGCAACTATAAAGGGAAGCTAAATATTTTTAGAAAGGCCAAATAATTATATTATTTAAAACACAAGTACAAGAAATGTTAGACAATATAACCAAACTAGCTACCGTGAAACATTTTCCTACAGTTACATTGAATGTCATTGTATACTGTGCTAATATTACAAATAATAGAAACTTTACCTATGGACTCTTTTGTTTTATCTGTAACTAAAACTTCAAATAATATAATTTTATTATATAAAATATAATAAATTTATAATTTCAATTAATATAATTTTATCATATAAAAATATAATAAATTTATAAATTTAATTTTAAAATAATTGAAAAACATTACCATTAAAATAAAAACGACTCATTTAAGATATTTTACAATGCATTTTGAACCATAACAAAGCTAAATAACTTAAATTAAACTATTATATCATTGCCTATTAAATAAATTCAAATAGTTCAACATAGAAAACTCGATGTCATATTATATTAATATAAACTAATTACAAAAGAAATCATATCCTTAAAATCTTACTAGATATTTGAATTTGCATGTTTTCTAACCAAACACTCTTACCAAAAATCAGTTAGATACATCTGAGACAAAAATTATAAGTAATTCCTATTGAAGCAACACTAACATTATTTTTTCCATGTTTTGAAGTACAACCTTAGGATCATATACCAAATACATCATAAACATAACTCCTCTAATTTAAAATATATATGAACTACTCAATTTTAGTTCTAAGTTGTATAGCTAATGTAGGTCTTTTGTTGGACATGAAGTACTCGTAAAAGGAAAACTATACACGTACAAATGATTTATTGGCCTCCATAGTGCACCATATTTCTCCATTTGTCCTTCAAATCAACCTGATAAACTAAATTTGATTGACATTAAAATAAATAAAAAAGAAAAGACTAATACCTTTTAATTATACTTACTTCAGTTTTCTATTCAAATGTATAAGCATTAAATATTAGTTTTCAGTTTACTCTATCAAATAAGAAGAAAAAGTTAGGCAAAAATCATTAGGACCATAACATGGTGAGAGATCTGATTGTTAAGAGACGAGGAACTGACCAAATATGTAAAAAAACTTTGTAAAAAAAAAATTAGACAATGAAAATTTATAGTGACATTTAGTTAAAACAAGTGCTACTCCATTCCTTATAGTATCTTCTTCAAATTTAATGCATTTTTTCTATCTTCTCCTTTTTGTGATGTTTTTTGGTTCATACTCCATCAATGAAGAAAGTTTCCTCCTCCTTGGATTAGGCAAACTAAATTTGCAAGCTATCTATTGAATCATCCTACTACAGAAAATAAGCAATAATTAACGTTAACTTGATTAAAGATAATTCCAAATAAATATGAGTACCACCAAAATTTTAAAAGGAACCTGAAGCGTGAAAATAAATTTTAAACAAGATTTAAACCTGTAAAATGAAGACACTCCTGAGTAGCACTTGTTTTAACTAAATGTCACTATAAATTTTCATTGTCTAATTTTTTTATACAAAGGTTTTTTACATATTTGGTCAGTTCCTCCTCTCTTAACAATCAGATCTCTCACCATGTTATGGTCCTAATGATTTTTGCCTAACTTTTTCTTCTTATTTGATAGAGTAAACTGAAAACTAATATTTAATGCTTATACATTTGAATAGAAAACTGAAGTAAGTATAATTAAAAGGTATTAGTCTTTTCTTTTTATTTTATTTTAATGTCAATCAAATTTAGTTTATCAGGTTGATTTGAAGGACAAATGGAGAAATATGGTGCACTATGGAGGCCAATAAATCATTTGTACGTGTATAGTTTTCCTTTTACGAGTACTTCATGTCCAACAAAACACCTACATTAGCCATACAACTTAGAACTAAAATTGAGTAGTTCATATATATTTTAAATTAGAGGAGTTATGTTTATGATGTATTTGGTATATGATCCTAAGGTTGTACTTAAAAACATGGAAAAAATAATGTTAGTGTTGTTTCAATAGGAATTACTTATAATTTTTGTCTCAGATGTATCTAACTGGTTTTTGGTAAGAGTGTTTTTGTTAGAAAACATGCAAATTCAAATATCTAGTAAGATTTTAAGGATATGATTTATTTTGTAATTAGTTTATATTAATATAATATGAGATCAAGTTTTCTATGTTGAACTATTTGAATTTATTTAATAGACAATGATATAATAGTTTAATTTAAGTTATTTAGCTTTGTTATGGTTCAAAATGTATTGTAAAATATCTTAAATGAGTTATTTTTATTTTAATGGTAATGTTTCTCAATTATTTTAAAATTAAATTTATAAATTTATTATATTTTTATATGATAAAATTATATTAATTGAAATTATAAATTTATTATATTTTATATAATAAAATTATATTAATTGAAGTTTTCATTACAGATAAAACAAAAGAGTCCATAGGTAAAGTTTCTATTATTTGTAATATTAGCATAGTATACAATGACATTCAATGTAACTCTAGGAAAATGTTTCACGGTAGCTAGTTTGGTTATATTGTCAAACATTTCTTGTACTTGTGTTTTAAATAATATAATTATTTGGCTTTTCTAAAAATATTTAGCTTCCCTTTATAGTTGACATTAAATGAGAGTGTCACTAAAAATTTTGCAGACTTTTATATCTATAGATATTTGACTTTTGATAATAAATTTTGAGTGTCACCAAGTGTGTTTGTATTTGCCCTGGTCAAAATAATTATGCGAAATTTGAATTTAGGAAAATTGATTTTAAGATAATTAAATTTAATAGAATTGATTTATGTTTGTATAAAATAAATTAGAAGTAATCGTCACCTGTTAATGTTATTTGGATAGTTTTATCGAAATTGATTTTAAATGTATAATTATAAAATGGTGTAAATTTGATTACAAATCAAAAATAGAAAATGTAACTGATGAAAATTAAAGATGGTAAAAAATGAAAATTACATGAATATCGCATGCTTCATGCATTAGCGTAGAAATTAAATGGCATAATATTTCTGAGTACATATACAAACATAAATCAATTCTATTAAATTTAATTATCTTAAAATCAATTTTCCTAAATTCAAATTTCGCATAATTATTTTGACTAGGGCAAATCCAAACACACTTGGTGACACTCAAAATTTATTATCAAAAGTCAAATATCTATAGATATAAAAGTCTGCAAAATTTGTAGTGACTCTCTCATTTAATGTCAACTATAAAGGGAAGCTAAATATTTTTAGAAAAGCCAAATAATTATATTATTTAAAACACAAGTACAAGAAATGTTTGACAATATAACCAAACTAGCTACCGTGAAACATTTTCCTACAGTTACATTGAATGTCATTGTATACTATGCTAATATTACAAATAATAGAAACTTTACCTATGGACTCTTTTGTTTTATCTGTAATTAAAACTTCAATTAATATAATTTTATTATATAAAATATAATAAATTTATAATTTCAATTAATATAATTTTATCATATAAAAATATAATAAATTTATAAATTTAATTTTAAAATAATTGAGAAACATTACCATTAAAATAAAAACGACTCATTTAAGATATTTTACAATACATTTTGAACCATAACAAAGCTAAATAACATAAATTAAACTATTATATCATTGTCTATTAAATAAATTCAAATAGTTCAACATAGAAAACTTGATCTCATATTATATTAATATAAACTAATTACAAAATAAATCACATCCTTAAAATCTTACTAGATATTTGAATTTGCATGTTTTCTAACAAAAACACTCTTACCAAAAATCAGTTAGATGCATCTGAGACAAAAATTATAAGTAATTCCTATTGAAGCAACACTAACATTATTTTTTCCATGTTTTTAAGTACAACCATATAATCATATACCAAATACATCATAAACATAACTCCTCTAATTTAAAATTTATATGAACTACTCAATTTTAGTTCTAAGTTGTATAGCTAATGTAGGTCTTTTGTTGGACATGAACTACTCGTAAAAGAAAAACTATACACGTACAAATGATTTATTGGCCTCCATAGTGCACTATATTTCTCCATTTGTCCTTCAAATCAACCTGATAAACTAAATTTGATTGACATTAAAATAAATAAAAAAGAAAAGACTAATACCTTTTAATTATACTTACTTCAGTTTTCTATTCAAATGTATAAGCATTAAATATTAGTTTTCAGTTTACTCTATCAAATAAGAAGAAAAAGTTAGGCAAAAATCATTAGGACCATAACATGGTGAGAGATCTGATTGTTAAGAGACGAGGAACTGACCAAATATGTAAAAAAACTTTGTAAAAAAAAAATTAGACAATGAAAATTTATAGTGACATTTAGTTAAAACAAGTGCTACTCCATTCCTTATAGTATCTTCTTCAAATTTAATGCATTTTTTCTATCTTCTCCTTTTTGTGATGTTCTTTGGTTCATACTCCATCAATGAAGAAAGTTTCCTCCTCCTTGGATTAGGCAAACTAAATTTGCAAGCTATCTATTGAATCATCCTACTACAGAAAATAAGCAATAATTAACGTTAACTTGATTAAAGATAATTCCAAATAAATATGAGTACCACCAAAATTTTAAAAGGAACCTGAAGCGTGAAAATAAATTTTAAACAAGATTTAAACCTGTAAAATGAAGACACTCCTGAAGACAAAAAGTACAAGCAAAGTAGCAGCACAATTTTGTTCCATTAAACTATTGTCTTTTAACTTTCAAAAGGAATAAACCATAAGAACACAAAATATACAAAACACATTCAAGGTTACCTCATGAATACAATCAATACTATGTGGTTCCATCAAGCTAGGGTGATTTGCATCACTTTGATGGACAATAGCTGTCTAATTAAGATTAGCGTCATTTGCATATGTACTCAGAATTATTATGCCATTTAATTTCTACGCTAATGCATGAAGCATGCGATATTCATGTAATTTTCATTTTTTACCATCTTTAATTTTCATCAGTTACATTTTCTATTTTTGATTTGTAATCAAATTTACACCATTTTATAATTATACATTTAAAATCAATTTCGATAAAACTATCCAAATAACATTAACAGATGACGATTACTTCTAATTTATTTTATACAAACATAAATCAATTCTATTAAATTTAATTATCTTAAAATCAATTTTCCTAAATTCAAATTTCGCATAATTATTTTGACCAGGGCAAATACAAACACACTTGGTGACACTCAAAATTTATTATCAAAAGTCAAATATCTATAGATATAAAAGTCTGCAAAATTTTTAGTGACACTCTCATTTAATGTCAACTATAAAGGGAAGCTAAATATTTTTAGAAAAGCCAAATAATTATATTATTTAAAACACAAGTACAAGAAATGTTTGACAATATAACCAAACTAGCTACCGTGAAACATTTTCCCACAGTTACATTGAATGTCATTGTATACTATGCTAATATTACAAATAATAGAAACTTTACCTATGGACTCTTTTGTTTTATCTGTAATGAAAACTTCAATTAATATAATTTTATTATATAAAATATAATAAATTTATAATTTCAATTAATATAATTTTATCATATAAAAATATAATAAATTTATAAATTTAATTTTAAAATAATTGAGAAACATTACCATTAAAATAAAAATAACTCATTTAAGATATTTTACAATACATTTTGAACCATAACAAAGCTAAATAACTTAAATTAAACTATTATATAATTGTCTATTAAATAAATTCAAATAGTTCAACATAGAAAACTTGATCTCATATTATATTAATATAAACTAATTACAAAATAAATCACATCCTTAAAATCTTACTAGATATTTGAATTTGCATGTTTTCTAACAAAAACACTCTTACCAAAAACCAGTTAGATACATCTGAGACAAAAATTATAAGTAATTCCTATTGAAACAACACTAACATTATTTTTTCCATGTTTTTAAGTACAACCTTAGGATCATATACCAAATACATCATAAACATAACTCCTCTAATTTAAAATATATATGAACTACTCAATTTTAGTTCTAAGTTGTATGGCTAATGTAGGTGTTTTGTTGGACATGAAGTACTCGTAACAGGAAAACTATACACGTACAAATGATTTATTGGCCTCCATAGTGCACCATATTTCTCCATTTGTCCTTCAAATCAACCTGATAAACTAAATTTGATTGACATTAAAATAAAATAAAAAGAAAAGACTAATACCTTTTAATTATACTTACTTCAGTTTTCTATTCAAATGTATAAGCATTAAATATTAGTTTTCAGTTTACTCAATCAAATAAGAAGAAAAAGTTAGGCAAAAATCATTAGGACCATAACATGGTGAGAGATCTGATTGTTAAGAGACGAGGAACTGACCAAATATGTAAAAAACCTCTGTATAAAAAAATTAGACAATGAAAATTTATAGTGACATTTAGTTAAAACAAGTGCTACTCCATTCCTTCGAGTATCTTCTTCAAATTTAATGCATTTTTCTATCTTCTCTTTTTTGTGATGTTTTTTGGTTCATACTCCATCAATGAAGAAAGTATCCTCCTCCTTGGATTAGGAAAACTATATTTGCAAGCTATCTATTAAATCATCCTACTACAGAAAATAAGCAATAATTAATGTTAACTTGATTAAAGATAATTCCAAATAAATATGAGTACCACCAAAATTTTAAAAGGAACCTGAAGCGTGAAAATAAATTTTAAACAAGATTTAAACCTGTAAAATGAAGACACTCCTGAAGACAAAAAGTACAAGTACAGTAGCAGCACAATTTTATTCCATTAAACTATTGTCTTTTAAGTTTCAAAAGGAATAAACCATAAGAACACAAAATATACAAAACACATTCAAGGTTACCTCGTGAATACAATCAATACTATTTGGTTCCATCAAGCTAGGGTGATGAGCATCACTTTGATGGACAATAGCTGTCTAATTAAGATTAGCGTCATTTGCATATGTACTCAGAAATATTATGCCATTTAATTTCTACGATGATGCAGGAAGCATGCGATATTCATGTAATTTTCATTTTTTACCATCTTTAATTTTCATCAGTTACTTTTTCTATTTTTGATTTGTAATCAAATTTACACCATTTGATAATTATACATTTAAAATCAATTTCGATAAAACTATCCAAACAACATTAATAGATAACGATTACTTCTAATTTATTTTATACAAACATAAATCAATTGTATTAAATTTAATTATCTTAAAATCAATTTTCCTAAATTCAAATTTCGCATAATTATTTTGACCAGGGCAAATCCAAACACACTTGGTCACACTCAAAATTTATTATCAAAAGTCAAATATCTATAGATATAAAAGTCTGCAAAATTTTTAGTGACACTCTCATTTAATGGCAACTATAAAGGGAAGCTAAATATTTTTAGAAAGGCCAAATAATTATATTATTTAAAACACAAGTACAAGAAATGTTAGACAATATAACCAAACTAGCTACCGTGAAACATTTTCCTACAGTTACATTGAATGTCATTGTATACTGTGCTAATATTACAAATAATAGAAACTTTACCTATGGACTCTTTTGTTTTATCTGTAACTAAAACTTCAAATAATATAATTTTATTATATAAAATATAATAAATTTATAATTTCAATTAATATAATTTTATCATATAAAAATATAATAAATTTATAAATTTAATTTTAAAATAATTGAAAAACATTACCATTAAAATAAAAACGACTCATTTAAGATATTTTACAATGCATTTTGAACCATAACAAAGCTAAATAACATAAATTAAACTATTATATCATTGCCTATTAAATAAATTCAAATAGTTCAACATAGAAAACTCGATGTCATATTATATTAATATAAACTAATTACAAAATAAATCACATCCTTAAAATCTTACTAGATATTTGAATTTGCATGTTTTCTAACAAAAACACTCTTACCAAAAATCAGTTAGATGCATCTGAGACAAAAATTATAAGTAATTCCTATTGAAGCAACACTAACATTATTTTTTCCATGTTTTTAAGTACAACCATATAATCATATACCAAATACATCATAAACATAACTCCTCTAATTTAAAATTTATATGAACTACTCAATTTTAGTTCTAAGTTGTATAGCTAATGTAGGTCTTTTGTTGGACATGAACTACTCGTAAAAGAAAAACTATACACGTACAAATGATTTATTGGCCTCCATAGTGCACTATATTTCTCCATTTGTCCTTCAAATCAACCTGATAAACTAAATTTGATTGACATTAAAATAAATAAAAAAGAAAAGACTAATACCTTTTAATTATACTTACTTCAGTTTTCTATTCAAATGTATAAGCATTAAATATTAGTTTTCAGTTTACTCTATCAAATAAGAAGAAAAAGTTAGGCAAAAATCATTAGGACCATAACATGGTGAGAGATCTGATTGTTAAGAGACGAGGAACTGACCAAATATGTAAAAAAACTTTGTAAAAAAAAAATTAGACAATGAAAATTTATAGTGACATTTAGTTAAAACAAGTGCTACTCCATTCCTTATAGTATCTTCTTCAAATTTAATGCATTTTTTCTATCTTCTCCTTTTTGTGATGTTCTTTGGTTCATACTCCATCAATGAAGAAAGTTTCCTCCTCCTTGGATTAGGCAAACTAAATTTGCAAGCTATCTATTGAATCATCCTACTACAGAAAATAAGCAATAATTAACGTTAACTTGATTAAAGATAATTCCAAATAAATATGAGTACCACCAAAATTTTAAAAGGAACCTGAAGCGTGAAAATAAATTTTAAACAAGATTTAAACCTGTAAAATGAAGACACTCCTGAAGACAAAAAGTACAAGCAAAGTAGCAGCACAATTTTGTTCCATTAAACTATTGTCTTTTAACTTTCAAAAGGAATAAACCATAAGAACACAAAATATACAAAACACATTCAAGGTTACCTCATGAATACAATCAATACTATGTGGTTCCATCAAGCTAGGGTGATTTGCATCACTTTGATGGACAATAGCTGTCTAATTAAGATTAGCGTCATTTGCATATGTACTCAGAATTATTATGCCATTTAATTTCTACGCTAATGCATGAAGCATGCGATATTCATGTAATTTTCATTTTTTACCATCTTTAATTTTCATCAGTTACATTTTCTATTTTTGATTTGTAATCAAATTTACACCATTTTATAATTATACATTTAAAATCAATTTCGATAAAACTATCCAAATAACATTAACAGATGACGATTACTTCTAATTTATTTTATACAAACATAAATCAATTCTATTAAATTTAATTATCTTAAAATCAATTTTCCTAAATTCAAATTTCGCATAATTATTTTGACCAGGGCAAATACAAACACACTTGGTGACACTCAAAATTTATTATCAAAAGTCAAATATCTATAGATATAAAAGTCTGCAAAATTTTTAGTGACACTCTCATTTAATGTCAACTATAAAGGGAAGCTAAATATTTTTAGAAAAGCCAAATAATTATATTATTTAAAACACAAGTACAAGAAATGTTTGACAATATAACCAAACTAGCTACCGTGAAACATTTTCCCACAGTTACATTGAATGTCATTGTATACTATGCTAATATTACAAATAATAGAAACTTTACCTATGGACTCTTTTGTTTTATCTGTAATGAAAACTTCAATTAATATAATTTTATTATATAAAATATAATAAATTTATAATTTCAATTAATATAATTTTATCATATAAAAATATAATAAATTTATAAATTTAATTTTAAAATAATTGAGAAACATTACCATTAAAATAAAAATAACTCATTTAAGATATTTTACAATACATTTTGAACCATAACAAAGCTAAATAACTTAAATTAAACTATTATATAATTGTCTATTAAATAAATTCAAATAGTTCAACATAGAAAACTTGATCTCATATTATATTAATATAAACTAATTACAAAATAAATCACATCCTTAAAATCTTACTAGATATTTGAATTTGCATGTTTTCTAACAAAAACACTCTTACCAAAAACCAGTTAGATACATCTGAGACAAAAATTATAAGTAATTCCTATTGAAACAACACTAACATTATTTTTTCCATGTTTTTAAGTACAACCTTAGGATCATATACCAAATACATCATAAACATAACTCCTCTAATTTAAAATATATATGAACTACTCAATTTTAGTTCTAAGTTGTATGGCTAATGTAGGTGTTTTGTTGGACATGAAGTACTCGTAACAGGAAAACTATACACGTACAAATGATTTATTGGCCTCCATAGTGCACCATATTTCTCCATTTGTCCTTCAAATCAACCTGATAAACTAAATTTGATTGACATTAAAATAAAATAAAAAGAAAAGACTAATACCTTTTAATTATACTTACTTCAGTTTTCTATTCAAATGTATAAGCATTAAATATTAGTTTTCAGTTTACTCAATCAAATAAGAAGAAAAAGTTAGGCAAAAATCATTAGGACCATAACATGGTGAGAGATCTGATTGTTAAGAGACGAGGAACTGACCAAATATGTAAAAAACCTCTGTATAAAAAAATTAGACAATGAAAATTTATAGTGACATTTAGTTAAAACAAGTGCTACTCCATTCCTTCGAGTATCTTCTTCAAATTTAATGCATTTTTCTATCTTCTCTTTTTTGTGATGTTTTTTGGTTCATACTCCATCAATGAAGAAAGTATCCTCCTCCTTGGATTAGGAAAACTATATTTGCAAGCTATCTATTAAATCATCCTACTACAGAAAATAAGCAATAATTAATGTTAACTTGATTAAAGATAATTCCAAATAAATATGAGTACCACCAAAATTTTAAAAGGAACCTGAAGCGTGAAAATAAATTTTAAACAAGATTTAAACCTGTAAAATGAAGACACTCCTGAAGACAAAAAGTACAAGTACAGTAGCAGCACAATTTTATTCCATTAAACTATTGTCTTTTAAGTTTCAAAAGGAATAAACCATAAGAACACAAAATATACAAAACACATTCAAGGTTACCTCGTGAATACAATCAATACTATTTGGTTCCATCAAGCTAGGGTGATGAGCATCACTTTGATGGACAATAGCTGTCTAATTAAGATTAGCGTCATTTGCATATGTACTCAGAAATATTATGCCATTTAATTTCTACGATGATGCAGGAAGCATGCGATATTCATGTAATTTTCATTTTTTACCATCTTTAATTTTCATCAGTTACTTTTTCTATTTTTGATTTGTAATCAAATTTACACCATTTGATAATTATACATTTAAAATCAATTTCGATAAAACTATCCAAACAACATTAATAGATAACGATTACTTCTAATTTATTTTATACAAACATAAATCAATTGTATTAAATTTAATTATCTTAAAATCAATTTTCCTAAATTCAAATTTCGCATAATTATTTTGACCAGGGCAAATCCAAACACACTTGGTCACACTCAAAATTTATTATCAAAAGTCAAATATCTATAGATATAAAAGTCTGCAAAATTTTTAGTGACACTCTCATTTAATGGCAACTATAAAGGGAAGCTAAATATTTTTAGAAAGGCCAAATAATTATATTATTTAAAACACAAGTACAAGAAATGTTAGACAATATAACCAAACTAGCTACCGTGAAACATTTTCCTACAGTTACATTGAATGTCATTGTATACTGTGCTAATATTACAAATAATAGAAACTTTACCTATGGACTCTTTTGTTTTATCTGTAACTAAAACTTCAAATAATATAATTTTATTATATAAAATATAATAAATTTATAATTTCAATTAATATAATTTTATCATATAAAAATATAATAAATTTATAAATTTAATTTTAAAATAATTGAAAAACATTACCATTAAAATAAAAACGACTCATTTAAGATATTTTACAATGCATTTTGAACCATAACAAAGCTAAATAACATAAATTAAACTATTATATCATTGCCTATTAAATAAATTCAAATAGTTCAACATAGAAAACTCGATGTCATATTATATTAATATAAACTAATTACAAAATAAATCACATCCTTAAAATCTTACTAGATATTTGAATTTGCATGTTTTCTAACAAAAACACTCTTACCAAAAATCAGTTAGATGCATCTGAGACAAAAATTATAAGTAATTCCTATTGAAGCAACACTAACATTATTTTTTCCATGTTTTTAAGTACAACCATATAATCATATACCAAATACATCATAAACATAACTCCTCTAATTTAAAATTTATATGAACTACTCAATTTTAGTTCTAAGTTGTATAGCTAATGTAGGTCTTTTGTTGGACATGAACTACTCGTAAAAGAAAAACTATACACGTACAAATGATTTATTGGCCTCCATAGTGCACTATATTTCTCCATTTGTCCTTCAAATCAACCTGATAAACTAAATTTGATTGACATTAAAATAAATAAAAAAGAAAAGACTAATACCTTTTAATTATACTTACTTCAGTTTTCTATTCAAATGTATAAGCATTAAATATTAGTTTTCAGTTTACTCTATCAAATAAGAAGAAAAAGTTAGGCAAAAATCATTAGGACCATAACATGGTGAGAGATCTGATTGTTAAGAGACGAGGAACTGACCAAATATGTAAAAAAACTTTGTAAAAAAAAAATTAGACAATGAAAATTTATAGTGACATTTAGTTAAAACAAGTGCTACTCCATTCCTTATAGTATCTTCTTCAAATTTAATGCATTTTTTCTATCTTCTCCTTTTTGTGATGTTCTTTGGTTCATACTCCATCAATGAAGAAAGTTTCCTCCTCCTTGGATTAGGCAAACTAAATTTGCAAGCTATCTATTGAATCATCCTACTACAGAAAATAAGCAATAATTAACGTTAACTTGATTAAAGATAATTCCAAATAAATATGAGTACCACCAAAATTTTAAAAGGAACCTGAAGCGTGAAAATAAATTTTAAACAAGATTTAAACCTGTAAAATGAAGACACTCCTGAAGACAAAAAGTACAAGCATAGTAGCAGCACAATTTTGTTCCATTAAACTATTGTCTTTTAACTTTCAAAAGGAATAAACCATAAGAACACAAAATATACAAAACACATTCAAGGTTACCTCATGAATACAATCAATACTATGTGGTTCCATCAAGCTAGGGTGATTTGCATCACTTTGATGGACAATAGCTGTCTAATTAAGATTAGCGTCATTTGCATATGTACTCAGAAATATTATGCCATTTAATTTCTACGCTTATGCATGAAGCATGCGATATTCATGTAATTTTCATTTTTTACCATCTTTAATTTTCATCAGTTACATTTTCTATTTTTGATTTGTAATCAAATTTACACCATTTTATAATTATACATTTAAAATCAATTTCGATAAAACTATCCAAATAACATTAACAGATGACGATTACTTCTAATTTATTTTATACAAACATAAATCAATTCTATTAAATTTAATTATCTTAAAATCAATTTTCCTAAATTCAAATTTCGCATAATTATTTTGACCAGGGCAAATACAAACACACTTGGTGACACTCAAAATTTATTATCAAAAGTCAAATATCTATAGATATAAAAGTCTGCAAAATTTTTAGTGACACTCTCATTTAATGTCAACTATAAAGGGAAGCTAAATATTTTTAGAAAAGCCAAATAATTATATTATTTAAAACACAAGTACAAGAAATGTTTGACAATATAACCAAACTAGCTACCGTGAAACATTTTCCCACAGTTACATTGAATGTCATTGTATACTATGCTAATATTACAAATAATAGAAACTTTACCTATGGACTCTTTTGTTTTATCTGTAATGAAAACTTCAATTAATATAATTTTATTATATAAAATATAATAAATTTATAATTTCAATTAATATAATTTTATCATATAAAAATATAATAAATTTATAAATTTAATTTTAAAATAATTGAGAAACATTACCATTAAAATAAAAATAACTCATTTAAGATATTTTACAATACATTTTGAACCATAACAAAGCTAAATAACTTAAATTAAACTATTATATAATTGTCTATTAAATAAATTCAAATAGTTCAACATAGAAAACTTGATCTCATATTATATTAATATAAACTAATTACAAAATAAATCACATCCTTAAAATCTTACTAGATATTTGAATTTGCATGTTTTCTAACAAAAACACTCTTACCAAAAACCAGTTAGATACATCTGAGACAAAAATTATAAGTAATTCCTATTGAAACAACACTAACATTATTTTTTCCATGTTTTTAAGTACAACCTTAGGATCATATACCAAATACATCATAAACATAACTCCTCTAATTTAAAATATATATGAACTACTCAATTTTAGTTCTAAGTTGTATGGCTAATGTAGGTGTTTTGTTGGACATGAAGTACTCGTAACAGGAAAACTATACACGTACAAATGATTTATTGGCCTCCATAGTGCACCATATTTCTCCATTTGTCCTTCAAATCAACCTGATAAACTAAATTTTATTGACATTAAAATAAAATAAAAAGAAAAGACTAATACCTTTTAATTATACTTACTTCAGTTTTCTATTCAAATGTATAAGCATTAAATATTAGTTTTCAGTTTACTCAATCAAATAAGAAGAAAAAGTTAGGCAAAAATCATTAGGACCATAACATGGTGAGAGATCTGATTGTTAAGAGACGAGGAACTGACCAAATATGTAAAAAACCTCTGTATAAAAAAATTAGACAATGAAAATTTATAGTGACATTTAGTTAAAACAAGTGCTACTCCATTCCTTCGAGTATCTTCTTCAAATTTAATGCATTTTTCTATCTTCTCTTTTTTGTGATGTTTTTTGGTTCATACTCCATCAATGAAGAAAGTATCCTCCTCCTTGGATTAGGAAAACTATATTTGCAAGCTATCTATTAAATCATCCTACTACAGAAAATAAGCAATAATTAATGTTAACTTGATTAAAGATAATTCCAAATAAATATGAGTACCACCAAAATTTTAAAAGGAACCTGAAGCGTGAAAATAAATTTTAAACAAGATTTAAACCTGTAAAATGAAGACACTCCTGAAGACAAAAAGTACAAGTACAGTAGCAGCACAATTTTATTCCATTAAACTATTGTCTTTTAAGTTTCAAAAGGAATAAACCATAAGAACACAAAATATACAAAACACATTCAAGGTTACCTCGTGAATACAATCAATACTATTTGGTTCCATCAAGCTAGGGTGATGAGCATCACTTTGATGGACAATAGCTGTCTAATTAAGATTAGCGTCATTTGCATATGTACTCAGAAATATTATGCCATTTAATTTCTACGATGATGCAGGAAGCATGCGATATTCATGTAATTTTCATTTTTTACCATCTTTAATTTTCATCAGTTACTTTTTCTATTTTTGATTTGTAATCAAATTTACACCATTTGATAATTATACATTTAAAATCAATTTCGATAAAACTATCCAAACAACATTAATAGATAACGATTACTTCTAATTTATTTTATACAAACATAAATCAATTGTATTAAATTTAATTATCTTAAAATCAATTTTCCTAAATTCAAATTTCGCATAATTATTTTGACCAGGGCAAATCCAAACACACTTGGTCACACTCAAAATTTATTATCAAAAGTCAAATATCTATAGATATAAAAGTCTGCAAAATTTTTAGTGACACTCTCATTTAATGGCAACTATAAAGGGAAGCTAAATATTTTTAGAAAGGCCAAATAATTATATTATTTAAAACACAAGTACAAGAAATGTTAGACAATATAACCAAACTAGCTACCGTGAAACATTTTCCTACAGTTACATTGAATGTCATTGTATACTGTGCTAATATTACAAATAATAGAAACTTTACCTATGGACTCTTTTGTTTTATCTGTAACTAAAACTTCAAATAATATAATTTTATTATATAAAATATAATAAATTTATAATTTCAATTAATATAATTTTATCATATAAAAATATAATAAATTTATAAATTTAATTTTAAAATAATTGAAAAACATTACCATTAAAATAAAAACGACTCATTTAAGATATTTTACAATGCATTTTGAACCATAACAAAGCTAAATAACTTAAATTAAACTATTATATCATTGCCTATTAAATAAATTCAAATAGTTCAACATAGAAAACTCGATGTCATATTATATTAATATAAACTAATTACAAAAGAAATCATATCCTTAAAATCTTACTAGATATTTGAATTTGCATGTTTTCTAACCAAACACTCTTACCAAAAATCAGTTAGATACATCTGAGACAAAAATTATAAGTAATTCCTATTGAAGCAACACTAACATTATTTTTTCCATGTTTTGAAGTACAACCATATAATCATATACCAAATACATCATAAACATAACTCCTCTAATTTAAAATATATATGAACTACTCAATTTTAGTTCTAAGTTGTATAGCTAATGTAGGTGTTTTGTTGGACATGAAGTACTCGTAACAGGAAAACTATACACGTACAAATGATTTATTGGCCTCCATAGTGCACCATATTTCTCCATTTGTCCTTCAAATCAACCTGATAAACTAAATTTGATTGACATTAAAATAAAATAAAAAGAAAAGACTAATACCTTTTAATCATACTTACTTCAGTTTTCTATTCAAATGTATAAGCATTAAATATTAGTTTTCAGTTTACTCTATCAAATAAGAAGAAAAAGTTAGGCAAAAATCATTAGGACCATAATATGGTGAGAGATCTGATTGTTAAGAGACGAGGAACTGACCAAATATGTAAAAAACCTCTGTATAAAAAAATTAGACAATGAAAATTTATAGTGACATTTAGTTAAAACAAGTGCTACTCCATTCCTTCGAGTATCTTCTTCAAATTTAATGCATTTTTCTATCTTCTCTTTTTTGTGATGTTTTTTGGTTCATACTCCATCAATGAAGAAAGTATCCTCCTCCTTGGATTAGGAAAACTATATTTGCAAGCTATCTATTAAATCATCCTACTACAGAAAATAAGCAATAATTAATGTTAACTTGATTAAAGATAATTCCAAATATATATGAGTACCACCAAAATTTTAAAAGGAACCTGAAGCGTGAAAATAAATTTTAAACAAGATTTAAACCTGTAAAATGAAGACACTCCTGAAGACAAAAAGTACAAGTACAGTAGCAGCACAATTTTGTTCCATTAAACTATTGTCTTTTAAGTTTCAAAAGGAATAAACCATAAGAACACAAAATATACAAAACACATTCAAGGTTACCTCGTGAATACAATCAATACTATTTGGTTCCATCAAGCTAGGGTGATGAGCATCACTTTGATGGACAATAGCTGTCTAATTAAGATTAGCGTCATTTGCATATGTACTCAGAAATATTATGCCATTTAATTTCTACGCTGATGCAGGAAGCATGCGATATTCATGTAATTTTCATTTTTTACCATCTTTAATTTTCATCAGTTACTTTTTCTATTTTTGATTTGTAATCAAATTTACACCATTTGATAATTATACATTTAAAATCAATTTCGATAAAACTATCCAAACAACATTAATAGATAACGATTACTTCTAATTTATTTTATACAAACATAAATCAATTGTATTAAATTTAATTATCTTAAAATCAATTTTCATAAATTCAAATTTCGCATAATTATTTTGACCAGGGCAAATCCAAACACACTTGGTGACACTCAAAATTTATTATCAAAAGTCAAATATCTATAGATATAAAAGTCTGCAAAATTTTTAGTGACACTCTCATTTAATGGCAACTATAAATGGAAGCTAAATATTTTTAGAAAGGCCAAATAATTATATTATTTAAAACATAAGTACAAGAAATGTTAGACAATATAACCAAACTAGCTACCGTGAAACATTTTCCTACAGTTACATTGAATGTCATTGTATACTGTGCTAATATTACAAATAATAGAAACTTTACCTATGGACTCTTTTGTTTTATCTGTAACTAAAACTTCAAATAATATAATTTTATTATATAAAATATAATAAATTTATAATTTCAATTAATATAATTTTATCATATAAAAATATAATAAAGTTATAAATTTAATTTTAAAATAATTGAAAAACATTACCATTAAAATAAAAACGACTCATTTAAGATATTTTACAATGCATTTTGAACCATAACAAAGCTATATAACTTAAATTAAACTATTATATCATTGCCTATTAAATAAATTCAAATAGTTCAACATAGAAAACTTGATGTCATATTATATTAATATAAACTAATTACAAAAGAAATCATATCCTTAAAATCTTACTAGATATTTGAATTTGCATGTTTTCTAACCAAACACTCTTACCAAAAATCAGTTAGATACATCTGAGACAAAAATTATAAGTAATTCCTATTGAAGCAACACTAACATTATTTTTTCCATGTTTTGAAGTACAACCTTAGGATCATATACCAAATACATCATAAACATAACTCCTCTAATTTAAAATATATATGAACTACTCAATTTTAGTTCTAAGTTGTATAGCTAATCTAGGTGTTTTGTTGGACATGAAGTACTCGTAAAAGGAAAACTATACACGTACAAATGATTTATTGGCATCCATAGTGCACCATATTTCTCCATTTGTCCTTCAAATCAACCTGATAAACTAAATTTGATTGACATTAAAATAAATAAAAAAGAAAAGACTAATACCTTTTAATTATACTTACTTCAGTTTTCTATTCAAATGTATAAGCATTAAATATTAGTTTTCAGTTTACTCTATCAAATAAGAAGAAAAAGTTAGGCAAAAATCATTAGGACCATAATATGGTGAGAGATCTGATTGTTAAGAGACGAGGAACTGACCAAATATGTAAAAAACCTTTGTATAAAAAAATTAGACAATGAAAATTTATAGTGACATTTAGTTAAAACAAGTGCTACTCCATTCCTTAGAGTATCTTCTTCAAATTTAATGCATTTTTCTATCTTCTCCTTTTTGTGATGTTTTTTGGTTCATACTCCATCAATGAAGAAAGTTTCCTCCTCCTTGGATTAGGCAAACTAAATTTGCAAGCTATCTATTGAATCATCCTACTACAGAAAATAAGCAATAATTAATGTTAACTTGATTAAAGATAATTCCAAATAAATATGAGTACCACCAAAATTTTAAAAGGAACCTGAATTTGCAAGCTATCTATTGAATCATCCTACTACAGAAAATAAGCAATAATTAATGTTAACTTGATTAAAGATAATTCCAAATAAATATGAGTACCACCAAAATTTTAAAAGGAACCTGAAGCGTGAAAATAAATTTTAAACAAGATTTAAACCTGTAAAATGAAGACACTCCTGAAGACAAAAAGTACAAGTACAGTAGCAGCACAATTTTGTTCCATTAAACTATTGTCTTTTAAGTTTCAAAAGGAATAAACCATAAGAACACAAAATATACAAAACACATTCAAGGTTACCTCGTGAATACAATCAATACTATTTGGTTCCATCAAGCTAGGGTGATGAGCATCACTTTGATGGACAATAGCTGTCTAATTAAGATTAGCGTCTTTTGCATATGTACTCAGAAATATTATGCCATTTAATTTCTACGCTGATGCAGGAAGCATGCGATATTCATGTAATTTTCATTTTTTACCATCTTTAATTTTCATCAGTTACTTTTTCTATTTTTGATTTGTAATCAAATTTACACCATTTGATAATTATACATTTAAAATCAATTTCGATAAAACTATCCAAACAACATTAATAGATAACGATTACTTCTAATTTATATTATACAAACATAAATCAATTGTATTAAATTTAATTATCTTAAAATCAATTTTCATAAATTCAAATTTCGCATAATTATTTTGACCAGGGCAAATCCAAACACACTTGGTGACACTCAAAATTTATTATCAAAAGTCAAATATCTATAGATATAAAAGTCTGCAAAATTTTTAGTGACACTCTCATTTAATGGCAACTATAAATGGAAGCTAAATATTTTTAGAAAGGCCAAATAATTATATTATTTAAAACATAAGTACAAGAAATGTTAGACAATATAACCAAACTAGCTACCGTGAAACATTTTCCTACAGTTACATTGAATGTCATTGTATACTGTGCTAATATTACAAATAATAGAAACTTTACCTATGGACTCTTTTGTTTTATCTGTAACTAAAACTTCAAATAATATAATTTTATTATATAAAATATAATAAATTTATAATTTCAATTAATATAATTTTATCATATAAAAATATAATAAATTTATAAATTTAAATTTAAAATAATTGAAAAACATTACCATTAAAATAAAAACGACTCATTTAAGATATTTTACAATGCATTTTGAACCATAACAAAGCTAAATAACTTAAATTAAACTATTATATCATTGCCTATTAAATAAATTCAAATAGTTCAACATAGAAAACTCGATGTCATATTATATTAATATAAACTAATTACAAAAGAAATCATATCCTTAAAATCTTACTAGATATTTGAATTTGCATGTTTTCTAACCAAACACTCTTACCAAAAATCAGTTAGATACATCTGAGACAAAAATTATAAGTAATTCCTATTGAAGCAACACTAACATTATTTTTTCCATGTTTTGAAGTACAACCTTAGGATCATATACCAAATACATCATAAACATAACTCCTCTAATTTAAAATATATATGAACTACTCAATTTTAGTTCTAAGTTGTATAGCTAATGTAGGTGTTTTGTTGGACATGAAGTACTCGTAAAAGGAAAACTATACACGTACAAATGATTTATTGGCATCCATAGTGCACCATATTTCTCCATTTGTCCTTCAAATCAACCTGATAAACTAAATTTGATTGACATTAAAATAAATAAAAAAGAAAAGACTAATACCTTTTAATTATACTTACTTCAGTTTTCTATTCAAATGTATAAGCATTAAATATTAGTTTTCAGTTTACTCTATCAAATAAGAAGAAAAAGTTAGGCAAAAATCATTAGGACCATAATATGGTGAGAGATCTGATTGTTAAGAGACGAGGAACTGGCCAAATATGTAAAAAACCTTTGTATAAAAAAATTAGACAATGAAAATTTATAGTGACATTTAGTTAAAACAAGTGCTATTCCATTCCTTAGAGTATCTTCTTCAAATTTAATGCATTTTTCTATCTTCTCCTTTTTGTGATGTTTTTTGGTTCATACTCCATCAATGAAGAAAGTTTCCTCCTCCTTGGATTAGGCAAACTAAATTTGCAAGCTATCTATTGAATCATCCTACTACAGAAAATAAGCAATAATTAATGTTAACTTGATTAAAGATAATTCCAAATAAATATGAGTACCACCAAAATTTTAAAAGGAACCTGAAGCGTGAAAATAAATTTTAAACAAGATTTAAACCTGTAAAATGAAGACACTCCTGAAGACAAAAAGTACAAGTACAGTAGCAGCACAATTTTGTTCCATTAAACTATTGTCTTTTAAGTTTCAAAAGGAATAAACCATAAGAACACAAAATATACAAAACACATTCAAGGTTACCTCGTGAATACAATCAATACTATTTGGTTCCATCAAGCTAGGGTGATGAGCATCACTTTGATGGACAATAGCTGTCTAATTAAGATTAGCGTCATTTGCATATGTACTCAGAAATATTATGCCATTTAATTTCTACGCTGATGTAGGAAGCATGCGATATTCATGTAATTTTCATTTTTGACCATCTTTAATTTTCATCAGTTACTTTTTCTATTTTTGATTTGTAATCAAATTTACACCATTTGATAATTATACATTTAAAATCAATTTCGATAAAACTATCCAAACAACATTAATAGATAACGATTACTTCTAATTTATTTTATACAAACATAAATCAATTGTATTAAATTTAATTATCTTAAAATTAATTTTCATAAATTCAAATTTCGCATAATTATTTTGACCAGGGCAAATCCAAACACACTTGGTGACACTCAAAATTTATTATCAAAAGTCAAATATCTATAGATATAAAAGTCTGCAAAATTTTTAGTGACACTCTCATTTAATGGCAACTATAAATGGAAGCTAAATATTTTTAGAAAGGCCAAATAATTATATTATTTAAAACATAAGTACAAGAAATGTTAGACAATATAACCAAACTAGCTACCGTGAAACATTTTCCTACAGTTACATTGAATGTCATTGTATACTGTGCTAATATTACAAATAATAGAAACTTTACCTATGGAGTCTTTTGTTTTATCTGTAACTAAAACTTCAAATAATATAATTTTATTATATAAAATATAATAAATTTATAATTTCAATTAATATAATTTTATCATATAAAAATATAATAAATTTATAAATTTAATTTTAAAATAATTGAAAAACATTACCATTAAAATAAAAACGACTCATTTAAGATATTTTACAATGCATTTTGAACCATAACAAAGCTAAATAACTTAAATTAAACTATTATATCATTGCCTATTAAATAAATTCAAATAGTTCAACATAGAAAACTTGATGTCATATTATATTAATATAAACTAATTACAAAAGAAATCATATCCTTAAAATCTTACTAGATATTTGAATTTGCATGTTTTCTAACCAAACACTCTTACCAAAAATCAGTTAGATACATCTGAGACAAAAATTATAAGTAATTCCTATTGAAGCAACACTAACATTATTTTTTCCATGTTTTGAAGTACAACCTTAGGATCATATACCAAATACATCATAAACATAACTCCTCTAATTTAAAATATATATGAACTACTCAATTTTAGTTCTAAGTTGTATGGCTAATGTAGGTGTTTTGTTGGACATGAAGTACTCGTAACAGGAAAACTATACACGTACAAATGATTTATTGGCCTCCATAGTGCACCATATTTCTCCATTTGTCCTTCAAATCAACCTGATAAACTAAATTTGATTGACATTAAAATAAAATAAAAAGAAAAGACTAATACCTTTTAATTATACTTACTTCAGTTTTCTATTCAAATGTATAAGCATTAAATATTAGTTTTCAGTTTACTCAATCAAATAAGAAGAAAAAGTTAGGCAAAAATCATTAGGACCATAACATGGTGAGAGATCTGATTGTTAAGAGACGAGGAACTGACCAAATATGTAAAAAACCTCTGTATAAAAAAATTAGACAATGAAAATTTATAGTGACATTTAGTTAAAACAAGTGCTACTCCATTCCTTCGAGTATCTTCTTCAAATTTAATGCATTTTTCTATCTTCTCTTTTTTGTGATGTTTTTTGGTTCATACTCCATCAATGAAGAAAGTATCCTCCTCCTTGGATTAGGAAAACTATATTTGCAAGCTATCTATTAAATCATCCTACTACAGAAAATAAGCAATAATTAATGTTAACTTGATTAAAGATAATTCCAAATAAATATGAGTACCACCAAAATTTTAAAAGGAACCTGAAGCGTGAAAATAAATTTTAAACAAGATTTAAACCTGTAAAATGAAGACACTCCTGAAGACAAAAAGTACAAGTACAGTAGCAGCACAATTTTATTCCATTAAACTATTGTCTTTTAAGTTTCAAAAGGAATAAACCATAAGAACACAAAATATACAAAACACATTCAAGGTTACCTCGTGAATACAATCAATACTATTTGGTTCCATCAAGCTAGGGTGATGAGCATCACTTTGATGGACAATAGCTGTCTAATTAAGATTAGCGTCATTTGCATATGTACTCAGAAATATTATGCCATTTAATTTCTACGATGATGCAGGAAGCATGCGATATTCATGTAATTTTCATTTTTTACCATCTTTAATTTTCATCAGTTACTTTTTCTATTTTTGATTTGTAATCAAATTTACACCATTTGATAATGATACATTTAAAATCAATTTCGATAAAACTATCCAAACAACATTAATAGATAACGATTACTTCTAATTTATTTTATACAAACATAAATCAATTGTATTAAATTTAATTATCTTAAAATCAATTTTCCTAAATTCAAATTTCGCATAATTATTTTGACCAGGGCAAATCCAAACACACTTGGTCACACTCAAAATTTATTATCAAAAGTCAAATATCTATAGATATAAAAGTCTGCAAAATTTTTAGTGACACTCTCATTTAATGGCAACTATAAAGGGAAGCTAAATATTTTTAGAAAGGCCAAATAATTATATTATTTAAAACACAAGTACAAGAAATGTTAGACAATATAACCAAACTAGCTACCGTGAAACATTTTCCTACAGTTACATTGAATGTCATTGTATACTGTGCTAATATTACAAATAATAGAAACTTTACCTATGGACTCTTTTGTTTTATCTGTAACTAAAACTTCAAATAATATAATTTTATTATATAAAATATAATAAATTTATAATTTCAATTAATATAATTTTATCATATAAAAATATAATAAATTTATAAATTTAATTTTAAAATAATTGAAAAACATTACCATTAAAATAAAAACGACTCATTTAAGATATTTTACAATGCATTTTGAACCATAACAAAGCTAAATAACTTAAATTAAACTATTATATCATTGCCTATTAAATAAATTCAAATAGTTCAACATAGAAAACTCGATGTCATATTATATTAATATAAACTAATTACAAAAGAAATCATATCCTTAAAATCTTACTAGATATTTGAATTTGCATGTTTTCTAACCAAACACTCTTACCAAAAATCAGTTAGATACATCTGAGACAAAAATTATAAGTAATTCCTATTGAAGCAACACTAACATTATTTTTTCCATGTTTTGAAGTACAACCATATAATCATATACCAAATACATCATAAACATAACTCCTCTAATTTAAAATATATATGAACTACTCAATTTTAGTTCTAAGTTGTATAGCTAATGTAGGTGTTTTGTTGGACATGAAGTACTCGTAACAGGAAAACTATACACGTACAAATGATTTATTGGCCTCCATAGTGCACCATATTTCTCCATTTGTCCTTCAAATCAACCTGATAAACTAAATTTGATTGACATTAAAATAAAATAAAAAGAAAAGACTAATACCTTTTAATCATACTTACTTCAGTTTTCTATTCAAATGTATAAGCATTAAATATTAGTTTTCAGTTTACTCTATCAAATAAGAAGAAAAAGTTAGGCAAAAATCATTAGGACCATAATATGGTGAGAGATCTGATTGTTAAGAGACGAGGAACTGACCAAATATGTAAAAAACCTCTGTATAAAAAAATTAGACAATGAAAATTTATAGTGACATTTAGTTAAAACAAGTGCTACTCCATTCCTTCGAGTATCTTCTTCAAATTTAATGCATTTTTCTATCTTCTCTTTTTTGTGATGTTTTTTGGTTCATACTCCATCAATGAAGAAAGTATCCTCCTCCTTGGATTAGGAAAACTATATTTGCAAGCTATCTATTAAATCATCCTACTACAGAAAATAAGCAATAATTAATGTTAACTTGATTAAAGATAATTCCAAATATATATGAGTACCACCAAAATTTTAAAAGGAACCTGAAGCGTGAAAATAAATTTTAAACAAGATTTAAACCTGTAAAATGAAGACACTCCTGAAGACAAAAAGTACAAGTACAGTAGCAGCACAATTTTGTTCCATTAAACTATTGTCTTTTAAGTTTCAAAAGGAATAAACCATAAGAACACAAAATATACAAAACACATTCAAGGTTACCTCGTGAATACAATCAATACTATTTGGTTCCATCAAGCTAGGGTGATGAGCATCACTTTGATGGACAATAGCTGTCTAATTAAGATTAGCGTCATTTGCATATGTACTCAGAAATATTATGCCATTTAATTTCTACGCTGATGCAGGAAGCATGCGATATTCATGTAATTTTCATTTTTTACCATCTTTAATTTTCATCAGTTACTTTTTCTATTTTTGATTTGTAATCAAATTTACACCATTTGATAATTATACATTTAAAATCAATTTCGATAAAACTATCCAAACAACATTAATAGATAACGATTACTTCTAATTTATTTTATACAAACATAAATCAATTGTATTAAATTTAATTATCTTAAAATCAATTTTCATAAATTCAAATTTCGCATAATTATTTTGACCAGGGCAAATCCAAACACACTTGGTGACACTCAAAATTTATTATCAAAAGTCAAATATCTATAGATATAAAAGTCTGCAAAATTTTTAGTGACACTCTCATTTAATGGCAACTATAAATGGAAGCTAAATATTTTTAGAAAGGCCAAATAATTATATTATTTAAAACATAAGTACAAGAAATGTTAGACAATATAACCAAACTAGCTACCGTGAAACATTTTCCTACAGTTACATTGAATGTCATTGTATACTGTGCTAATATTACAAATAATAGAAACTTTACCTATGGACTCTTTTGTTTTATCTGTAACTAAAACTTCAAATAATATAATTTTATTATATAAAATATAATAAATTTATAATTTCAATTAATATAATTTTATCATATAAAAATATAATAAAGTTATAAATTTAATTTTAAAATAATTGAAAAACATTACCATTAAAATAAAAACGACTCATTTAAGATATTTTACAATGCATTTTGAACCATAACAAAGCTAAATAACTTAAATTAAACTATTATATCATTGCCTATTAAATAAATTCAAATAGTTCAACATAGAAAACTTGATGTCATATTATATTAATATAAACTAATTACAAAAGAAATCATATCCTTAAAATCTTACTAGATATTTGAATTTGCATGTTTTCTAACCAAACACTCTTACCAAAAATCAGTTAGATACATCTGAGACAAAAATTATAAGTAATTCCTATTGAAGCAACACTAACATTATTTTTTCCATGTTTTGAAGTACAACCTTAGGATCATATACCAAATACATCATAAACATAACTCCTCTAATTTAAAATATATATGAACTACTCAATTTTAGTTCTAAGTTGTATAGCTAATCTAGGTGTTTTGTTGGACATGAAGTACTCGTAAAAGGAAAACTATACACGTACAAATGATTTATTGGCATCCATAGTGCACCATATTTCTCCATTTGTCCTTCAAATCAACCTGATAAACTAAATTTGATTGACATTAAAATAAATAAAAAAGAAAAGACTAATACCTTTTAATTATACTTACTTCAGTTTTCTATTCAAATGTATAAGCATTAAATATTAGTTTTCAGTTTACTCTATCAAATAAGAAGAAAAAGTTAGGCAAAAATCATTAGGACCATAATATGGTGAGAGATCTGATTGTTAAGAGACGAGGAACTGACCAAATATGTAAAAAACCTTTGTATAAAAAAATTAGACAATGAAAATTTATAGTGACATTTAGTTAAAACAAGTGCTACTCCATTCCTTAGAGTATCTTCTTCAAATTTAATGCATTTTTCTATCTTCTCCTTTTTGTGATGTTTTTTGGTTCATACTCCATCAATGAAGAAAGTTTCCTCCTCCTTGGATTAGGCAAACTAAATTTGCAAGCTATCTATTGAATCATCCTACTACAAAAAATAAGCAATAATTAATGTTAACTTGATTAAAGATAATTCCAAATAAATATGAGTACCACCAAAATTTTAAAAGGAACCTGAATTTGCAAGCTATCTATTGAATCATCCTACTACAGAAAATAAGCAATAATTAATGTTAACTTGATTAAAGATAATTCCAAATAAATATGAGTACCACCAAAATTTTAAAAGGAACCTGAAGCGTGAAAATAAATTTTAAACAAGATTTAAACCTGTAAAATGAAGACACTCCTGAAGACAAAAAGTACAAGTACAGTAGCAGCACAATTTTGTTCCATTAAACTATTGTCTTTTAAGTTTCAAAAGGAATAAACCATAAGAACACAAAATATACAAAACACATTCAAGGTTACCTCGTGAATACAATCAATACTATTTGGTTCCATCAAGCTAGGGTGATGAGCATCACTTTGATGGACAATAGCTGTCTAATTAAGATTAGCGTCTTTTGCATATGTACTCAGAAATATTATGCCATTTAATTTCTACGCTGATGCAGGAAGCATGCGATATTCATGTAATTTTCATTTTTTACCATCTTTAATTTTCATCAGTTACTTTTTCTATTTTTGATTTGTAATCAAATTTACACCATTTGATAATTATACATTTAAAATCAATTTCGATAAAACTATCCAAACAACATTAATAGATAACGATTACTTCTAATTTATTTTATACAAACATAAATCAATTGTATTAAATTTAATTATCTTAAAATCAATTTTCATAAATTCAAATTTCGCATAATTATTTTGACCAGGGCAAATCCAAACACACTTGGTGACACTCAAAATTTATTATCAAAAGTCAAATATCTATAGATATAAAAGTCTGCAAAATTTTTAGTGACACTCTCATTTAATGGCAACTATAAATGGAAGCTAAATATTTTTAGAAAGGCCAAATAATTATATTATTTAAAACATAAGTACAAGAAATGTTAGACAATATAACCAAACTAGCTACCGTGAAACATTTTCCTACAGTTACATTGAATGTCATTGTATACTGTGCTAATATTACAAATAATAGAAACTTTACCTATGGACTCTTTTGTTTTATCTGTAACTAAAACTTCAAATAATATAATTTTATTATATAAAATATAATAAATTTATAATTTCAATTAATATAATTTTATCATATAAAAATATAATAAATTTATAAATTTAAATTTAAAATAATTGAAAAACATTACCATTAAAATAAAAACGACTCATTTAAGATATTTTACAATGCATTTTGAACCATAACAAAGCTAAATAACTTAAATTAAACTATTATATCATTGCCTATTAAATAAATTCAAATAGTTCAACATAGAAAACTCGATGTCATATTATATTAATATAAACTAATTACAAAAGAAATCATATCCTTAAAATCTTACTAGATATTTGAATTTGCATGTTTTCTAACCAAACACTCTTACCAAAAATCAGTTAGATACATCTGAGACAAAAATTATAAGTAATTCCTATTGAAGCAACACTAACATTATTTTTTCCATGTTTTGAAGTACAACCTTAGGATCATATACCAAATACATCATAAACATAACTCCTCTAATTTAAAATATATATGAACTACTCAATTTTAGTTCTAAGTTGTATAGCTAATGTAGGTGTTTTGTTGGACATGAAGTACTCGTAAAAGGAAAACTATACACGTACAAATGATTTATTGGCATCCATAGTGCACCATATTTCTCCATTTGTCCTTCAAATCAACCTGATAAACTAAATTTGATTGACATTAAAATAAATAAAAAAGAAAAGACTAATACCTTTTAATTATACTTACTTCAGTTTTCTATTCAAATGTATAAGCATTAAATATTAGTTTTCAGTTTACTCTATCAAATAAGAAGAAAAAGTTAGGCAAAAATCATTAGGACCATAATATGGTGAGAGATCTGATTGTTAAGAGACGAGGAACTGGCCAAATATGTAAAAAACCTTTGTATAAAAAAATTAGACAATGAAAATTTATAGTGACATTTAGTTAAAACAAGTGCTATTCCATTCCTTAGAGTATCTTCTTCAAATTTAATGCATTTTTCTATCTTCTCCTTTTTGTGATGTTTTTTGGTTCATACTCCATCAATGAAGAAAGTTTCCTCCTCCTTGGATTAGGCAAACTAAATTTGCAAGCTATCTATTGAATCATCCTACTACAGAAAATAAGCAATAATTAATGTTAACTTGATTAAAGATAATTCCAAATAAATATGAGTACCACCAAAATTTTAAAAGGAACCTGAAGCGTGAAAATAAATTTTAAACAAGATTTAAACCTGTAAAATGAAGACACTCCTGAAGACAAAAAGTACAAGTACAGTAGCAGCACAATTTTGTTCCATTAAACTATTGTCTTTTAAGTTTCAAAAGGAATAAACCATAAGAACACAAAATATACAAAACACATTCAAGGTTACCTCGTGAATACAATCAATACTATTTGGTTCCATCAAGCTAGGGTGATGAGCATCACTTTGATGGACAATAGCTGTCTAATTAAGATTAGCGTCATTTGCATATGTACTCAGAAATATTATGCCATTTAATTTCTACGCTGATGTAGGAAGCATGCGATATTCATGTAATTTTCATTTTTGACCATCTTTAATTTTCATCAGTTACTTTTTCTATTTTTGATTTGTAATCAAATTTACACCATTTGATAATTATACATTTAAAATCAATTTCGATAAAACTATCCAAACAACATTAATAGATAACGATTACTTCTAATTTATTTTATACAAACATAAATCAATTGTATTAAATTTAATTATCTTAAAATTAATTTTCATAAATTCAAATTTCGCATAATTATTTTGACCAGGGCAAATCCAAACACACTTGGTGATACTCAAAATTTATTATCAAAAGTCAAATATCTATAGATATAAAAGTCTGCAAAATTTTTAGTGACACTCTCATTTAATGGCAACTATAAATGGAAGCTAAATATTTTTAGAAAGGCCAAATAATTATATTATTTAAAACATAAGTACAAGAAATGTTAGACAATATAACCAAACTAGCTACCGTGAAACATTTTCCTACAGTTACATTGAATGTCATTGTATACTGTGCTAATATTACAAATAATAGAAACTTTACCTATGGAGTCTTTTGTTTTATCTGTAACTAAAACTTCAAATAATATAATTTTATTATATAAAATATAATAAATTTATAATTTCAATTAATATAATTTTATCATATAAAAATATAATAAATTTATAAATTTAATTTTAAAATAATTGAAAAACATTACCATTAAAATAAAAACGACTCATTTAAGATATTTTACAATGCATTTTGAACCATAACAAAGCTAAATAACTTAAATTAAACTATTATATCATTGCCTATTAAATAAATTCAAATAGTTCAACATAGAAAACTTGATGTCATATTATATTAATATAAACTAATTACAAAAGAAATCATATCCTTAAAATCTTACTAGATATTTGAATTTGCATGTTTTCTAACCAAACACTCTTACCAAAAATCAGTTAGATACATCTGAGACAAAAATTATAAGTAATTCCTATTGAAGCAACACTAACATTATTTTTTCCATGTTTTGAAGTACAACCTTAGGATCATATACCAAATACATCATAAACATAACTCCTCTAATTTAAAATATATATGAACTACTCAATTTTAGTTCTAAGTTGTATAGCTAATCTAGGTGTTTTGTTGGACATGAAGTACTCGTAAAAGGAAAACTATACACGTACAAATGATTTATTGGCATCCATAGTGCACCATATTTCTCCATTTGTCCTTCAAATCAACCTGATAAACTAAATTTGATTGACATTAAAATAAATAAAAAAGAAAAGACTAATACCTTTTAATTATACTTACTTCAGTTTTCTATTCAAATGTATAAGCATTAAATATTAGTTTTCAGTTTACTCTATCAAATAAGAAGAAAAAGTTAGGCAAAAATCATTAGGACCATAATATGGTGAGAGATCTGATTGTTAAGAGACGAGGAACTGACCAAATATGTAAAAAACCTTTGTATAAAAAAATTAGACAATGAAAATTTATAGTGACATTTAGTTAAAACAAGTGCTACTCCATTCCTTAGAGTATCTTCTTCAAATTTAATGCATTTTTCTATCTTCTCCTTTTTGTGATGTTTTTTGGTTCATACTCCATCAATGAAGAAAGTTTCCTCCTCCTTGGATTAGGCAAACTAAATTTGCAAGCTATCTATTGAATCATCCTACTACAGAAAATAAGCAATAATTAATGTTAACTTGATTAAAGATAATTCCAAATAAATATGAGTACCACCAAAATTTTAAAAGGAACCTGAATTTGCAAGCTATCTATTGAATCATCCTACTACAGAAAATAAGCAATAATTAATGTTAACTTGATTAAAGATAATTCCAAATAAATATGAGTACCACCAAAATTTTAAAAGGAACCTGAAGCGTGAAAATAAATTTTAAACAAGATTTAAACCTGTAAAATGAAGACACTCCTGAAGACAAAAAGTACAAGTACAGTAGCAGCACAATTTTGTTCCATTAAACTATTGTCTTTTAAGTTTCAAAAGGAATAAACCATAAGAACACAAAATATACAAAACACATTCAAGGTTACCTCGTGAATACAATCAATACTATTTGGTTCCATCAAGCTAGGGTGATGAGCATCACTTTGATGGACAATAGCTGTCTAATTAAGATTAGCGTCTTTTGCATATGTACTCAGAAATATTATGCCATTTAATTTCTACGCTGATGCAGGAAGCATGCGATATTCATGTAATTTTCATTTTTTACCATCTTTAATTTTCATCAGTTACTTTTTCTATTTTTGATTTGTAATCAAATTTACACCATTTGATAATTATACATTTAAAATCAATTTCGATAAAACTATCCAAACAACATTAATAGATAACGATTACTTCTAATTTATTTTATACAAACATAAATCAATTGTATTAAATTTAATTATCTTAAAATCAATTTTCATAAATTCAAATTTCGCATAATTATTTTGACCAGGGCAAATCCAAACACACTTGGTGACACTCAAAATTTATTATCAAAAGTCAAATATCTATAGATATAAAAGTCTGCAAAATTTTTAGTGACACTCTCATTTAATGGCAACTATAAATGGAAGCTAAATATTTTTAGAAAGGCCAAATAATTATATTATTTAAAACATAAGTACAAGAAATGTTAGACAATATAACCAAACTAGCTACCGTGAAACATTTTCCTACAGTTACATTGAATGTCATTGTATACTGTGCTAATATTACAAATAATAGAAACTTTACCTATGGACTCTTTTGTTTTATCTGTAACTAAAACTTCAAATAATATAATTTTATTATATAAAATATAATAAATTTATAATTTCAATTAATATAATTTTATCATATAAAAATATAATAAATTTATAAATTTAAATTTAAAATAATTGAAAAACATTACCATTAAAATAAAAACGACTCATTTAAGATATTTTACAATGCATTTTGAACCATAACAAAGCTAAATAACTTAAATTAAACTATTATATCATTGCCTATTAAATAAATTCAAATAGTTCAACATAGAAAACTTGATGTCATATTATATTAATATAAACTAATTACAAAAGAAATCATATCCTTAAAATCTTACTAGATATTTGAATTTGCATGTTTTCTAACCAAACACTCTTACCAAAAATCAGTTAGATACATCTGAGACAAAAATTATAAGTAATTCCTATTGAAGCAACACTAACATTATTTTTTCCATGTTTTGAAGTACAACCTTAGGATCATATACCAAATACATCATAAACATAACTCCTCTAATTTAAAATATATATGAACTACTCAATTTTAGTTCTAAGTTGTATAGCTAATGTAGGTGTTTTGTTGGACATGAAGTACTCGTAAAAGGAAAACTATACACGTACAAATGATTTATTGGCCTCCATAGTGCACCATATTTCTCCATTTGTCCTTCAAATCAACCTGATAAACTAAATTTGATTGACATTAAAATAAAATAAAAAGAAAAGACTAATACCTTTTAATTATACTTACTTCAGTTTTCTCTTCAAATGTATAAGCATTAAATATTAGTTTTCAGTTTACTCTATCAAATAAGAAGAAAAAGTTAGGCAAAAATCATTAGGACCATAATATGGTGAGAGATCTGATTGTTAAGAGACGAGGAACTGACCAAATATGTAAAAAACCTTTGTATAAAAAAATTAGACAATGAAAATTTATAGTGACATTTAGTTAAAACAAGTGCTACTCCATTCCTTAGAGTATCTTCTTGAAATTTAATGCATTTTTCTATCTTCTCCTTTTTGTGATGTTTTTTGGTTCATACTCTATCAATGAAGAAAGTATCCTCCTCCTTGGATTAGGAAAACTATATTTGCAAGCTATCTATTAAATCATCCTACTACAGAAAATAAGCAATAATTAATGTTAACTTGATTAAAGATAATTCCAAATAAATATGAGTACCACCAAAATTTTAAAAGGAACCTGAAGCGTGAAAATAAATTTTAAACAAGATTTAAACCTGTAAAATGAAGACACTCCTGAAGACAAAAAGTACAAGTAAAGTAGAAGCACAATTTTATTCCATTAAACTATTGTCTTTTAAGTTTCAAAAGGAATAAACCATAAGAACACAAAATATACAAAACACATTCAAGGTTACCTCGTGAATACAATCAATACTATTTGGTTCCATCAAGCTAGGGTGATGAGCATCACTTTGATGGACAATAGCTGTCTAATTAAGATTAGCGTCATTTGCATATGTACTCAGAAATATTATGCCATTTAATTTCTACGATGATGCAGGAAGCATGCGATATTCATGTAATTTTCATTTTTTACCATCTTTAATTTTCATCAGTTACTTTTTCTATTTTTGATTTGTAATCAAATTTACACCATTTGATAATTATACATTTAAAATCAATTTCGATAAAACTATCCAAACAACATTAATAGATAACGATTACTTCTAATTTATTTTATACAAACATAAATCAATTGTATTAAATTTAATTATCTTAAAATCAATTTTCCTAAATTCAAATTTCGCATAATTATTTTGACCAGGGCAAATCCAAACACACTTGGTGACACTCAAAATTTATTATCAAAAGTCAAATATCTATAGATATAAAAGTCTGCAAAATTTTTAGTGACACTCTCATTTAATGGCAACTATAAAGGGAAGCTAAATATTTTTAGAAAGGCCAAATAATTATATTATTTAAAACACAAGTACAAGAAATGTTAGACAATATAACCAAACTAGCTACCGTGAAACATTTTCCTACAGTTACATTGAATGTCATTGTATACTGTGCTAATATTACAAATAATAGAAACTTTACCTATGGACTCTTTTGTTTTATCTGTAACTAAAACTTCAAATAATATAATTTTATTATATAAAATATAATAAATTTATAATTTCAATTAATATAATTTTATCATATAAAAATATAATAAATTTATAAATTTAATTTTAAAATAATTGAAAAACATTACCATTAAAATAAAAACGACTCATTTAAGATATTTTACAATGCATTTTGAACCATAACAAAGCTAAATAACTTAAATTAAACTATTATATCATTGCCTATTAAATAAATTCAAATAGTTCAACATAGAAAACTCGATGTCATATTATATTAATATAAACTAATTACAAAAGAAATCATATCCTTAAAATCTTACTAGATATTTGAATTTGCATGTTTTCTAACCAAACACTCTTACCAAAAATCAGTTAGATACATCTGAGACAAAAATTATAAGTAATTCCTATTGAAGCAACACTAACATTATTTTTTCCATGTTTTGAAGTACAACCTTAGGATCATATACCAAATACATCATAAACATAAGTCCTCTAATTTAAAATATATATGAACTACTCAATTTTAGTTCTAAGTTGTATAGCTAATGTAGGTGTTTTGTTGGACATGAAGTACTCGTAAAAGGAAAACTATACACGTACAAATGATTTATTGGCATCCATAGTGCACCATATTTCTCCATTTGTCCTTCAAATCAACCTGATAAACTAAATTTGATTGACATTAAAATAAATAAAAAAGAAAAGACTAATACCTTTTAATCATACTTACTTCAGTTTTCTATTCAAATGTATAAGCATTAAATATTAGTTTTCAGTTTACTCTATCAAATAAGAAGAAAAAGTTAGGCAAAAATCATTAGGACCATAATATGGTGAGAGATCTGATTGTTAAGAGACGAGGAACTGACCAAATATGTAAAAAACCTTTGTATAAAAAAATTAGACAATGAAAATTTATAGTGACATTTAGTTAAAACAAGTGCTACTCCATTCCTTAGAGTATCTTCTTGAAATTTAATGCATTTTTCTATCTTCTCCTTTTTGTGATGTTTTTTGGTTCATACTCCATCAATGAAGAAAGTATCCTCCTCCTTGGATTAGGAAAATTATATTTGCAAGCTATCTATTAAATCATCCTACTACAGAAAATAAGCAATAATTAATGTTAACTTGATTAAAGATAATTCCAAATAAATATGAGTACCACCAAAATTTTAAAAGGAACCTGAAGCGTGAAAATAAATTTTAAACAAGATTTAAACCTGTAAAATGAAGACACTCCTGAAGACAAAAAGTACAAGTACAGTAGCAGCACAATTTTATTCCATTAAACTATTGTCTTTTAAGTTTCAAAAGGAATAAACCATAAGAACACAAAATATACAAAACACATTCAAGGTTACCTCGTGAATACAATCAATACTATTTGGTTCCATCAAGCTAGGGTGATGAGCATCACTTTGATGGACAATAACTGTCTAATTAAGATTAGCGTCATTTGCATATGTACTCAGAAATATTATGCCATTTAATTTCTACGATGATGCAGGAAGCATGCGATATTCATGTAATTTTCATTTTTTACCATCTTTAATTTTCATCAGTTACTTTTTCTATTTTTGATTTGTAATCAAATTTACACCATTTGATAATTATACATTTAAAATCAATTTCGATAAAACTATCCAAACAACATTAATAGATAACGATTACTTCTAATTTATTTTATACAAACATAAATCAATTGTATTAAATTTAATTATCTTAAAATCAATTTTCCTAAATTCAAATTTCGCATAATTATTTTGACCAGGGCAAATCCAAACACACTTGGTGACACTCAAAATTTATTATCAAAAGTCAAATATCTATAGATATAAAAGTCTGCAAAATTTTTAGTGACACTCTCATTTAATGGCAACTATAAAGGGAAGCTAAATATTTTTAGAAAGGCCAAATAATTATATTATTTAAAACACAAGTACAAGAAAAGTTAGATAATATAACCAAACTAGCTACCGTGAAACATTTTCCTACAGTTACATTGAATGTCATTGTATACTGTGCTAATATTACAAATAATAGAAACTTTACCTATGGACTCTTTTGTTTTATCTGTAACTAAAACTTCAAATAATATAATTTTATTATATAAAATATAATAAATTTATAATTTCAATTAATATAATTTTATCATATAAAAATATAATAAATTTATAAATTTAATTTTAAAATAATTGAAAAACATTACCATTAAAATAAAAACGACTCATTTAAGATATTTTACAATGCATTTTGAACCATAACAAAGCTAAATAACTTAAATTAAACTATTATATCATTGCCTATTAAATAAATTCAAATAGTTCAACATAGAAAACTCGATGTCATATTATATTAATATAAACTAATTACAAAAGAAATCATATCCTTAAAATCTTACTAGATATTTGAATTTGCATGTTTTCTAACCAAACACTCTTACCAAAAATCAGTTAGATACATCTGAGACAAAAATTATAAGTAATTCCTATTGAAGCAACACTAACATTATTTTTTCCATCTTTTGAAGTACAACCTTAGGATCATATACCAAATACATCATAAACATAACTCCTCTAATTTAAAATATATATGAACTACTCAATTTTAGTTCTAAGTTGTATAGCTAATGTAGGTGTTTTGTTGGACATGAAGTACTCGTAAAAGGAAAACTATACACGTACAAATGATTTATTGGCATCCATAGTGCACCATATTTCTCCATTTGTCCTTCAAATCAACCTGATAAACTAAATTTGATTGACATTAAAATAAATAAAAAAGAAAAGACTAATACCTTTTAATTATACTTACTTCAGTTTTCTATTCAAATGTATAAGCATTAAATATTAGTTTTCAGTTTACTCTATCAAATAAGAAGAAAAAGTTAGGCAAAAATCATTAGGACCATAATATGGTGAGAGATCTGATTGTTAAGAGACGAGGAACTGACCAAATATGTAAAAAACCTTTGTATAAAAAAATTAGACAATGAAAATTTATAGTGACATTTAGTTAAAACAAGTGCTACTCCATTCCTTAGAGTATCTTCTTGAAATTTAATGCATTTTTCTATCTTCTCCTTTTTGTGATGTTTTTTGGTTCATACTCCATCAATGAAGAAAGTATCCTCCTCCTTGGATTAGGAAAACTATATTTGCAAGCTATCTATTAAATCATCCTACTACAGAAAATAAGCAATAATTAATGTTAACTTGATTAAAGATAATTCCAAATAAATATGAGTACCACCAAAATTTTAAAAGGAACCTGAAGCGTGAAAATAAATTTTAAACAAGATTTAAACCTGTAAAATGAAGACACTCCTGAAGACAAAAAGTACAAGTACAGTAGCAGCACAATTTTATTCCATTAAACTATTGTCTTTTAAGTTTCAAAAGGAATAAACCATAAGAACACAAAATATACAAAACACATTCAAGGTTACCTCGTGAATACAATCAATACTATTTGGTTCCATCAAGCTAGGGTGATGAGCATCACTTTGATGGACAATAGCTGTCTAATTAAGATTAGCGTCATTTGCATATGTACTCAGAAATATTATGCCATTTAATTTCTACGATGATGCAGGAAGCATGCGATATTCATGTAATTTTCATTTTTTACCATCTTTAATTTTCATCAGTTACTTTTTCTATTTTTGATTTGTAATCAAATTTACACCATTTGATAATTATACATTTAAAATCAATTTCGATAAAACTATCCAAACAACATTAATAGATAACGATTACTTCTAATTTATTTTATACAAACATAAATCAATTGTATTAAATTTAATTATCTTAAAATCAATTTTCCTAAATTCAAATTTCGCATAATTATTTTGACCAGGGCAAATCCAAACACACTTGGTGACACTCAAAATTTATTATCAAAAGTCAAATATCTATAGATATAAAAGTCTGCAAAATTTTTAGTGACACTCTCATTTAATGGCAACTATAAAGGGAAGCTAAATATTTTTAGAAAGGCCAAATAATTATATTATTTAAAACACAAGTACAAGAAATGTTAGACAATATAACCAAACTAGCTACCGTGAAACATTTTCCTACAGTTACATTTAATGTCATTGTATACTGTGCTAATATTACAAATAATACAAACTTTACCTATGGACTCTTTTGTTTTATCTGTAACTAAAACTTCAAATAATATAATTTTATTATATAAAATATAATAAATTTATAATTTCAATTAATATAATTTTATCATATAAAAATATAATAAATTTATAAATTTAATTTTAAAATAATTGAAAAACATTACCATTAAAATAAAAACGACTCATTTAAGATATTTTACAATGCATTTTGAACCATAACAAAGCTAAATAACTTAAATTAAACTATTATATCATTGCCTATTAAATAAATTCAAATAGTTCAACATAGAAAACTCGATGTCATATTATATTAATATAAACTAATTACAAAAGAAATCATATCCTTAAAATCTTACTAGATATTTGAATTTGCATGTTTTCTAACCAAACACTCTTACCAAAAATCAGTTAGATACATCTGAGACAAAAATTATAAGTAATTCCTATTGAAGCAACACTAACATTATTTTTTCCATGTTTTGAAGTACAACCTTAGGATCATATACCAAATACATCATAAACATAAGTCCTCTAATTTAAAATATATATGAACTACTCAATTTTAGTTCTAAGTTGTATAGCTAATGTAGGTGTTTTGTTGGACATGAAGTACTCGTAAAAGGAAAACTATACACGTACAAATGATTTATTGGCATCCATAGTGCACCATATTTCTCCATTTGTCCTTCAAATCAACCTGATAAACTAAATTTGATTGACATTAAAATAAATAAAAAAGAAAAGACTAATACCTTTTAATTATACTTACTTCAGTTTTCTATTCAAATGTATAAGCATTAAATATTAGTTTTCAGTTTACTCTATCAAATAAGAAGAAAAAGTTAGGCAAAAATCATTAGGACCATAATATGGTGAGAGATCTGATTGTTAAGAGACGAGGAACTGACCAAATATGTAAAAAACCTTTGTATAAAAAAATTAGACAATGAAAATTTATAGTGACATTTAGTTAAAACAAGTGCTACTCCATTCCTTAGAGTATCTTCTTCAAATTTAATGCATTTTTCTATCTTCTCCTTTTTGTGATGTTTTTTGGTTCATACTCCATCAATGGAGAAAGTTTCCTCCTCCTTGGATTAGGCAAACTAAATTTGCAAGCTATCTATTGAATCATCCTACTACAGAAAATAAGCAATAATTAATGTTAACTTGATTAAAGATAATTCCAAATAAATATGAGTACCACCAAAATTTTAAAAGGAACCTGAAGCGTGAAAATAAATTTTAAACAAGATTTAAACCTGTAAAATGATGACACTCCTGAAGACAAAAAGTACAAGTACAGTAGCAGCACAATTTTGTTCCATTAAACTATTGTCTTTTAAGTTTCAAAAGGAATAAACCATAAGAACACAAAATATACAAAACACATTCAAGGTTACCTCGTGAATACAATCAATACTATTTGGTTCCATCAAGCTAGGGTGATGAGCATCACTTTGATGGACAATAGCTGTCTAATTAAGATTAGCGTCATTTGCATATGTACTCAGAAATATTATGCCATTTAATTTCTACGATGATGCAGGAAGCATGCGATATTCATGTAATTTTCATTTTTTACCATCTTTAATTTTCATCAGTTACTTTTTCTATTTTTGATTTGTAATCAAATTTACACCATTTGATAATTATACATTTAAAATCAATTTCGATAAAACTATCCAAACAACATTAATAGATAACGATTACTTCTAATTTATTTTATACAAACATAAATCAATTGTATTAAATTTAATTATCTTAAAATCAATTTTCCTAAATTCAAATTTCGCATAATTATTTTGACCAGGGCAAATCCAAACACACTTGGTGACACTCAAAATTTATTATCAAAAGTCAAATATCTATAGATATAAAAGTCTGCAAAATTTTTAGTGACACTCTCATTTAATGGCAACTATAAAGGGAAGCTAAATATTTTTAGAAAGGCCAAATAATTATATTATTTAAAACACAAGTACAAGAAATGTTAGACAATATAACCAAACTAGCTACCGTGAAACATTTTCCTACAGTTACATTTAATGTCATTGTATACTGTGCTAATATTACAAATAATACAAACTTTACCTATGGACTCTTTTGTTTTATCTGTAACTAAAACTTCAAATAATATAATTTTATTATATAAAATATAATAAATTTATAATTTCAATTAATATAATTTTATCATATAAAAATATAATAAATTTATAAATTTAATTTTAAAATAATTGAAAAACATTACCATTAAAATAAAAACGACTCATTTAAGATATTTTACAATGCATTTTGAACCATAACAAAGCTAAATAACTTAAATTAAACTATTATATCATTGCCTATTAAATAAATTCAAATAGTTCAACATAGAAAACTCGATGTCATATTATATTAATATAAACTAATTACAAAAGAAATCATATCCTTAAAATCTTACTAGATATTTGAATTTGCATGTTTTCTAACCAAACACTCTTACCAAAAATCAGTTAGATACATCTGAGACAAAAATTATAAGTAATTCCTATTGAAGCAACACTAACATTATTTTTTCCATGTTTTGAAGTACAACCTTAGGATCATATACCAAATACATCATAAACATAAGTCCTCTAATTTAAAATATATATGAACTACTCAATTTTAGTTCTAAGTTGTATAGCTAATGTAGGTGTTTTGTTGGACATGAAGTACTCGTAAAAGGAAAACTATACACGTACAAATGATTTATTGGCATCCATAGTGCACCATATTTCTCCATTTGTCCTTCAAATCAACCTGATAAACTAAATTTGATTGACATTAAAATAAATAAAAAAGAAAAGACTAATACCTTTTAATTATACTTACTTCAGTTTTCTATTCAAATGTATAAGCATTAAATATTAGTTTTCAGTTTACTCTATCAAATAAGAAGAAAAAGTTAGGCAAAAATCATTAGGACCATAATATGGTGAGAGATCTGATTGTTAAGAGACGAGGAACTGACCAAATATGTAAAAAACCTTTGTATAAAAAAATTAGACAATGAAAATTTATAGTGACATTTAGTTAAAACAAGTGCTACTCCATTCCTTAGAGTATCTTCTTCAAATTTAATGCATTTTTCTATCTTCTCCTTTTTGTGATGTTTTTTGGTTCATACTCCATCAATGGAGAAAGTTTCCTCCTCCTTGGATTAGGCAAACTAAATTTGCAAGCTATCTATTGAATCATCCTACTACAGAAAATAAGCAATAATTAATGTTAACTTGATTAAAGATAATTCCAAATAAATATGAGTACCACCAAAATTTTAAAAGGAACCTGAAGCGTGAAAATAAATTTTAAACAAGATTTAAACCTGTAAAATGATGACACTCCTGAAGACAAAAAGTACAAGTACAGTAGCAGCACAATTTTGTTCCATTAAACTATTGTCTTTTAAGTTTCAAAAGGAATAAACCATAAGAACACAAAATATACAAAACACATTCAAGGTTACCTCGTGAATACAATCAATACTATTTGGTTCCATCAAGCTAGGGTGATGAGCATCACTTTGATGGACAATAGCTGTCTAATTAAGATTAGCGTCATTTGCATATGTACTCAGAAATATTATGCCATTTAATTTCTACGCTGATGCAGGAAGCATGCGATATTCATGTAATTTTCATTTTTTACCATCTTTAATTTTCATCAGTTACTTTTTCTATTTTTGATTTGTAATCAAATTTACACCATTTGATAATTATACATTTAAAATCAATTTCGATAAAACTATCCAAACAACATTAATAGATAACGATTACTTCTAATTTATTTTATACAAACATAAATCAATTGTATTAAATTTAATTATCTTAAAATCAATTTTCATAAATTCAAATTTCGCATAATTATTTTGACCAGGGCAAATCCAAACACACTTGGTGACACTCAAAATTTATTATCAAAAGTCAAATATCTATAGATATAAAAGTCTGCAAAATTTTTAGTGACACTCTCATTTAATGGCAACTATAAATGGAAGCTAAATATTTTTAGAAAGGCCAAATAATTATATTATTTAAAGCATAAGTACAAGAAATGTTAGACAATATAACCAAACTAGCTACCGTGAAACATTTTCCTACAGTTACATTGAATGTCATTGTATACTGTGCTAATATTACAAATAATAGAAACTTTACCTATGGACTCTTTTGTTTTATCTGTAACTAAAACTTCAAATAATATAATTTTATTATATAAAATATAATAAATTTATAATTTCAATTAATATAATTTTATCATATAAAAATATAATAAATTTATAAATTTAATTTTAAAATAATTGAAAAACATTACCATTAAAATAAAAACGACTCATTTAAGATATTTTACAATGCATTTTGAACCATAACAAAGCTAAATAACTTAAATTAAACTATTATATCATTGCCTATTAAATAAATTCAAATAGTTCAACATAGAAAACTCGATGTCATATTATATTAATATAAACTAATTACAAAAGAAATCATATCCTTAAAATCTTACTAGATATTTGAATTTGCATGTTTTCTAACCAAACACTCTTACCAAAAATCAGTTAGATACATCTGAGACAAAAATTATAAGTAATTCCTATTGAAGCAACACTAACATTATTTTTTCCATGTTTTGAAGTACAACCTTAGGATCATATACCAAATACATCATAAACATAAGTCCTCTAATTTAAAATATATATGAACTACTCAATTTTAGTTCTAAGTTGTATAGCTAATGTAGGTGTTTTGTTGGACATGAAGTACTCGTAAAAGGAAAACTATACACGTACAAATGATTTATTGGCATCCATAGTGCACCATATTTCTCCATTTGTCCTTCAAATCAACCTGATAAACTAAATTTGATTGACATTAAAATAAATAAAAAAGAAAAGACTAATACCTTTTAATTATACTTACTTCAGTTTTCTATTCAAATGTATAAGCATTAAATATTAGTTTTCAGTTTACTCTATCAAATAAGAAGAAAAAGTTAGGCAAAAATCATTAGGACCATAATATGGTGAGAGATCTGATTGTTAAGAGACGAGGAACTGACCAAATATGTAAAAAACCTTTGTATAAAAAAATTAGACAATGAAAATTTATAGTGACATTTAGTTAAAACAAGTGCTACTCCATTCCTTAGAGTATCTTCTTCAAATTTAATGCATTTTTCTATCTTCTCCTTTTTGTGATGTTTTTTGGTTCATACTCCATCAATGGAGAAAGTTTCCTCCTCCTTGGATTAGGCAAACTAAATTTGCAAGCTATCTATTGAATCATCCTACTACAGAAAATAAGCAATAATTAATGTTAACTTGATTAAAGATAATTCCAAATAAATATGAGTACCACCAAAATTTTAAAAGGAACCTGAAGCGTGAAAATAAATTTTAAACAAGATTTAAACCTGTAAAATGATGACACTCCTGAAGACAAAAAGTACAAGTACAGTAGCAGCACAATTTTGTTCCATTAAACTATTGTCTTTTAAGTTTCAAAAGGAATAAACCATAAGAACACAAAATATACAAAACACATTCAAGGTTACCTCGTGAATACAATCAATACTATTTGGTTCCATCAAGCTAGGGTGATGAGCATCACTTTGATGGACAATAGCTGTCTAATTAAGATTAGCGTCATTTGCATATGTACTCAGAAATATTATGCCATTTAATTTCTACGCTGATGCAGGAAGCATGCGATATTCATGTAATTTTCATTTTTTACCATCTTTAATTTTCATCAGTTACTTTTTCTATTTTTGATTTGTAATCAAATTTACACCATTTGATAATTATACATTTAAAATCAATTTCGATAAAACTATCCAAACAACATTAATAGATAACGATTACTTCTAATTTATTTTATACAAACATAAATCAATTGTATTAAATTTAATTATCTTAAAATCAATTTTCATAAATTCAAATTTCGCATAATTATTTTGACCAGGGCAAATCCAAACACACTTGGTGACACTCAAAATTTATTATCAAAAGTCAAATATCTATAGATATAAAAGTCTGCAAAATTTTTAGTGACACTCTCATTTAATGGCAACTATAAATGGAAGCTAAATATTTTTAGAAAGGCCAAATAATTATATTATTTAAAGCATAAGTACAAGAAATGTTAGACAATATAACCAAACTAGCTACCGTGAAACATTTTCCTACAGTTACATTGAATGTCATTGTATACTGTGCTAATATTACAAATAATAGAAACTTTACCTATGGACTCTTTTGTTTTATCTGTAACTAAAACTTCAAATAATATAATTTTATTATATAAAATATAATAAATTTATAATTTCAATTAATATAATTTTATCATATAAAAATATAATAAATTTATAAATTTAATTTTAAAATAATTGAAAAACATTACCATTAAAATAAAAACGACTCATTTAAGATATTTTACAATGCATTTTGAACCATAACAAAGCTAAATAACTTAAATTAAACTATTCTATCATTGCCTATTAAATAAATTCAAATAGTTCAACATAGAAAACTTGATGTCATATTATATTAATATAAACTAATTACAAAAGAAATCATATCCTTAAAATCTTACTAGATATTTGAATTTGCATGTTTTCTAACCAAACACTCTTACCAAAAATCAGTTAGATACATCTGAGACAAAAATTATAAGTAATTCCTATTGAAGCACCACTAACATTATTTTTTCCATGTTTTGAAGTACAACCTTAGGATCATATACCAAATACATCATAAACATAACTCCTCTAATTTAAAATATATATGAACTACTCAATTTTAGTTCTAAGTTGTATAGCTAATGTAGGTGTTTTGTTGGACATGAAGTACTCGTAAAAGGAAAACTATACACGTACAAATGATTTATTGGCATCCATAGTGCACCATATTTCTCCATTTGTCCTTCAAATCAACCTGATAAATTAAATTTGATTGACATTAAAATAAATAAAAAAGAAAAGACTAATACCTTTTAATTATACTTACTTCAGTTTTCTATTCAAATGTATAAGCATTAAATATTAGTTTTCAGTTTACTCTATCAAATAAGAAGAAAAAGTTAGGCAAAAATCATTAGGACCATAATATGGTGAGAGATCTGATTGTTAAGAGACGAGGAACTGACCAAATACGTAAAAAACCTTTGTATAAAAAAATTAGACAATGAAAATTTATAGTGACATTTAGTTAAAACAAGTGCTACTCCATTCCTTAGAGTATCTTCTTCAAATTTAATGCATTTTTCTATCTTCTCCTTTTTGTGATGTTTTTTGGTTCATACTCCATCAATGAAGAAAGTTTCCTCCTCCTTGGATTAGGCAAACTAAATTTGCAAGCTATCTATTGAATCATCCTACTACAGAAAATAAGCAATAATTAATGTTAACTTGATTAAAGATAATTCCAAATAAATATGAGTACCACCAAAATTTTAAAAGGATCCTGAAGCGTGAAAATAAATTTTAAACAAGATTTAAACCTGTAAAATGAAGACACTCCTGAAGACAAAAAGTACAAGCATAGTAGCAGCACAATTTTGTTCCATTAAACTATTGTCTTTTAAGTTTCAAAAGGAATAAACCATAAGAACACAAAATATACAAAACACATTCAAGGTTACCTCGTGAATACAATCAATACTATTTGGTTCCATCAAGCTAGGGTGATGAGCATCACTTTGATGGACAATAGCTGTCTAATTAAGATTAGCGTCATTTGCATATGTACTCAGAAATATTATGCCATTTAATTACTACGCTGATGCAGGAAGCATGCGATATTCATGTAATTTTCATTTTTTACCATCTTTAATTTTCATCAGTTACTTTTTCTATTTTTGATTTGTAATCAAATTTACACCATTTGATAATTATACATTTAAAATTAATTTCGATAAAACTATCCAAACAACATTAATAGATAACGATTACTTCTAATTTATTTTATACAAACATAAATCAATTGTATTAAATTTAATTATCTTAAAATCAATTTTCATAAATTCAAATTTCGCATAATTATTTTGACCAGGGCAAATCCAAACACACTTGGTGACACTCAAAATTTATTATCAAAAGTCAAATATCTATAGATATAAAAGTCTGCAAAATTTTTAGTGACACTCTCATTTAATGGCAACTATAAAGGGAAGCTAAATATTTTTAGAAAGGCCAAATAATTATATTATTTAAAACACAAGTACAAGAAATGTTAGACAATATAACCAAACTAGCTACCGTGAAACATTTTCCTACAGTTACATTGAATGTCATTGTATACTGTGCTAATATTACAAATAATAGAAACTTTACCTATGGACTCTTTTGTTTTATCTGTAACTAAAACTTCAAATAATATAATTTTATTATATAAAATATAATAAATTTATAATTTCAATTAATATAATTTTATCATATAAAAATATAATAAATTTATAAATTTAATTTTAAAATAATTGAAAAACATTACCATTAAAATAAAAACGACTCATTTAAGATATTTTACAATGCATTTTGAACCATAACAAAGCTAAATAACTTAAATTAAACTATTCTATCATTGCCTATTAAATAAATTCAAATAGTTCAACATAGAAAACTTGATGTCATATTATATTAATATAAACTAATTACAAAAGAAATCATATCCTTAAAATCTTACTAGATATTTGAATTTGCATGTTTTCTAACCAAACACTCTTACCAAAAATCAGTTAGATACATCTGAGACAAAAATTATAAGTAATTCCTATTGAAGCACCACTAACATTATTTTTTCCATGTTTTGAAGTACAACCTTAGGATCATATACCAAATACATCATAAACATAACTCCTCTAATTTAAAATATATATGAACTACTCAATTTTAGTTCTAAGTTGTATAGCTAATGTAGGTGTTTTGTTGGACATGAAGTACTCGTAAAAGGAAAACTATACACGTACAAATGATTTATTGGCATCCATAGTGCACCATATTTCTCCATTTGTCCTTCAAATCAACCTGATAAATTAAATTTGATTGACATTAAAATAAATAAAAAAGAAAAGACTAATACCTTTTAATTATACTTACTTCAGTTTTCTATTCAAATGTATAAGCATTAAATATTAGTTTTCAGTTTACTCTATCAAATAAGAAGAAAAAGTTAGGCAAAAATCATTAGGACCATAATATGGTGAGAGATCTGATTGTTAAGAGACGAGGAACTGACCAAATACGTAAAAAACCTTTGTATAAAAAAATTAGACAATGAAAATTTATAGTGACATTTAGTTAAAACAAGTGCTACTCCATTCCTTAGAGTATCTTCTTCAAATTTAATGCATTTTTCTATCTTCTCCTTTTTGTGATGTTTTTTGGTTCATACTCCATCAATGAAGAAAGTTTCCTCCTCCTTGGATTAGGCAAACTAAATTTGCAAGCTATCTATTGAATCATCCTACTACAGAAAATAAGCAATAATTAATGTTAACTTGATTAAAGATAATTCCAAATAAATATGAGTACCACCAAAATTTTAAAAGGATCCTGAAGCGTGAAAATAAATTTTAAACAAGATTTAAACCTGTAAAATGAAGACACTCCTGAAGACAAAAAGTACAAGCATAGTAGCAGCACAATTTTGTTCCATTAAACTATTGTCTTTTAAGTTTCAAAAGGAATAAACCATAAGAACACAAAATATACAAAACACATTCAAGGTTACCTCGTGAATACAATCAATACTATTTGGTTCCATCAAGCTAGGGTGATGAGCATCACTTTGATGGACAATAGCTGTCTAATTAAGATTAGCGTCATTTGCATATGTACTCAGAAATATTATGCCATTTAATTTCTACGCTGATGCAGGAAGCATGCGATATTCATGTAATTTTCATTTTTTACCATCTTTAATTTTCATCAGTTACTTTTTCTATTTTTGATTTGTAATCAAATTTACACCATTTGATAATTATACATTTAAAATTAATTTCGATAAAACTATCCAAACAACATTAATAGATAACGATTACTTCTAATTTATTTTATACAAACATAAATCAATTGTATTAAATTTAATTATCTTAAAATCAATTTTCATAAATTCAAATTTCGCATAATTATTTTGACCAGGGCAAATCCAAACACACTTGGTGACACTCAAAATTTATTATCAAAAGTCAAATATCTATAGATATAAAAGTCTGCAAAATTTTTAGTGACACTCTCATTTAATGGCAACTATAAAGGGAAGCTAAATATTTTTAGAAAGGCCAAATAATTATATTATTTAAAACACAAGTACAAGAAATGTTAGACAATATAACCAAACTAGCTACCGTGAAACATTTTCCTACAGTTACATTGAATGTCATTGTATACTGTGCTAATATTACAAATAATAGAAACTTTACCTATGGACTCTTTTGTTTTATCTGTAACTAAAACTTCAAATAATATAATTTTATTATATAAAATATAATAAATTTATAATTTCAATTAATATAATTTTATCATATAAAAATATAATAAATTTATAAATTTAATTTTAAAATAATTGAAAAACATTACCATTAAAATAAAAACGACTCATTTAAGATATTTTACAATGCATTTTGAACCATAACAAAGCTAAATAACTTAAATTAAACTATTCTATCATTGCCTATTAAATAAATTCAAATAGTTCAACATAGAAAACTTGATGTCATATTATATTAATATAAACTAATTACAAAAGAAATCATATCCTTAAAATCTTACTAGATATTTGAATTTGCATGTTTTCTAACCAAACACTCTTACCAAAAATCAGTTAGATACATCTGAGACAAAAATTATAAGTAATTCCTATTGAAGCACCACTAACATTATTTTTTCCATGTTTTGAAGTACAACCTTAGGATCATATACCAAATACATCATAAACATAACTCCTCTAATTTAAAATATATATGAACTACTCAATTTTAGTTCTAAGTTGTATAGCTAATGTAGGTGTTTTGTTGGACATGAAGTACTCGTAAAAGGAAAACTATACACGTACAAATGATTTATTGGCATCCATAGTGCACCATATTTCTCCATTTGTCCTTCAAATCAACCTGATAAATTAAATTTGATTGACATTAAAATAAATAAAAAAGAAAAGACTAATACCTTTTAATTATACTTACTTCAGTTTTCTATTCAAATGTATAAGCATTAAATATTAGTTTTCAGTTTACTCTATCAAATAAGAAGAAAAAGTTAGGCAAAAATCATTAGGACCATAATATGGTGAGAGATCTGATTGTTAAGAGACGAGGAACTGACCAAATACGTAAAAAACCTTTGTATAAAAAAATTAGACAATGAAAATTTATAGTGACATCTAGTTAAAACAAGTGCTACTCCATTCCTTAGAGTATCTTCTTCAAATTTAATGCATTTTTCTATCTTCTCCTTTTTGTGATGTTTTTTGGTTCATACTCCATCAATGAAGAAAGTTTCCTCCTCCTTGGATTAGGCAAACTAAATTTGCAAGCTATCTATTGAATCATCCTACTACAGAAAATAAGCAATAATTAATGTTAACTTGATTAAAGATAATTCCAAATAAATATGAGTACCACCAAAATTTTAAAAGGATCCTGAAGCGTGAAAATAAATTTTAAACAAGATTTAAACCTGTAAAATGAAGACACTCCTGAAGACAAAAAGTACAAGCATAGTAGCAGCACAATTTTGTTCCATTAAACTATTGTCTTTTAAGTTTCAAAAGGAATAAACCATAAGAACACAAAATATACAAAACACATTCAAGGTTACCTCGTGAATACAATCAATACTATTTGGTTCCATCAAGCTAGGGTGATGAGCATCACTTTGATGGACAATAGCTGTCTAATTAAGATTAGCGTCATTTGCATATGTACTCAGAAATATTATGCCATTTAATTTCTACGCTGATGCAGGAAGCATGCGATATTCATGTAATTTTCATTTTTTACCATCTTTAATTTTCATCAGTTACTTTTTCTATTTTTGATTTGTAATCAAATTTACACCATTTGATAATTATACATTTAAAATTAATTTCGATAAAACTATCCAAACAACATTAATAGATAACGATTACTTCTAATTTATTTTATACAAACATAAATCAATTGTATTAAATTTAATTATCTTAAAATCAATTTTCATAAATTCAAATTTCGCATAATTATTTTGACCAGGGCAAATCCAAACACACTTGGTGACACTCAAAATTTATTATCAAAAGTCAAATATCTATAGATATAAAAGTCTGCAAAATTTTTAGTGACACTCTCATTTAATGGCAACTATAAAGGGAAGCTAAATATTTTTAGAAAGGCCAAATAATTATATTATTTAAAACACAAGTACAAGAAATGTTAGACAATATAACCAAACTAGCTACCGTGAAACATTTTCCTACAGTTACATTGAATGTCATTGTATACTGTGCTAATATTACAAATAATAGAAACTTTACCTATGGACTCTTTTGTTTTATCTGTAACTAAAACTTCAAATAATATAATTTTATTATATAAAATATAATAAATTTATAATTTCAATTAATATAATTTTATCATATAAAAATATAATAAATTTATAAATTTAATTTTAAAATAATTGAGAAACATTACCATTAAAATAAAAACGACTCATTTAAGATATTTTACAATGCATTTTGATCCATAACAAAGCTAAATAACTTAAATTAAACTATTATATCATTGCCTATTAAATAAATTCAAATAGTTCAACATAGAAAACTTGATGTCATATTATATTAATATAAACTAATTACAAAAGAAATCATATCCTTAAAATCTTACTAGATATTTGAATTTGCATGTTTTCTAACCAAACACTCTTACCAAAAATCAGTTAGATACATCTGAGACAAAAATTATAAGTAATTCCTATTGAAGCAACACTAACATTTTTTTTTCCATGTTTTGAAGTACAACCTTAGGATCATATACCATATACATCATAAACATAACTCCTCTAATTTAAAATATATATGAACTACTCAATTTTAGTTCTAAGTTGTATAGCTAATGTAGGTCTTTTGTTGGACATGAAGTACTCGTAAAAGGAAAACTATACACGTACAAATGATTTATTGGCCTCCATAGTGCACCATATTTCTCCATTTGTCCTTCAAATCAACCTGATAAACTAAATTTGATTGACATTAAAATAAAATAAAAAGAAAAGACTAATACCTTTTAATTATACTTATTTCAGTTTTCTATTCAAATGTATAAGCATTAAATATTAGTTTTCAGTTTACTCTATCAAATAAGAAGAAAAAGTTAGGCAAAAATCATTAGGACCATAATATGGTGAGAGATCTGATTGTTAAGAGACGAGGAACTGACCAAATATGTAAAAAACCTTTGTATAAAAAAATTAGACAATGAAAATTTATAGTGACATTTAGTTAAAACAAGTGCTACTCCATTCCTTAGAGTATCTTCTTCAAATTTAATGCATTTTTCTATCTTCTCCTTTTTGTGATGTTTTTTGGTTCATACTCCATCAATGAAGAAAGTTTCCTCCTCCTTGGATTAGGCAAACTAAATTTGCAAGCTATCTATTGAATCATCCTACTACAGAAAATAAGCAATAATTAATGTTAACTTGATTAAAGATAATTCCAAATAAATATGAGTACCACCAAAATTTTAAAAGGAACCTGAAGCGTGAAAATAAATTTTAAACAAGATTTAAACCTGTAAAATGAAGACACTCCTGAAGACAAAAAGTACAAGCATAGTAGCAGCACAATTTTGTTCCATTAAACTATTGTCTTTTAAGTTTCAAAAGGAATAAACCATCAGAACACAAAATATACAAAACACATTCAAGGTTACCTCGTGAATACAATCAATACTATTTGGTTCCATCAAGCTAGGGTGATGAGCATCACTTTGATGGACAATAGCTGTCTAATTAAGATTAGCGTCATTTGCATATGTACTCAGAAATATTATGCCATTTAATTTCTACGCTGATGCAGGAAGCATGCGATATTCATGTAATTTTCATTTTTTACCATCTTTAATTTTCATCAGTTACTTTTTCTATTTTTGATTTGTAATCAAATTTACACCATTTGATAATTATACATTTAAAATCAATTTCGATAAAACTATCCAAACAACATTAATAGATAACGATTACTTCTAATTTATTTTATACAAACATAAATCAATTGTATTAAATTTAATTATCTTAAAATCAATTTTCATAAATTCAAATTTCGCATAATTATTTTGACCAGGGCAAATCCAAACACACTTGGTGACACTCAAAATTTATTATCAAAAGTCAAATATCTATAGATATAAAAGTCTGCAAAATTTTTAGTGACACTCTCATTTAATGGCAACTATAAAGGGAAGCTAAATATTTTTAGAAAGGCCAAATAATTATATTATTTAAAACACAAGTACAAGAAATGTTAGACAATATAACTGTTATACCCCAAAATTTGCCCTCCCATATTCTCCAATAAACTGCCAAGCCAAGTTACAAAATTCCCCAAGAGTTGCACAATGCAAAGGCCTCCATACAGTCAAAACTAGGGTTTGTGTGTTGATCAAGAAAAGGAAGTGTTCAAAGGTCCAATCAAGTCTCATATGCTTACAAAGATGGTCAAGCATCCTCATATCAAGTTTCAAGGCATTCAGCTCAAGATTGCACAGTCAAAACCCTAAATTGCACTACAGTCAACTGTAGGGGCAAAATGGTCATTTGGCAGTCAAAAGTTCAAATTTTTGGTCAATATATCATTTTGAAGCCACAAACATCATTTGATCAATGCTTGATCATGATTCTCAAAATTTGGCTCAGAAATCATCAAAGATGCAAAAGTTGCTATATTTGGACAGCTGAAAAAGTCAACTGAAATTGACCAGGGCATAACTTTCACATGGATTATCAGAAAAATTCCATCCAAAGCTCATTTTGAAGAGAAAGACATTTCCTACCACTCATCTTCATACTTCAAGTCCAAGAAATGCTCTCACAAAAAGTTATCAATTTCAACATTATAGGTCATTTTCAAAAGTCAACAAAAAGGGACTTTAAGTCAAAGGCCATAACTTGAGATTGGTAAATCAAAATGACATGGGACCAAAGGCATTGGTTAAAGGACTCAAAGACCTTTCCAAAATGTCCAAGAACATGTGAAAAGCTTAAAAATTGAGCAAGTTATGCCTTGTAGAAGTTGGGAAAATTTTGTGAAATGGCAAAAGTCAACTATCCTTGAAAATCCAATTTTGACAAAAGGGCCCCATTTTTCTCACTTTGTCCATCCTTGTCATGCCACACACGTGGCCCATGGTTGATTTCAAGACCAAATGTTGACTTTTTTATTTTATTTAATTTTTGATGATTTAATTCATTTTAATTCATTGAAAATTCAAATAAAATTTAAAAATCAATGAAATGGTGTCATATGAATTTGGACAAGTTCTATGTATCATGAACCAACTCAAAAATCAGGCCAAGGTTCATTTACACATTAGGTCTAGGTTTTGGCTAGAAATTAGGAAAAAATGGTTAATGGACAAACCCTAAGGCCAATTCTCTAACAAGCATGAATTAAGGAGAGTTAGCAAGCCTATTCAATTCTATGATGATCACTGAGTCCAACCCTACCTAGAACATAGCCAAAAGCTCGCTGAAAAGGCCATGGGCAATTTGAAAAATGGACCATAAAAGGCAAAACTGAAATCAAAGCTAGGGACCTTCTCAAGCCAAAATTTTTGTACCAATAGCTTCCTGAGATAATTCAAAACGCATTTCAATTCATAACAACACTCAAAGCTCCTTGAACTGGTAGTTACAAGTGAAACTGTACAGCAAATTGTTTGAATTCGTGTTCTTGATTCTAAGCCTCTTTTTGCATTTTTAATTACATATTCATACTCATGATGAAGTTTCCAAGCTGTCCATGGTAGTTAATTGCATTTTCATAAGCCATACACGATTTTGCCATTTTCGAATTCTAGGTTTCCCAGCTTCTTAAATTGGGGCTTTTGTAAATAAGAAAAATCAGAACTTCAGAGCAACACCATCACACTCAGCATCTTGAGACGAAGAAGAAGACATACTCGCGCCTAATTTATATTAGGAAACGAGCTATTCGCTATTTCTTCGTAGCTTACCTAATGCAACGTTTCAAAACCGTTGCTTTATTTTGTTTATGTTTCAGGAAATTGGAAGGGATGATGGCGTGTCACACGGAGACTGGGCAGTTTGAATTCGCGCGCGTGTTAGCCACTATGCATTGATTATTCCTTTTATTATTTCTTAACTATTATATGTTAATTGAATTAACTGGCTCAGATGGCAAGCAAGCGCGTGATTAATGCATAAGACCTGGGTTCGATCCCCAGGTCTACTTCACTTCAATATTATTTTTCATGTTAAGGTTCCATGCAGCGCTCACATAAGGACTCACCATGCACTGCAAAATCAGTTCATCCACGTGTCCCAGATGATCATCCAAGGGTCCAGAACAAAGGCATAGGATGGATGCAAGTCAGCAGGCGCACACTTGAATGGAAAAAGTCAACAAATGGCCAGCAAATGGGCCAGGCTTGCACCTCCAAACTCAAATCCACACCCCCTGGTTCTATCTTTTTTTTTCTTTCTTTTTTTTTTTTCTAAATTTCTTTATATCTTATTATTTTTAAATTTACTTGTGTTTTTATTTTCTGATTTAATTAATTTTTACAAAAAATATAAAAAACATCAAAAATACAGAAAAGGCAAAAAAAATATAATTAATTTTGATTCTTTTATAAATAAATTAAAATGTAAATCATTTAGTTTAATTAGGTTTTAATTTTAATTTTAATTCTTTGTTCATAATAAAAATCCAAAAAATGTTTAATTAGGTTAATTTTTTATTTTTTTTCTTTTTTTAATTTTCTCCTTTTTCTCACAATATTATTATTTATTATTTATTTTCTATAAATCAAAAATTGTACATAATTAGTTTAGAAGTTAATTAGGTTAGAAATTAAATCTTTTTTTATAATAAACTTAAAAAACATTAGAACTAGGATTTTAATTTTAATTAACTTTTCTCTTTTTTCTTTTAAACCTAAAAAACACAAAAAAAACATTATTTTTCATTTAATTTTTAATTTCCTTGATTAATTTTAATTATTTGTAAAAGGGCCCAACGCCCTAATTTTGTTTAGTCTTTATTTCGCGCATTTGTTTTGTATTGTGTAAATACCTCTGTATATGCCCCAAAGCCTTGTAATAAGTTTAGATTTATTTCTCGGACTTTTATTTATTCGCTTTATCTATTTTCAGTCAAATCGGGTTCGGTTTTTTTGGCGATGTGGACCCGCGCCAGTTGTAATAGTTAGATTTATTTTCTCGCAAATATAACTGTTAATAAATATGCATGAAAGAATGAATGCCCGAAAAATAAAATTGAACCGTTAGATCACCAATGCATGACAAGACAAACAATGAACTGAAAATGACACACAATTCGCACACACCACCCCTAGGGTACGCCTCACTGTTGCCTTTCGAAAGGTGGTCGTCGAGTAGAAAACGTCTTAGTAAGTCCTCATGGTCCGGGAACCTGGCATGAGGGTAGCTTCTGAGGTGTCTTCCTATTGCTCCGGTGACCACCACGTCCCTAAAACTCGAATTGACCCGAACACCTCCTACGGTGGTGCTACCTACCTCTCAATGGTGGGAGGGCACTACCTTAAAGGACATTTACACAGACAAATTCCTTAAGGGTAGGTAGGTTCTCCAAGGTACTTGCTCTAATTTCAAACCAAACGAAAACTCTTTTCACCAACACCTTTCAAAAAACTTTCAAAACAAACTTTTCAAAACACTCTGACGCACGAGTTGAACGGAAACTTTTCAAAGAATATTTTTGAAACCCACAATTGAAAAGCAAGCACACATTTTGAAAACACATTGAGCAAGTACCTAAGAGCCCATGGATAACCATGGATAGAAAGGGTGCTAACACCTTCCCTTTCTATAACCTACCTCCCGAACCGAGAGCGATCTCTTTAAAGGAATTTTTCTGTGCTTTTGTCCTTTCCTATTGGAGAAAATAAAAGACGGTGGCGACTCTTGCTTACCGCGACATTTCGCGAACCAGCTTTAAAACAGTCAGTTCCAGATCCACCGATCACAGAACTGGCGACTCTGCTGGGGAAAAAACTTAAAGTGAGGTGTACCTTAGGGCTAAGATCATTGTGTTTTCAATTGCTTTCCTTGTATGCTTTAAAATTGTGGGTTGCTTGGGAGTTCTATAGATCCTAACCCGGATCTGGGGAATACCTTCTTAGAAAGTAGCAACAAGGCTGTGAGGGAACTGTGCGGGGTATACCGACATGGTTGAAACAGTCTGCTACGTTGATGTGGCACTTTGGTGTGTACCGGTAACCCTTGAGTCAGTCAAGGAGAGTACGGGGCCTCCATGTGGTGTCATGAAGCATCAACAGACCTTAGGAACCTTAATTGAACCATCTTGGCCTCTTTAGGGTAGTGAGATAACTGACTTTGGTGCAGTCCGAGGTTGGTTGATACTCGATACTACACTCAATTGAGGGTTGCTTTCCTGGAATATTTCGGTCGCCAGTTCAGTGGCTAAATCGAAACGATGAACAATGAAAGCAATCCCGTGATATTGGGAACCTTAGAACCCGGTTACTTTGATTAGGACAGGTTGAACCCACCAACTTCAAGAGGGTATTACCCAGACCCCATGCTGGCCTTAAACCTTAAGGGCCTGTCTTGTGTGCCTTGTGTGCCTTACATGTTTGTCTTTGTAAATATCTGTGTTTAATCATAGCATCATGACATCATCCAGCACCATATGCATTAACTAACCGTTTCAGGGGTTCGAATTTTCATCTTTGTTCTTGTTTTGTAGGACATGGAAACTGTTCGTAGAAAGACAATTCCAATCAGTCTTGTAAGGATCTCTCCTCAGCTTAAGGAGCTTATATCCAGGATTCCCGAGAACTCTTCATTCAGTGAAAGGCATGGAAGCCTCATCAGCTTGGTCAACACCAACATTGAGGAAGATATGATAAAAGTCCTGTTCCAATTCTTTGATCCTCTGCATCACTGTTTCACTTTCTTGGACTATCAGTTGGTACCCACATTGGAGGAGTTCTCCCGACTCCTGAAGATCCCTATTCTTGATCAGCTACCCTTCAACGGTACAGAAAAGGAACCTAAGCTTGAAGAGATTGCTAAAGCCTTGCACCTACAGTCATCTGACCTCAAGGGACATTGGGAAGTTAGAAGTGGTATCAAAGGGTTCTTAGCCAGGTTTCTGTTTGAAAAGGCCTATGATTGTTGGAACTCCCTTGACTTACAAGCTTTTGAAGAGGTTGTGGCCCTCCTTGTTTATGGTTTGGTGTTGTTCCCTAACCCAGACCAGCTCATTGATATCAGTGCTGTCCAGATCTTTATGTCCAGGAATCCTATACCTACGTTGCTGGGAGACCTCCTTCACTCATGTTACACTCGAACCATGAGAAAAAGAGGTGTCCTTATGTGTTGCACTCCTCTCCTGGGAAAGTGGTTTATTTCGCACCTTCCACAATCAGTCCTGAAGAACGAGCGGGGTTTGAGATGGTCACAACGGTTGATGACTCTTACACATGCAGATATACATTGGTGCCCTAGGTCCAGAGAAGATGTCACTATCATTGATCGTTGCGGGGAATATCCTAATGTTCCTTTACTTGGAATCAGAGGGGGTATTACTTATAGTCCATGCCTGGCTTGGAGACAGTTTGGTTATGCTCGGAGGGATGGTCCTCATGACATGTTGATTCCTGACATAGTTTTTGACTTCGACAACGATACTCAAGGACTTCGCCAGAGATTTATCAGAGCTTGGAGGATGCCTAGTAGGATAGACAGCAAGACACTGGGGCACAGGAACTCCATCCCTTTGGAGCCTTACCTCAAATGGGTACGAGCCCGCTCTCAGAAGTTGGTAATGCCTTATCCTCACATGCTTCCAGTAATCAAAGAGCCTGCTTTGGAAGGAGAGGTGTCTCATGTTATTCAGCACTCTGATATGCCCACATCCTGGGAAGAGATGCAGAAGAGTTGGATCCAGCTTAAAGAAGAGCGGAATTCTCTTGAGACTAGTTTGCATGCCAGTGAAAAGAAGGTCTTGGAGCTCACTCGCCTGTTGCACGAGGAAAGGAATCTCAACACTTACATAGCTCCAGAGAAGATGCGCAACATATTTTGGATGTGACTTGATCTTTTTGTACTTTTGCCCATGAGGCTTTGATGTATCAAAACAATGATTTTCTTAATAATAAAGTGTGTTCCTTTTGGTCTACAACAAATTTGAATTTTCGAACTCTGGAATGCATTGCATAAACACATATCATTCATCATGTGCATCATAAATACTCTTCTTTTCAGGTTGTTTACCGTTATTCGCTGTTTATTTCAGCATCATGAACCCTCCTGAATCATCAACCGATGCGGCTATTAAGGCTCTCCAGGCGCAGAACGTCCAGTTTCAGGCGCAAAACGCCCAATTTCAGGAGCTGATCAAGGGCTTGTCTCAGGGTCAACAAGAGTTAAAGACCATGCTGTTGAAGAAGACTAAGAAGAAGAGGAGGACTGTGCTATTTAACACTGGGCGCAGACTCGGGAACACTTTGGTTGTTGAAGCTGAAAGGACTCCTCCATCTGTGACGGAAGGTAGTCACCATGAAAGGGAGGTCACTACTCCTGTGGGCTCTGATACTGAAACAGACTTCAATGACGACCAGTACCCTCCTGCTGAAGACCGGTACAAACAGCTGGAAGACAGATTAAAGGCTGTGGAAGTTCAACGGGTACCTGGATTGGATTTCGGAGACTTGGGGTTATCTACTGGAGTGGTGATCCCGCACAAGTTCAAAACACCTGCCTTCGTGAAGTATGATGGGGCTTCCTGTCCCAAGATGCACCTCCGTTCTTATGTAAGGAAGATCCAGCCTTACACAGCAGACAAGAACCTTTGGATCCACTTCTTCCAGGAGAGTCTTTCAGGGACTCACCTCGATTGGTTCTATCAGCTAGATGGAATCAGCATTCGTAACTGGGAGGATCTGGCCACTGCTTTTTACAAGCAGTATCAGTATAATGCCGACCTCGCTCCTACACGTACCCAGCTCCAGGGTATGTCGCTAGGGTCGGGTGAAGGTTTTAAGGAGTACGCTCAGAAATGGAGAGACCTGGCTGGCAGGGTGCAGCCACCGTTGACGGATCGGGAGCTGGTAGATATGTTCTTGGGGACCCTGTCTGGTCCATTTTTCAATCATCTCATTGGTAATTCCTCTGCTGGGTTTACCGATCTAATCCTGACTGGTGAAAGGATTGAGGCCGGTATAAAATCGGGGAAGATACAGAAAGTTGCCTCCTCCAGTACTGAGAAGAAGCCCTTCAAAAAGGAGGCTAGTGCTGTATATAACTCCCGGAGAACAGAGCGACCTGAACACCGCCAATCTGTCAGTGCGGTAATGATTGCCAAACCTGCTGCCGCTCCTCGGCCAACTAATCCACAAAAGTTTGAAAGACCCCGGAGAGAGTTTACCCGGTTAAGCATGACCTTATCACAGATCCTGCCACAGTTGCTATCCACCAATTTAGTGACTGTCAAGGAGGCTCCAAAGTTTCCCAACACTGCATCTCCCAAGTTCAATCCAAATGCTCGCTGTGCTTATCACTCTGATAGCCCGGGGCATAACACAGATGACTGTTGGGCCCTAAGAAACAAAGTTCAAGACCTCATTGATGCCAAAGAGATACAGTTTGAGGCGCCCGAGAAGCCAAATGTTGTAAATGCTCCCATGCCCCAGCATGGAGTGAATGCTGTTGAGGAGAATTTGTATGTAGCTTCGGTGGATGATGTTGCTACTCCGTTGCTGATGGTCAAGAGGAATCTGTTGCTAGCCGGTTTATTTTCGGGATGTAGCGAAAGTTGCCCTCTATGTGTTGCTTCCCCTGTTGGTTGTTCTCTGTTGAAGTCAGGCATCCAAAACCTGATAGATAATAGAGAGATTTTGTTTGAAAAGACTGTTGTTCCTGCTGCTCCTGTTGAAGAAGTGTCAATCGTTACCATCTTCAACAACTATTCCGAGGCTCCTTCAAAGAAGCCTATACAAGTTTTGTCAGTTCACAAGAATGTTCCCATCACCATTACTGTTCCGGGGCCTATACCCTACAAATCTGATAAGGCTGTCCCATGGCACTATGGGGCGGATGTTTATGTTCTGGGTGTGAAACAAGAGTGCAACATTGATACTGGTGTCTCCAACATCACCGGGCCTGCTAAGGTCACTCGTAGTGGAAGACTGTTCTCGCCAGACATTGCTCCTCCAGCAATTCATAGGCCTTTGATCTTCACACCTGCCAGAGTGCCTGTTTCTCCTTCTGACCAAGTATCCACCCCTGCTGCTGAGTCATCTGATACTCGGGGCAAGGGAGTTGCTGCTGATGTGCCTGCCAGGACGGAGGCACCAAGGACCATTATTGAGGCTTCCAAGCAGGAAATGGAAGAAATTCTCAAGATAATAAAGAAAAGTGATTTCAATGTTGTGGAACAGCTGGGGCACACCCCCTCTAAAATCTCCATGTTGTCACTGCTGCTGTGTTCAGAGGCCCATGCAAAGGCTCTGATTGCTTTCTTAAAGACTGCCCATGTACCCCAAGATACGACTGCTGACCAGTTCACCGATTGTGTGGCCAACCTAACTGCTGATAATGGCCTGGGTTTCTCTGATGCCGATCTGACAGCAAAGGGGAAGAACCATAATGATGCCCTGCATGTCTCCATTGAATGCAGGGGCACTACTCTTGCTCATGTGCTGGTTGACACAGGTTCCTCATTGAACGTGCTGCCCAAGAAGGCTCTGGATAGGCTGGATTGTGAAGGTCTAGAGCTCAAACCAAGTAGCATTGTTGTCCGGGCCTTTGACGGGTCCAAGAGAATGGTGCATGGTGAAGTGGACATCCCAATCAGGGTTGGGTCACAAGTATTTGATTCAAAATTTTATGTGATGGACATCCATCCGTCCTATTCTTGTTTGCTGGGTCGCCCATGGATCCACAAGGCTGGAGCAGTGACCTCCACATTGCATCAGAAGCTCAAGTACCCGGTCAGGGGGAGGATCGTAACAGTGCAAGGGGAGGAGGAATACATGGTCAGCCACCTCAACTCTTTCAGATACGTGGAAATGGATGGGGAGTTCATTGAAACCCCCTTTCAACATTTTGAGGAGGTACCACCAACCTTGGCAACAGCAGAAGATGAAGAGGTTTCTCCTATGAAGATGGCCTCCTTAAAGGACGCCCGGGCTGTGATCGAAAAAGGCGAATGTACAAACTGGGGCAAGCTCCCTGATCTTACTCCTAAGACTAACAAGTTTGGGCTGGGTTTCACCACGGAAGCTCAGAAAGCGGTGCGCAAGGCAAGAATTGGAAGACCTCCGTTGCTCATCACTCAGCATGGAGTGAATGCTATTGGAGAGGAAGATGAAGTGGGAGAGTCAGAGTTCGATAGCTGGATCTACCCAACGGCCGACGGTGGATTGACCAATTGGACTGCTAAAGATTTTACTCCAATAACTTTTGTTCCCCAGTAATGAATTTCTTTGTTTTTGATTTGTAATAAACAATAATTTGAGACTATATGGCCCGGTGTCTTACCCGGGGCACCGTGGTTTTATTTATGAGGGCTTTTTGTTTGTCACTATCATATATCATGAATAAAAGCATTGGACGTTTTTCACATTTCAAATTTTGCGCTCCTTTTCTTTCCTTTCTTTACATATTGCAAAACAGCTGTATTTACACACACACTCACTCATACAGGTTTCAATCCACTCTGGATCTCACTGGTAACGACTCTGCTACTGCCGGTTATGACTTCGAAAATCCGATCAACTTAGCCGCCGACGAAGGTGAAGATGATTGCGAAGTGCCTGGTGAACTTGCAAGACTGTTACAACAGGAAGAGAGGGCAATTCAACCCCATGAAGAGCCGGTGGAAATAATAAACTTGGGTACTGAGGAAGACAAGAAAGAGGTGAAGATTGGTGCCAACCTAGAACTCAGCGTGAAGCAACGGTTGACTCAGATGCTGCAGGATTACAAAGAAATCTTTGCCTGGTCCTACGAAGATATGCCCGGATTAGATACCGACATTGTGGTCCATCATTTACCAACTAAAGAAGATTTCCCTCCGGTTAAGCAAAAGGTTCGTCGGATGCGTCCAGAGATGTCTGAGAAGATTAAAGCCGAGGTTATGAAGCAGTTTGATGCCGGGTTTCTTGCAGTAACTTCTTACCCTCAGTGGGTTGCTAATGTGGTGCCGGTACCTAAGAAGGATGGCAAGGTCAGGATGTGTGTTGATTACAGGGATTTGAACAGGGCCAGCCCCAAGGATGACTTCCCTCTACCCCACATTGATGTCCTTGTTGATAATACAGCTCAGCATAAAGTGTTCTCTTTCATGGATGGTTTTTCAGGCTACAATCAGATCAAGATGGCACCTGAAGACATGGAAAAGACTACCTTTGTTACTCAGTGGGGCACCTTCTGTTACAAGGTCATGCCGTTCGGGTTAAAGAATGCTGGGGCAACCTACCAACGTGCCATGGTTACCTTATTTCATGATATGATCCATCATGAGATAGAAGTGTATGTGGACGACATGATCGCTAGGTCCCAGACTGAGGAAGAGCATCTAGATCATCTGCAGAAATTGTTTGACCGGTTGAAATTGTACAAGCTAAGATTGAACCCGAACAAGTGCACCTTTGGGGTAAGATCGGGAAAATTGCTAGGCTTCGTGGTCAGTGACAAGGGAATTCAAGTGGACCCTGCTAAGGTCAAAGCCATTCAAGAGATGCCAGTTCCTAAGACAGAGAAAGAAGTCAGAGGCTTTTTAGGACGCCTGAATTACATTGCTCGCTTCATCTCTCATCTGACCGCTACCTGTGAACCAATCTTCAAGCTGCTGAAGAAAGATCAGGTAGTACGTTGGAATGATGAATGTCAGGCTGCTTTTGACAGAATCAAAGAATATCTCCAAGAACCACCCATCCTTATGCCACCAGTTGAAGGGAGACCTTTGATACTTTACCTGACAGTGCTTGACAACGCAATGGGGTGTGTGCTGGGGCAGCATGACGAGTCTGGCCGAAAAGAGCATGTCATTTATTACCTTAGCAAAAAGTTTACCGACTGTGAGACCCGATACTCACTGCTTGAGAAAACTTGCTGCGCTTTGGTATGGGCTGCTCGCCGGCTGAGACAGTATATGCTGACTCACACTACCTTGTTAATCTCAAAAATGGATCCTATAAAGTACATATTTGAAAAGCCTGCTCTGTCTGGGAGAATTGCAAGATGGCAGATGATCTTGACGGAATACGACATTCAGTACACGACCCAAAAAGCTATCAAGGGAAGTGTATTGGCAGACCACTTAGCACATCAAGCTGTGGATGACTACCAGTCAATGAACTTCGAGTTTCCAGATGAAAGCATTATGATAGTAACTGACTGTGAAATACCTGGACCGGATGAAGGACCTGAACCAGGATCCCGATGGTCTATGCACTTTGATGGAGCCTCCAATGCTTTGGGAAATGGTATCGGCGCCATAATCGTATCTCCACAAGGTACTCATACTCCACTCACCGCCCGGCTGTGTTTCAACTGTACCAACAACATGGCGGAGTATGAAGCGTGTATTATGGGTCTTCAAGCTGCGATTGACCTGAGGATCAAATTTCTAAGTGTCTTCGGAGATTCCGCTCTCGTGATCAATCAGATCAAAGGAGAGTGGGATACGAAACATCCAAACTTGATTCCTTACAGAGAATGTGTGTTGGCCCTGATCCCCCACTTCACAGAGATAACATTTGAGCACTTTCCAAGAGAAGAAAATCAGCTGGCGGACGCGTTAGCTACAATGTCTTCAATGTTCAAGGTTAAATGGGATAACGAAGCTCCCCGGATCATCATTTGGAAACTGGACGAACCGGCATACTGTTGTCATCTCGAAACTGAATTGGTAACTGAGAAGCCTTGGTACCACGAAGTGAAGAGATACCTAGAAGCTCAGGAATACCCTGAAGGTGCCTATGTCAATGATAAGAAATTCCTGAGGAGGTTTGCAGCCAAGTTCTTTCTTAGCAACGGCATCTTGTACAAGCGAAACCAGGATTCGACCCTACTGCGTTGTGTAGATAAGAATGAAGCGGAAAGAATCATGGAAGAGCTACATGATGGGACCTTTGGTACACACTCCAGTGGACATACCATGGCCAAGAAGATTCTACGGGCAGGGTATTACTGGTCAACCATGGAAGCTGATTGCTACCAACATTCTAGGACATGCCATAAATGCCAGATCTACGCAGACAAGGTGCATGTTCCTCCGGTTCCCCTGAATGTTCTGACTGCGCCTTGGCCATTTGCAATGTGGGGCATAGACATGATCGGTGAGATAAAACCTACGGCATCCAATGGACATCGCTTCATCCTAGTGGCAATTGATTATTTCACGAAGTGGGTTGAGGCAGCATCCTATGCTACGGTAACCAAGACTGTTGTGGCACGGTTCATTCGGCACAACCTCATCTGTCGGTACGGCGTCCCTGAGCGGATTATTACAGACAACGGTACCAATCTGAACAATAAGATGATCACCGAGCTTTGCGAACAGTTCAAGATACAGCACCACAATTCTTCTCCTTACAGACCGAAGATGAATGGGGCTGTAGAAGCAGCTAATAAAAACATCAAGAAGATTGTGCAGAAGATGACAGTAACGTATAAAGATTGGCACGAGATGTTACCGTTCGCTCTGCATGGGTATCGTACTTCAGCTAGAACGTCAACTGGGGCAACTCCTTTCTCTCTGGTTTATGGCATGGAAGCAGTCTTGCCGATTGAGGTACAAATTCCTTCTCTCCGGATAATGAAGGATGCAAATCTGAATGAAGATGATTGGATCCAGACACGACTTGATCAGCTCAACCTTATTGACGAAAAGAGACTTGCTGCTATCTGTCATGGTCAGACGTATCAGAAACGAATGATCAGGGCATTTAATAAAAAGGTCAGACCACAGGAGTATCAAGTCGGGGATCTGGTGATCAAGCGAATCATCCTTCCTCAGAGTGATCCAAGGGGCAAATGGACCCCTACGTACGAAGGGCCATTTGTGGTTAAGCATGTGTTCTCAGGAGGAGCAATGATATTAACCAACATGGATGGTGACGACCTTCCTCACCCCGCCAATGCAGACATAGTTAAAAAATACTACGCATGAAAAAAGACCCGCTAGGCTGACATGTCTAGGCAAAAATTAGGGCTTCCCGTCGAACCAAAAGGGTTCGGGCAAAATGAAGGGATGAAAATGAAAAAATCTGTACACCCGGCAAGTCGAAAACCTGAAAAAAGGCGGCTTGGGCAAAAATGGGTATCCCGGTGGACTGAAAACCCGAAAGGGCAGTCCAGGCAAAAATTAGGGATAAAAGCGTAATACTATGTCTCATTGGATCACTTTGCATCCAGAATCCGGTACCTACATCAAGACGGCATCGATCAGTCAGCCTCACCTTCAACCAAGGTCACCAAGTGATGAGACGCTCGGAGTTATAAAGGCTATAGCAGAGTTGAAACCCAGTGGATCATTCATATTTCACACAGCTGTTTTATTTTCTTTTGTACAAAACTTGTAATAAACTCTTTTGTTCGGCGACATACCGCTTACTGGGACGTCAGCCTCTTGTACACAAAACGCCTATTCACAGGCTATTCAAAATCAATACAAATATACTTTTCAGTTAAACGTGCCAACTGTTTTTCTTTTCTGTTTTGTTTTGCGAAAAACGTCCAAGGTTCAATTTGTGATATATGCATTGACAATAATTTGCTAGCTCATAAATATTTGTATACGAAACAAAGAATTAATTGCAGGTGACACTAGAAACAGGGGCAATAATGAGTTGTCTGAGCAGTCTGATTGTTCTATCTTCCAAGGTGCCAAGGTAGGTTCAGCTAAAGAACCTAACCAGATTCCCCAGAGAGTGAGACAGCAAGTCAGTGCATTCTTCCCCAGCATATCAAAACTTCCCCGGGAGAGTCCCATCCAAGTTCCCCAGGAAAGGTGGAATTCATCTCCCCAAGCAGTAAGCTTATCCCCAGTAGATTCTGGAAGCTTATCCCTCGCAGAGTACGAACGCGTCGTCTGGCTTTATTCAAAGAGTTATTTCCTCAACAGGATATAACTGGGTTATCCTCAGCCAAAAACCAAGGGAAAGTCGTCGTCAACGTAGTTCTTTCCTACCCCCAGCGAGGTCAATTCACACTTCCAATACAACAACGGTATCCCCAACAGAGTTACTATCAACATCCAGCAAAGCATCACTCTTCCCACAGAGTATTGCCTCCCAGCATGATCGCTAGAGTATCTTTTCTCCCCGCAGATTCTTTCATTCGCCAAGTTTATTCCGCAACGGAGTCATCTTCTCCTACCGGTATCCTTGCAACTATCATCCCCAGCGGAAGGGAAATCTATTCTTCAAACATCAGCTCGGGATATGACTTCCCGGCACCCGTCAAGGATTCATTTTCCTGGACGAAAACATACGTAAAACATCACATACAGCATTATAGCATGCATAACGCACTGCATCATACAAATCTCATTTATGTTGAGAACATCATTGCTTGATCCATATCATGCATTGCATATGACTGACTTTTACCTTTCAGGGAAGATCCAGTTAAGTTCTCAAGCTACATTTCAAGACCTAGACTGGTTCAGTCAAAGGCCTTCTCTGGTTCAGTTAAATCATCCCAAGATTTTCCTGATGCTTATCCCTGTGAAGACATTTCAAGACCTAGACCGGTTCAGTTAAATCGTCCCAAGATTTTCCTGATTGCTTATCCAGTCAAAGGCCTCCTCTGGTTCAGTTAAATCGTCCCAAGATTTTCCTGATTGCTTATCCAGTGGAAGACATTTCAAGACCTAGACTGGTTCAGTCAAAGGCCTTCTCTGGTTCAGTTAAATCGTCCCAAGATTTTCCTGATGCTTATCCCTTTGAAGACATTTCAAGACCTAGACTGGTTCAGTCAAAGGCCTTCTCTGGTTCAGTTAAATCATCCCAAGATTTTCCTGATGCTTATCCCTTTGAAGACATTTCAAGACCTAGACTGGTTCAGTCAAAGGCCTTCTCTGGTTCAGTTAAATCATCCCAAGATTTTCCTGATTGCTTATCCCTTTGAAGACATTTCAAGACCTAGACTGGTTCAGTCAAAGGCCTTCTCTGGTTCAGTTAAATCATCCCAAGATTTTCCTGATGCTTATCCCTTTGAAGACATTTCAAGACCTAGACCGGTTCAGTTAAATCGTCCCAAGATTTTCCTGATTGCTTATCCAGTCAAAGGCCTCCTCTGGTTCAGTTAAATCGTCCCAAGATTTTCCTGATTGCTTATCCAGTGGAAGACATTTCAAGACCTAGACTGGTTCAGTCAAAGGCCTTCTCTGGTTCAGTTAAATCGTCCCAAGATTTTCCTGATTGCTTATCCCTTTGAAGACATTTCAAGACCTAGACCGGTTCAGTTAAATCGTCCCAAGATTTTCCTGATTGCTTACCCAGTCAAAGGCCTCTCTGGTTCAGTCAGATCGACCTTAAGATCTCCCTGATTCTTATCCCAGCAGAAGACACCCCAGATTTTTCTCAACGAGCGTTGTTGAAGTTAAAGTCGCTCAAGGCTCTCTTACCATTCATGCTAAGGAAGTAATCATCCCTGCAACGTGTCAGGTACTCATTTTCTGTTTTGCAGGTATACAGGGTCTCGCCAAGAAATCTCCTGCGTGATAAACATCCAGATGGCATCTATAAGCCCAGTCCACCCTCATTGCTAGCATGTGAGCGCAAATTTCCGGGCACTCTAGTGTCCAATCATCTTTTACCCTCGGATTACGAAAGGCACGTCAGCCAATCTGCATCCTCAGGTCTAAGAAGATTGAACAGGGGCAACTGTTATACCCCAAAATTTGCCCTCCCATATTCTCCAATAAACTGCCAAGCCAAGTTACAAAATTCCCCAAGAGTTGCACAATGCAAAGGCCTCCATACAGTCAAAACTAGGGTTTGTGTGTTGATCAAGAAAAGGAAGTGTTCAAAGGTCCAATCAAGTCTCATATGCTTACAAAGATGGTCAAGCATCCTCATATCAAGTTTCAAGGCATTCAGCTCAAGATTGCACAGTCAAAACCCTAAATTGCACTACAGTCAACTGTAGGGGCAAAATGGTCATTTGGAAGTCAAAAGTTCAAATTTTTGGTCAATATATCATTTTGAAGCCACAAACATCATTTGATCAATGCTTGATCATGATTCTCAAAATTTGGCTCAGAAATCATCAAAGATGCAAAAGTTGCTATATTTGGACAGCTGAAAAAGTCAACTGAAATTGACCAGGGCATAACTTTCACATGGATTATCAGAAAAATTCCATCCAAAGCTCATTTTGAAGAGAAAGACATTTCCTACCACTCATCTTCATACTTCAAGTCCAAGAAATGCTCTCACAAAAAGTTATCAATTTCAACATTATAGGTCATTTTCAAAAGTCAACAAAAAGGGACTTTAAGTCAAAGGCCATAACTTGAGATTGGTAAATCAAAATGACATGGGACCAAAGGCATTGGTTAAAGGACTCAAAGACCTTTCCAAAATGTCCAAGAACATGTGAAAAGCTTAAAAATTGAGCAAGTTATGCCTTGTAGAAGTTGGGAAAATTTTGTGAAATGGCAAAAGTCAACTATCCTTGAAAATCCAATTTTGACAAAAGGGCCCCATTTTTCTCACTTTGTCCATCCTTGTCATGCCACACACGTGGCCCATGGTTGATTTCAAGACCAAATGTTGACTTTTTTATTTTATTTAATTTTTGATGATTTAATTCATTTTAATTCATTGAAAATTCAAATAAAATTTAAAAATCAATGAAATGGTGTCATATGAATTTGGACAAGTTCTATGTATCATGAACCAACTCAAAAATCAGGCCAAGGTTCATTTACACATTAGGTCTAGGTTTTGGCTAGAAATTAGGAAAAAATGGTTAATGGACAAACCCTAAGGCCAATTCTCTAACAAGCATGAATTAAGGAGAGTTAGCAAGCCTATTCAATTCTATGATGATCACTGAGTCCAACCCTACCTAGAACATAGCCAAAAGCTCGCTGAAAAGGCCATGGGCAATTTGAAAAATGGACCATAAAAGGCAAAACTGAAATCAAAGCTAGGGACCTTCTCAAGCCAAAATTTTTGTACCAATAGCTTCCTGAGATAATTCAAAACGCATTTCAATTCATAACAACACTCAAAGCTCCTTGAACTGGTAGTTACAAGTGAAACTGTACAGCAAATTGTTTGAATTCGTGTTCTTGATTCTAAGCCTCTTTTTGCATTTTTAATTACATATTCATACTCATGATGAAGTTTCCAAGCTGTCCATGGTAGTTAATTGCATTTTCATAAGCCATACACGATTTTGCCATTTTCGAATTCTAGGTTTCCCAGCTTCTTAAATTGGGGCTTTTGTAAATAAGAAAAATCAGAACTTCAGAGCAACACCATCACACTCAGCATCTTGAGACGAAGAAGAAGACATACTCGCGCCTAATTTATATTAGGAAACGAGCTATTCGCTATTTCTTCGTAGCTTACCTAATGCAACGTTTCAAAACCGTTGCTTTATTTTGTTTATGTTTCAGGAAATTGGAAGGGATGATGGCGTGTCACACGGAGACTGGGCAGTTTGAATTCGCGCGCGTGTTAGCCACTATGCATTGATTATTCCTTTTATTATTTCTTAACTATTATATGTTAATTGAATTAACTGGCTCAGATGGCAAGCAAGCGCGTGATTAATGCATAAGACCTGGGTTCGATCCCCAGGTCTACTTCACTTCAATATTATTTTTCATGTTAAGGTTCCATGCAGCGCTCACATAAGGACTCACCATGCACTGCAAAATCAGTTCATCCACGTGTCCCAGATGATCATCCAAGGGTCCAGAACAAAGGCATAGGATGGATGCAAGTCAGCAGGCGCACACTTGAATGGAAAAAGTCAACAAATGGCCAGCAAATGGGCCAGGCTTGCACCTCCAAACTCAAATCCACACCCCCTGGTTCTATCTTTTTTTTTCTTTCTTTTTTTTTTTTCTAAATTTCTTTATATCTTATTATTTTTAAATTTACTTGTGTTTTTATTTTCTGATTTAATTAATTTTTACAAAAAATATAAAAAACATCAAAAATACAGAAAAGGCAAAAAAAATATAATTAATTTTGATTCTTTTATAAATAAATTAAAATGTAAATCATTTAGTTTAATTAGGTTTTAATTTTAATTTTAATTCTTTGTTCATAATAAAAATCCAAAAAATGTTTAATTAGGTTAATTTTTTATTTTTTTTCTTTTTTTAATTTTCTCCTTTTTCTCACAATATTATTATTTATTATTTATTTTCTATAAATCAAAAATTGTACATAATTAGTTTAGAAGTTAATTAGGTTAGAAATTAAATCTTTTTTTATAATAAACTTAAAAAACATTAGAACTAGGATTTTAATTTTAATTAACTTTTCTCTTTTTTCTTTTAAACCTAAAAAACACAAAAAAAACATTATTTTTCATTTAATTTTTAATTTCCTTGATTAATTTTAATTATTTGTAAAAGGGCCCAACGCCCTAATTTTGTTTAGTCTTTATTTCGCGCATTTGTTTTGTATTGTGTAAATACCTCTGTATATGCCCCAAAGCCTTGTAATAAGTTTAGATTTATTTCTCGGACTTTTATTTATTCGCTTTATCTATTTTCAGTCAAATCGGGTTCGGTTTTTTTGGCGATGTGGACCCGCGCCAGTTGTAATAGTTAGATTTATTTTCTCGCAAATATAACTGTTAATAAATATGCATGAAAGAATGAATGCCCGAAAAATAAAATTGAACCGTTAGATCACCAATGCATGACAAGACAAACAATGAACTGAAAATGACACACAATTCGCACACACCACCCCTAGGGTACGCCTCACTGTTGCCTTTCGAAAGGTGGTCGTCGAGTAGAAAACGTCTTAGTAAGTCCTCATGGTCCGGGAACCTGGCATGAGGGTAGCTTCTGAGGTGTCTTCCTATTGCTCCGGTGACCACCACGTCCCTAAAACTCGAATTGACCCGAACACCTCCTACGGTGGTGCTACCTACCTCTCAATGGTGGGAGGGCACTACCTTAAAGGACATTTACACAGACAAATTCCTTAAGGGTAGGTAGGTTCTCCAAGGTACTTATTCTAATTTCAAACCAAACAAAAACTCTTTTCACCAACACCTTTCAAAAAACTTTCAAAACAAACTTTTCAAAACACTCTGACGCACGAGTTGAACGGAAACTTTTCAAAGAATATTTTTGAAACCCACAATTGAAAAGCAAGCACACATTTTGAAAACACATTGAGCAAGTACCTAAGAGCCCATGGATAACCATGGATAGAAAGGGTGCTAACACCTTCCCTTTCTATAACCTACCTCCCGAACCGAGAGCGATCTCTTTAAAGGAATTTTTCTGTGCTTTTGTCCTTTCCTATTGGAGAAAATAAAAGACGGTGGCGACTCTTGCTTACCGCGACATTTCGCGAACCAGCTTTAAAACAGTCAGTTCCAGATCCACCGATCACAATAACCAAACTAGCTACCGTGAAACATTTTCCTACAGTTACATTGAATGTCATTGTATACTCTGCTAATATTACAAATAATAGAAACTTTACCTATGGACTCTTTTGTTTTATCTGTAACTAAAACTTCAAATAATATAATTTTATTATATAAAATATAATAAATTTATAATTTCAATTAATATAATTTTATCATATAAAAATATAATAAATTTATAAATTTAATTTTAAAATAATTGAGAAACATTACCATTAAAATAAAAACGACTCATTTAAGATATTTTACAATGCATTTTGAACCATAACAAAGCTAAATAACTTAAATTAAACTATTATATCATTGCCTATTAAATAAATTCAAATAGTTCAACATAGAAAACTTGATGTCATATTATATTAATATAAACTAATTACAAAAGAAATCATATCCTTAAAAGCTTACTAGATATTTGAATTTGCATGTTTTCTAACCAAACACTCTTACCAAAAATCAGTTAGATACATCTGAGACAAAAATTATAAGTAATTCCTATTGAAGCAACACTAACATTATTTTTTCCATGTTTTGAAGTACAACCTTAGGATCATATACCATATACATCATAAACATAACTCCTCTAATTTAAAATATATATGAACTACTCAATTTTAGTTCTAAGTTGTATAGCTAATGTAGGTGTTTTGTTGGACATGAAGTACTCGTAAAAGGAAAACTATACACGTACAAATGATTTATTGGCCTCCATAGTGCACCATATTTCTCCATTTGTCCTTCAAATCAACCTGATAAACTAAATTTGATTGACATTAAAATAAAATAAAAAGAAAAGACTAATACCTTTTAATTATACTTACTTCAGTTTTCTATTCAAATGTATAAGCATTAAATATTAGTTTTCAGTTTACTCTATCAAATAAGAAGAAAAAGTTAGGCAAAAATCATTAGGACCATAATATGGTGAGAGATCTGATTGTTAAGAGACGAGGAACTGACCAAATATGTAAAAAACCTTTGTATAAAAAAATTAGACAATGAAAATTTATAGTGACATTTAGTTAAAACAAGTGCTACTCCATTCCTTAGAGTATCTTCTTCAAATTTAATGCATTTTTCTATCTTCTCCTTTTTGTGATGTTTTTTGGTTCATACTCCATCAATGAAGAAAGTTTCCTCCTCCTTGGATTAGGCAAACTAAATTTGCAAGCTATCTATTGAATCATCCTACTACAGAAAATAAGCAATAATTAATGTTAACTTGATTAAAGATAATTCCAAATAAATATGAGTACCACCAAAATTTTAAAAGGAACCTGAAGCGTGAAAATAAATTTTAAACAAGATTTAAACCTGTAAAATGAAGACACTCCTGAAGACAAAAAGTACAAGCATAGTAGCAGCACAATTTTGTTCCATTAAACTATTGTCTTTTAAGTTTCAAAAGGAATAAACCATAAGAACACAAAATATACAAAACACATTCAAGGTTACCTCGTGAATACAATCAATACTATTTGGTTCCATCAAGCTAGGGTGATGAGCATCACTTTGATGGACAATAGCTGTCTAATTAAGATTAGCGTCATTTGCATATGTACTCAGAAATATTATGCCATTTAATTTCTACGCTGATGCAGGAAGCATGCGATATTCATGTAATTTTCATTTTTTACCATCTTTAATTTTCATCAGTTACTTTTTCTATTTTTGATTTGTAATCAAATTTACACCATTTGATAATTATACATTTAAAATCAATTTCGATAAAACTATCCAAACAACATTAATAGATAACGATTACTTCTAATTTATTTTATACAAACATAAATCAATTGTATTAAATTTAATTATCTTAAAATCAATTTTCATAAATTCAAATTTCACATAATTATTTTGACCAGGGCAAATCCAAACACACTTGGTGACACTCAAAATTTATTATCAAAAGTCAAATATCTATAGATATAAAAGTCTGCAAAATTTTTAGTGACACTCTCATTTAATGGCAACTATAAATGGAAGCTAAATATTTTTAGAAAGGCCAAATAATTATATTATTTAAAACATAAGTACAAGAAATTTTAGACAATATAACCAAACTAGCTACCGTGAAACATTTTCCTACAGTTACATTGAATGTCATTGTATACTGTGCTAATATTACAAATAATAGAAACTTTACCTATGGACTCTTTTGTTTTATCTGTAACTAAAACTTCAAATAATATAATTTTATTATATAAAATATAATAAATTTATAATTTCAATTAATATAATTTTATCATATAAAAATATAATAAATTTATAAATTTAATTTTAAAATAATTGAAAAACATTACCATTAAAATAAAAACGACTCATTTAAGATATTTTACAATGCATTTTGAACCATAACAAAGCTAAATAACTTAAATTAAACTATTATATCATTGCCTATTAAATAAATTCAAATAGTTCAACATAGAAAACTTGATGTCATATTATATTAATATAAACTAATTACAAAAGAAATCATATCCTTAAAATCTTACTAGATATTTGAATTTGCATGTTTTCTAACCAAACACTCTTACCAAAAATCAGTTAGATACATCTGAGACAAAAATTATAAGTAATTCCTATTGAAGCACCACTAACATTATTTTTTCCATGTTTTGAAGTACAACCTTAGGATCATATACCAAATACATCATAAACATAACTCCTCTAATTTAAAATATATATGAACTACTCAATTTTAGTTCTAAGTTGTATAGCTAATGTAGGTGTTTTGTTGGACATGAAGTACTCGTAAAAGGAAAACTATACACGTACAAATGATTTATTGGCATCCATAGTGCACCATATTTCTCCATTTGTCCTTCAAATCAACCTGATAAATTAAATTTGATTGACATTAAAATAAAATAAAAAGAAAAGACTAATACCTTTTAATTATACTTACTTCAGTTTTCTATTCAAATGTATAAGCATTAAATATTAGTTTTCAGTTTACTCTATCAAATAAGAAGAAAAAGTTAGGCAAAAATCATTAGGACCATAATATGGTGAGAGATCTGATTGTTAAGAGACGAGGAACTGACCAAATATGTAAAAAACCTTTGTATAAAAAAATTAGACAATGAAAATTTATAGTGACATTTAGTTAAAACAAGTGCTACTCCATTCCTTAGAGTATCTTGTTCAAATTTAATGCATTTTTCTATCTTCTCCTTTTTGTGATGTTTTTTGGTTCATACTCCATCAATGAAGAAAGTTTCCTCCTCCTTGGATTAGGCAAACTAAATTTGCAAGCTATCTATTGAATCATCCTACTACAGAAAATAAGCAATAATTAATGTTAACTTGATTAAAGATAATTCCAAATAAATATGAGTACCACCAAAATTTTAAAAGGAACCTGAAGCGTGAAAATAAATTTTAAACAAGATTTAAACCTGTAAAATGAAGACACTCCTGAAGACAAAAAGTACAAGCATAGTAGCAGCACAATTTTGTTCCATTAAACTATTGTCTTTTAAGTTTCAAAAGGAATAAACCATCAGAACACAAAATATACAAAACACATTCAAGGTTACCTCGTGAATACAATCAATACTATTTGGTTCCATCAAGCTAGGGTGATGAGCATCACTTTGATGGACAATAGCTGTCTAATTAAGATTAGCGTCATTTGCATATGTACTCAGAAATATTATGCCATTTAATTTCTACGCTGATGCAGGAAGCATGCGATATTCATGTAATTTTCATTTTTTACCATCTTTAATTTTCATCAGTTACTTTTTCTATTTTTGATTTGTAATCAAATTTACACCATTTGATAATTATACATTTAAAATCAATTTCGATAAAACTATCCAAACAACATTAATAGATAACGATTACTTCTAATTTATTTTATACAAACATAAATCAATTGTATTAAATTTAATTATCTTAAAATCAATTTTCATAAATTCAAATTTCGCATAATTATTTTGACCAGGGCAAATCCAAACACACTTGGTGACACTCAAAATTTATTATCAAAAGTCAAATATCTATAGATATAAAAGTCTGCAAAATTTTTAGTGACACTCTCATTTAATGGCAACTATAAAGGGAAGCTAAATATTTTTAGAAAGGCCAAATAATTATATTATTTAAAACACAAGTACAAGAAATGTTAGACAATATAACCAAACTAGCTACCGTGAAACATTTTCCTACAGTTACATTGAATGTCATTGTATACTATGCTAATATTACAAATAATAGAAACTTTACCTATGGACTCTTTTGTTTTATCTGTAACTAAAACTTCATATAATATAATTTTATTATATAAAATATAATAAATTTATAATTTCAATTAATATAATTTTATCATATAAAAATATAATAAATTTATAAATTTAATTTTAAAATAATTGAGAAACATTACCATTAAAATAAAAACGACTCATTTAAGATATTTTACAATGCATTTTGAACCATAACAAAGCTAAATAACTTAAATTAAACTATTATATCATTGTCTATTAAATAAATTCAAATAGTTCAACATAGAAAACTTGATGTCATATTATATTAATATAAACTAATTACAAAATAAATCATATCCTTAAAATCTTACTAGATATTTGAATTTGCATGTTTTCTAACCAAACACTCTTACCAAAAATCGGTTAGATACATCTGAGACAAAAATTATAAGTAATTCCTACTGAAGCAACACTAACATTATTTTTTCCATGTTTTGAAGTACAACCTTAGGATCATATACCAAATACATCATAAACATAACTCCTCTAATTTAAAATATATATGAACTACTCAATTTTAGTTCTAAGTTGTATAGCTAATGTAGGTCTTTTGTTGGACATGAACTACTCGTAAAAGGAAAACTATACACGTACAAATGATTTATTGGCCTCCATAGTGCACCATATTTCTCCATTTGTCCTTCAAATCAACCTGATAAACTAAATTTGATTGACATTAAAATAAATAAAAAAGAAAAGACTAATACCTTTTAATTATACTTACTTCAGTTTTCTATTCAAATGTATAAGCATTAAATATTAGTTTTCAGTTTACTCTATCAAATAAGAAGAAAAAGTTAGGCAAAAATCATTAGGACCATAACATGGTGAGAGATCTGATTGTTAAGAGACGAGGAACTGACCAAATATGTAAAAAAACTTTGTAAAAAAAAAATTAGACAATGAAAATTTATAGTGACATTTAGTTAAAACAAGTGCTACTCCATTCCTTATAGTATCTTCTTCAAATTTAATGCATTTTTTCTATCTTCTCCTTTTTGTGATGTTTTTTGGTTCATACTCCATCAATGAAGAAAGTTTCCTCCTCCTTGGATTAGGCAAACTAAATTTGCAAGCTATCTATTGAATCATCCTACTACAGAAAATAAGCAATAATTAACGTTAACTTGATTAAAGATAATTCCAAATAAATATGAGTACCACCAAAATTTTAAAAGGAACCTGAAGCGTGAAAATAAATTTTAAACAAGATTTAAACCTGTAAAATGAAGACACTCCTGAAGACAAAAAGTACAAGCATAGTAGCAGCACAATTTTGTTCCATTAAACTATTGTCTTTTAACTTTCAAAAGGAATAAACCATAAGAACACAAAATATACAAAACACATTCAAGGTTACCTCGTGAATACAATCAATACTATGTGGTTCCATCAAGCTAGGGTGATTTGCATCACTTTGATGGACAATAGCTGTCTAATTAAGATTAGCGTCATTTGCATATGTACTCAGAAATATTATGCCATTTAATTTCTACGCTAATGCATGAAGCATGCGAAATTCATGTAATTTTCATTTTTTACCATCTTTAATTTTCATCAGTTACATTTTCTATTTTTGATTTGTAATCAAATTTACACCATTTTATAATTATACATTTAAAATCAATTTCGATAAAACTATCCAAATAACATTAACAGATGACGATTACTTCTAATTTATTTTATACAAACATAAATCAATTCTATTAAATTTAATTATCTTAAAATCAATTTTCCTAAATTCAAATTTCGCATAATTATTTTGACCAGGGCAAATACAAACACACTTGGTGACACTCAAAATTTATTATCAAAAGTCAAATATCTATAGATATAAAAGTCTGCAAAATTTTTAGTGACACTCTCATTTAATGTCAACTATAAAGGGAAGCTAAATATTTTTAGAAAAGCCAAATAATTATATTATTTAAAACACAAGTACAAGAAATGTTTGACAATATAATCAAACTAGCTACCGTGAAACATTTTCCTACAGTTACATTGAATGTCATTGTATACTATGCTAATATTACAAATAATAGAAACTTTACCTATGGACTCTTTTGTTTTATCTGTAATGAAAACTTCAATTAATATAATTTTATTATATAAAATATAATAAATTTATAATTTCAATTAATATAATTTTATCATATAAAAATATAATAAATTTATAAATTTAATTATAAAATAATTGAGAAACATTACCATTAAAATAAAAATAACTCATTTAAGATATTTTACAATACATTTTGAACCATAACAAAGCTAAATAACTTAAATTAAACTATTATATAATTGTCTATTAAATAAATTCAAATAGTTCAACATAGAAAACTTGATCTCATATTATATTAATATAAACTAATTACAAAATAAATCATATCCTTAAAATCTTAATAGATATTTGAATTTGCATGTTTTCTAACAAAAACACTCTTACCAAAAACCAGTTAGATACATCTGAGACAAAAATTATAAGTAATTCCTATTGAAACAACACTAACATTATTTTTCCATGTTTTTAAGTACAACCTTAGGATCATATACCAAATACATCATAAACATAACTCCTCTAATTTAAAATATATATGAACTACTCAATTTTAGTTCTAAGTTGTATGGCTAATGTAGGTGTTTTGTTGGACATGAAGTACTCGTAAAAGGAAAACTATACACGTACAAATGATTTATTGGCCTCCATAGTGCACCATATTTCTCCATTTGTCCTTCAAATCAACCTGATAAACTAAATTTGATTGACATTAAAATAAAATAAAAAGAAAAGACTAATACCTTTTAATTATACTTACTTCAGTTTTCTATTCAAATGTATAAGCATTAAATATTAGTTTTCAGTTTACTCTATCAAATAAGAAGAAAAAGTTAGGCAAAAATCATTAGGACCATAACATGGTGAGAGATCTGATTGTTAAGAGACGAGGAACTGACCAAATATGTAAAAAACCATTGTATAAAAAAATTAGACAATGAAAATTTATAGTGACATTTAGTTAAAACAAGTGCTACTCCATTCCTTAGAGTATCTTCTTCAAATTTAATGCATTTTTCTATCTTCTCCTTTTTGTGATGTTTTTTGGTTCATACTCCATCAATGAAGAAAGTTTCCTCCTCCTTGGATTAGGCAAACTAAATTTGCAAGCTATCTATTGAATCATCCTACTACAGAAAATAAGCAATAATTAATGTTAACTTGATTAAAGATAATTCCAAATAAATATGAGTACCACCAAAATTTTAAAAGGAACCTGAAGCGTGAAAATAAATTTTAAACAAGATTTAAACCTGTAAAATGAAGACACTCCTGAAGACAAAAAGTACAAGCATAGTAGCAGCACAATTTTGTTCCATTAAACTATTGTCTTTTAAGTTTCAAAAGGAATAAACCATAAGAACACAAAATATACAAAACACATTCAAGGGTACCTCGTGAATACAATCAATACTATTTGGTTCCATCAAGCTAGGGTGATGAGCATCACTTTGATGGACAATAGCTGTCTAATTAAGATTAGCGTCATTTGCATATGTACTCAGAAATATTATGCCATTTAATTTCTACGCTGATGCAGGAAGCATGCGATATTCATGTAATTTTCATTTTTTACCATCTTTAATTTTCATCAGTTACTTTTTCTATTTTTGATTTGTAATCAAATTTACACCATTTGATAATTATACATTTAAAATCAATTTCGATAAAACTATCCAAACAACATTAATAGATAACGATTACTTCTAATTTATTTTATACAAACATAAATCAATTGTATTAAATTTAATTATCTTAAAATCAATTTTCCTAAATTCAAATTTCGCATAATTATTTTGACCAGGGCAAATCCAAACACACTTGGTGACACTCAAAATTTATTATCAAAAGTCAAATATCTATAGATATAAAAGTCTGCAAAATTTTTAGTGACACTCTCATTTAATGGCAACTATAAAGGGAAGCTAAATATTTTTAGAAAGGCCAAATAATTATATTATTTAAAACACAAGTACAAGAAATGTTAGACAATATAACCAAACTAGGTACCGTGAAACATTTTCCTACAGTTACATTGAATGTCATTGTATACTGTGCTAATATTACAAATAATAGAAACTTTACCTATGGACTCTTTTGTTTTATCTGTAACTAAAACTTCAAATAATATAATTTTATTATATAAAATATAATAAATTTATAATTTCAATTAAATATAATTTTATCATATAAAAATATAATAAATTTATAAATTTAATTTTAAAATAATTGAAAAACATCACCATTAAAATAAAAACGACTCATTTAAGATATTTTACAATGCATTTTGAACCATAACAAAGCTAAATAACTTAAATTAAACTATTATATCATTGCCTATTAAATAAATTCAAATAGTTCAACATAGAAAACTCGATGTCATATTATATTAATATAAACTAATTACAAAAGAAATCATATCCTTAAAATCTTACTAGATATTTGAATTTGCATGTTTTCTAACCAAACACTCTTACCAAAAATCGGTTAGATACATCTGAGACAAAAATTATAAGTAATTCCTATTGAAGCAACACTAACATTATTTTTTCCATGTTTTGAAGTACAACCTTAGGATCATATACCAAATACATCATAAACATAACTCCTCTAATTTAAAATATATATGAACTACTCAATTTTAGTTCTAAGTTGTATAGCTAATGTAGGTCTTTTGTTGGACATGAAGTACTCGTAAAAGGAAAACTATACACGTACAAATGATTTATTGGCCTCCATAGTGCACCATATTTCTCCATCTGTCCTTCAAATCAACCTGATAAACTAAATTTGATTGACATTAAAATAAATAAAAAAGAAAAGACTAATACCTTTTAATTATACTTACTTCAGTTTTCTATTCAAATGTATAAGCATTAAATATTAGTTTTCAGTTTACTCTATCAAATAAGAAGAAAAAGTTAGGCAAAAATCATTAGGACCATAATATGGTGAGAGATCTGATTGTTAAGAGACGAGGAACTGACCAAATATGTAAAAAACCTTTGTATAAAAAAATTAGACAATGAAAATTTATAGTGACATTTAGTTAAAACAAGTGCTACTCCATTCCTTAGAGTATCTTCTTCAAATTTAATGCATTTTTCTATCTTCTCCTTTTTGTGATGTTTTTTGGTTCATACTCCATCAATGAAGAAAGTTTCCTCCTCCTTGGATTAGGCAAACTAAATTTGCAAGCTATCTATTGAATCATCCTACTACAGAAAATAAGCAATAATTAATGTTAACTTGATTAAAGATAATTCCAAATAAATATGAGTACCACCAAAATTTTAAAAGGAACCTGAAGCGTGAAAATAAATTTTAAACAAGATTTAAACCTGTAAAATGAAGACACTCCTGAAGACAAAAAGTACAAGCATAGTAGCAGCACAATTTTGTTCCATTAAACTATTGTCTTTTAAGTTTCAAAAGGAATAAACCATAAGAACACAAAATATACAAAACACATTCAAGGGTACCTCGTGAATACAATCAATACTATTTGGTTCCATCAAGCTAGGGTGATGAGCATCACTTTGATGGACAATAGCTGTCTAATTAAGATTAGCGTCATTTGCATATGTACTCAGAAATATTATGCCATTTAATTTCTACGCTGATGCAGGAAGCATGCGATATTCATGTAATTTTCATTTTTTACCATCTTTAATTTTCATCAGTTACTTTTTCTATTTTTGATTTGTAATCAAATTTACACCATTTGATAATTATACATTTAAAATCAATTTCGATAAAACTATCCAAACAACATTAATAGATAACGATTACTTCTAATTTATTTTATACAAACATAAATCAATTGTATTAAATTTAATTATCTTAAAATCAATTTTCATAAATTCAAATTTCGCATAATTATTTTGACCAGGGAAAATCCAAACACACTTGGTGACACTCAAAATTTATTATCAAAAGTCAAATATCTATAGATATAAATGTCTGCATAATTTTTAGTGACACTCTCATTTAATGGCAACTATAAATGGAAGCTAAATATTTTTAGAAAGGCCAAATAATTATATTATTTAAAACATAAGTACAAGAAATGTTAGACAATATAACCAAACTAGCTACCGTGAAACATTTTCCTACAGTTACATTGAATGTCATTGTATACTGTGCTAATATTACAAATAATAGAAACTTTAGCTATGGAGTCTTTTGTTTTATCTGTAACTAAAACTTCAAATAATATAATTTTATTATATAAAATATAATAAATTTATAATTTCAATTAATATAATTTTATCATATAAAAATATAATAAATTTATAAATTTAATTTTAAAATAATTGAAAAACATTACCATTAAAATAAAAACGACTCATTTAAGATATTTTACAATGCATTTTGAACCATAACAAAGCTAAATAACTTAAATTAAACTATTATATCATTGCCTATTAAATAAATTCAAATAGTTCAACATAGAAAACTCGATGTCATATTATATTAATATAAACTAATTACAAAAGAAATCATATCCTTAAAATCTTACTAGATATTTGAATTTGCATGTTTTCTAACCAAACACTCTTACCAAAAATCGGTTAGATACATCTGAGACAAAAATTATAAGTAATTCCTATTGAAGCAACACTAACATTATTTTTTCCATGTTTTGAAGTACAACCTTAGGATCATATACCAAATACATCATAAACATAACTCCTCTAATTTAAAATATATATGAACTACTCAATTTTAGTTCTAAGTTGTATAGCTAATGTAGGTCTTTTGTTGGACATGAAGTACTCGTAAAAGGAAAACTATACACGTACAAATGATTTATTGGCCTCCATAGTGCACCATATTTCTCCATCTGTCCTTCAAATCAACCTGATAAACTAAATTTGATTGACATTAAAATAAATAAAAAAGAAAAGACTAATACCTTTTAATTATACTTACTTCAGTTTTCTATTCAAATGTATAAGCATTAAATATTAGTTTTCAGTTTACTCTATCAAATAAGAAGAAAAAGTTAGGCAAAAATCATTAGGACCATAATATGGTGAGAGATCTGATTGTTAAGAGACGAGGAACTGACCAAATATGTAAAAAACCTTTGTACAAAAAAATTAGACAATGAAAATTTATAGTGACATTTAGTTAAAACAAGTGCTACTCCATTCCTTAGAGTATCTTCTTCAAATTTAATGCATTTTTCTATCTTCTCCTTTTTGTGATGTTTTTTGGTTCATACTCCATCAATGAAGAAAGTTTCCTCCTCCTTGGATTAGGCAAACTAAATTTGCAAGCTATCTATTGAATCATCCTACTACAGAAAATAATCAATAATTAATGTTAACTTGATTAAAGATAATTCCAAATAAATATGAGTACCACCAAAATTTTAAAAGGAACCTGAAGCGTGAAAATAAATTTTAAACAAGATTTAAACCTGTAAAATGAAGACACTCCTGAAGACAAAAAGTACAAGCATAGTAGCAGCACAATTTTGTTCCATTAAACTATTGTCTTTTAAGTTTCAAAAGGAATAAACCATAAGAACACAAAATATACAAAACACATTCAAGGGTACCTCGTGAATACAATCAATACTATTTGGTTCCATCAAGCTAGGGTGATGAGCATCACTTTGATGGACAATAGCTGTCTAATTAAGATTAGCGTCATTTGCATATGTACTCAGAAATATTATGCCATTTAATTTCTACGCTGATGCAGGAAGCATGCGATATTCATGTAATTTTCATTTTTTACCATCTTTAATTTTCATCAGTTACTTTTTCTATTTTTGATTTGTAATCAAATTTACACCATTTGATAATTATACATTTAAAATCAATTTCGATAAAACTATCCAAACAACATTAATAGATAACGATTACTTCTAATTTATTTTATACAAACATAAATCAATTGTATTAAATTTAATTATCTTAAAATCAATTTTCATAAATTCAAATTTCGCATAATTATTTTGACCAGGGAAAATCCAAACACACTTGGTGACACTCAAAATTTATTATCAAAAGTCAAATATCTATAGATATAAATGTCTGCATAATTTTTAGTGACACTCTCATTTAATGGCAACTATAAATGGAAGCTAAATATTTTTAGAAAGGCCAAATAATTATATTATTTAAAACATAAGTACAAGAAATGTTAGACAATATAACCAAACTAGCTACCGTGAAACATTTTCCTACAGTTACATTGAATGTCATTGTATACTGTGCTAATATTACAAATAATAGAAACTTTACCTATGGAGTCTTTTGTTTTATCTGTAACTAAAACTTCAAATAATATAATTTTATTATATAAAATATAATAAATTTATAATTTCAATTAATATAATTTTATCATATAAAAATATAATAAATTTATAAATTTAATTTTAAAATAATTGAAAAACATTACCATTAAAATAAAAACGACTCATTTAAGATATTTTACAATGCATTTTGAACCATAACAAAGCTAAATAACTTAAATTAAACTATTATATCATTGCCTATTAAATAAATTCAAATAGTTCAACATAGAAAACTTGATGTCATATTATATTAATATAAACTAATTACAAAAGAAATCATATCCTTAAAATCTTACTAGATATTTGAATTTGCATGTTTTCTAACCAAACACTCTTACCAAAAATCAGTTAGATACATCTGAGACAAAAATTATAAGTAATTCCTATTGAAGCAACACTAACATTATTTTTTCCATGTTTTGAAGTACAACCTTAGGATCATATACCAAATACATCATAAACATAACTCCTCTAATTTAAAATATATATGAACTACTCAATTTTAGTTCTAAGTTGTATAGCTAATGTAGGTCTTTTGTTGGACATGAAGTACTCGTAAAAGGAAAACTATACACGTACAAATGATTTATTGGCATCCATAGTGCACCATATTTCTCCATTTTTCCTTCAAATCAACCTGATAAACTAAATTTGATTGACATTAAAATAAATAAAAAAGAAAAGACTAATACCTTTTAATTATACTTACTTCAGTTTTCTATTCAAATGTATAAGCATTAAATATTAGTTTTCAGTTTACTCTATCAAATAAGAAGAAAAAGTTAGGCAAAAATCATTAGGACCATAATATGGTGAGAGATCTGATTGTTAAGAGACGAGGAACTGACCAAATATGTAAAAAACCTTTGTATAAAAAAATTAGACAATGAAAATTTATAGTGACATTTAGTTAAAACAAGTGCTACTCCATTCCTTAGAGTATCTTCTTCTAATTTAATGCATTTTTCTATCTTCTCCTTTTTGTGATGTTTTTTGGTTCATACTCCATCAATGAAGAAAGTTTCCTCCTCCTTGGATTAGGAAAACTAAATTTGCAAGCTATCTATTGAATCATCCTACTACAGAAAATAAGCAATAATTAATGTTAACTTGATTAAAGATAATTCCAAATAAATATGAGTACCACCAAAATTTTAAAAGGAACCTGAAGCGTGAAAATAAATTTTAAACAAGATTTAAACCTGTAAAATGAAGACACTCCTGAAGACAAAAAGTACAAGCATAGTAGCAGCACAATTTTGTTCCATTAAACTATTGTCTTTTAAGTTTCAAAAGGAATAAACCATAAGAACACAAAATATACAAAACACATTCAAGGGTACCTCGTGAATACAATCAATACTATTTGGTTCCATCAATCTAGGGTGATGAGCATCACTTTGATGGACAATAGCTGTCTAATTAAGATTAGCGTCATTTGCATATGTACTCAGAAATATTATGCCATTTAATTTCTACGCTGATGCAGGAAGCATGCGATATTCATGTAATTTTCATTTTTTACCATCTTTAATTTTCATCAGTTACTTTTTCTATTTTTGATTTGTAATCAAATTTACACCATTTGATAATTATACATTTAAAATCAATTTCGATAAAACTATCCAAACAACATTAATAGATAACGATTACTTCTAATTTATTTTATACAAACATAAATCAATTGTATTAAATTTAATTATCTTAAAATCAATTTTCATAAATTCAAATTTCGCATAATTATTTTGACCAGGGCAAATCCAAACACACTTGGTGACACTCAAAATTTATTATCAAAAGTCAAATATCTATAGATATAAATGTCTGCATAATTTTTAGTGACACTCTCATTTAATGGCAACTATAAATGGAAGCTAAATATTTTTAGAAAGGCCAAATAATTATATTATTTAAAACATAAGTACAAGAAATGTTAGACAATATAACCAAACTAGCTACCGTGAAACATTTTCCTACAGTTACATTGAATGTCATTGTATACTGTGCTAATATTACAAATAATAGAAACTTTACCTATGGAGTCTTTTGTTTTATCTGTAACTAAAACTTCAAATAATATAATTTTATTATATAAAATATAATAAATTTATAATTTCAATTAATATAATTTTATCATATAAAAATATAATAAATTTATAAATTTAATTTTAAAATAATTGAAAAACATTACCATTAAAATAAAAACGACTCATTTAAGATATTTTACAATGCATTTTGAACCATAACAAAGCTAAATAACTTAAATTAAACTATTATATCATTGCCTATTAAATAAATTCAAATAGTTCAACATAGAAAACTTGATGTCATATTATATTAATATAAACTAATTACAAAAGAAATCATATCCTTAAAATCTTACTAGATATTTGAATTTGCATGTTTTCTAACCAAACACTCTTACCAAAAATCAGTTAGATACATCTGAGACAAAAATTATAAGTAATTCCTATTGAAGCAACACTAACATTATTTTTTCCATGTTTTGAAGTACAACCTTAGGATCATATACCAAATACATCATAAACATAACTCCTCTAATTTAAAATATATATGAACTACTCAATTTTAGTTCTAAGTTGTATAGCTAATGTAGGTCTTTTGTTGGACATGAAGTACTCGTAAAAGGAAAACTATACACGTACAAATGATTTATTGGCATCCATAGTGCACCATATTTCTCCATTTTTCCTTCAAATCAACCTGATAAACTAAATTTGATTGACATTAAAATAAATAAAAAAGAAAAGACTAATACCTTTTAATTATACTTACTTCAGTTTTCTATTCAAATGTATAAGCATTAAATATTAGTTTTCAGTTTACTCTATCAAATAAGAAGAAAAAGTTAGGCAAAAATCATTAGGACCATAATATGGTGAGAGATCTGATTGTTAAGAGACGAGGAACTGACCAAATATGTAAAAAACCTTTGTATAAAAAAATTAGACAATGAAAATTTATAGTGACATTTAGTTAAAACAAGTGCTACTCCATTCCTTAGAGTATCTTCTTCTAATTTAATGCATTTTTCTATCTTCTCCTTTTTGTGATGTTTTTTGGTTCATACTCCATCAATGAAGAAAGTTTCCTCCTCCTTGGATTAGGAAAACTAAATTTGCAAGCTATCTATTGAATCATCCTACTACAGAAAATAAGCAATAATTAATGTTAACTTGATTAAAGATAATTCCAAATAAATATGAGTACCACCAAAATTTTAAAAGGAACCTGAAGCGTGAAAATAAATTTTAAACAAGATTTAAACCTGTAAAATGAAGACACTCCTGAAGACAAAAAGTACAAGCATAGTAGCAGCACAATTTTGTTCCATTAAACTATTGTCTTTTAAGTTTCAAAAGGAATAAACCATAAGAACACAAAATATACAAAACACATTCAAGGGTACCTCGTGAATACAATCAATACTATTTGGTTCCATCAATCTAGGGTGATGAGCATCACTTTGATGGACAATAGCTGTCTAATTAAGATTAGCGTCATTTGCATATGTACTCAGAAATATTATGCCATTTAATTTCTACGCTGATGCAGGAAGCATGCGATATTCATGTAATTTTCATTTTTTACCATCTTTAATTTTCATCAGTTACTTTTTCTATTTTTGATTTGTAATCAAATTTACACCATTTGATAATTATACATTTAAAATCAATTTCGATAAAACTATCCAAACAACATTAATAGATAACGATTACTTCTAATTTATTTTATACAAACATAAATCAATTGTATTAAATTTAATTATCTTAAAATCAATTTTCATAAATTCAAATTTCGCATAATTATTTTGACCAGGGCAAATCCAAACACACTTGGTGACACTCAAAATTTATTATCAAAAGTCAAATATCTATAGATATAAAAGTCTGCATAATTTTTAGTGACACTCTCATTTAATGGCAACTATAAAGGGAAGCTAAATATTTTTAGAAAGGACAAATAATTATATTATTTAAAACACAAGTACAAGAAATGTTAGACAATATAACAAAACTAGCTACCGTGAAACATTTTCCTACAGTTACATTGAATGTCATTGTATACTATGCTAATATTACAAATAATAGAAACTTTACCTATGGACTCTTTTGTTTTATCTGTAACTAAAACTTCAAATAATATAATTTTATTATATAAAATATAATAAATTTATAATTTCAATTAATATAATTTTATCATATAAAAATATAATAAATTTATAAATTTAATTTTAAAATAATTGAGAAACATTACCATTAAAATAAAAACGACTCATTTAAGATATTTTACAATGCATTTTGAACCATAACAAAGCTAAATAACTTAAATTAAACTATTATCATTGCCTATTAAATAAATTCAAATAGTTCAACATAGAAAACTTGATGTCATATTATATTAATATAAACTAATTACAAAAGAAATCATATCCTTAAAATCTTACTAGATATTTGAATTTGCATGTTTTCTAACCAAACACTCTTACCAAAAATCAGTTAGATACATCTGAGACAAAAATTATAAGTAATTCCTATTGAAGCAACACTAACATTATTTTTTCCATGTTTTGAAGTACAACCTTAGGATCATATACCAAATACATCATAAACATAACTCCTCTAATTTAAAATATATATGAACTACTCAATTTTAGTTCTAAGTTGTATAGCTAATGTAGGTCTTTTGTTGGACATGAAGTACTCGTAAAAGGAAAACTATACACGTACAAATGATTTATTGGCCTCCATAGTGCACCATATTTCTCCATTTTTCCTTCAAATCAACCTGATAAACTAAATTTGATTGACATTAAAAATATTAAAAAAGAAAAGACTAATACCTTTTAATTATACTTACTTCAGTTTTCTATTCAAATGTATAAGCATTAAATATTAGTTTTCAGTTTACTCTATCAAATAAGAAGAAAAAGTTAGGCAAAAATCATTAGGACCATAATATGGTGAGAGATCTGATTGTTAAGAGACGAGGAACTGACCAAATATGTAAAAAACCTTTGTATAAAAAAATTAGACAATGAAAATTTATAGTGACATTTAGTTAAAACAAGTGCTACTCCATTCCTTAGAGTATCTTCTTCAAATTTAATGCATTTTTCTATCTTCTCCTTTTTGTGATGTTTTTAGGTTCATACTCCATCAATGAAGAAAGTTTCCTCCTCCTTGGATTAGGCAAACTAAATTTGCAAGCTATCTATTGAATCATCCTACTACAGAAAATAAGCAATAATTAATGTTAACTTGATTAAAGATAATTCCAAATAAATATGAGTACCACCAAAATTTTAAAAGGAACCTGAAGCGTGAAAATAAATTTTAAACAAGATTTAAACCTGTAAAATGAAGACACTCCTGAAGACAAAAAGTACAAGCATAGTAGCAGCACAATTTTGTTCCATTAAACTATTGTCTTTTAAGTTTCAAAAGGAATAAACCATAAGAACACAAAATATACAAAACACATTCAAGGTTACCCCGTGAATACAATCAATACTATTTGGTTCCATCAAGCTAGGGTGATGAGCATCACTTTGATGGACAATAGCTGTCTAATTTAGATTAGCGTCATTTGCATATGTACTCAGAAATATTATGCCATTTAATTTCTACGCTGATGCAGGAAGCATGCGATATTCATGTAATTTTCATTTTTTACCATCTTTAATTTTCATCAGTTACTTTTTCTATTTTTGATTTGTAATCAAATTTACACCATTTGATAATTATACATTTAAAATCAATTTCGATAAAACTATCCAAACAACATTAATAGATAACGATTACTTCTAATTTATTTTATACAAACATAAATCAATTGTATTAAATTTAATTATCTTAAAATCAATTTTCATAAATTCAAATTTCGCATAATTATTTTGACCAGGGCAAATCCAAACACACTTGGTGAGACTTAAAATTTATTATCAAAAGTCAAATATCTATAGATATAAAAGTCTGCAAAAATTTTAGTGACACTCTCATTTAATGGCAACTATAAAGGGAAGCTAAATATTTTTAGAAAGGCCAAATAATTATATTATTTAAAACACAAGTACATGAAATGTTAGACAATATAACCAAACTAGCTACCGTGAAACATTTTCCTACAGTTACATTGAATGTCATTGTATACTATGCTAATATTACAAATAATAGAAACTTTACCTATGGACTCTTTTGTTTTATCTGTAACTAAAACTTCAAATAATATAATTTTATTATATAAAATATAATAAATTTATAATTTCAATTAATATAATTTTATCATATAAAAATATAATAAATTTATAAATTTAATTTTAAAATAATTGAGAAACATTACCATTAAAATAAAAACGACTCATTTAAGATATTTTACAATGCATTTTGAACCATAACAAAGCTAAATAACTTAAATTAAACTATTATATCATTGTCTATTAAATAAATTCAAATAGTTCAACATAGAAAACTTGATGTCATATTATATTAATATAAACTAATTACAAAATAAATCATATCCTTAAAATCTTACTAGATATTTGAATTTGCATGTTTTCTAACCAAACACTCTTACCAAAAATCAGTTAGATACATCTGAGACAAAAATTATAAGTAATTCCTATTGAAGCAACACTAACATTATTTTTTCCATGTTTTGAAGTACAACCTTAGGATCATATACCAAATACATCATAAACATAACTCCTCTAATTTAAAATATATATGAACTACTCAATTTTAGTTCTAAGTTGTATAGCTAATGTAGGTCTTTTGTTGGACATGAAGTACTCGTAAAAGGAAAACTATACACGTACAAATGATTTATTGGCCTCCATAGTGCACCATATTTCTCCATTTGTCCTTCAAATCAACTTGATAAACTAAATTTGATTGACATTAAAATAAATAAAAAAGAAAAGACTAATACCTTTTAATTATACTTACTTCAGTTTTCTATTCAAATGTATAAGCATTAAATATTAGTTTTCAGTTTACTCTATCAAATAAGAAGAAAAAGTTAGGCAAAAATCATTAGGACCATAATATGGTGAGAGATCTGATTGTTAAGAGACGAGGAACTGACCAAATATGTAAAAAACCTTTGTATAAAAAAATTAGACAATGAAAATTTATAGTGACATTTAGTTAAAACAAGTGCTACTCCATTCCTTAGAGTATCTTCTTCAAATTTAATGCATTTTTCTATCTTCTCCTTTTTGTGATGTTTTTTGGTTCATACTCCATCAATGAAGAAAGTTTCCTCCTCCTTGGATTAGGCAAACTAAATTTGCAAGCTATCTATTGAATCATCCTACTACAGAAAATAAGCAATAATTAATGTTAACTTGATTAAAGATAATTCCAAATAAATATGAGTACCACCAAAATTTTAAAAGGAACCTGAAGCGTGAAAATAAATTTTAAACAAGATTTAAACCTGTAAAATGAAGACACTCCTGAAGACAAAAAGTACAAGCATAGTAGCAGCACAATTTTGTTCCATTAAACTATTGTCTTTTAAGTTTCAAAAGGAATAAACCATAAGAACACAAAATATACAAAACACATTCAAGGTTACCTCGTGAATACAATCAATACTATTTGGTTCCATCAAGCTAGGGTGATGAGCATCACTTTGATGGACAATAGCTGTCTAATTAAGATTAGCGTCATTTGCGTATGTACTCAGAAATATTATGCCATTTAATTTCTACGCTGATGCAGGAAGCATGCGATATTCATGTAATTTTCATTTTTTACCATCTTTAATTTTCATCAGTTACTTTTTCTATTTTTGATTTGTAATCAAATTTACACCATTTGATAATTATACATTTAAAATCAATTTCGATAAAACTATCCAAACAACATTAATAGATAACGATTACTTCTAATTTATTTTATACAAACATAAATCAATTGTATTAAATTTAATTATCTTAAAATAAATTTTCATAAATTCAAATTTCGCATAATTATTTTGACCAGGGCAAATCCAAACACACTTGGTGACACTCAAAATTTATCATCAAAAGTCAAATATCTATAGATATAAAAGTCTGCAACATTTTTAGTGACACTCTCATTTAATGGCAACTATAAAGGGAAGCTAAATATTTTTAGAAAGGCCAAATAATTATATTATTTAAAACACAAGTACAAGAAATGTTAGACAATATGACCAAACTAGCTACCGTGAAACATTTTCCTACAGTTACATTGAATGTCATTGTATACTATGCTAATATTACAAATAATAGAAACTTTACCTATGGACTCTTTTGTTTTATCTGTAACTAAAACTTCAAATAATATAATTTTATTATATAAAATATAATAAATTCATAATTTCAATTAATATAATTTTATCATATAAAAATATAATAAATTTATAAATTTAACTTTAAAATAATTGAGAAACATTACCATTAAAATAAAAACGTCTCATTTAAGATATTTTACAATGCATTTTGAACCATAACAAAGCTAAATAACTTAAATTAAACTATTATATCATTGTCTATTAAATAAATTCAAATAGTTCAACATAGAAAACTTGATGTCATATTATATTAATATAAACTAATTACAAAAGAAATCATATCCTTAAAATCTTACTAGATATTTGAATTTGCATGTTTTCTAACCAAACACTCTTACCAAAAATCAGTTAGATACATCTGAGACAAAAATTATAAGTAATTCCTATTGAAGCAACACTAACATTATTTTTTCCATGTTTTGAAGTACAACCTTAGGATCATATACAAAATACATCATAAACATAACTCCTCTAATTTAAAATATATATGAACTACTCAATTTTAGTTCTAAGTTGTATAGCTAATGTAGGTCTTTTGTTGGACATGAAGTACTCGTAAAAGGAAAACTATACACGTACAAATGATTTATTGGCCTCCATAGTGCACCATATTTCTCCATTTGTCCTTCAAATCAACCTGATAAACTAAATTTGATTGACATTAAAATAAATAAAAAAGAAAAGACTAATACCTTTTAATTATACTTACTTCAGTTTTCTATTCAAATGTATAAGCATTAAATATTAGTTTTCAGTTTACTCTATCAAATAAGAAGAAAAAGTTAGGCAAAAATCATTAGGACCATAATATGGTGAGAGATCTGATTGTTAAGAGACGAGGAACTGACCAAATATGTAAAAAAACCTTTCTATAAAAAAATTAGACAATGAAAATTTATAGTGACATTTAGTTAAAACAAGTGCTACTCCATTCCTTAGAGTATCTTCTTCAAATTTAATGCATTTTTCTATCTTCTCCTTTTTGTGATGTTTTTTGGTTCATACTCCATCAATGAAGAAAGTTTCCTCCTCCTTGGATTAGGCAAACTAAATTTGCAAGCTATCTATTGAATCATCCTACTACAGAAAATAAGCAATAATTAATGTTAACTTGATTAAAGATAATTCCAAATAAATATGAGTACCACCAAAATTTTAAAAGGAACCTGAAGCGTGAAAATAAATTTTAAACAAGATTTAAACCTGTAAAATGAAGACACTCCTGAAGACAAAAAGTACAAGCATAGTAGCAGCACAATTTTGTTCCATTAAACTATTGTCTTTTAAGTTTCAAAAGGAATAAACCATAAGAACACAAAATATACAAAACACATTCAAGGTTACCTCGTGAATACAATCAATACTATTTGGTTCCATCAAGCTAGGGTGATGAGCATCACTTTGATGGAAAATAGCTGTCTAATTAAGATTAGCGTCATTTGCATATGTACTCGGAAATATTATGCCATTTAATATCTACGCTGATGCAGGAAGCATGCGATATTCATGTAATTTTCATTTTTTACCATCTTTAATTTTCATCAGTTACTTTTTCTATTTTTGATTTGTAATCAAATTTACACCATTTGATAATTATACATTTAAAATCAATTTCGATAAAACTATCCAAACAACATTAATAGATAACGATTACTTCTAATTTATTTTATACAAACATAAATCAATTGTATTAAATTTAATTATCTTAAAATCAATTTTCATAAATTCAAATTTCGCATAATTATTTTGACCAGGGCAAATCCAAACACACTTGGTGACACTCAAAATTTATCATCAAAAGTCAAATATCTATAGATATAAAAGTCTGCAACATTTTTAGTGACACTCTCATTTAATGGCAACTATAAAGGGAAGCTAAATATTTTTAGAAAGTCCAAATAATTATATTATTTAAAACACAAGTACAAGAAATGTTAGACAATATGACCAAACTAGCTACCGTGAACCATTTTCCTACAGTTACATTGAATGTCATTGTATACTATGCTAATATTACAAATAATAGAAACTTTACCTATGGACTCTTTTGTTTTATCTGTAACTAAAACTTCAAATAATATAATTTTATTATATAAAATATAATAAATTCATAATTTCAATTAATATAATTTTATCATATAAAAATATAATAAATTTATAAATTTAACTTTAAAATAATTGAGAAACATTACCATTAAAATAAAAACGACTCATTTAAGATATTTTACAATGCATTTTGAACCATAACAAAGCTAAATAACTTAAATTAAACTATTATATCATTGTCTATTAAATAAATTCAAATAGTTCAACATAGAAAACTTGATGTCATATTATATTAATATAAACTAATTACAAAAGAAATCATATCCTTAAAATCTTACTAGATATTTGAATTTGCATGTTTTCTAACCAAACACTCTTACCAAAAATCAGTTAGATACATCTGAGACAAAAATTATAAGTAATTCCTATTGAAGCAACACTAACATTATTTTTTCCATGTTTTGAAGTACAACCTTAGGATCATATACCAAATACATCATAAACATAACTCCTCTAATTTAAAATATATATGAACTACTCAATTTTAGTTCTAAGTTGTATAGCTAATGTAGGTCTTTTGTTGGACATGAAGTACTCGTAAAAGGAAAACTATACACGTACAAATGATTTATTGGCCTCCATAGTGCACCATATTTCTCCATTTTTCCTTCAAATCAACCTGATAAACTAAATTTGATTGACATTAAAAATATTAAAAAAGAAAAGACTAATACCTTTTAATTATACTTACTTCAGTTTTCTATTCAAATGTATAAGCATTAAATATTAGTTTTCAGTTTACTCTATCAAATAAGAAGAAAAAGTTAGGCAAAAATCATTAGGACCATAATATGGTGAGAGATCTGATTGTTAAGAGACGAGGAACTGACCAAATATGTAAAAAACCTTTGTATAAAAAAATTAGACAATGAAAATTTATAGTGACATTTAGTTAAAACAAGTGCTACTCCATTCCTTAGAGTATCTTCTTCAAATTTAATGCATTTTTCTATCTTCTCCTTTTTGTGATGTTTTTAGGTTCATACTCCATCAATGAAGAAAGTTTCCTCCTCCTTGGATTAGGCAAACTAAATTTGCAAGCTATCTATTGAATCATCCTACTACAGAAAATAAGCAATAATTAATGTTAACTTGATTAAAGATAATTCCAAATAAATATGAGTACCACCAAAATTTTAAAAGGAACCTGAAGCGTGAAAATAAATTTTAAACAAGATTTAAACCTGTAAAATGAAGACACTCCTGAAGACAAAAAGTACAAGCATAGTAGCAGCACAATTTTGTTCCATTAAACTATTGTCTTTTAAGTTTCAAAAGGAATAAACCATAAGAACACAAAATATACAAAACACATTCAAGGTTACCCCGTGAATACAATCAATACTATTTGGTTCCATCAAGCTAGGGTGATGAGCATCACTTTGATGGACAATAGCTGTCTAATTTAGATTAGCGTCATTTGCATATGTACTCAGAAATATTATGCCATTTAATTTCTACGCTGATGCAGGAAGCATGCGATATTCATGTAATTTTCATTTTTTACCATCTTTAATTTTCATCAGTTACTTTTTCTATTTTTGATTTGTAATCAAATTTACACCATTTGATAATTATACATTTAAAATCAATTTCGATAAAACTATCCAAACAACATTAATAGATAACGATTACTTCTAATTTATTTTATACAAACATAAATCAATTGTATTAAATTTAATTATCTTAAAATCAATTTTCATAAATTCAAATTTCGCATAATTATTTTGACCAGGGCAAATCCAAACACACTTGGTGAGACTTAAAATTTATTATCAAAAGTCAAATATCTATAGATATAAAAGTCTGCAAAAATTTTAGTGACACTCTCATTTAATGGCAACTATAAAGGGAAGCTAAATATTTTTAGAAAGGCCAAATAATTATATTATTTAAAACACAAGTACATGAAATGTTAGACAATATAACCAAACTAGCTACCGTGAAACATTTTCCTACAGTTACATTGAATGTCATTGTATACTATGCTAATATTACAAATAATAGAAACTTTACCTATGGACTCTTTTGTTTTATCTGTAACTAAAACTTCAAATAATATAATTTTATTATATAAAATATAATAAATTTATAATTTCAATTAATATAATTTTATCATATAAAAATATAATAAATTTATAAATTTAATTTTAAAATAATTGAGAAACATTACCATTAAAATAAAAACGACTCATTTAAGATATTTTACAATGCATTTTGAACCATAACAAAGCTAAATAACTTAAATTAAACTATTATATCATTGTCTATTAAATAAATTCAAATAGTTCAACATAGAAAACTTGATGTCATATTATATTAATATAAACTAATTACAAAATAAATCATATCCTTAAAATCTTACTAGATATTTGAATTTGCATGTTTTCTAACCAAACACTCTTACCAAAAATCAGTTAGATACATCTGAGACAAAAATTATAAGTAATTCCTATTGAAGCAACACTAACATTATTTTTTCCATGTTTTGAAGTACAACCTTAGGATCATATACCAAATACATCATAAACATAACTCCTCTAATTTAAAATATATATGAACTACTCAATTTTAGTTCTAAGTTGTATAGCTAATGTAGGTCTTTTGTTGGACATGAAGTACTCGTAAAAGGAAAACTATACACGTACAAATGATTTATTGGCCTCCATAGTGCACCATATTTCTCCATTTGTCCTTCAAATCAACCTGATAAACTAAATTTGATTGACATTAAAATAAATAAAAAAGAAAAGACTAATACCTTTTAATTATACTTACTTCAGTTTTCTATTCAAATGTATAAGCATTAAATATTAGTTTTCAGTTTACTCTATCAAATAAGAAGAAAAAGTTAGGCAAAAATCATTAGGACCATAATATGGTGAGAGATCTGATTGTTAAGAGACGAGGAACTGACCAAATATGTAAAAAACCTTTGTATAAAAAAATTAGACAATGAAAATTTATAGTGACATTTAGTTAAAACAAGTGCTACTCCATTCCTTAGAGTATCTTCTTCAAATTTAATGCATTTTTCTATCTTCTCCTTTTTGTGATGTTTTTTGGTTCATACTCCATCAATGAAGAAAGTTTCCTCCTCCTTGGATTAGGCAAACTAAATTTGCAAGCTATCTATTGAATCATCCTACTACAGAAAATAAGCAATAATTAATGTTAACTTGATTAAAGATAATTCCAAATAAATATGAGTACCACCAAAATTTTAAAAGGAACCTGAAGCGTGAAAATAAATTTTAAACAAGATTTAAACCTGTAAAATGAAGACACTCCTGAAGACAAAAAGTACAAGCATAGTAGCAGCACAATTTTGTTCCATTAAACTATTGTCTTTTAAGTTTCAAAAGGAATAAACCATAAGAACACAAAATATACAAAACACATTCAAGGTTACCTCGTGAATACAATCAATACTATTTGGTTCCATCAAGCTAGGGTGATGAGCATCACTTTGATGGACAATAGCTGTCTAATTAAGATTAGCGTCATTTGCGTATGTACTCAGAAATATTATGCCATTTAATTTCTACGCTGATGCAGGAAGCATGCGATATTCATGTAATTTTCATTTTTTACCATCTTTAATTTTCATCAGTTACTTTTTCTATTTTTGATTTGTAATCAAATTTACACCATTTGATAATTATACATTTAAAATCAATTTCGATAAAACTATCCAAACAACATTAATAGATAACGATTACTTCTAATTTATTTTATACAAACATAAATCAATTGTATTAAATTTAATTATCTTAAAATAAATTTTCATAAATTCAAATTTCGCATAATTATTTTGACCAGGGCAAATCCAAACACACTTGGTGACACTCAAAATTTATCATCAAAAGTCAAATATCTATATATATAAAAGTCTGCAACATTTTTAGTGACACTCTCATTTAATGGCAACTATAAAGGGAAGCTAAATATTTTTAGAAAGGCCAAATAATTATATTATTTAAAACACAAGTACAAGAAATGTTAGACAATATGACCAAACTAGCTACCGTGAAACATTTTCCTACAGTTACATTGAATGTCATTGTATACTATGCTAATATTACAAATAATAGAAACTTTACCTATGGACTCTTTTGTTTTATCTGTAACTAAAACTTCAAATAATATAATTTTATTATATAAAATATAATAAATTCATAATTTCAATTAATATAATTTTATCATATAAAAATATAATAAATTTATAAATTTAACTTTAAAATAATTGAGAAACATTACCATTAAAATAAAAACGTCTCATTTAAGATATTTTACAATGCATTTTGAACCATAACAAAGCTAAATAACTTAAATTAAACTATTATATCATTGTCTATTAAATAAATTCAAATAGTTCAACATAGAAAACTTGATGTCATATTATATTAATATAAACTAATTACAAAAGAAATCATATCCTTAAAATCTTACTAGATATTTGAATTTGCATGTTTTCTAACCAAACACTCTTACCAAAAATCAGTTAGATACATCTGAGACAAAAATTATAAGTAATTCCTATTGAAGCAACACTAACATTATTTTTTCCATGTTTTGAAGTACAACCTTAGGATCATATACAAAATACATCATAAACATAACTCCTCTAATTTAAAATATATATGAACTACTCAATTTTAGTTCTAAGTTGTATAGCTAATGTAGGTCTTTTGTTGGACATGAAGTACTCGTAAAAGGAAAACTATACACGTACAAATGATTTATTGGCCTCCATAGTGCACCATATTTCTCCATTTGTCCTTCAAATCAACCTGATAAACTAAATTTGATTGACATTAAAATAAATAAAAAAGAAAAGACTAATACCTTTTAATTATACTTACTTCAGTTTTCTATTCAAATGTATAAGCATTAAATATTAGTTTTCAGTTTACTCTATCAAATAAGAAGAAAAAGTTAGGCAAAAATCATTAGGACCATAATATGGTGAGAGATCTGATTGTTAAGAGACGAGGAACTGACCAAATATGTAAAAAAACCTTTCTATAAAAAAATTAGACAATGAAAATTTATAGTGACATTTAGTTAAAACAAGTGCTACTCCATTCCTTAGAGTATCTTCTTCAAATTTAATGCATTTTTCTATCTTCTCCTTTTTGTGATGTTTTTTGGTTCATACTCCATCAATGAAGAAAGTTTCCTCCTCCTTGGATTAGGCAAACTAAATTTGCAAGCTATCTATTGAATCATCCTACTACAGAAAATAAGCAATAATTAATGTTAACTTGATTAAAGATAATTCCAAATAAATATGAGTACCACCAAAATTTTAAAAGGAACCTGAAGCGTGAAAATAAATTTTAAACAAGATTTAAACCTGTAAAATGAAGACACTCCTGAAGACAAAAAGTACAAGCATAGTAGCAGCACAATTTTGTTCCATTAAACTATTGTCTTTTAAGTTTCAAAAGGAATAAACCATAAGAACACAAAATATACAAAACACATTCAAGGTTACCTCGTGAATACAATCAATACTATTTGGTTCCATCAAGCTAGGGTGATGAGCATCACTTTGATGGAAAATAGCTGTCTAATTAAGATTAGCGTCATTTGCATATGTACTCGGAAATATTATGCCATTTAATATCTACGCTGATGCAGGAAGCATGCGATATTCATGTAATTTTCATTTTTTACCATCTTTAATTTTCATCAGTTACTTTTTCTATTTTTGATTTGTAATCAAATTTACACCATTTGATAATTATACATTTAAAATCAATTTCGATAAAACTATCCAAACAACATTAATAGATAACGATTACTTCTAATTTATTTTATACAAACATAAATCAATTGTATTAAATTTAATTATCTTAAAATCAATTTTCATAAATTCAAATTTCGCATAATTATTTTGACCAGGGCAAATCCAAACACACTTGGTGACACTCAAAATTTATCATCAAAAGTCAAATATCTATAGATATAAAAGTCTGCAACATTTTTAGTGACACTCTCATTTAATGGCAACTATAAAGGGAAGCTAAATATTTTTAGAAAGTCCAAATAATTATATTATTTAAAACACAAGTACAAGAAATGTTAGACTATATGACCAAACTAGCTACCGTGAAACATTTTCCTACAGTTACATTGAATGTCATTGTATACTATGCTAATATTACAAATAATAGAAACTTTACCTATGGACTCTTTTGTTTTATCTGTAACTAAAACTTCAAATAATATAATTTTATTATATAAAATATAATAAATTCATAATTTCAATTAATATAATTTTATCATATAAAAATATAATAAATTTATAAATTTAACTTTAAAATAATTGAGAAACATTACCATTAAAATAAAAACGACTCATTTAAGATATTTTACAATGCATTTTGAACCATAACAAAGCTAAATAACTTAAATTAAACTATTATATCATTGTCTATTAAATAAATTCAAATAGTTCAACATAGAAAACTTGATGTCATATTATATTAATATAAACTAATTACAAAAGAAATCATATCCTTAAAATCTTACTAGATATTTGAATTTGCATGTTTTCTAACCAAACACTCTTACCAAAAATCAGTTAGATACATCTGAGACAAAAATTATAAGTAATTCCTATTGAAGCAACACTAACATTATTTTTTCCATGTTTTGAAGTACAACCTTAGGATCATATACCAAATACATCATAAACATAACTCCTCTAATTTAAAATATATATGAACTACTCAATTTTAGTTCTAAGTTGTATAGCTAATGTAGGTCTTTTGTTGGACATGAAGTACTCGTAAAAGGAAAACTATACACGTACAAATGATTTATTGGCCTCCATAGTGCACCATATTTCTCCATTTTTCCTTCAAATCAACCTGATAAACTAAATTTGATTGACATTAAAAATATTAAAAAAGAAAAGACTAATACCTTTTAATTATACTTACTTCAGTTTTCTATTCAAATGTATAAGCATTAAATATTAGTTTTCAGTTTACTCTATCAAATAAGAAGAAAAAGTTAGGCAAAAATCATTAGGACCATAATATGGTGAGAGATCTGATTGTTAAGAGACGAGGAACTGACCAAATATGTAAAAAACCTTTGTATAAAAAAATTAGACAATGAAAATTTATAGTGACATTTAGTTAAAACAAGTGCTACTCCATTCCTTAGAGTATCTTCTTCAAATTTAATGCATTTTTCTATCTTCTCCTTTTTGTGATGTTTTTAGGTTCATACTCCATCAATGAAGAAAGTTTCCTCCTCCTTGGATTAGGCAAACTAAATTTGCAAGCTATCTATTGAATCATCCTACTACAGAAAATAAGCAATAATTAATGTTAACTTGATTAAAGATAATTCCAAATAAATATGAGTACCACCAAAATTTTAAAAGGAACCTGAAGCGTGAAAATAAATTTTAAACAAGATTTAAACCTGTAAAATGAAGACACTCCTGAAGACAAAAAGTACAAGCATAGTAGCAGCACAATTTTGTTCCATTAAACTATTGTCTTTTAAGTTTCAAAAGGAATAAACCATAAGAACACAAAATATACAAAACACATTCAAGGTTACCCCGTGAATACAATCAATACTATTTGGTTCCATCAAGCTAGGGTGATGAGCATCACTTTGATGGACAATAGCTGTCTAATTTAGATTAGCGTCATTTGCATATGTACTCAGAAATATTATGCCATTTAATTTCTACGCTGATGCAGGAAGCATGCGATATTCATGTAATTTTCATTTTTTACCATCTTTAATTTTCATCAGTTACTTTTTCTATTTTTGATTTGTAATCAAATTTACACCATTTGATAATTATACATTTAAAATCAATTTCGATAAAACTATCCAAACAACATTAATAGATAACGATTACTTCTAATTTATTTTATACAAACATAAATCAATTGTATTAAATTTAATTATCTTAAAATCAATTTTCATAAATTCAAATTTCGCATAATTATTTTGACCAGGGCAAATCCAAACACACTTGGTGAGACTTAAAATTTATTATCAAAAGTCAAATATCTATAGATATAAAAGTCTGCAAAAATTTTAGTGACACTCTCATTTAATGGCAACTATAAAGGGAAGCTAAATATTTTTAGAAAGGCCAAATAATTATATTATTTAAAACACAAGTACATGAAATGTTAGACAATATAACCAAACTAGCTACCGTGAAACATTTTCCTACAGTTACATTGAATGTCATTGTATACTATGCTAATATTACAAATAATAGAAACTTTACCTATGGACTCTTTTGTTTTATCTGTAACTAAAACTTCAAATAATATAATTTTATTATATAAAATATAATAAATTTATAATTTCAATTAATATAATTTTATCATATAAAAATATAATAAATTTATAAATTTAATTTTAAAATAATTGAGAAACATTACCATTAAAATAAAAACGACTCATTTAAGATATTTTACAATGCATTTTGAACCATAACAAAGCTAAATAACTTAAATTAAACTATTATATCATTGTCTATTAAATAAATTCAAATAGTTCAACATAGAAAACTTGATGTCATATTATATTAATATAAACTAATTACAAAATAAATCATATCCTTAAAATCTTACTAGATATTTGAATTTGCATGTTTTCTAACCAAACACTCTTACCAAAAATCAGTTAGATACATCTGAGACAAAAATTATAAGTAATTCCTATTGAAGCAACACTAACATTATTTTTTCCATGTTTTGAAGTACAACCTTAGGATCATATACCAAATACATCATAAACATAACTCCTCTAATTTAAAATATATATGAACTACTCAATTTTAGTTCTAAGTTGTATAGCTAATGTAGGTCTTTTGTTGGACATGAAGTACTCGTAAAAGGAAAACTATACACGTACAAATGATTTATTGGCCTCCATAGTGCACCATATTTCTCCATTTGTCCTTCAAATCAACCTGATAAACTAAATTTGATTGACATTAAAATAAATAAAAAAGAAAAGACTAATACCTTTTAATTATACTTACTTCAGTTTTCTATTCAAATGTATAAGCATTAAATATTAGTTTTCAGTTTACTCTATCAAATAAGAAGAAAAAGTTAGGCAAAAATCATTAGGACCATAATATGGTGAGAGATCTGATTGTTAAGAGACGAGGAACTGACCAAATATGTAAAAAACCTTTGTATAAAAAAATTAGACAATGAAAATTTATAGTGACATTTAGTTAAAACAAGTGCTACTCCATTCCTTAGAGTATCTTCTTCAAATTTAATGCATTTTTCTATCTTCTCCTTTTTGTGATGTTTTTTGGTTCATACTCCATCAATGAAGAAAGTTTCCTCCTCCTTGGATTAGGCAAACTAAATTTGCAAGCTATCTATTGAATCATCCTACTACAGAAAATAAGCAATAATTAATGTTAACTTGATTAAAGATAATTCCAAATAAATATGAGTACCACCAAAATTTTAAAAGGAACCTGAAGCGTGAAAATAAATTTTAAACAAGATTTAAACCTGTAAAATGAAGACACTCCTGAAGACAAAAAGTACAAGCATAGTAGCAGCACAATTTTGTTCCATTAAACTATTGTCTTTTAAGTTTCAAAAGGAATAAACCATAAGAACACAAAATATACAAAACACATTCAAGGTTACCTCGTGAATACAATCAATACTATTTGGTTCCATCAAGCTAGGGTGATGAGCATCACTTTGATGGACAATAGCTGTCTAATTAAGATTAGCGTCATTTGCGTATGTACTCAGAAATATTATGCCATTTAATTTCTACGCTGATGCAGGAAGCATGCGATATTCATGTAATTTTCATTTTTTACCATCTTTAATTTTCATCAGTTACTTTTTCTATTTTTGATTTGTAATCAAATTTACACCATTTGATAATTATACATTTAAAATCAATTTCGATAAAACTATCCAAACAACATTAATAGATAACGATTACTTCTAATTTATTTTATACAAACATAAATCAATTGTATTAAATTTAATTATCTTAAAATAAATTTTCATAAATTCAAATTTCGCATAATTATTTTGACCAGGGCAAATCCAAACACACTTGGTGACACTCAAAATTTATCATCAAAAGTCAAATATCTATAGATATAAAAGTCTGCAACATTTTTAGTGACACTCTCATTTAATGGCAACTATAAAGGGAAGCTAAATATTTTTAGAAAGGCCAAATAATTATATTATTTAAAACACAAGTACAAGAAATGTTAGACAATATGACCAAACTAGCTACCGTGAAACATTTTCCTACAGTTACATTGAATGTCATTGTATACTATGCTAATATTACAAATAATAGAAACTTTACCTATGGACTCTTTTGTTTTATCTGTAACTAAAACTTCAAATAATATAATTTTATTATATAAAATATAATAAATTCATAATTTCAATTAATATAATTTTATCATATAAAAATATAATAAATTTATAAATTTAACTTTAAAATAATTGAGAAACATTACCATTAAAATAAAAACGTCTCATTTAAGATATTTTACAATGCATTTTGAACCATAACAAAGCTAAATAACTTAAATTAAACTATTATATCATTGTCTATTAAATAAATTCAAATAGTTCAACATAGAAAACTTGATGTCATATTATATTAATATAAACTAATTACAAAAGAAATCATATCCTTAAAATCTTACTAGATATTTGAATTTGCATGTTTTCTAACCAAACACTCTTACCAAAAATCAGTTAGATACATCTGAGACAAAAATTATAAGTAATTCCTATTGAAGCAACACTAACATTATTTTTTCCATGTTTTGAAGTACAACCTTAGGATCATATACAAAATACATCATAAACATAACTCCTCTAATTTAAAATATATATGAACTACTCAATTTTAGTTCTAAGTTGTATAGCTAATGTAGGTCTTTTGTTGGACATGAAGTACTCGTAAAAGGAAAACTATACACGTACAAATGATTTATTGGCCTCCATAGTGCACCATATTTCTCCATTTGTCCTTCAAATCAACCTGATAAACTAAATTTGATTGACATTAAAATAAATAAAAAAGAAAAGACTAATACCTTTTAATTATACTTACTTCAGTTTTCTATTCAAATGTATAAGCATTAAATATTAGTTTTCAGTTTACTCTATCAAATAAGAAGAAAAAGTTAGGCAAAAATCATTAGGACCATAATATGGTGAGAGATCTGATTGTTAAGAGACGAGGAACTGACCAAATATGTAAAAAAACCTTTCTATAAAAAAATTAGACAATGAAAATTTATAGTGACATTTAGTTAAAACAAGTGCTACTCCATTCCTTAGAGTATCTTCTTCAAATTTAATGCATTTTTCTATCTTCTCCTTTTTGTGATGTTTTTTGGTTCATACTCCATCAATGAAGAAAGTTTCCTCCTCCTTGGATTAGGCAAACTAAATTTGCAAGCTATCTATTGAATCATCCTACTACAGAAAATAAGCAATAATTAATGTTAACTTGATTAAAGATAATTCCAAATAAATATGAGTACCACCAAAATTTTAAAAGGAACCTGAAGCGTGAAAATAAATTTTAAACAAGATTTAAACCTGTAAAATGAAGACACTCCTGAAGACAAAAAGTACAAGCATAGTAGCAGCACAATTTTGTTCCATTAAACTATTGTCTTTTAAGTTTCAAAAGGAATAAACCATAAGAACACAAAATATACAAAACACATTCAAGGTTACCTCGTGAATACAATCAATACTATTTGGTTCCATCAAGCTAGGGTGATGAGCATCACTTTGATGGAAAATAGCTGTCTAATTAAGATTAGCGTCATTTGCATATGTACTCGGAAATATTATGCCATTTAATATCTACGCTGATGCAGGAAGCATGCGATATTCATGTAATTTTCATTTTTTACCATCTTTAATTTTCATCAGTTACTTTTTCTATTTTTGATTTGTAATCAAATTTACACCATTTGATAATTATACATTTAAAATCAATTTCGATAAAACTATCCAAACAACATTAATAGATAACGATTACTTCTAATTTATTTTATACAAACATAAATCAATTGTATTAAATTTAATTATCTTAAAATCAATTTTCATAAATTCAAATTTCGCATAATTATTTTGACCAGGGCAAATCCAAACACACTTGGTGACACTCAAAATTTATCATCAAAAGTCAAATATCTATAGATATAAAAGTCTGCAACATTTTTAGTGACACTCTCATTTAATGGCAACTATAAAGGGAAGCTAAATATTTTTAGAAAGTCCAAATAATTATATTATTTAAAACACAAGTACAAGAAATGTTAGACAATATGACCAAACTAGCTACCGTGAAACATTTTCCTACAGTTACATTGAATGTCATTGTATACTATGCTAATATTACAAATAATAGAAACTTTACCTATGGACTCTTTTGTTTTATCTGTAACTAAAACTTCAAATAATATAATTTTATTATATAAAATATAATAAATTCATAATTTCAATTAATATAATTTTATCATATAAAAATATAATAAATTTATAAATTTAACTTTAAAATAATTGAGAAACATTACCATTAAAATAAAAACGACTCATTTAAGATATTTTACAATGCATTTTGAACCATAACAAAGCTAAATAACTTAAATTAAACTATTATATCATTGTCTATTAAATAAATTCAAATAGTTCAACATAGAAAACTTGATGTCATATTATATTAATATAAACTAATTACAAAAGAAATCATATCCTTAAAATCTTACTAGATATTTGAATTTGCATGTTTTCTAACCAAACACTCTTACCAAAAATCAGTTAGATACATCTGAGACAAAAATTATAAGTAATTCCTATTGAAGCAACACAAACATTATTTTTTCCATGTTTTGAAGTACAACCTTAGGATCATATACCAAATACATCATAAACATAACTCCTCTAATTTAAAATATATATGAACTACTCAATTTTAGTTCTAAGTTGTATAGCTAATGTAGGTCTTTTGTTGGACATGAAGTACTCGTAAAAGGAAAACTATACACGTACAAATGATTTATTGGCCTCCATAGTGCACCATATTTCTCCATTTGTCCTTCAAATCAACCTGATAAACTAAATTTGATTGACATTAAAATAAATAAAAAAGAAAAGACTAATACCTTTTAATTATACTTACTTCAGTTTTCTATTCAAATGTATAAGCATTAAATATTAGTTTTCAGTTTACTCTATCAAATAAGAAGAAAAAGTTAGGCAAAAATCATTAGGACCATAATATGGTGAGAGATCTGATTGTTAAGAGACGAGGAACTGACCAAATATGTAAAAAAACCATTCTATAAAAAAATTAGACAATGAAAATTTATAGTGAAATTTAGTTAAAACAAGTGCTACTCCATTCCTTAGAGTATCTTCTTCAAATTTAATGCATTTTTCTATCTTCTCCTTTTTGTGATGTTTTTTGGTTCATACTCCATCAATGAAGAAAGTTTCCTCCTCCTTGGATTAGGCAAACTAAATTTGCAAGCTATCTATTGAATCATCCTACTACAGAAAATAAGCAATAATTAATGTTAACTTGATTAAAGATAATTCCAAATAAATATGAGTACCACCAAAATTTTAAAAGGAACCTGAAGCGTGAAAATAAATTTTAAACAAGATTTAAACCTGTAAAATGAAGACACTCCTGAAGACAAAAAGTACAAGCATAGTAGCACCACAATTTTGTTCCATTAAACTATTGTCTTTTAAGTTTCAAAAGGAATAAACCATAAGAACACAAAATATACAAAACACATTCAAGGTTACCTCGTGAATACAATCAATACTATTTGGTTCCATCAAGCTAGGGTGATGAGCATCACTTTGATGGACAATAGCTGTCTAATTAAGATTAGCGTCATTTGCATATGTACTCAGAAATATTATGCCATTTAATATCTACGCTGATGCAGGAAGCATGCGATATTCATGTAATTTTCATTTTTTACCATCTTTAATTTTCATCAGTTACTTTTTCTATTTTTGATTTGTAATCAAATTTACACCATTTGATAATTATACATTTAAAATCAATTTCGATAAAACTATCCAAACAACATTAATAGATAACGATTACTTCTAATTTATTTTATACAAACATAAATCAATTGTATTAAATTTAATTATCTTAAAATCAATTTTCATAAATTCAAATTTCGCATAATTATTTTGACCAGGGCAAATCCAAACACACTTGGTGACACTCAAAATTTATCATCAAAAGTCAAATATCTATAGATATAAAAGTCTGCAACATTTTTAGTGACACTCTCATTTAATGGCAACTATAAAGGGAAGCTAAATATTTTTAGAAAGTCCAAATAATTATATTATTTAAAACACAAGTACAAGAAATGTTAGACAATATGACCAAACTAGCTACCGTGAAACATTTTCCTACAGTTACATTGAATGTCATTGTATACTATGCTAATATTACAAATAATAGAAACTTTACCTATGGACTCTTTTGTTTTATCTGTAACTAAAACTTCAAATAATATAATTTTATTATATAAAATATAATAAATTCATAATTTCAATTAATGTAATTTTATCATATAAAAATATAATAAATTTATAAATTTAACTTTAAAATAATTGAGAAACATTACCATTAAAATAAAAACGACTCATTTAAGATATTTTGCAATGCATTTTGAACCATAACAAAGCTAAATAACTTAAATTAAACTATTATATCATTGTCTATTAAATAAATTCAAATAGTTCAACATAGAAAACTTGATGTCATATTATATTAATATAAACTAATTACAAAAGAAATCATATCCTTAAAATCTTACTAGATATTTGAATTTGCATGTTTTCTAACCAAACACTCTTACCAAAAATCAGTTAGATACATCTGAGACAAAAATTATAAGTAATTCCTATTGAAGCAACACTAACATTATTTTTTCCATGTTTTGAAGTACAACCTTAGGATCATATACCAAATACATCATAAACATAACTCCTCTAATTTAAAATATATATGAACTACTCAATTTTAGATCTAAGTTGTATAGCTAATGTAGGTCTTTTGTTGGACATGAAGTACTCGTAAAAGGAAAACTATACACGTACAAATGATTTATTGGCCTCCATAGTGCACCATATTTCTCCATTTGTCCTTCAAATCAACCTGATAAACTAAATTTGATTGACATTAAAATAAATAAAAAAGAAAAGACTAATACCTTTTAATTATACTTACTTCAGTTTTCTATTCAAATGTATAAGCATTAAATATTAGTTTTCAGTTTACTCTATCAAATAAGAAGAAAAAGTTAGGCAAAAATCATTAGGACCATAATATGGTGAGAGATCTGATTGTTAAGAGACGAGGAACTGACCAAATATGTAAAAAAACCTTTCTTTAAAAAAATTAGACAATGAAAATTTATAGTGACATTTAGTTAAAACAAGTGCTACTCCATTCCTTAGAGTATCTTCTTCAAATTTAATGCATTTTTCTATCTTCTCCTTTTTGTGATGTTTTTTGGTTCATACTCCATCAATGAAGAAAGTTTCCTCCTCCTTGGATTAGGCAAACTAAATTTGCAAGCTATCTATTGAATCATCCTACTACAGAAAATAAGCAATAATTAATGTTAACTTGATTAAAGATAATTCCAAATAAATATGAGTACCACCAAAATTTTAAAAGGAACCTGAAGCGTGAAAATAAATTTTAAACAACATTTAAACCTGTAAAATGAAGACACTCCTGAAGACAAAAAGTACAAGCATAGTAGCACCACAATTTTGTTCCATTAAACTATTGTCTTTTAAGTTTCAAAAGGAATAAACCATAAGAACACAAAATATACAAAACACATTCAAGGTTACCTCGTGAATACAATCAATACTATTTGGTTCCATCAAGCTAGGGTGATGAGCATCACTTTGATGGACAATAGCTGTCTAATTTAGATTAGCGTCATTTGCATATGTACTCAGAAATATTATGCCATTTAATTTCTACGCTGATGCAGGAAGCATGCGATATTCATGTAATTTTCATTTTTTACCATCTTTAATTTTCATCAGTTACTTTTTCTATTTTTGATTTGTAATCAAATTTACACCATTTGATAATTATACATTTAAAATCAATTTCGATAAAACTATCCAAACAACATTAATAGATAACGATTACTTCTAATTTATTTTATACAAACATAAATCAATTCTATTAAATTTAATTATCTTAAAATCAATTTTCATAAATTCAAATTTCACATAATTATTTTGACCAGGGCAAATCCAAACACACTTGGTGACACTCAAAATTTATTATCAAAAGTCAAATATCTATAGATATAAAAGTCTGCAAAATTTTTAGTGACACTCTCATTTAATGGCAACTATAAAGCGAAGCTAAATATTTTTAGAAAGGCCAAATAATTATATTATTTAAAACACAAGTACAATAAATGTTAGACAATATGACCAAACTAGCTACCGTGAAACATTTTCCTACAGTTACATTGAATGTCATTGTATACTATGCTAATATTACAAATAATAGAAACTTTACCTATGGACTCTTTTGTTTTATCTGTAACTAAAACTTCAAATAATATAATTTTATTATATAAAATATAATAAATTCATAATTTCAATTAATATAATTTTATCATATAAAAATATAATAAATTTATAAATTTAATTTTAAAATAATTGAGAAACATTACCATTAAAATAAAAACGACTCATTTAAGATATTTTACAATGCATTTTGAACCATAACAAAGCTAAATAACTTAAATTAAACTATTATATCATTGTCTATTAAATAAATTCAAATAGTTCAACATAGAAAACTTGATGTCATATTATATTAATATAAACTAATTACAAAAGAAATCATATCCTTAAAATCTTACTAGATATTTGAATTTGCATGTTTTCTAACCAAACACTCTTACCAAAAATCAGTTAGATACATCTGAGACAAAAATTATAAGTAATTCCTATTGAAGCAACACTAACATTATTTTTTCCATGTTTTGAAGTACAACCTTAGGATCATATACCAAATACATCATAAACATAACTCCTCTAATTTAAAATATATATGAACTACTCAATTTTAGTTCTAAGTTGTATAGCTAATGTAGGTCTTTTGTTGGACATGAAGTACTCGTAAAAGGAAAACTATACACGTACAAATGATTTATTGGCCTCCATAGTGCACCATATTTCTCCATTTGTCCTTCAAATCAACCTGATAAACTAAATTTGATTGACATTAAAATAAATAAAAAAGAAAAGACTAATACCTTTTAATTATACTTACTTCAGTTTTCTATTCAAATGTATAAGCATTAAATATTAGTTTTCAGTTTACTCTATCAAATAAGAAGAAAAAGTTAGGCAAAAATCATTAGGACCATAATATGGTGAGAGATCTGATTGTTAAGAGACGAGGAACTGACCAAATATGTAAAAAAACCATTCTATAAAAAAATTAGACAATGAAAATTTATAGTGAAATTTAGTTAAAACAAGTGCTACTCCATTCCTTAGAGTATCTTCTTCAAATTTAATGCATTTTTCTATCTTCTCCTTTTTGTGATGTTTTTTGGTTCATACTCCATCAATGAAGAAAGTTTCCTCCTCCTTGGATTAGGCAAACTAAATTTGCAAGCTATCTATTGAATCATCCTACTACAGAAAATAAGCAATAATTAATGTTAACTTGATTAAAGATAATTCCAAATAAATATGAGTACCACCAAAATTTTAAAAGGAACCTGAAGCGTGAAAATAAATTTTAAACAAGATTTAAACCTGTAAAATGAAGACACTCCTGAAGACAAAAAGTACAAGCATAGTAGCACCACAATTTTGTTCCATTAAACTATTGTCTTTTAAGTTTCAAAAGGAATAAACCATAAGAACACAAAATATACAAAACACATTCAAGGTTACCTCGTGAATACAATCAATACTATTTGGTTCCATCAAGCTAGGGTGATGAGCATCACTTTGATGGACAATAGCTGTCTAATTTAGATTAGCGTCATTTGCATATGTACTCAGAAATATTATGCCATTTAATATCTACGCTGATGCAGGAAGCATGCGATATTCATGTAATTTTCATTTTTTACCATCTTTAATTTTCATCAGTTACTTTTTCTATTTTTGATTTGTAATCAAATTTACACCATTTGATAATTATACATTTAAAATCAATTTCGATAAAACTATCCAAACAACATTAATAGATAACGATTACTTCTAATTTATTTTATACAAACATAAATCAATTGTATTAAATTTAATTATCTTAAAATCAATTTTCATAAATTCAAATTTCGCATAATTATTTTGACCATGGCAAATCCAAACACACTTGGTGACACTCAAAATTTATCATCAAAAGTCAAATATCTATAGATATAAAAGTCTGCAACATTTTTAGTGACACTCTCATTTAATGGCAACTATAAAGGGAAGCTAAATATTTTTAGAAAGTCCAAATAATTATATTATTTAAAACACAAGTACAAGAAATGTTAGACAATATGACCAAACTAGCTACCGTGAAACATTTTCCTACAGTTACATTGAATGTCATTGTATACTATGCTAATATTACAAATAATAGAAACTTTACCTATGGACTCTTTTGTTTTATCTGTAACTAAAACTTCAAATAATATAATTTTATTATATAAAATATAATAAATTCATAATTTCAATTAATGTAATTTTATCATATAAAAATATAATAAATTTATAAATTTAACTTTAAAATAATTGAGAAACATTACCATTAAAATAAAAACGACTCATTTAAGATATTTTGCAATGCATTTTGAACCATAACAAAGCTAAATAACTTAAATTAAACTATTATATCATTGTCTATTAAATAAATTCAAATAGTTCAACATAGAAAACTTGATGTCATATTATATTAATATAAACTAATTACAAAAGAAATCATATCCTTAAAATCTTACTAGATATTTGAATTTGCATGTTTTCTAACCAAACACTCTTACCAAAAATCAGTTAGATACATCTGAGACAAAAATTATAAGTAATTCCTATTGAAGCAACACTAACATTATTTTTTCCATGTTTTGAAGTACAACCTTAGGATCATATACCAAATACATCATAAACATAACTGCTCTAATTTAAAATATATATGAACTACTCAATTTTAGATCTAAGTTGTATAGCTAATGTAGGTCTTTTGTTGGACATGAAGTACTCGTAAAAGGAAAACTATACACGTACAAATGATTTATTGGCCTCCATAGTGCACCATATTTCTCCATTTGTCCTTCAAATCAACCTGATAAACTAAATTTGATTGACATTAAAATAAATAAAAAAGAAAAGACTAATACCTTTTAATTATACTTACTTCAGTTTTCTATTCAAATGTATAAGCATTAAATATTAGTTTTCAGTTTACTCTATCAAATAAGAAGAAAAAGTTAGGCAAAAATCATTAGGACCATAATATGGTGAGAGATCTGATTGTTAAGAGACGAGGAACTGACCAAATATGTAAAAAAACCTTTCTTTAAAAAAATTAGACAATGAAAATTTATAGTGACATTTAGTTAAAACAAGTGCTACTCCATTCCTTAGAGTATCTTCTTCAAATTTAATGCATTTTTCTATCTTCTCCTTTTTGTGATGTTTTTTGGTTCATACTCCATCAATGAAGAAAGTTTCCTCCTCCTTGGATTAGGCAAACTAAATTTGCAAGCTATCTATTGAATCATCCTACTACAGAAAATAAGCAATAATTAATGTTAACTTGATTAAAGATAATTCCAAATAAATATGAGTACCACCAAAATTTTAAAAGGAACCTGAAGCGTGAAAATAAATTTTAAACAACATTTAAACCTGTAAAATGAAGACACTCCTGAAGACAAAAAGTACAAGCATAGTAGCACCACAATTTTGTTCCATTAAACTATTGTCTTTTAAGTTTCAAAAGGAATAAACCATAAGAACACAAAATATACAAAACACATTCAAGGTTACCTCGTGAATACAATCAATACTATTTGGTTCCATCAAGCTAGGGTGATGAGCATCACTTTGATGGACAATAGCTGTCTAATTTAGATTAGCGTCATTTGCATATGTACTCAGAAATATTATGCCATTTAATTTCTACGCTGATGCAGGAAGCATGCGATATTCATGTAATTTTCATTTTTTACCATCTTTAATTTTCATCAGTTACTTTTTCTATTTTTGATTTGTAATCAAATTTACACCATTTGATAATTATACATTTAAAATCAATTTCGATAAAACTATCCAAACAACATTAATAGATAACGATTACTTCTAATTTATTTTATACAAACATAAATCAATTCTATTAAATTTAATTATCTTAAAATCAATTTTCATAAATTCAAATTTCACATAATTATTTTGACCAGGGCAAATCCAAACACACTTGGTGACACTCAAAATTTATTATCAAAAGTCAAATATCTATAGATATAAAAGTCTGCAAAATTTTTAGTGACACTCTCATTTAATGGCAACTATAAAGGGAAGCTAAATATTTTTAGAAAGGCCAAATAATTATATTATTTAAAACACAAGTACAATAAATGTTAGACAATATGACCAAACTAGCTACCGTGAAACATTTTCCTACAGTTACATTGAATGTCATTGTATACTATGCTAATATTACAAATAATAGAAACTTTACCTATGGACTCTTTTGTTTTATCTGTAACTAAAACTTCAAATAATATAATTTTATTATATAAAATATAATAAATTCATAATTTCAATTAATATAATTTTATCATATAAAAATATAATAAATTTATAAATTTAATTTTAAAATAATTGAGAAACATTACCATTAAAATAAAAACGACTCATTTAAGATATTTTACAATGCATTTTGAACCATAACAAAGCTAAATAACTTAAATTAAACTATTATATCATTGTCTATTAAATAAATTCAAATAGTTCAACATAGAAAACTTGATGTCATATTATATTAATATAAACTAATTACAAAAGAAATCATATCCTTAAAATCTTACTAGATATTTGAATTTGCATGTTTTCTAACCAAACACTCTTACCAAAAATCAGTTAGATACATCTGAGACAAAAATTATAAGTAATTCCTATTGAAGCAACACTAACATTATTTTTTCCATGTTTTGAAGTACAACCTTAGGATCATATACCAAATACATCATAAACATAACTCCTCTAATTTAAAATATATATGAACTACTCAATTTTAGTTCTAAGTTGTATAGCTAATGTAGGTCTTTTGTTGGACATGAAGTACTCGTAAAAGGAAAACTATACACGTACAAATGATTTATTGGCCTCCATAGTGCACCATATTTCTCCATTTGTCCTTCAAATCAACCTGATAAACTAAATTTGATTGACATTAAAATAAATAAAAAAGAAAAGACTAATACCTTTTAATTATACTTACTTCAGTTTTCTATTCAAATGTATAAGCATTAAATATTAGTTTTCAGTTTACTCTATCAAATAAGAAGAAAAAGTTAGGCAAAAATCATTAGGACCATAATATGGTGAGAGATCTGATTGTTAAGAGACGAGGAACTGACCAAATATGTAAAAAAACCATTCTATAAAAAAATTAGACAATGAAAATTTATAGTGAAATTTAGTTAAAACAAGTGCTACTCCATTCCTTAGAGTATCTTCTTCAAATTTAATGCATTTTTCTATCTTCTCCTTTTTGTGATGTTTTTTGGTTCATACTCCATTAATGAAGAAAGTTTCCTCCTCCTTGGATTAGGCAAACTAAATTTGCAAGCTATCTATTGAATCATCCTACTACAGAAAATAAGCAATAATTAATGTTAACTTGATTAAAGATAATTCCAAATAAATATGAGTACCACCAAAATTTTAAAAGGAACCTGAAGCGTGAAAATAAATTTTAAACAAGATTTAAACCTGTAAAATGAAGACACTCCTGAAGACAAAAAGTACAAGCATAGTAGCACCACAATTTTGTTCCATTAAACTATTGTCTTTTAAGTTTCAAAAGGAATAAACCATAAGAACACAAAATATACAAAACACATTCAAGGTTACCTCGTGAATACAATCAATACTATTTGGTTCCATCAAGCTAGGGTGATGAGCATCACTTTGATGGAAAATAGCTGTCTAATTAAGATTAGCGTCATTTGCATATGTACTCAGAAATATTATGCCATTTAATATCTACGCTGATGCAGGAAGCATGCGATATTCATGTAATTTTCATTTTTTACCATCTTTAATTTTCATCAGTTACTTTTTCTATTTTTGATTTGTAATCAAATTTACACCATTTGATAATTATACATTTAAAATCAATTTCGATAAAACTATCCAAACAACATTAATAGATAACGATTACTTCTAATTTATTTTATACAAACATAAATCAATTGTATTAAATTTAATTATCTTAAAATCAATTTTCATAAATTCAAATTTCGCATAATTATTTTGACCAGGGCAAATCCAAACACACTTGGTGACACTCAAAATTTATCATCAAAAGTCAAATATCTATAGATATAAAAGTCTGCAACATTTTTAGTGACACTCTCATTTAATGGCAACTATAAAGGGAAGCTAAATATTTTTAGAAAGTCCAAATAATTATATTATTTAAAACACAAGTACAAGAAATGTTAGACAATATGACCAAACTAGCTACCGTGAAACATTTTCCTACAGTTACATTGAATGTCATTGTATACTATGCTAATATTACAAATAATAGAAACTTTACCTATGGACTCTTTTGTTTTATCTGTAACTAAAACTTCAAATAATATAATTTTATTATATAAAATATAATAAATTCATAATTTCAATTAATGTAATTTTATCATATAAAAATATAATAAATTTATAAATTTAACTTTAAAATAATTGAGAAACATTACCATTAAAATAAAAACGACTCATTTAAGATATTTTGCAATGCATTTTGAACCATAACAAAGCTAAATAACTTAAATTAAACTATTATATCATTGTCTATTAAATAAATTCAAATAGTTCAACATAGAAAACTTGATGTCATATTATATTAATATAAACTAATTACAAAAGAAATCATATCCTTAAAATCTTACTAGATATTTGAATTTGCATGTTTTCTAACCAAACACTCTTACCAAAAATCAGTTAGATACATCTGAGACAAAAATTATAAGTAATTCCTATTGAAGCAACACTAACATTATTTTTTCCATGTTTTGAAGTACAACCTTAGGATCATATACCAAATACATCATAAACATAACTCCTCTAATTTAAAATATATATGAACTACTCAATTTTAGATCTAAGTTGTATAGCTAATGTAGGTCTTTTGTTGGACATGAAGTACTCGTAAAAGGAAAACTATACACGTACAAATGATTTATTGGCCTCCATAGTGCACCATATTTCTCCATTTGTCCTTCAAATCAACCTGATAAACTAAATTTGATTGACATTAAAATAAATAAAAAAGAAAAGACTAATACCTTTTAATTATACTTACTTCAGTTTTCTATTCAAATGTATAAGCATTAAATATTAGTTTTCAGTTTACTCTATCAAATAAGAAGAAAAAGTTAGGCAAAAATCATTAGGACCATAATATGGTGAGAGATCTGATTGTTAAGAGACGAGGAACTGACCAAATATGTAAAAAAACCTTTCTTTAAAAAAATTAGACAATGAAAATTTATAGTGACATTTAGTTAAAACAAGTGCTACTCCATTCCTTAGAGTATCTTCTTCAAATTTAATGCATTTTTCTATCTTCTCCTTTTTGTGATGTTTTTTGGTTCATACTCCATCAATGAAGAAAGTTTCCTCCTCCTTGGATTAGGCAAACTAAATTTGCAAGCTATCTATTGAATCATCCTACTACAGAAAATAAGCAATAATTAATGTTAACTTGATTAAAGATAATTCCAAATAAATATGAGTACCACTAAAATTTTAAAAGGAACCTGAAGCGTGAAAATAAATTTTAAACAACATTTAAACCTGTAAAATGAAGACACTCCTGAAGACAAAAAGTACAAGCATAGTAGCACCACAATTTTGTTCCATTAAACTATTGTCTTTTAAGTTTCAAAAGGAATAAACCATAAGAACACAAAATATACAAAACACATTCAAGGTTACCTCGTGAATACAATCAATACTATTTGGTTCCATCAAGCTAGGGTGATGAGCATCACTTTGATGGACAATAGCTGTCTAATTTAGATTAGCGTCATTTGCATATGTACTCAGAAATATTATGCCATTTAATTTCTACGCTGATGCAGGAAGCATGCGATATTCATGTAATTTTCATTTTTTACCATCTTTAATTTTCATCAGTTACTTTTTCTATTTTTGATTTGTAATCAAATTTACACCATTTGATAATTATACATTTAAAATCAATTTCGATAAAACTATCCAAACAACATTAATAGATAACGATTACTTCTAATTTATTTTATACAAACATAAATCAATTCTATTAAATTTAATTATCTTAAAATCAATTTTCATAAATTCAAATTTCACATAATTATTTTGACCAGGGCAAATCCAAACACACTTGGTGACACTCAAAATTTATTATCAAAAGTCAAATATTTATAGATATAAAAGTCTGCAAAATTTTTAGTGACACTCTCATTTAATGGCAACTATAAAGGGAAGCTAAATATTTTTAGAAAGGCCAAATAATTATATTATTTAAAACACAAGTACAAGAAATGTTAGACAATATGACCAAACTAGCTACCGTGAAACATTTTCCTACAGTTACATTGAATGTCATTGTATACTATGCTAATATTACAAATAATAGAAACTTTACCTATGGACTCTTTTGTTTTATCTGTAACTAAAACTTCAAATAATATAATTTTATTATATAAAATATAATAAATTCATAATTTCAATTAATATAATTTTATCATATAAAAATATAATAAATTTATAAATTTAATTTTAAAATAATTGAGAAACATTACCATTAAAATAAAAACGACTCATTTAAGATATTTTACAATGCATTTTGAACCATAACAAAGCTAAATAACTTAAATTAAACTATTATATCATTGTCTATTAAATAAATTCAAATAGTTCAACATAGAAAACTTGATGTCATATTATATTAATATAAACTAATTACAAAAGAAATCATATCCTTAAAATCTTACTAGATATTTGAATTTGCATGTTTTCTAACCAAACACTCTTACCAAAAATCAGTTAGATACATCTGAGACAAAAATTATAAGTAATTCCTATTGAAGCAACACTAACATTATTTTTTCCATGTTTTGAAGTACAACCTTAGGATCATATACCAAATACATCATAAACATAACTCCTCTAATTTAAAATATATATGAACTACTCAATTTTAGTTCTAAGTTGTATAGCTAATGTAGGTCTTTTGTTGGACATGAAGTACTCGTAAAAGGAAAACTATACACGTACAAATGATTTATTGGCCTCCATAGTGCACCATATTTCTCCATTTGTCCTTCAAATCAACCTGATAAACTAAATTTGATTGACATTAAAATAAATAAAAAAGAAAAGACTAATACCTTTTAATTATACTTACTTCAGTTTTCTATTCAAATGTATAAGCATTAAATATTAGTTTTCAGTTTACTCTATCAAATAAGAAGAAAAAGATAGGCAAAAATCATTAGGACCATAATATGGTGAGAGATCTGATTGTTAAGAGACGAGGAACTGACCAAATATGTAAAAAACCTTTGTATAAAAAAATTAGACAATGAAAATTTATAGTGACATTTAGTTAAAACAAGTGCTACTCCATTCCTTAGAGTATCTTCTTCAAATTTAATGCATTTTTCTATCTTCTCCTTTTTGTGATGTTTTTTGGTTCATACTCCATCAATGAAGAAAGTTTCCTCCTCCTTGGATTAGGCAAACTAAATTTGCAAGCTATCTATTGAATCATCCTACTACAGAAAATAAGCAATAATTAATGTTAACTTGATTAAAGATAATTCCAAATAAATATGAGTACCACCAAAATTTTAAAAGGAACCTGAAGCGTGAAAATAAATTTTAAACAAGATTTAAACCTGTAAAATGAAGACACTCCTGAAGACAAAAAGTACAAGCATAGTAGCACCACAATTTTGTTCCATTAAACTATTGTCTTTTAAGTTTCAAAAGGAATAAACCATAAGAACACAAAATATACAAAACACATTCAAGGTTACCTCGTGAATAAAATCAATACTATTTGGTTCCATCAAGCTAGGGTGATGAGCATCACTTTGATGGACAATAGCTGTCTAATTTAGATTAGCGTCATTTGCATATGTACTCAGAAATATTATGCCATTTAATTTCTACGCTGATGCAGGAAGCATGCGATATTCATGTAATTTTCATTTTTTACCATCTTTAATTTTCATCAGTTACTTTTTCTATTTTTGATTTGTAATCAAATTTACACCATTTGATAATTATACATTTAAAATCAATTTCGATAAAACTATCCAAACAACATTAATAGATAACGATTACTTCTAATTTATTTTATACAAACATAAATCAATTCTATTAAATTTAATTATCTTAAAATCAATTTTCATAAATTCAAATTTCACATAATTATTTTGACCAGGGCAAATCCAAACACACTTGGTGACACTCAAAATTTATTATCAAAAGTCAAATATCTATAGATATAAAAGTCTGCAAAATTTTTAGTGACACTCTCATTTAATGGCAACTATAAAGGGAAGCTAAATATTTTTAGAAAGGCCAAATAATTATATTATTTAAAACACAAGTACAAGAAATGTTAGACAATATGACCAAACTAGCTACCGTGAAACATTTTCCTACAGTTACATTGAATGTCATTGTATACTATGCTAATATTACAAATAATAGAAACTTTACCTATGGACTCTTTTGTTTTATCTGTAACTAAAACTTCAAATAATATAATTTTATTATATAAAATATAATAAATTCATAATTTCAATTAATATAATTTTATCATATAAAAATATAATAAATTTATAAATTTAATTTTAAAATAATTGAGAAACATTACCATTAAAATAAAAACGACTCATTTAAGATATTTTACAATGCATTTTGAACCATAACAAAGCTAAATAACTTAAATTAAACTATTATATCATTGTCTATTAAATAAATTCAAATAGTTCAACATAGAAAACTTGATGTCATATTATATTAATATAAACTAATTACAAAAGAAATCATATCCTTAAAATCTTACTAGATATTTGAATTTGCATGTTTTCTAACCAAACACTCTTACCAAAAATCAGTTAGATACATCTGAGACAAAAATTATAAGTAATTCCTATTGAAGCAACACTAACATTATTTTTTCCATGTTTTGAAGTACAACCTTAGGATCATATACCAAATACATCATAAACATAACTCCTCTAATTTAAAATATATATGAACTACTCAATTTTAGTTCTAAGTTGTATAGCTAATGTAGGTCTTTTGTTGGACATGAAGTACTCGTAAAAGGAAAACTATACACGTACAAATGATTTATTGGCCTCCATAGTGCACCATATTTCTCCATTTGTCCTTCAAATCAACCCGATAAACTAAATTTGATTGACATTAAAATAAATAAAAAAGAAAAGACTAATACCTTTTAATTATACTTACTTCAGTTTTCTATTCAAATGTATAAGCATTAAATATTAGTTTTCAGTTTACTCTATCAAATAAGAAGAAAAAGTTAGGCAAAAATCATTAGGACCATAATATGGTGAGAGATCTGATTGTTAAGAGACGAGGAACTGACCAAATATGTAAAAAACCTTTGTATAAAAAAATTAGACAATGAAAATTTATAGTGACATTTAGTTAAAACAAGTGCTACTCCATTCCTTAGAGTATCTTCTTCAAATTTAATGCATTTTTCTATCTTCTCCTTTTTGTGATGTTTTTTGGTTCATACTCCATCAATGAAGAAAGTTTCCTCCTCCTTGGATTAGGCAAACTAAATTTGCAAGCTATCTATTGAATCATCCTACTACAGAAAATAAGCAATAATTAATGTTAACTTGATTAAAGATAATTCCAAATAAATATGAGTACCACCAAAATTTTAAAAGAAACCTGAAGCGTGAAAATAAATTTTAAACAAGATTTAAACCTGTAAAATGAAGACACTCCTGAAGACAAAAAGTACAAGCATAGTAGCAGCACAATTTTGTTCCATTAAACTATTGTCTTTTAAGTTTCAAAAGGAATAAACCATAAGAACACAAAATATACAAAACACATTCAAGGTTACCTCGTGAATACAATCAATACTATTTGGTTCCATCAAGCTAGGGTGATGAGCATCACTTTGATGGACAATAGCTGTCTAATTTAGATTAGCGTCATTTGCATATGTACTCAGAAATATTATGCCATTTAATTTCTACGCTGATGCAGGAAGCATGCGATATTCATGTAATTTTCATTTTTTACCATCTTTAATTTTCATCAGTTACTTTTTCTATTTTTGATTTGTAATCAAATTTACACCATTTGATAATTATACATTTAAAATCAATTTCGATAAAACTATCCAAACAACATTAATAGATAACGATTACTTCTAATTTATTTTATACAAACATAAATCAATTGTATTAAATTTAATTATCTTAAAATCAATTTTCATAAATTCAAATTTCACATAATTATTTTGACCAGGGCAAATCCAAACACACTTGGTGACACTCAAAATTTATTATCAAAAGTCAAATATCTATAGATATAAAAGTCTGCAAAATTTTTAGTGACACTCTCATTTAATGGCAACTATAAAGGGAAGCTAAATATTTTTAGAAAGGCCAAATAATTATATTATTTAAAACACAAATACAAGAAATGTTAGACAATATGACCAAACTAGCTACCGTGAAACATTTTCCTACAGTTACATTGAATGTCATTGTATACTATGCTAATATTACAAATAATAGAAACTTTACCTATGGACTCTTTTGTTTTATCTGTAACTAAAACTTCAAATAATATAATTTTATTATATAAAATATAATAAATTCATAATTTCAATTAATATAATTTTATCATATAAAAATATAATAAATTTATAAATTTAATTTTAAAATAATTGAGAAACATTACCATTAAAATAAAAACGACTCATTTAAGATATTTTACAATGCATTTTGAACCATAACAAAGCTAAATAACTTAAATTAAACTATTATATCATTGTCTATTAAATAAATTCAAATAGTTCAACATAGAAAACTTGATGTCATATTATATTAATATAAACTAATTACAAAAGAAATCATATCCTTAAAATCTTACTAGATATTTGAATTTGCATGTTTTCTAACCAAACACTCTTACCAAAAATCAGTTAGATACATCTGAGACAAAAATTATAAGTAATTCCTATTGAAGCAACACTAACATTATTTTTTCCATGTTTTGAAGTACAACCTTAGGATCATATACCAAATACATCATAAACATAACTCCTCTAATTTAAAATATATATGAACTACTCAATTTTAGTTCTAAGTTGTATAGCTAATGTAGGTCTTTTGTTGGACATGAAGTACTCGTAAAAGGAAAACTATACACGTACAAATGATTTATTGGCCTCCATAGTGCACCATATTTCTCCATTTGTCCTTCAAATCAACTTGATAAACTAAATTTGATTGACATTAAAATAAATAAAAAAGAAAAGACTAATACCTTTTAATTATACTTACTTCAGTTTTCTATTCAAATGTATAAGCATTAAATATTAGTTTTCAGTTTACTCTATCAAATAAGAAGAAAAAGTTAGGCAAAAATCATTAGGACCATAATATGGTGAGAGATCTGATTGTTAAGAGACGAGGAACTGACCAAATATGTAAAAAACCTTTGTATAAAAAAATTAGACAATGAAAATTTATAGTGACATTTAGTTAAAACAAGTGCTACTCCATTCCTTAGAGTATCTTCTTCAAATTTAATGCATTTTTCTATCTTCTCCTTTTTGTGATGTTTTTTGGTTCATACTCCATCAATGAAGAAAGTTTCCTCCTCCTTGGATTAGGCAAACTAAATTTGCAAGCTATCTATTGAATCATCCTACTACAGAAAATAAGCAATAATTAATGTTAACTTGATTAAAGATAATTCCAAATAAATATGAGTACCACCAAAATTTTAAAAGGAACCTGAAGCGTGAAAATAAATTTTAAACAAGATTTAAACCTGTAAAATGAAGACACTCCTGAAGACAAAAAGTACAAGCATAGTAGCACCACAATTTTGTTCCATTAAACTATTGTCTTTTAAGTTTCAAAAGGAATAAACCATAAGAACACAAAATATACAAAACACATTCAAGGTTACCTCGTGAATACAATCAATACTATTTGGTTCCATCAAGCTAGGGTGATGAGCATCACTTTGATGGACAATAGCGGTCTAATTTAGATTAGCGTCATTTGCATATGTACTCAGAAATATTATGCCATTTAATATCTACGCTGATGCAGGAAGCATGCGATATTCATGTAATTTTCATTTTTTACCATCTTTAATTTTCATCAGTTACTTTTTCTATTTTTGATTTGTAATCAAATTTACACCATTTGATAATTATACATTTAAAATCAATTTCGATAAAACTATCCAAACAACATTAATAGATAACGATTACTTCTAATTTATTTTATACAAACATAAATCAATTCTATTAAATTTAATTATCTTAAAATCAATTTTCATAAATTCAAATTTCGCATAATTATTTTGACCAGGGCAAATCCAAACACACTTGGTGACACTCAAAATTTATCATCAAAAGTCAAATATCTATAGATATAAAAGTCTGCAACATTTTTAGTGACACTCTCATTTAATGGCAACTATAAAGGGAAGCTAAATATTTTTAGAAAGTCCAAATAATTATATTATTTAAAACACAAGTACAAGAAATGTTAGACAATATGACCAAACTAGCTACCGTGAAACATTTTCCTACAGTTACATTGAATGTCATTGTATACTATGCTAATATTACAAATAATAGAAACTTTACCTATGGACTCTTTTGTTTTATCTGTAACTAAAACTTCAAATAATATAATTTTATTATATAAAATATAATAAATTCATAATTTCAATTAATGTAATTTTATCATATAAAAATATAATAAATTTATAAATTTAACTTTAAAATAATTGAGAAACATTACCATTAAAATAAAAACGACTCATTTAAGATATTTTGCAATGCATTTTGAACCATAACAAAGCTAAATAACTTAAATTAAACTATTATATCATTGTCTATTAAATAAATTCAAATAGTTCAACATAGAAAACTTGATGTCATATTATATTAATATAAACTAATTACAAAAGAAATCATATCCTTAAAATCTTACTAGATATTTGAATTTGCATGTTTTCTAACCAAACACTCTTACCAAAAATCAGTTAGATACATCTGAGACAAAAATTATAAGTAATTCCTATTGAAGCAACACTAACATTATTTTTTCCATGTTTTGAAGTACAACCTTAGGATCATATACCAAATACATCATAAACATAACTCCTCTAATTTAAAATATATATGAACTACTCAATTTTAGTTCTAAGTTGTATAGCTAATGTAGGTCTTTTGTTGGACATGAAGTACTCGTAAAAGGAAAACTATACACGTACAAATGATTTATTGGCCTCCATAGTGCACCATATTTCTCCATTTGTCCTTCAAATCAACCCGATAAACTAAATTTGATTGACATTAAAATAAATAAAAAAGAAAAGACTAATACCTTTTAATTATACTTACTTCAGTTTTCTATTCAAATGTATAAGCATTAAATATTAGTTTTCAGTTTACTCTATCAAATAAGAAGAAAAAGTTAGGCAAAAATCATTAGGACCATAATATGGTGAGAGATCTGATTGTTAAGAGACGAGGAACTGACCAAATATGTAAAAAACCTTTGTATAAAAAAATTAGACAATGAAAATTTATAGTGACATTTAGTTAAAACAAGTGCTACTCCATTCCTTAGAGTATCTTCTTCAAATTTAATGCATTTTTCTATCTTCTCCTTTTTGTGATGTTTTTTGGTTCATACTCCATCAATGAAGAAAGTTTCCTCCTCCTTGGATTAGGCAAACTAAATTTGCAAGCTATCTATTGAATCATCCTACTATAGAAAATAAGCAATAATTAATGTTAACTTGATTAAAGATAATTCCAAATAAATATGAGTACCACCAAAATTTTAAAAGAAACCTGAAGCGTGAATATAAATTTTAAACAAGATTTAAACCTGTAAAATGAAGACACTCCTGAAGACAAAAAGTACAAGCATAGTAGCAGCACAATTTTGTTCCATTAAACTATTGTCTTTTAAGTTTCAAAAGGAATAAACCATAAGAACACAAAATATACAAAACACATTCAAGGTTACCTCGTGAATACAATCAATACTATTTGGTTCCATCAAGCTAGGGTGATGAGCATCACTTTGATGGACAATAGCTGTCTAATTTAGATTAGCGTCATTTGCATATGTACTCAGAAATATTATGCCATTTAATTTCTACGCTGATGCAGGAAGCATGCGATATTCATGTAATTTTCATTTTTTCCCATCTTTAATTTTCATCAGTTACTTTTTCTATTTTTGATTTGTAATCAAATTTACACCATTTGATAATTATACATTTAAAATCAATTTCGATAAAACTATCCAAACAACATTAATAGATAACGATTACTTCTAATTTATTTTATACAAACATAAATCAATTGTATTAAATTTATTTATCTTAAAATCAATTTTCATAAATTCAAATTTCGCATAATTATTTTGACCAGGGCAAATCCAAACACACTTGGTGACACTCCAAATTTATTATCAAAAGTCAAATATCTATAGATATAAAAGTCTGCAAAATTTTTAGTGACACTCTCATTTAATGGCAACTATAAAGGGAAGCTAAATATTTTTAGAAAGGCCAAATAATTATATTATTTAAAACACAAGTACAAGAAATGTTAGACAATATAACCAAACTAGCTACCGTGAAACATTTTCCTACAGTTACATTGAATGTCATTGTATACTATGCTAATATTACAAATAATAGAAACTTTACCTATGGACTCTTTTGTTTTATCTGTAACTAAAACTTCAAATAATATAATTTTATTATATAAAATATAATAAATTTATAATTTCAATTAATATAATTTTATCATATAAAAATATAATAAATTTATAAATTTAATTTTAAAATAATTGAGAAACATTACCATTAAAATAAAAACGACTCATTTAAGATATTTTACAATGCATTTTGAACCATAACAAAGCTAAATAACTTAAATTAAACTATTATATCATTGTCTATTAAATAAATTCAAATAGTTCAACATAGAAAACTTGATGTCATATTATATTAATATAAACTAATTACAAAAGAAATCATATCCTTAAAATCTTACTAGATATTTGAATTTGCATGTATTCTAACCAAACACTCTTACAAAAAATCAGTTAGATACTTCTGAGACAAAAATTATAAGTAATTCCTATTGAAGCAACACTAACATTATTTTTTCCATGTTTTGAAGTACAACCTTAGGATCATATACCAAATACATCATAAACATAACTCCTCTAATTTAAAATATATATGAACTACTCAATTTTAGTTCTAAGTTGTATAGCTAATGTAGGTCTTTTGTTGGACATGAAGTACTCGTAAAAGGAAAACTATACACGTACAAATGATTTATTGGCCTCCATAGTGCACCATATTTCTCCATTTGTCCTTCAAATCAACCCGATAAACTAAATTTGATTGACATTAAAATAAATAAAAAAGAAAAGACTAATACCTTTTAATTATACTTACTTCAGTTTTCTATTCAAATGTATAAGCATTAAATATTAGTTTTCAGTTTACTCTATCAAATAAGAAGAAAAAGTTAGGCAAAAATCATTAGGACCATAATATGGTGAGAGATCTGATTGTTAAGAGACGAGGAACTGACAAAATATGTAAAAAAACCTTTGTATAAAAAAATTAGACAATGAAAATTTATAGTGACATTTAGTTAAAACAAGTGCTACTCCATTCCTTAGAGTATCTTCTTCAAATTTAATGCATTTTTCTATCTTCTCCTTTTTGTGATGTTTTTTGGTTCATACTCCATCAATGAAGAAAGTTTCCTCCTCCTTGGATTAGGCAAACTAAATTTGCAAGCTATCTATTGAATCATCCTACTATAGAAAATAAGCAATAATTAATGTTAACTTGATTAAAGATAATTCCAAATAAATATGAGTACCACCAAAATTTTAAAAGAAACCTGAAGCGTGAAAATAAATTTTAAACAAGATTTAAACCTGTAAAATGAAGACACTCCTGAAGACAAAAAGTACAAGCATAGTAGCAGCACAATTTTGTTCCATTAAACTATTGTCTTTTAAGTTTCAAAAGGAATAAACCATAAGAACACAAAATATACAAAACACATTCAAGGTTACCTCGTGAATACAATCAATACTATTTGGTTCCATCAATCTAGGGTGATGAGCATCACTTTGATGGACAATAGCTGTCTAATTTAGATTAGCGTCATTTGCATATGTACTCAGAAATATTATGCCATTTAATTTCTACGCTGATGCAGGAAGCATGCGATATTCATGTAATTTTCATTTTTTCCCATCTTTAATTTTCATCAGTTACTTTTTCTATTTTTGATTTGTAATCAAATTTACACCATTTGATAATTATACATTTAAAATCAATTTCGATAAAACTATCCAAACAACATTAATAGATAACGATTACTTCTAATTTATTTTATACAAACATAAATCAATTGTATTAAATTTATTTATCTTAAAATCAATTTTCATAAATTCAAATTTCGCATAATTATTTTGACCAGGGCAAATCCAAACACACTTGGTGACACTCCAAATTTATTATCAAAAGTCAAATATCTATAGATATAAAAGTCTGCAAAATTTTTAGTGACACTCTCATTTAATGGCAACTATAAAGGGAAGCTAAATATTTTTAGAAAGGCCAAATAATTATATTATTTAAAACACAAGTACAAGAAATGTTAGACAATATAACCAAACTAGCTACCGTGAAACATTTTCCTACAGTTACATTGAATGTCATTGTATACTATGCTAATATTACAAATAATAGAAACTTTACCTATGGACTCTTTTGTTTTATCTGTAACTAAAACTTCAAATAATATAATTTTATTATATAAAATATAATAAATTTATAATTTCAATTAATATAATTTTATCATATAAAAATATAATAAATTTATAAATTTAATTTTAAAATAATTGAGAAACATTACCATTAAAATAAAAACGACTCATTTAAGATATTTTACAATGCATTTTGAACCATAACAAAGCTAAATAACTTAAATTAAACTATTATATCATTGTCTATTAAATAAATTCAAATAGTTCAACATAGAAAACTTGATGTCATATTATATTAATATAAACTAATTACAAAAGAAATCATATCCTTAAAATCTTACTAGATATTTGAATTTGCATGTTTTCTAACCAAACACTCTTACAAAAAATCAGTTAGATACTTCTGAGACAAAAATTATAAGTAATTCCTATTGAAGCAACACTAACATTATTTTTTCCATGTTTTGAAGTACAACCTTAGGATCATATACCAAATACATCATAAACATAACTCCTCTAATTTAAAATATATATGAACTACTCAATTTTAGTTCTAAGTTGTATAGCTAATGTAGGTCTTTTGTTGGACATGAAGTACTCGTAAAAGGAAAACTATACACGTACAAATGATTTATTGGCCTCCATAGTGCACCATATTTCTCCATTTGTCCTTCAAATCAACCCGATAAACTAAATTTGATTGACATTAAAATAAATAAAAAAGAAAAGACTAATACCTTTTAATTATACTTACTTCAGTTTTCTATTCAAATGTATAAGCATTAAATATTAGTTTTCAGTTTACTCTATCAAATAAGAAGAAAAAGTTAGGCAAAAATCATTAGGACCATAATATGGTGAGAGATCTGATTGTTAAGAGACGAGGAACTGACCAAATATGTAAAAAACCTTTGTATAAAAAAATTAGACAATGAAAATTTATAGTGACATTTAGTTAAAACAAGTGCTACTCCATTCCTTAGAGTATCTTCTTCAAATTTAATGCATTTTTCTATCTTCTCCTTTTTATGATGTTTTTTGGTTCATACTCCATCAATGAAGAAAGTTTCCTCCTCCTTGGATTAGGCAAACTAAATTTGCAAGCTATCTATTGAATCATCCTACTACAGAAAATAAGCAATAATTAATGTTAACTTGATTAAAGATAATTCCAAATAAATATGAGTACCACCAAAATTTTAAAAGGAACCTGAAGCGTGAAAATAAATTTTAAACAAGATTTAAACCTGTAAAATGAAGACACTCCTGAAGAGAAAAAGTACAAGCATAGTAGCAGCACAATTTTGTTCCATTAAACTATTGTCTTTTAAGTTTCAAAAGGAATAAACCATAAGAACACAAAATATACAAAACACATTCAAGGTTACCTCGTGAATACAATCAATACTATTTGGTTCCATCAAGCTAGGGTGATGAGCATCACTTTGATGGACAATAGCTGTCTAATTTAGATTAGCGTCATTTGCATATGTACTCAGAAATATTATGCCATTTAATTTCTACGCTGATGCAGGAAGCATGCGATATTCATGTAATTTTCATTTTTTCCCATCTTTAATTTTCATCAGTTACTTTTTCTATTTTTGATTTGTAATCAAATTTACACCATTTGATAATTATACATTTAAAATCAATTTCGATAAAACTATCCAAACAACATTAATAGATAACGATTACTTCTAATTTATTTTATACAAACATAAATCAATTGTATTAAATTTATTTATCTTAAAATCAATTTTCATAAATTCAAATTTCGCATAATTATTTTGACCAGGGCAAATCCAAACACACTTGGTGACACTCCAAATTTATTATCAAAAGTCAAATATCTATAGATATAAAAGTCTGCAAAATTTTTAGTGACACTCTCATTTAATGGCAACTATAAAGGGAAGCTAAATATTTTTAGAAAGGCCAAATAATTATATTATTTAAAACACAAGTACAAGAAATGTTAGACAATATAACCAAACTAGCTACCGTGAAACATTTTCCTACAGTTACATTGAATGTCATTGTATACTATGCTAATATTACAAATAATAGAAACTTTACCTATGGACTCTTTTGTTTTATCTGTAACTAAAACTTCAAATAATATAATTTTATTATATAAAATATAATAAATTTATAATTTCAATTAATATAATTTTATCATATAAAAATATAATAAATTTATAAATTTAATTTTAAAATAATTGAGAAACATTACCATTAAAATAAAAACGACTCATTTAAGATATTTTACAATGCATTTTGAACCATAACAAAGCTAAATAACTTAAATTAAACTATTATATCATTGTCTATTAAATAAATTCAAATAGTTCAACATAGAAAACTTGATGTCATATTATATTAATATAAACTAATTACAAAAGAAATCATATCCTTAAAATCTTACTAGATATTTGAATTTGCATGTATTCTAACCAAACACTCTTACAAAAAATCAGTTAGATACTTCTGAGACAAAAATTATAAGTAATTCCTATTGAAGCAACACTAACATTATTTTTTCCATGTTTTGAAGTACAACCTTAGGATCATATACCAAATACATCATAAACATAACTCCTCTAATTTAAAATATATATGAACTACTCAATTTTAGTTCTAAGTTGTATAGCTAATGTAGGTCTTTTGTTGGACATGAAGTACTCGTAAAAGGAAAACTATACACGTACAAATGATTTATTGGCCTCCATAGTGCACCATATTTCTCCATTTGTCCTTCAAATCAACCCGATAAACTAAATTTGATTGACATTAAAATAAATAAAAAAGAAAAGACTAATACCTTTTAATTATACTTACTTCAGTTTTCTATTCAAATGTATAAGCATTAAATATTAGTTTTCAGTTTACTCTATCAAATAAGAAGAAAAAGTTAGGCAAAAATCATTAGGACCATAATATGGTGAGAGATCTGATTGTTAAGAGACGAGGAACTGACAAAATATGTAAAAAAACCTTTGTATAAAAAAATTAGACAATGAAAATTTATAGTGACATTTAGTTAAAACAAGTGCTACTCCATTCCTTAGAGTATCTTCTTCAAATTTAATGCATTTTTCTATCTTCTCCTTTTTGTGATGTTTTTTGGTTCATACTCCATCAATGAAGAAAGTTTCCTCCTCCTTGGATTAGGCAAACTAAATTTGCAAGCTATCTATTGAATCATCCTACTATAGAAAATAAGCAATAATTAATGTTAACTTGATTAAAGATAATTCCAAATAAATATGAGTACCACCAAAATTTTAAAAGAAACCTGAAGCGTGAAAATAAATTTTAAACAAGATTTAAACCTGTAAAATGAAGACACTCCTGAAGACAAAAAGTACAAGCATAGTAGCAGCACAATTTTGTTCCATTAAACTATTGTCTTTTAAGTTTCAAAAGGAATAAACCATAAGAACACAAAATATACAAAACACATTCAAGGTTACCTCGTGAATACAATCAATACTATTTGGTTCCATCAATCTAGGGTGATGAGCATCACTTTGATGGACAATAGCTGTCTAATTTAGATTAGCGTCATTTGCATATGTACTCAGAAATATTATGCCATTTAATTTCTACGCTGATGCAGGAAGCATGCGATATTCATGTAATTTTCATTTTTTCCCATCTTTAATTTTCATCAGTTACTTTTTCTATTTTTGATTTGTAATCAAATTTACACCATTTGATAATTATACATTTAAAATCAATTTCGATAAAACTATCCAAACAACATTAATAGATAACGATTACTTCTAATTTATTTTATACAAACATAAATCAATTGTATTAAATTTATTTATCTTAAAATCAATTTTCATAAATTCAAATTTCGCATAATTATTTTGACCAGGGCAAATCCAAACACACTTGGTGACACTCCAAATTTATTATCAAAAGTCAAATATCTATAGATATAAAAGTCTGCAAAATTTTTAGTGACACTCTCATTTAATGGCAACTATAAAGGGAAGCTAAATATTTTTAGAAAGGCCAAATAATTATATTATTTAAAACACAAGTACAAGAAATGTTAGACAATATAACCAAACTAGCTACCGTGAAACATTTTCCTACAGTTACATTGAATGTCATTGTATACTATGCTAATATTACAAATAATAGAAACTTTACCTATGGACTCTTTTGTTTTATCTGTAACTAAAACTTCAAATAATATAATTTTATTATATAAAATATAATAAATTTATAATTTCAATTAATATAATTTTATCATATAAAAATATAATAAATTTATAAATTTAATTTTAAAATAATTGAGAAACATTACCATTAAAATAAAAACGACTCATTTAAGATATTTTACAATGCATTTTGAACCATAACAAAGCTAAATAACTTAAATTAAACTATTATATCATTGTCTATTAAATAAATTCAAATAGTTCAACATAGAAAACTTGATGTCATATTATATTAATATAAACTAATTACAAAAGAAATCATATCCTTAAAATCTTACTAGATATTTGAATTTGCATGTTTTCTAACCAAACACTCTTACAAAAAATCAGTTAGATACTTCTGAGACAAAAATTATAAGTAATTCCTATTGAAGCAACACTAACATTATTTTTTCCATGTTTTGAAGTACAACCTTAGGATCATATACCAAATACATCATAAACATAACTCCTCTAATTTAAAATATATATGAACTACTCAATTTTAGTTCTAAGTTGTATAGCTAATGTAGGTCTTTTGTTGGACATGAAGTACTCGTAAAAGGAAAACTATACACGTACAAATGATTTATTGGCCTCCATAGTGCACCATATTTCTCCATTTGTCCTTCAAATCAACCCGATAAACTAAATTTGATTGACATTAAAATAAATAAAAAAGAAAAGACTAATACCTTTTAATTATACTTACTTCAGTTTTCTATTCAAATGTATAAGCATTAAATATTAGTTTTCAGTTTACTCTATCAAATAAGAAGAAAAAGTTAGGCAAAAATCATTAGGACCATAATATGGTGAGAGATCTGATTGTTAAGAGACGAGGAACTGACCAAATATGTAAAAAACCTTTGTATAAAAAAATTAGACAATGAAAATTTATAGTGACATTTAGTTAAAACAAGTGCTACTCCATTCCTTAGAGTATCTTCTTCAAATTTAATGCATTTTTCTATCTTCTCCTTTTTATGATGTTTTTTGGTTCATACTCCATCAATGAAGAAAGTTTCCTCCTCCTTGGATTAGGCAAACTAAATTTGCAAGCTATCTATTGAATCATCCTACTACAGAAAATAAGCAATAATTAATGTTAACTTGATTAAAGATAATTCCAAATAAATATGAGTACCACCAAAATTTTAAAAGGAACCTGAAGCGTGAAAATAAATTTTAAACAAGATTTAAACCTGTAAAATGAAGACACTCCTGAAGAGAAAAAGTACAAGCATAGTAGCAGCACAATTTTGTTCCATTAAACTATTGTCTTTTAAGTTTCAAAAGGAATAAACCATAAGAACACAAAATATACAAAACACATTCAAGGTTACCTCGTGAATACAATAAATACTATTTGGTTCCATCAAGCTAGGGTGATGAGCATCACTTTGATGGACAATAGCTGTCTAATTTAGATTAGCGTCATTTGCATATGTACTCAGAAATATTATGCCATTTAATTTCTACGCTGATGCAGGTGTTGGCTGAAGATTTTGATAATATTATTAGAAGCCAAATGAATTAAACGTTTCGATCGAAATGAAGTAAAGCGTCATGTTTCGAAGTGGCAGAAGCAGTATTTCGAATAAGCATGTCAAAGCTGGAGCTTCGAGTGGCAATTATGGGAACATATCTAAAGAAGTCTCGAAATAACAACAAGGCTGTGTCTGGGAAGTGCATTCGAAACGGAGAAGTACCAAAGCATTTGAAATTCAAATGGAAGCGGGACATTTGAAGTTTGAAATTTATGTGCTGGAGCATTTGGAGACACGTGGAAAGAAGAAAGAGGCATTGTTCTGCATGTTCTGAACGTGGCATAATCCTATAGTAAGACCGTTATGGTCGAATTAGTATAAATAGAAGTCTTAGTATTAGGATTTCGTGTGTCATATCTATTGTACTAAATACTTAGTAACATTCAAACTACCACATGGCAAGGGAAACGAATGCAAGAGCAATGTACGTATGATAGCACCATATATTTATGATTTAATGAAAACCTTTTACCATTTCCAGCACTTTCCTTTATCATTCTGTCAAATAACATTTACAAGTTTTCTTATTTACAGTCTTTTCACTTCGAAATCTCTTCACTAAAGTTTTACATTTCAATGCTTTCTTCACATTTCGAGCACTTTACATTTCAGAAAACTGTCATACTTTCCATGCCTTTACCTTCAAACTTTATCCTTCGAACGCATATTTTTACTTAAAGTCATTTACAGATTTCTTGCATTAAACGCTTTCTTCATATTTCAAACCTTTTACGTTCCAGAAATCCTTTACATTAACTGTTTTTATAATTCGAAACCATTTACTTGCCTTTTATGCAATTTTACATGTCTTTACAATTAACATTTATTCATGCAACTTAGTTTCGTACACGCACATTTTGATTACATCTTTAGACCTTTTGAGAGAGAAATCGAAATAAGCCAAACACCTATACAACACTCAAATATTAACCATGAATATCTGTTCGATCATGAGAGTAACCCTAATGTCCAAGGAATCCTAGGATCAATCTAGTCGATCCTGTGAGTTACCAGAGGAATTGAATAACAGTCAGAAAGATTATTCGATAGTTTGGAGGACTAGCGGTTGTTTACCAAAAATCACTGGAAACAAATTGGCACACCTGGTGGGACCAATAATTGGATATTAGAAATAAAGATTGTTGAGACATAACCGTTATAAAAACGTTGGAACCTAAGAAGTTTGATGTTTTATGAACCTGAGAAGTGGTAAAATAACCAACAGCAACCAACCTTTATCCAGAAGAAAACGTTTGGACAAAATGTCTAATTCGGACAATCAACAAGGGGAACAAAATGCCCCACATACAACAGGCACTAATGTGTCCACTTCGATCGGAACATCTAATGTGATCCCTTCGAATGCACAGTCTGTTGCATCTTCAACCAGTAATATAGCCACCAATGGAGTAAGTGGCATATCAACTAATAGTTCGATCTTAGGAAATACTGGAACCATTGGTTACCCTCGGGGATTCGTTCCACCATCAGGGACACAATCCCATTTCGCCACTCCATCAACTAGACCACCCGGTTTCGATGGAAATAGAACCAGAAATTCCTCTTATGGAATGCCAACATCTTTTATGGCAGGTTTACACAATTCCACATCGAATTCATCCCCACAACTAGGGTCTGGGTCTGGGGAGAACCAGTTTATGACAAATAACCAAGGGTCAGTGGGTTATAGTACAATGCCTATCTTAACCATAGAAAACCAGTTGGCTTTTAGGCAATTGATGGATGACAGTAACCATAATATGATAGGGGTGTTAGCACAAACCATGCAGGAGATATTTGCCCCAATAGTGCAAAATGTGACTGTGACAAACAGGGAAAACGCTGAAAACATGAGTCGAATAGCAGATTTCTTTGCTCCCCCAGAAAGGCGTAGGCATAATCAGGCGGGATTTCGAGCAAACATGCCTGTTATAGAACAAATTTCTAACGACCCAATTTATAGACCACCTAGAGAAGAAGTTAACTTAGGGGCCAGGGCACCAAGGTTAGAAGCCCTAATAATCCCAGGCCCACAAAGAGAAATTATGGAACCAGGGGTAAGGGTCGAAAGGCTAGAAGCCCCAGAGTTTCGAGAAGAACAACCTAAGGGAGCTGTCTTGGTTAGTCGAAATCAAGATGCCGATGCTGTCGTTCATAGAATTCGAAACGATAACATCTTGGCAGAAAACAATCTAACCACCATGATAGAGAGAGTCATGGCCCAGAATGGCCTCAACACAGGAATGAGAAGGCCAAATTATGCTTCTCCTATATTGGATTGCATAATGCATACTGATTTACCAAGGGGATATAAAGTCCCTAAATTTACAAAGTTCGCTTGGGATACCAATGAGTCAACAGTCGAACACATAGCGAGATATCTAACCGAAGCGGGAGATATAGCCAATAATGAAGATCTCAGGATCAAATACTTCCCAAGTTCCTTGACTAAAAACGCCTTCACATGGTTTACCACTTTGCCTCCTGGGTCCATTGATACTTGGGCTCTTTTGGAGAGATTATTCCATGAACAATTTTACATGGGACAGTCGAAAATAAGCTTGAAGGAATTGGCCAGTGTTAAGAGAAAGTTCACCGAACCCATAGATGATTATCTGAATAGGTTTAGGCTTTTGAAATCCATATGTTACACAGTAGTGCCTGAACATGAGTTAGTCGAAATGGCCGCTGGTGGCTTGGATTATTCTATTCGAAAGAAACTAGACACTCAATATTTGAGGGATATGGCTCAGTTAGCCGATAGGGTTCGACAGGTCGAAAGGCTAAAGGCCGAAAAAGCCAGAGTCTTTAAGAATAGCAAGAAAGAAAGGATTTCCTAAGTTGGGACTGAGGAAGCAGAAGAATATCCTGAATTCGAATTCGAAGAGGTCGAAATCGACCTCGCTGAATTAAAACAGGCTCCGCCTTATTCCTGCAAATTATTGGTTCCCACAAAAGGGAAAGAGATTGTTGAAAATGAGAAAAGTGACAAATTCCCAAAGAAGGTTTATACCTTTGATGTCACTAAATGTGACGAGATTTTTGACTTACTTGTCAAAGATGGCCAACTAATTGTGCCATCAAATGTCAAAATACCTCCTTTGGATCAGAGAAAGAAGAGAGGATTTTGCAAATATCATAGTTTCCTAGGCCACAAAACCTCACAATGTTTTCTTTTCAGGGACCTAATTCAAAACGCGATCAAAGATGGCAGACTAAAGTTTGCTGATAAGGTGAAGATGAAAGTGGACGAAGATCCCTTGGACGTCGCAAACACCAACTACTCCGAGCCTGCATACATTGGAGAGATCAACATGGTGGAAACTGATCAAAGCGACGCCCTAACAGGAGAGAAGGGTACTGAAACTGAAAACTGGGTGATGGTCGAAGTCAATAAGGAGGTCACTGAAGACATCCAGAATACGCCAGAGACTTCAATTGCCGCACCTGTAGCTGTTGCAAGAGAAACCCAGGCTACTGAAGGCCAGGGAAATCAAAACCAAGAACTAACACAAGTCACTGAAGGCTTGAGGCTGGAATTGGAGAAGGTCCAAATCACGAAGCCAATTTCCCCTCAGAAGGAAATATGGGACACTCTAAGGGAACCCAGTGGAAAATTTCACTATTTGGTCAAATATTCTGCCCCAGAGAGTTCGAAGGTTCAGATTAAGGATATAAAGCCCACAGGATGGGGCGATGATGAAGCTAAGGGGGAAGATGTTGAAATAAATATGGTGGATATGGAAAGGCCTCGCTCTGAGATGGAGGAAGTAGAAAAATACTTAGAAAAAGAAAAGTATAGAATGGAGGATAATCACACTGGAGATGCTAGTCTCAAGGATTACCTCATGACATGCCACAAAGGAGATTCAGGCATGATATTATGCCCTAGGTGCAGCATCCTCTGCAATCAAAGAATCGCTGCGAATTTCGAAAGGGTACAGAGGACTCGAACTGGCAACAATTGGCGCCAGGATAACCAGCTTTTTAGGTGTTATCCCAAGGCTGGAGAAAGTTTGCTGGAATTTGTGTTTCGCTGCTACAAAGGGGCAACCAAGTGCCTGATTTGCCCAAGGTGTTCTACTGTATATGACCAAAGCATGGCCAGAGCCTTCGAAACGATTCCCTTCGCCCCTTGCTGGAACCATCAAGAAACTGTCCAGATGGGCCCACGTTTCGACAGCAGACACAGACAGCGAAGGCCTGATAGCCCTCACCCCAAGGCTGCTCGAAGAGTGACTTTCAAACTCCCTGCTGAAGTGCCAACCGATAGATGGTTACAGGTCAGAAATGACAAAGGCAAAGATAGATGGAGAAACGCCGAACGAAATGCATGCCATGCTGTGACATACAGAAGGAAATTCAACACAGCAAAAAGGGAGGAGGTGAGATTAGAGAATTACAAAGGAAGGAACCCCATGTCAAGATCCCAGTGGCGCATACAGCAAAGGATTCGAAAGGCTGAGAGGGAAGCTGTGGCAAACAAAGGGGTTACTTCAACAAAGAACCAAGGTGAATCTAGCACCAACAAACCAAAGAATCAAACTGAAGACAAACCTCCAGTCAATAGGAGGCTTTTTTCTGAAGTACAACGCGATGAACCAAAGGAATACACTCCAGGCCCAGAAGAGGACGAAGATATGATAACAGATAACTTTGAATCGGAGGGGGAGTCTTCATTTAACCTGAACTGTAACGTGGTGTCAGTGCTTCCCTGTGAATTTGGGCAGGAAACCGAAATCGATGAGTATGAGGAGGAAGACACCACAGATTTGATGAAACATAGGCCTGTGTGCTACTATGTGATGGACAATGGGGTTGTTGAGGAACAAAATGCGTTCTTCGAACGTCCAGAACCTGCTATGAAGAACCATCTCAAGCCACTTTTTATTCGGGCGAAAGTTGGTATCCATGGTGTGAACAAAGTTCTAGTGGATGGGGGTGCTGCAGTCAATTTGATACCCCATTTCATGCTAAAAAGATTAGAGATCCGCGAAGGAGACATCAAGCCCCATAATATGGTTCTGTCCAATTATGAGAGAAAAGTGGGCAAAACACTGGGAGTGGTCCGGTTGGAATTGACAATAGGCTTAAGTTGTAGGCCCACCATGTTTATGGTGATCGAAGCCAAGGCCAACTATAACTTATTGCTGGGAAGGGAGTGGATCCATGGCGTGGGGGCAGTTCCTTCGTCAATGCACCAGCGACTAGTTCTGTGGAGAGATGATGGAATCGTGGAAAACATTGAAGCAGACCAGAGTTACTTTATGTCAACGGTCAATTTAGTTGAAAAGAGGGATTATGATAAAAATCTGGCAAAGATTGCTCCGTGTGTTCCAAATGATGAGATTAATGAAACCAGAAACGCCCACTACTACATGACCCTTCGCCATGATGGCCTTTACTGGGATAGAACAATAATCAGTGAAGAAGAGGGAGTCGAAAGCACCATACAAAAACGGCCAGCAGGCTAGGACTTCGACAACCTTATCCATGACTGAGTCCACCTTTTTCAAAAGGATTTCGGCCTATATGGCTGAGAACGAATCAAAAGCGGCCTTAGAGGCTGAAATAAATAAATCAACTATAAAGATGAACGAAGTAAGTGGGGATGGTTCGAATTGCTCACCCTTCGAAGAGTCTGAGATGGATCAAAGGTTGGATGCCATCTATGATAAAGAACCCTTAGGCTTCGAAAGGGACCCCATAAACTCAGGTGCCAAAATGTTGGCACAAGATCCACTCGAAGAAGTCAACTTAGGGGATGAAAAAACGAAAAGGATAACCTACATAAGTGCAAAACTTAGCCCAGGCCTCAAGAAGGAAGTAATCGAAGTCCTCAAGGATAATAAAGATTGCTTCGCATGGGATTATGACGAGATGCCTGGTTTAAAGAGGGAGTTGGTCGAACACAGACTGCCAATCAAAGATGGCAAGAGGCCCATCAAACAAACTCCCAGAAGATTCTCACTAGCAGTTCTCACAAAAATTAAAGCTGAGATCGAAAGGTTGTTGCGTTGCAAATTCATCAGAACAACAAGGTACGTCGAATGGTTAGCAAACATAGTACCTGTTATTAAGAAAAATGGTTCTTTAAGAATTTGCATAGATTTTAGGGATTTAAACACTGCAACCCCTAAAGATGAATATTCCATGCCTGTGGCAGAAATGCTAGTAGATTCTGCTGCAGGGTTCGAATACTTGAGTATGTTAGATGGATACTCTGGGTATAACCAGATTTTCATTGCTGAAGAAGATGTTGCAAAGACAGCATTTCGTTGCCCAGGAGCCTTAGGCACCTACGAATGGGTGGTGATGCCTTTTGGTTTAAAGAACGCTGGGGCAACTTATCAAAGGGCAATGAATTCAATTTTTCATGATTTCATTGAAACCTTCATGCAGGTGTATATTGATGATATAGTCATCAAATCTATATCTGCAGAAACACATTTGCATCATTTGAGCCAATCATTCGAGCGAATGAGAAAACATGGCTTAAAGATGAATCCCCTTAAATGTGCATTTTTTGTGCAGGCTGGAGATTTTCTTGGTTTTGTGGTTCACAAGAAAGGGATTGAAATCAACCAGAACAAAACCAAAGCCATAATGGAGACGAAAGCACCTACGTAAAAAAGGGAATTGCAATCTCTGCTAGGGAAAATTAACTTCCTCAGAAGATTCATTTCGAATCTGAGTGGAAGAACCCAAGCTTTCTCTCCGTTACTTCGTCTAAAGCAAGGCCAAGCCTTCGATTGGAACGAAGCTCACCAGGAGGCATTTGACAGGATAAAAGAATACCTTTCTCAGCCTCCTATTTTGTCTCCACCTTCATGGGGGAAGCCCATGAGATTGTACATATCTGCCTCTGAAGTTAGTATAGGTAGTATGCTAGCACAAGAAGATAACAATGGCATCGAAAGAGCCATATACTATTTAAGTAGAGTGCTAAATGATGCAGAGACCAGATATAGCAATTTGGAAAAGCTATGTCTCTATTTGTATTTCTCTTGTATGAAACTCAAGTATTATATAAAACCTGTCGATGTTTATGTTTCATCTCATTTCGATGTTATTAAACATATGCTTTCAAAACCAATAATGCATAGCAGAGTTGGTAAATGGGCTTTAGCCTTAACAGAATACTCTTTGACTTTCATGCCTTTAAAAGCTATGAAAGGTCAAGTGATTTCTAACTTCATTGTGGACCATTCGTTGGTTGAGCAGACTGTCATGAGTTACGTCGAAATGCAACCATGGAAATTGTACTTTGATGGTTCAACCCACAGGAATGGAAGTGGCGTTGGAGTCCTTCTGATTTCTCCTGAAGGAATTCCAACAAAATTCAAGTATAAATTAGATGGTCCTCGTTGCTCGAACAACGAAGTTGAGTATGAAGCGCTCATTGTTGGACTTGAAGCTTTGTTGGAATTGGGGGCAACCAGAGTCGAAATTAAAGGAGATTCTGAATTAGTAGTCAAACAAATCACAAAGGAATATAAGTGCATAAAGGAAAACTTAATGGTATTCTTCGTCATAGTCAATAGGCTATTGAGGAAATTTGAATACATGGATATTCAACATATACCAAGAATAGAGAACCAAGAAGCAAATGACTTAGCGCAATTGGCTTCGGGTTATAAAGTGTCTACCAAGAACTTTAAGGATTTGGTTGAATTAAGGGGTAGAGTTATGGCTACTAGATTCACACCATCGAATCTGGAAAGTATGAAATTGGGATATGCTGAGAAACAGGGATTCGAAATACTAGCCATAAATACTTTGTCAGATGCAGATTGGCGAAGTCCACTGAAGAGTTATTTAGCAGACCCAACTCTAAACGTGGATAGAAAGACAAAATACAGAGCATTGTCATATCTCCTCATGGGGAACGAATTGTTTAAGAAGACCCAAGAGGGTGTATTATTGAAATGCCTAGGAGAAAGTGAGGCATATTTAGCATTGTCAGAAGTCCATAATGGGGCATGTGGGGCACATCAAGCAGGCAATAAAATGAAATGGTTGTTATTTCGATACGGCTTGTATTGGCCTAGCATGCTCAAAGATTGCATAGACTTTGCTAAAGGATGTGAGGAATGTCAGAAACATGCAGGGATTCAACATGCCCCTGCAAGTGAGTTGCATTCGATCATCAAACCATGGCCATTTAGAGGATGGGCATTGTATTTGATAGGAGAAATAAATCCTGCTTCGTCCAAAGGACAGAAATACATCTTGGTGGGAATAGATTATTTTACCAAATGGATTAAAGCTATACCACTGATAGTTGCTGATCAAGAGGCTATTATTGAATTTATACAGAAGTACATTATCTATAGGTTCGGATTGCCAGAGAGCATAACCACAGACCAAGGCTCTGTGTTTACCGGTAGAAAGATGCAAGGATTTGCCCAAGAAATGGGGTTTAGATTGCTAACATTAACGCCATATTATGCTCAAGCAAACGGTCAAGTCGAAGCAGCAAATAAAGTAATAATAGGATTAATCAAGAAGCATATTGGCAAAAAGCCAAGAAACTGGCACAAAACTCTGGACCAAATATTATGGGCTTGTATAACATCTCCTAAGGAAGCTACTAACACCACGCCTTTCCAACTCACATTTGGTCATGATGCAGTGTTGCCAGTAGAAATTCATCTACAATCAGTTCGAATTCAGAAACAAAACGAAATCCCAGCTGCATTATATTGGGAAATGATGATGAATGAATTAGTTGAGTTGGACGAAATTAGATTACATGCATTGGAAGTCTTGATGAGACAAAAAGAAAGAGTGGCCAGAACATACAACAAAAGGGTGAAGAAAAAAGTATTCTTTATTAATGACTTAGTTTGGAGAGTCATATTGCCTATGGACAAGAAGAATAAGGCATTAGGTAAATGGTCACCTCATTGGGAAGGACCTTTTCGAATATTAAAAGTATTCTCAAACAATGCATACGAAATCGAAGAACTCGTGGATGATAAACGTATCCTAAAGGTTAATGGGAAATATTTAAAGAAATATAAGCCCCGCCTGCAGGAGATTCGAATAGTAACAACGTAACCAAGATGTTATAAAAGGCCAAAATGGCAAGATAAAATGCCAAAATGGCGTTGTTCGAATATTACATATAAGAAACCAAAATTGTAGTCAAATAAACATCAAAGTCTAGAAATAAGAGTTATTTTTCAATCGATTGAAAGTGCTTCGAAATGATTCAAGCTTCTGCTGAGCGAAACGCCTGGCTCCTTCCAAGGTTGCCACTTCTCCTTTAAGTTGTTCTGCAGTCTCCATTTCTGCAAGCCCCTGGTTGAGAAGCTCTTCGAATTGGTTACCAGCAGTATTGGTTTCGAAGGCTATTTGTTGTTCTTTAGCCTCCTTAACCTTCTGTTGAAGTTCCAGAATCTGCCTTTCCCAAAGAAGTATGGACCGACTCGAGCCTCATAATCAGTTTTCGCCTGCTTCAGATGCATAGCCTGATCCTCAGCTTCTTGAGAGAGTTTCGAAGCTTGTTCATAAGCAGCATCCATGGCAATGCGTTTCTCTTGAACCTTCTTGGCAGCAGATTCGTCTTGGAGGAGGTAACCAGTTACGTTGTCCAGCAAAGCCTGAAGATCGAACAAGAGAGTACTAACTGGAAAGGAGCAGGTAGAAAGATTGACCTTTGTAAGCAGCTCCTTCATAGTATAGCAAGCAGTACTGTCTTGCTTGAGCACTTTGAATATATCCACATTGAGAATTGTTTTCCTAATTTTATTAAGAAGAACAATTCTTTCATCTGTGGGAAGAGGATAGCTGGTCGAACTTGTGCCAGCCCTAGCAAGTGGGACGTCCCTCTGAGCCAACTTTTCCTTCATGTACCCAATAGGGTCATTTCGTCTCAGAAGTGCCAGTTCCTCGTCAGTCATTCGAGACAAAGAGGATTGAGGGAGTTCCACACGTAGGGGAGCCACGTCCATTTCAACCTCCATGGGTTCGTTGGTTGCATTACCATCCCCTTCATTCGTTTCGTGCTCTTGGTCTTCTTCATCCTCATCCAAGTCCACCACTTCGATGCCTTCCCTTTCATTGCTATTTGCGTTTGACTCCGTCCCAGCAGTCGAACCGTCATTGGCATTCTCCTCCTCAGACTCTTCGTCTGCAGATTCTTCGTCTCTTTACCCAGAATCAGCTTTCTCTCTTTCAGTTTGAGTGTCCTTTGGGTCCTCTTGAAGAGTTTCAAGAGGGGACTTTTGAAGAGAAGCTCTTTGCAAATCCTCTGCAGATGTTTGAAGTGGTGTTTCGTTTGTCTCTTTCAGAGGAATGGAGGTACCTTGATCATCCTGCTGTTCAGAAGTTCCAGTCAGAACCGCCATATTAGACGAACCTTTATTCTGAACGAGGTTGCTGGAATCTCCTTGAGGAGAGGAGTTGAGTGGAGCAGCAGCTTTGGATGGTGAGTTCGAAGTAGTGGAAGCTGGATTCAAGATGTTCTGCAAAGAGCAACAAAATGTTAAAGAACATTCACCAAGGTAATAAGAAGTTATTATTGTCAAAAAGATTTAAAGGTTCAATTTACCTGTGGACTCTCGGAGGAGAGGTTACTAGCTATACGTTCCAACATTGTGTTGGAGGTCGAAGGTGGGTTTTTGGATTTGGGTTAGGGAGCAGCATCCCTGGAATCAAGTCCAGAGACACTAGTTGGAACGGTACTTTTCGAAGTATCTTTCTTTGGCTTCTTCTTCGAAGCAGTTGTTATGTTTCCTCCAGCCTTGGGATCTTCCCCAGTGGTACTTGATTTCTGCTTCTTGGGAGTAGTAGGAGGAAGCTTGTTGGTCTGAAAGGATTTAAACGAAGAGTTAGATGCAAACCATAAAACATGAGTGAATTCGAAACATCAAGGCTAAGTGATTACCGTTGGAATTGGAACACTGGTTGTTGTTGGTATTATTGTTGTTGGTGTGGTTGCAGCAATAGTGGTTGTTTCGGGTGAAGTCACTTTGTCAGTAGTTTCGATGGAGGCTTGAGAGGCACTCCCTTCTTTCGACTTCGAGGCAGATGTCTTTATCCTGATGGGTGAAAATCGAAACAATTAAAGCAAAGGTTAAAGATATGGAAAATAAAAGACGTTTGGGATTTTCCCAAGCATTCGCACCTGTGCCTTGATCAGATTTAATTGACATGGCAGAAAGGTCGTATCGAAGGTGTCCTGGGAAATCATGAAGCCAGTGTCGAGCCCATGTCACAGTCTCAGATAACTTTGGTTTCCTTTGAAGATGTTTGAACATCTCTTTGCAAGTGAACCACCAAGGATATGGGGGAAACCAAGCCAGAGCCAGTTCTGAGGTAGGTAATCTGGGAAATTTAGGTGGATGCATTTCGAATGCCAACCTATACCTATCCTCAGGTGACAACCCTAAAGGAAGTTTTAACTTAGAAACTTTTTGTTTAAATTTTTCCTTCAAGGTCTCAGCCGCTTGATGCACAGTGGAGTCCAAGTGCGTGGGGTCATAAGTAGTTTCAAAATGATTTTGGAAAGCTTTAATCTCTTTGGCATGAGTAAACATACCTTTCTTTGCTGGTACCTGCACATTGAAGGCATCAATTAGTTTCTGTTGAATTGTAAGTGTATCGAACATATAAGTTTGGTAAAACTTGGTCCACCATTCCAGAAACCCTTTAGCTGTGAGATGGGTAGGTTCGAAGGTTATCAGCTCAAACTGGGCAAAGCCTTGATATTGTTCTTGCTGTATTTTGGCTTCCCGTGCCTTGAAAGTTTGCCCAGAAGTAATGGCGCTCTCAGTATGGAATAAAGGTTCAGGAATGAGTTGACATAAGCCAAACTGTCTCGAAACAAAATTTGGTTGGTAAGCAAAAAGAAAAATCTGGTTCTTGGCTGGAGTTATTCTTGAAGAAATGAGTCTAGGTAGCAAAAAAGCTCTCCATACATCCTGAATCTCCTTGCTCTTGATAGCTTCTGAGAGAGCCATGGTGAACCAAGAAGGTCCATGAGCCCTCGAAGCAAAAGGCGCCATGCTCTCTTCGAACTTGTGCCTTTTGGAGAATACCATGATGTACTTCGAGAATTGAACTTTGAAGTCATCTTTGTCGTCATTTGGAGTTAATCTTCGAAGCCTAGTGCCTTCGACTATCCTATCATTTATCTCAGGATCTTGTTCATCAATAGTGTTGGCGGTTGACAAGGAGGGTTCGAACATGGCATTTAGCCATAGCTGAAGCAACCAGAAAGGGCCAGCCAACCGAATATTCTTGGAGGTATGGGATTTGAGGCTCAAAACAGCTGACCTCAGGCTTTCATAAAGGTCAACTAAGAGTAGTTCACTTAGGCACACTTTTCGATTTTCATGCAAGTCCCTAGCTAGAGGAATGAACCTACTAGCTACCTGTAGGGATCTACTGCAGAAAACGTATCTTGACAGCCACAGGGTTAAGAAAGCAATGTGCTCTACGTCAGACACATTGTCCCCCTCAGCATGATAATGATTGATAAACTTGGAAAAACTTGCTAGCTTGACTTCGAAGTCAATTATGCTTGAATGTTCTTCGTTGTCGGGGATATAAGTTTCTCCTATTGGCGATAGCCCAGTGATGGCCGCTATGTCGAAGAAGGTTGGGGTGATCATCCCACCTGGGAGATGGAAAGTGTTATAGGTACTGTCCCAGAAATAGAGGGACGCGAATAGCAGAGGGTGGCTGTAGGTGAAACCAGGCTTCGATAGCTTAATCAGGTTATAGATACCTAATTCTTCCCATTGCTGGGATTTCTTAGCTTCTACTTTCTTGAACCAATTTTGATAAGCAATATCAGAGGTGGGGCAAGATCGAAATGGCTTAAAATTACTTTTTACATAATCCAATACAAAGGGGTCCTTAGGAGGAACAGTTGGGTTTTCTATGGTATTTGAACTAGAAGATTCTATTGCCTTAGGGGCGTCCATTTTGTTAAACAAGGGTTTTAAAGTATAACAAACTGGGAAAATCGTCCTGGTGTCTTTTAATATTTCAAAAACCGTAAGAGGGCCATTTAAAGCTAACCTCTTACCAGCAACGTTGGTAGGAATGAGTACCTGTGACGCATACAGCATTTCTTTTTCCTTTGAAATCATCTGAGGAGCAAGAACGGATTGACCTTGGTGAGTGATGATTTTACTTTCCATGGTAGTTCCTGCAGTTTTTCCTTTCTTCTTGGAGACTTTCTTGAGTTGGGATGAAGTAGAAGAAGACATTTTTGAAGGTTGTTGAAAGCTTGAGTTTTTGACGAGAGAAGGAGGGTAAAAGATTCAGAGAGTGAAAGAAAAGAAAAAGATTAAGTTGGTGATGTTTTATAATGGGGAAGTTTAAGCATCCACTGAATAAGGGTGTGATACGTGGAAGTCATGGGTTGGTGTGATGAAGAGGTGGCGTAAAGGTTAACATGGGTAATAGGTGTGATTTAAAGATAATCATTATTTGTAACTGCACCATACTGTGAATTGGCTCCAGGCGGTTAAGGAATCCAAAAAGCGCTATGATTGACGTGACTGGAGTCAAATGCATTAAATGTTACGATGATTCGAAAGTCACATCAAAATCTTGTGTAGATGTTTAAAATAGGTATTTCTCAGAGGAATCGAAATACATATTTTAAAGGGGCAATTTGTTGGCTGAAGATTTTGATAATATTATTAGAAGCCAAATGAATTAAACGTTTCGATCGAAATGAAGTAAAGCGTCATGTTTCGAAGTGGCAGAAGTAGTATTTCGAATAAGCATGTCAAAGCTGGAGCTTCGAGTGGCAATTATGGGAACATATCTAAAGAAGTCTCGAAATAACAACAAGGCTGTGTCTGGGAAGTGCATTCGAAACGGAGAAGTACCAAAGCATTTGAAATTCAAATGGAAGCGGGACATTCGAAGTTTGAAATTTATGTGCTGGAGCATTTGGAGACACGTGGAAAGAAGAAAGAGGCATTGTTATGAATGTTTTGAACGTGGCATAATCCTATAGCAAGACCGTTATGGTCGAATTAGTATAAATAGAAGTCTTAGTATTAGAATTTCGTGTGTCATATCTATTGTACTAAATACTCAGTAACATTCAAACTACCACATGGCAAGGTAAACGAATGCAAGAGCAATGTACGTATGATAGCACCATATATTTATGATTTAATGAAAACCTTTTACCATTTCCAGCACTTTCCTTTATCTTTCTGTCAAATAACATTTACAAGTTTTCTCATTTACAGTCTTTTCACTTCGAAATCTCTTCACTAAAGTTTTACATTTCAATGCTTTCTTCACATTTCGAGCACTTTACATTTCAGAAAACTGTCATACTTTCCATGCCTTTACCTTCAAACTTTATCCTTCCAACGCCTATTTTTACTTAAAGTCATATACAGATTTCTTGCATTAAACGCTTTCTTCATATTTCAAACCTTTTACGTTCCAGAAATCCTTTACATTAACTGTTTTTATAATTCGAAACCATTTACTTGCCTTTTATGCAATTTTACATGTATTTACAATTAACATTTATTCATGCAACTTAGTTTCGTACACGCACATTTTGATTACATCTTTAGACCTTTTGAGAGAGAAATCGAAATAAGCCAAACACCTATACAACACTCAAATATTAACCATGAATATCTGTTCGATCATGAGAGTAACCCTAATGTCCAAGGAATCCTAGGATCAATCTAGTCGATCCTGTGAGTTACCAGAGGAATTGAATAACAGTCAGAAAGATTATTCGATAGTTTGGAGGACTAGCGGTTGTTTACCAGAAATCACAGGAAACAGCAGGAAGCATGCGATATTCATGTAATTTTCATTTTTTACCATCTTTAATTTTCATCAGTTACTTTTTCTATTTTTGATTTGTAATCAAATTTACACCATTTGATAATTATACATTTAAAATCAATTTCGATAAAACTATCCAAACAACATTAATAGATAACGATTACTTCTAATTTATTTTATACAAACATAAATCAATTGTATTAAATTTAATTATCTTAAAATCAATTTTCATAAATTCAAATTTCGCATAATTATTTTGACCAGGGCAAATCCAAACACACTTGGTGACACTCAAAATTTATTATCAAAAGTCAAATATCTATAGATATAAAAGTCTGCAAAATTTTTAGTGACACTCTCATTTAATGGCAACTATAAAGGGAAGCTAAATATTTTTAGAAAGGCCAAATAATTATATTATTTAAAACACAAGTACAAGAAATGTTAGACAATATAACCAAACTAGCTACCGTGAAACATTTTCCTACAGTTACATTGAATGTCATTGTATACTATGCTAATATTACAAATAATAGAAACTTTACCTATGGACTCTTTTGTTTTATTTGTAACTAAAACTTCAAATAATATAATTTTATTATATAAAATATAATAAATTTATAATTTCAATTAATATAATTTTATCATATAAAAATATAATAAATTTATAAATTTAATTTTAAAATAATTGAGAAACATTACCATTAAAATAAAAACGACTCATTTAAGATATTTTACAATGCATTTTGAACCATAACAAAGGTAAAAAACTTAAATTAAACTATTATATCATTGTCTATTAAATAAATTCAAATAGTTCAACATAGAAAACTTGATGTCATATTATATTAATATAAACTAATTACAAAAGAAATCATATCCTTAAAATCTTACTAGATATTTGAATTTGCATGTTTTCTAACCAAACACTCTTACCAAAAATCAGTTAGATACATCTGAGACAAAAATTATAAGTAATTCCTATTGAAGCAACACTAACATTATTTTTTCCATCTTTTGAAGTACAACCTTAGGATCATATACCAAATACATCATAAACATAACTCCTCTAATTTAAAATATATATGAACTACTCAATTTTAGTTCTAAGTTGTATAGCTAATGTAGGTCTTTTGTTGGACATGAAGTACTCGTAAAAGGAAAACTATACACGTACAAATGATTTATTGGCCTCCATAGTGCACCATATTTCTCCATTTGTCCTTCAAATCAACCTGATAAACTAAATTTGATTGACATTAAAATAAATAAAAAAGAAAAGACTAATACCTTTTAATTATACTTACTTCAGTTTTCTATTCAAATGTATAAGCATTAAATATTAGTTTTCAGTTTACTCTATCAAATAAGAAGAAAAAGTTAGGCAAAAATCATTAGGACCATAATATGGTGAGAGATCTGATTGTTAAGAGACGAGGAACTGACCAAATATGTAAAAAACCTTTGTATAAAAAAATTAGACAATGAAAATTTATAGTGACATTTAGTTAAAACAAGTGCTACTCCATTCCTTAGAGTATCTTCTTCAAATTTAACGCATTTTTCTATCTTCTCCTTTTTGTGATGTTTTTTGGTTCATACTCCATCAATGAAGAAAGTTTCCTCCTCCTTGGATTAGGCAAACTAAATTTGCAAGCTATCTATTGAATCATCCTACTACAGAAAATAAGCAATAATTAATGTTAACTTGATTAAAGATAATTCCAAATAAATATGAGTACCACCAAAATTTTAAAAGGAACCTGAAGCGTGAAAATAAATTTTAAACAAGATTTAAGACTGTAAAATGAAGACACTCCTGAAGACAAAAAGTACAAGCATAGTAGCAGCACAATTTTGTTCCATTAAACTATTGTCTTTTAAGTTTCAAAAGGAATAAACCATAAGAACACAAAATATACAAAACACATTCAAGGTTACCTCGTGAATACAATCAATACTATTTGGTTCCATCAAGCTAGGGTGATGAGCATCACTTTGATGGACAATAGCTGTCTAATTAAGATTAGCGTCATTTGCATATGTACTCAGAAATATTATGCCATTTAATTTCTACGCTGATGCAGGAAGCATGCGATATTCATGTAATTTTCATTTTTTACCATCTTTAATTTTCATCAGTTACTTTTTCTATTTTTGATTTGTAATCAAATTTACACCATTTGATAATTATACATTTAAAATCAATTTCGATAAAACTATCCAAACAACATTAATAGATAACGATTACTTCTAATTTATTTTATACAAACATAAATCAATTCTATTAAATTTAATTATCCTAAAATCAATTTTCCTAAATTCAAATTTCGCATAATTATTTTGACCAGGGCAAATCCAAACACACTTGGTGACACTCAAAATTTATTATCAAAAGTCAAATATCTATAGATATAAAAGTCTGCAAAAATTTTAGTGACACTCTCATTTAATGGCAATTATAAAGGGAAGCTAAATATTTTTAGAAAGGCCAAATAATTATATTATTTAAAACACAAGTACAAGAAATGTTAGACAATATAACCAAACTAGCTACCGTGAAACATTTTCCTACAGTTACATTGAATGTCATTGTATACTATGCTAATATTACAAATAATAGAAACTTTACCTATGGACTCTTTTGTTTTATCTGTAACTAAAACTTCAAATAATATAATTTTATTATATAAAATATAATAAATTTATAATTTCAATTAATATAATTTTATCATATAAAAATATAATAAATTTATAAATTTAATTTTAAAATAATTGAGAAAAATTATCATTAAAATAAAAACGACTCATTTAAGATATTTTACAATGCATTTTGAACCATAACAAAGCTAAATAACTTAAATTAAACTATTACATCATTGTCTATTAAATAAATTCAAATAGTTCAACATAGAAAACTTGATGTCATATTATATTAATATAAACTAATTAAAAAAGAAATCATATCCTTAAAATCTTATTAGATATTTGAATTTGCATGTTTTCTAACCAAACACTCTTACCAAAAATCGAATTTTTTTTATTAATAACCAAGTATTAAAAAAATATTTCGCAAATAACCGGGTTTCGGAAAAAATTACGCAAATAACCATGTTTGAGATGGCTCCACAAAGGAGGAGCCAAGTCATTTGGCGCATGCACCTAGGGTTTTGCCCTAGGCGCCATCTCACTTGGCGCCTCCATTGGCTTTTAGCCAAGTGAGATGGCGCATGCTCCTTAAAAAGGAGAGGAGGCGCCATCTCACTTGGCGCCTAGGGCAAAACTAGGGTTTTTTGCTGTTTTATAAATAATTCGTCCGTTTCTTTGAAATTTCTCACACTTTCTCGCACTGTATTTTTATTTTGTACTCCCTTATTTACGTAATGACGTCGCCTATGATTTTTAGCAGAGATGGTTACGTTATATTCTCCGCCACGAAACCCGCGATGAAAATGAAATTCTGGCACATTCACTCCATGGAGCGTCTGAAGCGGGAGTTGATGCGGTGGCTAGATGGAGACATCGCCGAGGGGGAAAAATTCGAAGGATCCAGCGAAAACGAACAACAACCTCGCATGCGACAGGAAGACCTAATGTGTGGTTGGAGGAAGTCAAAACAGACAGTGATGTAATGCTGATGATGCATGGGTCAGATGAAATTGTGTTAACAGTTGTAATTTCCTAGATTGATTATCGTTAATCATTGTTGTACGCGAAAACCCTAATGTAATTTCCTATATTGATTATCGTTAATCATTGTTGTACGCGAGAACCCTAATGTAATTTCCTATATTGAATTTCTTAAATTGTGTGAACAGTTTTATTAACGGAAAACCCATAATGTTTACAACACAAATATTGAAAAGATTTATTGTATTACAAAATTTATGTGGTCGAGCCAGACGCCCGATTCAGACAGTTTTTGCGATTGTGTCCGACCTGACGGCATAAACCACACTTTCTTTCCAACCTGTCAAGATCGTCCATTTCTGTTGTTATGCGCCTGCTTTTGGGACGATCCTTCTTGTTCCTTCGCATTTGGTCATTGTGCCAAACTATATCACCGTTGTATTCAGGCCAATAGTCCGGTTTTGCCACCAAAGGAAAGTTGTTGTTGTAAACAGTGAGCAACGTTTCAGATTTATAAACGTTTGAGAGCAGTTGAAGCGCGTCTTGATGGGTATGCGCACAAGCGGCAATGACATGAGAGCAAGGCATACGAAAAGCTTGAAACCTGCCACAATCGCACCATTGAGAAGGTAAAATGACCCTGTATTCTTGTCTTGCCAGGCCTTCATTGTGGTCAATTGTCTCTTTCACAATGAAGTTGTGGCTATGGCGGTCAAACCGTGTAACCATGTGAGTGTTGGCTTTAGCACTTTCAGCCTTAATGTATTTCATACAGCTTTCACTCCATAGTTGTCCTGATTGCAAGACCGCATACCACATTTCACCTCTTTTGGCAAATAACGCAGCCATCCTAAAATACGTGGATTTCACCAAGGCAGTGATGGGGAGGTTTCGTATGCCCTTGAATACCCCATTCATTGATTCAATAAGATTTGTTGTCATATGCCCCCATCTTTGGCCATTGTCGTATGACCTAGTCCACTTTTCGACCAGTATATTGTCGATCCACGTACCGGCTTCTGGGTTAGACAAACGGATCTCGTTGCGGTAATATTTGAATGTGGGCTGTGTCAGTGCGTATCCCGCATTCATCACCGCTTTCCTCAATGTTTTGTCCTTGACCTCCCTCGAGAAATTCTGGACGATATGCCTGACGCAATAGACACGCGTAGAAGGAGGGTCATGCCAACCATTTGCCGGATTATTATAGGCACTTTCAATGGAGGCATGTCTGTCCGAGATCAAACAGAGATCTGGTTGAGAAGCCACGTGTGTACGAAGATTTTTCAGGAAAAAGCTCCAAGCACCACCGGTCTCCCCCTCGACAAGGGCAAACGCAACGGGGAAAATGTTATTGTTGCCATCTTGTGCAACTGCCATCAAAAGCGTGCCTTTGTACTTCCCATACAACCAAGTCCCGTCTATTTGTAGAATTGGTTTGCATGATGCAAACCCTGCGATGCATGGTTGAAAAGCCCAAAAGACGCGACTGAATATTCCGTTGCCATGTAGTAGACTACCATCTTGAGCGTACGCTGGCAATGTTTCCAGAACATAAACACTACCTGGAGAATATGTCTTGAGTGCATTTAGGTAGCGGGGAAGTTCTCGGTATGACTCCTCCCAGTTTCCGTACACCCTTTCAATCGCCTTAGTCTTTGCTAACCACGCCTTACGGTAAGACGGAGTGTAGTTAAAAACTGTGGTGATGTGGGAGATGATTGTTTTCACCTTCAAAGAAGGGTCGTTGCTGACCAGGGGTAGGATTTCTTGACATATTAGATCATGGTTGAGTTTTCGGTGGTCTTGTGATTGAGTGGAACTTACACAAGTATGGGTAGTCATGGAACCTATGACCCAGCAGTCACCCCTTAGTCTGTATGAAGCGGTCAGCTTGAACATGCAGTCAGGGTGGACACACTTGATCTTGTACCTTTCCGGGTTTACACGATCCACCTTATAATCAACCGAGTTGAGCATGTGAAATTTTTTGATGGCCCTTATGCATTCCTCTCTATTACGAAACTTGTCCTTCTCTTTTAAATTTTCATCTGATTGCATATACGGTTGGAAAAACAAGTCCGTAGAAGGTTCATCTCCGCCCATGTTGAAGTTTGTCATGTGCGTAGGTGGTGTGTAGATTTTGTCGGTAGGAATACTTGGGATGCCATCATCGTCAGAATCGTCGTTCACCATTTCATCGAACTCTAACTCGTTATCTTCTTCTTCATCATCAACTGCATCCACCTCATCTTGCTCATTCTCCAAAGGATCAACCTCCTGTGTCACCGGAGGCTCTACCTCCTGTGTCACCGGAGGCTCTACCTCCTGTGTCACCGAAGGCTCTTGAAACAGAACGTACAACTCAATAGAGTCGTTTCCAGAATAGACATGGCTGGAAATCATGTTCTGGAAATCCTCGTCATCTTGAATTGCAACCTTATAAAATATGACTTGGTTGTTTCCAAAAAAGACTGGACTCTGATAAAATATCTGGGATACCGGGCCTCGTTCAAGTTTGGCCTCCAATCTTTTCTTAAAGTAGGAGAAATTTGCTTTCCCGTTTAAGAGAAATCGGACATTGTCGGTGTTTCTAAACAAAAACCCAACTGTGGGACACATGTATGTCTCACCGTTGAAATGTGCTTTGACAACAAATTGTGGTGAAGAGGCCATTGTGTAGAATTGTTTTAGGTATGAAGGTGGGAATGTTTTGGGTTTATTGATTATATGAAGGTATGAATGCTGGAATGTTTGAAGATTAGATGACTGATTCGAAGGTTGGAAAATTTTACAGTTTATGTGAATGAATGTTATGTTCAACCTAAGGCAAAATATTTCAATTAAGTAAGTGATGCAACCCCCCAAGGCTGCCAATAATATTACATGCATGGGCTTATGCTACCACCTAGCCTGGCCCTATGCTACACACATAAATGTTTTGTGTAAGCCTGCCACCCATCAGCTCCAATGGCCTTGCATGCAACAGAGAAAGGAATCCCAAAGGCTGTCACGTAGCCTGAGCCAATGTTGTAAAACGTGACACCTCTTATTCGCCAAATGGGGGTGGCGACAACATTCATTTTTGTACTATTTCGCCAAGTGAGATGGCGCCTCCCTTACTGTCCAATAATATTACATGCATGGGCTTATGCTGCCACCTAGCCTGGCCCTATGCTACACACATAAATGTTTTGTGTAAGCCTGCCACCCATCAACTCCAATGGCCTTGCATGCAACAGAGAAAGGAATCCCAAAGGCTGTCACGTAGCCTGAGCCAATGCTGTAAAACGTGACACCTCTTATTCGCCAAATGGGGTGGCGACAACATTCATTTTTGTACTATTTCGCCAAGTGAGATGGCGCCTCCCTTACTGTCCAATAATATTACATGCATGGGCTTATGCTGCCACCTAGCCTGGCCCTATGCTACACACATAAATGTTTTGTGTAAGCCTGCCACCCATCAACTCCAATGGCCTTGCATGCAACAGAGAAAGGAATCCCAAAGGCTGTCACGTAGCCTGAGCCAATGCTGTAAAACGTGACACCTCTTATTCGCCAAATGGGGTGGCGACAACATTCATTTTTGTACTATTTCGCCAAGTGAGATGGCGCCTCCCTTACTGTCCAATAATATTACATGCATGGGCTTATGCTGCCACCTAGCCTGGCCCTATTCTACACACATAAATGTTTTGTGTAAGCCTGCCACCCATCAACTCCAATGGCCTTGCATGCAACAGAGAAAGGAATCCCAAAGGCTGTCACGTAGCCTGAGCCAATGCTGTAAAACGTGACACCTCTTATTCGCCAAATGGGCTGGCGACAACATTCATTTTTGTACTATTTCGCCAAGTGAGATGGCGCCTCCCTTACTATCCAATAATATTACATGCATGGGCTTATGCTGCCACCTAGCCTGGCCCTATTCTACACACATAAATGTTTTGTGTAAGCCTGCCACCCATCAACTCCAATGGCCTTGCATGCAACAGAGAAAGGAATCCCAAAGGCTGTCACGTAGCCTGAGCCAATGCTGTAAAATGTGACACCTCTTATTCGCCAAATGGGGTGGAGACAACATTCATTTTTGTACTATTTCGCCAAGTGAGATGGCGCCTCCCTTACTGTCCAATCGTGATACATGCATGGGCTGCCACCTAGCCTGCAAGAGTGACACCTTACATTATTTGTAAATGCATGCATGCATATGTGTAACTCCCTAAGCATGCAAATGTGACACCTCACAGGCATGCAACCACTACATCAAAATTATTTGCCTATAAATACATACCTTATGAAACGTCTCTCACACCCACACAACTCTCACTCTCTCACTCTCTGCTACGAAATATTTCTTAAGTCTCTCGTACTCTTTATTTCTTCCTAAGTCTTTCATTCTCTCAAGCGTTCTGAAGAATGGCCCTTCTAACAATGGGAGATACTCACAGAGGCACAAGGGAAAACATTGCTGCATTTGTAAGTCTCTTCTTTGGTTATACATTTTTCATACTTTAAAAAACGTGTTGTTCATCTTAATTAATCTTACTCTTGTGTAATTATGATCTAAGGATACACAAAGATTCAGAATCAGTTCGCACAAATACTTGGCTCCCGACCCTTTTATCGTCCCTTATCTGGAATATGCAGGTTTTGGACACGTGATAAAGATCTCCAACTGCACCATTGACTCCAAATTCATCCTTGCAATGTTGGAGAGGTGGAGACCGGAGACCCATACATTTCACCTACCAATAGGTGAATGTACCATCACTCTCGAAGATGTGTACATGCTACTGGGCCTACCTATTGACGGTAAAGCGGTGAACGGGTCGGTTCAACAACCCAACTCACAGTGTGAAGAACTGTTGGGTAGGGACATGGTAGAAGGTGGTGGAGCAAGAGGGCAGGGAATACTACTCACTGACCTGAAACGGCATTATGCAAGTATGGAATTAAATGAAAATTCCTCAGAAAATGACCGAGTAGTAAAAGCCCGAACGTATATTATGATACTTTTTGGTACTTTTTTATTTCCCGAAAGTACGGGAAATAGTGTAAATTTCATGTACTTACATTTACTAACCAATTTTGATAAAACTAGAAAATTTAGTTGGGGTTCTGCAGTATTAGCCCACCTGTACAGTTCCTTGTTCAAAAACGCGGTCAAGGAAAAATGTACATTTTACGGGTGCGCATTTTTACTACAAGCCTGGGGTTGGTGGAGGATGGAATCCTTAAACCCCATCAACAACAACACTTTTGGTTTCCCTTACGCAACAAAGTAAGTCATTAAGTTATAGCATTTATAACTATTCTTCTCTTTCCAAAATATATGCTAAAAATAACATGTTTCTCATTTCCTATAGGTACTGCGTGAGGGGTATGGATTACGGCAAGAATCCCAGATTCAATGTCGCACTCTACCAGAATCTGTTGGATCACTTAGGCCCAGATGACGTAAGTCGTAGCTTTTAACTTTTGTTCATTTTAATTATTTATACATTACTTTTGCGCTTACCTGATTTAAATTTTATCGCAGTTCGTCTGGAGACCATATTTGGGTTTGGACCATTCTCCAAATCCAGAGGATGCAGCAACTTGGACTGCAAAGACTGCACTCATTCGGTTCAACATTGTGGAGATGCACCACAGCGACCGTGTGAAGATGCAGTTCGGAATGATCCAAGAGATACCAAGTGACCCAACAGATTTGTCCCCCTGGCATCTAAAAAGGGTCGACGCCCAGTGGAATCTAACCAACTGGAAAGACTTTGCTCCAGAATGGTGTAAAATGTGGCAAAGGCGTCACCGCTACATCTTGCAATCCCCTATTTTCCTTACTCAAGGTAACATGCGACACACCGATCAATATATGTCGTGGTACAGGTCGGTTAGTAACCCAGATATGCACGTGTCTCATCCGAGATACTTGGTTGACCCACGCACACAATGGGCACAACCCTCGATTCCCCACCAACAAACCCAAAATCCATCAACCTCAAACCAACCCCCAAGAAGAAACAGACCAACAAACACACAACCACATTCCCCACCACAACACAACTACAACCAAATGCCGTACTACCAACCACAATCACCGCCAAACTACCAATACCCAGATATGCCTCAAACCCAACCACAATACCAACCCCAATACCAGCAAACCCACATACCCCATACACAATTTCAGTCTTCCACATATCCCAATATGGGGCCCTCAACATCCAGCCTTAGCCCTGATATGGGAATGTCAGAAGATTATGACCAACCCGACCAAACCTACCATCAACCACCATATAACCAAACAACCCAACATCCACAGTACCAAACACCCCAAGATCCATTTCCTTTCTACCCCCCATACTCAGACGACCAATGCTACCGACCAACCATGGAACCCCACCCACCGCCAACACGACCAAACTTCGAGGGTATGGGTAACTGACTGTACCAGAGCGGATCTTTGAGATATGGAGATCTTACTGATTTTATGGATTCGGATCGCATTGACTTCGCTGGGCCATCGACCTTGCCGCAACAGGAAACGAGACGGCACCCAGCAAGAGAAAGGCGAGGACGGGGATGCGGAACTGGGGGTCATTACCGGGTTCCTGGGGATCATTGGTGTATCTTTTTTTTTCCAGTATTTTTTGTATCTATTTTTTTACTGTTATTTAAATGTAAAACAGTTGAATGTAATTATTTTTTTTCAAATAAAAAATCAATTTTGTTTATCTCTGTCTAATACGCAACGCGCAGGAAAGGAAAAAAAAATTTTTTTTTTGACCTAATTTTGCACATAGGCGCCATCTCATTTGGCTTAGGGCTTGCCATTTGCCCTTAGGCGCCAAATGAGATGGCGCCTCCCTTATAAAAAGAGGAGGAGGCGCCAAATGAGATGGCTCCTCCTTTGTGGAGCCATCTCAAACATGGTTATTTGCGTAATTTTTTCCGAAACCCGGTTATTCGTGAAATATTTTTTTAATACTTGGTTATTAATAAAAAAAATTCCCAAAAATCAGTTAGATACATCTGAGACAAAAATTATAAGTAATTCCTATTGAAGCAACACTAACATTATTTTTTCCATGTTTTGAAGTACAACCTTAGGATCATATACCAAATACATCATAAACATAACTCCTCTAATTTAAAATATATATGAACTACTCAATTTTAGTTCTAAGTTGTATAGCTAATGTAGGTCTTTTGTTGGACATGAAGTACTCGTAAAAGGAAAACTATACACGTACAAATGATTTATTGGCCTCCATAGTGCACCATATTTCTCCATTTGTCCTTCAAATCAACCTGATAAACTAAATTTGATTGACATTAAAATAAATAAAAAAGAAAAGACTAATACCTTTTAATTATACTTACTTCAGTTTTCTATTCAAATGTATAAGCATTAAATATTAGTTTTCAGTTTACTCTATCAAATAAGAAGAAAAAGTTAGGCAAGAATCATTAGGACCATAATATGGTGAGAGATCTGATTGTTAAGAGACGAGGAACTGACCAAATATGTAAAAAACCTTTGTATAAAAAAATTAGACAATGAAAATTTATAGTGACATTTAGTTAAAACAAGTGTTACTCCATTCCTTAGAGTATCTTCTTCAAATTTAACGCATTTTTCTATCTTCTCCTTTTTGTGATGTTTTTTGGTTCATACTCCATCAATGAAGAAAGTTTCCTCCTCCTTGGATTAGGCAAACTAAATTTGCAAGCTATCTATTGAATCATCCTACTACAGAAAATAAGCAATAATTAATGTTAACTTGATTAAAGATAATTCCAAACAAATATGAGTACCACCAAAATTTTAAAAGGAACCTGAAGCGTGAAAATAAATTTTAAACAAGATTTAAACCTGTAAAATGAAGACACTCCTGAAGACAAAAAGTACAAGCATAGTAGCAGCACAATTTTGTTCCATTAAACTATTGTCTTTTAAGTTTCAAAAGGAATAAACCATAAGAACACAAAATATACAAAACACATTCAAGGTTACCTCGTGAATACAATCAATACTATTTGGTTCCATCAAGCTAGGGTGATGAGCATCACTTTGATGGACAATAGCTGTCTAATTAAGATTAGCGTCATTTGCATATGTACTCAGAAATATTATGCCATTTAATTTCTACGCTGATGCAGGAAGCATGCGATATTCATGTAATTTTCATTTTTTACCATCTTTAATTTTCATCAGTTACTTTTTCTATTTTTGATTTGTAATCAAATTTACACCATTTGATAATTATACATTTAAAATCAATTTCGATAAAACTATCCAAACAACATTAATAGATAACGATTACTTCTAATTTATTTTATACAAACATAAATAAATTCTATTAAATTTAATTATCCTAAAATCAATTTTCCTAAATTCAAATTTCGCATAATTATTTTGACCAGGGCAAATCCAAACACACTTGGTGACACTCAAAATATATTATCAAAAGTCAAATATCTATAGATATAAAAGTCTGCAAAATTTTTAGTGACACTCTCATTTAATGGCAACTATAAAGGGAAGCTAAATATTTTTAGAAAGGCCAAATAATTATATTATTTAAAACACAAGTACAAGAAATGTTAGACAATATAACCAAACTAGCTACCGTGAAACATTTTCCTACAGTTACATTGAATGTCATTGTATACTATGCTAATATTACAAATAATAGAAACTTTACCTATGGACTCTTTTGTTTTATCTGTAACTAAAACTTCAAATATTATAATTTTATTATATAAAATATAATAAATTTATAATTTCAATTAATATAATTTTATCATATAAAAATATAATAAATTTATAAATTTAATTTTAAAATAATTGAGAAAAATTATCATTAAAATAAAAACGACTCATTTAAGATATTTTACAATGCATTTTGAACCATAACAAAGCTAAATAACTTAAATTAAACTATTACATCATTGTCTATTAAATAAATTCAAATAGTTCAACATAGAAAACTTGATGTCATATTATATTAATATAAACTAATTAAAAAAGAAATCATATCCTTAAAATCTTATTAGATATTTGAATTTGCATGTTTTCTAACCAAACACTCTTACCAAAAATCAGTTAGATACATCTGAGACAAAAATTATAAGTAATTCCTATTGAAGCAACACTAACATTATTTTTTCCATGTTTTGAAGTACAACCTTAGGATCATATACCAAATACATCATAAACATAACTCCTCTAATTTAAAATATATATGAACTACTCAATTTTAGTTCTAAGTTGTATAGCTAATGTAGGTCTTTTGTTGGACATGAAGTACTCGTAAAAGGAAAACTATACACGTACAAATGATTTATTGGCCTCCATAGTGCACCATATTTCTCCATTTGTCCTTCAAATCAACCTGATAAACTAAATTTGATTGACATTAAAATAAATAAAAAAGAAAAGACTAATACCTTTTAATTATACTTACTTCAGTTTTCTATTCAAATGTATAAGCATTAAATATTAGTTTTCAGTTTACTCTATCAAATAAGAAGAAAAAGTTAGGCAAAAATCATTAGGACCATAATATGGTGAGAGATCTGATTGTTAAGAGACGAGGAACTGACCAAATATGTAAAAAACCTTTGTATAAAAAAATTAGACAATGAAAATTTATAGTGACATTTAGTTAAAACAAGTGCTACTCCATTCCTTAGAGTATCTTCTTCAAATTTAACGCATTTTTCTATCTTCTCCTTTTTGTGATGTTTTTTGGTTCATACTCCATCAATGAAGAAAGTTTCCTCCTCCTTGGATTAGGCAAACTAAATTTGCAAGCTATCTATTGAATCATCCTACTACAGAAAATAAGCAATAATTAATGTTAACTTGATTAAAGATAATTCCAAATAAATATGAGTACCACCAAAATTTTAAAAGGAACCTGAAGCGTGAAAATAAATTTTAAACAAGATTTAAGCCTGTAAAATGAAGACACTCCTGAAGACAAAAAGTACAAGCATAGTAGCAGCACAATTTTGTTCCATTAAACTATTGTCTTTTAAGTTTCAAAAGGAATAAACCATAAGAACACAAAATATACAAAACACATTCAAGGTTACCTCGTGAATACAATCAATACTATTTGGTTCCATCAAGCTAGGGTGATGAGCATCACTTTGATGGACAATAGCTGTCTAATTAAGATTAGCGTCATTTGCATATGTACTCAGAAATATTATGCCATTTAATTTCTACGCTGATGCAGGAAGCATGCGATATTCATGTAATTTTCATTTTTTACCATCTTTAATTTTCATCAGTTACTTTTTCTATTTTTGATTTGTAATCAAATTTACACCATTTGATAATTATACATTTAAAATCAATTTCGATAAAACTATCCAAACAACATTAATAGATAACGATTACTTCTAATTTATTTTATACAAACATAAATCAATTCTATTAAATTTAATTATCTTAAAATCAATTTTCATAAATTCAAATTTCGCATAATTATTTTGACCAGGGCAAATCCAAACACACTTGGTGACACTCAAAATTTATTATCAAAAGTCAAATATTTATAGATATAAAAGTCTGCAAAAATTTTAGTGACACTCTCATTTAATGGCAACTATAAAGGGAAGCTAAATATTTTTAGAAAGGCCAAATAATTATATTATTTAAAACACAAGTACAAGAAATGTTAGACAATATAACCAAACTAGCTACCGTGAAACATTTTCCTACAGTTACATTGAATGTCATTGTATACTATGCTAATATTACAAATAATAGAAACTTTACCTATGGACTCTTTTGTTTTATGTGTAACTAAAACTTCAAATAATATAATTTTATTATATAAAATATAATAAATTTATAATTTCAATTAATATAATTTTATCATATAAAAATATAATAAATTTATAAATTTAATTTTAAAATAATTGAGAAACATTACCATTAAAATAAAAACGACTCATTTAAGATATTTTACAATGCATTTTGAACCATAACAAAGCTAAATAACTTAAATTAAACTATTATATCATTGTCTATTAAATAAATTCAAATAGTTCAACATAGAAAACTTGATGTCATATTATATTAATATAAACTAATTACAAAAGAAATCATATCCTTAAAATCTTACTAGATATTTGAATTTGCATGTTTTCTAACCAAACACTCTTACCAAAAATCAGTTAGATACATCTGAGACAAAAATTATAAGTAATTCCTATTGAAGCAACACTAACATTATTTTTTCCATGTTTTGAAGTACAACCTTAGGATCATATACCAAATACATCATAAACATAACTCCTCTAATTTAAAATATATATGAACTACTCAATTTTAGTTCTAAGTTGTATAGCTAATGTAGGTCTTTTGTTGGACATGAAGTACTCGTAAAAGGAAAACTATACACGTACAAATGATTTATTGGCCTCCATAGTGCACCATATTTCTCCATTTGTCCTTCAAATCAACCTGATAAACTAAATTTGATTGACATTAAAATAAATAAAAAAGAAAAGACTAATACCTTTTAATTATACTTACTTCAGTTTTCTATTCAAATGTATAAGCATTAAATATTAGTTTTCAGTTTACTCTATCAAATAAGAAGAAAAAGTCAGGCAAAAATCATTAGGACCATAATATGGTGAGAGATCTGATTGTTAAGAGACGAGGAACTGACCAAATATGTAAAAAACCATTGTATAAAAAAATTAGACAATGAAAATTTATAATGACATTTAGTTAAAACAAGTGCTACTCCATTCCTTAGAGTATCTTCTTCAAATTTAATGCATTTTTATATCTTCTCCTTTTTGTGATGTTTTTTGGTTCATACTCCATCAATGAAGAAAGTTTCCTCCTCCTTGGATTAGGCAAACTAAATTTGCAAGCTATCTATTGAATCATCCTACTACAAAAAATAAGCAATAATTAATGTTAACTTGATTAAAGATAATTCCAAATAAATATGAGTACCACCAAAATTTTAAAAGGAACCTGAAGCGTGAAAATAAATTTTAAACAAGATTTAAACCTGTAAAATGAAGACACTCCTGAAGACAAAAAGTACAAGCATAGTAGCAGCACAATTTTGTTCCATTAAACTATTGTCTTTTAAGTTTTAAAAGGAATAAACCATAAGAACACAAAATATACAAAACACATTCAAGGTTACCTCGTGAATACAATCAATACAATTTGGTTCCATCAAGCTAGGGTGATGAGCATCACTTTGATGGACAATAGCTGTCTAATTAAGATTAGCGTCATTTGCATATGTACTCAGAAATATTATGCCATTTAATTTCTACGCTGATGCAGGAAGCATGCGATATTCAAATTTTCATTTTTTACCATCTTTAATTTTCATCAGTTACTTTTTCTATTTTTGATTTGTAATCAAATTTACACCATTTGATAATTATACATTTAAAATCAATTTCGATAAAACTATCCAAACAACATTAATAGATAACGATTACTTCTAATTTATTTTATACAAACATAAATCAATTCTATTAAATTTAATTATCCTAAAATCAATTTTCCTAAATTCAAATTTCGCATAATTATTTTGACCAGGGCAAATCCAAACACACTTGGTGACACTCAAAATTTATTATCAAAAGTCAAATATCTATAGATATAAAAGTCTGCAAAATTTTTAGTGACACTCTCATTTAATGGCAACTATAAAGGGAAGCTAAATATTTTTAGAAAGGCCAAATAATTATATTATTTAAAACACAAGTACAAGAAATGTTAGACAATATAACCAAACTAGCTACCGTGAAACATTTTCCTACAGTTACATTGTATACTATGCTAATATTACAAATAATAGAAACTTTACCTATGGACTCTTTTGTTTTATCTGTAACTAAAACTTCAAATAATATAATTTTATTATATAAAATATAATAAATTTATAATTTCAATTAATATAATTTTATCATATAAAAATATAATAAATTTATAAATTTAATTTTAAAATAATTGAGAAACATTACCATTAAAATAAAAACGACTCATTTAAGATATTTTATAATGCATTTTGAACCATAACAAAGCTAAATAACTTAAATTAAACTATTATATCATTGTCTATTAAATAAATTCAAATAGTTCAACATAGAAAACTTGATGTCATATTATATTAATATAAACTAATTACAAAAGAAATCATATCCTTAAAATCTTACTAGATATTTGAATTTGCATGTTTTCTAACCAAACACTCTTACCAAAAATCAGTTAGATACATCTGAGACAAAAATTATAAGTAATTCCTATTGAAGCAACACTAACATTATTTTTTCCATGTTTTGAAGTACAACCTTAGGATCATATACCAAATACATGATAAACATAACTCTTCTAATTTAAAATATATATGAACTACTCAATTTTAGTTCTAAGTTGTATAGCTAATGTAGGTCTTTTGTTGGACATGAAGTACTCGTAAAAGGAAAACTATACACGTACAAATGATTTATTGGCCTCCATAGTGCACCATATTTCTCCATTTGTCCTTCAAATCAACCTGATAAACTAAATTTGATTGACATTAAAATAAATAAAAAAGAAAAGACTAATACCTTTTAATTATACTTACTTCAGTTTTCTATTCAAATGTATAAGCATTAAATATTAGTTTTCAGTTTACTCTATCAAATAAGAAGAAAAAGTCAGGCAAAAATCATTAGGACCATAATATGGTGAGAGATCTGATTGTTAAGAGACGAGGAACTGACCAAATATGTAAAAAACCATTGTATAAAAAAATTAGACAATGAAAATTTATAGTGACATTTAGTTAAAACAAGTGCTACTCCATTCCTTAGAGTATCTTCTTCAAATTTAATGCATTTTTCTATCTTCTCCTTTTTGTGATGTTTTTTGGTTCATACTCCATCAATGAAGAAAGTTTCCTCCTCCTTGGATTAGGCAAACTAAATTTGCAAGTTATCTATTGAATCATCCTACTACAGAAAATAAGCAATAATTAATGTTAACTTGATTAAAGATAATTCCAAATAAATATGAGTACCACCAAAATTTTAAAAGGAACCTGAAGCGTGAAAATAAATTTTAAACAAGATTTAAACCTGTAAAATGAAGACACTCCTGAAGACAAAAAGTACAAGCATAGTAGCAGCACAATTTTGTTCCATTAAACTATTGTCTTGTAAGTTTCAAAAGGAATAAACCATAAGAACACAAAATATACAAAACACATTCAAGGTTACCTCGTGAATACAATCAATACTTTTTGGTTCCATCAAGCTAGGGTGATGAGCATCACTTTGATGGACAATAGCTGTCTAATTAAGATTAGCGTCATTTGCATATGTACTCAGAAATATTATGCCATTTAATTTCTACGCTGATGCAGGAAGCATGCGATATTCATGTAATTTTCATTTTTTACCATCTTTAATTTTCATCAGTTACTTTTTCTATTTTTGATTTGTAATCAAATTTACACCATTTGATAATTATACATTTAAAATCAATTTCGATAAAACTATCCAAACAACATTAATAGATAACGATTACTTCTAATTTATTTTATACAAACATAAATCAATTCTATTAAATTTAATTATCCTAAAATCAATTTTCCTATATTCAAATTTCGCATAATTATTTTGACCAGGGCAAATCCAAACACACTTGGTGACACTCAAAATTTATTATCAAAAGTCAAATATCTATAGATATAAAAGTCTGCAAAATTTTTAGTGACACTCTCATTTAATGGCAACTATAAAGGGAAGCTAAATATTTTTAGAAAGGCCAAATAATTATATTATTTAAAACACAAGTACAAGAAATGTTAGACAATATAACCAAACTAGCTACCGTGAAACATTTTCCTACAGTTACATTGAATGTCATTGTACACTATGCTAATATTACAAATAATAGAAACTTTACCTATGGACTCTTTTGTTTTATCTGTAACTAAAACTTCAAATAATATAATTTTATTATATAAAATATAATAAATTTATAATTTCAATTAATATAATTTTATCATATAAAAATATAATAAATTTATAAATTTAATTTTAAAATAATTGAGAAACATTACCATTAAAATAAAAACGACAAATTTAAGATATTTTACAATGCATTTTGAACCATAACAAAGCTAAATAACTTAAATTAAACTATTATATCATTGTCTATTAAATAAATTCAAATAGTTCAACATAGAAAACTTGATGTCATATTATATTAATATAAACTAATTACAAAAGAAATCATATCCTTAAAATATTACTAGATATTTGAATTTGCATGTTTTCTAACCAAACACTCTTACCAAAAATCAGTTAGATACATCTGAGACAAAAATTATAAGTAATTCCTATTGAAGCAACACTAACATTATTTTTTCCATGTTTTGAAGTACAACCTTAGGATCATATACCAAATACATCATAAACATAACTCCTCTAATTTAAAATATATATGAACTACTCAATTTTAGTTCTAAGTTGTATAGCTAATGTAGGTCTTTTGTTGGACATGAAGTACTCGTAAAAGGAAAACTATACACGTACAAATGATTTATTGGCCTCCATAGTGCACCATATTTCTCCATTTGTCCTTCAAATCAACCTGATAAACTAAATTTGATTGACATTAAAATAAATAAAAAAGAAAAGACTAATACCTTTTAATTATACTTACTTCAGTTTTCTATTCAAATGTATAAGCATTAAATATTAGTTTTCAGTTTACTCTATCAAATAAGAAGAAAAAGTTAGGCAAAAATCATTAGGACCATAATATGGTGAGAGATCTGATTGTTAAGAGACGAGGAACTGACCAAATATGTAAAAAACCATTGTATAAAAAAATTAGACAATGAAAATTTATAGTGACATTTAGTTAAAACAAGTGCTACTCCATTCCTTAGAGTATCTTCTTCAAATTTAATGCATTTTTCTATCTTCTCCTTTTTGTGATGTTTTTTGGTTCATACTCCATCAATGAAGAAAGTTTCCTCCTCCTTGGATTAGGCAAACTAAATTTGCAAGCTATCTATTGAATCATCCTACTACAGAAAATAAGCAATAATTAATGTTAACTTGATTAAAGATAATTCCAAATAAATATGAGTACCACCAAAATTTTAAAAGGAACCTGAAGCGTGAAAATAAATTTTAAACAAGATTTAAACCTGTAAAATGAAGACACTCCTTAAGACAAAAACTACAAGCATAGTAGCAGCACAATTTTGTTCCATTAAACTATTGTCTTTTAAGTCTCAAAAGGAATAAACCATAAGAACACAAAATATACAAAACACATTCAAGGTTACCTCGTGAATACAATCAATACTATTTGGTTCCATCAAGCTAGGGTGATGAGCATCACATTGATGGACAATAGCTGTCTAATTAAGATTAGCGTCATTTGCATATGTACTCAAAAATATTATGCCATTTAATTTCTACGCTGATGCAGGAAGCATGCGATATTCATGTAATTTTCATTTTTTACCATCTTTAATTTTCATAAGTTACTTTTTCTATTTTTGAATTGTAATCAAATTTACACCATTTGATAATTATACATTTAAAATCAATTTCGATAAAACTATCCAAACAACATTAATAGATAACGATTACTTCTAATTTATTTTATACAAACATAAATAAATTCTATTAAATTTAATTATCCTAAAATCAATTTTCCTAAATTCAAATTTCGCATAATTATTTTGACCAGGGCAAATCCAAACACACTTGGTGACACTCAAAATTTATTATCAAAAGTCAAATATCTATAGATATAAAAGTCTGCAAAATTTTTAGTGACACTCTCATTTAATGGCAACTATAAAGGGAAGCTAAATATTTTTAGAAAGGCCAAATAATTATATTATTTAAAACACAAGTACAAGAAATGTTAGACAATATAACCAAACTAGCTACCGTGAAACATTTTCCTACAGTTACATTGAATGTCATTGTACACTATGCTAATATTACAAATAATAGAAACTTTACCTATGGACTCTTTTGTTTTATCTGTAACTAAAACTTCAAATAATATAATTTTATTATATAAAATATAATAAATTTATAATTTCAATTAATATAATTTTATCATATAAAAATATAATAAATTTATAAATTTAATTTTAAAATAATTGAGAAACATTACCATTAAAATAAAAACGACTCATTTAAGATATTTTACAATGCATTTCGAACCATAACAAAGCTAAATAACTTAAATTAAACTATTATATCATTGTCTATTAAATAAATTCAAATAGTTCAACATAGAAAACTTGATGTCATATTATATTAATATAAACTAATTACAAAAGAAATCATATCCTTAAAATATTACTAGATATTTGAATTTGCATGTTTTCTAACCAAACACTCTTACCAAAAATCAGTTAGATACATCTGAGACAAAAATTATAAGTAATTCCTATTGAAGCAACACTAACATTATTTTTTCCATGTTTTGAAGTACAACCTTAGGATCATATACCAAATACATCATAAACATAACTCCTCTAATTTAAAATATATATGAACTACTCAATTTTAGTTCTAAGTTGTATAGCTAATGTAGGTCTTTTGTTGGACATGAAGTACTCGTAAAAGGAAAACTATACACGTACAAATGATTTATTGGCCTCCATAGTGCACCATATTTCTCCATTTGTCCTTCAAATCAACCTGATAAACTAAATTTGATTGACATTAAAATAAATAAAAAAGAAAAGACTAATACCTTTTAATTATACTTACTTCAGTTTTCTATTCAAATGTATAAGCATTAAATATTAGTTTTCAGTTTACTCTATCAAATAAGAAGAAAAAGTTAGGCAAAAATCATTAGGACCATAATATGGTGAGAGATCTGATTGTTAAGAGACGAGGAACTGACCAAATATGTAAAAAACCATTGTATAAAAAAATTAGACAATGAAAATTTATAGTGACATTTAGTTAAAACAAGTGCTACTCCATTCCTTAGAGTATCTTCTTCAAATTTAATGCATTTTTCTATCTTCTCCTTTTTGTGATGTTTTTTGGTTCATACTCCATCAATGAAGAAAGTTTCCTCCTCCTTGGATTAGGCAAACTAAATTTGCAAGCTATCTATTGAATCATCCTACTACAGAAAATAAGCAATAATTAATGTTAACTTGATTAAAGATAATTCCAAATAAATATGAGTACCACCAAAATTTTAAAAGGAACCTGAAGCGTGAAAATAAATTTTAAACAAGATTTAAACCTGTAAAATGAAGACACTCCTTAAGACAAAAACTACAAGCATAGTAGCAGCACAATTTTGTTCCATTAAACTATTGTCTTTTAAGTCTCAAAAGGAATAAACCATAAGAACACAAAATATACAAAACACATTCAAGGTTACCTCGTGAATACAATCAATACTATTTGGTTCCATCAAGCTAGGGTGATGAGCATCACATTGATGGACAATAGCTGTCTAATTAAGATTAGCGTCATTTGCATATGTACTCAAAAATATTATGCCGTTTAATTTCTACGCTGATGCAGGAAGCATGCGATATTCATGTAATTTTCATTTTTTACCATCTTTAATTTTCATAAGTTACTTTTTCTATTTTTGAATTGTAATCAAATTTACACCATTTGATAATTATACATTTAAAATCAATTTCGATAAAACTATCCAAACAACATTAATAGATAACGATTACTTCTAATTTATTTTATACAAACATAAATAAATTCTATTAAATTTAATTATCCTAAAATCAATTTTCCTAAATTCAAATTTCGCATAATTATTTTGACCAGGGCAAATCCAAACACACTTGGTGACACTCAAAATTTATTATCAAAAGTCAAATATCTATAGATATAAAAGTCTGCAAAATTTTTAGTGACACTCTCATTTAATGGCAACTATAAAGGGAAGCTAAATATTTTTAGAAAGGCCAAATAATTATATTATTTAAAACACAAGTACAAGAAATGTTAGACAATATAACCAAACTAGCTACCTTGAAACATTTTCCTACAGTTACATTGAATGTCATTGTATACTATGCTAATATTACAAATAATAGAAACTTTACCTATGGACTCTTTTGTTTTATCTGTAACTAAAACTTCAAATAATATAATTTTATTATATAAAATATAATAAATTTATAATTTCAATTAATATAATTTTATCATATAAAAATATAATAAATTTATAAATTTAATTTTAAAATAATTGAGAAAAATTATCATTAAAATAAAAACGACTCATTTAAGATATTTTACAATGCATTTTGAACCATAACAAAGCTAAATAACTTAAACTAAACTATTACATCATTGTCTATTAAATAAATTCAAATAGTTCAACATAGAAAACTTGATGTCATATTATATTAATATAAACTAATTAAAAAAGAAATCATATCCTTAAAATCTTATTAGATATTTGAATTTGCATGTTTTCTAACCAAACACTCTTACCAAAAATCAGTTAGATACATCTGAGACAAAAATTATAAGTAATTCCTATTGAAGCAACACTAACATTATTTTTTCCATGTTTTGAAGTACAACCTTAGGATCATATACCAAATACATCATAAACATAACTCCTCTAATTTAAAATATATATGAACTACTCAATTTTAGTTCTAAGTTGTATAGCTAATGTAGGTCTTTTGTTGGACATGAAGTACTCGTAAAAGGAAAACTATACACGTACAAATGATTTATTGGCCTCCATAGTGCACCATATTTCTCCATTTGTCCTTCAAATCAACCTGATAAACTAAATTTGATTGACATTAAAATAAATAAAAAAGAAAAGACTAATACCTTTTAATTATACTTACTTCAGTTTTCTATTCAAATGTATAAACATTAAATATTAGTTTTCAGTTTACTCTATCAAATAAGAAGAAAAAGTTAGGCAAAAATCATTAGGACCATAATATGGTGAGAGATCTGATTGTTAAGAGACGAGGAACTGACCAAATATGTAAAAAACCATTGTATAAAAAAATTAGACAATGAAAATTTATAGTGACATTTAGTTAAAACAAGTGCTACTCCATTCCTTAGAGTATCTTCTTCAAATTTAATGCATTTTTCTATCTTCTCCTTTTTGTGATGTTTTTTGGTTCATACTCCATCAATGAAGAAAGTTTCCTCCTCCTTGGATTAGGCAAACTAAATTTGCAAGCTATCTATTGAATCATCCTACTACAGAAAATAAGCAATAATTAATGTTAACTTGATTAAAGATAATTCCAAATAAATATGAGTACCACCAAAATTTTAAAAGGAACCTGAAGCGTGAAAATAAATTTTAAACAATATTTAAACCTGTAAAATGAAGACACTCCTGAAGACAAAAAGTACAAGCATAGTAGCAGCACAATTTTGTTCCATTAAACTATTGTCTTTTAAGTTTCAAAAGGAATAAACCATAAGAACACAAAATATACAAAACACATTCAAGGTTACCCCGTGAATACAATCAATACTATTTGGTTCCATCAAGCTAGGGTGATGAGCATCATTTTGATGGACAATAGTTGTCTAATTTAGATTAGCGTCATTTGCATATGTACTCAGAAATATTATGCCATTTAATTTCTACGCTGATGCAGGAAGCATGCGATATTCATGTAATTTTCATTTTTTACCATCTTTAATTTTCATCAGTTACTTTTTCTATTTTTGATTTGTAATCAAATTTACACCATTTGATAATTATACATTTAAAATCAATTTCGATAAAACTATCCAAACAACATTAATAGATAACGATTACTTCTAATTTATTTTTTACAAACATAAATCAATTGTGTTAAATTTAATTATCTTAAAATCAATTTTCATAAATTCAAATTTCGCATAATTATTTTGACCAGGGCAAATCCAAACACACTTGGTGACACTCAAAATTTATTATCAAAAGTCAAATATCTATAGATATAAAAGTCTGCAAAAATTTTAGTGACACTCTCATTTAATGGCAACTATAAAGGGAAGCTAAATATTTTTAGAAATGCCAAATAATTATATTATTTAAAACACAAGTATAAGAAATGTTAGACAATATAACCAAACTAGCTACCGTGAAACATTTTCCTACAGTTACATTGAATGTCATTGTATACTATGCTAATATTACAAATAATAGAAACTTTACCTATGGACACTTTTGTTTTATCTGTAACTAAAACTTCAAATAATATAATTTTATTATATAAAATATAATAAATTTATAATTTCAATTAATATAATTTTATCATATAAAAATATAATAAATTTATAAATTTAATTTTAAAATAATTGAGAAACATTACCATTAAAATAAAAACGACTCATTTAAGATATTTTACAATGCATTTTGAACCATAACAAAGCTAAATAACTTAAATTAAACTATTATATCATTGTCTATTAAATAAATTCAAATAGTTCAACATAGAAAACTTGATGTCATATTATATTAATATAAACTAATTAGAAAAGAAATCATATCCTTAAAATATTACTAGATATTTGAATTTGCATGTTTTCTAACCAAACACTCTTACCAAAAATCAGTTAGATACATCTGAGACAAAAATTATAAGTAATTCCTATTGAAGCAACACTAACATTATTTTTTCCATGTTTTGAAGTACAACCTTAGGATCATATACCAAATACATCATAAACATAACTCCTCTAATTTAAAATATATATGAACTACTCAATTTTAGTTCTAAGTTGTATAGCTAATGTAGGTCTTTTGTTGGACATGAAGTACTCGTAAAAGGAAAACTATACACGTACAAATGATTTATTGGCCTCCATAGTGCACCATATTTCTCCATTTGTCCTTCAAATCAACCTGATAAACTAAATTTGATTGACATTAAAATAAATAAAAAAGAAAAGACTAATACCTTTTAATTATACTTACTTCAGTTTTCTATTCAAATGTATAAGCATTAAATATTAGTTTTCAGTTTACTCTATCAAATAAGAAGAAAAAGTTAGGCAAAAATCATTAGGACCATAATATGGTGAGAGATCTGATTGTTAAGAGACGAGGAACTGACCAAATATGTAAAAAACCTTTGTATAAAAAAATTAGACAATGAAAATTTATAGTGACATTTAGTTAAAACAAGTGCTACTCCATTCCTTAGAGTATCTTCTTCAAATTTAACGCATTTTTCTATCTTCTCCTTTTTGTGATGTTTTTTGGTTCATACTCCATCAATGAAGAAAGTTTCCTCCTCCTTGGATTAGGCAAACTAAATTTGCAAGCTATCTATTGAATCATCCTACTACAGAAAATAAGCAATAATTAATGTTAACTTGATTAAAGATAATTCCAAATAAATATGAGTACCACCAAAATTTTAAAAGGAACCTGAAGCGTGAAAATAAATTTTAAACAAGATTTAAGCCTGTAAAATGAAGACACTCCTGAAGACAAAAAGTACAAGCATAGTAGCAGCACAATTTTGTTCCATTAAACTATTGTCTTTTAAGTTTCAAAAGGAATAAACCATAAGAACACAAAATATACAAAACACATTCAAGGTTACCTCGTGAATACAATCAATACTATTTGGTTCCATCAAGCTAGGGTGATGAGCATCACTTTGATGGACAATAGCTGTCTAATTAAGATTAGCGTCATTTGCATATGTACTCAGAAATATTATGCCATTTAATTTCTACGCTGATGCAGGAAGCATGCGATATTCATGTAATTTTCATTTTTTACCATCTTTAATTTTCATCAGTTACTTTTTCTATTTTTGATTTGATTGGCAAATCCAAACACACTTGGTGACACTCAAAATTTATTATCAAAAGTCAAATATCTATAGATATAAAAGTCTGCAAAATTTTTAGTGACACTCTCATTTAATGGCAACTATAAAGGGAAGCTAAATATTTTTAGAAAGGCCAAATAATTATATTATTTAAAACACAAGTACAAGAAATGTTAGACAATATAACCAAACTAGCTACCGTGAAACATTTTCCTACAGTTACATTGAATGTCATTGTATACTATGCTAATATTACAAATAATAGAAACTTTACCTATGGACTCTTTTGTTTTATCTGTAACTAAAACTTCAAATAATATAATTTTATTATATAAAATATAATAAATTTATAATTTCAATTAATATAATTTTATCATATAAAAATATAATAAATTTATAAATTTAATTTTAAAATAATTGAGAAACATTACCATTAAAATAAAAACGACAAATTTAAGATATTTTACAATGCATTTTGAACCATAACAAAGCTAAATAACTTAAATTAAACTATTATATCATTGTCTATTAAATAAATTCAAATAGTTCAACATAGAAAACTTGATGTCATATTATATTAATATAAACTAATTACAAAAGAAATCATATCCTTAAAATCTTACTAGATATTTGAATTTGCATGTTTTCTAACCAAACACTCTTACCAAAAATCAGTTAGATACATCTGAGACAAAAATTATAAGTAATTCCTATTGAAGCAACACTAACATTATTTTTTCCATGTTTTGAAGTACAACCTTAGGATCATATACCAAATACATCATAAACATAACTCCTCTAATTTAAAATATATATGAACTACTCAATTTTAGTTCTAAGTTGTATAGCTAATGTAGGTCTTTTGTTGGACATGAAGTACTCGTAAAAGGAAAACTATACACGTACAAATGATTTATTGGCCTCCATAGTACACCATATTTCTCCATTTGTCCTTCAAATCAACCTGATAAACTAAATTTGATTGACATTAAAATAAATAAAAAAGAAAAGACTAATACCTTTTAATTATACTTACTTCAGTTTTCTATTCAAATGTATAAGCATTAAATATTAGTTTTCAGTTTACTCTATCAAATAAGAAGAAAAAGTTAGGCAAAAATCATTAGGACCATAATATGGTGAGAGATCTGATTGTTAAGAGACGAGGAACTGACCAAATATGTAAAAAACCTTTGTATAAAAAAATTAGACAATGAAAATTTATAGTGACATTTAGTTAAAACAAGTGCTACTCCATTCCTTAGAGTATCTTCTTCAAATTTAACGCATTTTTCTATCTTCTCCTTTTTGTGATGTTTTTTGGTTCATACTCCATCAATGAAGAAAGTTTCCTCCTCCTTGGATTAGGCAAACTAAATTTGCAAGCTATCTATTGAATCATCCTACTACAGAAAATAAGCAATAATTAATGTTAACTTGATTAAAGATAATTCCAAATAAATATGAGTACCACCAAAATTTTAAAAGGAACCTGAAGCGTGAAAATAAATTTTAAACAAGATTTAAGCCTGTAAAATGAAGACACTCCTGAAGACAAAAAGTACAAGCATAGTAGCAGCACAATTTTGTTCCATTAAACTATTGTCTTTTAAGTTTCAAAAGGAATAAACCATAAGAACACAAAATATACAAAACACATTCAAGGTTACCTCGTGAATACAATCAATACTATTTGGTTCCATCAAGCTAGGGTGATGAGCATCACTTTGATGGACAATAGCTGTCTAATTAAGATTAGCGTCATTTGCATATGTACTCAGAAATATTATGCCATTTAATTTCTACGCTGATGCAGGAAGCATGCGATATTCATGTAATTTTCATTTTTTACCATCTTTAATTTTCATCAGTTACTTTTTCTATTTTTGATTTGATTGGCAAATCCAAACACACTTGGTGACACTCAAAATTTATTATCAAAAGTCAAATATCTATAGATATAAAAGTCTGCAAAATTTTTAGTGACACTCTCATTTAATGGCAACTATAAAGGGAAGCTAAATATTTTTAGAAAGGCCAAATAATTATATTATTTAAAACACAAGTACAAGAAATGTTAGACAATATAACCAAACTAGCTACCGTGAAACATTTTCCTACAGTTACATTGAATGTCATTGTATACTATGCTAATATTACAAATAATAGAAACTTTACCTATGGACTCTTTTGTTTTATCTGTAACTAAAACTTCAAATAATATAATTTTATTATATAAAATATAATAAATTTATAATTTCAATTAATATAATTTTATCATATAAAAATATAATAAATTTATAAATTTAATTTTAAAATAATTGAGAAACATTACCATTAAAATAAAAACGACAAATTTAAGATATTTTACAATGCAATTTGAACCATAACAAAGCTAAATAACTTAAATTAAACTATTATATCATTGTCTATTAAATAAATTCAAATAGTTCAACATAGAAAACTTGATGTCATATTATATTAATATAAACTAATTACAAAAGAAATCATATCCTTAAAATCTTACTAGATATTTGAATTTGCATGTTTTCTAACCAAACACTCTTACCAAAAATCAGTTAGATACATCTGAGACAAAAATTATAAGTAATTCCTATTGAAGCAACACTAACATTATTTTTTCCATGTTTTGAAGTACAACCTTAGGATCATATACCAAATACATCATAAACATAACTCCTCTAATTTAAAATATATATGAACTACTCAATTTTAGTTCTAAGTTGTATAGCTAATGTAGGTCTTTTGTTGGACATGAAGTACTCGTAAAAGGAAAACTATACACGTACAAATGATTTATTGGCCTCCATAGTGCACCATATTTCTCCATTTGTCCTTCAAATCAACCTGATAAACTAAATATGATTGACATTAAAATAAATAAAAAAGAAAAGACTAATACCTTTTAATTATACTTACTTCAGTTTTCTATTCAAATGTATAAGCATTAAATATTAGTTTTCAGTTTACTCTATCAAATAAGAAGAAAAAGTTAGGCAAGAATCATTAGGACCATAATATGATGAGAGATCTGATTGTTAAGAGACGAGGAACTGACCAAATATGTAAAAAACCTTTGTATAAAAAAATTAGACAATGGAAATTTATAGTGACATTTAGTTAAAACAAGTGCTACTCCATTCCTTAGAGTATCTTCTTCAAATTTAACGCATTTTTCTATCTTCTCCTTTTTGTGATGTTTTTTGGTTCATACTCCATCAATGAAGAAAGTTTCCTCCTCATTGGATTAGGCAAACTAAATTTGCAAGCTATCTATTGAATCATCCTACTACAGAAAATAAGCAATAATTAATGTTAACTTGATTAAAGATAATTCCAAATAAATATGAGTACCACCAAAATTTTAAAAGGAACCTGAAGCGTGAAAATAAATTTTAAACAAGATTTAAGCCTGTAAAATGAAGACACTCCTGAAGACAAAAAGTACAAGCATAGTAGCAGCACAATTTTGTTCCATTAAACTATTGTCTTTTAAGTTTCAAAAGGAATAAACCATAAGAACACAAAATATAACAAACACATTCAAGATTACCTCGTGAATGCAATCAATACTATTTGGTTCCATCAAGCTAGGGTGATGAGCATCACTTTGATGGACAATAGCTGTCTAATTAAGATTAGCGTCATTTGCATATGTACTCAGAAATATTATGCCATTTAATTTCTACGCTGATGCAGGAAGCATGCGATATTCATGTAATTTTCATTTTTTACCATCTTTAATTTTCATCAGTTACTTTTTCTATTTTTGATTTGTAATCAAATTTACACCATTTGATAATTATACATTTAAAATCAATTTCGATAAAACTATCCAAACAACATTAATAGATAACGATTACTTCTAATTTATTTTATACAAACATAAATCAATTCTATTAAATTTAATTATCCTAAAATCAATTTTCCTAAATTCAAATTTCGCATAATTATTTTGACCAGGGCAAATCCAAACACACTTGGTGACACTCAAAATTTATTATCAAAAGTCAAATATCTATAGATATAAAAGTCTGCAAAATTTTTAGTGACACTCTCATTTAATGGCAACTATAAAGGGAAGCTAAATATTTTTAGAAAGGCCAAATAATTATATTATTTAAAACACAAGTACAAGAAATGTTAGACAATATAACCAAACTAGCTACCGTGAAACATTTTCCTACAGTTACATTGAATGTCATTGTATACTATTCTAATATTACAAATAATAGAAAGTTTACCTATGGACTCTTTTGTTTTATCTGTAACGAAAACTTCAATTAATATAATTTTATTATATAAAATATAATAAATTTATAATTTTAATTAATATAATTTTATCATATAAAAATATAATAAATTTATAAATTTAATTTTAAAATAATTGAGAAATATTACCATTAAAATAAAAACGACTCATTTAAGATATTTTACAATACATTTTGAACCATAACAAAGCTAAATAACTTAAATTAAACTATTATATCATTGTCTATTAAATAAATTCAAATAGTTCAACATAGAAAACTTGATGTCATATTATATTAATATAAACTAATTACAAAAGAAATCATATCCTTAAAATCTTACTAGATATTTGAATTTGCATGTTTTCTAACCAAACACTCTTACCAAAAATCAGTTAGATACATCTGAGACAAAAATTATAAGTAATTCTTATTGAAGCAACACTAACATTATTTTTTCCATGTTTTGAAGTACAACCTTAGGATCATATACCAAATACATCATAAACATAACTCCTCTAATTTAAAATATATATGAACTACTCAATTTTAGTTCTAAGTTGTATAGCTAATGTAGGTCTTTTGTTGGACATGAAGTACTCGTAAAAGGAAAACTATACACGTACAAATGATTTATTGGCCTCCATAGTGCACCATATTTCTCCATTTGTCCTTCAAATCAACCTGATAAACTAAATTTGATTGACATTAAAATAAATAAAAAAGAAAAGACTAATACCTTTTAATTATACTTACTTCAGTTTTCTATTCAAATGTATAAGCATTAAATATTAGTTTTCAGTTTACTCTATCAAATAAGAAGAAAAAGTTAGGCAAAAATCATTAGGACCATAATATGGTGAGAGATCTGATTGTTAAGAGACGAGGAACTGACCAAATATGTAAAAAACCTTTGTATAAAAAAATTAGACAATGAAAATTTATAGTGACATTTAGTTAAAACAAGTGCTACTCCATTCCTTAGAGTATCTTCTTCAAATTTAATGCATTTTTCTATCTTCTCCTTTTTGTGATGTTTTTTGGTTCATACTCCATCAATGAAGAAAGTTTCCTCCTCCTTGGATTAGGCAAACTAAATTTGCAAGCTATTTATTGAATCATCCTACTACAGAAAATAAGCAATAATTAATGTTAACTTGATTAAAGATAATTCCAAATAAATATGAGTACCACCAAAATTTTAAAAGGAACCTGAAGCGTGAAAATAAATTTTAAACAAGATTTAAACCTGTAAAATGAAGACACTCCTGAAGACAAAAAGTACAAGCATAGTAGCAGCACAATTTTGTTCCATTAAACTATTGTCTTTTAAGTTTCAAAAGGAATAAACCATAAGAACACAAAATATACAAAACACATTCAAGGTTACCTCGTGAATACAATCAATACTATTTGGTTCCATCAAGCTAGGGTGATGAGCATCACTTTGATGGACAATAGCTGTCTAATTAAGATTAGCGTCATTTGCATATGTACTCAGAAATATTATGCCATTTAATTTCTACGCTGATGCAGGAAGCATGCGATATTCATGTAATTTTCATTTTTTACCATCTTTAATTTTCATCAGTTACTTTTTCTATTTTTGATTTGATTGGCAAATCCAAACACACTTGGTGACACTCAAAATTTATTATCAAAAGTCAAATATCTATAGATATAAAAGTCTGCAAAATTTTTAGTGACACTCTCATTTAATGGCAACTATAAAGGGAAGCTAAATATTTTTAGAAAGGCCAAATAATTATATTATTTAAAACACAAGTACAAGAAATGTTAGACAATATAACCAAACTAGCTACCGTGAAACATTTTCCTACAGTTACATTGAATGTCATTGTATACTATGCTAATATTACAAATAATAGAAACTTTACCTATGGACTCTTTTGTTTTATCTGTAACTAAAACTTCAAATAATATAATTTTATTATATAAAATATAATAAATTTATAATTTCAATTAATATAATTTTATCATATAAAAATATAATAAATTTATAAATTTAATTTTAAAATAATTGAGAAACATTACCATTAAAATAAAAACGACTCATTTAAGATATTTTACAATGCATTTTGAACCATAACAAAGCTAAATAACTTAAATTAAACTATTATATCATTGTCTATTAAATAAATTCAAATAGTTCAACATAGAAAACTTGATGTCATATTATATTAATATAAACTAATTACAAAAGAAATCATATCCTTAAAATCTTACTAGATATTTGAATTTGCATGTTTTCTAACCAAACACTCTTACCAAAAATCAGTTAGATACATCTGAGACAAAAATTATAAGTAATTCTTATTAAAGCAACACTAACATTATTTTTTCCATGTTTTGAAGTACAACCTTAGGATCATATACCAAATACATCATAAACATAACTCCTCTAATTTAAAATATATATGAACTACTCAATTTTAGTTCTAAGTTGTATAGCTAATGTAGGTCTTTTGTTGGACATGAAGTACTCGTAAAAGGAAAACTATACACGTACAAATGATTTATTGGCCTCCATAGTGCACCATATTTCTCCATTTGTCCTTCAAATCAACCTGATAAACTAAATTTGATTGACATTAAAATAAATAAAAAAGAAAAGACTAATACCTTTTAATTATACTTACTTCAGTTTTCTATTCAAATGTATAAGCATTAAATATTAGTTTTCAGTTTACTCTATCAAATAAGAAGAAAAAGTTAGGCAAAAATCATTAGGACCATAATATGGTGAGAGATCTGATTGTTAAGAGACGAGGAACTGACCAAATATGTAAAAAACCTTTGTATAAAAAAATTAGACAATGAAAATTTATAGTGACATTTAGTTAAAACAAGTGCTACTCCATTCCTTAGAGTATCTTCTTCAAATTTAATGCATTTTTCTATCTTCTCCTTTTTGTGATGTTTTTTGGTTCATACTCCATCAATGAAGAAAGTTTCCTCCTCCTTGGATTAGGCAAACTAAATTTGCAAGCTATCTATTGAATCATCCTACTACAGAAAATAAGCAATAATTAATGTTAACTTGATTAAAGATAATTCCAAATAAATATGAGTACCACCAAAATTTTAAAAGGAACCTGAAGCGTGAAAATAAATTTTAAACAAGATTTAAACCTGTAAAATGAAGACACTCCTGAAGACAAAAAGTACAAGCATAGTAGCAGCACAATTTTGTTCCATTAAACTATTGTCTTTTAAGTTTCAAAAGGAATAAACCATAAGAACACAAAATATACAAAACACATTCAAGGTTACCTCGTGAATACAATCAATACTATTTGGTTCCATCAAGCTAGGGTGATGAGCATCACTTTGATGGACAATAGCTGTCTAATTAAGATTAGCGTCATTTGCATATGTACTCAGAAATATTATGCCATTTAATTTCTACGCTGATGCAGGAAGCATGCGATATTCATGTAATTTTCATTTTTTACCATCTTTAATTTTCATCAGTTACTTTTTCTATTTTTGATTTGTAATCAAATTTACACCATTTGATAATTATACATTTAAAATCAATTTCGATAAAACTATCCAAACAACATTAATAGATAACGATTACTTCTAATTTATTTTATACAAACATAAATCAATTCTATTAAATTTAATTATCCTAAAATCAATTTTCATAAATTCAAATTTCGCATAATTATCTTGACCAGGGCAAATCCAAACACACTTGGTGACACTCAAAATTTATTATCAAAAGTCAAATATCTATAGATATAAAAGTCTGCAAAATTTTTAGTGACACTCTCATTTAATGTCAACTATAAAGGGAAGCTAAATATTTTTAGAAAGGCCAAATAATTATATTATTTAAAACACAAGTACAAGAAATGTTAGACAATATAACCAAACTAGCTACCATGAAACATTTTCCTACAGTTACATTGAATGTCATTGTATACTATGCTAATATTACAAATAATAGAAACTTTACCTATGGACTCTTTTGTTTTATCTGTAACGAAAACTTCAAATAATATAATTTTATTATATAAAATATAATAAATTTATAATTTTAATTAATATGATTTTATCATATAAAAATATAATAAATTTATAAATTTAATTTTAAAATAATTGAGAAATATTACCATTAAAATAAAAACGACTCATTTAAGATATTTTACAATACATTTTGAACCATAACAAAGCTAAATAACTTAAATTAAACTATTATATCATTGTCTATTAAATAAATTCAAATAGTTCAACATAGAAAACTTGATGTCATATTATATTAATATAAACTAATTACAAACGAAATCATATCCTTAAAATCTTACTAGATATTTGAATTTGCATGTTTTCTAACCAAACACTCTTACCAAAAATCAGTTAGATACATCTGAGACAAAAATTATAAGTAATTCTTATTGAAGCAACACTAACATTATTTTTTCCATGTTTTGAAGTACAACCTTAGGATCATATACCAAATACATCTTAAACATAACTCCTCTAATTTAAAATATATATGAACTACTCAATTTTAGTTCTAAGTTGTATAGCTAATGTAGGTCTTTTGTTGGACATGAAGTACTCGTAAAAGGAAAACTATACACGTACAAATGATTTATTGGCCTCCATAGTGCACCATATTTCTCCATTTGTCCTTCAAATCAACCTGATAAACTATATTTGATTGACATTAAAATAAATAAAAAAGAAAAGACTAATACCTTTTAATTATACTTACTTCAGTTTTCTATTCAAATGTATAAGCATTAAATATTAGTTTTCAGTTTACTCTATCAAATAAGAAGAAAAAGTTAGGCAAAAATCATTAGGACCATAATATGGTGAGAGATCTGATTGTTAAGAGACGAGGAACTGACCAAATATGTAAAAAACCTTTGTATAAAAAAATTAGACAATGAAAATTTATAGTGACATTTAGTTAAAACAAGTGCTACTCCATTCCTTAGAGTATCTTCTTCAAATTTAATGCATTTTTCTATCTTCTCCTTTTTGTGATGTTTTTTGGTTCATACTCCATCAATGAAGAAAGTTTCCTCCTCCTTGGATTAGGAAAACTAAATTTGCAAGCTATCTATTGAATCATCCTACTACAGAAAATAAGCAATAATTAATGTTAACTTGATTAAAGATAATTCCAAATAAATATGAGTACCACCAAAATTTTAAAAGGAACCTGAAGCGTGAAAATAAATTTTAAACAAGATTTAAACCTGTAAAATGAAGACACTCCTGAAGACAAAAAGTACAAGCATAGTAGCAGCACAATTTTGTTCCATTAAACTATTGTCTTTTAAGTTTCAAAAGGAATAAACCATAAGAACACAAAATATACAAAACACATTCAAGGTTACCTCGTGAATACAATCAATACTATTTGGTTCCATCAAGCTAGGGTGATGAGCATCACTTTGATGGACAATAGTTGTCTAATTAAGATTAGCGTCATTTGCATATGTACTCAGAAATATTATGCCATTTAATTTCTACGCTGATGCAGGAAGCATGCGATATTCATGTAATTTTCATTTTTTACCATCTTTAATTTTCATCAGTTACTTTTTCTATTTTTGATTTGTAATCAAATTTACACCATTTGATAATTATACATTTAAAATCAATTTCGATAAAACTATCCAAACAACATTAATAGATAACGATTACTTCTAATTTATTTTATACAAACATAAATCAATTCTATTAAATTTAATTATCCTAAAATCAATTTTCATAAATTCAAATTTCGCATAATTATCTTGACCAGGGCAAATCCAAACACACTTGGTGACACTCAAAATTTATTATCAAAAGTCAAATATCTATAGATATAAAAGTCTGCAAAATTTTTAGTGACACTCTCATTTAATGTCAACTATAAAGGGAAGATAAATATTTTTGGTAAAGAAAAATAATTATATTATTTAAAACACAAGTACAAGAAATGTTAGACAATATAACCAAACTAGCTACCGTGAAACATTTTCCTACAGTTACATTGAATGTCACTGTATACTATGTTAATATTACAAATAATAGAAACTTTACCTATGGATTCTTTAGTTTTATCTGTAACTAAAACTTCAAATAATATAATTTTATTATATAAAATATAATAAATTTATAATTTCAATTAATATAATTTTATCATATAAAAATATAATAAATTTATAAATTTAATTTTAAAATAATTGAGAAACATTACCATTAAAATAAAAACGACTCATTTAAGATATTTTACAATACATTTTGAACCATAACAAAGCTAAATAACTTAAATTAAACTATTATATCATTGTCTATTAAATAAATTCAAATAGTTCAACATAGAAAACTTGATGTCATATTATATTAATATAAACTAATTACAAACGAAATCATATCCTTAAAATCTTACTAGATATTTGAATTTGCATGTTTTCTAACCAAACACTCTTACCAAAAATCAGTTAGATACATCTGAGACAAAAATTATAAGTAATTCCTATTGAAGCAACACTAACATTATTTTTTCCATGTTTTGAAGTACAACCTTAGGATCATATACCAAATACATTATAAACATAACTCCTCTAATTTAAAATATATATGAACTACTCAATTTTAGTTCTAAGTTGTATAGCTAATGTAGGTCTTTTGTTGGACATGAAGTACTCGTAAAAGGAAAACTATACACGTACAAATGATTTATTGGCCTCCATAGTGCACCATATTTCTCCATTTGTCCTTCAAATCAACCTGATAAACTAAATTTGATTGACATTAAAATAAATAAAAAAGAAAAGACTAATACCTTTTAATTATACTTACTTCAGTTTTCTATTCAAATGTATAAGCATTAAATATTAGTTTTCAGTTTACTCTATCAAATAAGAAGAAAAAGTTAGGCAAGAATCATTAGGACCATAATATGGTGAGAGATCTGATTGTTAAGAGACGAGGAACTGACCAAATATGTAAAAAACCTTTGTATAAAAAAATTAGACAATGAAAATTTATAGTGACATTTAGTTAAAACAAGTGCTACTCCATTCCTTAGAGTATCTTCTTCAAATTTAATGCATTTTTCTATCTTCTCCTTTTTGTGATGTTTTTTGGTTCATACTCCATCAATGAAGAAAGTTTCCTCCTCCTTGGATTAGGCAAACTAAATTTGCAAGCTATCTATTGAATCATCCTACTACAGAAAATAAGCAATAATTAATGTTAACTTGATTAAAGATTATTCCAAATAAATATGAGTACCACCAAAATTTTAAAAGGAACCTGAAGCGTGAAAATAAATTTTAAACAAGATTTAAACCTGTAAAATGAAGACACTCCTGAAGACAAAAAGTACAAGCATAGTAGCAGCACAATTTTGTTCCATTAAACTATTGTCTTTTAAGTTTCAAAAGGAATAAACCATAAGAACACAAAATATACAAAACACATTCAAGGTTACCTCGTGAATACAATCAATACTATTTGGTTCCATCAAGCTAGGGTGATGAGCATCACTTTGATGGACAATAGCTGTCTAATTAAGATTAGCGTCATTTGCATATGTACTCAGAAATATTATGCCATTTAATTTCTACGCTGATGCAGGAAGCATGCGATATTCATGTAATTTTCATTTTTTACCATCTTTAATTTTCATCAGTTACTTTTTCTATTTTTGATTTGTAATCAAATTTACACCATTTGATAATTATACATTTAAAATCAATTTCGATAAAACTATCCAAACAACATTAATAGATAACGATTACTTCTAATTTATTTTATACAAACATAAATCAATTCTATTAAATTTAATTATCCTAAAATCAATTTTCATAAATTCAAATTTCGCATAATTATCTTGACCAGGGCAAATCCAAACACACTTGGTGACACTCAAAATTTATTATCAAAAGTCAAATATCTATAGATATAAAAGTCTGCAAAATTTTTAGTGACACTCTCATTTAATGTCAACTATAAAGGGAAGATAAATATTTTTGGTAAAGAAAAATAATTATATTATTTAAAACACAAGTACAAGAAATGTTAGACAATATAACCAAACTAGCTACCGTGAAACATTTTCCTACAGTTACATTGAATGTCACTGTATACTATGTTAATATTACAAATAATAGAAACTTTACCTATGGATTCTTTAGTTTTATCTGTAACTAAAACTTCAAATAATATAATTTTATTATATAAAATATAATAAATTTATAATTTCAATTAATATAATTTTATCATATAAAAATATAATAAATTTATAAATTTAATTTTAAAATAATTGAGAAACATTACCATTAAAATAAAAACGACTCATTTAAGATATTTTACAATACATTTTGAACCATAACAAAGCTAAATAACTTAAATTAAACTATTATATCATTGTCTATTAAATAAATTCAAATAGTTCAACATAGAAAACTTGATGTCATATTATATTAATATAAACTAATTACAAACGAAATCATATCCTTAAAATCTTACTAGATATTTGAATTTGCATGTTTTCTAACCAAAACTCTCTTACCAAAAATCAGTTAGATACATCTGAGACAAAAATTATAAGTAATTCTTATTGAAGCAACACTAACATTATTTTTTCCATGTTTTGAAGTACAACCTTAGGATCATATACCAAATACATCATAAACATAACTCCTCTAATTTAAAATATATATGAACTACTCAATTTTAGTTCTAAGTTGTATAGCTAATGTAGGTCTTTTGTTGGACATGAAGTACTCGTAAAAGGAAAACTATACACGTACAAATGATTTATTGGCCTCCATAGTGCACCATATTTCTCCATTTGTCCTTCAAATCAACCTGATAAACTAAATTTGATTGACATTAAAATAAATAAAAAAGAAAAGACTAATACCTTTTAATTATACTTACTTCAGTTTTCTATTCAAATGTATAAGCATTAAATATTAGTTTTCAGTTTACTCTATCAAATAAGAAGAAAAAGTTAGGCAAAAATCATTAGGACCATAATATGGTGAGAGATCTGATTGTTAAGAGACGAGGAACTGACCAAATATGTAAAAAACCTTTGTATAAAAAAATTAGACAATGAAAATTTATAGTGACATTTAGTTAAAACAAGTGCTACTCCATTCCTTAGAGTATCTTCTTCAAATTTAATGCATTTTTCTATCTTCTCCTTTTTGTGATGTTTTTTGGTTCATACTCCATCAATGAAGAAAGTTTCCTCCTCCTTGGATTAGGCAAACTAAATTTGCAAGCTATCTATTGAATCATCCTACTACAGAAAATAAGCAATAATTAATGTTAACTTGATTAAAGATAATTCCAAATAAATATGAGTACCACCAAAATTTTAAAAGGAACCTGAAGCGTGAAAATAAATTTTAAACAAGATTTAAACCTGTAAAATGAAGACACTCCTGAAGACAAAAAGTACAAGCATAGTAGCAGCACAATTTTGTTCCATTAAACTATTGTCTTTTAAGTTTCAAAAGGAATAAACCATAAGAACACAAAATATACAAAACACATTCAAGGTTACCTCGTGAATACAATCAATACTATTTGGTTCCATCAAGCTAGGGTGATGAGCATCACTTTGATGGACAATAGCTGTCTAATTAAGATTAGCGTCATTTGCATATGTACTCAGAAATATTATGCCATTTAATTTCTACGCTGATGCAGGAAGCATGCGATATTCATGTAATTTTCATTTTTTACCATCTTTAATTTTCATCAGTTACTTTTTCTATTTTTGATTTGTAATCAAATTTACACCATTTGATAATTATACATTTAAAATCAATTTCGATAAAACTATCCAAACAACATTAATAGATATCGATTACTTCTAATTTATTTTATACAAACATAAATCAATTCTATTAAATTTAATTATCCTAAAATCAATTTTCCTAAATTCAAATTTCGCATAATTATTTTGACCAGGGCAAATCCAAACACACTTGGTGACACTCAAAATTTATTATCAAAAGTCAAATATCTATAGATAAAAAAGTCTGCAAAATTTTTGGTGACACCCTCATTCAATGTCAACTGTAAAGGGAAGATAAATATTTTTGGTAAAGAAAAATAATTATATTATTTAAAACACAAGTACAAGAAATGTTAGACAATATAACCAAACTAGCTACCGTGAAACATTTTCCTACAGTTACATTGAATGTCATTGTATACTATGCTAATATTACAAATAATAGAAACTTTACCTATGGACTCTTTTGTTTTATCTGTAACGAAAACTTCAAATAATATAATTTTATTATATAAAATATAATAAATTTATAATTTCAATTAATATAATTTTATCATATAAAAATATAATAAATTTATAAATTTAATTTTAAAATAATTGAGAAATATTACCATTAAAATAAAAACGACTCATTTAAGATATTTTAAAATACATTTTGAACCATAACAAAGCTAAATAACTTAAATTAAACTATTATATCATTGTCTATTAAATAAATTCAAATAGTTCAACATAGAAAACTTGATGTCATATTATATTAATATAAACTAATTACAAACGAAATCATATCCTTAAAATCTTACTAGATATTTGAATTTGCATGTTTTCTAACCAAACACTCTTACCAAAAATCAGTTAGATACATCTGAGACAAAAATTATAAGTAATTCTTATTGAAGCAACACTAACATTATTTTTTCCATGTTTTGAAGTACAACCTTAGGATCATATACCAAATACATCTTAAACATAACTCCTCTAATTTAAAATATATATGAACTACTCAATTTTAGTTCTAAGTTGTATAGCTAATGTAGGTCTTTTGTTGGACATGAAGTACTCGTAAAAGGAAAACTATACACGTACAAATGATTTATTGGCCTCCATAGTGCACCATATTTCTCCATTTGTCCTTCAAATCAACCTGATAAACTAAATTTGATTGACATTAAAATAAAAAAAAAAGAAAAGACTAATACCTTTTAATTATACTTACTTCAGTTTTCTATTCAAATGTATAAGCATTAAATATTAGTTTTCAGTTTACTCTATCAAATAAGAAGAAAAAGTTAGGCAAAAATCATTAGGACCATAATATGGTGAGAGATCTGATTGTTAAGAGACGAGGAACTGACCAAATATGTAAAAAACCTTTGTATAAAAAAATTAGACAATGAAAATTTATAGTGACATTTAGTTAAAACAAGTGCTACTCCATTCCTTAGAGTATCTTCTTCAAATTTAATGCATTTTTCTATCTTCTCCTTTTTGTGATGTTTTTTGGTTCATACTCCATCAATGAAGAAAGTTTCCTCCTCCTTGGATTAGGAAAACTAAATTTGCAAGCTATCTATTGAATCATCCTACTACAGAAAATAAGCAATAATTAATGTTAACTTGATTAAAGATAATTCCAAATAAATATGAGTACCACCAAAATTTTAAAAGGAACCTGAAGCGTGAAAATAAATTTTAAACAAGATTTAAGCCTGTAAAATGAAGACACTCCTGAAGACAAAAAGTACAAGCATAGTAGCAGCACAATTTTGTTCCATTAAACTATTGTCTTTTAAGTTTCAAAAGGAATAAACCATAAGAACACAAAATATACAAAACACATTCAAGGTTACCTCGTGAATACAATCAATACTATTTGGTTCCATCAAGCTAGGGTGATGAGCATCACTTTGATGGACAATAGCTGTCTAATTAAGATTAGCGTCATTTGCATATGTACTCAGAAATATTATGCCATTTAATTTCTACGCTGATGCAGGAAGCATGCGATATTCATGTAATTTTCATTTTTTACCATCTTTAATTTTCATCAGTTACTTTTTCTATTTTTGATTTGTAATCAAATTTACACCATTTGATAATTATACATTTAAAATCAATTTCGATAAAACTATCCGAACAACATTAATAGATAACGATTACTTCTAATTTATTTTATACAAACATAAATAAATTCTATTAAATTTAATTATCCTAAAATCAATTTTCCTAAATTCAAATTTCGCATAATTATTTTGACCAGGGCAAATCCAAACACACTTGGTGACAATCAAAATTTATTATCAAAAGTCAAATATCTATAGATAAAAAAGTCTGCAAAATTTTTGGTGACACCCTCATTCAATGTCAACTGTAAAGGGAAGATAAATATTTTTGGTAAAGAAAAATAATTATATTATTTAAAACACAAGTACAAGAAATGTTAGACAATATAACCAAACTAGCTACCGTGAAACATTTTCCTACAGTTACATTGAATGTCACTGTATACTATTCTAATATTACAAATAATAGAAACTTTACCTATGGATTCTTTAGTTTTATCTGTAACGAAAACTTCAATTAATATAATTTTATTATATAAAATATTATAAATTTATAATTTTAATTAATATAATTTTATCATATAAAAATATAATAAATTTATAAATTTAATTTTAAAATAATTGAGAAATATTACCATTAAAATAAAAACGACTCATTTAAGATATTTTACAATACATTTTGAACCATAACAAAGCTAAATAACTTAAATTAAACTATTATATCATTGTCTATTAAATAAATTCAAATAGTTCAACATAGAAAACTTGATGTCATTTTATATTAATATAAACTAATTACAAAAGAAATAATATCCTTAAAATCTTACTAGATATTTGAATTTGCATGTTTTCTAACCAAAACTCTCTTACCAAAAATCAGTTAGATACATCTGAGACAAAAATTATAAGTAATTCTTATTGAAGCAACACTAACATTATTTTTTCCATGTTTTGAAGTACAACCTTAGGATCATATACCAAATACATCATAAACATAACTCCTCTAATTTAAAATATATATGAACTACTCAATTTTAGTTCTAAGTTGTATAGCTAATGTAGGTCTTTTGTTGGACATGAAGTACTCGTAAAAGGAAAACTATACACGTACAAATGATTTATTGGCCTCCATAGTGCACCATATTTCTCCATTTGTCCTTCAAATCAACCTGATAAACTAAATTTGATTGACATTAAAATAAATAAAAAAGAAAAGACTAATACCTTTTAATTATACTTACTTCAGTTTTCTATTCAAATGTATAAGCATTAAATATTAGTTTTCAGTTTACTCTATCAAATAAGAAGAAAAAGTTAGGCAAAAATCATTAGGACCATAATATGGTGAGAGATCTGATTGTTAAGAGACGAGGAACTGACCAAATATGTAAAAAACCTTTGTATAAAAAAATTAGACAATGAAAATTTATAGTGACATTTAGTTAAAACAAGTGCTACTCCATTCCTTAGAGTATCTTCTTCAAATTTAATGCATTTTTCTATCTTCTCCTTTTTGTGATGTTTTTTGGTTCATACTCCATCAATGAAGAAAGTTTCCTCCTCCTTGGATTAGGCAAACTAAATTTGCAAGCTATCTATTGAATCATCCTACTACAGAAAATAAGCAATAATTAATGTTAACTTGATTAAAGATAATTCCAAATAAATATGAGTACCACCAAAATTTTAAAAGGAACCTGAAGCGTGAAAATAAATTTTAAACAAGATTTAAACCTGTAAAATGAAGACACTCCTGAAGACAAAAAGTACAAGCATAGTAGCAACACAATTTTGTTCCATTAAACTATTGTCTTTTAAGTTTCAAAAGGAATAAACCATAAGAACACAAAATATACAAAACACATTCAAGGTTACCTCGTGAATACAATCAATACTATTTGGTTCCATCAAGCTAGGGTGATGAGCATCACTTTGATGGACAATAGCTGTCTAATTAAGATTAGCGTCATTTGCATATGTACTCAGAAATATTATGCCATTTAATTTCTACGCTGATGCAGGAAGCATGCGATATTCATGTAATTTTCATTTTTTACCATCTTTAATTTTCATCAGTTACTTTTTCTATTTTTGATTTGTAATCAAATTTACACCATTTGATAATTATACATTTAAAATCAATTTCGATAAAACTATCCAAACAACATTAATAGATAACGATTACTTCTAATTTATTTTATACAAACATAAATCAATTCTATTAAATTTAATTATCCTAAAATCAATTTTCATAAATTCAAATTTCGCATAATTATCTTGACCAGGGCAAATCCAAACACACTTGGTGACACTCAAAATTTATTATCAAAAGTCAAATATCTATAGATATAAAAGTCTGCAAAATTTTTAGTGACACTCTCATTTAATGTCAACTATAAAGGGAAGATAAATATTTTTGGTAAAGAAAAATAATTATATTATTTAAAACACAAGTACAAGAAATGTTAGACAATATAACCAAACTAGCTACCGTGAAACATTTTCCTACAGTTACATTGAATGTCACTGTATACTATGTTAATATTACAAATAATAGAAACTTTACCTATGGATTCTTTAGTTTTATCTGTAACTAAAACTTCAAATAATATAATTTTATTATATAAAATATAATAAATTTATAATTTCAATTAATATAATTTTATCATATAAAAATATAATAAATTTATAAATTTAATTTTAAAATAATTGAGAAACATTACCATTAAAATAAAAACGACTCATTTAAGATATTTTACAATACATTTTGAACCATAACAAAGCTAAATAACTTAAATTAAACTATTATATCATTGTCTATTAAATAAATTCAAATAGTTCAACATAGAAAACTTGATGTCATATTATATTAATATAAACTAATTACAAACGAAATCATATCCTTAAAATCTTACTAGATATTTGAATTTGCATGTTTTCTAACCAAAACTCTCTTACCAAAAATCAGTTAGATACATCTGAGACAAAAATTATAAGTAATTCTTATTGAAGCAACACTAACATTATTTTTTCCATGTTTTGAAGTACAACCTTAGGATCATATACCAAATACATCATAAACATAACTCCTCTAATTTAAAATATATATGAACTACTCAATTTTAGTTCTAAGTTGTATAGCTAATGTAGGTCTTTTGTTGGACATGAAGTACTCGTAAAAGGAAAACTATACACGTACAAATGATTTATTGGCCTCCATAGTGCACCATATTTCTCCATTTGTCCTTCAAATCAACCTGATAAACTAAATTTGATTGACATTAAAATAAATAAAAAAGAAAAGACTAATACCTTTTAATTATACTTACTTCAGTTTTCTATTCAAATGTATAAGGATTAAATATTAGTTTTCAGTTTACTCTATCAAATAAGAAGAAAAAGTTAGGCAAAAATCATTAGGACCATAATATGGTGAGAGATCTGATTGTTAAGAGACGAGGAACTGACCAAATATGTAAAAAACCTTTGTATAAAAAAATTAGACAATGAAAATTTATAGTGACATTTAGTTAAAACAAGTGCTACTCCATTCCTTAGAGTATCTTCTTCAAATTTAATGCATTTTTCTATCTTCTCCTTTTTGTGATGTTTTTTGGTTCATACTCCATCAATGAAGAAAGTTTCCTCCTCCTTGGATTAGGCAAACTAAATTTGCAAGCTATCTATTGAATCATCCTACTACAGAAAATAAGCAATAATTAATGTTAACTTGATTAAAGATAATTCCAAATAAATATGAGTACCACCAAAATTTTAAAAGGAACCTGAAGCGTGAAAATAAATTTTAAACAAGATTTAAACCTGTAAAATGAAGACACTCCTGAAGACAAAAAGTACAAGCATAGTAGCAGCACAATTTTGTTCCATTAAACTATTGTCTTTTAAGTTTCAAAAGGAATAAACCATAAGAACACAAAATATACAAAACACATTCAAGGTTACCTCGTGAATACAATCAATACTATTTGGTTCCATCAAGCTAGGGTGATGAGCATCACTTTGATGGACAATAGCTGTCTAATTAAGATTAGCGTCATTTGCATATGTACTCAGAAATATTATGCCATTTAATTTCTACGCTGATGCAGGAAGCATGCGATATTCATGTAATTTTCATTTTTTACCATCTTTAATTTTCATCAGTTACTTTTTCTATTTTTGATTTGTAATCAAATTTACACCATTTGATAATTATACATTTAAAATCAATTTCGATAAAACTATCCAAACAACATTAATAGATAACGATTACTTCTAATTTATTTTATACAAACATAAATCAATTCTATTAAATTTAATTATCCTAAAATCAATTTTCCTAAATTCAAATTTCGCATAATTATTTTGACCAGGGCAAATCCAAACACACTTGGTGACACTCAAAATTTATTATCAAAAGTCAAATATCTATAGATAAAAAAGTCTGCAAAATTTTTGGTGACACCCTCATTCAATGTCAACTGTAAAGGGAAGATAAATATTTTTGGTAAAGAAAAATAATTATATTATTTAAAACACAAGTACAAGAAATGTTAGACAATATAACCAAACTAGCTACCGTGAAACATTTTCCTACAGTTACATTGAATGTCATTGTATACTATGCTAATATTACAAATAATAGAAACTTTACCTATGGACTCTTTTGTTTTATCTGTAACGAAAACTTCAAATAATATAATTTTATTATATAAAATATAATAAATTTATAATTTAAATTAATATAATTTTATCATATAAAAATATAATAAATTTATAAATTTAATTTTAAAATAATTGAGAAATATTACCATTAAAATAAAAATGACTCATTTAAGATATTTTAAAATACATTTTGAACCATAACAAAGCTAAATAACTTAAATTAAACTATTATATCATTGTCTATTAAATAAATTCAAATAGTTCAACATAGAAAACTTGATGTCATATTATATTAATATAAACTAATTACAAACGAAATCATATCCTTAAAATCTTACTAGATATTTGAATTTGCATGTTTTCTAACCAAACACTCTTACCAAAAATCAGTTAGATACATCTGAGACAAAAATTATAAGTAATTCTTATTGAAGCAACACTAACATTATTTTTTCCATGTTTTGAAGTACAACCTTAGGATCATATACCAAATACATCTTAAACATAACTCCTCTAATTTAAAATATATATGAACTACTCAATTTTAGTTCTAAGTTGTATAGCTAATGTAGGTCTTTTGTTGGACATGAAGTACTCGTAAAAGGAAAACTATACACGTACAAATGATTTATTGGCCTCCATAGTGCACCATATTTCTCCATTTGTCCTTCAAATCAACCTGATAAACTAAATTTGATTGACATTAAAATAAAAAAAAAAGAAAAGACTAATACCTTTTAATTATACTTACTTCAGTTTTCTATTCAAATGTATAAGCATTAAATATTAGTTTTCAGTTTACTCTATCAAATAAGAAGAAAAAGTTAGGCAAAAATCATTAGGACCATAATATGGTGAGAGATCTGATTGTTAAGAGACGAGGAACTGACCAAATATGTAAAAAACCTTTGTATAAAAAAATTAGACAATGAAAATTTATAGTGACATTTAGTTAAAACAAGTGCTACTCCATTCCTTAGAGTATCTTCTTCAAATTTAATGCATTTTTCTATCTTCTCCTTTTTGTGATGTTTTTTGGTTCATACTCCATCAATGAAGAAAGTTTCCTCCTCCTTGGATTAGGAAAACTAAATTTGCAAGCTATCTATTGAATCATCCTACTACAGAAAATAAGCAATAATTAATGTTAACTTGATTAAAGATAATTCCAAATAAATATGAGTACCACCAAAATTTTAAAAGGAACCTGAAGCGTGAAAATAAATTTTAAACAAGATTTAAGCCTGTAAAATGAAGACACTCCTGAAGACAAAAAGTACAAGCATAGTAGCAGCACAATTTTGTTCCATTAAACTATTGTCTTTTAAGTTTCAAAAGGAATAAACCATAAGAACACAAAATATACAAAACACATTCAAGGTTACCTCGTGAATACAATCAATACTATTTGGTTCCATCAAGCTAGGGTGATGAGCATCACTTTGATGGACAATAGCTGTCTAATTAAGATTAGCGTCATTTGCATATGTACTCAGAAATATTATGCCATTTAATTTCTACGCTGATGCAGGAAGCATGCGATATTCATGTAATTTTCATTTTTTACCATCTTTAATTTTCATCAGTTACTTTTTCTATTTTTGATTTGTAATCAAATTTACACCATTTGATAATTATACATTTAAAATCAATTTCGATAAAACTATCCGAACAACATTAATAGATAACGATTACTTCTAATTTATTTTATACAAACATAAATAAATTCTATTAAATTTAATTATCCTAAAATCAATTTTCCTAAATTCAAATTTCGCATAATTATTTTGACCAGGGCAAATCCAAACACACTTGGTGACAATCAAAATTTATTATCAAAAGTCAAATATCTATAGATAAAAAAGTCTGCAAAATTTTTGGTGACACCCTCATTCAATGTCAACTGTAAAGGGAAGATAAATATTTTTGGTAAAGAAAAATAATTATATTATTTAAAACACAAGTACAAGAAATGTTAGACAATATAACCAAACTAGCTACCGTGAAACATTTTCCTACAGTTACATTGAATGTCACTGTATACTATTCTAATATTACAAATAATAGAAACTTTACCTATGGATTCTTTAGTTTTATCTGTAACGAAAACTTCAATTAATATAATTTTATTATATAAAATATTATAAATTTATAATTTTAATTAATATAATTTTATCATATAAAAATATAATAAATTTATAAATTTAATTTTAAAATAATTGAGAAATATTACCATTAAAATAAAAACGACTCATTTAAGATATTTTACAATACATTTTGAACCATAACAAAGCTAAATAACTTAAATTAAACTATTATATCATTGTCTATTAAATAAATTCAAATAGTTCAACATAGAAAACTTGATGTCATTTTATATTAATATAAACTAATTACAAAAGAAATAATATCCTTAAAATCTTACTAGATATTTGAATTTGCATGTTTTCTAACCAAAACTCTCTTACCAAAAATCAGTTAGATACATCTGAGACAAAAATTATAAGTAATTCTTATTGAAGCAACACTAACATTATTTTTTCCATGTTTTGAAGTACAACCTTAGGATCATATACCAAATACATCATAAACATAACTCCTCTAATTTAAAATATATATGAACTACTCAATTTTAGTTCTAAGTTGTATAGCTAATGTAGGTCTTTTGTTGGACATGAAGTACTCGTAAAAGGAAAACTATACACGTACAAATGATTTATTGGCCTCCATAGTGCACCATATTTCTCCATTTGTCCTTCAAATCAACCTGATAAACTAAATTTGATTGACATTAAAATAAATAAAAAAGAAAAGACTAATACCTTTTAATTATACTTACTTCAGTTTTCTATTCAAATGTATAAGCATTAAATATTAGTTTTCAGTTTACTCTATCAAATAAGAAGAAAAAGTTAGGCAAAAATCATTAGGACCATAATATGGTGAGAGATCTGATTGTTAAGAGACGAGGAACTGACCAAATATGTAAAAAACCTTTGTATAAAAAAATTAGACAATGAAAATTTATAGTGACATTTAGTTAAAACAAGTGCTACTCCATTCCTTAGAGTATCTTCTTCAAATTTAATGCATTTTTCTATCTTCTCCTTTTTGTGATGTTTTTTGGTTCATACTCCATCAATGAAGAAAGTTTCCTCCTCCTTGGATTAGGAAAACTAAATTTGCAAGCTATCTATTGAATCATCCTACTACAGAAAATAAGCAATAATTAATGTTAACTTGATTAAAGATAATTCCAAATAAATATGAGTACCACCAAAATTTTAAAAGGAACCTGAAGCGTGAAAATAAATTTTAAACAAGATTTAAACCTGTAAAATGAAGACACTCCTGAAGACAAAAAGTACAAGCATAGTAGCAGCACAATTTTGTTCCATTAAACTATTGTCTTTTAAGTTTCAAAAGGAATAAACCATAAGAACACAAAATATACAAAACACATTCAAGGTTACCTCGTGAATACAATCAATACTATTTGGTTCCATCAAGCTAGGGTGATGAGCATCACTTTGATGGACAATAGCTGTCTAATTAAGATTAGCGTCATTTGCATATGTACTCAGAAATATTATGCCATTTAATTTCTACGCTGATGCAGGAAGCATGCGATATTCATGTAATTTTCATTTTTTACCATCTTTAATTTTCATCAGTTACTTTTTCTATTTTTGATTTGTAATCAAATTTACACCATTTGATAATTATACATTTAAAATCAATTTCGATAAAACTATCCGAACAACATTAATAGATAACGATTACTTCTAATTTATTTTATACAAACATAAATAAATTCTATTAAATTTAATTATCCTAAAATCAATTTTCCTAAATTCAAATTTCGCATAATTATTTTGACCAGGGCAAATCCAAACACACTTGGTGACAATCAAAATTTATTATCAAAAGTCAAATATCTATAGATAAAAAAGTCTGCAAAATTTTTGGTGACACCCTCATTCAATGTCAACTGTAAAGGGAAGATAAATATTTTTGGTAAAGAAAAATAATTATATTATTTAAAACACAAGTACAAGAAATGTTAGACAATATAACCAAACTAGCTACCGTGAAACATTTTCCTACAGTTACATTGAATGTCACTGTATACTATTCTAATATTACAAATAATAGAAACTTTACCTATGGATTCTTTAGTTTTATCTGTAACGAAAACTTCAATTAATATAATTTTATTATATAAAATATTATAAATTTATAATTTTAATTAATATAATTTTATCATATAAAAATATAATAAATTTATAAATTTAATTTTAAAATAATTGAGAAAAATTACCATTAAAATAAAAACGACTCATTTAAGATATTTTACAATACATTTTGAACCATAACAAAGCTAAATAACTTAAATTAAACTATTATATCATTGTCTATTAAATAAATTCAAATAGTTCAACATAGAAAACTTGATGTCATTTTATATTAATATAAACTAATTACAAAAGAAATAATATCCTTAAAATCTTACTAGATATTTGAATTTGCATGTTTTCTAACCAAAACTCTCTTACCAAAAATCAGTTAGATACATCTGAGACAAAAATTATAAGTAATTCTTATTGAAGCAACACTAACATTATTTTTTCCATGTTTTGAAGTACAACCTTAGGATCATATACCAAATACATCATAAACATAACTCCTCTAATTTAAAATATATATGAACTACTCAATTTTAGTTCTAAGTTGTATAGCTAATGTAGGTCTTTTGTTGGACATGAAGTACTCGTAAAAGGAAAACTATACACGTACAAATGATTTATTGGCCTCCATAGTGCACCATATTTCTCCATTTGTCCTTCAAATCAACCTGATAAACTAAATTTGATTGACATTAAAATAAATAAAAAAGAAAAGACTAATACCTTTTAATTATACTTACTTCAGTTTTCTATTCAAATGTATAAGCATTAAATATTAGTTTTCAGTTTACTCTATCAAATAAGAAGAAAAAGTTAGGCAAAAATCATTAGGACCATAATATGGTGAGAGATCTGATTGTTAAGAGACGAGGAACTGACCAAATATGTAAAAAACCTTTGTATAAAAAAATTAGACAATGAAAATTTATAGTGACATTTAGTTAAAACAAGTGCTACTCCATTCCTTAGAGTATCTTCTTCAAATTTAATGCATTTTTCTATCTTCTCCTTTTTGTGATGTTTTTTGGTTCATACTCCATCAATGAAGAAAGTTTCCTCCTCCTTGGATTAGGAAAACTAAATTTGCAAGCTATCTATTGAATCATCCTACTACAGAAAATAAGCAATAATTAATGTTAACTTGATTAAAGATAATTCCAAATAAATATGAGTACCACCAAAATTTTAAAAGGAACCTGAAGCGTGAAAATAAATTTTAAACAAGATTTAAACCTGTAAAATGAAGACACTCCTGAAGACAAAAAGTACAAGCATAGTAGCAGCACAATTTTGTTCCATTAAACTATTGTCTTTTAAGTTTCAAAAGGAATAAACCATAAGAACACAAAATATACAAAACACATTCAAGGTTACCTCGTGAATACAATCAATACTATTTGGTTCCATCAAGCTAGGGTGATGAGCATCACTTTGATGGACAATAGCTGTCTAATTAAGATTAGCGTCATTTGCATATGTACTCAGAAATATTATGCCATTTAATTTCTACGCTGATGCAGGAAGCATGCGATATTCATGTAATTTTCATTTTTTACCATCTTTAATTTTCATCAGTTACTTTTTCTATTTTTGATTTGTAATCAAATTTACACCATTTGATAATTATACATTTAAAATCAATTTCGATAAAACTATCCAAACAACATTAATAGATAACGATTACTTCTAATTTATTTTATACAAACATAAATCAATTCTATTAAATTTAATTATCCTAAAATCAATTTTCCTAAATTCAAATTTCGCATAATTATTTTGACCAGGGCAAATCCAAACACACTTGGTGACACTCAAAATTTATTATCAAAAGTCAAATATCTATAGATAAAAAAGTCTGCAAAATTTTTGGTGACACCCTCATTCAATGTCAACTGTAAAGGGAAGATAAATATTTTTGGTAAAGAAAAATAATTATATTATTTAAAACACAAGTACAAGAAATGTTAGACAATATAACCAAACTAGCTACCGTGAAACATTTTCCTACAGTTACATTGAATGTCACTGTATACTATGTTAATATTACAAATAATAGAAACTTTACCTATGGATTCTTTAGTTTTATCTGTAACTAAAACTTCAAATAATATAATTTTATTATATAAAATATTATAAATTTATAAATTTTGTTTTTAATTGAGAAACATTACCGTTAAAATAAAGATGACTCATTTAAGATATTTTACAATACATTTTGAACCATGACAAAGCTAAATAACTTAAATTAAACTATTATATCATTGTCTATTAAATAAATTCAAATAGTTCAACATAGAAAACTTGATGTCATATTATAGTAATATAAACTAATTACAAAAGAAATCATATCCTTCAAATCTTACTATATATTGGAATTTGCATGTTTTCTAACCAAAACTCTCTTACCAAAAATCAGTTAGATACATCTGAGATAAAAATTATAAGAAGTACTTCCTGCTAAAGCAACACTAACATTATTTTTTTCCATGTTTTTAAGTACAACCTTAGGATCATATACCAAATACATCATAAACATACCTCCTCTAATTTAAAATATATATGTACTACTTAATTTTAGATCTAAGTTGTATAACTAATGTGGGTCTTTTGTTGGACATGAACTACTCGTAAAAGAAAAACTATACACGTACAAATGATTTATTGGCCTCCATAGTGCACCAATTTTCTCCATTTGTCCTCCAAATCAACTTCATAAACTAAATTTGATTGACATTAAAATCAAAAAAAGAAAAGACTAATACCTTTTAATTATACTTACTTCAGTTTTCTATTCAAATGTATAAGCATTAAAGATTAGTTTTCAGTTTACTCTATCAAATAAGAAGAAAAAGTTAGGCAAAAATCATTAAGATCATAATATGGTGAGAGATATGATTGTTAGGAGACGAGGAACTGACCAAATATATAAAAAAAATACTCTGTATAAAAAAATTATACAATGAAAATTTATAGTGACATTTAGTTAAAACAAGTGCTACTCCATTCCTTAGAGTACCTTCTTCAAATTTAATGCATTTTTTCTATCTTCTCCTTTTTGTGATGTTTTTTGGTTCATACTCCTTCAATGAAGAAAGTTTCCTCCTCCTTGGATTAGGCAAATTAAATTTACTACCCGGATGCGATGTTTCTGTTTGCAAGCTATCTATTGAATCATCCTACTACAGAAAATGAGCAATAATTATGACATACTTGATTAAAGATAATTCCAAATAAATATGAGTACCACCAAAATTTTTAAAGGAACCTGAAGCGTGAAAATAAATTTTAAACAAGATTTAAACCTGTAAAATCAAGACACTCCTGAACACAAAAAGTACAACCATAGTAGCAACACCATTTTGTTCCATTAAACTATTGTCTTTTAAGTTTCAAAAGGAATAAACCAAAATAACACAAAATATACAAAACACATTCAATGTTACCTCGTGAGTACAATCAATACTATTTGGTTTGATCAAGCTAGGGTGATGAGCATCACTAATATGGACAAAAGTTGTCTCATTAAGATTGGCCTCAATTGCATATGTACTCATAAATATTATGCCATTTAATTTCTATGCTGATGCAGCAAGCATGTGATATTCTTGTAATTTTCATTTTTTACCATCTTTAATTTTCATCAATTACTTCTTCTATTTTTGATTTGTAATCAAATTTATACCATTTGATAATTATAATTTTAAAATCAATTTCGATAAAACTATCCCAACAACATTAATAGATAACGATTACTTCTAATTGATTTTATACAAACATAAATCAATTCTATTAAATTTAATTATCTTAAAATGAATTTTCCTAAATTCAAATTTCTCATAATTGATTTTATACAAACATAAATCAATTCTATTAAATTTAATTATCTTAAAATAAATTTTCCTAAATTCAAATTTCTCATAATTATTTTGACCAGGGCCAATCCAAACACACTTGGTGACACTCAAAATTTATTATCAAAAGTCAAATATATATATATATATATATATATATATATATATATATATATAAAAGTCTGCAAAAATTTTAGTGACACCCTCATTCAATGTCAACTGTAAAGGGAAGACAAATATTTTTAGTAAAGAAAAATAATTATATTACTTAAAACACAAGTACAAGAAATGTTAGACAATATAACCAAACTAGCTACCGTTAAACATCTTCCTACAGTTACATTGAATGTCACTGTATACTATGCTAATATTACAAATAATAGAAACTTTACCTATGGATTCTTTAGTTTTATCTCTAACTAAAACTTCAATTAATATAATTTTATTATATAAAATATAATAAATTTATAAATTAATTTTTAATATAATTGAGAAACATTACCATTAAAATAAAAATGACTCATTTAAGATATTTTACAATACATTTTGAACCATGACAAAGCTAAATAACTTAAATTAAACTATTATATCATTGTCTATTAAATAAATTCAAATAGTTCAACATAGAAAACTTGATGTCATATTATAGTAATATAAACTAATTAAAAAAGAAATCATATCCTTCAAATCTTACTATATATTTGAATTTGCATGTTTTCTAACCAAAACTCTCCTACCAGAAATCAGTTTGATACATCTGAGACAAAAATTATAAGAAGTACTTCTTGCTAAAGCAACACTAACATTATTTTTTTCCATGTTTTTAAGTACAACCTTAGGATCATATACCAAATACATCATAAACATACCTCCTCTAATTTAAAATATATATGTACTACTTAATTTTAGATCTAAGTTGTATAACTAATGTGGGTCTTTTGTTGGACATGAACTACTCGTAAAAGAAAAACTATACACGTACAAATGATTTATTGGCCTCCATAGTGCACCAATTTTCTCCATTTGTCCTCCAAATCAACTTCATAAACTAAATTTTATTGACATTAAAATCAAAAAAAGAAAAGGCTAATACCTTTTAATTATACTTACTTCAGTTTTCTATTCAAATGTATAAGCATTAAAGATTAGTTTTCAGTTTACTCTATCAAATAAGAAGAAAAAGTTAGGCAAAAATCATTAAGATCATAATATGGTGAGAGATATGATTGTTAGGAGACGAGGAACTGACCAAATATATAAAAAAAATACTCTGTATAAAAAAATTAGACAATGAAAATTTATAGTGACATTTAGTTAAAACAAGTGCTACTCCATTCCTTAGAGTACCATCTTCAAATTTAATGCATTTTTTTCTATCTTCTCCTTTTTGTAATGTTTTTTGGTTCATACTCCTTCAATGAAGAAAGTTTCCTCCTCCTTGGATTAGGCAAACTAAATTTACTACCTGGATGCGATGTTTCTCTTTGCAAGCTATCTATTGAATCCTGCTACTACAGAAAATGAGCAATAATTATGACATACTTGATTAAAGATAATTCCAAATAAATATGAGTACCACAAAAATTTTAAAAGGAACCTGAAGCGTGAAAATAAATTTTAAACAAGATTTAAACCTGTAAAATCAAGACACTCCTGAACATAAAAAGTACAACCATAGTAGCAACACCATTTTGTTCCATTAAACTATTGTCTTTTAAGTTTCAAAAAGAATAAACCATAATAACACAAAATATACAAAACACATTCAATGTTACCTCGTGAATACAATCAATACTATTTGGTTTGATCAAGGTAGGGTGATGAGCATCACTAATATGGACAAAAGCTGTCTCATTAAGATTAGCCTCAATTGCATATGTACTCATAAATATTATCCCATTTAATTTCTATGCTGATGCAGCAAGCATGCGATATTCTTGTAATTTTCATTTTTTACCATCTTTAATTTTCATCAATTACTTCTTCTATTTTTGATTTGTAATCAAATTTATACCATTTGATAATTATAATTTTAAAATCAATTTCGATAAAACTATGCCAACAACATTAATAGATAACGATTACTTCTAATTTATTTTATATAAACATAAATCAATTCTATTAAATTTAATTATCTTAAAATGAATTTTCCTAAATTCAAATTTCTCATAATCATTTTGACCAGGGCCAATCCAAACACACTTGGTGACACTCAAAATTTATTATCAAAAGTCAAATATCTATATATATAAAAGTCTGCAAAAAATTTAGTGACACCCTCATTCAATGTCAACTGTAAAGGGAAGACAAATATTTTTAGTAAAGAAAAATAGTTATATTATTTAAAACACAAGTACAAGAAATGTTAGACAATATAACCAAACTAGCTACCGTTAAACATCTTCCTACAGTTACATTGAATGTCACTGTATACTATGCTAATATTACAAATAATAGAAACTTTACCTATGGATTCCTTAGTTTTATCTATAACTAAAACTTCAATTAATATAATTTTATTATATAAAATATAATAAATTTATAAATTTAGTTTTTAATATAATTGAGAAACATTTCCATTAAAATAAAAATGACTCATTTAAGATATTTTACAATACATTTTGAACCATGACAAAGCTAAATGACTTAAATTAAACTATTATATCATTGTCTATTAAATAAATTCAAATAGTTCAACATAGAAAACTTGATGTCATATTATAGTAATATAAACTAATTACAAAAGAAATCATATCCTTCAAATCTTACTATATATTTGAATTTGCATGTTTTCTAACCAAAACACTCTTACCAAAAATCAGTTTGATACATCTGAGACAAAAATTATAAGAAGTACTTCCTGCTAAAGCAACACTAACATTATTTTTTTCCATGTTTTTAAGTACAACCTTAGGATCATATACCAAATACGTCATAAACATACCTCCTCTAATTTAAAATATATATGTACTACTTAATTTTAGATCTAAGTTGTATAGCTATTGTGGGTCTTTTGTTGGACATGAACTACTCGTAAAAGAAAAACTATACACGTATAAATGATTTCTTGGCCTCCATAGTGCACCATATTTCTCCATTTGTCCTCCAAATCAACTTCATAAACTAAATTTTATTGACATTAAAATCAAAAAAAGAAAAAGCTAATACCTTTTAATTATACTTACTTCAGTTTTCTATTCAAATGTATAAGCATTAAAGATTAGTTTTCAGTTTACTCTATCAAATAAGAAGAAAAAGTTAGGCAAAAATCATTAAGATCATAATATGGTGAGAGATAGGATTGTTAGGAGACGAGGAACTGACCAAATATATAAAAAAAATACTTTGTATAAAAAAATTAGACAATGAAAATTTATAGTGACATTTAGTTAAAACAAGTGCTACTCCATTCCTTAGAGTAACATCTTCAAATTTAATGCATTTTTTCTATCTTCTCCTTTTTGTGATGTTTTTTGGTTCATACTCCTTCAGTGAAGAAAGTTTCCTCCTCCTTGGATTAGGCAAACTAAATTTACTACCCGAATGTGATGTTTCTCTTTGCAAGCTATCTATTGAATCATCCTACTACAGAAAATGAGTAATAACTATGACATACTTGATTAAAGATAATTCCAAATAAATATGAGTACCACCAAAATTTTAAAAGGAACCTGAAGCGTGAAAATAAATTTTAAACAAGATTTAAACCTGTAAAATCAAGACACTCCTGAACATAAAAAGTACAACCATAGTAGCAACACCATTTTGTTCCATTAAACTATTGTCTTTTAAGTTTCAAAAAGAATAAACCATAATAACACAAAATATACAAAACACATTCAATGTTACCTCGTGAATACAATCAATACTATTTGGTTTGATCAAGGTAGGGTGATGAGCATCACTAATATGGACAAAAGCTGTCTCATTAAGATTAGCCTCAATTGCATATGTACTCATAAATATTATCCCATTTAATTTCTATGCTGATGCAGCAAGCATGCGATATTCTTGTAATTTTCATTTTTTACCATCTTTAATTTTCATCAATTACTTCTTCTATTTTTGATTTGTAATCAAATTTATACCATTTGATAATTATAATTTTAAAATCAATTTCGATAAAACTATGCCAACAACATTAATAGATAACGATTACTTCTAATTTATTTTATATAAACATAAATCAATTCTATTAAATTTAATTATCTTAAAATGAATTTTCCTAAATTCAAATTTCTCATAATCATTTTGACCAGGGCCAATCCAAACACACTTGGTGACACTCAAAACTTATTATCAAAAGTCAAATATCTATATATATAAAAGTCTGCAAAAAATTTAGTGACACCCTCATTCAATGTCAACTGTAAAGGGAAGACAAATATTTTTAGTAAAGAAAAATAGTTATATTATTTAAAACACAAGTACAAGAAATGTTAGACAATATAACCAAACTAGCTACCGTTAAACATCTTCCTACAGTTACATTGAATGTCACTGTATACTATGCTAATATTACAAATAATAGAAACTTTACCTATGGATTCCTTAGTTTTATCTATAACTAAAACTTCAATTAATATAATTTTATTATATAAAATATAATAAATTTATAAATTTAGTTTTTAATATAATTGAGAAACATTTCCATTAAAATAAAAATGACTCATTTAAGATATTTTACAATACATTTTGAACCATGACAAAGCTAAATGACTTAAATTAAACTATTATATCATTGTCTATTAAATAAATTCAAATAGTTCAACATAGAAAACTTGATGTCATATTATAGTAATATAAACTAATTACAAAAGAAATCATATCCTTCAAATCTTACTATATATTTGAATTTGCATGTTTTCTAACCAAAACACTCTTACCAAAAATCAGTTTGATACATCTGAGACAAAAATTATAAGAAGTACTTCCTGCTAAAGCAACACTAACATTATTTTTTTCCATGTTTTTAAGTACAACCTTAGGATCATATACCAAATACGTCATAAACATACCTCCTCTAATTTAAAATATATATGTACTACTTAATTTTAGATCTAAGTTGTATAGCTATTGTGGGTCTTTTGTTGGACATGAACTACTCGTAAAAGAAAAACTATACACGTATAAATGATTTCTTGGCCTCCATAGTGCACCATATTTCTCCATTTGTCCTCCAAATCAACTTCATAAACTAAATTTTATTGACATTAAAATCAAAAAAAGAAAAAGCTAATACCTTTTAATTATACTTACTTCAGTTTTCTATTCAAATGTATAAGCATTAAAGATTAGTTTTCAGTTTACTCTATCAAATAAGAAGAAAAAGTTAGGCAAAAATCATTAAGATCATAATATGGTGAGAGATAGGATTGTTAGGAGACGAGGAACTGACCAAATATATAAAAAAAATACTTTGTATAAAAAAATTAGACAATGAAAATTTATAGTGACATTTAGTTAAAACAAGTGCTACTCCATTCCTTAGAGTAACATCTTCAAATTTAATGCATTTTTTCTATCTTCTCCTTTTTGTGATGTTTTTTGGTTCATACTCCTTCAGTGAAGAAAGTTTCCTCCTCCTTGGATTAGGCAAACTAAATTTACTACCCGAATGTGATGTTTCTCTTTGCAAGCTATCTATTGAATCATCCTACTACAGAAAATGAGTAATAACTATGACATACTTGATTAAAGATAATTCCAAATAAATATGAGTACCACCAAAATTTTAAAAGGAACCTGAAGCGTGAAAATAAATTTTAAACAAGATTTAAACCTGTAAAATCTAGACACTCCTGAACACAAAAAGTACAACCATATTAGAAACACCATTTTGTTCCATTAAACTATTGTCTTTTAAGTTTCAAAAGGAATAAACCATAAGAACACAAAACATACAAAACACATTCAATGTTACCTCGTGAATACAATCAATACTATTTGGTTTCATCAAGCTAGGGTGATGAGCATCACTCATATGGACAAAAGTTGTCTCATTAAGATTAGCTTCAATTGCATATGTACTCATGAATATTATGCCATTTAATTTCTACGCTGATGCAGCAAGCATGCGAGATTCTTGTAATTATCATTTTTTACCATCTTTAATTTTCATCAATTACTTCTTCTATTTTTGATTTGTAATCAAATTTATACCATTTGATAATTATAATTTTAAAATCAATTTCGATAAAACTATCCCAACAACATTAATAGATAACGATTACTTCTAATTGATTTTATACAAACATAAATCAATTCTATTAATTTTAATTATCTTAAAATGAATTTTCCTAAATTCAAATTTCTCATAATTATTTTGACCAGGGTCAATCCAAACACACTTGGTGACACTCAAAATTTATTATCAAAAGTCAATATATATATATATATATATATATATATATATATATATATATATATATATATATATATATATATATATATATATATATATATATATATATATATATATATATATATATATATATATATATATAAGTCAGCAAAATTTTTGGTGACACCCTCATTCAATGTCAACTGTAAACGGAAGCTAAATATTTTTAGTAAAGAAAAATAATTATATTATTTAAAACACAAGTACAAGAAATGTTAGACAATATAACTAAACTAGCTACCGTGAAACATTTTCCTACAGTTACATTGAATGTCACTGTATACTATGCTAATATTACAAATAATAGAAACTTTACCTATGGATTCTTTTGTTTTATCTGTAACTAAAACTTCAATTAATATAATTTTATTATATAAAACATAATAAATTTATAATTTCAATTAATATAATTTTATCATATAAAAATATAATAAATTTATAAATTTAGTTTTTAATATAATTGAGAAACATTACCATTAAAATAAAAATGACTCATTTAAGATATTTTACAATACATTTTGAACCATGACAAAGCTAAATAACTTAAATTAAACTATTATATGTTTGTCTATTAAATAAATTCAAATAGTTCAACATAGAAAACTTGATGTCATATTATAGTAATATAAACTAATTACAAAAGAAATCATATCCTTCAAATCTTACTATATATTTGAATTTGCATGTTTTCTAACCATAACTCTCTTACCAAAAATCAGTTAGATACATCTAAGACAAAAATTATAGGAAGTACTTCCTGCTAAAGCAACACTAACATTATTTTTTCCATGTTTTTAAGTACAACCTTAGGATCATATACCAAATACATCATAAACATACCTCCTCTAATTTAAAATATATATGTACTACTTAATTTTAGATCTAAGTTGTATTGCTAATGTGGGTCTTTTGTTGGACATGAACTACTCGTAAAAGAAAAACTATACACGTACAAATGATTTATTGGCCTCCATAGTGCACCATATTTCTCCATTTGTCCTCCAAAACAACTTGATAAACTAAATTTGATTGACATTAAAATCAAAAAAAGAAAAGACTAATACCTTTTAATTATACATACTTCAGTTTTCTATTCAAATGTATAAGCATTAAAGATTAGTTTTCAGTTTACTCTATTGAATAAGAAGAAAAAGTTAGGAAAAAATCATTATGATCATAATATGGTGAGAGATATGATTGTTAAGATACGAGGAACTGGCCAAATATATAAACAAAAACTTTGTATAAAAAAATTAGACAATGAAAATTTATAGTGACATTTAGTTAAAATAAGTGCTACTCCATTCCTTAGAGTATCTTCTTCAAATTTAATGCATTTTTTCTATCTTCTCCTTTTTGTGATGTTTTTTGGTTCATACTCCTTCAATGAAGAAAGTTTCCTCCTCCTTGGATTAGGCAAACTAAATTTACTACCCGAATGCGATGTTTCTCTTTGCAAGCTATCTATTGAATAATCCTACTACACAAAATGAGCAATAATTATGACATACTTGATTAAAGATAATTCCAAATAAATATGAGCACCACCAAAATTTTAAAAGGAACCTAAAGCGTGAAAATAAATTTTAAACAAGATTTAAACCTGTAAAATCTAGACACTCCTGAACACAAAAATTACAATCAGAGTAGCAACACCATTTTGTTCCATTAAACTATTGTCTTTAAAGTTTCAAAAGGAATAAACCATAAGAACACAAAACATACAAAACACATTCAATGTTACCTCGTGAATACAATCAATACTATTTGGTTTCATCAAGCTAGGGTGATGAGCATCACTCATATGGACAAAAGTTGTCTCATTAAGATTAGCTTCAATTGCATATGTACTCATAAATATTATGCCATTTAATTTCTACGCTGATGCAGCAAGCATGCGAGATTCTTGTAATTTTCATTTTTTACCATCTTTAATTTTCATCAATTACTTCTTATATTTTTTATTTGTAATAAAATTTATACCATTTGATAATTATAATTTTAAAATCAATTTCGATAAAACTATCCCAACAACATTAATAGATAACGATTACTTCTAATTTATTTTATACAAACATAAATCAATTCTATTAAATTTAATTATCTTAAAATGAATTTTCCTAAATTCAAATTTCTCATAATTATTTTGACCAGGGTCAATCCAAACACACTTGGTGACACTCAAAATTTATTATCAAAAGTCAAATATCTATATATATATATATAAAAGTCAGCAAAATTTTTAGTGACACCCTCATTCAATGTCAACTGTAAAGGGAAGCTAAATATTTTTAATAAAGAAAAATAATTATATTATTTGAAACACAAGTACAAGAAATGTTAGACAATATAACCAAACTAGCTACCGTGAAACATTTTCCTACAGTTACATTGAATGTTACTGTATACTATGCTAATATTACAAATAATAGAAACTTTACCTATGGATTCTTTTGTTTTATCTGTAACTAAAACTTCAATTAATATAATTTTATTATATAAAACATAATAAATTTATCATTTCAATTAATATGATTTTATCATAGAAAAATATAATAAATTTATAAATTTAGTTTTTAATATAATTGAGAAACATTACCATTAAAATAAAAATGACTCATTTAAGATATTTTACAATACATTTTGAACCATGACAAAGCTAAATAACTTAAATTAAACTATTATATCATTGTCTATTAAATAAATTCAAATAGTTCAACATAGAAAACTTGATGTCATATTATAGTAATATAAACTAATTACAAAAGAAATCATATCCTTCAAATCTTACTCGGATCAACATGACGTTGGTTGAAGTTCTTCCCCATTTGCTGAGATCCAACATGGCGACCTTGAAAGAGGCTCCCAAGAATCCGAACACCACATCTCCCCGATATAATCCAAATGCTTAGTGTGCCTATCATTCTGAGAGTCCTGGCCACGACACCAACGACTGTTGGGCTCTGAGAAATAAGATACAGGATGTGATCAAAGCCACGGAGATTGAGTTCGATGCTCCGGAAAAGTCCAACGTCATAAATGCTCCCATGCCTAAGCACGGTCGTGGAGTTAATATTGTGGATACCGATCTGTTTGTGACCTTAGTAGATGAAGTTTCTACTCTTATGATGGTTAAGAAGAATTTATGGTCAGCCAGTTTATTTCCGGGTTATGGTGAAGGATACCACATGTGTTCATTTCTGCCTTCTGGTTGGCATTTGCTGAAGTCAGGTGTTCAGCACCTGATGGATAGCAAAGAAATTTTGTTTGAGAAAACTTTGATTCTCGTTGTTCCATTTGAAGACGTTGTTATTATAACTATTTCCTCTAATGCTTCCAAGGTCTCCTCGAGAAGACCTGTTTGGATTACATCTGTTCCAAGAGTCGCTCCACTAATAATCACCGTTCCTGGTCCTATCTCGTATGCCTCGAACAAAGTTTTCCACTGGCATTATGGTGCCGATGTGTACTATCATGGAATCAAACAAGATCTGAAAAGTGATAAGGCTGATCCTAATGTTAGTAACATTGTCAGAACCTGTAAGGTTACCCGAAGTGGAAGGGTTTTCTCTCTCGAGATTTCCCAGAAGATTGTCAATAGACCTATTGTTATTATGTCTGCTACTCCTGTTGGTACATCAACAGCTACTCATGTGCTTACTCCAATTATCACTCCCGTCGTCGAGTCATCTAGGACCCGAGGAAAATAAGTTATAGGTGATCCTGCTCAGATGGAGGCACCTAGAAAAATTGTCGTGGAAGCCTCTAAGCAAGAGATAGAGGAAATACTGAAAATAATCAAAAATAGAGACTACAATGTGGTCGAGCATCTGGGGCAGACCCCCTCCAAGATATCCATGTTGTCCCTGTTATTATGCTTTGAGGCCCATTCGAAGGCTTTGATTGCATTCCTCAAGACTGTGCATGTGTCGCAAGAGACCTCAGCGGATCAATTCAAAGATTGTGTGGCCAGCCTGACTGCTGACAATGGGCTGGGTTTTTCAGATGCAGACTTGACACTGAAGGAGAGGAAGCATAATGATGCTCTGCATGTCTCGATTGAATGCAGGGGCACCACTATGGCTCATGTGCTGGTAAATAATGGGTCTTCCCTAAATGTTTTTCCTAAGAAGACTTTGGATTGAGAGGGATTGACCTTAAAGCCTAATAACATTGTGGTGAGGGATTTTGATAGGTCAGAGAGAATGGTGCATGGAGAAGTAGACATCCCCGTCAAAGTAGGTTCCCAGACTTTTGAGTCCACTTTCTATGTAATGGACATCCGGCCGTCATACTCTTGTTTGTTAGGTTGTCCTTGGATCCATGAAGCTGGGGAAGTTACTTCTACACTACACCAAATACTGAAGTATCCAGTAAAAGGGAAGATTTTCACTGTGCGTGGTGAGGAGGAGTATATGGTGAGCCACCTCAATTCCTCCAGGTACGTAGAGATGAAAAAGGAATTCATAGAGACTCCTTGCTAGAATTTTGAAGAGGTTCCCCAGATCTTAGCATCGGCTGAAACTACTACCAACAAGCCTCCTCTGAAGATGGCTTCTCTTAAAGATGCCAGAGCGGTGGTTGAAGAAGGTGGGTATACCAATTGGGGACAACGCCCTGATTTTACTCACAAAACTGACAAGTTTGGTTTGGACTTTACTTCAGGAGCTCAAAGGGCTATTCGACGCGCTCGGGATAAAAGACCTCCCCTCCGCATCAACAATCGGGGAATTAATGCCATTGAAGACAACGAGGAAGATTTTGAAATTGACAGCTGGATCTACCCAACTACCAACGGTGGACCAAGTAACTGGACGGTGATAACACGAATTTATATAACATATTTGGCTTAATTTTCATAGATAATATTAGTATTTTTATTTATTTATTATATTTTATTTTTGTATTACGTTGGTATTTCTTTTGTTTCAGGTATTTGTATTAAATAAAAGATCAATTGAGCAAAAGAAATAAATTGAGGGAAAATCGGATTAAAAAGCCAAAGAAATGAAGCAAAGGGGTGATATAGCAAAAAGGAGGAGTTAATAAGAAAGAAATAATTATACAAAGAAAAAGACTAAGCCCAGAAGAGCAAAAGCCCAGCAGAAGTTCAGTCCACAAGGTGATACGACCGTAACAGCCTTGTGACGACCGTAACGCGCTATATTTCAACTTCCTCACGTCATGGAGACGTGTCCCATGTTCTCCCATGATTCTGGTAGTTATTCCCATGTTCTCCCATGATTTTGGTAGTTATTCCCATGTTCTCCCATGATTCTAGTAGTTATTCCCATGATCTCCACTAGCCTTCGTACAACATGGAAACGGGAAGTTACAAATGAAGCCTATAAATACAAGTTCAACCTTCAGAGCAAGGTTCGAAGAATTTTCTACAGACCAAATTTCTATTTTTCTGCATTATTTCTATTTCCTTGTTTTTGAGCTTTTTCTATATTACTGTAATTTTCATTCCAAGTTTTAGTTTTTAGTTTTAAGTGTTAATTCTTCCTTCAAGAATTAACACGAATTATTTACTGCAATCAAGCTCAAGGATTATTGTAATACTTCAAGATTACCATAGCAACTTTGATTCCAGGTTTTTATTGAAATTAATATTTATTCAGTTTTTATATTATGCCAATTGTTGTTATGAATTATATTTTGAATTGTATTGCTTCCAAGTTAATTATGTCCGGCTAAATTATTAATACTGGTATGTGACCCGTAAGAACTAAAGGAATTCAGTGATACCTTGGCCAAAAATATTTATAAAATAATTTCTGGTTTCCAATTTCCAAGATTAATTTAACTAACCTTGTCACGAGAGTGAGAGGTTAATTAACACGATTTTGCCACGAGAGTGGGAAATTAATTAAGGGAAGAACCTGCATGCGAGAGCTGGGGTTCGACCCAGATAGTGGTAACGAAACATTGATTTTTAGATACACGAGAGTGTTTTAATAAATTAATTAAACTCAAATTGTTTTCAAAAAGTGTTATTAAATTTAAAGTGCATCCACTAGGTTTAGTAGCATGACTTATTTCATAAACACGAGAGTGTATGTCTCAGGTTTTTAAACAATTAGCTTTTACCGAAATACTTTATAGGCCAAGCGGTTCACCGAATTCCCTAAGTCCGATTATCACATACCGGTATAACTAGTACTAGTATTTTTAATTAAACTGTTTCCCCCAAAAATCAAATAGCCATCGCTTAGTTAGACATATTGTAGCATTAGATCGTATGCGATTGATCCTCAGTCTCTGTGGGTTCGATAATCTTTTAAAACTAGAACGACTGAACTGTATACTTGTAGTTAGTATCCCGACAGACTCATAAAGTCCCGACCAAGTTTTTGGCACCGTTGCCGGGGACTGATTAATCAATTAAGTACGATTCTTATGTTGCGCGTTTAGACTAGGCAAAAAAAAAAACTCTCTTTCGATTTGTATGCCAAATACTCACTCCCGAAGCGAGCCTTTGCATCTACAAATCTTATCCCAGTTACTATGTATCACCCGAATTTTTTCTACAACCCCCACTCTGAGTATTTCGAGGAATCACAAGAATCCTATAAATCCAACCTCGAAATACTATTGGAGAATCTCAATGCATCACAGACTCATTCTCATCTGAATTACCTTTCCAACCACCAATCCCAACGTTTTGAGGAATCGCAAGAATATTATAATTCCAACCAAACTTATCCTCAACCAAATTTCCCCTACAATCACTACACCCAATATTTCAAGGAGACGCAAGTATCCTATAAATCCGACCTCGAAATATTAATGGAAAATTTTAATGAAATATCAATGATGACAAAGTGCTTTACGGAAACACAAAATTCGACTCTATCTCAATTTGAAGAATCAGAAGAATCACATGATTTCGACTTTGAAACATCAATGGAGGATTCCGACGCGACGCTAATTCACTCTAGGGTAGAATCTCTGATGGAGCACATTGTAGAGACACAAACTGTCCAGAACGAAGAGTTTAGAAAACAAAGTCTTCAAAACAGTGAAAACCTTAGGCAACTGACCACTGTGGTTGACTCGCTCGCGACCCACACTATAGCCTTAGAGACCCAAATCTCCCAGCTTGAACAAAACCCTCTAGGACCCTTTCCTGAGAAGAAATTGGATGTTGTAACAACCAGTAGTGAAAAACACGTTGAAAATCCTAAGGAGAGTGATAATGAGTTTGAGGAGAGTAATGATGTGGACGAGGAGAGTTCAGACGAGAAAAGAGTAAAGATTGAGAAAAATCCTCCAATACCATCTAAAAGGGAGGTTGTAGAAGAGGTAGAAAAGGGAGCACATATTGTTATGCCTCACCCCTATACCCCACCGTTTCCTTTCCCGAAAAGTTTTATGGAAGCTCAGATAGACTCCAACTCTAAAACGTATGTGGAAGTATTGGAAAATATCCACACTAATGCACCCTTGTTGGAAGTCTTGCATAAAAAGAGAAAATTAGAGGACCGTGAAACTAGGGATATAATTACTGTTAAGAAGGTAAGGTTAACCTTTGAGGGGGTGGATGAAATCACTAAGCCCAAACTTGAAAAGTTGATACTTAGGATAGATCCAGAACCACCACCACAAGTTCAAAAGAATGAACCACCCCACAGAAGAAAGAAAAGAAAAGGTGAGGGATATGTGAGATGGCTTGATAAGTGGCCATGGAAAATCAACCAGTAGTCGTCCTGGTTTCTAATTTTAAATTTTCTCTTCCATATTTTCATTTTTTCTATTTTATGTTAAATTTTATATTTAAGTCGATTATTGGTTGCACCCTTTCATCTGATGCGTTTGAACTATTTCCCCGTAATACCGATAATTATACTCAATTAAATAATTCACGTTAATATTTATAATTATAATTGAGTATTATTTTAATTATCGTATTTCCCCGTCTCGTATTAATATACTGAACTAATACTTCCCAATATTTACAGTATCAATCATAATGCATTATATATATATATTATTAATTAAAATTCTAGATCTATCTATTATACATATATATATATATATATATATATATATATATATATATATATATATATATATATATATATATATATATATATATATATATATATATATATATATATATATTTATATATATATATATATATATATATATATATATATATATATATATATATATATATATATATATATATACAGTATGTAGTATGTATGCATGTGAGCTGAAATACAAATTCCTTGTTCCTTATTCCGGTCGCCTCAAGTCCCCACACCATGCTCTGGAATATATCTGCACTAGTTTGAAAATAAATACTGGACGCAATAATGCTTTGTAATGCATCTGTAGTAAGAAAGAAATGTCACAGAACAGAAACAACTTTGTTCTGCTAAAAGTTACAAAATTTGTAGTTGTTACGATCGTAACAAAGCCCTTACGACCGTCACACGCCTTTTAGCGTGTTACGACCGTCATGCCCGTGTTACGACCGTAACACGGGTTATATCAGTAACCCCTATAGCAGACAGAATCTCTTCTTCTTCTTCAACCTCCCACTCTTCTTCTTCCACTACCTCCATAACCGTCCCACTACGTCCATAACCCCCGCCTCAGCTCGTGCTTCTCCAGATGCATGTTGTCTTTTCTGCTCCCTTGACTGACTGTTTGTTTCGTCCTTTTCTTCTTTTCATTTTCCCACATTACTCCCATTCAACTCTTATTTACTCTTCCATCAAAATATTCTTCTTATTCATCTTCCACCATAATTCTTATTCAAACCTTCCCTCTTCATTTCCCAACACATTATTATTATAATAATTCCTCTTCAATCTTAACCCTCTATAAACACTCTTCTACATTTCTTCTCATTTCACGTCCCTTCCATCTAATTCTCATATACTTTCTCTCATCCATTTCATTTTCTACCATTCTATCCTTCATTTCATATTCTTCCATGGCTCCACGAAACACTCAACGTCAAGTGAGGCCAGACCGACCACCACCCGACCTATCCACGATTATATTCTGAGAAGACGATGATGGCCAACAAAGAGGAAAGTACATGAAATTCTATTCCCGTTCGGTTGTCCCCACTAAATATGTGGACACCGATTGTTTGGATGCCTTGGGTAGGGCGGAAAGCATCACTTTTATGCTTACGAATACGAGTTTGTTAAATCTCTGTTTAAATCCTTCTCCGACCTTCGAACCGCTCGTCCTTGAGTTCCTCAGTTCATTCTCATACAATACGCCTCCCGACGATCCATTCACAACCGGTACCGCGAACTTCCGCATGTTTAATCAAGAATATTCAATTGATCAACAAAGAGTCGCTGAACTTTTAGAATTCACTAGAGGTCCAACCGTTCATTGCAAACCTTTCGACCCCGAAGGCGACATTTCTTGGGATAAAGTTGGTTTTTCCCTTTGGGATGATCTAACCGGTCAACCCACGGAATGTTGGCGAGATCTCTGCGCTTCGCATATTCATAATCCCGCTCTGAGGTACTTCCATCGAATTCTCGCAAACATCATTTTTGGGAGGACCAATAATCACAAGGTCAACCAAAATGAGATATTTCTTATTTTCTGTGCCCTCAACGGTCAAGCTGTCAACGCCGCTCCCTTCATGCTTAGCCACTTTCACACATGCGTAAATGCGGCCGGTACCAACCCATTTGTCTTCGGTGGAATCATCACATCTTTAGCATATGCTTTAGGCCTTTTCGACGAGCTTTTATCCTTGGGACAATATATGATGCCGGCCCAGACGCTAGATGTTATGTACTGCCGCGATTCACATCTGATTCCCAATATAATACTTCCATGTCCAAATCAGATTAATGTGCAAAATTTCCAAAATTGGCATTTCAATTTGAATGCACCAGTCAAGCCGGCTGCACAACCAGATAATGATCATCCTCCGGCTACTCTAGAAGCAATGTATGCTACGATTCTACAACAAGATCAATGTTTCCAAGCAATGGAAGTCGTTCAAAATGAAACATTGCGCCTAGTTCGAGAAATGCAACACGACCAACATGACTACGCACATTGGAATAACCGCAATTACGAAGCGATATCAAATCAAATGGAGGATTTCAACAAGTCCATACATGCCTTAAACCTTAAAATCGATGGATTGCATGATTACGACTCTGATAGACGTAGAAGACAACGAAATAAAAATAGAGGAGCAAGAGGACAAAATTCTCCAAGCGACGAGTGATCACCCTTCTCTTATCTGATTTCTCCTGGTACTATCGCATTGAGGACAATGCTTACTTTAAGTTTAGGGGAGTCAGAACATTTCTTACTTCATTTTTTTTATCTTTGCTCTATTTAGTATTCCCTTTTAGTTTCCTTTTTTTCCTATGTACTGCGAAATTTCCATTTAATAAAATACATGTTTATGAAATTTTAGCCTTTTATGTAAAATTCTCGTGCTTATTCGAATTCCTCCATATTCTTGAGCCATAACGAAAAAATTCAAACGTTATATTAACATATTCAACTAGTATTAAGGTTGCTTATTGTTATAAATAAGAACTCGAGTGCGACTAAAGCAAAATTATTATCATCATAACACTTCAATACCCCAACGTGTTAGATTGATTTAAGTACTTATTATACCAACACCTTAAGACTTAGTTTTAAAGTAATCCCGAGTAGTTTATAAAAGCAGTCAGCACCGCCTTGAACGACAAACTACATGGAGAATCGATGAATATAAGTGTTTGATCAAGATTTTTAAAGAGAAATTTTTATTAGAAGATGCACTTATTAAGTTAGATGATCCTTACCAGATCATTTAATTCAACGGTTGCAGAAACTATAAAATATTTATGCAAACAACCATTATGAATTGGTTCAGTGGTCTCTGGTGCTGAACTTGGTAGGGCGGACGACGGTCCGATCCCCCACAATTTGTAATTGGATAAAGGAGTACCAAATATAACTACCATAACTCCAAGCTAGATTATAAAGATCAAAGTCACTAATCGGTTACTCCACTATGTGAGCGTAAGGTAAAGGGCTTAATGTGATTGCACCAGAATGAAAACGGGTGAAACGAAACGAAAGTATTAGGTCGAGTTATAATTCATGACTTAATTTGGTCCGCATAAATGAGGGTATCTAGTGTCATTACGGTAATTTTGGTGTCGAAGTCTGAACTTGAGTTATCCAAACAAAAGAATTGACCTGCAACCAAATACGAATTGAATTGTGTTCTATATCTACGTTTGACTTATGCTTAAGTAATTTTTCATTTTTAATTTTTGCTTGAGGACAAGCAAAGGTTTAAGTATAGGGGTGTTGATAACACAAATTTATATAACATATTTGGCTTAATTTTCATAGATAATATTAGTATTTTTATTTATTTATTCTATTTTATTTTTGTATTACGTTGGTATTTCTTTTGTTTCAGGTATTTGTATTAAATAAAAGATCAATTGAGCAAAAGAAATAAATTGAGGGAAAATCGGATTAAAAAGCCAAAGAAATGAAGCAAAGGGGTGATATAGCAAAAAGGAGGAGTTAAGAAGAAAGAAATAATTATACAAAGAAAAAGACTAAGCCCAGAAGAGCAAAAGCCCAGCAGAAGTTCAGTCCACAAGGTGTTACGACCGTAACAGCCTTGTGACGACCGTAACGCGCTATATTTCAACTTCCTCGCGTCATGGAGACGTGTCCCATGTTCTCCCATGATTCTGGTAGTTATTCCCATGTTCTCCCATGATTCTGGTAGTTATTCCCATGTTCTCCCATGATTCTGGTAGTTATTCCCATGATCTCCACTAGCCTTCGTACAACATGGAAACGGGAAGTTACAAATGAAGCCTATAAATAAAAGTTCAACCTTCAGAGCAAGGGTCGAAGAATTTTCTACAGACCAAATTTCTATTTTTCTGCATTATTTCTATTTCCTTGTTTTTGAGCTTTTTCTATATTACTGTAATTTTCATTCCAAGTTTTAGTTTTTAGTTTTAAGTGTTAATTCTTCCTTCAAGAATTAACACGAATTATTTACTGCAATCAAGCTCAAGGATTATTGTAATACTTCAAGATTACCATAGCAACTTTGATTCCAGGTTTTTATTGAAATTAATATTTATTCAGTTTTTATATTATGCCAATTGTTGTTATGAATTATATTTTGAATTGTATTGCTTCCAAGTTAATTATGTCCGGCTAAATTATTAATACCGGTATGTGACCCGTAAGAACTAAAGGAATTCAGTGATACCTTGGCCAAAAATATTTATAAAACAATTTCTGGTTTCCAATTTCCAAGATTAATTTAACTAACCTTGTCACGAGAGTGAGAGGTTAATTAACACGATTTTGCCACGAGAGTGGGAAATTAATTAAGGCAAGAACCTGCATGCGAGAGCTGGGGTTCGACCCAGATAGTGGTAACGAAACATTGATTTTTAGATACACGAGAGTGTTTTAATAAATTAATTAAACTCAAATTGTTTTCAAAAAGTGTTATTAAATTTAAAGTGCATCCACTAGGTTTAGTAGCATGACTTATTTCATAAACACGAGAGTGTATGTCTCAGGTTTTTAAACAATTAGCTTTTATCGAAATACTTTATAGGCCAAGCGGTTCACCGAATTCCCTAAGTCCGATTATCACATACCGGTATAACTAGTACTAGTATTTTTAATTAAACTGTTTCCCCCAAAAATCGAATAGTCATCGCTTAGTTAGACATATTGTAGCATTAGATCGCATGCGATTGATCCTCAGTCTCTGTGGGTTCGATAATCTTTTAAAACTAGAACGATTGAACTGTATACTTGCAGTTAGTATCCCGACAGACTCATAAAGTCCCGACCAAGTTTTTCAAAAACTTGATCGGGACTTTATGAGTCTGTCGGGATACTAACTGCAAGTATACAGTTCAGTCGTTCTAGTTTTAAAAGATTATCGAACCCACGGAGACTGAGGATCAATCGCATACGATCTAATGCTACAGTTTGTCTAACTAAGCGATTAATATTCGATATTTGGGGGAAACAGTTTAATTAAAAATAATAGTACTAGTTATACCGGTATGTGATAATCGGACTTAGGGAATTCGGTGAATCGCTTGGCCTATAAAGTATTTCGGTAAAAGCTAATTGTTTAAAAACCTGAGACATACACTCTCGTGTTTATGAAATAAGTCATGCTACTAAACCTAGTGGATGCACTTTAAATTTAATAACACTTTTTGAAAACAATTTGAATTTAATTAATTTATTAAAACACTCTCGTTTATTTAAAAATCAATGCTTCGTTACCACTATCTGGGTTGAACCCCAGCTCTCGCATGCAGGTTCTTGCCTTAATTAATTTCCCACTCTCGTGGCAAAATCGTGTTAATTAACCTCTCACTCTCGTGACAAGGATAGTTAAATTAACCTTGGAAATTGGAAACCAGAAATTGTTTTATAAATATTTTTGGCCAAGCTATCACTGAATTCCTTTAGTTCTTATGGGTCACATACCGGTATTAATAATTTAGCCGGACATAATTAACTTGGAAGCAATACAATTCAAAATATAATTCATAACAACAATTGACATAATATAAAAACTGAATAAATATTAATTTCAATAAAAACCTGGAATCAAAGTTGCTATGGTAATCTTGAAGTATTACAATAATCCTTGAGCTTGATTGCAGTAAATAATTCGTGTTAATTCTTGAAGGAAGAATTAACACTTAAAACTAAAAACTAAAACTTGGAATGAAAATTACAGTAATATAGAAAAAGCTCAAAAACAAGGAAATAGAAATAATGCAGAAAAATAGAATTTGGTCTGTAGAAAATTCTTCGACCCTTGCTCTGAAGGTTGAACTTGTATTTATAGGCTTCATTTGTAACTTCTCGTTTCCATGTTGTACGAAGGCTAGTGGAGATCATGGGAATAACTACCAGAATCATGGGAGAACATGGGAATAACTACCAGAATCATGGGAGAACATGGGAATAACTACCAGAATCATGGGAGAACATGGGACACGTCTCCATGACGTGAGGAAGTTGAAATATAGCGCGTTACGGTCGTCACAAGGTTGTTATGGTCGTAACACCTTGTGGACTGAACTTCTGCTGGGCTTTTGCTCTTCTGGGCTTAGTCTTTTTCTTTGTATAATTATTTCTTTCTTCTTAACTCCTCCTTTTTGCTATATCACCCCTTTGCTTCATTTCTTTGGCTTTTTAATCCGATTTTCCCTCAATTTATTTCTTTTGCTCAATTGATCTTTTATTTAATACAAATACCTGAAACAAAAGAAATACCAACGTAATACAAAAATAAAATAGAATAAATAAATAAAAATACTAATATTATCTATAAAAATTAAGCCAAATATGTTATATAAATTCGTGTTATCAGACGGCTAGGGACTTTATACCAGTTTCTTTTATTCCGCAGTAATTGTCTTACTTGTTTTGAGATTTGTAATAAACAATTTAAACTCTACAGATTTGTTTGTTTCCTGAGGCATAGTGGCTTTGTTTGTGAGGGCTATTATTTGTCATTTCATATATCATCAATAAAACATTGGACGTTTCTTGCATACAAATCTTGCGCTCTTTGTTTTTCTTTTCTATTTTCACTTTATCAAAATAGCTATGCTCTTACACACACTCACATATCATACTGTAGATCCATATCCACTCTGGATCCCATTGATAACAGCTCTGCTACTATCCGTTATGACTTCGAAAATCCGTTCAACCAAGCTGAAGACGGAGGTGGGGATGATTGTGAGGTTCCTGGAGAACTTGCTAGACTATTACAGCAGGAAGAAAGGGCTATACATCCTCATGAAGAGCAAGTTGAGACGATAAACCTGGGCACGAAGATAGAAAAAAAAATCAAGATCAGCGTAAATCTGGAAATTAATATCAAACAGTGGTTGATGCAAATGTTGCACGACTATGTTCAAATCTTTGCATGGTCATACGAAGACATGCCTGTTTTAGACACTGATATTGTGGTTCATCGTCTGCCGACCAAAGTAGATTGTCCTCCGGTTAAACAGAAGGTCCGCCGTATACGCCGTGAGATGTCAGAAAAGATCAAGGCAGAAGTTTTGAAGCAATTCGAAGCAGGGTTCTTAGTTGTCACTTCTTATCCACAGTGGGTTGTTAACGTCGTTCTGGTACCTAATAAGGACGGTAAGGTACAAATGTGTGTGTATTACAGAGATCTAAACAGGGCAAGCCCCAAGGATGACTTCCCACTTCCTCACATTGACGTTCTGGTTGACAACACCGCGCAGCACAAAATCTTCTCCTTCATGGATGGTTTCTCTGGCTACAACCAGGTCAAGATGGATCCTGAAGACATGGAGAAGAAAACCTTTGTCACACAGTGGGGGGCCTTTTGTTACAAGGTGATGCCTTTCGGGTTGAAGAATGTCGGGGCAACTTATCAGCGCGATATGGTCACTTTGTTCCATGATATGATTCACCATGAGATCGAAGTTTATGTTGATGATATGATAGCCAGGTCTCAAATGGAGGAAGAGCACCTTGATCATCTACAAAAGTTGTTCGACAGATTGAAGATATACAAGCTGAGGTTGAATCTGAACAAGTGCACCTTCGGGGCAAGGTATGGTAAACTCTTGGGTTTCATTCTTAGCGACAAAGGCATCCAAGTAGACCCTGCAAAGGTAAAGGCCATACAAGAAATGCCAGCTCCCCGTACAGAAAAGGAGGTTACAGGTTTCTTGGGACGCTTGAATTATATTGCCAGGTTCATTTCACATCTGACTGCTACTTGTGAGCCCATCTTCAAGCTTTGGAAGAAATATCAAGTGGTAAAGTGGAATGATGAATGCCATACCGCTTTTGAAAGAATCAAAGAATACCTTCAAGAACCGCCAATTCTGATGCCTCCGGTTGAAGGAAGACCTTTGATATTGTACTTAACAGTGCTAGACAATTCAATGGGGTGTGTGTTGGGGCAGCATGACGAGTCTGGTCGAAAAGAGCACGCGATATACTACCTTAGCAAAAAGTTTACCGACTGTGAGACAAGATACTCACTGCTCGAGAAAACTTGTTGCGCTTTGGCATGGGCTGCTCGCCGACTATGACAGTATATGCTGACCCACACTACTTTGTTGATATCCAAGATGGATCCGATCAAATATATATTCAAGAAACCCGCTCTCTCCAGAAGAATAGCAAGATGGCAGATGATCTTAATTGAGTACGATATACAATATACAACCCATAAATCAATCAAGGGGAGTATGTTGGCTGATCATTTGGCTCATCAGGCTGTGGATGACTACCAGTCCATGAATTTTGAGTTCCCGGATGAGAATATTATGCTAGTGACTGACTACGAAGAACCTGGACCGGATGAAGGACCCGAGGAAGGATCCCGATGGACTATGGTTTTTGATGGAGGTTCAAACGCACTGGGTAATAGCATCGGCGCTGTAATCATATCTCCTAAGGGATTTCATACCCCTTTCAATGCCCGACTATGTTTCAACTGCACTAACAACATGGTGGAGTATGAAGCTTGTATCATGGGTCTCAAGGCCGCTATTGACCCCGGGATCAAGTTCTTGGACGTTTTCGGGGATTCAGCCTTGGTAATAATCCAGATCAAAGGCGAATGGGATACGAAGCATCTGAATCTCATCCCATACAAATAGCTCGTACTGACATTGCTCCCACACTTTAAGGAAGTAACTTTTGAACATTTCCCGCGAGAGGAGAACCAGTTAGTGGACGCGCTAGCTACCATGTATTATATGTTCAAATTCAGGTGGGACAACGAAGCTCCCCAAATCACCATTGAGAGCTTGGATGAACCAGCACACTGCTGTGAAATTGATACTGATAAGGTGGCAGGCAAGCCCTGGTTTCATGAAGTCAAAAGGTATCTCGAGGCTCAAGAGTATCCCGAAGGGACATCTGTCAATGATAAGAAGTTTCGGAGAAGGTTCATTGTGAAATTCTTCCTCAGTAATGGAATCCTCTACAAGCACAATCATGACTCCACATTATTACGGTGTGTAGACAAGAGCGAAGTAGAGAGGATCATGACATATCTACATAAAGGCACCTTCAGAACCCATTCCAGTGAACACACCATGGCTAAGAAGATCCTACGGGTAGGATATTACTGGCCCACTATGGAAGCTGATTGTTATCAGCACTCTCAAACTTGTCATAAGTGCCAAATCTACGTTGATAAGGTGCATGTGCCTCCGGTCCCCTTGAACGTCTTGACAGCTCTGTGGCCCTTTGCAATGTGGGGAATCGACATTATCGGAGAAATCAGGCCTACTTCTTCCAATGGACATCTCTTCATCCTAGTAGCCATCGATTACTTCACGAAGTGGGTTGAGGCGGCCTCTTTTGCTACAGTAACCAAGAACATCGTGGCGCTGTTTATCCGACATAATCTGATCTGACGATATGGTGTGCCAAAGAGAATTATTACTAAAAATGGTACGAATCTCAACAACATAATGATCACCAATCTCTGTAAACAGTTCAAGATACATCATTATAATTCTTCTCCTTACCGGCCGAAGATGAATTGCACTGTTGAAGCGGCTAACAAAAACATCAAGAAAATTGTACAGAAGATGACGGTGACATACAAAGACTGGCATGAGATGTTACCATTTGCTCTTCATGGATACCGTACCTCAGGTGCAACACCCTACTCTCTAGCATATGGCATGGAAGAATTCCTACCCATCGAAGTCCAGATACCTTCTCTCAGGATTATGAAGGATAAGGGTTTGAATAAAGACGACTGGATCCAAACACGACTTGATCAGCTAAATCTAATCGATGAGAAGAGACTTAATTCTATATGTCATGGTCAGACGTATCAAAAGCGAATGATCAAGGCTTTTAACAAGAAAGTCAGACGTCAAGAATATCAAGTCGGGGATCTAGTGATCAAGCGTATCATACTGCCGCAAGGTGATCCCAGGGGCAAGTGGACCCCACATACGAAGGGCCATTTGTGGTTAAGAACATTTTCTCGGGTGGAGCTATGATTCTAACCATCATGGACGGTGACGACCTTCCCCAATACTCGATTGTTAGACAACTAAGACTCGACGACAAGGTCGGACCAACCTTTTGCTCTGATACCAACTTTGTAACACCCCAATTCTACCCCAAGCAAATTATGCAAAATAAATCAGAGTTATAAAATTTCATTCATACAAACGAATCAGGACGCCACAAATTCTTCTAATAAATTCATTGCATTCATCGTGGATATATAACACTTTTTCAAAACATCGGATGAACCAACAACATAACATCTTTCATAAAATATTCAACAACTACGCAGCGGAATTCTTCAATAACATTTTTAAATAAAACAGCAACTTCAAAACATCTCATATTTAGTAAATAAACAATTTAAAGTTCAACAACTAAAAATCAGCAATAAAAAATCAGCAAGCGTTCATCCCCCGAGTGTTACATATCAGAGCAATGACACTGACTCGATCTATTGAAGGTATACAGCTTTCACTCTCAATTACCTGCACGTTACCAACATAAGGGAAACATTCAAACAGAAGGGGTGGGATATCTAACAATATAATAAAGCGCATGATAATTAATATATTAAATTAGATCAATAATATCACCACTTCTCATCTCATAATCAACAACAATTACAGCATATATACTCATTCATCAACATCAAATACATTTCATTATTCAATCATATAATGCGACTCAAAACTATGCAAATGCATGTGGTACCATTGAAGCAGAACTCTCATCTCAAAAATTTGATCTACCAATTAATAGAGGCATCAACAAGGCATAGCCTTCATCTCAAAATTTGCCAATTCAGGCCATCTCAATGAGCATAAGCTCCATCTCAAAAAAAATGCAATGTATGCGACTCAACATGAATGTAATAACACACTCATTTAACAACATCTCAAAACACGTCTCAAAACAACAACATCTCAATCATCTCAAAACGACAACATCTCAGTCATCTCAAACAACAACATCTCAATCATCTCGGAATAACATCTCATAAACATCTCAGAACAACAACATCTCATAAACATCTCAGAACAACAACATCTCATAAACATCTCAAAACATCTCAATTACAGCATCTCATAAACATCTCAAAATAATTTATTAAACATTACTTATTTATCAAACATCATTTGTTCATCATAATTATCAAACACAACTTTAATAATAACATCTCACTAATACTCAGTTGTATATCAATGCTACAATAATCCATACTATTATTCTGCTATTGTACATCATTATTGTCACTAAATCCTACTGTCATAATTCTAACAGCAGCCTCTAACATCTCATATTCATCATTTTGTCCAAAATCCAGCATAACGGTCATCTACGATAATTAATCCTAAATCCTAAATTGGTTACTGGGATTACACCTCTTAATCATCATCTAAATCATCTAGAATAAAGTTCATCACGTTAGCTAATCAACGCTTCAAACGACATCTCAAACAACATCCTACAACTCAAGTTACAACAATTTGAAACTGATTGTGTCAAAATTATTCAGTATGGGTCGACACAAAACTCCTCTGATCGACTCATCCTGCTTCATATGTATACTATGAGTCGACACATCCTCCTTATGGATCGACTCATTCTGGTTTTCAATACAGTATGTATCGACACATGCACTCTTCGTGTCGACTCATCCTGAGTCTTGTACTCATCATGTATCGACGCAAACCCTCCATGCATCGACTCATCCTGAGTCGAACATCATTCATGTATCGACACATGCCCTGCATAAATCGACTCATCCTGAGTCGAATATCCTTCATGTATCGACACATGCAACTTGGGGTCGACACATCCTTCGACAGTCTACATAATTTTATGCGTTTTCTACTGTATTTTGCTACGGGAATCATACTACAGCCGTAAAAACCTTATTATGATCATGACAATTCATCACCTAATATTACACTCTATTACACCATTGATCAAACAACATAATAACATTCTTATTCATCAAAAACTCATCAAATCTTCATCATACATCATTCATAATGCAATTTATGCAAGAACAAACAACAATTACATCTAACCCCATATATCAAACATCATGAACCCAATTATAAAGCCAGAACCTCACCCTTACCTTGGATCGAAGGTCGCTCTACAATTTCCGGGTTGAATCTTTGTTCTTGCCGTCTTTCCACTTTTTCCAGCAACTTCACGTTCTCCTCAAATCCTTACTTCTCTTCTTACTACTTCTTCCTTCTATTCTTCTCACAAATAATAAAATAACCTAATATTATTATATTATTCCTTATTGGGCTCAAAACCTACACCCCCTTATTACTTCCACTCACACCATATAGGCCCACATTAAATAATATTAGCTTCTAACATTATTTCACATAATAATATAATACCTCAAATATATTATTATTTCTCCACTTAATAAAATAAATCCAATTTAATAACACTTCTTCACAAATATTCTAAAAATAATTTAATTAAACAATAAATTAAATTACGGGCGTTACAGTACCTACAACCCAATCCAACTCTACATAAGTATCTCAATTAGGATGTCGTATAATCAAGGGAAAACTCTCAAATACCTGTGATTACTCTCATGTATCACTAGGTCATCCTTATCACCAATTCTCATGATATCATATAATATTCTCATGGAATCATAATATGATCCTTTTATTACATATAATCACACATGTTTCATGCAAAGCATTTTCATTCATTCATGTGACTACTTGTTTGTTGTACACACCGCGATACAATCACTACCAAGCATCATTATCTAATCCATTTCATGACTTGAGTTATTCTTTTTGTTTCATTTACTAAAGTTACCTCACTCATAGGTTTTAGTCATGTTATTATAAAATCAATACAATCACATTTTCAAACACAACAACAATTCAAGCATGGGTTAGGAAATGCATTACATAAGAAACATAACAACAACTTACAACTAACTCACACAACATACATGGTATCCTAATATTTTTCTTATCACTTGATGAAGCATTGGATTCAGTTTCCAATATATTAAACCTCACATTAATTAGATCTATTAGTCCCATTTCATGGTTGAAACAAGAAATCAATCTTCTAACCAACTTCAATTCCAACATATTGCCCATAAATGTTTATCATAATTACTCTAATCAATCATTGATATATAAATGTATTTTCCCTACACTATTTTATAGAAAATTGAAAGGACTTTCCAACGCTTCCGACCATGTGTCACACCGAGTTATAGAACTCAAGTTACGGTCCGAACAACACAAGACTTTGGGTTAGAAGGTTGTTACGTATTCCATTTTTTTCCATGAATTACAATCATAAAATCATACATTTTGCCCCATTTTCCCTACCCATTCATGCCATGAACTCAACACTAACCAAGAGTGTATAAACATCTAAGTTATCATGGTCTTAACTTCATTAACATATACCAATTCAACATATAAGTACGCATGAAAACACATGACTTGCACTTAAAGATCAAACTTACACAACATTCCAATTTCATCATAATGCATATTCAAATAATTGTCATTTTTCTAGGATTATAACTAATCATGTTATTGAGCTCAACAATTGTTCAAACGTACACATAATAATACAAATTGCAGTTATTACACACTTATATTATTACAATTATTCTTTATTGTATTTTATATAATGAGACACATATTAAGCACTACAACCAATCATATGCATTCAAATCACAAACAAACATACTCCACTATAAATTGCCATAACCAACTGAAACATAATGCTACATTGTTGTGATAACCGTGATAAGGTAATATAATATTCACATATATGACATTATACAAGACAATAAATATTATGAAAATATACAAAATCATCATATAATATGGTATGTGATTACCATAACTACATAATGGTGGATTAACTTTTGATATCAACACTCATTAAGATCCATAACGCATTGCAGATACAACAACCCGACGAATACTGATATCAATAGCTTACACATGAACATGACAAATTAACCACACTATGCAACTTGACACTCGTGGGCTCATACATGAGAATCAAAATGATCAACCAAACAATCAAACATCTTCAAAACTCTAACTACCTAACTCATGAATAAACTCTTTTTAATAAAAGAATTAACTAGAACTCACCTTAAAATTAAGAAGATGGTAAAAATGATGAAGAAAATATCTCAAATAATAGATATTTTTTACTACTAGATCAATTGACTCATAATTAATGCCATAAAAATACTCTTTCGGATATTAATTAATAAGGACCAATCTCTTTTAATAAATATTGATCTCTTCAAAGTTTATTAATTACTCTATTGACATCAGCTGACAATAACTGATAACTAATAAAGTAACAAGTTCTCAAATTCAACTGAACATTTAAGATAATATGAGATATTACATACAAATAAACTAATCTTTGAGAATTAGACAACCTAATCTCTCCAAAACTAACCAACATACAAAATACCTAATCCCTTATATTTTCTCTTTCACCCTATATTTATAATTCTGTTTAAATATATTTTTGGTCCCTATAAATATCTCAAATTTTATTTTTAATCCATATTATAAAATGATAGATTTTGGCCCCTAAATTTTTTTGTTCATTCAGTTTTACTCTCTGCTATTTTCTAAAATTTTAAAACTGTTTAATTAACCTTAAACTTTTAAATTTTTTAATAATTTTTTTCATACGTGTTTAGAATACTATAAATTATTTCTTTACCAAATTTTAGAATTTTTTAAAATGAGAAGAATTAAATATGAATTTTTTGATTTTAAAAAGTAATTTTAAAAAATAATGAAAATCTCGGCTTCGAAATCAAATTTTGAGTTTTTTTTCTAAACAACTTTTTATAACGTTTGAAACATGTTGGCAAAATAATCATTCAAAAATAAAAATTGATTTAACAGCAAGGACTAAAACTATGTGCATAATAATTTTGTAGAGACTAAAACATGTCATGTTTTTTATAGGGACCAAAAAAATTATGTAATTTATAGTGACCAAAAATAAATTTAACACTTATAATTATGAGAGCAATTACATACCTCGTCTGATCACTATTATAAACAAAAAAATCACATTAAATTTTGGTCACTATTATAAGCAAAATTCATTAAAGATTAAACTAATTAATGCTTCTACTACTATTATACCTTTCATCTAATATAAATATATAAACTTTAAAGTACATGGTAATGAAACTACTAACCTTTTAATTAAAATCTTTAATTTCACTAATTGTAAGGGTAAAATAGGTTTTTTGAATTACTCCTATCACCATATTGTTTTGACATTTAATGTTGCTGATGTGTCAACACAATACATTTTCACAATATTTTTTATTTTTTTAATCACTAACAATCATTAATTAACCCTAAAAAAGCTGTCTATAATTATTGATTATTGGAACTAATACATTTCATTAAACGTGCATATTCCAAATGTGACACACCCAGAATTTTTGTTGGCAATTTATAATTATTTTAATTTTTTCAAACCTAATTGCAACAACATAAAACGAGGAACCGGTTGACATTCACATTGAATATCAGTACTTGCAATTCCTCCACTACGGAATATTACAATTCCAATGCAAGGGTATTGATTAGAAGCCATCAACACCAAAACTTCCAACAATAGAGAAACACAACCTTTCAGTTTTTGGTACCTCACTTACCAACCATAAATATCTTAAACTTTATCAATTCAAACTCCAATCCATCCTTTCTCCAGCATTCAATTTTTCGCAATACTCAGGTAGTTAACCCAATCTATGAAATTGTCAATTCGATGTTTATGTTTGTGTTTCGAATCTTTACGGTTTCAACCCTAATATTTGTGATTCGCTATTTCTGAAACTGGTTAGGTTAAATTTCTTAGTATGTTGTTGAATATTTCAGATCCTAATTGAAGAATATTTGAATGATTTAAATGTGAAATTTGATTTAAATATTTTTCAATTGTTGTTAAATTTTTGTTAATCTGATTAGGGAAAATGATTTCATACTCTTTTGAGGTAAAGGATTTTGTTTCAGCATTTCCTAATTCTATTTTTTTCATGTTGTTGTTACAGAAAATATCATCATTCATGGCTCACCCAATTGAAGCAGTAAAGGATATCAATGAGTCAAAAGATTTATGGAAGACCGTTGTTAGGTGCAAACATATGTGGATTGTGATAAGTGCTTCGAAAAAGGAACATATTGAGATGATTTTGGTTGATTTTAAGATATTTTGGCAGTGTTTATGTTGTTAGTTTGTATTTGCAATGTTGATGTCTGTAATAATAACTTTGAAATGGGTGCTTATGATAATAACTGTTGGATTTGGTCTTCTATTACTCAAATAGCTTATCAAACTGTTGAGATTATTGCTTATGTTAATTCAATTACTAGAAGGTTGTTATCTTGCTGACAATGACACTGTTACATCTTTTTTCAGAGTTGTCGGTGTTAAGAGGTTAATATTAATGATGTTTTTTTTCTTCTTTTAATTAAGGGTTTGTGAATTTCTTTTATTTAGTTATATAGTTCCAAAATACAACTTTCCTGATGCAAGAGGATTAGGTGCTTATGAAGGAAAAACATTAGTTCTTGAACCATCATCGAAGTCCCACAACCCAAAATCATGCAGAGACAATATCTGATGTGGCAAAGAATGAGTTTTGTGTTAATATTAAATATATTCAACTAGGGAAAATGTGTTTGATATAGACTAATAAATAAGGTTTCTTCATAGACACCCACATGATAGATTAAAAAAATTTGCAAAAGGATCATATCTGAAGAAAAAGATTGAACCCTCTTTCTGTCACACCCTACAACTTTTCTTTGCTTCTCTTATATCCTTTTTCTTTATTAAATTCTAATTATTAATCATTCTTACAATTCCAAAAAATATATCTATAAGGTAAACTTACATATGGCATCCTATATCATTAATTACACTAACTATATAATATATTATGTCATTGTTTGTTTATGTAAATTAATTTTGGTTTATATGAAGTGAGAATGGTCTAAAAATCTTTGCATGGATTGAACTCAACATCAAGATGTCCCCTATGGAATTAATCATAGGATTAGTAACTCTTTATCAAGTTGAATGTAATAGCTTTCTTCAATAATTAATTTGTGTTTGTTAATAAAAAAAATAGTATTGTTTCATTATTTTTTGTTTGTTGGTTAGGAATGAAGGATCTGGTTTTGGTTTTGGGGAGATAGAAGAAGCAGTAGTTCTGCAAGGAGAAGAGTAGAAATGATGAAACAAAGCATATAAGTTTTTTCTTTTGTATCAAATATAACTTTTTCTGATATGAGATAAGCATAACCAACTCTTTCTAAAAGCAGAGAGAAAGAAAAATATAAAGCAATAGTTTGAATATTTCTAAAAAATGCATAGATAGGAGTTTTACTATTTCCAATAGTATAATGATTCTGAGGCAATAGACATGAACCTCATTTTCCTTTTAAAAAAACTTAAGTGACTCCATAACTGCTAAAAAAGTTGTTAGATTAGCTTCTTTCTTCGATAATTAATTTGGTGAAAATTTTGAAAGGTTTTATTTTTTGTTGGATTTGTAGGGTGTATATAACATGTTTAACTATCTTTATAGTGAACTCTTCTTTTCAAGTGTTGAGTTTCTATTCTTTTCCTTACAGATTTTTGTTGAATTTTTCACAGATTAAGTGATGAAGGTGTATGGTTCATGCATATTTCATGGATTTGATTTGGATGAATAATAATTATGGTGTTTAGTAATAAAGCGGTGCAATGATTGTGGTTACTCATTCATCGATAACTTCCTAACAATTCCATGATTCAAACAAGGGCAGAAGGATTCACTTCCAATAAAAAAATCAAATTGATTAAATCTCATTGTCTGTTGTCTCTCTCTTTTTAAAGTTTTTTTTCTTCTTTTGTTAGTTCCAAAAATAAAAGAAAGAAGCAATCCTTAATACGCTTTGATTTTTTAATTCTATTACATAAATGAAAAAAAACATGTATATGTGAGTGAAAGAGGGATTAGATATGAAAATTGACACACACTGGAAACAAATAAAGGGAAAAGATATGAGTTCATGTTTGGCATACAAAATTTGTAATCTTCTTATACTTTTTCTCACTCACTCAATTTCTTCTCTACATATATTCTTTTATTACAAGTTATCATTATTTTTTCTATACTTTTTCTCACTCACTCAATTTGTTCTCTACATATAAATATAGGTTGAAGATTCATCATTATAAATATATAAAAATGATGTTTTGGAAGGCATGTTACATAGGTTACTGATGCCAAAGACGATGCAATGGAGAAATCGTATGAGCAACATATGCAAAAAGTTTAACTTACTCAAAAATCTCAACTTAAATTTTGTTCTTTGAAAGACATAATTTTTGAAATAAAGCATATAATTTTTGTTCTTTGAAAGACATGTCACACGGGTTACTGATGACAAATACGATGCTTTGGAGAATACGTATGAGCAACATATGCAAAAAGCTCAACTTACTCAAAAAGTTCAACTTAATCTAAATAGATGCCAAGTTAGCTACACAATAATTTGTTTGATCTTTTTGTATATTTTCTTTCTTAATTCTTTATCTATCTTTGAATATGTGTTATTAGATTGAGAATGAAATGAATGAGTTCTGTTTGTTCTTTTTAAGATTGTGTTTGTTAAGTACAACTGTAGAGAGATGCCATGTTGTTTACGATGTACTACTCAACATGACATTATATAACTCCATTTTTTACTTGAAACAATGCCGTATGTGAGAGATCATGAACAAACCATGTATTTCTTTAACCTCTTCAAGATGACTTATAACTTATATGAAACTAATTAGTCTTTATTATAATATTTTGTTAGAGACATAAATTATTTTATTATTTATAATAACTTATAAAACTATAAATTATTTATTTTATTTAAAATTTGAATGAAAGTTGTTTGATAGGTTAAATCATTCAAAGTTCATTAATATGTTCTTTTATATTTTATCATTATTAATCATATATTTGTCTTATATTTAATTATTATAAATTATATATCACTACAAAATTCATTTTTTATATTAAATTTTAGAATTTTTTAATAAAATTTGATTAACATTAAAGACCTAATAATTTTTTGGACAAATATATTAATCTAAGAGTTCTTTTTATTTCTCAATTTAACTGCAGTATATTTCTCATCCTAATGAAGATCCTTCCAAATTTAGATTCACGGATAGATATGAACGTATCTATGAGATACCGCCTGTAAACTGTTAATTTTAATGTCCATCTTTGAAATCTTTATTTTGCTGTTATTTTATATAATTGAATTTATAGAATCAATTGTACCGTTTATTATAAGTATGAATTAATGCTTAAAAATTGATACATATTATTAGCTTATATTTGAAACTACATAAATGTTAACTATCTCAATAAACAAAGATAAATTTTATAAATGATGGTCTGATAGACATGTAATATAAACGTAGACGAGACCCATGCGATAACACGGGTTTCTTAGTAGTTTAATTCAAAAATATTTAATATTGATAATTGATTCTTCAAATATGACTAATAATATTATAGTAAATTTTGCTTTGATTGCACATGAAATTAAAAAAATTAATTATAATAACTAATATGTAAAAATACTTATTCTGACTTATAATTATGGTCGAAGAGAATAACAATTACCTGATACACAACATTTAATAATAATAAAATAAACTATCAACTACTGGATTGTGAAAGCTTCATATATTAAACTATACATCTTTTACTATAACTGATTTTTGACTCACGTGGCCGCCATATGCAGCCAAGCCAATATTCTCACAATAAAACATTTAAAAGTTTTTTTTTAAGAAATCAATGGTAAAATAACATTTTTAAAATTTTGTTAAACATATTTTTAATATTTTTTATAAAAATAAAAATAAAAACATTACAAATCCTTTAAAAATTGTAATTATTCGAAATTAAATTGTGGGAAAATGAACCTTTCAATTAACTTGTAGTTATGCATGACAATGAACTTAATCAAATCTAACATAATATAATACTTAATAATTAGTTCGTTAATTTAGTACATGGTCAAAAGAAGTTGAACTTAGACTAATATATAAATTCATTAATTAAATAAACTAAAACATAAGAATTAATGTTTAAATTTGTATATTTAAATGGGAGTCATCTAGACTAAGGTTCATTTGAATTGAGTTTGTATTGTCTTAAATTAATGAAGCATTTGTACCGTTGTCTTCTTTGGAGTTATCGAAAAAACTTTAATAGACTTTTCATGGGCTTGGCTTCCTTTCATATTACCATAGTTGAACTCGTGCTTGTACCTAACTTAAGGTTCATTCTATAAGGCAGCTAACACAATAAAACTAGTCAAGGGTTCTTACTACTATCATACGACTAATTGTTTGAGGAACAACTACGTACGGTTAAAGAGATTATCATGTTCTAGATGATGCTTTGTCTTCGTTAAATTAACGATCGTGGCATCAAATTTGCTTATTATTTCTCTAGCTTTTGCATTATAAATGTTATATTTCATACTATTTTCATGCATAATTTGGGTGTAAAATTCAAACTTTAATAATTAATAGTATGAAGTCAAAGTATGTACCTTATGTCATGACTTTTGTTATAATTTGCATAAGGTACAGAGAGAATTGATTTTCTTTCTTTTGAGAAATTGTCAGTTCTACAATTATAACAGGGGTTTTATTTTCATTTTTAACTAATAATATCTTATCTTATATTAATTTTAATATATATAAGTTTAAGGTTGTCAATTCTAAATACATGTCATTTAGATAGTTACTATAACATCAATTCTAGACACATATTATATAATTATTAAATCAACTATAATTTTTTTTTTTTTAATTTATTAGACATAAATAATTATTAATAATAATAATCATATAATATTCAACTAACACTATTAAAATAATAATAATAATAATAATAATAATAATAATAATAATAATAATAATAATAATAATAATAATAATAATAATATAATCAACTATCACTATTACAAAATATAAATAATAATAATAATAATAATAATAATAATAATAATAATAATAATAATAATAATAATAATAATAATAATAATAATAATAATAATAATAATAATAATAATAATAATAATAATAATAATAATAATAATAATAATAATAAAAGAAATTATTTATGAATAATTGATTTATCTGCCTGTAATGATATTGCAATGTTAAAGTTTTATGGAATTTGTGCAAAAAAAAAGACAATTTTTAGGTGAGATGGATACATACTTACTATATATGAAGAATCAGAGTATCATGGAGACAAAGTTCAGATTTACCGGAACTTGGATCGTGAAAAATGTGCTGTGCAAAAAAGAGATAATAGCTAATATTTAAATTCTTTGGGATCACATGATCTACAAAGAAAAGATTATTATGAAGGTTGTTTACAATGAATTTATGAAAACTTAGTCGGTTATGCTCTGGCAGAACTTGTTGTTCAATAATCCTACCTATCGTAGGTCTCTAATTACTTTATGGCTTGCTTGCCATAAAAATTGGCCACAAAGGATAAGCTTTATAAGCTTAGCATGATAAATGAAATTGATTGTTGTTTCTGTCAAGATGAAGAATCGATAAACCACAATTTTTTCGAATGTGCTGAATTCAAGCAAAAATGGGCTGAAATTTTAAGTTGGATTCAAGTGAATCATAGTAAAAGCTGGACAAGCACTCTAATTAAATTTGCTGCTATTAAGACAATATACACAGTTTGAAGGTATCGCAATGACAAGTGCTTTGGCAACCTGGCTGATCAAGAGAATACCATTAAACAAATTATTTACAATATAGTTTGTAGGGGCTGGTTTTGTAAGAAGTTAAAAGTCCATATTGCCAAACTTATATGTAATAGACTTCTCTTGTCTTTTTGTTGTTTCTTAGGCTCGATCTCGAGCTATCGCCTTGTAATCTTGATTTTTTGAATCTATCAAAATTTTGATTTTTCAAAAAAATAAAAAATAAAAAATAAAAAAAAATAATTACCACTACTAAAATATTAATAATAACAATAATAAGAATATAATAATAAAAAAATAATAATAATAATAATACTTTAATATTCGGCCACCATTATTAATAATAATTAAAATTTTAAAAATAAATATATATTCCGATAACAATATTTATAAAAAAATAAAATAATAATAAAAATAATTATATAATATCTAACTACCACTATTAAAAATAAGATTATATATAAATATTTTAATTATTTATCTATCACGCGATAATCGAATATATATATATATATATATATATATATATATATATATATATATATATATATATATATATATATATATATATATATATATATATATATATATATATTAAAAAAATCATTTCAATTATTTCATTAGTCTAATTTTTAGTTTTTGAATTTTCAATAATAGATCTATTTTAATCGCTCTCACTTTAATATGTAAAAAAATATTTCTATTTTATATTTAATTAAATTATATTTTGAATGTACCCCAATTTTAAATTTTTTTTTTATATTTTTATAAATTCTTTAATTTTCATTTGAATAGCTTTTACTTAATATCTCATAAAAAAATCATTTCTATAACTTTTACAATTTTATAACTCATGACACTTTATAATACTTTAATTCTATAACTTTCATACTTCTATAATTTTAATTTTTTTAACGAAGTCTTTAATTATTCTTTTAATATCTTTTACTTTAATATTTCAAAAAAAAATCATATATATCACTTTTCAGATATAAAAATGAGAATTTTGTTGAAATATCATTCCTCATTTAAAATGGTAGACACAATAATATTTTAATTTAAACTTCTTTCTTTTTCTTTAACATTGTATCACTTAACATATATGATCCCACTTTTCTTTCGGTTAATTATTTTTTGTATGTTAAATACTAATATGCTACTTCTGTTATTTTGGCTGTATGGTAAAAAATTTATTGTAAATTTTTTATATCTATTTTATTTTCTTTCATCTTTATTGTTAATATTATGAATTACTTTTTTTTGAAATGGTATAAATTGTAGAAACTAATATGAAGATTTATAATCATTTCAACTACTTTGTGTATTTTTATATTAAACATATCACTTACAGATCTCTTTTTATAATATCTTTAAAAAAATTATTTTTCCATTTCTATTTAATTTTCAAATGTTTACTATATCATTTTTTAAAATATGTATCTTTTTTTTTTAAATTTCATGCGCAAGTTCTTGGAGATATATATGAGAATTTTGTTGAGATATCAATTCACATACGAAAATATAGACTCGAAAATATTTTAATTTATATTTCTTTCATTTTTCTTATCATACTCTCTCTCTCTCAATTATTTTTGCAAGTCAAATATTAATATGTTACTCAATCACTATGGTGTATGGTAAAACATTCATACTAAGTTCTATATTTTTTCATCTTAGTATAAATATTATGAGTTACTTATTTGAAATGGATATAATTGTATAAGAATTATGACAACAATTTTATTAAGTATAAGTATAGGAACAACAATATTATTAGGATTATATAACGAAATGTATACCTTTTAACTATTTTAAATTTTATTTAAAGTTATTATTATTCTTCATAAAATATATTATTTAAAAAAAAATAAACTCATTTATGCAAATGTAAACAAAAATTGATATATCTATATAAAGAAATAATAAAATTATTATTTTATCATAAATATTATAAAATTAACGAAAACAACATAGAGATGAAGGAGAGAAAGAGAAAAAGAAAAGTGATATTGTATTATTCTCTTCAAGTTTACTTAGCATTGCAACATGACGTGCCACGTCTAAAAAATCTCATATTGTTTCTTTTATATATTTAGGTTCATATGTCATCTTCATAGCTACTCCGACATCAACCATAATTCTATTTTTATCTTAAATTGATTATACATTGATAATTAATAATAATAATAATAATAATAATAATAATAATAATAATAATAATAATAATAATAATAATAATAATAATCAACTTAACACTATTAAATTAATAATAATAATAATATTAATAAAATATTCAACTACTACTATTAAAAAAAACTTTATATATATAAATAATTAACTAAAAAACGATTATTACATTAAATTTTTTTAAAAAACTTTTCAATATTCACACTTTCAAATTAATAGTCAATTAATATATTTAACATTATATTGAATTCACATTATTTTTATTATAGTATTTTTTTATTTGACAAAACCTATTAGTGACTATTTAAAATATTTTATTATATTAATATACTAAAAAAATACATTTAGTAGTATGATGGGTATATTCCGCAAGTGCACGGAAATATTGAAGTAATATAAAAGATTGTCGAACCACAGAGACCAATGTCAACCTACCGTAATCTATCGTTACTTTGTAAAGTTAAGGCTAATGAATAATTAGATTTTTGGGGGAAATTAAGGACTAAAACTAAAAATGAATTTAGAAAATATAATAATAAAGAGAGACCGGAATACGGTTTCCGCGTTCCTGAAGAACTTATAGAAAATGGGTACTAATTACAACTATAACTTAGTTTCGTAGAATATACTAACTTAAAGACTCTGTTTCACGCTCTCGCGTTATTAACTAAAGTCATACTTCCTAATCCCAAGATTTTGCTCTCGCTCGCCCGGTAACTAAGAAATATATTTTGAAAGCCAATAATATCCTAAACGCATCTAAAGCGCTCTCGCTGTATTTAGATTTGTTGCCTAATTTCCACTATTTGGTTCGATCCTCACGCTCTCGCGGTCTCGGCTTAAACCTTAATTAATTTCCCACTCTCGTGGCAAAATCATGTTAAATAATCTTTCACTCTCGTGACAAGGCTATTTAAATTAGACTTGAAAATTAAAACCAAAACATAATTCTAATCATAAATTTGCACCTATTATTTTCTACCGAGTCTGTTGGCAACAACGGTCCTCATACACCGGACTCAAGAATATTTAGCCAGACATGTTACTAATTAAAAACGCAAGAATAATTATAGTTCCGATGAAAAACGACATAGAAATTAAATTTGAAAAACACAATAGTAATAATAATTAATGCGATAAAAATAATAGCAATGATAATAATAATAATAATAATAATAATAATAATAATAATAATAATAATAATAATAATAATAATAATAATAATAATAATAATAATAATAATAATAATAATAATAATAATAATAATAATAATAATAATAATAATAATAATAGAAATTGGTGTGGTAGTTCCTCGGTGTGAGAAACTACCACTTTTACATGGTGAATATTTCTGCCTAAAAACTAAAACAACAGGAATTGGAATTACGAAGAGAGAGCCATGCCTCCTTGTTGCAAACTTTCTTCCAATTTATACTCCTCTAATAACTTGTTTTGGTGAGAGAAAATAGGAAGACATGGTGTGGTCATGGAGAGAGTATTAGGGAAGACTTGGTTGGAGAAAAAATAGGATGAAGTGATTAGTTGGTTTAGTCTTAGAGGACTTAGTGTGTGGAGAAAAAGTAGGAGTAGTTTCTTTGATACGCGCTGGAAAAGGTCTCGTGAGGACCGTCAAGGGTGGGTGACGACCGTCACCCTTTACTTTTTGCTTGTGCCGACCGTTACAGGTGGGTGTAACGATCGTCACCCTTTCCTTTTGCTTGTGACGGTCGTTACGGTGGGTGTGACGATCGTTGCACCTTGCGCACATGGGCAACGCACGTTTTTTCTTTGTGGGTCTTTGGTTCTTCGTGGGCCTTTTTCTTTTCTTTTATATTTTATGCATTTTTACTTCATTTGTACCCTCTTTTTCTTCCTTTTCTCAAATAAGCCTTGTAGATATTAAATACCTGAAATACATTAAAATACCAGCATAATACCAACATAAAGCAACATAATTAAAATAAAATAGAGACATCATTTATATTAATCAAGGCAAATATACTATACATTTTTGTGTTATCAAACTCCCCCACACTTAAACCATTGCTTGTCCTCAAGCAATCAACCAACACAGTGAAAGAAACGATAAGAGAGCTTTGAAACAAGGGCACAACACGACACCTAATCATACGTGACTGCTAGGCTAATATTAGTTTGATAGGTACTAAGTATTCAATACCAAGGATACTGTAACGATACAATGTTCAAAGACTCCCACTTTATGAAAACCAATTTGAATCATGCCATTATAACTCAACCTATATCTCTCATTTTTATTTCACTTTATTCATTCAAGCGCAATCACATTAAGCATGTTATCTATACGCGCACATAGTAGGAGAAATCGGTTAGAAAATATGATCCTTTTCTTTTTTTTAGCACGGGGTTCTGGTATTTAAGTGGTGTAACCCATTTTTCCCAACTACGGTTGCGGGGGATCGGACCGTAGCTCGCCCTACCAAGTTCAGTACCAGTGACCTCTGGACCAACCAACGATGGATGATTATTATTAAATCCTTACATGCTTAACAACCGTTGGGCTAAATGACCGGGTGAGGGTCACCTAACTTAGAAGGTTATTTTTCAATTAAATTATTTATTTATTAAAAATAGGATCATTCACTTATATTCATCGACTCCCTACGTAGTTTGCGTTTAAGATGGTGCTGACTGCTAATATAAACTACTTAAGAGATACTTTGAAAACTTGAGCCTAAGGTCTTGACATAATGGGTACCCAGATTGATATCACATAATGAGGGGTTTAGGGTGTCATAACGGTATCGATTTTATCAAAACTTTTGCAAGTCTCTCTAATAAAGCCTAGATAGCCTATAAACTTTCAGAGTGTGGTGCCATGAATCATAAAGAAAATTTTTGTTGGAGGCTAAAATTTTAAAAATACGGGGAAATTCGATAACAACTGAAAACAGGCATACAGACTTGACAACATATGCTATGACTCTATCGAATACTGAAAACAAGTAAAATTCTAAAAAAACATGAAATAAACTTAGAAAATCATCAATCGAACTAAAAAGAGATAAATGGAAAGCGGTAGAGTTCCTCCCCCACACTTAAACCAAACATTGTCCTCAATGTTTTGATAAAAGGTGAAAATAGGAAAGACAGAACCTGTATGAATGCTATTGATGAGCTATCACGACCAAATCCACTTTGCATCCAGAGGAAGTACCTTCTCCTATCATACTCATCAACAGTGTCACCACCACCAGCAACATTCGTAGGAATGTGTGTGGGCACCGGCTCATCTTCGAGATGATCATCTATAAATTTTCCGCCTAGAGATGGCCGAGACGGGAGGAGCAATCCATATCTTTATTTTCTGCAAATTTAGACAATAAAAACAAAACATTAAATTAAAAGCTTGTGGGTTGCCTCCCACGCAGCGCTTTGTTTAACGTTGATGGCTCAATGGCTCAGGAGTGCAAGCACTCATGGTGGTTCTCTCGAGAATGAATCCTCGGTTGAACTTTTAGTAGTTGTCATTTTACATGGCCACTTATCAAGCCATCTCACATATCCCTCACCTTTTATTTTCTTTCTTCTGTGGGGTGGTTCATTCTTTTGGACTTGTGGTGGTGGTTCTGGATCTATCCTAAGTATCAACTTTTCAAGTTTGGGCTTAGTGATTTCATCTTCCACCCTAAAGGTTAACCTTACCCTCTTAACAGTAATTATATCCCTAGTTTCATGGTCCTCTAATTTTCTCTTTTTATGCAAGACTTCAAACAAGGGTGCATCGGTGTGGGTATTTTCCAATACCTCTACATATGTTTTAGGTTGGGAGTCTACCTGAGCTTCCATAAAACTTTGCGGGAAAGGAATCGGTGGGGTATATGGATGAGGAAAAACAATAGGTGCTTCCTTCTCTACCTCTTCTACAACCTCCCTTTTAGATGGTGTCGGAGGATTTTTCTCAATCTTTACTCTTTTCTCGACTGAACTCTCCTCAACCACATCATCCCTCTCCTCAACCTCATTATCACTCTCCTTAGGATTTTCAATTTGTTTTTCACTACTGGTTGTTACAACATCCAATTTCTCCTCAGGGAAGGGTCCTAGAGGGTTTTGTTCAAGCATGGAGACTAGAGTCTCTAAGGCTATGTTGTGAGTCGCGAGCGACTCAACCACAGTGGTTAGTTGCCTAAGGTTTTCACTGTTTTGAAGACTTTGTTTTCTAAACTCTTCGTTCTGGACATTTTGTGTCTCTACAAAGTGCTCCATCATAGATTCTAACCTAGAGGGAATTAGCGTCGCATCAGAATCCTCCATTGATGTTTCGAAGTTGAAATTATGCGATTCTTATGATTCTTCAAAGTGAGTTAGAGTCGCATTTTGTGTTTCCACAAAGCGCTTTGTCATCATTGATATTTCATTAAAATTTTCCATTAATATTTCGAGGTCGGATTTATAGGATACTTGTGTCTCCTCGAAATATTGGGTGTAGTGATTGTAGGGGAAATTTGGTTGAGGATAAGTTTGGTTGGAATTATAATATTCTTGCGATTCCTCAAAATTTTGGGATTGATAGTTGGAAAGGTAATTCGGGTGAGAATGAGTTTGTGACGCATTGAAATTCTCCAATAGTATTTCGAGGTCAGATTTATAGGATTCTTGTGATTCCTCAAAATTTTGGGATTGATAGTTGGAAAGGTAATTCGGGTGAGAATGAGTTTGTGACGCATTGAAATTCTCCAATAGTATTTCGAGGTCGGATTTATAGGATTCTTGTGATTCCTCAAAATTTTGGGATTGATAGTTGGAAAGGTAATTCGGGTGAGAATGAGTTTGTGACACATTGAAATTCTCCAATAGTATTTCGAGGTCGGATTTATAGGATTCTTGTGATTCCTCGAAATACTCGGAGTGGGAGTTGTAGAAAAAATTTGGGTGATACATAGTAATTGGGACAAGAATGCCTTAGTCTATACGGTGCAACAACGGAATAACAATATTGACTGTTGGTCCCCGGAAACGGCGCCAAAAACTTGATGGGTATATTCCGCAAGTACACGGAAATATCGAAGTAATATAAAATATTGTCGAACCACAGAGACCAATGTCAACCTACCGTAATATATCTTTACTTTGTAAAGCTAAGGCTAATGAATAATTGGATTTTTGGGGGAAATTAAGGACTAAAACTAAATATGAATTTAGAAAATATAATTTTAAAGAGAGACAGGAATATGGTTTCCGCGTTCCTGAAGAACTTATAGAAAATGGGTACTAATTACAACTATAACTTAGTCTCGTAGAATATACTAACTTAAAGACTCCGTCTCACGCTCTCACGTTATTAACTAAAGTCATACTTCCTAATCCCAAGATTTTGCTCTCGCTCGCCCGGTAACTAAGAAATATATTTTGAAAGCCAATAATATCCTAAACGCATCTAAAGCGCTCTCGTTGTATTTAGATTTGTTGCCTAATTTCCACTATTTGGTTCGATCCTCACGCTCTCGCGGTCTCGGCTTAAACCTTAATTAATTTCCCACTCTCGTGGCAAAATCATGTTAAATAATCTTTCACTCTCGTGACAAGGCTATTTAAATTAGACTTGGAAATTAAAACCAAAACATAATTCTAATCATAAATTTGCACCTATTATTTTCTACCGAGTCTGTTGGCAACAACGGTCCTCATACACCGGACTCAAGAATATTTAGCCAGACATGTTACTAATTAAAAACGCAAGAATAATTATAGTTACGATGAAAAACGACATAGAAATTAAATTTGAAAAACACAATAGTAATAATAATTAATGCGATAAAAATAATAGCAATGATAATAATAATAATAATAATAATAATAATAATAATAATAATAATAATAATAATAATAATAATAATAATAATAATAATAATAATAATAATAATAATAATAGAAATTGGTGTGGTAGTTCCTCGGTGTGAGAAACTACCACTTTTACATGGTGAATATTTCTGCCTAAAAACTAAAACAACAGGAATTGGAATTACGAAGAGAGAGCCATGCCTCCTTGTTGCAAACTTTCTTCCAATTTATACTCCTCTAATAACTTGTTTTGGTGAGAGAAAATAGGAAGACATGGTGTGGTCATGGAGAGAGTATTAGGGAAGACTTGGTTGGAGAAAAAATAGGATGAAGTGATTAGTTGGTTTAGTCTTAGAGGACTTAGTGTGTGGAGAAAAAGTAGGAGTAGTTTCTTTGATACGCGCTGGAAAAGGTCTCGTGAGGACCGTCAAGGGTGGGTGACGACCGTCACCCTTTACTTTTTGCTTGTGCCGACCGTTACAGGTGGGTGTAACGATCGTCACCCTTTCCTTTTGCTTGTGACGGTCGTTATGGTGGGTGTGACGACCGTTGCACCTTGCGCACATGGGCAACGCACGTTTTTTCTTTGTGGGCCTTTGGTTCTTCGTGGGCCTTTTTCTTTTCTTTTATATTTTATGCATTTTTACTTCATTTGTACCCTCTTTTTCTTCCTTTTCTCAAATAAGCCTTGTAGACATTAAATACCTGAAATACATTAAAATATCAGCATAATACCAACATAAAGCAACATAATTAAAATAAAATAGAGACATCATTTATATTAATCAAGGCAAATATACTATACATTTTTGTGTTATCAAACTCCCCCACACTTAAACCATTGCTTGTCCTCAAGCAATCAACCAACACAGTGAAAGAAACGATAAGAGAGCTTTGAAACAAGGGCACAACACGACACCTAATCATACGTGACTGCTAGGCTAATATTAGTTTGATAGGTACTAAGTATTCAATACCAAGGATACTGTAACGATACAATGTTCAAAGACTCCCACTTTATGAAAACCAATTTGAATCATGCCATTATAACTCAACCTATATCTCTCATTTTTATTTCACTTTATTCATTCAAGCGCAATCACATTAAGCATGTTATCTATACGCGCACATAGTAGGAGAAATCGGTTAGAAAATATGATCCTTTTCTTTTCTTTAGCACGGGGTTCTGGTATTTAAGTGGTGTAACCCATTTTTCCCAACTACGGTTTTGGGGGATCGGACCGTAGCTCGCCCTACCAAGTTCAGTACCAGTGACCTCTGGACCAACCAACGATGGATGATTATTATTAAATCCTTACATGCTTAACAACCGTTGGGCTAAATGACCGGGTGAGGGTCACCTAACTTAGAAGGTTATTTTTCAATTAAATTATTTATTTATTAAAAATAGGATCATTCACTTATATTCATCGACTCCCTACGTAGTTTGCGTTTAAGATGGTGCTGACTGCTAATATAAACTACTTAAGAGATACTTTGAAAACTTGAGCCTAAGGTCTTGACATAATGGGTTACCCAGATTGATATCACATAATGAGGGGTTTAGGGTGTCATAACGGTATCGATTTTATCAAAACTTTTCCAAGTCTCTCTAATAAAGCCTAGATAGCCTATAAACTTTCAGAGTGTGGTGCCATGAATCATAAAGAAAATTTTTGTTGGAGGCTAAAATTTTAAAAATACGGGGAAATTCGATAACAACTGAAAACAGGCATACAGACTTGACAACATATGCTATGACTCTATCGAATACTGAAAACAAGTAAAATTCTAAAAAAACATGAAATAAACTTAGAAAATCATCAATCGAACTAAAAAGAGATAAATGGAAAGCGGTAGAGTTCCTCCCCCACACTTAAACCAAACATTGTCCTCAATGTTTTGATAAAAGGTGAAAATAGGAAAGACAGAACCTGTATGAATGCTATTGATGAGCTATCACGACCAAATCCACTTTGCATCCAGAGGAAGTACCTTCTCCTATCGTACTCATCAACAGTGTCACCACCACCAGCAACATTCGTAGGAATGTGTGTGGGCACCGGCTCATCTTCGAGATGATCATCTATAAATTTTCCGCCTAGAGATGGCCGAGACGGGAGGAGCAATCCATATCTTTATTTTCTGCAAATTTAGACAATAAAAACAAAACATTAAATTAAAAGCTTGTGGGTTGCCTCCCACGCAGCGCTTTGTTTAACGTTGATGGCTCAATGGCTCAGGAGTGCAAGCACTCATGGTGGTTCTCTCGAGAATGAATCCTCGGTTGAACTTTTAGTAGTTGTCATTTTCCATGGCCACTTATCAAGCCATCTCACATATCCCTCACCTTTTATTTTCTTTCTTCTGTGGGGTGGTTCATTCTTTTGGACTTGTGGTGGTGGTTTTGGATCTATCCTAAGTATCAACTTTTCAAGTTTGGGCTTAGTGATTTCATCTTCCACCCTAAAGGTTAACCTTACCCTCTTAACAGTAATTATATCCCTAGTTTCATGGTCCTCTAATTTTCTCTTTTTATGCAAGACTTCAAACAAGGGTGCATCGGTGTGGGTATTTTCCAATACCTCTACATATGTTTTAGGTTGGGAGTCTACCTGAGCTTCCATAAAACTTTGCGGGAAAGGAATCGGTGGGGTATATGGATGAGGAAAAACAATAGGTGCTTCCTTTTCTACCTCTTCTACAACCTCCCTTTTAGATGGTGTTGGAGGATTTTTCTCAATCTTTACTCTTTTCTCGACTGAACTCTCCTCAACCACATCATCACTCTCCTCAACCTCATTATCACTCTCCTTAGGATTTTCAATTTGTTTTTCACTACTGGTTGTTACAACATCCAATTTCTCCTCAGGGAAGGGTCCTAGAGGGTTTTGTTCAAGCATGGAGACTAGAGTCTCTAAGGCTATGTTGTGAGTCGCGAGCGACTCAACCACAGTGGTTAGTTGCCTAAGGTTTTCACTGTTTTGAAGACTTTGTTTTCTAAACTCTTCGTTCTGGACATTTTGTGTCTCTACAAAGTGCTTCATCATAGATTCTAACCTAGAGGGAATTAGCGTCGCATCAGAATCCTCCATTGATGTTTCGAAGTTGAAATTATGCGATTCTTATGATTCTTCAAAGTGAGTTAGAGTCGCATTTTGTGTTTCCACAAAGCGCTTTGTCATCATTGATATTTCATTAAAATTTTCCATTAATATTTCAAGGTCGGATTTATAGGATACTTGTGTCTCCTCGAAATATTGGGTGTAGTGATTGTAGGGGAAATTTGGTTGAGGATAAGTTTGGTTGGAATTATAATATTCTTGCGATTCCTCAAAATTTTGGGATTGATAGTTGGAAAGGTAATTCGGGTGAGAATGAGTTTGTGACGCATTTAAATTCTCCAATAGTATTTCGAGGTCGGATTTATAGGATTCTTGTGATTCCTCAAAATTTTGGGATTGATAGTTGGAAAGGTAATTCGGGTGAGAATGAGTTTGTGACACATTGAAATTCTCCAATAGTATTTCGAGGTCGGATTTATAGGATTCTTGTGATTCCTCAAAATTTTGGGATTGATAGTTGGAAAGGTAATTCGGGTGAGAATGAGTTTGTGACACATTGAAATTCTCCAATAGTATTTCGAGGTCGGATTTATAGGATTCTTGTGATTCCTCGAAATACTCGGAGTGGGAGTTGTAGAAAAAATTTGGGTGATACATAGTAATTGGGACAAGAATGCCTTAGTCTATACGGTGCAACAACGGAATAACAATATTGACTGTTGGTCCCCGGAAACGGCGCCAAAAACTTGATGGGTATATTCCGCAAGTACACGGAAATATCGAAGTAATATAAAATATTGTCGAACCACAGAGACCAATGTCAACCTACCGTAATCTATCTTTACTTTGTAAAGCTAAGGCTAATGAATAATTGGATTTTTGGGGGAAATTAAGGACTAAAACTTAATATGAATTTAGAAAATATAATTTTAAAGAGAGACGGGAATATGGTTTCCGCGTTCCTGAAGAACTTATAGAAAATGGGTACTAATTACAACTATAACTTAGTCTCGTAGAATATACTAACTTAAAGACTCCGTCTCACGCACTCGCGTTATTAACTAAAGTCATACTTCCTAATCCCAAGATTTTGCTCTCGCTCGCCCGGTAACTAAGAAATATATTTTGAAAGCCAATAATATCCTAAACACATCTAAAGCGCTCTCGCTGTATTTAGATTTGTTTCCTAATTTCCACTATCTGGTTCGATCCTCACGCTCTCGTGGTCTCGGCTTAAACCTTAATTAATTTCCCACTCTCGTGGCAAAATCATGTTAAATAATCTTTCACTCTCGTGACAAAGCTATTTAAATTAGACTTGGAAATTAAAACCAAAACATAATTCTAATCATAAATTTGCACCTATTATTTTCTACCGAGTCCGTTGGCAATAACGGTCCTCATACACCGGACTCAAGAATATTTAGTCAGACATGTTACTAATTAAAAATGCAAGAATAATTATAGTTACGATGAAAAACGACATAGAAATTAAATTTGAAAAACACAATAGTAATAATAATTAATGCGGTAAAAAATAATAGCAATGATAATAATAATAATAATAATAATAATAATAATAATAATAATAATAATAATAATAATAATAATAATAATAATAATAATAATAATAATAATAATAATAATAATGCGGTATAGTGAAGAACCTGTAAATGGAGAAAATGGAAACTGAAATTAATGTTAACACTGGAATTCAGAAAATGCCGGTACGCTTGAAAATAGAATACAAAATGGAAATAAAATAAAAAAAACACCTAAAACTAATGGTGTGGTAGTTCCTCGGTGTGAGAAACTACCACTTTTACATGGTGAATATTTCTGCCTAAAAACTAAAACAATAGAAATTGGAATGACGAAGAGAGAGCCATGCCTCCTTGTTACAAACTGCCTTCCAATTTATACTCCTCTGATAACTTGTTTTGGTGAGAGAAAATAGGAAGACATGGTGTGGTCATGGAGAGAGTATTAAGGAAGACTTGGTTGGAGAAAAAATAGGATGAAGTTGTTAGTTGGTTTAGTCTTAGAGGATTTAGTGTGTGGAGAAAAAGTAGGAGCAGTTTCTTTGATACGCGCTGGAAAAGGTCTCGTGACGACCGTCAAGGGTGGGTGACGATCGTCACCCTTTACTTTTTTCTTGTGCCGACCGTTACGGGTGGGTGTGACGACCATCACCCATTCCTTTTGCTTGTGACGTTCGTTACGGTAGGTGTGACGATCGTTGCACCTTGCGCACATGGGAAACACACCTTTTTTCTTTGTGGGCCTTTGGTTCTTCGTGGGCCTTTTTCTTTTCTTTTATATTTTATGCATTTTTACTTCATTTGTACCCCCTTTTTCTTCCTTTTCTCAAATAAGCCTTGTAGATATTAAATTCCTGAAATACAATAAAATATCAGCATAATACCAACATAAAGCAACATAATTAAAATAAAATAGAGACATAATTTATATTAATCAAACCAAATATACTATAAATTTTCGTGTTATCATAGTATAATTCATAATAATATATCATCCAACTACTTCTATTGATAATATTATTTATAAAAAATTTATATTTATTTATTGATTAGGCAATAGTCTAAATTTATATATCACTACAAAAAACCCACCTGAGTTTGGGGGGTTTTAAAATATTTTGAGGGGGGTTTTCACCTCCGCAAATATTCACTTGTTTGCCCTTTTCTTCATTTCTAATCAAAATCTTTTGATTCCAACTAATTCATTAATTCTTCTTCCTCTTATCTTGGCATCGATGAAGCCTTTCTAGACCTTGTGGCATACGCTCGACAAAGCATTCTTTCTTTTGCACTGTTTCGATTTAACAAACAGACGCTTAGATAAATCGATACTTCACGATCATGAATGTAGTACTTTTTGTAGTAGCGATCCTTCTATATCGTATTAACAATCGAAGGATGATCGTAAAAAAAATTATTTATTTGACAAGGCTTCTTCCTATACAAATAAATTCCATTGGATCCGACAATGATAGATTGGAAGACTCAAAAGATTTGTTCAATATCAATAGGTTGATTGTTCCGCTCATGTCTGGTCCAAAATAAAAAAAAGATCTCTGATCTCTCTTTTTTCTCGGACAGATGGTCCGAACTTCATCTGGATTTGAATCCTACTGAGAAGTCCGCTCAAGATCTTCAATTATTAAAGATAGCCCTCATGATTTTGAATTACGAAAAAGAATTAAACATTCGTTTCTTAATTATGATTTGATCTCCATGAATATGGATATAAGAAATAAAAAACGAAAGAGAGATCTATTTTTCGTTTTTGATTTCTTATGTTTTTTTTTCCGTTCCTATTCTTCTTTTTTTTGCTATGAAAAAGGGACTTAAAATTTTTTAAAGGATATATATATATATATATATATATATATACATACATGTACGCTCTTATCTTGGCATCGATGAAGCCTTTCTAGACCTTGTGGCATAAGCTCGACAAAGAATTCTTTCTTTTGCACTGTATGGAATTACATGAAATTCTAGTCCAGACCAATGGTCAATCTAGTTCCATAACAGGCTCATTCATTTCTCAAAACTCCAACAAACATTCCATAAAAATCCTTAACTTCTCAACTCCTTTAACACTCAAGGTTGCCTAAACTATATATCATCTTACACTTTTCCACATTATTCAAAGCAAAAATCTTACTACAACCTCAACCAAGTTCACTGATCTTCTTACTTCCAAACTCTTGGTATGACCCTACTCTCAAAGCACAAGTTCTAATACCCTTCGAAGTCCTCATAGTCGCCAACCATGATCCTACCAGCCACACATATAGAATTAGGTTGATCAGGCTCAATACTACATATTGTGACATTAAGAATCATGTCGCCAAGACACACATATGAGGCAAGAATTTATTTACTTATGATGTTTCAAGGCTGGATAGAGAATCTCCCTGCTCTGATACCAATTGTAATACCCTGTATAATATACATCTAGAATATACATTATACAAAACAATAATTAGAACTTCTATAATCATAAGTTCTTATTCGCATCATTTACATACTTGACAAATTATATAGAATACAACATATGAAATAAGATATGGAAAGTGCCAAAACTAAAATCTAAGATATAAGTATAATATTCGCCATTGTACAAAATACGTAGCAGAAGATTATTAACTAAAATCCATAAAATATCATCCACCAGCTTCCTTTTTCCTTTAACCTGCAAAGAACCTGAAAAACAACAATAATGATGCGGTGAGATAATTATCTCAGTGAGTCCCCCTATCTTATGAGTCTACTCGGCTCTACAGAGTTTCTAATCAATTTCTAACTCAAGTCTTCATCTTTGTTACATGTGTATCATTCACACAATGTAACTAAAACTCGAGTATCTAAGGGATAATCACAATGTATCGAAACAGGTTACTTGAGTGCACCCACTCAATAAATCTCTATTCAAATACACGAAACATCGATCCACGCTCAGACCTACATCTAGGTCAAGCTCGATTCACGCATGCTTGTATGACTCGACTTTCGTGTGGATATCTGGTTTCCCATGGGACTCAAACCACTTCAAAAACTATCACTCGTATAGGACTCGAACCCACTTTGAGTATCTTTCAGCATATGGGACTCGAACCCACTTAGGTGTCCATGTTTCTATGGGACTCGAACCCACTTATGAGACAACCTCTTCTATGGGCTTAAACCATTTATGAGGGGTGAATCTTGGTACCTACATCCCAATCCCATTCTACATTAGTATCTCAATTAGGATATCGTACAATCAAGGGAAAACTCCCATATACTCGTGATTTATCTCATTAATCACTGGGTCATCCTTTCCACAATTGTCATGATATCATATCATATTATCATGGCATCATAATATGATCCATTCATTTACATATAATCACACATGTTCCATACAAATCATGTTCATTCATTCACATGACTACTTGTTTGTTGTACACACCACGATACAATCACGTCCAAGCATCACTATCTAACCCATCTCATGACCTAACTTATTCTTTCTATGTCATTTACTAAGGTTACTTCACTCATAGGTTTTAGTCATGTTATTATAAAATCAATACAATCACATAATCAACATAACAACAATTCAAACATGGGTTAGAAAATGCATTGCATAAGAAATACAAAAACAACTCACAACCATTTCACACAATAAACATGGTATCCCAAGATTTTTCTTATCACTTGATGAGGAATTGGATTCACTTTCCAATATATTCAACCTCACATTAATCTGATCTATTAGTCACATTTCATGCTGGAAACAGGAAATCAACCTTCTAACCTACTTCAATTCCAACATATTGCACATAAATGTTTATCACCATTAATATAATCAATATTTGGCATATAAATGTATTTTCCCTACATTATTTAATAAATAATTGAAAGGACTTTCTAACGCTTTCGACGATGCGTCATTCCAAATTATAGAACTCAAGTTACGATCCGAACAACATAAGACATTAGCTTAGAAGACTGTTACATATTCCTTTTTTTCTATATATTTTTTATAAATTCTTTAATTCTCATTTTAATATATTTTAATTAATATATCTTTAAAAACTCAATTATATAACTTTTACAATGGGAATGACCTCAATGGGCAGGACAACCTCCATACCGTATACAAAAGATAAAGGAGTCGCCCCTATTGCTGTGTGCATTGTGGTGTGGTAAACATGAAGAGAAAATGGTAACATCTCATGCCAATCTTTATATGTCACTGTCATCTTCTATATGATTCTCTTGATATTTATGTTAGCAGCTTCAACAATGCCATTCATCTTCGGCCAATAAGGAGAAGAGTTATGATGCTGAATCTTGAATTGCATGCAAAGCTCGGTGATCATAGTGTTGTTGAGATTGGTACCATTATCTGTAATGATTCTTTCTGGAATACCGTATCGATAGATAGTGTTATGTCTGATAAATTGAGCCGTAAAATTCTTGGTAACAGAAGAAAATGAAGTTGCCTCGACCCACTTCGTGAAGCAATCAATGGCAACCAAGATGAAGCGGTGCCCATTAGAAGTCGTCGGTCTAATATCTCCAATCATGTCGGCCCCTACATTGCGAATGACCAAGATCAGTCAAGATGTTTAGAGGAACGAGAGATACACGCACCTTATCAGCATAGATCTGGCATTTATGGCAAGTTCGTGAATGCTGATAACAGTCTGCTTCTATAGTGGACCAGTAGTATCCTTCCCGTAGGATCTTTTTATCCATCGAGTGCCCACTAGAGTGAGTGCCAAAGGTACCTTCATACAAACCAACCATAATATTTTCCTCCTCACTCTTGTCTACACACTGAAGCAAGGTAGAGTCATGATTTCGCTTGTAGAGGACCCCGTTACTCAGGAAGAACTTGGTAGAGAATCTTCTTAGGAACTTCTTATTGTTGACTGAAACTTCCTCAGGGTATTCATGGGCTTCAAGATATCTTTTGACTTCATGGAACCAAGGCTTGTCCACTACTTCTTCAGTACCAATCTCGTGACAGTATGTTGGCTCATCCATCCTCTCAATGGTGATCTGAGGAGCCTCATTATCCCACTTGACCTTGAACATGGATGAAATTGTAGCTAGCGTGTCCTCTAGTTTACTTTCCTCTTGTGGAAAATGATCAAAAGTAATTTCTTCAAAGTATGGGATTAGTGTCAACACATGCTCTTTGTACGAGATGAAATTAGGATGCTTCGTGTCCCGTTCTCCTTTGATCTGGATGATTACCAAAGCCGAGTCTCCAAACACACTTAAGAACTCGATCCTTAAATTGATTGCAGCTTTGAGACCTATGATACATGCTTCATACTCAGCCATATTGTTGGTACAATTGAAACATATCCTAGCAGTGAAAGGAGTATGACAACCTTCAGGAGATATGATCACAGCGCCAACGCCATTGCGAAGGGTGTTGGAAGCTCCGTCAAAAACCATAGTCCATTGGGATCCTTTTTCAGGTCCTTCATCCGGTCCAGGTTCTTCACAATCAATCACTAACATAATGTTATCGTCCGGGAACTCAAAATTCATGGATTGGTATTCATCCATAACCTGATGAGCCAAATGATCTTCTAGTACACTTCCCTTAATTACTTTCTGGGTTGTGTATTGAATCTCGTATTCAGTTAGGATCATTTGCCATATTTCTATTCTTCTAGAGAGAGTGGGCTTTTCAAAGATGTACTTGTTAGGATCCATTTTAGATATCAACAAGGTAGTGTGAGTCAACATATACTGTCTTAGTCGGCGAGCAGCCCATGCCAAAACACAACAAGTTTTCTCGAGCAGTGAGTATATTGTTTCACAGTCGGTAAACATTCTGGAAAGGTAGTATATTGCATACTCTTTTCGACCAGACTCTTCATGCTTCCCCAGTACACACCCCATTGAGTTCTCTAATACTGTTAAGTACATGATCATAGGTCTTCCTTCGACTGGCGGCATCAAGATTGGAGGCTCTTAAAGATATTCCTTGATTTTGTTGAAGGCATACTGGCAATCATCATTCCACTTCACTGCTTGATATTTCTTCAGTAATTTGAAGATTGGCTCACAAGTAGTGGTCAGATGTGAAATAAATATGGCTATGTAGTTCAGACGTCCCAAGAATCCCCTAACTTCTTTCTCTGTGAAAGGAGTCGGCATTTCTTGTATATCTTTGACCTTCGCAGGGTCTACCTGAATGCCTTTGCCACTGACAATGAAACCTAAGAGCTCACCGGATCTTACTCCGAAAGTGCACTTATTTGGGTTTAGCCTTAGTTTGTATTTCTTCAGCCTGTCAAAGAGCTTATGTAGGTGATCAAGATGCTCCTCTTTAGTCTGAGACCTGGCTATCATATCATCAACGTAGACCTCTATCTTGTTATGGTTCATATCATGAAACAAAGCTACCATGACACGTTGATAGGTTGCCCCGACGTTTTTTAGTCCAAATGGCATAACTTTGTATCATAAAGTGTCCCACTACGTGACAAAGGTCGTCTTCTCCATGTCCTCAGGTGCCATTTTGATCTGATTGTATCCGGAGAAGCCATCCATGAAGGAGAATACCTTATGTTGTACGGTGTTGTCAACTAGAACATCAATATGGGGAAGCGGGAAGTCATCCTTGGGGCTTGCCCTGTTCAGGTCTCTGTAATCCACACACATATGTACCTTATCATCCTTCTTAGGTACTGTAACAACATTGGCGACCCATTATGGATATGACGTGACGGCTAAGAAACCGGTATTGAACTATTTCATGACTTCAGCCTTGATCTTTTCTGACATATCTGACCGCATACGACAAACCTTCTATTTCACTGGAGGGTAATCCTCTTTTGTAGGTAGGCGATGAACCAAAATATTGGTGTCAAGTCCCGGCATGTCTTTGTATGACCAGGAAAAAACCTCAACATAGTCGTGTAGCATCTGAATTAACCGTTCCTTGACACTATGCTCCAGATCGGCACCTATCTTGACTTCTTTTTTGACGTCTTCAGTACCCAAGTTCACTGTCTCAACTGGATCCTCATGAGGTTGTATTGCCCTTTCTTCCCGTTGTAACAGTCTAGCAAGCTCTCTTGGAACCTCATAATCTTACTCACCTTCGTCCTCGGCTTGGTTGATCGAATTTTCAAAGTCATAATGAGCAATAGAAGAACCGTTATCAATGGGATCTAGAGTGGATGTGGATCTGCAATTTGATATGTGAGTGTGTGTAAGAGCATAGTTATGTATTTTTGTTAAAGTAAAGAGGTAGAAAAGAAAAAACAAACAGCATAAAATTTGTATGTGAAACGTCCAATATTTTATTGATGATATATGAAAATGAAGTAATGACCCTCACAAATAGACCATTGTGCCTCGGGTAAGACACAAGGTTTTAATGTTTCAATTGTTCAAATATTACATTTCCTTAAAACAAAAATACAAATTAATCTTGAATAAAAGAGATGGGAACAAATTCTTTGGCCTCCAAATTGTTGAGTCCACCGTTGATGGTTGGGAAGATCCACTTGTCCAGGTCATAACTATTGTCAACATCTTCTATGGCGGAGACAACATCAATAGCACTGACTCCCGGGCCATGCTTGGGTATAGGTGCAGTTATGATGTTCAGAGTCTCAGAGGGATCAAATTCAACCTCTTTTGCATTAATAAGGTCTTGCACCTTGTTCTTCAAAGCCCAACAATCGTTTGTATCATGGCCTGGACTTTCAGAATGGTAGGCACATCGAGCATTTGAATTGTAGCAAGGAGATGCAGTGTAGGTATTTTTGGGAGCCTCTCTTAGGGTAACTGTGATCGGTGGAAATAGAACTGACTGTTTTAAAGTTGGTTCGTGAAATGTCGCGGTAAGCAAGAGTCGCCACCGTCTTTTATGTTCTCCAACAAGGAAAGGACAAAAGCACATCAAAATTCCTTTTCGAGATGTCTCTCGGTTCGGGAGGTAGATTATAGGAAGGGAAGGTGTTAGCACCCTTTCTATCCGTGGTTATCCACGGGCTCTTAGGTACTTGCTCACTATGTTTTCAAAAATTGTTTGCTTTTCAAGTGTTTGTGGATTTTGAAAAAGTTTCGTTTTGAAAACTTCTAGGTAACTCTTGTATCAGTCCTCAAGAGTGTATGAAGTATTTGTTTGAAAACTTTTTGAAAGTGTAGGTGCGAAAAGATGTTTTTGTTTTTGAAAAGAGCAAGTACCCAGGAGAAATCTACCTACTCTAAGGAATTAAGCTGTGTAAGAGTCCTTTAGACAATACTATCCCACTATTGAGAAGTAGGTAGCACCGTCGTTGGAGGTATTCGGGTCAATTCGATTAAGGGACAGGTGTGGTCACCAAAGTAATAGTAGGACGCCTTAGCGGTAACCCTAATGTCCTAGATCCTTTTTTATCCGAGGCAACCGTTTCGAGGCAACTGGATCTTTAGACAGGAGGGCGACCTCTAAAACACCCTATACTTGACGACCACCTCGAGGCAACCAAGTGAGGCGTACCCTAGAAGTGGCATGTGCATGTGTCTTAAATTCAGTTAAGATTATCTTGTACATGTTATTTGTAAGCTACGGATTGGTTTTATTTTTCATACAAGTCTTTCATGCATTTTAACAGTTTAATAGTTTGCGGGAAATAAAGTGCGAAAAGGTAAATCTACGCTATTACAAGGCGCGGGTCTATACATCGCCAAAAACAAAACCCGTTTGGAAAATAAATGCGAGAAAAGTAAAGAAAGCGCTAAAAGACCTAATTAACTATTACATCCTCAGAATAAGTTACATCAATATAATCAAAAGGAATTAAAGCGCGAAAGAAATTAAATCGGGAACGTCTTAGGGTTTTGACCGTTTTTGAGAAAAGAAAGTAATTTGTCCTTTTTTGCAATTAATTGAATATTAAAATTAAATAATTAAAAGAAAAAGTATTTTTGTGTTTTTTATGTTTTAATGAAAATAAAAATAAAAGAAATTAAAAGTCAAATGAAAAACCCTAATTCTAAATTTGTTTTATTTATTGTAAAAAAGATTAAAATTAAACCTAATTAACAAAAAGACTAAATTAATTAATTTGCATTTATTTACAAAATAATAACTAATTAAATTTAATCAATAAAAATATTATTATTTTTTCTGTTTTCTGGATTTATTATGGAAAAATAATTATCTAGTTAATAATTAATTAAGAGTTAAATTTAAATAAGTAAAATAAAAAACATAAGAGAAAAAATACAGAGGCAGACTCATGGGGGGTTTGGGCCAGCTTAGGAGGTGAATTAGCAATCTGAGGCCCAAGAGGCCACCAAGCCACGTTGACTTTGGTAATTATCTGCACGTTGGTTGACCAGGAACATGGTGTCCATCATCTCTTGGCCACTGGATTTGTGATTGTGGACACATGGCGCGTGGATTTGTGAGGTGTATGATGAAGCCTTTCATGAAGCCTGCATAGGAATACATGAAGAAAAGAAACAAACAAATATTTTGGGGGACCTGGGATTCGAACCCAAGTCCCATTGATTTCCAAACACCTCACTATCCACTAAGCCAACTGCCTGTGTTTGTTAGTATAATGGATAACAAATATAATATTTAAAACATAACAATTATGCTGGAAAGAGAAAAATTACGCGCGCTATTTGAACTGCCCAACCATGCACGTACACGTCTTCATCTTCATCCTTTTTCCTGTAAAACAACAAACAGATAGCGGGGGTTTTAACCCCCACAAAGTGTGACGACCAAAAATAGCGAATAGAGCTACGCTCTATATAAATTGTTCGCGAGGGTAGGGTTACGTTCGTCTAAGTCTGGCGGTTTCAACCATATGCATTAAAGATCCCAATTTTTCCTATATAGTAAACCCCCAAATTCGGAGTTTGAAAACCCTAGAAAATGTCCATGGTGATTTCTGTTTCAGTGCGTTTTAATCCAATTGAACCACGCGAAAAGCTTCACCTGAGTGCTATGAACACAAAACAATCAACAAAAGATGTTAAAAATGCATGAATCAATGATTATGATTTTGAAAAAAAGTGGTAAACTGTGAATCTGTTGGAGGCGATTTCTTGAGCTTCAAGGCTTGTTTTTTATTGCAACTTGTTCCTGGGGACCTCAGCAATGTATTAGGATCAAGAAAACGCTTTGAATCACGTTGGAATGTGGAATTCAGTTTTGAGTTTTCTTTGAATTTCTTGGAATTAGTTATGGCTCTTACAACAGCTTTTTCACGTGAACAGCATTAGGGTTGGCTTGCTTGCATATATGGGAATAGAATTAGGTTAAGTCTTGGTCCAAAGATCCATTGCATTGATGTTTCAATATTTGATTTCCAATCAAATCTTTTTGCATATTTTTTATTGGGAAAACTTGCCAAAATTGGAGATCTTTGTCCCCTTGATGTGCACACGAATTTTCCAGCTCATATTGGTCATATTTGCTTCATAAAAAGTTTTGAAAACCATATCTTTGAATTTCCTACATTTTAAATCAATTAAATGAATTAATATTAATAAAAAATTCAATTAATTAATTAAAAATAAGAAAATAAATCAATTTAAGCTCAATGGGTCGTGCATAAGCCTTGGACAATGTTTCAAGAAGAAATTTGAGGCCCATTAGCAAAAATAAGGTATTTTGAGCAAAGTTGACTTTTGCACATTCACAAAAGATTTCCCAACTTCTCCAATGCATATCTTGCTCAAATTTGATCATATGAACATGTTCTTGGACATTTTGGAAAGGTCTTGAAGTCCTCTACCCAATGCCTTTGGTCCCATGGAATTTGGATTTACCAATATCAAGTTATAGTCTTTGACTTAAAGTGCCTTTTTGTTGACTTTTGTATTTGACCTATAATGTAGAAATTGATAAATTTTTGTGGGAGCATTTCCTGGACTTGGAATGTGAAGATGAGTTGTAGGAAATGTCATCCCCTTCAAAATGAGCCTTGGATGGGATTTTTCTGATGAACCATGAAAAAGTTATGCCCTGGTCAAGTTACAGTTGACTTTTCAGTTGTCCAAAAATAGTAAGTTTTGCATCTTTGATGATTTTTGAGCCATGCTTGATGAATCATGATCAAGACTTGATCAAATGATGATTGTGAGCTCAAAATAAGATGTTGGCCAAAAATTCTGACTTTTGACTGCAAAATGACCATTTTACCCCTGCAGTTGACTGTGAAGTAAATGAAGCTTTTGACTGTGCAATTTGACCCTGTGAGTCTTGCAACTTGGTATGTAGATACTTGATAATGTATATGGGCACATGAGACTTGATTGGACCACTGAGAACCCCAAATTCATTGAGAGAACCAAAACCCTAATTTCAGCTGGCTTAGGAGGCATTTGGACTATGCAACCCTTGAGAGATCTTGAACCATTTGAGGATGATTCTTGATAAATATTAAAGAATATGGGAGGGCAAATTTTGGGGTACAATAGTAACCATATTGGATTTCAGCCAATGTGGCAAAACTTGAGACAAAGTCATATTAATCTGGGTAAACTGTCTTTTGGGCTTATCTGTTATAGACTGATTATTCTGTTGCTAGTTTCATGCAGGATTAGAAATCATAACAGCCCCTACCATCGGACGACGCTCAGTTTTGTTAAGATTTCTAAGGCCATAAGCAACACTGACCTCCTTCTTCCATGTGAATGGTTTCTTTGTACTGCTAGAGGATGCATATCTCTATATCTTACAACTTTTAATACCTGCCTTTACTCGTTCACCAGTCAAGATCAATTCAGTAAACCCAGCAGAGGAACTTCCAATCAGATGGTTAAAGAATAGCCTAGATAATATGCCCAAGAACATGTCCACCAGCTTCCTATCAGAAAATGGAGGTTGGACTCTTCCCGTAAGGTCTCTCCATTTCTGGGCATAATCTTTAAAGCCCTCGCCAGAACCCATAGACATACTCTGAAGTTGTGTACGGGTTGGAGTGTGGTCAGCATTATATTGGTACTGATTGTAGAAAGCAACTTTCAGATCCTCCCAGTTACAGATGTTAGTTCCCTCCAGCTGATAGAACCACTCTAATTGAGTCCCTGATAGACTGTATTGAAAGAAATGCACCCACAAGTTCCTGTCAGCAGTTTGCGGATGGATCTTCCTGACATAAGATCTGAGATGCAGCTTAGGACATGAGACTTCATCATATTTAGAAAATGCGGGCACTTTGAACTTTTACGGGATAACCACTCCAGAAACCAACCCTAGCTCTTTGAAATCCAGGCCAGGTACCCTCTGAAATTCCATGGCACTGAGACGGTCCTCCATTTGTTTATACTTATCATCAGTAGGAGGGTATTGTTCCTCGGTGTAATCAGCTTCATCTTCTTCAGACTCCCTTGTACTGTGGTCTTCTTCTCTTGGCTCTCCTTCCTGATTATCTCTCTTTTGATAGAGTTGCAAGCTCTAAAACTTTCCTTACTGGTCCTTTGAACCTTCTTCCCATATTCAGAACACCCATTGGCCTCTTTTTCTTCTTCTTGTCCTTGAGAATCAGAGCTTTCAAATCTTCTTGTCCCTTATCCAGATTCAGGAACATTTCTTGGAATTGGGCATTCTGTGCCAGAAGCTCCCTAACTGTTTGTTCAAGAGCCATTGCTGAAATAAACAGCGAAGAAGATAAGAAACTTGTCCTAAAAACCTATTTATGCAATGATATGTATGATATGTATGCAATGTTTTCAAGGGTCTTATAGGATTTAAACTCTTTTAACCAAAACAGAAACAAAGACTTTTTATTAGTAATCTCAAATGAAATCAAAGTTTACAAAGGAAAAACAAATAAGAAACTTCTAAAACTTCTAAAACTTCTAAGTCTCCCAAAGACGCTTCCTTTTAGTGCTAATGTAGGCATTGAGATTCTGCTCTTCGTGCAGCCACTTTGTTAGTTCCAACACCTTTTTCTCACTGGCATAAAATTGGGACTCAAAGGTATCTCGTTCTTCTTTGAGTTGTATCAAAGATTTTTGCAATTCTTCGATGTTTGTTGACATATCAGGATGAAGAATGATGCGAGACTCGACCCCTTGAAAAATAGGCTCTGAAATCACTGGTAGGATAGCAGCATACGACATCATAAGATTTTTAGCACGAGCTCGCACCCATTTGAGGTATGGCTCCAAAGGGATGAAGTTCTTGTGCCCTAGAGTCCTTCTATCAGTCTTCTTAACCATTCCCCAAGTGCGGATGAACCTCTGATGATAACCTTGCAGATCATTTGAATAGTCGAACACAATATCTTGAATGAGCATATCATGAGGACCATCCCTCCGGGCATAACCGAATTGACGTAAAGCTGAATATGTGTTGTAGGTGATGCCTCCTTTAATGCCAAGGAGTGGCACATTGGGAAATTATCTGCAGAGATCAATAAAAGAGATGTCTTCTTGGGAGCAAGGGCACCAATAGATGTCAAAGTGAGAAAGAGACATTAATCTTTGGTTCCATCTTAGACCTAATTCATTCTTCATTACTGACTGAGGAAGGTGCAAAATAAACCACCTATAGAATAAAGGTATACAACACATAAGAGTTCCTCGCTTCTTCATGGTATGGGAATAGAGTGAATGTAGAATATTCTAGAGCAACGTAGGCACTGGATTATGAGCAAGGAAAATGTTGATGGCAGTCGCATCTACAAACTGGTCTAAATCGGGGAACAAAACCAACTCGTAGATCAAAAGAGCTAAAACATCTTTAAAGGCATGGTAACTCATAGCGTCTAGGAATACCTGGGCTTTCTTCATCAAGAAACTTGTGAGGAGGCCCTTAACTCCACTCCTTCTTTCCCAATTGGACTCAATGTCAGATGGCTTCCAATGCAAAGTTGTGGCAACATCTTCAATAGTTGGATCTTGTTCTAAACTGGTAAAGGGTATCTGATTCAATATGGGCAAAATAAGTATTTTGGATAATTCTTCCAACTTAGGCACCAACTGATAGTCTGGAAATGTTAAGCAATGGTGCTTAGGGTCAAAAAACTGGAATAAAACACTCATCAAACCTTCATCAAAACCGGTAGCAACCAAACTGAGAAAGTAACCATATCTAGTGTTGAATGATGAACTCCCAGGAACCTTTGAAACCAATTCTTTGAGTTTGGGAGGGATCTCTACAAAATTGATTCAGATGGTTTTTCTACGAGCTAAATCTATGACCTACAAAACAGTGAAGAGATAAATCCATAGGCCCTTGAAATGGTTAGTGTATAGTGAATCTTCGATATCTTCCCCTCACAGGTGTGAGGGTTTATATAATGACCCTGGAGCGTGGCCATTGGTTCCTGATTTCACGCCTGGATATGTGGGTCCGTAAAATCGGATAACTGCCAAGACTTGTTCAAACCGGGTAGATGTGTCTGTAACTAGCCGTTGGTTCTGAGGGGGAGACCAGTTACAGGCATCTCTCTGGTTGGTTCCTGGTGGCCTGTACGAATTTGATTTCAGGAAGGAAGAGAGGATGCTCGTCGATTATCTTGGGCCAGTGCTGGTTTGGGAGGGAAAATGGCAGACATTACCCTATAGGTAGTGGACAATCCAGGTCATGGTCGTGCGGCCCGTACCAAAGGAAATGTCTTAGACCAGACCCAGTCAGGATGTCGAGCCAGTCAAGAACAGTAACCCCAAGTCGTTGCTTTTGGGTGCATGAGTGATGACTTTAACATCTACTCGCGGAACATGGCGTGTCTTATGGGGAAATGAGTTTTTCCAATTACGCCTTTCTTACGGGGATACGAGGAGTTAGTCGTTAAGACTCTTAAATTTGGAGAGGTATCGTGTTTTGAGAAGTGTGCCAATGAAGCGGCACAATGATGACATAAGGGCTAGGGTGTAATGATGATGACCTTAGGGTTTCCCAGGCACATGTCTTGTACACACTGATTGTTTCAGTTATAAATACGAGAGGAACAAGGCGTTTATTATTTTTCGTCTTCTCTCTCAACTTCTCGTATTAGCTCGATTGTCGGCCTTCGTTGTTCATTGAGTTTTTCTGCTAGCAGTTGCTTAGTTCCATACTTTATTCTTCTATTAACTGGTAAGTTTCCAATCTTCCATTATTGTTCGCTTTCAGTAGTTCGCATTTTCTCTTTTTACTTTCTAGATATGTATGCGATTAGGATTTAGGGTTCCGTTTGCAAGGATGTCGTTGGAGTGTGTTTGCGGTAGACCGTGTTTCTGTAGTTTAGAATCATCAGAGTTGTCATGGGGTCTCCTCGGGGACCTCGTGGTTTGTCGTGGGCGGCTCATTATGGCTTAGGGCTTTTTCTACAACTCCTTCTTGTTGATACGCCTTAGTGAGGGTTTTGGTCGGGGATACGATCCTCGTTTCTCAGTGTCCTTTTTCTTGTTTAGCGGTGGAAGGGTGGTTTTGGCATTAATGTTGAACTCATATTTTTCCTCTTCTTTTCAGGTGCTATGGTTGACAATGCTCGAGTCGATATTTTGAGTGAATCCACACAGTCCTCGGAATGTTCTTCAGACGGGACGAGTAGTTCGTCGAGCATCTTGGAAATTTCCAGGGATGCGCAAAATCAAATGGAGCAGCAAATGAGGGAGGGCAACATGGAGACGACTTCCGCTGACCAGGGTTGCCTATTTCCTCCTGGGAACAAGGAGGAACCTCGGGATTGGGTCGCGAGCGACCCCTGGGACTGGCCATCCCATTTTTATGAGCACCGGTAGGATGTCTTTATGGACGTGTACACTCACGAGGAGGGGGTCTAAGAGGAATGGCCATTATACATCCCCGGGAAAGAGAGTAGAATCTGCTCGAAATACGATAGGAGGCGGATCCCAATGTATGATATCGTATTTCATAAGAAGGGTCTTCGCCTCCCCTTCTCTGACTTCGAGGTGGCCGTATTCAGGCACTTGCGTGTGGCTCCCTCCCAACCGCATCTAAACGATGTCGCATTCATGCAAGCGTTTGAAATAGTTTACGACCATTTGAAGATAGGGGACATCATTCCCTTATTCTTATACTGCTTCCACCTTAAGAGGGGCAAGGTCGACGGAAAGTGGCGATGGGTTTCCATGTAGCAAGACAACATGAAGCTATTTAAAGCCTATTTGGAGTATGTTCGCCATTTCAAAGACAAATACATTTTGGTGCAACCTTCTTCGACCAAGGAGATGATGTTAAACGTCCTTAGGATCGCGCCGGTGTAAAATGAGGATGGTACTCCCCGTCTGAATGAGCTAGGGGAGCCCTTTGTGAAGCTGGTTTATAAGTTCTCATTCTAATGGATGAGGAAGCATTTTTATAGCAAATTGGGCTCCTATGTTTAGAGAGAGGGGGAACTCGAAGACAAGGATCTGGAGAGCTTCGTTATCCTGACCATGTTCGTGGCTCAGATTCCTCGAGTCCAGCGAGTTGGTCGGGGAGGTAGGCTTGTGTTGGACAAAAACAGGGAGCCCCTATACAATCCAAGCCTCATAAACATCAATATGTGTGTGTGTGTGTGTGTGTGTGTGTGTGTGTGTGTGTGTGTGTGTGTGTGTGTGTGTGTGTGTGTGTGTGTGTGTGTGTGTGTGTTTCTAATAGTAGTAAGTGGACGTCGTTTATTTGAATCCTCATTTACTGACTATGTTACTTTTTGTTTATTTTGTAGATAGCATGAATCCTGTTCAGGAGCGCCTGGCTTAGACTCTTTCTACTAGGACGAGGAGGGCCCAAAAGGATGCACATACTAGTTCGGGGCCAGCTCCTGCCTCGGGGTCGGGCGACTTATTCTCGGCCCAAGCTACAGTCCCTCTTTCTCCTGTTATTGTTTACTCGGAGGCGAAGAGGTCGCGAGCCGAGGGGAGTGTCGACCTGACTAGGGAAAAAGGGAAAGCAACGTACAACCCGCCTCCCTGCTGGCTAGAGAAGTATTTTTTTGAGGGCACATCTCTCCTTCTTCCTTGGGTCGAATCTCTCCATCTCGAGGGAATGGACCGCTCGAAGAAGAGGGCGATGATGGCGCAAGATGCTGGGGGTTTGATGTGGATCTTAGAGATGGTGGGCGCTTACACCGAGGGAAGTTCCTCTCAGGAGGCAGAGATGAAGAATCTTTGGGTTGAGCTGGCTACGAGTGAGAAGGCCTTGGTCGAGAAAGATAAAGCCCTGAAGTTGTTTGAGGAAGAATCAGGGAGGCCTTGGTCGAAAAAGATAAATCCCTAAAGCAGATGCGTGTGTTGAACCCCAGTGTTGAACTCAACACCTCAGGAATTGGGCCAATTATTATGTAGAAGTAAATATTAATATAGTTTAAATACTATTTTGTTATTAAATAATATTAAAAATCATGCATTTTTATGAAATATTAATAAAAATCAAGTATTTTTAAGAAATATCATACAACTTAACTAAAGTATATGAAAAAATCACATTTATCCTTCTTACTATAAATTATAACTTTTTTTATTCCAAAGTTAAATATTTAGTTTATCATTCTTAAAAATATAAGAATAAAAAAATTATTTTGTAATTATTTAGATCCTTATTAGAAATAAAATATGTTTTAAAATTATTTAGTTTTTTTATGGAAAGGTTAATAAAACAAAATAAAATCAATTGAGATTTTGTAATTTATTAAAACTTATGAAATAATTAACACATATCACAATCTTTTCAAATTAACTTTATAATTATAATTATGATAAAAAAATGTTAAATAACAGTCATGAAAATTTAATAATAAATGATAATCATAAAAAATTAATTATAAAAAATAAAAATTTATTGATACAATCATTTTTATAATTTGAATAAGTTAAAATTGTTTTTGTAAACGGGAATATAAGTTACAAATAATTTTATAAACGTAATAAATTCAACTATTTATATAATTATTTGTATAAATGATAATAAGTTACCTATATTTTTATAAATGGACACACGGGTTTAAGATGCATATAAATGGAAAAAATTTATAATAATTTTATAAACGAAAATAAGTTACAATATTTTTTATAAAAGAGAATAAGTTACTAATATTTCTAAAGGAGAAAAATTGAAATATTAAAACAATTGTTTTTAACATGAATAAATTGAAAAAAAATTTATAAATTGTCACACAGGTTCAAGGCACTTATAAACGGAAAAAAGTCTACATATTTGCTTCAACTAGATTTGATACACAGTTTTATGTTCTTATTGTCCAGCATTATTTGGTTGGGAGAAAACGTGTTTTAGAAAATATCATGAAAATGTTTAATAAATTTTTAGAATTAACCCATTTGGATTCAACTGAGGTTTGTTAACTCATCAAGATTCACGAGTAGATATTAACGTATCTATGAAATACAAGTTGTAGACTGTTCATTTTAATGTCCATCTCTTCAATTTTTCTTTTGCAGTTGTTTTATATAATTGAAGTTAGAACATTCGACTGTACGATTTATAGTAAGTACATATCAATACTTAAAAGTTGGGACATATTATTAGTCTATATTTGTAACTATGTGAATATTCTCTAATTAAAAAATTAATTTAAACTTTATAAATGATGGTTTGATAGATGTGTAATATGAATCTAGATGGGACCTGTGCGATAGCACGGGTTTCTTACTAGTTCTCTTAATTGTCAATAAGTCTCATTAGCTTTTATTCTCATGCTTAGAGAAATAGGGATGTTACATGTACGCTCTTATCTTGGCATCGATGAAGCCTTAATGACCTTATTATACATTTTTTCAAATGCCTCCGATTATGATGATGATCCTATTACTCCAATTATGGAACAATCCTACTAAAATTCCTTGAAAATGAAATACTTACTCTCTCACCCAACACAAATTTATTTCAGCTGTTCTTTGGTCAATTCAACATTTCCATAAAAATCTCACACTAACACTTAATTTCAAATGCCTTATCTAAAACACAATCTTATTTCCAAAACGGGATACCATTGGTCCATCTCACATTCTTCGCTTAATGCATCTATGCCCTATTTAGAATTATGTAGTCATATCCTCGAGTTTCTTCGCATATTCCACAACTCTCTTAGTCCTTCAACTAACTATTTGAGCATTAATACCTCTGAAACCTTCGATTATTTCAGAAAGTACCATTCCGGATATACTACCCAAATTACTCTAATTCTTCCAAGACACTCTAGTGACCTTAGATTTCGAATCAATGATGCACTAACTCACTTCTAGACCTTGTGGCATACGCTCGACAAAACACTCACTCATTTACACTGTATGGAATTACTTGAAATTCCAGTCCAGACCAATCAATCTAGTTCCACAACAGGCTCATTCATTTCTCAAAACTCCAACAAACATCCCATAAAAATCCTTAACTTCTCAACTCCTTTAACACTCAAGATTGCCTAAATTATATACCATCTTACACTTTTCCATATTATTCGAAGCAAAAATCATACTACAACCTCAACCAGGTTCACTGATCCGCCTTACTTCCAAACTCTTGCCAACCATGATTTTACCTGCCACACATATAGAATTAGGTTGATCATGCCCAATACTGTGTACTATGACATTAAGAATCATGTCGCCAAGAAACACTTATGAGGCCGGAATTGATTTACTTATGATGTTTCAGGGTTGGGTCGAGAATCTCCCTACACTAATACCAATTGTAATACCCCATATAATATACATCTAGCATATACATTATACATTACATTAATTGGTACTGCTATAATCATAAGTGCCTATTGGTATCATTTACATACTTGACTAATTATACAGAATATAACATATGATACAAGATATGGAAAGTGTCAAAAATAAAATCTAAGATATAAGTACAATATTCGTCATTGTACAAAATACATAGCGGAAGATTATTAACTCAAATCCCTGAAACATCACCCATCAGCTTCCGTTTGCCTTTAACCTGTAAAGAACTTGACAAATAACAAAAATGATGGGGTTAGATAATAATCTCAGTGAGTCCCATATCCTATGATTCCACTCGGCTCAAAATAATTTCTAATCAATTTCTAAATCAAGTCTTTATCTTTGTTACATTGTATCATTCACACAATGTAACTAAAACTCGAGTATCTAAGGTATAATCACAATGTATCAAAACATGTCACTTAAGTTGATCCACTCAATAAATCACTATTCAAATTCATCAAACATCAATCCCCTCCCAAACCTACATCTAGGTCAAGCCCGATTCACGCATGCTTGTATGATTCGACTTTCGTGTGGATATCAGGTTTCCCATGGGACTCGAAGCCACTTCAGAAATGGTCACTCGTATGGGACTCTAACACACTTTGAGTATCTTTCCCTATATGGTACTCGAACCCACTTAGGTGTCCATGTCTCTATGGACTCGAACCCACTTATGAGACAACCTCTTCTATGGACTCAAATGAAGTGGGAATCATGGTACCTACATCTTAATCCCACTCTACATAAGTATCTCAATTAGAATGTCTTACAATCAAGGGAAAACTCTCATATACTCGTGATTGCTCTAATCAATCACTAGGTCATGCTTGTCACCAATTCTCATGATATCATATCATATTCTCATGGCATCATAATATGATCCATTCATTACATATAATCACACATGTTCCATACAAAGCATGTTCATTCATTCACGTGACTACTTATTTGTTGTACACACCACGATACAATCACGTCCAAGCATCATTATCTAACCTATTTCATGACCTAAGTTATTCTTTTTATGTCACTTACTAAGGTTACCTCACTCATAAGTTTTAGTCATGTTATTATAAAACCAATACCATCATATAATCAGCACAACAACTTACAACCAATTCAAACAATACACATGATATCCCATGATTTTTCTTATCACTTGACGAGGCATTGGATTCACTTTCCAAATATATTCAACCTCACATTAATCGGATCTATTAGTCTCATTTCATGGTAGAAACATGAAATTAACCTTCTAACCAACTTCAATTCCAACATATTGCACATAAATGTTTATCAATATTAATCTAATCAATCATTGGCATATAAATGTATTTTCCATACACTATTTTATAAAGAATTGAAAGGACTTTCCAACGCTTCTAACCATGCGTCGTTCTAAGTTATAGAACTCAAGTTACGGTCTGAACAACACAAGATATAGGATAGAAGGCTGTTACGTATTCCACTTTTTCCACAAATTTCAATCATAAAATCATGCATTTTCCCCAATTTTCCTACCTTTTTATTCCATGAACTAAACACTAACCAAGAGTGTATAAACATCTAAGTTACCATGGTCTTAACTTCATTAACCTATACCAATTAACCATATAAGTATGCATGAAGAACACACATGACTTGCACTTGAAGATCAAACTTACACAATATTCCAATTTCATCATAATGCATATTCAAATAATTGTCATTTTTCTAGGATTATAACTGATCATGTTATTGAGCTCAACAATTGTACAAACGTACACATAATGATACAAATTGCAGTTATTACACACTCATATTATTACAATTCTTTTTTACTATATTTCACATAATGAGACTACATATTAAGCACTACAACCAAGCATATGCGTTCAAATCACAAGCAAATATACTCCACTAAAATTTTTCATAACCAACTGAAATATAATGCTATATTGTTGTGATAACCATGATAAGATAATATAATATTCACATACATGACATTATACAAAACAATAAATATTATTAAAATCTACAAAATCATCATATAATATGGTATGTCATTACCATAACCACGTAATGATAAATTAACTTTTGATTCATTAAGATCTATAATGCATGGCAGGCAAAAGAACACGATGAATAGTGATATCAATAGCTTAAACCACTCTAACAGTACACCATAAAGTCAATACATCAGACAATGGATAAAAAGTAGAATTGAACACACACACAAAGTGTACACATACACATGACAAATTAACCGTACTGTGCAACTTGACACTCATGGGTCATAGATGAGAATAAAAAAATCAATCAAACAATCAAACATCATCAAAACTCTAACTTCCTATCTCATGAGTATACTCTTTTTATTAAAGGAACTAACAAGAACTTGCCTTAAAATTAAGAAGATGGTAAAAATGACGAAGAAATGCTCTTTCAGATATTAATTCATAAGGATCAGTCTCTTTTAATAAATATTAATCTCTTTAGAGTTCATTAATTACTCTATTGACATCAACTGACAACAACTAACAACTAATAAAGTATTTAGGAATTCAGTTTGTCTCAACTGACAACTTCTGAAATTCAACTAAACATTTAAAGTAATATGAGATATTACATACAAATAAACTAACCTTTAAGAATTAGACAACCTAATCTCTCCCAAACTAACCAACATATAAAATACCTAACCCCCTATATTTTCTCTTTCCCCCTATATTTATAATTCAGGTTAAATATATTTTTGGTCCTTATAAATATCTCAAATTTCAGTTTTTGTCCATATTATAAAATGATAAATTTTGGCCCATAAATTTTTTTGTTCATTTAGTTTTATTCTATGCTATTTTCTACAATTTTAAAATTTTTTAATTATCCTTAAACTTTAAAGTTTTTAAATATTTTTTTCATACGTCTTTAGAATACTATAAAATGTTTCTTTATCAAATTTTAAAATTTTTAAAAATCAGAAGAATTAAATATGAAACTTTTAAATTTCAAAAAATAATTTTAAAAAATAATGAAAATCTTGGCTTAGAAATCAAATTTTGAGTTTTTTTCTGAAGAATTTTTTATAACGTTTGAAACACGACGGCAAACTAATCGTTCAAAAATACAAATTGATTTAATAACAAGGACTAAAACTATGTGTATAATAATTTTATAGAGACTAAAACATGTCATATTTTTTTATACGGACCAAAACAAAATTATGTAAATTAATGTGACAAAAAACATATTTAACCATTATAATTTTGAGAGCAATTACATACCCCCTTCGATTACTATTATAAACAAAAAAATCACATTCAATCTTGGTCACTATTATAAGCAATATTCATTAAATTTTAAATAAATTAATACTTGTATTACTATTATATCCTTCATTTACTTAAAAAATATTTAATGTTGATAATTGATTTTTTAAATATAAGTAATAATATTATACTAAATTTTGCTTTGATTGTACATAAAATTAAAAAAATTAATTATAATTAACTAATCTTCTTAATTCATGTGAAAATAATTATTTTGACTTATAATTATGATCAGAGAATAACAATTATGAAATATACATTATTTAATAATAATAAAATAAACGGTCTACTAACTGAGAAACTATAACTGATTTTTGACTCACGTGGCCGCCATAAGCAGCCAATCCAATATTCTCATAATAAAACATTTAAAAGTTTTTTTTTAAGAAATCAATGGTATAATAACATTTTTAAAATTTTGTTAAACATATTTTTAATGCTTTTTATAAATAAATAAAAAAAGAAACATTACAAATCCTTTAAAAATTGTAATTATTCAAAATTAAATTATGGGAAAATGAACCTTTCAATTAACTTGTAGTTATGCATGACAATGAACTTAATCAAATCTAGCATAATATAAAACTTAGTAATTAATTCGTTAATTTAGTACATGGGCAAAAGAAGTTGAGCTTAGACTAATATATAAAGTCATTAATTAAATAAACTAAAACATAAGAATTTATGTTTAAATGGGAGTCATCTAGACTAAGGTTCATTTGAATTAAATTTTTATTTTCTTATATTAATGAAGCATTTGTCCCGTTGTCTTCTTTGGAGTTATCGAAAAAAATTTCATAGACTTTTCATGGGCTTGGCTTCCTTTGATATTACCATAGTTGGACTCGTGCTTGTACCTAACTTAAGGTTCATTCTATAAGGCAGCTAACACAATAAAACTAGTCAAGGGTTCTTACTACTATTATACGATTAATTGTTTGAGGAACAATTACGTAGGGTTAAAGAGATTATCATAATATAGATGTTGCTTTGTCATTGTTAACTTAACGATCGTGGCATCAAATTTTCTTATTACTTCTCTAGCTTTTGCATTATAAATGTTATATTTCATACTAATTCATGCATAATTTGGATGTAAAATTCAAACTTTAATAATTAATAGTATGAAGTCAAAGTATGTACCTTATGTCATGACTTTTGTTATAATTTGCATAAGGTACAGAGAGAATTGATTTTCTTTCTTTTGAGAAATTGTCAGTTCTACAATTATAACAGGGGTTTTATTTTCATTTTTAACTAATAATATCTTATCTTATATTAATTTTAATATATGTAAATTTAGCATTGTGATTATGACAATTCTAAATATATATCATCTTGATAACTACTATAACATCAACTCTAGACACATATCATATTCATAGGTACTCTAAATCAACTCTAATTTTATTTTTTTTAAATTTATTTGACATAAATAATTATTAGTAATAATTATAATAATCATATAATATTCAACTAACACCATTAAAATAAAAATAATAATAATAATAATAATAATAATAATAATAATAATAATAATAATAATAATAATAATAATAATAATAATAATAATAATAATAATAATAATATAAGTTACCACTATTAAAAAATATAAATTATTATAATAATAATAATAATAATAATAATAATAATAATAATAATAATAATAATAATAATAATAATAATAATAATAATAAAAGCAATTATTTATGTATACTTAATTTATCTACCAGGAATGATATTACAATGTTAAAGTTGTTATAGAATATGTGCAACAAAAAAGACAATCTTTAGTTGAGATGGATACATACTATATATGAAGAATTAGAGTATTATGGAGACAGAAATCGATTTTTTTTTTATAATAATTAGGTATTAAAATAAAATTTCGTAAATAACCGCGTTTCGGAAAAAATTACGCAAATATTCATGTTTCGGATGACTCCTCAAAGGAGGAGCCATCTCACTTGGCGCCTCCACCCCTAGTTTTGCCCTAGGCGCCATCTCACTTGGCGCCTCCTCTCACTTTTAGCCAAGTGAGATGGCGCATGCACTTTAAAAGTGAGAGGAGGCGCCATCTCACTTGGCTCCTAGGGCAAAACTAGGGCAAAATACAGTTTTATAAATAATTTGTCCGTTTCTCACACTTTCTCGCACTGTTTTATTATTTTTTACTCTGTTATTTGCGTTATGACATCGCCCATGATTTTTAGCAGAGATGGTTACGTTATCTTCTCCGCCACGAAACCTGCGATGAAAATGAAATTCTGGCACATTCACTCCATGGAGCGTCTGAAGCGGGAGTTAATGCGATGGCTAGATGGAGACATTGCGGAGGGGGGAAATTCGAAGGATCCAGCGAAGACGAACAACAACCTCACATGCGACAGGAAGACCTAATGTATGGTTGGAGGAAGTCAAAACAGACAGCGATGTAATGTTGATGATGCATGGGTCAGATGAAATTGTGTTAACAGTTGTAATTTCGTAGACGGAATATCATGTATTTTTCTTGTACGCGCAATATTTATTGTAGCAAAATCTGTTAAAGAAAAACCCTAATGTTTACAACATAATTAAGGAAAGATTTTATGTATTACAATTTTTATGTGGTCGAGACAGACGCCCGATTCAGACAATTTTTGCGATTGTGTCCGACCTGACGGCATAAACCACACTTTCTTTCCAGCTTGTCAAGATCGTCCATTTCTGTTGTGATGCACTTACTTTTGGGACGACCCTTCTTGTTCCTTCGCATTTGGTCATTGTGCCACACTATTTCGCCGTCGTATGCAGGCCAATAATCTGGTTTTGCTACCAAAGGAAAGCTATTGTTGTAAACATTGAGCAACGTTTTAGATTTGTAAATGTGTGACAGAAGTTACAGCGCGTCTTGATGGGTATAAGCACAACCGACAATGACATGAGAGCAAGGCATACGAAATGCTTGAAACCTGCCACAATCGCACCAACGAGAAGGTAGTATGACCCTATATTCTTGTCTTGGCAAGCCTTCATTGTGGTCGATTGTCTCTTTCACAATGAAGTTGTGGTTGTGTCAGTCAAACCGTATAACCATATGAGTGTTGGCTTTGGCACTTTCTGCCTTAATGTATTTCATGCAGCTTTCACTTCATAGTTGTCCAGATTGAAACACCGCATTCCATATTTCACCTCTTTTGGCAAACAACGCAGCCATCCTAAAATACGTAGATTTTACCAAAGCAGTGATCGGGAGGTTTCGTATGCCTTTGAATACCCCATTCATCGATTCAATAAGATTTGTTGTCATGTGCCCCCATCTTTGGCCATTGTCGTATGACCTAGTCCATTTTTCCACCGGAATATTATCGATCCTCCTACCGGCTTCCAGATTTGAAAAACGGATCTTGTTATAGTAATATTTGAATGTGGGTTGTGTCAATGCATATCCCGCATTCATAACCGCTTTCCTTAGTGTTTTGTCCTTGATCTCCCTCGTGAAATTCTGGACGATATGCCTAACGCAATAGACATGCGTAGAAGGAGGGTCATGCCAACCGTTTGCAGGATTATTGTAGGCACTTTCAATAGAGACATGTCTATCCGAGATCAAACAGAGATCTGGTTGAGGAGCCACGTGTGTCCGCAGGTTTTTCAGAAAAAAGCTCCAAGCACCACCGATCTCCCCATCGACTAGGGCAAAGGCAATGGGGAAAATGTTGTTGTTGCCATCTTGTGCAACTGCCATCAGTAGCGTGCCTTTGTGTTTCCCATACAACCAAGTCCCATCAATTTGTATAATTAGTTTGCATGATGCAAACCCTTTGATGCAAGGTTTAAATTCCTAAAAAACTCGACTGAATATTCCGTTGCCGTTTAGTTGACTACCATCTTGGGCGTATGCTGGCACTATTTCCAGAACGTAAATAGTACCCGGAGAATACGTCTTGAGTGCATTCAGGTAGCGAGGAAGTTCTTGGTATGACTCCTCCCAGTTTCCGTATACCTTTTCAATCACCTTAGTCTTTGTTAACCACGCCTTACGGTAAGACGGAGTATAGTTAAAAACCGTGGTGATGTGGGAGATGATTGTTTTCACCTTCAAAGATGGGTCATTGCTGACCACTGGTAGGATTTCTTGACAGATGAGATCGTAATTAAGTTTTCGGTGGTCCTGTGATTGGGTAGAACTTACACAAGTGTGGGTAGTCATGGAACCTATGACCCATCAATCACCTATTAATTTGTATGATGAAGTCAACTTGAACATACAGTCAGGGTGGACACACTTGATCTTGTACCTTTCTGGGTTGACACGGTCCACCTTAAAATCAACCGAGTTGAGCATGTGAAATTTTTTTATGGCTCTGATGCATTCCTCTCTATTACGAAACTTGTCCTTCTCTTTTAAGTATTCATCCGAATGCATATATAGATTGAAAAATAAATCAGTAGACGGTTCATCTCCTCCCATGTTGAAGTTTGTCATGTGCGGAGGTGGTGTGTAGATCTCGTTTGCAGGAATACTAGGTATGCCATCATCGTCGGAATTATCATTCACCATTTCATCAAACTCTAACTCGTCATCTTATTCTTCTTCATCAACTGCATCTACCTCGTCAGAATCATCGTTACCCCTAGGCTGCCACCCAGCCTGCGCCTACTCTACACCTACACTATAACTTGTAAGTCTCCTCCCATCACCTCCAATAGTGTTACATGCATTCAGGCATGGCATCCCAAAGGCTGTCATGTAGCCTGTGCCTACTCTGCAACCAATGACACCTCTTATTCTCAAATTGGGATGGCGACACCTTTCATTTTTGTACTCTTTCACCAAATCCAATGACGCCTCCCTTAATGTCCAAACGTGTTACATGCATGCAAATATGTTACCCCCTAGGCTGCCACCCAGCCTGCGCCTACTCTACACCTACACTGTAACTTGTAAGTCTCCTCCCATCACCTCCAATAGTTTTACATGCATTCAGGCATGGCATCCCAAAGGCTGTCACGTAGCCTGTGCCTACTCTGCAACCAATGACACCTCTTATTCGCCAATTGGGATGGCGACACCTTTCATTTTTGTACTCTTTCTCCAAGTTCAATGGCGCCTCCCTTAATGTCCAATCGTGTTACATGCATGCAGATATGTTACCCCCTAGGCTGCCACCCAGCTTACGCCTACTCTGCACCTACATTGTAACTTGTAAGTCTCCTCCCATCACCTCCAATAGTGTTACATGCATTCAGGAATGGCATCTCAAAGGCTGTCACGTAGCCTGTGCCTACCCTGCAACCAATAACACCTCTTATTCGCCAATTGGGATGACAACACCTTTCATTTTTGTACTCTTTCGCCTAGTCCAATGGCACCTCCCTTAATGTCCAATCGTGTTACATGCATGCAAATATGTTACCCCCTAGGCTGCCACCTAGCCTGCGCCTACTCTGCAAGAGTGACACTTCTCATGCATGCATGCACCAGCTACCACCTCAATTACTCTATGAAATTTTTTTGCCTATAAATACAGACCATATCATACTTCTCTCATACTCACACTTGTCTCACTCTCTGCTACGAAGTCTTTCATAATCTCTTACACTTTTTAAGTCTTTCATAATCCCAGGCATTTTCAACAATGGCTCTTCTAACAATGGGCGATTCTCACAGAGGCACAAGGGACAACATTACCGCATTTGTAAGTTTCTATTTTGGTTATACATTTTTTATACTTCAGGTAATGCTTTGTTCATCTTACTTAATCTTACACCTTTTACATTATTAACTCAGGATACCAAAAGATTCAGAATCCGGTCTAACAACTCCTGGCTCCCAACCCATTTATCATACCATATATGGAATACGCAGGTTTCAGACATGTTATAAAGATCCCAACTGCACAATTGATTCGAAGTTCATTCTTGCAATGTTGGAAAGGTGGAGACCAGAGACCCATACATTTCACCTACCAATAGGTGAATGTACCGTCACGCTAGAGGATGTGTACATGTTACTGGGTCTCCCTGTCAACGGTAAGGCCGTGAATGGGTCGGTTCAACAATCCAATTCTCAGTGTGAAGAATTGTTGGGCAGGGATATGGTTGAAGGTGGTGGTGCGAGAGGTCAGGGAATACTACTCACTGAGCTTAAAAATTATTATACAAGTTTGGAATTAAACGAAAATTCCTCCGAGCAAGACAGGGTAGTAAAAGCCAGAACTTTTCTAATGATACTATTTGGTACATTTTTATTTCCCGAAAGTACGGGAAATAGTGTAAATTTTATGTATTTACATTTACTTAGAGATTTTGAAAAAACAAGAAAGTATAGTTGGGGTTCTGCAGTTTTAGTCCACTTATACAGTTCCTTGTGCAATAATGCAGTCAAGGAAAAATGTACATTTTATGGCTGCACTTTTTTACTACAAGCCTGGGGTTGGTGGAGGATGGAGTCCTTAAACCCCGTCAATAACAACACTTTCGTTTTCCCGTACGCAACAAAGTAAGTCATCAAGTTATATCATTTATTACTATTCATCTCTTCACCAAATATATGCTAAAAATAAAATATTTTTCACTTCTTTTAGGTATTGCGTGAGGGGTATGGATTACGGCAAAAATCCAAGATTCAATGTCGCACTATACCGCAATCTGGTGGATCACCTAGGCCCGGATGATGTACGTCGTAACTTTAAATTTTTCTTCATTTAAATTATTTATATATTACGTTTTCATTAACCTGATTTAATTTTTTTCGCAGTTTGTCTAGAGACCATATTTGGGTTTTGGCCATGAACCAAACCCCGAGGATGCAGCAATTTGGAGCGCCAAGACTGCAATTATACGGTTCAATGTTATGGAGATGCACCACATCGACCGTGTGAAGATGCAGTTCGGAATGCATCAAGAGATACCAAGTGATCCGACTTGTTTGTCCCCGTGGCATCTCAAAAGGGTCGACGTCCAGTGGGGTCTTACCAACTGGAAAGACTTTGCTCCGGAATGGTGTAAGATGTGGTAGAGGCGTCACTGATATGTCTTGCAATTCCCGGTTTTCCTAAATCATGGTAATATGCGACACACGGTTCAATATTTATCTGGTACAGGTCGGTTAGTAACCCTGAAATGCACGTGTCTCATCCAAGGTATTTGGTTGACCCACAAACACAATGGGCACAACCCTCGTTTCCCCAACAACAAACCCAACACACATCAACCTCCCACCAACCCCCTAGACGAAACAGAACCACAAACACCCAACCACAAAAAAATTAACCTCAAATGCCCCACAACCAACCACAATCATCACCTCAGTACCAATACCCCCATATGCCTCACACCCAACCGCAATACCAATCACAATACCAACACACCCGCATACCCCACACACAATTTTAGTTTTCCGTATATCCCAATATGGGCCCCTCAACATCCAGCCTTAGCCCTGATCTCGGAATGTCGGAAGATTACGAACCAACCGACTCAGCTTACCATCAACCACAGTATCACCAAACCACCCAACATCTTCAATACCAAACACCCCAAGATCCATTTCCTTTCTACCCCCCGTACTCAGACGATCAATGCTACAGACCCACCATGGAACCCCACCCACCGCCAACACGACCAAACTTTGAGGGTATGGGTAACCGATTGTATCAAAGCGGATCTTCTAGATATGGAGATCTGACTGATTTTATGAATCCGGAACGCATTGACTTCGCTGGGCCATCGACCCTGCCACGACAGGAAACGCGACGACACCCAGCACGGGAAAGGCGAGGACGGGGATGCGGAACCGGGGGTCATTACCGGGTTCCGGGGGATCACTGATTTATCTGTTTTTTTTAATGTAATACATTTGAATGTGATTTTTTTTTAATAAAAAGTCAATTTTGTTGATCCTGTATCCAATACGCAATGCACCGGACCGAAAAAAAAAAGCGAAATTTGCCCTAGAATTGCACTTAGGCGCCATCTCACTTGGCTTAGGGCATGCTCTAAGCACATAGGCGCCAAGTGAGATGACGTCTCCCCTTAAATAATGGGTGTAGGCGCCAAGTGAGATGGCTCATCCTTTGGAGAGTCATCTGAAACATGATTATTTGCGTAATTATTTCCGAAACGCGGTTATTTGTGAAAAAAAAAATGTAATACTTGGTTATTCAAAAAAAAAATCACAGAAATCAGATCTATGGGACCTGGATCATAAAAAATGTGTTTTGCAAAAAAGACATGATAGCTAATATTCAATTTCTTTGGGATCACATGATCTTCAAAGGAAGGTTTAGTATGAAGGTTGTTTACAATGAGTTGATGAAAACTGAGTCTGTTATGTCCTGTCAGAACTTGTTGTTTAATAGTCCTGCATGTCCTAGGTCACTAATTACTTTGTGGCTTGCTTGCCATAAAAAATTGGCCACAAAAGTTAGGCTTTATAAGTTTAGCATGATAAATGAAATTGGTTGTTGTTTCTGTCAAGATGAGGAATCAATAAACCGCATTTTCTTTAAATGTGTTGAATTCAAGCAAACATTGGCTGGAGTTTTAATCTGGATCAAGTGAATCATAATCTTAAAGACTGACATAAGGAACTGCCTTGGATTGTGAGAAAAAGCAAAGGTAAAAGCTGGAGAAACACTCTTATTAAACTAGCTGCTACTAAGACAATATATACAGTTTGAAGGTATCATAGTGACAAGTGCTTTGGCAACCTGGCTGATCAAGAGAATACCATTAGGAAGATTATTGATAATATGGTTTATAGCGGCTGGTTTGATAAGCAGTTAAAAGTCTATATTGCCAATCTTACGATGTAATAGACTTTTCTCGTCTTTTTGTTGTTTTTTGGGATCGATCGCTTTGTAATCTTGGTTTTTTAAATTTATCAAAGTTTTGATTTTTCAAAAGTATAAAAAATAATAATAAAAGCAATTACCACAATTAAAATATTAATAATAGTAATAATAAAAATAATAATAATAAATAAAATACAAAATTTATAATACTCTAATATTCAGCCACTATTATTAGTAATAATAATAATTTAAAAAATAAATATGTATTCCGATAATAATATTTATAAAAAAGAAAATAAAAATAATAATAATTATATAATATCTAAAAACCACTATTAAAAATAATATTATATATAACTTTTTAAATTATTTATCTTTTACGCAATAATCTAATATATAATTAAAGAATACATTTATAAATAAAAAATAGCATTTCAATTATTTCATTAGTCTAATTTTTACTGTTTTTAAAATTTTAAAAATAATTTTAATTTTAATAGCTCTCACTTTAATATGTAAAAAACTATTTCTATTTTATATTTACTTAAATTATTTTTTGAATGTACCCCAATTTTAAGTTTTTTTTTTAATTTTTTAAAATTTTTTATAAATGTTTTAATTCTCATTTTAATAGCTTTTACTCAATATATCTTTAAAAACAATCGTTTCTATAACTTTTACAATTTTATAACTCATGACACTTTATAATACTTCAATTCTATAACTTTTCATTTCTATAACTTTCATACTTCTATAATTTTAATTTTTTTATGAGGTCTTTAATTATTCTTTTAATATTTTTTACTTTAATATTTCATAAATATTTTCATTTCTATCTCTTTTCATTAACGTAGGAGATATAAAAATGAGAATTTTGTTGAAATATCATTCCTCATCTAAAATGGTAGACACAATAATATTGTATTTCAATTTCTTATATTTTTCTTTAACATTGTATCACTTAACGTATACGATCCCTCTTTTCTTTCTGTTTATTACTTTTATATTTGAAATACTAATATGTTACTTTTGTTATTTTGGTTGTATCTTAAAATTTTTTATTTCTATTTTCTTTTCTTTCATTTTCAATGTTAAGATTATGAATTACTTCTTTTGAAATAGATTGAATCGTAGAAACTAATATAAAAATTGTAGGAGGGACATTATTATGAGCATCGATACATAGTATAGGAGTAAACACCTTTGTGAGAGACACATCACTTATCCACCTAAAACCTTAAGGTGATAGGTGAGTGGATTCTCCCACTTATATATGTTTAAGTCTCCACATTCTTATCCAATGTGGGACTATGTCCCCACTTACTCACAATTGCTATAATATTCAAACACTCCCCCTCAAGTGTAAGTCCACAATGCTCCCACACTTGTACCGCATCACTTCTTGATAATATATATGAGAATTTTGTTGAGAGAACAATTTGCATATAAAAATATAGACTCAATAATATTTTAATTTATGTTTCTTTCATTTTTTTATATAGACTCAATATAACTTTTCTTTCTCTTAATTATTTTTGTAGGTAAAATACTAATATGTGACTCAATCACTATGGTGTATGGTAAAATATTCATTCTAAATTTGAAATTTTTTCATATTAGTGTAAATATTATGAGTTATTTATTTGAAATGGATATAGTTGTATAAGAAATACGAAAATAAAATTTATTATGTATAAGTATAGCAACAACAATATTATTAAGATTATATAACGAAGGGTGTATCTTTTAACTATTTTAAATTTTATTTAAAGTTATTATTATTCTTCACAAAATATAATATTTAAAAAAAACTAATTTATTCAAATGTAAATACAAATTGATATATCAATATTTATAAAGAAATAATAAAATTATATATTTTATCATCAATATTATGAAATTAACGAAAACAACATAGAGATGAAGGAGAGAAAAAGAAGAAGAAGAAAAGTGATATTGTATTATTCTCTTCAAGGTCACTAAACATTACAATATAAACCATATTTATAGTACATGACTAATGATTAACCATTAACTTATGGGATACACAAAGTTTAGAAATTTAACTTATAGAAGTTAAAAAATATAGTAAGTGGAGTAAATGATCAATCATCTATTTACTATTATTTATAACAATAAAAGCATTATAATTATTTAAACGCAAATGCCACCAATTAAAAAAAATATGTTGTGCCACGTCTAAAAACTATGATGTTGTTTCTTTTACATATTGAGGTTCACATGTCATCTCGATAGCTACTCTAATATCAATAATAAATTTATTTTATCTTAAATTGGTTCTACATCAATAATTAAAAATAATAATAATATAATATTCAATTTAATATTATTAAATTAATAATAATAATAATAAAATATTCAACTACTACTATTAAAAAAAATTATATATATAAATAATCAACTAAAAAACCGATTATTACATTAAATATTTTTTAAAAACTCTTCAATTTGCACACTTTTAAATTAATAGTCAATTAATATACTTAACATTATAATTAATTCATACTATTTTCATTATAGTATTTTTTTTTTGTTGACAAAAACTATTAGTGACTAGTACAAATATTTTATTATATCAATATACTAAAAAAAATACATTTAGTAGCATAACTCATAATAATATATCATCCAACTACCTCTACTGATGATATTATTTATAAAAATTATATTTATTGATTGATTATGCAATAGTCTAAATTTATATATCACTACAAAAAACCCACATCAGTTTTGGGGTTTTTTAACTATTTTGAGGGGGTTTTTAACCTCCGAAAATATTTACTTGTTTGCCTTTTTCTTCATTTCTATCCAAAAACCTTTTGATTCCAACTAATCAATTAATTCATCTTTAGAACTCTTAATATATATATATATATATATATATATATATATATATATATATATATATATATATATATATATATATATATATATATATATATATATATATATATATATATATATATATATATATATATATATATATATATATATATATATATATATATATATATATATATATATATATATATATATATATATATATACTTAATGACATCTTGACACTTAATAGTCACTTTCTCTTAATTGTCAATAAGTCTCATTAGCTTTTATTCCCATGCTTAGAGAAATAGGGATGCTACATGTACGCTCTTATCATGGCATCGGTGAAGCCTTAATGACCTTATTATATATTCTTCCAAATATCTCCCATTATGATGGTGATCCTATTACTCCAATTATGGAATCATCCTACACAAATACCCTAAAACTGAAATACTTTCTCTCTCACCCAACACAAATTTATTTCAGTTGCTCTTTGGTCAATTCAACATTTCCATGACAATGTCGTACTAACACTTAATTTCTAATGTCTTATCTAAAACATAATCGTATTTCTAAAACGGGACACCCTTGCTCTATCTCACACTCTTCGCTTAATGCATTTATGCCCTGTTTGGAATTATGTAGTTATATCCTCAAGTTTCTTCGCATATTCTACTACTCTCTTAGTCCTTCAACAAACATCACTAAGCTTTAATACCTCTCAAACCTTCGACCATTTCAGAAAGTGCCATTCCGGATATACTACCCGAATTATTCTAATTCTTCCAAGACACTCTAGTGACCTTAGAATCTGAATCACTGATGCACTAGCTCACTTCTAGACCTTGTGTCATACGCTCGAAAAAACATTCTTTCTTTTCCACTGTATGGAATTACTTGAAATTCTAGTCCAGACCATTGGTCAATCTAGTTCCACAATAAGCTCATTCATTTCTCAACTACAACAAATATCCCATAAAAATCCTTAACTTCTCAACTCCTTTAACACTTATGATTGGCTAAACTATATACCATCCTATACTTTTCCACATTATTCGAAGCAAAAAACTTACTACAACCTCAACCAACTTCATTGATTCGCCTTACTTCCAAACTCTTAGCATGAGCCTACTTTCAAAGCACAAGTTTTAACACCCTTCGGAGTCCTCGTAGTCTCCAACCATGATCCTACCTGCCCCACTTAGATAATTAGGTTGATCAGGCCCAATACTATATATTGTGACATTAAGAATCATGTCGCCAAGAAACACTTATGAGGCCGAAATTGATTTACTTATGAGGTTTCAAGGTTGGGTCGAGAATCTCCCTACATTGATACCAATTTTAATACCCCGTATAATATACATCTAGTATATATATTATACACAACATTAATTGATATTGTTATAATTATAAGTGCCTATTGGTATCATTTACATACTTGACTAATTATACAGAATACAACATATGATACAAGATATGAAAAGTGCCAAAAATAAAATCTAAGACATAAGTACAATATTCATCATTGTATAAAATACATAGCGGAAGATTATTAATTCAAATCCCTAAAACATCATCCATTAGCTTCCTTTTGCCTTAAACCTTCAAAGAACCTGAAAAACAACAATAATGATGGGGTGAGATGATAATCTTAGTAAGTCCCCCTATCCTATGAGTCCTCTCGACTCTACAGAGTTTTTAATCAATTTCCAACTCAACTCTTCATCATTGTTAGATGTGTATCATTCACACAATGTAACAAAAACTCGAGTATCTAAGGGATAATCACAATGTATCAAAACATGTCACTTGAGTGCATCCACTCAATAAATCACTATTCTCACGAAACATCGATCCCATCCCAAGTCTACAACTAGGTCAAGCTCAACTCACGCATGCTTGTATGATTCGACTTTCGTGTGAATATCAGGTTTTCCATTGGACTCAAAGCCACTTCAGAAACCGTCACTCGTATGAGACTCAAATCCATTTTGAGTATATTTCACCAAATGAGACTCGAACCCACTTAGGTGTACATGTCTCAATTGTACTCGAACCCACTTATGAGACAACGTCTTCTATGGGCTCAAATCATTTATGAGGTGCAAATCATGGTACCTACATCCCAATCCCACTCTACATAAGTATCTCAATTGGGATGTCGTACAATCAAGGGAAAACTCTCATATACTCGTGATTGCTCTCATCAATCACTAGTTCATCCTTGTCACCAATTCTCATGATATCATATCATATTCTCATGGCATCATAATATGATCCATTCATTACATATAATCACACATGTTCCATACAAAGCATGTTTGTTCATTCACGTGACTACTTGTTTGTTGTACACACCGCGATACAATCACATACAAGCATCACTATCTAACCCATTTCATGACCTAAGTTATTATTTCTATGTCATTTACTAAGGCTATCTCACTCATAGGGTTTAGTCATGTTATTATAAAATCAAGACAATCACATAATCAACACAACAACAATTCAAGCATGGGTTAGGAAATGCATTGCATAAGAAACACAACAACAACTCATAACCAATTCACACAATAAACATGGTATCCCATGATTTTTCTTATCACTTGATGAGGAATTGGATTCATTTTCCAGTATATTTAACCTCACATTAATCAGATCTATTAGTCCCATTTCATGGTGGAAACAAGAAATCAACCTTCTAACCAACTGTTTATCACCATTAATCTAATCAATAATTGGCATATAAATGTATTTTCAATATACTATTCAATATAGCATTGGAATTACTTTCAAGTGCTTCCGACCATGCGTCATTCCAAGTTATAGAACTCAAGCTATGGTCTGAACAACACAAGATATTGGATTAAAATGTTGTTACGTATTCTATTTTTTCCATGAATTTCAATCATAAAATCATGCATTTCGCCCCATTTTTACTACCCTTTCATGCCATGAAGTCAACACTAACCAAGAGTGTAAAAACATCTAAGTTATCATGGTCTTATCTTCATTAACCTATACCAATTCAACATATAAGTATGCATGAACACACATGACTTGCACTTGAAGATCAAACTTACAAAACATTCCAATTTCATCACAATGCATATTCAAATAATTGTCATTTTTATAGAATTATAATTGATCATGTTATTGAGGTCAACAATTGTACAAAAGTACAGATAATGATACAAATTGAAGTTATTACACACTCATATTATTATAATTATTTTTACTATATTTCATATTATGAGACTACATATTAAGCACCACAACCAAGCATATGGGCTCAAATCACAAGCAAACATACTCCACTGTAAATTGTCATAACCAACTGAAACATAATGCTATATTCAGATACATGACATTATACAAAACAATAAATATCATTAAAATATACAAAATCGTCATATAATATGGTATGTCATTACCTTAACTACGTAATGATGGATAAGCTTTTGATATCAACCCTCGTTAAGATCCATAACACATTACAGGCACAACAACCCAACGAATAGTGATATCAATAGCTTAAACCACACTAATAATACATAATAAAGTCAATACATCAGAAAATGGATGAGAAGTATAATTAAACACACACACAGAGCATACACATGCACATGACAAATTAACCACACTATGCAACTTGACACTCATGGGCTCATAGATGAGAATCAAAAAGATCAACCAAACAATCAAAAATCATCAAAACTCTAACTTCCTATATCATGAGTAAACTATTTTTAATTAATGAACTAACTAGAACTCGCCTTAATATTAAGAAGATGTTAAAAATGATGAAGAAAATATCTAAAATAGTAGATATTTTTCACTACTAGATCAATTAACTCATTAGTAATGCCACAAAATGCTCTTTTGGATATTAATTAATAAGGATCATTCTCTTTAAATAAATATTGATCTCTTCAGATTTCATTAATTACTCTATTGACATCAACTGATAACAACTAACAACTAATAAAGTACTTTGGAATTTAGTTTGTCTCAACTGACAACTTCTGAAATCCAACTGAACATTTAAGTTAATATGGAATATTACATACAAATAACTAACCTTTAAGAAGTAGACAATCTAATATCTCCCAAACTAACCAACATACAAAATACATAATCCCATATACTTTCTCTTTTTCCCTATATTTATAATTCAGGTTAAATATATTTTTGGTCCCTATAAATATCTCAAATTTCATTTTTAGTCCATATGATAAAATGATAAATTTTGGCCCCTAAACTTTTTTTGTTTATTCAGTTTTAGTCTCTGTTATTTTCTAAAATTTTAAAACTATTAAATTACCCTTAACTATTTGTAGTGACCTCTTTTTGATTTTATCATCCATACCTTTTGACTAAACTGTTTCTTCTGTGATTACATTCAGCGGGATACCCCAGATTTTCTTCTTAAGTCTCCTTCATAGGTTTTGACTTAGCGAGTTTTTCTTTTGAGAGATAACGATTGTGTGTTTTACAGGGAACCATCACCGTTTTTTGATTTGAAAGGATGTCTCTGATACTATTCGTTGTGTACACAGTAAAAGCTTGTGACTTCATGTATATTTAGATTAACTGAGAAACTATCCTGCCCAAGGTTATGATTAAAGGTTTCAATTTGTATGAAAAAGAGAACTCCTGCTTCTTAGGCTCAAAGGGGTTGACTAGGGATTTATCTTCCTTATAACACAACTGTTTAGGATTTGAAACAACACATGTACATTGTCAGCAAGGTCTATTTAAAATCATACTATAGAGATTATGGTATCATTTTTGTCATCCTCCCTCTAAAGGCTTATAGCTTTTTAATCGAGAGTTGAATATCCCAAAAATGAAGTAAAAGCATAGTTTAAGTATAGTGAAAATGAATGGATTAATTCAAGACAAACATATGTAATGCATTAATGGGAACAACCAAAGTCTGACATAAAGATAAGTGTTAGAACAAAGAAATTATAAATGAAAAATCGAATGAACAAAAATCTTCTCTGCCTAAATTTGTAACTTCAGATGGTGTGCCTTTGAGGGATGATAGAAAAACTCAATTTGACCCTCTTATGTGAATCCCAACATTACTTCATTGATTAAGTATTGAATCTTATACTTCAACATCCAACAACTGTCAGTATCATGCCCTAGACTGTTGGAATGATATACACACCTTTCATAAGGATTGTAGCTAGGAGCAGAAGTATTGAGATTTCTGCGGAGGATCCTTCTACGTGACCAAATTCATCTTCAAGATGTGTTACAAGGCTTCCAACCTCAGCATGTTGAGTTTGGTATATTTCCTTTTGGATGTATCATGTTTACGTTGACTACCATGTTGTTGTTGGTGAGGTCGTTGTTGGGCTTGTGATGTAGTAGCAACCCAGGAAGGCCTACTTTCAACCAATCCAACGTACTGTCTTATCGGAGGTTGATTGATGATTTGATTCCCAATTCTAATTGTTTGTCCCATACCGTTGTATTCATCCCGATGAAGTTTGCTGATGAGAATTCTCAATTCTTCTTGTCTTCGAGCTAAGTTTTCGATAAGATCCATATGACCCATCATTTGGATTCTCATATTTTCCATCTCAACTAACAATTATTCCAACTGATCATCCTTATTGCCTTCATGATTCTTGGTGAGGAGTGCTTTCAATTCCTCCTGCCCATGGGCTAAGCTTAGGAACATCTCCTGGAATTGTGAATTTTGAGCTTAGAGATCTCTGACGGCCTGTTCGAGATCCATTTTTCTGCTGAAATAAACAACGAGGAAAATGAGAGACCTATCTTGAGAACTACCTATTATGTAATGACATGCATGATATGTAAATGCAATGTTTTCAAGGATATTGCAGGACAAACAAAAAAATGTTAGAATCTGACTGCAGCTTTGATTGAAGAACTTCGTATTATTGAATGTCCTTCTACGAGAATCAAGCTCACCATGTCGAGTGGGTCCTAGCCTTTGACTCAGAATAATTCACTTAGGTCTTTGACAGCATCTAATTAGAGGAAATTAAATCCCCCTGCCTTTGCTAGACGTCGGTTCATGACACTTTGGCGCATTTGGTTAGAGGAAACTCAATCCTCCTTCCCCTTGCTAAGCGTCTAGTTCATGATAATCTGCACCACATGCCCTTGAGATCCTTAAAATGGTTAATGAAAATGCTATGGCATGATGTTATGATGTGCATGCTATGCACTAAACAAAAGTGTAAGATGATGAAAGCAAGTAAGTCTCGCAAGAAGTCCAAGTTATTGGATAATGGATACAAACAAGTCCTGCAAGGAATTCTTGTCGTTAGATAATGGATACAAAAAAGCCCTGCAGGGAGTTCAAGTTGTTAGATAATGAATGCAAACAAGTCACACAAGTAGCCTTAGGTTTAAATGCTTGCATGGAGTTTGTAGGTAAGTACCCTCTTGAGTTTTAGTTGGATCAACCTGTCCTAAGAAAAGTAACTGGGTTCTAGGAGCCTCAATATCACTAATCTTTCTCCCAGACATTGTTTTAGCACAAGCATCTGATTTGCAACCGAAATATCCCGAGAGTCCAATCTCAATGAGTGTAGCATCGAGTATCAACCAACTCCAGTATGCACCAAATCCGGTCATCTTACTACTTTCTAATGACTATGTTGTGTCAACTAAGGTTCTATGGACAGTTAGTGCTTATGACACCACGCGACAGCTCAACATTCTCCTTGACTGACTCAAGGGACACCAACACAAACCAATGCATCGCACTAATGTAGCCATCACTTCAACCATATCGGTATACGCCGTATAGTTTCAATGATCTATTGCTACTTACCTAAAGTGTCCCTAGATCCGGGTATAGGATCTATACAAAAATAAACCCTAGCAAAAACCTGAAATGTAAAGCATACAAATCAAGCAAGTAAAGCATTTTAAATATATTATCTAACACTAAGGTAACCCCACTATTAGTTCTCCCCAGCAGAGTCACCAATTTTGTAAAACGGTGAGAGAACTTACTTTTGGTTTTGTGTTTTATTGCAAATGTTACGGATAGCAAGAGTTGCGGCCGACTTTTCTTTTATCCAATAAAGGAAAGGGTGAAAAGAACAAGAAATACCTTTGGGAATTTTTTTGAGTAAGGGGGCTAGGTTATGAAAAGGGAAAGTGTTAGCACCCTTTTCATCCATAGTTATCTACGGGCTCTTAATCGCTAGCTCACTTTTTTGAAAATGCTTTGTGTTTGTGTATTTTGAAAATTCCTAAGTGCGACAAACTTTGTAATGATTCATATATCATTGAGAATGAATACAAAGTGCTTGTTTTGAAAATATTTTAGAAAATAAGTGTTTTGTGTGAAAAATGTTTTGAAATGTTCGCGAGCAAGCGATTATGAACTATCTACCTACTCAAAAGTCTTTTGTTCTTTTCCTCTTTCTTTAGATAGTTCTATCCTACCATTACTTAGTAGGAAGCTCTATCATTGGATGCTCGATGTACATGCGCGGGTCATTGTACAGTCATAAAGGCAACTCGTAGAACACTTTAAAATTTTTATTGTAAGGGACTAAGATCGTTTACCGAGGCATCATCGAAGGGTCATCGAGAGACTATGATCTTTTTAACTGCGGGTCTTTTGTTAAAGCGTCCCACGTTCGAAGGACATGACTGTTTTATTCGAAGGCAACAAGTGAGGTTACCCCAGAGGTGCGTGTGTGAAAAGTGATTTGTTTTCAGATAATTTGTCTTGATTAGGATTATCTAGCGGATCTTGCCATACATGCTTCATTACTATACAATTATACATACACACACATATATACATACATAGGTGCGGAAAGTAAAGTGCGGGAATATGATCGGTGGATCTGGAACTGACTGTTTAACGCTGGTTCGCGAAATGTCGCGGAAGCAAGAGTCGCCACCGTCTTTTATTTTCTCCAAATGGAAAGGACAAAAGCACAGAAAAATTCCTTTTAAGAGATTGCTCTCGGTTCGGGAGGTAGGTTATAGAAAGGGAAGGTGTTAGCACCCTTTCTATCCATGGTTATCCATGGGCTCTTAGATACTTGCTCAATGTGTTTTCAAAAATGGTTGCTTTTCAATGTGAGTTTAAAAGTTTCTTTGAAAAATTTCAGATCGACTCATACGTCAGAGTGTTTGAAAAAGTTTGTTTTGAAAGCTTTTGAAAAGTGTCAGTGTGAAAAGTCTTTTTGAGTTTGTTTTGAGATTAGAGCAAGTATCTACGAGAACCTACCTACCCTAAGGAATTCATCTGTGTAAATGTCCTTTAAAGTAATGCCATCCCACCATTGAGAGGTAGGTAGTACCACCGTTGGAGGTGTTCGGGTCAATTCGATTTTTAGGGACATGGTGATCACCAGAGCAATGGGAAGACACCTTAGAAGCTACCCTCATGTCAGGTTCCCGGATCATGAGGACTTACTAAGACGTCCTCTACTCGACGACCACCTTTCGAAAGGCAACAGTGAGGCGTACCCTAGGGGTGGTGTGTGCGAATTGTGTGTCATGTTTCAGTTATTTGTCTTGTGTCATGTCATTGTGATCTACGCTTGATTTTAATTAGGGCCATTCATTCTTGCATGCATATTTAGCAGTTATAAAGTTTGCGAAAAATAAATCTAAGGCTATTACAAATGGCGCGGGTCCACATCGCCAAAATTAAACCGGACCCGATTTAGCGGAAAATAAATAGAGCGGAAAAATAAAGTGCGAAAAGTAAAGTTACAAGGCTTTGGGAGAGATACAAAATTATAATAAATGACATAAAGTAAATATGCGCAATTAAATTAAAACAATGGGCGTTGGACCCTTTTACAAAAATATTTAAAGTTAATGAATTAATTAAGGAGGAATTAAAATTAAAGATTTAAAAGGAATGTTTTTTTGGTATTTTTGTATTTTTTAGATTAAATAAGAAAAAGGATTAATTATAATTAAAGTGAAATGTCCAAACCCTAATTCTAACATTTTTTAAGTTTATTGGGAAAGAATTAAATTAAAACCTAAATTAAACCCTAAATTATTTATGTACAATTTTTAATCATAAAAATAAAATAATAAATAAATAATATTGTGAGAAAAAGGAAAAATTAAAAAGATATAAAAATTATCAATTAACCTAATTCTACATTTTTTTGGATTTTATTAAAAAGGAATTAAAGTTAAAAAACCTAATTAAACTAAACAATTTACATATTAATTTGTAAGAAAATAACTATTATTAATTATATTTTTCTTGTCTTTTCTGAATTTTATATTTTTGCAAAAAAAAAAAGTAATTACTGAATTACAATAACAAAATAAATAAAATAATAATTAAAAGGATATAAGGGAAATAATGAAATTAGCAAACCAGGGTGGGGTGTAGTCCCAAAATTGGAGGTCAAAATTAGTGGAGTCTGGCCCAATAAACATGGCCCTCGTTGACTTTGCCAGTTGTGTGCTAACGCGTTGACTTGCCTTATAGTGGACCTTCAATATCAGCCCTTGATCTGTATCCATTAGGCATGTGTACGCTTGGATGAGGGGACATATGGTATGTCTGCATTACTGAAGCTGCATGGGATTTGTAAGTGAAAAATAATATGGAATTTGTTCAGACCTGGGACTTGAACCCAGGTCTTTGATGTTATATGCATCACGTGTTGCCACTGAGCCACTGAATGTTAATTAACATATTATGGTAAACAAATAATAAAAAAGCAAAACCAACGCATAGTAATTAAAAACGCGCGCAATTTAAACTAGCGAACCACTGGCTGACAACGCATCGTCTCTTTCGTTTTCCTGAAACATAGAGAACGAAGGCAACGGTTTTCGTTGTGTTCTCTTAGGGGACTTTTGGAGAAATAGCGAATAGCGCTATAATGCATATAAATTGATCGCGAGGCTTGAGTTTGCTTCGTCTTATCCTGCTCAATCCAATGGCCATAGTCTTGAGGCGTAATTTTCCCTTGGGTAGAAAACCCCAATTTTGAAACCTGCAAACCCTAATGTCCAAACATGGTAGATTCGCGTATGGTCAATGAAAATGCAATCAAACACAATGGTTAGCTTAGAAACATCATTATGAGCATGAATACATAAATAAAAATGCAAAAATATGCTTGAATCATGCTATACGATTTCAGAAGTTTTGAGGTACAGTTTGACTTATGGATACCAATTCAGGGCGTTTTGGTTGATGTTAGTGATTGAGAATCGTTCAATGATGTCTCAGGATGAAGATAGAACAAGAATTGGGGCTTGAATCGAACTAGAGACTAGTTTTCAGTATTGACTTTTTTATGGAAAATTTCAAGTTTGTAATAGCCTTCTATGCGCAGCTTTGAGTGTAAGGCCAATAGGTTTCTGATCTTGAATATGTATAGAACAATTTAGGTCAAGAAAACTAGACAAAATCCATTGCATTGATGATTTCACATATTTGATTTCTTCATATCTTTTCCAAATCTTTTCCATGTGCATTTTGTGTTCAATCAGCCCAAATCACACCAAAACTTTCCCCTTTAGTACTTACACGAAATATTGAGTCCAAACCTACATAAAAAGATTTGTTTTCATTAGGTTTGTATTTTTTGTGCATTTTATTTAATTAAATGAATTATAAATGATAAATAATCCAAATAAATAAATAAAAATGGATAAAAACTTCCTTTTGGGCCTAATGGTCGTGCATAGGCTTGGCATGAAGAAACTTGGAAGAAAAATGGGCCCATTTGCATTTTTAGGTCATTTGAACCATTGTTGACTTTTCAAAATTCCCAAAAATTTCCCAACTTCCACAAGGCATAACTTGCTCAATGTTTAAGCTTTTCACATGTTCTTGGACATTTTGGAAAGGTCTTTGAGTCCTCTAACCAATGCCTTTGGTCCCATGTCATTTTGATTTACCAATATCAAGTTATGGCCTTTGACGTAAAGTCCCTTTTTGTTGACTTTTGAAAATGACCTATAATGTTGAAATTGATAACTTTTTGTGAGAGCATTTCTTGGCCTTGGAATATGAAGATGCGTTGTAGGAAATGTCTTTCTCTTCAAAATGAGCTTTGGATGGAATTTTTCTGATAATCCATGTGAAAGTTATGCCTTGGTCAATTTCAGTTGACTTTTTCAGCTGTCCAAATATAGCAACTTTTGCATCTTGATGATTTTCTGAGCCAAATTTTGAGAATCATGATCAAGCATTGATCAAATGATGTTTGTGGCTTCAAAATGATATGTTGATCAAAAATTTGAACTTTTGACTGTCAAATGACCATTTTGCCCCTACAGTTGACTGTAGTGCAATCTAGGGTTTTGACTGTGCAATTTTGAGTTGAATGCCTTGAAACTTGACATGAGGATGCTTGACCACATTTGTAGGCATATGAGACTTGATTGGGCCTTTGAAACCTTCAATTTCTTGATCAGAACCCAAACCCTAGTTTTGGTTGTATGAGAGACTGTTGTACTGCACAACCCTTGGGGAATTTTGTGACTTTGACTTGACAAATCTTTGATGAATATGGGAGGGCAAATTTTGGGGTACAACAGTTGCCCCTGTTCAATCTTCTTAGACCTGAGGATGCAGATTGGCGGACGTGCCTTTCGTAATCCGAGGGTAGAAGATGATTGGACACTAAAGTGCCCAGAAATTTGCGCTCACCTAGTGACAGCGATGGGGGAATGGGCTTATAGATGCCATTTGGAGATTGCTGGATAGGACGATGGGCTTATAGATGCCATCTGGATGTTGATCGCGTAGGAGATTCTTTAGTTAGAACCTGCATACCTGCAAAAGAAGAAAAGAGTACCTGACACGTTGCAGGAGCTGATTTTAGATGCTTGGTATAGGCGTGTCCTGACTGGTTACAGGAGCTGAGTCTGGAGCTTCAAACGCTGATGAATGAACCAGGGATGGTTACTACCTTAGCATGAATGGTAAGAGAACCTTTAGTGATTTTAACTTCAACAACGCTCGTTGAGAAAAATCTTGGGTGTCTTCTACTGGAATAAGAATCAGGGAGATCTTAGGGTCGATCTGACTGAACCAGAGAGGTCTTGGAATATCTTCAACTGGATAAGCATCAGGGAGATCTTAGGGTCGATCTGACTGAACCAAGAGAAGGCCTTTGACTGGATAAGCATCAGGAAAATCTTAGGGTCGATTTAACTGAACCGGTCTAGGTCTTGAAATATCTTCAACTGGATAAGCATCAGGGAGATCTTAGGGTCGATCTGACTGAACCAAGAGAAGGCCTTTGACTGGATAGGCATCAGGAAAATCTTAGGGTCGATTTAACTGAACCGGTCAAGGTCTTGAAATATCTTCAACTGGATGAGCATCAGGGAGATCTTAGGGTCGATCTGACTGAACCAAGAGAAGGCCTTTGACTGGATAAGCATCAGGAAAATCTTAGGGTCGATTTAACTGAACCGGTCTAGGTCTTGAAATATGGTTTGAGAATTTCAACTGCATCTTTCCTGAAAGGTAAAAGTCAGTCATATGCAATGCATGATATGGATCAAGCAATGATGTTCTCAACATAAATGAGATTCGTATGATATGATGCAGTGCGTTATGCATGCTATGATGATGTATATGAAGTTTTATGTATGTTTTCGTCTAGGAAAGTGAATCCTTGACGGGTGCCGGGAAGTTGTATCCTGGGCTGACGTTGAAGAATAGATTTTGCTTCCGCTGGGGATGATAACTGCAAGAATACCGGTAGGAGAAGATAACTCCGTTGAGGAATAAACTTGGCAAATGAAGAGTCTGCGGGGAGAAAAGATACTCTTATGACCATGCTGGGAAGCAATACTCTGTGGGGATAGGGATGCTTTGCTGAATGTTGATAGCTTGCTGAGGATACCCTTGTTGTTGGAAGTGTTAATGGACTTCGCTGGGGGTAAGAAGATTATGTCGATGACGATCTTTCCGAGGCTTTTGGCTGAGGATAACCCAGTTATATCCTATTGAGGAAATAACTCTTTAAATAAAGCCGGACGACGCGTTCGTGCTTTGCGAAGGATAAGCTTCCAGAATCTACTGGGGATAAGCTTATTGCTTGGGGATATGATTTCCAACTTTGCTGGTGAAGCTGGATTGGACTCTTCTGGGGGAGTTTGAACTGCAGGGAAGTGATTCCTTTGAATATTGAGATATGCCGCCGGGGAACAATCTTTAGACCAAGACTGCCGGGGATGCTTGTTAAGCATATATATATATTGCTGCTGGGGAATGTTTGAGATCGGCTGGAGGATACTCAATTTCCTTGATATTTGATGATTTGCTTGGAGAGGAATGTATTGTTTTGTTGAACCACTCTCTGGGGAATTAAGATACATTTGGCCGTGTTCTTTAGCTGAACCTACCTTGGTACCTTGGAGGATAGAGCAATTGGATTGTTTAGACAACTCTTTATTGCCCCTGTTTCTAGTGTCACCTGCAATTAATTCCTTTGTTTTGTATGCAAATATTTATGAGTTAGCAAATTATTGTCAATGCATACATCACAAATTGAACCTTGGACGTTCTTCGTAAAACAAAACAGTAAAAGAAAAACACTTGGCACGTTTAACTGAAAAATGTATTTGTATTGATTTTTGAATGGCCTGTGAATAGGCGTTTTGTGTACAAGAGGCTGACGTCCTAGTAAGAGGTACGCCGCCGATCAAAAGAGTTTATACAAGTTTTGTACAAAAGAAAATAAAACAGCTGTGTGAAAGATGAATGATCCACTGGGTTTCAACTCTGCTATTGCCTTTATAACTCCGAGCGTCTCATCACTTGATGACCTTGGTTGAAGATGAAGCTGACTGATCAATGCCGTTTGAGCTTGATGCAGATACCGGATTCTGGATGCAAAGTGATCCAATGAGACATAGTATTACGCTTTATCCCTAATTTTTGCCTGGACCGCCCTTTCGGGTTTTCAGTCCACCGGGATACCCATTTTTACCCAAGCCGCCTTTTCAGGTTTTCGACTTGCCGGGTGTACAGATTTTTCATTTTCATCCCTTCATTTTGCCCGAACCCTTTTGGTTCGACGGGAAGCCCTAATTTTTGCCTAGGCATGTCAGCCTAGCGGGTCTTTTTTATGCGTAGTATTTTTTAACTATGTCTGCATTGGCGGGGTGAGGAAGGTCGTCACCATCCATGTTGGTTAATATCATTGCTCCTCCTGAGAACACATGCTTAACTACAAATGGCCCTTCGTATGTGGGGGTCCATTTGCCCCTTGGATCACTCTGAGGAAGGATGATTCTCTTGATAACCAGATCCCCAACTTGATATTCCTGTGGTCTGACCTTCTTGTTAAATGCCCTGATCATTCGTTTCTGATACGTCTGACCATGACAGATAGCAGCAAGTCTCTTTTCGTCAATGAGATTGAGTTGGTCAAGTCGTGTCTGGATCCAATCATCTTCGTTCAGATTTGCATCCTTCATTATCCGGAGAGAGTGGATTTGCACTTCGATCGGCAAGACTGCCTCCATGCCATAAACCAGAGAGAAAGGAGTTGCCCCGGTTGACGTCCTAGCTGAGGTACGGTACCCATGCAGAGCGAACGGTAACATCTCGTGCCAATCTTTGTAAGTTACTGTCATTTTCTGCACGATCTTCTTGATGTTTTTGTTAGCTGCTTCTACAGCCCCATTCATCTTCGGTCTGTAAGGAGAAGAATTGTGGTGCTGTATCTTGAACTGTTCGCAAAGCTCAGCAATCATTTTATTGTTCAGATTGGTACCGTTGTCTGTAATAATTCGCTCAGGGACGCCGTATCGACATATCAGGTTGTGTCGAATGAACCGTGCCACAACAGTCTTGGTTACTGTAGCATAGGATGCTGCCTCAACCCACTTCGTAAAATAATCAATCGCCACTAGGATGAAGCGATGTCCATTGGATGCCGTAGGTTTTATCTCGCCGATCATGTCTATGCCCCACATTGCAAACGGCCAAGGCGCAGTCAGAACATTCAGGGGAACCGGAGGAACATGCACCTTATCTGCATAGATCTGGCACTTGTGGCATGTCCTGGAATGTTGGTAGCAATCAGCTTCCATTGTGGACCAGTAATATCCTGCCCGTAGGATTTTCTTAGCCATAGTGTGTCCACTGGAATGCGTACCAAAGGTCCCTTCATGTAGCTCCTCCATGATTCTTTCCGCTTCAATCTTATCCACACAACGCAATAAAGTTGAATCATGGTTTCTCTTGTACAAGATGCCGTTGCTTAGGAAGAACTTTGCTGCGAACCTCCTCAGGAATTTCTTATCGTTGACAGATGCACCTTCAGGGTATTCCTGAGCTTCCAGATATCTCTTCACTTCGTGGTACCAAGGCTTCTCAGTTACCGATTCAGTTTCGAGATCACAACAGTATGCCGGTTCGTCCAGTTTCCAGATGATGATCCGAGGGGCTTCATTATCCCATTTAACCTTGAACATTGAAGACATTGTAGCTAACGCGTCCGCTAACTGATTCTCTTCTCTTGGAAAGTGTTCAAAGGTTATCTCTGTGAAGTGGGGAATCAGGGTCAACACACATTCTCTGTAAGGAATCAAGTTTGGATGTTTCGTATCCCACTCTCCGTTGATCTGATTGATCACAAGGGCGGAATCTCCGAAAACGCTTAGAAATTTGATCCTTAGGTCAATCGCAGCTTCAAGACCCATGATACACGCCTCATACTCCGCCATGTTGTTGGTACAGTTGAAACACAGCCGGGCAGTGAGTGGAGTATGAGTACCTTGTGGAGATATGATGATGGCGCCGATACCATTTCCCAAAGCATTGGAAGCTCCGTCAAAGTGCATAGACCATCGGGATCCTGGTTCAGGTCCTTCATCCGGTCCAGGTACTTCACAATCAGTCACAATCATGATGCTTTCATCCGGAAACTCGAAGTTCATTGATTGGTAGTCATCTACAGCTTGATGAGCTAAGTGGTCTGCCAATACACTCCCCTTGATGGCTTTCTGGGTTGTGTACTGAATGTCGTATTCCGTCAAGATCATTTGCCATCTTGCAATTCTCCCAGACAGAGCAGGCTTTTCGAATATGTATTTTATCGGATCCATTTTTGAGATCAACAAGGTGGTATGAGTCAGCATATACTGTCTCAGCCGGCGAGCAGCCCATACCAAAGCGCAGCAAGTTTTCTCAAGCAGTGAGTATCGGGTCTCACAGTCGGTAAACTTTTTGCTAAGGTAATAAATGGCATGCTCTTTTCGGCCAGACTCGTCATGCTGCCCCAGCACACACCCCATTGAGTTGTCCAGCACTGTCAGGTATAGGATCAGAGGTCTCCCTTCAACCGGTGGCATAAGGATGGGTGGTTCTTGGAGATACTCTTTGATTCTGTCGAAGGCAGCCTGACATTCATCGTTCCAACGTACTACCTGATCTTTCTTCAGCAGCTTGAAGATTGGCTCACAGGTAGCAGTCAGATGAGATATGAATCGAGCGATGTAATTCAGGCGCCCTAAAAAGCCTCTGACTTCCTTCTCTGTCTTAGGAACTGGCATCTCTTGAATAGCTTTGACCTTAGCAGGGTCCACTTGAATACCTTTATCACTGACCACGAAGCCTAGTAACTTTCCCGATCTTACCCCGAAGGTGCACTTGTTCGGGTTCAATCTCAGCTTATACAGTTTCAACCGGTCGAACAACTTCTGTAGATGATCTAGATGCTCTTCCTCAGTCTGGGACCTAGCGATCATGTCGTCCACATACACCTCTATCTCGTGATGGATCATGTCATGAAATAAGGCAACCATGGCACGTTGGTAGGTTGCCCCAGCATTCTTTAATCCGAACGGCATGACCTTGTAACAGAAGGTGCCCCACTGAGTAACAAATGTAGTCTTTTCCATGTCTTCAGGTGCCATCTTGATCTGATTGTAGCCTGAAAAGCCATCCATGAAAGAGAATACTTTGTGTTGGGCTGTATTATCAACGAGGACATCAATGTGAGGTAAGGGGAAGTCATCCTTGGGGCTGGCCCTGTTCAGATCCCTATAATCGACACACATTCTGACCTTACCGTCCTTTTTAGGTACCGGCACCACGTTGGCAACCCACTGAGGGTAAGAAGTCACTGCAAGGAAACCGGCATCAAACTGTTTCATGACCTCGGCTTTAATCTTCTCGGACATCTCTGGACGCATCCGACGAACCTTTTGTTTAACTGGAGGGCAGTCTTCCCTAGTCGGCAAATGATGGACAACAATATCGGTATCCAACCCGGGCATGTCTTCGTAGGACCAGGCAAAGATCTCCATATAGTCATGTAACATCTTGGTTAACCGTTGCTTCACGCTGAGCTCTAGGTTGGCACCAATCTTTACCTCTTTTCTATCTGCCTCAGTACCCAGGTTTATGGTTTCCACTGGCTCTTCATGGGGTTGAATTGCCCTCTCTTCCTGAAGCAACAGTCTAGCAAGCTCGCCAGGCACTTCGCAATCATCTTCACCTTCGTCTTCGGCTAAGTTGATCGGATTTTCGAAGTCATAATTGGCAGTAGCAGAGCTGTTATCAGTAAGATCCAGAGTGGATTGGAACCTGTATGAGTGAGTGTGTGTGTAAATACAGCTGTTTTGAAAATTATGTAAAGGAAAAGAAAGACAGAAAAGGAACACAATATTTGCAATGCGAAAAGTACGTCCAAGATTTTCATTCATGATGTATAAAATGACAGTTCGTATGCCCTCACAAATAGAACCACGGTGCCTCGGGTAAGACACCGGGCCATAGAGTTTATCATTGTCTATTACAAAATAACAAAACAAAGAAATTTATTACTGCGTCACAAAGGTAACAGGGGTATGGTCCTTTGCACTCCAATTGTTCAATCCGTCTTCGGCCGTCGGATAAATCCAGCTGTTGAATTCGGCTTCGTCTACTTCATGGTCTTCCCCGACAGCATTCACTTCTGAACCTTTAATAAATACCGGAGGTCTTCCGATCTTCTCTTTCCTCATAGCTCTCTGCCCTTCTGAGGTGAAACCCAGCCCAAGTTTATCAGTCTTCTGGGTGAAGTCTGGAAGTCTGCCCCAGTTGACACATTCACCCTTCTGCACCACAGCCCTGGCATCCTTTAGGGAAGCCATCTTCAAAGGACCACCTGCTTCTGCTGTTTCTGCTGCGATTGGAAACACCTCCTCGAAATGCTGAAAGGGGGTTTCAATAAACTCCCCATCCATCTCAATGTATCTGAACGAGTTCAGGTGACTCACCATATATTCTTCCTCACCTTGCACGGTGACAATCTTCCCTCTGACGGGGTACTTCAGCTTTTGATGCAAGGTAGAGGTCACTGCCCCAGCCTTATGTATCCAGGGTCGACCCAGCAGACAAGAGTAAGATAGACGGATGTCCATCACATAAAAAGTGGAGTCGAACACCTGAGAGCCCACACGAATCGGAATGTCCACCTCCCCATGGACCATCCGCTTTGAACCATCAAAGGCCCTGACAATGATGTTGCTGGGTTTCAAATCCAGGCCTTCACAATCTAGACGATCCAGAGCCTTCTTGGGTAGCACATTCAAAGATGACCCAGTATCAACCAACACATGTGCCAAGGTGGTGCCTCTGCATTCGATTGAGACATGCAGAGCATCATTATGATCTTTCCCCTTTGCGGTTAAATCAGCATCGGAGAAACCCAAGCCATTGTCTGCCGTTAGACTTGCCACGCAATCAGTGAACTGGACTGCAGAGGTTTCATGTGGCACATGGGCTGTCTTGAGGAATGAGATGAGGGCCTTTGCATGGGCCTCAGAGCACAGCAGTAAAGAGAGCATGGAGATCTTGGAGGGTGTATGCCCCAATTGTTCCACAACATTAAAATCGCTCTTCTTTATAATTTTCAAAATCTCCTCCATCTCTTGTGGGGAGGCCTCAGCAGCTATGGGTATGGGTGCCTCCATCTGGGCAGGCTCAGTTTCAATTCCCTTGCCCCGAGCATTGGATGACTCGGCAGCAGGAGAAACAATCGGATCAGCAGCAGGAACAACAACTTGATCAGCAACGGGAGTAGGTGTACTTGCAGGAATTATCAGGAGCGGTCTTCGGGCAGCAGGTGGCGCAATGTCAGGCGAGAAGAGCCTGCCACTGCGGGTAACTTTGGCCGGGCCAGTGATGTCACAGATGCTGGCGCCAGCGTTGAGCTCTTGTTTAACTCCGTTTATATATACATCTGCCCCATAGTGCCAAGGGACAGCTTTGTTGGATACATAGGGCAGGGGCCCAGGAACAGTGATAGTAACAGGTGCAACGGTCAGAATTTGAACGGGCTTCTTCTGGAGAGCCGGGATCGGATTATTGAAGATAGTCACCACAGAGACTTCTTCTATTGGAGCCAAACGAACAGCAGACTTCTTGAATAGAATCTCCTTGCTATCCATTAAGCTTTGGATGCCTAACTTTAGCAAGGGACAACCGGATGGGGACACAACACAGAACAGGCAACCCTCACTACAACCCGGAAATAAACCGGCCTGCAGTAGGTTCTTCTTAACGATCTTTATAGGGGTGGCTAGATCATCCACAGAAACAGCATAGACGTCTTCATCAACAGCATTTACCCTGTGCTGAGGCATGGGGGCAGTGACTACATTTGGCTTTGCAGGCGCTTCGAATTGTATCTCCTTAGCATCGATAAGGTCTTGCACCTTATTCTTTAACGCCCAGCAATCATCAGTAGAGTACCCCGAGCTTTCTGAATGGTAAGCACAACGAGCATTCGGGTTGTACTTGGGGGATGTTGTATTTGGGAACTTTGGCGCCTCCCTGACAGTCACTAAATTAGTTGCGAGTAACTGCGGCAGGATCTGCGACAAAGTCATGCCTAAGCGGGTGAATTCCCTCCGGGGTCTTTCAGCTTTCTGAGAATTGTTTGGTCGGGGAGCGGCAGCAGGCTTAGCAATCATGACCGCACTGACAGATTGGCGGTGCTCATGTCTTTCTGATCTTCTGGAACTATACACGGCACTAGACTCCTTCTTGAACGGTTTCTTTTCCGAACTAGATGATGATGCACCCTTTGCAATTTTCCCAGACTTTAGCCCAGCTTCAATCCTTTCTCCAGTCAAGATCAAATCAGTGAAACCAGCAGAAGAATTCCCAATGAGATGGTTGAAGAATGGCCCAGATAGGGTCCCCAAGAACATGTCAACCAACTCCCGATCAGTCAATGGTGGCTGCACCCTGCCAGCCAGGTCTCTCCACTTCTGAGCGTACTTCTTAAAACCTTCGCTTGCGCCTAACGCCATACCCTGGAGTTGGGTACGTGTGGGGGCAAGGTCGGCATTATACTGATACTGCTTGTAGAAAGCAGTAGCCAGCTCCTCCCAGTTACGAACTTTGGTCCCATCCAGCTGATAGAACCATTCGAGATGAGTCCCTGAAAGACTCTCCTGGAAGAAGTGGATCCATAGATTCTTGTCCGCAGAGTACGGCTGAATTTTCCGAACATAGGACCTTAAGTGCAGCTTGGGACAAGACGCCCCGTCATACTTTGAGAAGGATGGTGCTTTGAATTTATGCGGGATAATCACACCGGTCGACAAACCCAGATCTCCGAAATCCAGCCCAGGTGCCTGTTGCACCTCCATAGCCTTCAACCTGTCCTCCAGTTGTTTGTACCTGTCATCTGCAGGAGGATACTGTTCCTCATCAAAATCTGTCTCGTTGTCGGAGACCACTGGAGTAGGAACCTTTACTTCTGCCTGAGAAGGACTCCTGCCAACAGAAGAACCAGCCTCTTCATGGTGCAGAGTATTACCCAACCTTCGGCCCGAGTTGAATAGAACAGTTCTTCTCTTCTTCTTCTTCTCCTTCTTCAGGAGCATAGTCTTCAGTTCTTCTTGGCCTTTAGCTAGACCCATGATTAGTTCTTGAAACTGCGCATTCTGCGCCTGGAGAGCCTTGATTGATGTCTCAGTTGATTCAGATCCGGGATTCATGATGCTGAAATAAACAGCGAAGAACTGTAAGCAACCTGAAAAGGGGAAAAACCTGCTATGCACATGATGTATGAAATGCGTATGCAATGCATTCAAGGGTTCGGAAGTTCAAATTTGTTGTAGACAAAAAGAACACACGTTATCATTAAAGAAAACCATTGTTTAATACATCAAGGCCTCATGGGCAAAAGTACAAAAATCAAGTCAATCCCAAAATACACTGCGCATCCTCTTTGGAGCTATATAGGTGTTGAGGTTCCTCTCCTCATGCAACAGGCGAGTGAGCTCCAGGACCTTCTTTTCACTGGCATGCAGGCTAGTCTCAAGAGAATTCCGCTCTTCCTTAAGCTGGATCCAGCTCTTCTGCATCTCTTCCCAGGATGTGGGCATATCAGGGTGCTGAATAACATGAGACACTTCCCCTTCCAAGACTGGTTCTTTGATTACTGGAAGCATGTGAGGATAAGGCATCACTAACTTCTGAGAGCGGGCTCGTACCCACTTGAGATAAGGTTCCAAAGGGATGGAGTTCCTGTGCCCCAGTGTTTTGCTGTCTATCCTACTAGGCATCCTCCAAGCTCTGATAAATCTCTGACGAAGTCCTTGAGTATCATTGTCGAAGTCAAAAACTATGTCAGGAATTAGCATGTCATGAGGACCATCCCTCCGAGCATAACCAAACTGTCTCCAAGCCAGGCATGGGCTATAAGTAATACCTCCTCTGATTCCAAGTAAAGGAACATTAGGGTACCCTCCGCAACGATCAATGATAGTGACATCCCCTCTGGATCTAGGACACCAATGTATATCAGCATGTGTAAGAGTCATCAACCGTTGTGACCATCTCAGACCCCGCTCATTCTTCAAGACTGATTGCGGAAGGTGCGAAATAAACCACCTTCCCAGGAGAGGAGTGCAACACATAAGGACACCTCTTTTTCTCATGGTTCGAGTGTAACATGAGTGAAGGATGTCCCCCAGCAATGTAGGTATGGGATTCCTGGACATGAAGATCTGAACGGCACTGATATCAATGAGCTGATCTGGGTTAGGGAACAATACCAAACCATAAACAAGGAGGGCCACAACCTCTTCAAAAGCTTGCAATTCAAGGGAGTTCCAACATTCATGGGCCTTTTCAAACAGAAACCTGGCTAAGAACCCTTTGACACCACTTCTGACTTCCCAATGTCCCTTGAGGTCAGATGACTGTAGGTGCAAGGCTTTAGCAATCTCCTCAAGCTTCGGTTCCTTTTCTGTACCATTGAAGGGTAGCTGATCAAGGATAGGGATCTTCAGGAGCCGGGAGAACTCCTCCAATGTAGGTACCAACTGATAGTCCAAGAAGGTAAAGCAGTGATGCAGAGGATCAAAGAACTGGAACAGGACCTTTATCATATCTTCCTCAATGTTGGTGTTGACCAAGCTGATGAGGCTTCCATGCCTTTCACTGAATGAAGAGTTCTCGGGAATCCTGGATATAAGCTCCTTAAGCTGAGGAGGGATCCTTACAAGATTGACCTGAATTGTCTTTCTACGAGCAATTTCCATGTCCTACAAAACAAGAACAAAGATGAAAATCCGAACCCCTGAAATGGTTAGTCAATGCATATGATGCTGGATGATGTCATGATGCTATGATTAAACACACCACAGATATTTACAAAGACAAACATGTAAGGCATACAAGGCACACAAGACAAGCCCTTAAGGTTTAAGGCCAGCATGGGGTCTGGGTAGTACCCTCTTGAAGTTGGTGGGTTCAACCTGTCCTAATCAAAGTAACCGGGTTCTAAGGTTCCCAATATCACGGGATTGCTTTCATTGTTCATCGTTTCGATTTAGCCACTGAACTGGCGACCGAAATATTCCAGGAAAGCAACCCTCAATTGAGCGTAGTATCGAGTATCAACCAACCTCGGACTGCACCAAAGTCAGTTATCTCACTACCCTAAAGAGGCCAAGATAGTTCAATTAAGGTTCCTAAGGTCTGTTGATGCTTCACGACACCACGCGGAGGCCCCGTACTCTCCTTGACTGAACTCAAGGGTTACCGGTACACACCAAAGTGCCACATCAACGTAGCAGACTGTTTCAACCATGTCGGTATACCCTGCACAGTTCCCTCACAGCCTTGTTGCTACTTTCTAAGAAAGGTATCCCCCAGATCCGGGTTTAGGATCTATAGAACTCCCAAGCAACCCACAATAATAAAGCACACAAGGAAAACAATTGAAAACATAGTTATAAGCTAGCCCTAAGGTACACCTCACTTTAAATTTATCCCCAGCAGAGTCGCCAGTTCTGTGATCGGTGGATCTGGAACTGACTGTTTAACGCTGGTTCGCGAAATGTCGCGGAAGCAAGAGTCGCCACCGTCTTTTATTTTCTCCAAATGGAAAGGACAAAAGCACAGAAAAATTCCTTTTAAGAGATTGCTCTCGGTTCGGGAGGTAGGTTATAGAAAGGGAAGGTGTTAGCACCCTTTCTATCCATGGTTATCCATGGGCTCTTAGATACTTGCTCAATGTGTTTTCAAAAATGGTTGCTTTTCAATGTGAGTTTAAAAGTTTCTTTGAAAAATTTCAGATCGACTCATACGTCAGAGTGTTTGAAAAAGTTTGTTTTGAAAGCTTTTGAAAAGTGTCAGTGTGAAAAGTCTTTTTGAGTTTGTTTTGAGATTAGAGCAAGTATCTACGAGAACCTACCTACCCTAAGGAATTCGTCTGTGTAAATGTCCTTTAAAGTAATGCCATCCCACCATTGAGAGGTAGGTAGTACCACCGTTGGAGGTGTTCGGGTCAATTCGATTTTTAGGGACATGGTGATCACCAGAGCAATGGGAAGACACCTTAGAAGCTACCCTCATGCCAGGTTCCCGGATCATGAGGACTTACTAAGACGTCCTCTACTCGACGACCACCTTTCGAAAGGCAACAGTGAGGCGTACCCTAGGGGTGGTGTGTGCGAATTGTGTGTCATGTTTCAGTTATTTGTCTTGTGTCATGTCATTGTGATCTACGCTTGATTTTAATTAGGGCCATTCATTCTTGCATGCATATTTAGCAGTTATAAAGTTTGCGAAAAATAAATCTAAGGCTATTACAAATGGCGCGGGTCCACATCGCCAAAATTAAACCGGACCCGATTTAGCGGAAAATAAATAGAGCGGAAAAATAAAGTGCGAAAAGTAAAGTTACAAGGCTTTGGGAGAGATACAAAATTATAATAAATGACATAAAGTAAATATGCGCAATTAAATTAAAACAATGGGCGTTGGACCCTTTTACAAAAATATTTAAAGTTAATGAATTAATTAAGGAGGAATTAAAATTAAAGATTTAAAAGGAATGTTTTTTTGGTATTTTTGTATTTTTTAGATTAAATAAGAAAAAGGATTAATTATAATTAAAGTGAAATGTCCAAACCCTAATTCTAACATTTTTTAAGTTTATTGGGAAAGAATTAAATTAAAACCTAAATTAAACCCTAAATTATTTATGTACAATTTTTAATCATAAAAATAAAATAATAAATAAATAATATTGTGAGAAAAAGGAAAAATTAAAAAGATATAAAAATTATCAATTAACCTAATTCTACATTTTTTTGGATTTTATTAAAAAGGAATTAAAGTTAAAAAACCTAATTAAACTAAACAATTTACATATTAATTTGTAAGAAAATAACTATTATTAATTATATTTTTCTTGTCTTTTCTGAATTTTATATTTTTGCAAAAAAAAAAAGTAATTACTGAATTACAATAACAAAATAAATAAAATAATAATTAAAAGGATATAAGGGAAATAATGAAATTAGCAAACCAGGGTGGAGTGTAGTCCCAAAATTGGAGGTCAAAATTAGTGGAGTCTGGCCCAATAAACATGGCCCTCGTTGACTTTGCCAGTTGTGTGCTAACGCGTTGACTTGCCTTATAGTGGACCTTCAATATCAGCCCTTGATCTGTATCCATTAGGCATGTGTACGCTTGGATGAGGGGACATATGGTATGTCTGCATTACTGAAGCTGCATGGGATTTGTAAGTGAAAAATAATATGGAATTTGTTCAGACCTGGGACTTGAACCCAGGTCTTTGATGTTATATGCATCACGTGTTGCCACTGAGCCACTGAATGTTAATTAACATATTATGGTAAACAAATAATAAAAAAGCAAAACCAACGCATAGTAATTAAAAACGCGCGCAATTTAAACTAGCGAACCACTGGCTGACAACGCATCGTCTCTTTCGTTTTCCTGAAACATAGAGAACGAAGGCAACGGTTTTCGTTGTGTTCTCTTAGGGGACTTTTGGAGAAATAGCGAATAGCGCTATAATGCATATAAATTGATCGCGAGGCTTGAGTTTGCTTCGTCTTATCCTGCTCAATCCAATGGCCATAGTCTTGAGGCGTAATTTTCCCTTGGGTAGAAAACCCCAATTTTGAAACCTGCAAACCCTAATGTCCAAACATGGTAGATTCGCGTATGGTCAATGAAAATGCAATCAAACATAATGGTTAGCTTAGAAACATCATTATGAGCATGAATACATAAATAAAAATGCAAAAATATGCTTGAATCATGCTATACGATTTCAGAAGTTTTGAGGTACAGTTTGACTTATGGATACCAATTCAGGGCGTTTTGGTTGATGTTAGTGATTGAGAATCGTTCAATGATGTCTCAGGTTGAAGATAGAACAAGAATTGGGGCTTGAATCGAACTAGAGACTAGTTTTCAGTATTGACTTTTTTATGGAAAATTTCAAGTTTGTAATAGCCTTCTATGCGCAGCTTTGAGTGTAAGGCCAATAGGTTTCTGATCTTGAATATGTATAGAACAATTTAGGTCAAGAAAACTAGACAAAATCCATTGCATTGATGATTTCACATATTTGATTTCTTCATATCTTTTCCAAATCTTTTCCATGTGCATTTTGTGTTCAATCAGCCCAAATCACACCAAAACTTTCCCCTTTAGTACTTACACGAAATATTGAGTCCAAACCTACATAAAAAGATTTGTTTTCATTAGGTTTGTATTTTTTGTGCATTTTATTTAATTAAATGAATTATAAATGATAAATAATCCAAATAAATAAATAAAAATGGAGAAAAACTTCCTTTTGGGCCTAATGGTCGTGCATAGGCTTGGCATGAAGAAACTTGGAAGAAAAATGGGCCCATTTGCATTTTTAGGTCATTTGAACCATTGTTGACTTTTCAAAATTCCCAAAAATTTCCCAACTTCCACAAGGCATAACTTGCTCAATTTTTAAGCTTTTCACATGTTCTTGGACATTTTGGAAAGGTCTTTGAGTCCTCTAACCAATGCCTTTGGTACCATGTCATTTTGATTTACCAATCTCAAGTTATGGCCTTTGACTTAAAGTCCCTTTTTGTTGACTTTTGAAAATGACCTATAATGTTGAAATTGATAACTTTTTGTGAGAGCATTTCTTGGCCTTGGAATATGAAGATGAGTTGTAGGAAATGTCTTTCTCTTCAAAATGAGCTTTGGATGGAATTTTTCTGATAATCCATGTGAAAGTTATGCCTTGGTCAATTTCAGTTGACTTTTTCAGCTGTCCAAATATAGCAACTTTTGCATCTTGATGATTTTCTGAGCCAAATTTTGAGAATCATGATCAAGCATTGATCAAATTATGTTTGTGGCTTCAAAATGATATGTTGATCAAAAATTTGAACTTTTGACTGTCAAATGACCATTTTGCCCCTACAGTTGACTGTAGTGCAATCTAGGGTTTTGACTGTGCAATTTTGAGCTGAATGCCTTGAAACTTGACATGAGGATGCTTGACCACATTTGTAGGCATATGAGACTTGATTGGGCCTTTGAAACCTTCAATTTCTTGATCAGAACCCAAACCCTAGTTTTGGTTGTATGAGAGACTGTTGTACTGCACAACCCTTGGGGAATTTTGTGACTTTGACTTGACAAATCTTTGATGAATATGGGAGGGCAAATTTTGGGGTACAACAGGGAAAAATAAACCTAGGCTATTACATCCCATGGGAAGTTACATAATAGAAAAAAACGCGAGAAAATAAACTAAGCTATTACAAAATCAATTGTGCGACATATACATTTGTTTTCTAAAATTTAAATAGCAAAGAAAAAATATATTAGAAAAAGATATTTAAAACCTAAATTTTTTTTCTTCTAATTGTTAGGAAAATATTTTTAATATTTTTATTCATGGAAAATAATTAAAGTAATAATAAAATAAATAAAACCTAATTATTTCTACTTTTTAAAGAAAATTAAGTTAATAATAATAAAAGAAACTAATATCTAATTATTTTTAAATATAAATTAATTAATAAAAAAACTTAAGTCTAATTATTTTAAAATTAATTAAGAAAAAAACCTAAGTCTAATTATTTTTAAATACAAATTAATTAATAAAAAAACCTAAGTCTAATTATTTTTAAATATAAATTAATTAATAAAAAGAAACCTAAGTCTAATTATTTTAAAATGAAAACTAGTTTTTGTATTTTAATTGAATAAAAGTAAAAGAAAATTAAATACAAAGAATTAAAAAAAAAAGATATTGGATTTGGTATGAAGAAAATTGGAGGGTGCTACAAGGAAAGAAGTTTAGGCCCAAAGGAGGATATCCAGCGATCAAGTGTGTTGAGTGTTTCGAAGCAAACGCCCTAACTCGGTTTTAAAATGGAAAATCAAGATCTGGACGTCATAATTCCATGTAACAACTGCAACATGTTCTATACATTCATATGAACTGATATAGGTGGTTAGAAACATTCAACAATGCATGAAATTAAAAAAATATGAAAGGTAAAAAAGTTTAAAAATTGGCCATGGCCTGTATGCATGTTTCAGGCGTAGATGGGCATAGAAAATCATCCATTCTCACTGTATAGAGGTCCAGGAGGTATTTTGAATGATTGGTTTAGGCTGCGAATGCTTGGAATTTTGACTTTGAACTCTTGCTTTTCTTGATAATTTTTTTATCTTTCTAGAGGGGTGTTTGAGGCAATAATTTTGTGTGTGTTGCACCTGGTCTTGTTATGCTTATATAGAGGAAGAAGTAGGGTAAACAAATATGGCAAGAATACAATGCAATCATCGCATGAATTATTTCCAAAAACCAATTGGAAATTTTCCAAAAAATGAATATATGCTTGCATATAGATCTCTCACGGTTTTGTCATGTTTAGCATGTGTACTTGGGCCTCCATGTGATTGAAATCAATAGCCCATGGGCCTTGGCGCAATGCTTTTAAATTTTATTTGATTTATTTCCATTTAAATGAATAAAAATTAAAATAAAAGAAATAAAAACCATGAAAAATATGTGAATGGATTTAGAGGTCCTTTAACATATTGGGAACATGTTTGAACATAAAAAGTTAGGACCACTAGTTCAAAATTTCAAGTTTGCTCACTTTGCATTTCATGCATTTTACCAAAATATCCCAACTTAAAATGGTCATAATTCTCTAAATTTTTATCTTTTAATGGTGATCCTTGAATTTTTGGAAAGATCAAGATATCCTCTTCAATTTCTCTTTTGATCGTATTTTCATTTGGAGACGTTATCTTGATGTATGTTCCCTTGACAAAAAAAGTCTTTTTATTGACTTTTGAAATGACCTTTAATGTATGGGCTCATATCTATCAACTAAAGCACCTTTTGGACTTGATCATACATATACAAAGTTGTAGAGAACTGAATTTCCTTTAAAATTGGCTTTGGTTGGGGAAAAGTTGATGAAGCATGTGAAAGTTATTCTTGCTCAATGTTTAGTTGACTTCTCCTAAGGAAACCCTAATTTGACAACTTTTGACTTTTGATGATTTGAGGACTTTTCTTGAGAAATCATGATCAACCCTTGATCAAATGATGAATATTACTTCAAAATATTGATGTTGATCAAAAATCTTGAAGTTTGACTGTATGTTGACTATAGTTGACTTTTTACCCACTATAGTTAATTTTCAATCATCTAAGTTATTGATTGAGCAAACTTGTGATGCAAGGCATGAAACTTGATATGAGTATTGTTGAAAACCTATGGAGAATCATGGAAACCACTTGAGACCATTGCAGCCCAAACTTCCTTGAGAAACTCAAAACCCTAGTTGTAGACCCCTTGCTTAAGAGGAGAATTAACTGGTTAACCCTTGAGTACTTGAGAGCCTTAGAAGAATGTTTTTTAAGGAAAATGGGAGGGAAAATTTTGGGGTACAACAGCCCTGCTCGCAGGATTATGACTGGCCGAGGATTTGGATGCCCGGGAAATACAAATTTTCACAGACTCCCAACTTGTCGCTTCTCAAGTACAAGGGGGATACAAGGCCAAGAAAACCAGCCTCGTCGAATATCTAAATCTAGTCATAGAAAAGATGAAGAGGTTCAACCGAGCAGAAATCAAACACATACCTTGCAAACAGAACACACGGGAAGACATACTTTCAAAGCTCGCAAGCACAAAAAATAAAGATGGGAACAAATCTGTCATCAAAGAATCCCTTTCTCGCCCGAGCATTGAAAAATCCACTATACCACCTAAGGTAAATGCCATCAGGGACACTTCATGTTGGATAACCCCGATGTTCAACTTCCTGACAAAGGGTGAACTGCCCGTTGACCAAAGGGAGGAAATTGTGACTAAACGACGATCATGTTCTTATGTGGTACTCGAGCATAAACTTTACCAGTGGGGATTATCCATCCCACTCCTGAAATGTGTCGATGAATCCATAATCCCCTAAATATTGCGGGTAATCCATGAGGGAATCAACACCCAACACTTGGGTGGAAGATCCCTGGAACGAGCTCAAAACACTGTCATTCCCGTGGTCGTTCTCCTGGTGGGGTACAAATATCCTCAGACCCTTCGTGCAAGGCTCGTATCAACATAAATTCCTGATCATGGCAGTCGACTACTTCACGAAGTGGATAGAAGCCGAGGCCCTGGCCAATATCACTTCACATAATATCCTGCGTTTTTATAAGTGAAACGTACTTTCCGGATTCGAGATACGACAAGCGCTCGTCGCCGATAATGGGACACAATTCACAGATCAAGGTCTCCAAGGTTTCTTCGCCAGGCTCGACACCATGAAGCATTTCACCTCAGTCAAACACCCTTAAACTAACAGGTAAGCTAAAGCCAGAAATAGAGTCATCTTGCGAGGATTCAAGCGCAGATTGGGCGAGGCCAAAAGAGGGTGGATCGAAGAACTACACAGTGTCCTATGGGCCTACCGAATAACGTCGCACTCAACGACTGGTGAGACTCTGATTCGGCTAACCTATGGCACCGATGCCCTTATCCCCGTGGAAATCATGGAGCCATCCAGGCGAACATAAGTCCCTCTTGACGATGAGCTCAACAATGAGGCCCTACAAAAAGAGCTCAATCTAGTCGAGGAAATACGATCAGGAGCAGCTCTTCGCAATGCCACATTGAAACAAAAAATATCCCTTTTCCATGAAAACAAATTCATAAAACGTGAATTATAGGTCGATAGACTAGTCTTGCAAAGAAATCAAAAAGATTCTCAAGAAGGAAAACTGGCCGCGAATTGGGAAGGACCATACCGCGTCCAAGGAGCTACGGACACCGGGACATACTACCTTGAACAACTAACTAGAGAACCGCTACCTCGACTATGGAACGCTACAAAGTTGAAACAATACTATAGCTAAGTCTTTGTCAAGTGACGTACATTAGAAGTCGACTTATCCTCTCTAACAGACGACAAGACACGCTCGACCATGGAGGAATGTCGAGGTACAGACATAGCCTCCAAATGTTAACAAAAGACAGGTTTTATTGTTCATTTAATGAGAAAAACCTTAGCCCGAAAGGGACACCTCAATTGAGCACTATTGTTGAAGTACCCAAAAGGCAGAACACCCAGGTCGCAATGGGCAGTTCACGCCACGAAGTCAAGATCATGACTGCGATCTTTGGTTCCTCCCATAGATTCCTGTACCGCTTCCTTGACACATCCCAACGTGTGTCAACCATAATTGAGGTCGAGCTCAAATCTCCATTCATAGAATTTCAAAGTTTCATAAAATAAACAAGTCAAAAACAACGACAAGCAAATATTTAACAAGAATCAACAAGAGCATAAAGGCATACATACAAAGTAAAAACATTTATAAATGCCGACCACAAAAGCCGACGTTGTCTGAATATTACATAAATTACGGGCACGTAGGCCCCGAGTACAAACTGCCAAAATTATTCAAAAAACACTAGTCATTTCATGGAGTTCTCACTTCGATCTATACATCGGGGGAATGAGGAGGAGGAACCACCCTGCCATCGACCACTTGAGACAAAACCCCGACACCATATGTGTTGAGCCCCAGATTTAATATCGACAATTGAACCAATACGGTCTCGAAGCCGTCAGCCAAAGCATCGATGCATTCTGACTCGAGGATCTGAATGCGAGCAACAAGCTCTACACAGGCTCGCAAATCAACAACTCCCTCAGGATTTCCTTCCACGGGCATCATGGCTGCCCTTAAATTGGTGATCTCCTTCTCCATGTGTTCCCTCTTGAGCAGAAGAAAATCCCTTTCCTTGCAAGCTTTGATTACCTTTTCCTTCTCCTTTTCCAGCTCGTCAGCCTACCCCTAAAACATATCCTTGCTTTGCTCGAGGGCAGTCTTTAGCTTCGACGTCTTCTTCTGGAGAGCCACCTTCTCCGACTCCAGCTCCATCACCAGGCCCAAAGAGCTGACTCCCTCACCTACAAGGGCGGCGACCATCTCTATGAACTTCATCAGGCCGACCATGCCTGAAACCAGATGCTTCCTTTGGCCCTTCTCGTTGAGGCTCATGATAACACCAGCTTTGCCATCAGTGATAGTCAAAGGGAAACCTTCGAAGAAATATTTTTCTACGAAGCAAGGGGGAAGGGTGAAAGCCCTAGTAACTCGAGAAACTACCCCCTCCTCAGTCATATCTACAAGTCCACCTTCAGGACGACTTCTCTTCTTGCTTAACACGGTCGCTTGATACGCGACGTCGTGAGTACTTAACGACCCGTTTGACCCATCCCTGGCCGACTCTGAGACTGAACCAAGGCGTGAGGGCTGGTGCAGCTTCCTCAACCTCTTGTGATTCTTTTTCTCCTAGGTCAACTTTGGAAGTCATTCACAATGCTCGGCCATATTACCTGCGAATACAAAAACAACACCCTCGAGTCAGCCTCGTTAGAAGGACATAACAAAAATAAATAAAGAGTAAAGATACAATAGAAGCACACGGTTAAAAACCTAGAAGGTTCATTGATTTCTCGTAGGTACGACACTTGACGAGCGCCTTAGTATTGATCGGCCGCACCTCGAATTTGGGTTTTCCGTATTTGTCAAGAATGTCATTTCTATCCCTTGTGAACCACCTCGAAGGAAAGAACTCGTCGACGAAACGATTGAGAACACTGAAGGCTTCTTCATCCTCAAAGCTCATGCAGTCCACAGGGGTATGATAGTGGTCGGGACTATTATCGTAGTGCATCGAGCACCAGTGGATATGGAATTTCGAGAACCTACCAATCTTCGGGTTCCCATCCCTGTCATAGCATACTTACCCGTCTTCATCACCGAGGGAAACCGCGTCGAACACAAAATTCACGGCTGCCAGAGACAAAGTTGAACGACGTACCATTTATCCTTGAATTCACGTACATATTCCATGTACATCCGAAACAGCCTCTTCGACTGTTTGAAATAAACCCAACTATGTTTCCCACCCCTACACTGCCTTTGGAGGTGGAAAACCCTGAAGAACAAGGGAGTGGTCGCCCAGATCCTCAAGAACCAGCAGGTGATTTCAAAAGCTCAGAGGAAGGCGATCCCGTTGGGTGTAGTTGAGAGGGCGCCAAGTTCAAGTGATTAAACACACTCATCTGAAAATCACAAAAGGGAAGACGAAGCCCCAAATCCCTGAAGACGACCTCGTACATGAGAAAATGATCCTCCTCGAATTTCGAGCATATCCTGGTCGTAGGGGTCGGTCGCATGATCGTGAAATTCCGACGAAAACGTTCTTGGGCATCGCCGTTCTCGACAATAGTATATGCTTCCATTCTAGTATAAATTAAGATCAAATCTATGCCTCGAGGTTCTTTCCTGACCCAGGACAGTGATGAGTCATCGATCGTGTCAACCAAATGGACACTTTCGTCAGTTGCGTTTGTCTCTTTGATGTTGACGTGCTTGGATGACTCTGAGGTTTCTGCCATTTCACCTTTAAAGCAGATGAAACCAGTGAATTCGACAGCTAAATAAAATCCACCATTCCACCGCAACACATGTGAAAGGGGATAGCTGCACCCGGACCAGGTCAATGATCATTCGTGCAGTGAGGAACATACACAACTCACGATCAATACAGGAAGCTAATACACACCTCGCACGACCACACGGTTATGACAAAGACAAAACGAATGTTCTTGAGTAACGCGGGCATAAGGCGAATCTCAAGAACATATCCGTAAAAGCCGCGAGGAATATATGAATTTGTCGAAAAAATTCATGAATCCGCCGTGGAGAAGATGAATACCATGGGCAAATTCATGATTTTTACGGTGAGCTGATGAGTACCCCAAGAAAATTCATGAATTTTGCCGGGAGCAAATGAATTCCGCGGACCCACTCGCAAATATTACGAATAAATATATGAACACTCCGAGTGAAAATCTTCCCGATAGAGAAATTCATCAAAAAGTCATAAAAAAACCTATCGTAAACAACAATCAGTATTAAAAAAAACTTACTTGATTGGAATAGGTGGGAAGTCCATGAGATATCTTGCGGCGATGTTATCGGTTGGGAAAGATAGCAAAACAATGGAGAACCGAACGCGACAGAGAGAATGGAGAGAGCGGGAATTGGAATGTGACAAATAAGCCTTGAGGCACTATTTATAGGACTGACGTGGAATATGGAGAGTCGTGTAAGACAACATATAAACTTCCCTTCTCCTCAACGAGAGTAGGGCTCTGTCATGACAGATAGAAGTAGCTCACGAGCATCCTCCTCGTAGGGCTGACTCTCAACACCTCTGAATATCACGGAGTCCTCTTGGTCTTGAAAAGACCGCATCCATATCATCTTGATAGTTCAGAGGTGTACATCCAGGTTAGGGACCACGTCCCAGCCCCCACTACGCACATACACTACGCCAAAAAGGGTTTTAGGTAGTGCACCTTAGACATCGCTTTTTTCCAAAAGTGCTGCTATAAGTTAAATAAAAAATAAAACACAAAGTATAAACAAACTTATGTAAAAACGCTGCTAAGGTGTTGGACAAGCTCAAAAATGTCGAATGGGATTCAATCCGGAAAAATGCACCTTCGGTGTACGGGAAGGAAAGTTCCTCGAATTTTATCTATCGAAACGAGGTATCGTGGCAAACCCCGACAAGTGTCTAGCATTCTCTAAATTTCCAACACCCAACTCGAAAAAATCCATCCAAATCTTGAACGACATGCTCACTTCCCTCTCCCGGTTCGTGGCGAAATCCGCCCAACACGCACTTCCCTTGTTCAAGCTTCTGTGCAAGAAAGCCACCTTCGAATGGACATCCGAGTGCGAACAAGCCCTCGTCCATTTAAAGAGAGCACTCTCACAGCTGCCCGTCTTGTCTTGGCCCGAGAAGGACGAAGTCCTCTACCTTTATTTGGATGTCGCCTCCGAAGCGATAAGTGCAGCGCTGATAAGAGAAACCCTTGAAGAATAAAGGCCAATCTATTTCACAAGAAAGGCCCTATAAGGCCCAGAAGCAAGGTACCAAAAAATCAAAAAAGTAGCTCTGGCCCTCGTCACTGCAGCGAGGAGATTAAGACACTACTTCCTGGCCCACACCAACATGGTACGAACGGATCAATCAATTAAACAGTTACTCAGAAGACCAGACATGGCCGATAGAATCTTGAAATGGTCCCTGGAACTCTCTGAATTTGATATCCAATATGAGAGCAGGAAAGCCCTTAAGGCTCGGGCCTTGGCCGACTTCTATCAGAAATGACGTCGCTCGCATGCCCCGACGGGTCGCATCGTTGGACAATCTTCGTCGACGGTGCCTCCTAGTCGAAGTCTCCCTCGCTCTATCTTTTCCTATCTCCAACAATCAAGCCGAATATGAGGCGTTCCTCGCGGGTTTACGACTGGCCGAAGATCTAGGAGCCGAGGAAGTAAAAATCTTCACCAACTCCCAGTTGGTCGCCTCTCAAGTCCGAGGTGAAGATCAGGTCAAAAACGACCAACTCGCTGAATATTAGGCTCTAGTCTAGGAAGAAAAAGGGAAGTTTAAGTCGGTTGACGTGCAACACATTCCCCGTGAGCACGATGCCCATGCAAATGTCTTGTCCAAATTAACAAGCACTAAGAGAAAGGGAGGAAACAAATCCGTAATACAAGAGATACTGCCTCGACCAAGCACCCAACAACCACCTTCCACCCTAGGAGTATTCGCCATCAGGGATATCAATTGCTGGATGACCCTCGTACACAATTACCTCACTAAGGGCAAAATCCCCGACAATCCAAAAGAAGTGGCGGTCATCAGGTGGAGGACCTTTTCGTACGTCTTGAGCAAGGTAAAACTTTACAGAAGAGGATTTTCCATTCCACTCCTCAAGTGTATCAATCGAAGTGGAGAGGAACGCGTACTGCTCGAAATCCACGAGGGCGCAGCAGTCAGCATCTGGGCGGGAGATCCCTCGCAAGGAAAGCCTTGCGGGCTGGATACTATTGGCCCAGCATGCCGCACGATACAAGAGAACATGTGAAGAAATGCGATAAATGCCAACGACACTGAGACATGCATTTAGCTCCTCCTAGCGAGCTTAAATCCCTCTGCTCTCCCTGTCCCTTCGCCTGGTGGGAACTAGACCTCCTCGGCCTGTTTGTGGTCGGAACCAATCAATATCACCGCCCAAAACGTCCTTTGCTTCTATAAAAGAAATATTTTGGCTCGTTTTGGCATCCCACAAGCGATAGTCACCGACAATGGGATCCAATTCACGGAACACACCTTTCATGAATTCGTCACCAAACATAGCACAACCCAACATTTCGCCTCGGTCGAGCACCCCTAGACAAACGGCCAAGCCGAGGACGCCAAAGGGTAATACTCAGAGGCCTCAAGCAAAGGTTGGACGAAACCAAGAAACGATGGGTCGAAGAGTTACACAACATACTCTGGGCATATCGAACGACCACACACTCGTCTACCCGAGAGTCTCTATTCCGACTAGCATACGAGATATATGCAGTTATCCTTGTAGAGATCGAGGACCTTCCAAGCGAACTGAGGCACCTCTCGACGAGGAGATGAATGACATCGACCTCAGGAAAGAGCTAGACTAGGTTGAAGAAATCAGAACGGGGCAGCCCTACGAGAGGCCTCACTCAAACAAAAAATAGCCATGCGCTACGATGCCAAAGTCATACGATGAGAGTTTGAGGTCGGCAATCTTTTCTTAAAGAGAAATCGCAAAGAATCTCGCAAAAGTAAGCTCGCAGCAAACTGGGAAGGTCCTTATCGTGTCTATGAGAAAAAAGGTACGGAAGCGTACTACTTAGAGGACTTACGAGGGGAACAACTCGTTTGATCATGGAACATTGAAAAGCTAAAACAATACTACATTTGAGAACACTGAGCAATCGGAAAGTTAGTCGACAAAGACAGACTCACTTAAGCCCGACCACGTATGCACGCCTAGGCACAAGCATAACAACCAAAGTATTCAGAAGGGGCGAGGCTCCAATCAGTTGACAAGCGCGCCATCAGCCCGACATGGATAACTAGACCGAGCTCCATAGTCTCCATGCCACGACGGTAGAACGTCCGACTCGCGACGGGATGTTCACACCACCGAACCTGAGTCCCTCGAAATGAGACCCAAGTTCCGGACCTCGCCCGATATTCACCATGGCCGTTTGATCGATTTCCTCGCACCGACGAACATATAAAACGAGCATATCCCCGATACAAACTCTGCAAAATATAAAAGCCCTAAGCGGGATAACTTGTCAACAAACATGCAAACAACACAAGTTAGATATTCAAAGCAAATAATACTGGCCACAGGTTAGATTTTCATTCTAACTACATCTATTATAATTTTTCGTTTTTTGACGTTGTGTAGAAACTTTCCATCTAACATTTGTTTAATATTACAGTGGATCTTGGTTGTTACTTGCGATTAATCGTGTAGCAGATATTGTATACTATCTAGATTCGTTATACAATGATTAGACAACATACCTAGATTTGAAGAAGATGATTGATACGTAAGTGAAATTGTTCTAAATATTCGTGTGTATATTTATTTATCTACGTGAGATTGTTCTAAATAGCCGTTTATATTTTATTATAGCGTTCTACAAGCTTTTCGATCACAAAGAGATATTCAAGTACCAAAGAGTAGAGTCAACAACATTACGTGGATCAGAGTGCATGTATATTTTCACAATTTCGATTATATTAGTGATCGTACTTGATAAAACAAGTTAACGGGTATATCCTAATATATATATTCGTATTTTCTTTCCGTGTGTAGTGTCCTCGTCAACGTAATAGTATAGATTGCGGTTATTTCATATTGTGATTTATGAAAGAAACACTTATTTTAGACCGAATAGAGATTCCATCCACATTATGGATTTCTAACTTAGGAATTATTTTAATATTTCTCATAAAATGGCATAGTGTTTTAACTAAATCACATACTATGTTATATTATTATGTAGTACTTTGACGAATTCAATTGTGCTCATCACTCAAAAGATCAATTGGATAAACTTATGGAGGAATGGTGTCAATTCATTATGGAGTTGAGAATTTTATAAGGTATATTGTCTTTCTTTCATTGATAAAAATTTTGAGTATAACTTTTGAGTTTTGAGTATAAATTCGAATAAAGTTTTGTTTTATCATGATATGAATTTCGATCTTTTGGTTTTATTTCAGTTTATAGGTGTAGATGTACAAGATAGAACTAACAAGTTCATTGTTGTTGTTTTTTTTAGAAATTCTCGAAGTTGTATGTAGATTAAACATCAATTTAGAATTTAAGAATTTTCAAGTTGTTGTTGTATATATCATCAATTTTATATATATATATATATATATATATATATATATATATATATATATATATATATATATATATATATATATATATATATATATATATATATATATATATATATATATATATATATATATATATATATATATATATATATATATATATGTAGATTTTTTGTATATGCAAATTTGGTGCATTTATATTGGTTTGAAGCTACCAAATCTGGTACAAAAAATGGTGAAAACTTGGTGCAAAATATGGTGAAAATCTGGTGAAAATTTATCGTAGATATTAGACAGCGCTTTCTGTAAGTAAAAATAAGTCTAATATTTAAAAAATTTGTGAACATTAAACAACGCTTAATGAGAAAGCGCTGTCTAAAGTGGGGAAAAAATGCTGCCTAAAGTGGGGAAAAATGTTGTCTAAAATGGGAAAGTGCTGCCTAATGTGGGAAAAAGACAATACTTTTAAGGAAAAGCGCTGTCTAAAAAGATGCGTAAAACATAACCAAAAGCACTGTCTATAGAGAAAGCGCTGCTAAAGGGTTACATATAGAAAGAGCTTCAAAAGAGAAAGCGCTGCTAAAGAGGTGCATAAGAAAGCGCTGCCTAAAAGAGACATATAGCAGCGCTTTTACATTAATCTAAAGCGCTGCATTTACCTATAGCAGCACTGATTTAGGCAGCGCTTTTAAGCGCTGTCTATTGCCAAAAAAAGCGCTATCTAAGTACTTGTTTAACATAGTGAAAAATAATATCAAGTTTTTTTTTATAAATGAGAAAGTTTTATTAAAATCAAAGAAAACAATACAAACTGCCAAAGCATTCAACAATGAACCAAACCTAGCTCACATTTTTTGGCCATATACTGTGTATTCTATTTCTAATTTTATTTTGAATTCTATTTAAGTTAAAATAATATCAAGTTGTTTTTAATTAAATTTAAAATAACTTTTTAAAAGTAAAAATAATTTGTTAGTTAAATTTTATTCAATAAAATGTATTACTGATTCAAATATTTATGTTCTAATTTATAATATAATACTTATTAAAAATGGATAAATTTTATATACGAGATAAAATGTACTACTAGTTCAAATATTTATGTTATAATTTATATTACTAGTTTAAATTTATACAATTAAAACAATGCTTGCACAATTAAATACTTGAGAAAGTACATATATATAAAAACTTTATAAAAAGTTTAGTAATGTATTAAACAAAGGACAATTACATATTAAATTTGAGAATCATAAAAAAAAATATTTATAAACAGAAATAAAATAGTTTATTAGTATACACAAAATAGTGTATATAGTTTTTAATCTATGAGTTGATAAGAGAATCACACATTTTATTAGCGTTAATAAATTTATATAACTAAATAAATCATCGTACATTCTTTTTTGGGTACAAAATAAATATTTAAATGAATTAAATGAACTTCAATAAAAAAATACTAATAGGACGAAACATATATAATATATGAATACATAGTATCAAAATTGTATAATATTTTTTATTATTCATACAATTTGTTTGTCATTTATAAAATTTAAAATTTTAACTAGACAAGTTAATCAATGATCAATATATATTTATCTATATATAATATAAAATAGTTGAAACATTAAAATTATAACTTTAATGGACTCAATTACATCCAAATACAAAATAATATAGTACATATACACACGAGTACTTATATGATATTATAATATGGTACTGATATTAACATATTTAATTAAATATTAAATAATAATCAGAATAACTTTACTATAGAATTAAATATTTTTAAAAATAATTCTCAAGCAAATTTTTTTATATATAGAAATAATTATAGTGTTGATTCACATATTTTTATATATGGAATAATATATTTGATTTGTGAATTTATTTTAATGAATTATATTACATAGTTAATACTAATTGAATTATATAATTTGATTGAATATTTCTTCATTATAATTTGTCAATTTAATATTTTTATTATTATAAAATATTTTTGTCATAATCAAATATTTTAAAACAATGTTATATTTATAAACGAGTCTAATTTTACTATTGATTTTTATAAATAATGTCTAAACAAAAATAATATTTATTATTTTTATAGACGGAAAAAATATATTGTTCATTCAAATCCTAACATATTTATTTTTTTAAAAACACGGATACTTAAATGATATGCACATATGATACTGATATTAAGCAATTGATTTAAATATTGAATAATAACACGACCAAGTATCATGTATTCACACGAGTAACAATATCGAAATCTATGCAAATCCCAAAGTTATTATATTTTTTGTACAATTAAACATAATAAAAATAAAATAATATATTAATCCAAACACGATAGAAATATTATGTGTTGTTTTTTTAATTATTTACGTATCTAATATTTTTGTTTTGAAATTATTTTTAATTCAAGATACAAAATTATTTAAGATAATATATGGAGAATCGAAAAGCAGTTTTAAGTTTTAATTAAGTGTTAAATATAATTAAATAATAATTAAAATATTTTATGTTAAAATAAATTTTCAATTAAATTATTTTATAAACTATTTTATTAATAGTTGAAATATTTATTAAAATAATTATTTAATGAACTAGATCATTAAAATTTTAATAGTTGAAATATTAATAATTAAAATATTAATAATGGTAAGATTAAATGTAAAAAAATATTAAATATATAAATAAATGATTTGATTTTATTACTGATCTTGTTATATAATATATATTTGCATTGCAATGTAGTTACCAAATTGGGTGCTTGGCCTAGTGGATAAATAGTTGTTTTTTATTTCAAAGGTCACTAGTTCAACACTTTTTGGGAGGACATTTTTAATTTTAACATTTTAAAATTCAAGGAAAAAAAATAAAAAAACAATAAAACTCAGTCTACAAGGAATATAAAAAATTAAAATAATAAAATAATAAACATTCCAACTAAGATTTAAAGACTAAAATAAAAAAAACACTAATTTTGGTCCCTACAAATTTATTATGCATATAGTTTTAGTTTCTACAGTTAAACAAATGTGCATTTTTAAATGATTATTTTGAAGACATGTTAAAATAGTTATAAAAAGTTTTTTGAAAAAAAAAACTAAAATTTTTATTTTTAAGTTGAAATTTTCATTATTTTTATCATTATTTTTTGAAATTTTAAAAATTCAAATTTATTTGTTCTCATTTTATAAAATTCTAAAATTGGGTAAGGAAACATTTATTGTATTTTAAACATGTACGGAAAAAATTATTTAAAAAATTAAAATTTTAAAGGTAATTATACAATTTTCAAAATTTTAGAAATTAAAAAAGACTAAAACTGCATGCATAAAATTTTTATAGGAATTAAAATATGTCTTTTTTTATAAATATTAAAAATAAAATTTGAGATATTTATAGGGACTAAAAACATATTTAACCCTAAATTAAATCATATATCACTACAGATATTTAATCAAACTACTGATATATATATATATATATATATATATATATATATATATATATATATATATATATATATATATATATATATATATATATATATATATATATATATATATATATATATATATTTTTTTTTTTTTTTATTTTTTATTTTTAAAATGCTCAAAACCTAACGCTTTTTTTTTATAAAATTTCATTAAGTTTGTCATATATCATAACGGTTGTGGTGGAATGACTTATTTATTTCAAGGAAACACAATTAGCAAGCTTGTCTCTTCAGTTGCATTTTCATATCTGACAAAACAACATCATTTTGATCTCTAACGAAACAACACCATTTTAATCATAATGAAACAACAACATTTTCAACCCTAATGAAACAACACCATTTGCAACCAAAAACACCTTTTTCATCTAACTTCATCATTCTAGGCTTACATACCGTTGAGGTGGAAGACGACATCAATTTCGTCATTCCTGCGTTACGTGCTGTCGAGGAGGAAGACTAAGAATCTTTCAACATTTTTTACTTAGTCATTATGTTTCCGGTACGTAGACATTTTTTTCCATGCAACTACAGTAAACTTCATGCGTTTGTGTTTATGTTGTTGATGATGATATGCTTTATGAGTAGGTTTTTTATAGTTTTCCATTGTGTTTGTGTTTATGATCATAAATACAGACACTATTGCAAGCTAGATTGAGACTACATGGTCAAATAATCCCAAGGGATAAAGCTCAAGGCTCCAAAAGTAAGTGTTATTTTTTTTGACATTCATATATGATTATAAATTAATTATGTTAAATGTTGTTATTGATGCATATTGTTAATATTGAAGTTTGAATGTTGTTGTTATTGAGATTGTTAAGATCAATGGTATAAAGATTTAATATTTTTGTTGTTGATTATCCTTATTGGTTTCAAATATGTTTTAAATTATTGGTGCTTAACGGTCAGTTATAAAATTCACAGAAGAACACTTTTGGAAAGTCGTTCAAGAATTTGTATTTTGATTTTTACTTTTATTAATTAATCATTTGTTTTAGTCTTGTTTTAAAAACATAATGTGTATGCCATTTTGGCATTGTAATTTGTATAAATAATGAGTATTTTTTATAGAATCTTTATGTCAGATGTGGGCAAAAGATACCATATTTTTGTTTCAAAAATGGGTAAAATAATTTTTATAATACAGATTAAAACAAAAAAGAATAAAAACAATGACTTCCCCAAGGTTATTTTAATAAATCAAGGTAGTACGATTGAATCTAATATTGATGACAATCATCATTTCGCGATTTACCAAAAACAAAGCTAAAGTGTGAAGAAATAAAAAAAAAACCAAGACAAGGAATAAATAAACACTTAGTGAAATTTGTAAAGAAAAACTGAAGAAAAAAAAAGAAGAAGGATTTTCTTATGGAATTCTTGTGCCCACAATGCTGACTTATCGTGCAACGATGACTGTTTTTTGGCTGACACACAATTTTCTATTTAAAAACACTTTTGGCTTCTTTTTAGGGGTTCTTTTTAGAGAGAAAGTAACAATTAGGGACATTAAAGAGGCAAATTTAAAGCACATTGGAGTTATTGGAAAGTTATTTTTCCATAGATTTTGATGATAAAGACTTATCAACTCATGGTACTCCCTACGTCCTATATTATAAGCAAAATTTACTTTTTAGATTCATTGAATATTTAATATATCTATTATATGTTTAGACCAGATACATTAAATATTTAATGAATCCAAAAAGTAGCTTTTGCTTATAATATGAGACAGATGGAGTATTTGATAATTATATAAGGAGTGGCTAGTTTCTCTAGATTAGATCTTTTTGTGATGAACTTTATTATTACTTTGTTGGATCATATGACTATTTGAGATTTATTGAGTACTTTTATTATTATTATGATCTTATTTTAAATTGTTCTCGTGTTTAACGCTTTGTGTCGCTTACAAGCATATGAATCAATCTAGATATTTAGGAATTTCTATCTATTAGTCTATTTATCTGATCTAAGAAATTTATTCAACTTTGTAATTAACTAGGGATAGGTAATTAAAATTTGTTTCTTATGAATTAACAGACTTAGAAAGCCTAATTAAATTTGAATTGGCCTAAGAAATTCGGGGATTAACGTATAAATTAGTGAGTTGCACACAAGGGAATTAGGTGTTGATTTTGTTAATTCGTAGTGGGATAATAATTTTATTGAAACTAAATAAATACACAGTTCATCAAGAGTTAAAAATAAGGGGATTCAATAATAAATACCTAAGCGCCTTTCTCATCTTGAATTTCACCCTTTTAATTTCTCGTTTTAGTACTGATTTTCTAACGAAACTCCCACCCTTTAATTACTTAATTTCACACGTAATTATCTTTGTAAATTACAGTCATATGGAGATGGTCTTTTTATTATTACTTTGAAGTTATCGACATACTTTCTGAGAGGTCATAAAGTTTTTGACGTTGTTGTCGTGGATTGTTGATTTCAATAAGGCAATTTAATGTGATACTTTTAGTTTTTAAATTTAGTTTATTTTTAGTTTTTAATTTTTGAAATTACAATTTTATTTCTAAATATTATTTTGTTATTGATTTTAGTTTTAGTTTTCTTCTACTTTTGTTTTATTTTATTTGGTGCGGTGCAACTAAGATATTACCTGTTTGTTTGCGAAGCACCAATTCAACACTGATACCAATTGACCCCGAAATTGAAAGAATAACGTGTTCACTTTGTAATGAAAAAGATAAGCACTTCAAGCTATCGAATAAGTAAAAGAAGAGAAAGTTGAGATGGAAGTTCAACCACGTCGAATGTTTGAGGACTATTCTATGACGACCGATTCACGATATATATGTTTAAGATTTCAACTGGCTATTCCGGTAACCTTTGAAATTAAAAATTATGTACTTAAAGGTTTGAATGAGAACCCATTTGATTGGAAATAAATAAGGGATCCTTAGGAGAAAATAGCTAAATATTATGAGACTTGCTCGATGAGTAAGTCGACTGGTGAAATCACCGACGATCAGGTAAAATTCCATTTATTTGGTTTTTCCTTGATAGGCAGCATGAAGGATTTGTTGTAGTGCATCCCAAATAGAACTATCTAAACTTGGAAAGAACTAGAGGAGACGTTTCTCGATAGGTACTATTCAAATGCTCAGCTTGTGGAATGAAAAGCCACAATCACCAATTTTCTCAAGATGAGACGGAGTCATTATCTGATGCAATGAAAAAATTTAAGTTGCTACTTCGAAAGTGTCTGAATCACAACATGAGTGTTATAGAACGAATGACACACTTCACCGATGGGTTGAGAAAAAAATGTGAAATCTTCTTGATGCCTTAGTTGGAGGTACATTAAGATTAAAGAATGATAAAAAGTTAAAAACATTGATTAAGAATATGTGTTAGAGCGAGTACCGCTCAAGCGAGCATGCAATGAAACAAAAAGGTATTCATGTTGTTGATTCGACCACAAATTTGTTCGCTCAGATAGAAGCACTTACGAAACAGTTATCTGCATCACAACTAGCCCAATAAAATTTTATCCAAACTCAAACGTTTCGTTGTGATATTTGTGGCGAAGAACATGCAAATGGTAACTATACAATAGAAGAGGTTGAGAGTTGTGAGGTTCAGTATGCTAATTTTCATACACTACTACGAAAAGTATATATAAAAACACCCATGTTATAATGATCCTTTGAAGGATCGTGGTGATATCTCAAAATTCAAGCGCTAGTATTTAGAGTTAACATATTATCACAATTGTTTAGAAAAATCATAGTGATTTCTTTAGTATTTTAGTTGCGCCTATCTTTTTTTATTTATTTTTAGACAAAAAATATAAATGATATCACCAAGGTTGTTTTATCCAACAGTTTTGATATATTTTTCAATTTTTTTAAAATTTTTTAAATGTTGAAAACATGGGTCTTTTTATAAAATTACATTAAATTAAAGAATTAAATATGTTTTTGGTCCCTATAAAATTTCTAAATTTTGCTTTTGGTCCCTATAAAAAAGTGGCATGTTTTGGTCCCTACAAAATTAATATGCATGTAGTTTTAGTCCCTATGATTAAACAAATGTGTATTTTTAAATGATTATTTTGAAGACATGTTTAGAACGTTGTAAAAAGATTCTCGGAAAAAAAACGGAACTCAATTTTTATTTCTAAGTCGAGATATTCATTACTTTTATCATTATTTTTTTATATTTAAAAAATTCAAATTTATTTCTTCTCATTTTAGAAAATTCTAAAATTTATGTTAAGACACATTTTATAGTATTCTAAACACGTAGGATAAAAATTATTCAAAAATTTAAAATTCTAAAGATAATTAAACAATTTTCAAAATTTTTTAAAATAACAGGGATTAAAACTGCATGCGTAAAATTTTTGTAGGGATTAAAATATATATTTTTTTTAAAAAGACTAAAAATGAAATTTGAGATATTTATAGGGGGACCAGTGTGATATATTTTTTATTTGTTTTTATTTTATTTTTTAAATGCTCAAATTCTGACATTTTTTTAAATAAATTTTTATTAACTTTGTCATATATCACAACGGTTTTTGTATAAGACCGTAGTGGAAACACTTATTGATTTAAAGGAAACACAACTAGTTGCATTTTCATATCTGACAAAACAACACCATTTTCATCCCTGACAAAACAACACCATTTTCAACCCTAACGAAACAACATAATTTTGAACCCTAATGAAACAACACCCTTTGCAACCAACAACACATTTTTCATCCAACTTTATCATTCTAGGCTTATGTACCGTTGAGGTAGAAGACGACACTAACTTCATCATTCTTGCCTTACGTATTGTTGAGGAGGAAGACAATGAATCTTTCAATATTCTTTTACTTATTCATCATGTTTCCAGTACATAAACGTTTTTCTTCATGCATTTACAGTAAACTTCATATATATTTGTGTTTATGTTATTGATGATGATATACTTTATGAGTAGGTTTTCTATGATTTTCCACTGTGTTTGTGTTTATGATCATAAATGCGGTCATTACTACTGTCTAGACCATGGTTACATGTTCAAATAAATAAAAAATGCGACAATAATTCGCCTCAGTCTAGCTGTGGCTAATTAATCAATAAATTTAATATAAAATGAAAAAATAAGAAAAAATTGTAGTGTGGCTTTAGCGTGGGCCTGACCGATGCTATATCAGTTTCATAGCGTCAGTGTCAATGATCAACGTTAAATCTAGGCAGCTAGAAATTATTTTTCTATTAGTGACGGTGGATAAAAAAATAGCAGAGTGACTATAATCATATTATTCTAACCAACATTGTTTCATATTGCTCATGTAAAAATGTATTGTTTAGAATTGAAAAAAGTTTGCATCACGATCATCAAATATATGGAAAAAGCTCTAAAGTTGAACCAAATGAAATGCTAGAGTTATTTGATGATATAAGTCACAGTTAATGAGAATGAATTACTACCCTCCATGTCCACAACCAGAAATTGTTATTGGATTGAATCCTTATTCTGATGTGCATTAACCATCTTGATGTATCACTTTCTTTTATTGACCAAAAATGATTATGCATTTTGATGTCTTATGATGCTACTTAACAGTGTTATCTCCAACTGCGTCATGTATCATATATCCAACTGTGTCATGTATTATAGTATCATGTATCATACTTCCAATTGTCTTTATTGAATCACTAAAACAACTATAACTAATTAGTTTATGTGTGTCATGTATCATAGTATCATGACTATATTAAAACCTACATTATTTCTTTCAGAGAGAAATGTTTCATGAGTTATGACAGTTTAATCTTTTTTAATCCATACAAAAGCGTCACCTTAAAATGTTAGTTAAGGATTAAGAGTGTTCATAGGCTTAATCAACCAAACCCTAAGGGATATAAGTTGAGAGGTCAAAAAAAATTAATTTTATATCGTAGTCATGACTGCCACGTCATCAAAAATGCAGAAGGGTCAACCAAATTTCAAGAGATATAAGTGGAGAGGCTAAAAAAAATAGAGGGACTAAAAATATATTTAAACCGAACATTATATTTCCTATTAGTGTAGGTTATTAATTGGAATGCTCTCACATTGTGTTTTGTCTTTCAAACAATTTTGGCATCCAAGTTAAAAAAGATTCCTATATCATATCTCTAGGAGTCTCCATACAGTTGAAATTGTTTTCCACTGTGATTACTCTATCTTCTATTTTTTTAAGGCATGAGCAATGACAAATTGAACCAAAAATTAGGGCAAAGTAAAACTAGAAGTTGAATGAAATTATGAGTAACTAGATCGTCGACCCGTGTTTTGCATGGATATATTAGAAATAAAATTATACATTTTTTTATAATAGATGATATTTAATTTTTTATTTGCATATAAAATTTTCTTGTGGGTCATTTAACTTATGTTTGCAATTATACAATTAATTTTTTAATGTGAAAGACGACAAATTAGAAAAAAATTACTATGATAATTTAAAATGAATAAATTTAAAGAAAGAAATATCAATTAACTAAATAATATTATTAAATATTTATTTACAAACTATATTTGATGTTGTATCTATATCTTCTCGTTCATCATTAGTTATATCTTCAACTTTTTTTGAAGTAATTCTTGATATGACAACATATAGTTGTCCATGAGAGAAAATTGATTGTGGTAGATATAGTCCAATATATTTGAGTGGCTATCATTGACTTTTATTGACAGTGATTGAAAATGAAACAACCAAAAAAAATTAGCGTCGTAGAAATTTGAAAGAAATTCTTTTATCGATCGGATAATTAAAAATAGAAAAAATAGTTAATTAAAAAATAAATATGTTTTAGAGTTATTATTGAAAGAATAATAATGACTAATCAAATTATTGATAAAAAAATATATTAATATAATAAATCAGTGATCATAATAGTGAAAAAATATGAGTTACAAAATATTAAAAAAATATAATTCAAAAGTTAAGAGTATGAGTTACAAAATATATTTATTTACTGTGTCAAAATCTTGTAGTAATAATCTAATAAAAAACAAAAAAATGTAATAGTTTGACTTATGTGTTTTTCCTCGATAAATTATAAACTTGAAAATATTTTAATAAATAAATTTGTACTATAATAAACTATAAATTGAATTTATTATAGTAATAATAATAAATTATAACACTATATTTATAAAATTATAAAAATATATGTAACACCTCGTACAAGGCCACAGTAATAAATATTATCTGGCATAAGGTCACGGTAATAAACAGTATCTAGCACAAGGTCACAGTAATAAACATAATTCGGTACAATGCTCCGGTAATAAACAATAACCGCCACAAGGCCACAATAATAAATAGTATCCGGCACAAGACCACGGTAGTAAACAGTATCTGGCACAAGACCACGGTAATAAACAGTATCCGGCACAAGACTACGATAATAAATAGTATCCGACACAAGGCCATGATAATAAATAGTATTCGGCACAAGGCCATGGTAATAAATTGTATCTGGTATAAGGCCACGGTAATAAATAGTATCTGGCACAAGGCCGCAGTAATAAACAGTATTCGACACAAGGCCACAGTAATAAACAGTATCTGGCACAAGGCCACGATAATAAACAGTATTCGACAAAAGGCTATAGTAATAAACAGTATCTGGCACAAGGCCCTGGTAATAAACAGTATCCGACACAAGGTCACGATAATAAACAGTATCCGACACAAGGCCACGATAATATATAGTATTCGGCACAAGGCCACGATAATAAACAGTATCATGCACAAGGCCAGGGTAATAAACAGTATCTGGCACAAGGCCTCATTAATAAACAGTATCCAGCATAAGGCCACCATAATAATTAGTATCCAGCACAAGACCATGGTAATAAACAGTATCCGGCACAAGGCCACTGTAATAAATGGTATCCGGCACAAGGCCACGGTAATAAATAGTATCCTACACAAGACCACTGTCATAAACAGTATCCGGCACAAGGAGAAGGTAATAAACAGTATCCGACATAAGGCCACTGTAATAAACAGTATCCAACACAAGGCCACGATAATAAACAGTATCTGGCACAAGGCCAAGGTAATAAACAGTATCTGACATAAGGCCACCGTAATAAATAGTATCCAGCACAAGGCCACAATAATAAACAATATGCGGCATAAGGTCACGATAATAAATTGTATCGGGCACAAGGCCACGGTAATAAACAGTATCTGGTACAAGGCTACAGTAATAAACAGTATCAGGCACAAGGCCACGATAATAAACAGTATCTGACACAAGGCTACGATAATAAACGGTATCCGACACAAGGCCATGGTAATAAACAGTATCAGGCACAAGGCCATGGTAATAAACAGTATCCGGCATAAGGTTACGATAATAAATAGTATCCGACACAAGGCCACGATAATAAACAACATTCGATATAAGGCCACAATATTAAACAGTATTCGGCAAAAGGCCTATGTGGCATCACGACCCCACCGAACCAACATTGCCGATGTTTTACTGCCTAATGAGATGCCTCTAACCATGACACAACGAGTATACATAAGATCATTCCTATCGAGCATGAGCATTTTCCCCCGATACATAATGAGTATACACCAAATCATTTCCATTGCGATACCAACACATTCTACACCGATCAATGAGTATATACCAGATCATTCCCATTGAGAGTGGTGATAATTCTCAATCGTCTGTCCTACCAATGAGTATACACTAGAACATTTCAGTTGGGGGAAGGACAACAATATGCAAAGATTGTACGACATACATAATGAGTATACACCAGATCATTCCCATCACATGTCCAGAATCGCTCGATACTATGATGAGTATACACCAGATCATTTCCATCAAGTATTGGCACATAAATCAAAGCAAAGCCACAACAGTAGGATGTATACAATATCTAGCACGAAGCCACATCAGAACCAAACGTATCCAGAAGTCAAACCAGGATAACGGAAACATCATATAGCGCACTTCATCGCAACATGCTTTGGCATATGGAAGGTCCACGAACATATCAAATAAACATATATATCAGAGCCATATGGTAAACCATAAAGTATCAAACAAGGCACCCCGTTCCCAAACTCGAAACAAATATGCACTACGGGGAAAATCATATAGTTCTGTCACGCCAAGTTCTCTAAGTGAACTGGTAGTGAAGCCTCAATTCTCTATTCTTCCTAACAGCGGGCTCCAGTAAATATAGTCAGTAGCTTCAGCCAATTCAGAAAGGCATAGTTCATTACGCGAACCTCCAGCGAGTGCCTGATTCGCTAAGTGAACCAGTAGCGTATAATTAGTTAATTTCTTTCATTCATTCCCAGACCTTCGCTAAGAAATCTCATTAGAGAAAGCTACTTCGCTAAGCAAACATAATTCGTTAAACAAACACAGAAGAACATACCTTCTTGTTAACCATACAATTAACTATGCGAACACAGAGTTTGCTAAGCGAACATAACAGAGTAGAGAAAAATCAGAAAGTGCAGAACATGATTTTTGTATTCCTAAACCCTAAAGTTCCACATGCAATCAGGAATAAGCAAGGTATATAACAAAATGGCAGTGCAAATACATACTATTCATGGATGGGGCTCATGTTCATGCAAAATCAAGGATTCAAGACATTTAACACTCAAACCCATATCCCACAAAAACCCCAACATTTCCCCAAGTCTCTAACAATGAGACTCACCTTTCTCAATTGGAAGTTAGAAGAATAAATATTCTTCCATTGCACTCCCATCTTGACCATAAATTCACCTCCAAGCCCAACAATCCCGTACACCATATCTCTCATTTTCAGCAAGAAATCTCAAACTTCCAATGCGTTTTTATCCATTCTTACAAACATCCAGAATGAAAAGTTTATATAAAAAACATAGATAATTTTGTGAGCTTTCCAAAAAGTCTGTAATTATATCAAACAGAGTTACAAGTAGAAAGTTCTTACCAGATTTATGGAGGTTGTCCTTAGAGTGTGAAAATACATGTTGGAGATGATGAACTTAGTTATTCTACTTCATTCTCTCCATCTCCTATACAAAAATCGGATTTATGTTATGCTTCTTACCAAACAAGGCTTTATGAATGCATGCATCTTGTTTAAGGACCCATTTCCCTCCAACTAAACTGATATTAGAAGTTTGCTCTTTTTGTTCAATCTTAACTAAATACTTGAGGTCTCCATATATGTTTCTTAATTTCATTGATTCCACATAGTAGATATGTACTACTTAGCCTTTATTCTCATGCTTAAATAATTTGGGATGTTACATTCTCCCCCCCCTTAAATAGAATTCGCCCTTGAATTCCTTCCGATCATTACTATAACACACTTTCCAAACCTTATTCCAACGAGGGGATAAAATGTTCTTTACATTTTTCCTCCGGTTAAACCTTGAGACTTCTTACAGGAATTATTTCATTCAAGAAACACAACTCTCTGTTACGCTTGCATCCTTAACATTCTTGACTGGAAGCCTTATTCATTTCATAACACATTTCTTCTGATACTTTGTCCAGACATACCTGAGAGATAATTCGTCCAAGGTTCCCGACCTCTACTTATTCACACCGAGTTTCATAGCTTCAAGATTCCTAGAAATCCACTTTGTTCAAACATTCATCATCCTTAATGTTTACCATGATCGTTCTTGCTTAACACATGCCTCTTGACTCCATACAGCACTACACAGATGTTTGTTGAACATTCTAATTTCTAATTCAGAGATGCCCAAATTGGATTACTCCAAGTCTTCCTTCTTTCAGTCTTGATGGTAACACTACCATCGAGAACCATAAGTGTGTACAATTTCTGCAACCACATTCTTGATATTTGACAACTTGACAGAACATTCCGTCGATGAAGGGTAAATCCTGACAGTTAACCTGCGCTCATCAAAAAAGTATATATACACGCTCCTAAGTGTATAAGACATAGCCACAAGAATTGACATCATGAAAACATAACCGGCATAAAGCCACAATAGTCGGCACAAGGCCCAGGACAACATCCTCAAACTATTGGCACAAGGCTCGGTACAATGGCCACAACCAATCTACAAATACGCACTCACGTATGAGGAGTCCAGTAGTAAGTTCTCCCTAATATGTAGTGTACACATTCACATCCTCGGCGAGTAAACAATTGCATCTCGTTAAGAGATTTGTACTAGCACACAGATGATGAAATAGATAAATCCTAAACGAAAGGGCATCCACGAGGAGTATACGTGGTGGTATTACCTACGAGACAATTTTCTCCCCACCATACTGTAGCGGTAGAAATATTGAAACTAAGCCAATGGATTGACTTAACTCGCACAGATCAAATAAAAATATCGCCACTGCGCTTTATTGTTTCCAAAGGAATTAGAAAAGAGAGAATAACCCAAAAAGAGGGGGAGAGAATCTAAGTTCGGGGGTTGGTTATGCAAAAGGAAGGTATTAGCACCCTAAACATCTACGGTACTCCGCAGGAACCTCTTTGAAAATCTGTTTATTTTGGCTATAAATGTTGTATACTAAAAAAATAGATGGTAGGGATGAGAAGAGAAGTATTTTTTTAATGATTTTTTCACCCACCGCGGTTGTGAACCTTTAGTGCCTACGTACCATCTTCCGTGCAATAGGGGATTAGGATACACATAGTTCATCTTTAAAAAATTTAAAACACAAGTGTGTTGGTTAATTTTAAGAGACAAGACGTCATCGTCTTATCCGAGTCGAAAACATACATACTACCCACGATTATGAGAAAGAAGAATTTGCGTCATCTCAAAATGGAGGATATGGCTTAGATCTTAAAATCAACAAAGCCTCACTCAACACTCAAGTGGAAAACATCTCACTTCACTACATACCGTAGAAGTATAGTAGCTCACATCACTACAAGGATTGACAAGAGTCTAATCTGTTGATAAAATTTTAAACTAAAAGGCCAAAATGGAAAAATGGTTTGAATGAGATTGATTTACTTTTAGTCTTCTCACAAAAATGTCAAAGTATTATTAAATTGATTAAAGTTTGATTAAGAAAATATTTTAAAAATTCATGGACATAAGTCCAAGTTTATTGCGAAAACGGTTCAAGTTTTAAAACAAGAAGAGTTTTCAAAAGGTGGGAGAAGATTTTTGAAATTAAAGAAGATGGGAGGAGATGAAGGGACTATCCTAAAGCATAAGGTAAAAGCTAGGGAAAAGAACCGTCTAACCAACAAGAAGCCAACATTTGACACAATGAGTCAATGTATAATTCCTATACTTTAGATTTGAAACCTGTGATCGGTGGAAATAGAACTGACTGTTTTGGAATGCTGGTTCGCGTTTGCGTTTAGCAAAATGTCGCGGTAAGCAAGAGTAGCCACCATCTTTTATTTTCTCCAACAAGGAAAGGACAAAAGCACAGCAAAATTCCTTTTCGAGATGTTTCTCGGGTTCGGGAGGTAGATTATAGAAAGGGAAGGTGTTAGCACCCTTTCTATTCGTGGTTATCCATGGGCTCTTAGGTACTTGCTCACTATGTTTTCAAAAGGTTTTGCTTTTCTTGTGTTTTTGGGTTTTGAAAAAGTTTGTTTGAAAACTTCGATTTAACTCTTGTATCTGTCCTCAAGAGTGTATGAAGTGTTGTTTGAAAACTTTTGTCAGAAAAGTGTAGGTGCGAAAAGTTGTTTTCGTTTTGAAAGAGCAAGTACCTTAGAACCTCTACCTACTCAAAAGAAATTAAGCTGTGTAAATGTCCTTTAGACAGTACTATCCCACTATTGAGAAGTAGGTAGCACCGTCATTGGAGTTATTCGGGTCAATTCGATTATAGGGACATGTGGTCACCAAAGAAATAGTAGGACGCCTTAGCGGTAACCCTAATGTCCTAGATCCTTTTTTATCCGAGGCAACTTGGATCTTTAGACAGGAGGGAGACCTCTAAAACACCCTATACTCAATGACCACGTCGAGGCAACCGAGTGAGGCGTACCCTAAGAGTGGCATGTGCGAGTGTGTCCGAATTCAGTTAAGTTATCTTTGTACATGTTATGGTGAGCTACGAGTTGATTTTAATTTCAGAGAAGTCTTGTCATGCATAACAGTTAATAGCTGTGCGGAAAGTAAATTGCGGAAAGTAAATCTACGCTATTACAAGGCGTCGGGTATTTACATCGCCAAAAGCAAACCCTTGAAAAGTAAATTGTGGAAAATTAAATGAAAGCGATAAAAAGTCCTAATTAACGCTATTACATCCTCGGAGAAAATACATAAATATGATCAAAAATTAATATGCGCGAATAAAAATTAAATCGGAGAAGTCTTTAGGGTTTTGACCCTTTGTGAGAAAGAAAAAATTTTGTCATTATTTTGCAATTAGTTAAATTAACCCTAAAAACTAATTAATTAATTAATTAATTAAAAGAAATGTTTTTTTTGAGTTTTTTTAATGTTTTAATGAAATAAAAGAAAAAAAGAAATTAAAATTGTCAAGAAAACCCTAATTCTAATTTATTTTATTTATTGCAAAAAATAGTGAAATTAACCTAATTAAAACAACTAAATTAATTTGTTAGTATTTATTTACAAAAATAATGAATTAAATGTGGAATTAATAAATAATAAAAATATTTTATTTTTTAGCTTTCTGAATTTTATTATGAAAATAATTAATTATGTTAATTAAATAATAATGACAATAATAATTAGTAAAACAATTAAATAGAAATTAAAATATAAAAGAAAAAGAATAAAGAAACCAGGGGGTTATGGGCCAACTTTGGAGGTGAGAAAGTAATTTTCAGGCCCATCAAGTTGTCAGTTTGTTTGACTTTGGTGATTGTCCACGCATGCATTGACTAAGGAGTACCATGGTCATCATCTCATGGCCATTAGATGTGAGCTGGAAGACACCTGGCGCCTGGGATGTGAGAGCGTATGGTGTACCACCTTTAGAATTCTGCATATGAACATGTTAAGAAAAGAAATAAATGTTTTTGGGGGACCTGGGACTCGAACCCAGGTCCCAAAGCTCATATGCTAGCGCGTCTACCACTCCAACTGCACGATTCATTCGTTATTATAATGACTAGCAATTAATATATTAGGCAATCAATCAATATGCTGTAAAAAGGAAAACGCGCGCTTCTTTTTTGAATGGTCCAATGATGTATCACCACATCATCATCTTCTTCATATTTCCTGCAAAAAACACAAACAGATAGCGGGGGTTTTTAACCCCCACAATATGACATGAGGAATAATAGCGATTAGAGCTACAGGCTACATAAATATTTCGCGATGGTTGCTTTGGATTCGTCTGGTCTCAACGAGTTCAATCATGGGTCTTACAAAGCTTAATTTTTCTTGTACTGCAAAGCCCCAATTTGAAAGCTTATGAACCCTAGAATTCGTCCATGGTAACTTGCGATTCTGTACACTATAATTCAATTAACTTATGCCATTAGCTTCATATGGATTCAAGCAATGCAAAACAAACAATAAATCATGTTAAATGTGCATTAAATAGCCAATACGATTCTGAAAAAAATGTGCAAACCGTGGTTCTGTTCTTGATGATTCCTTGAGCTTTAAGGCCTGGTTTTGACTGCAATACATCCCTGAGAACTCCTGCAAGGTATTAGAATCCACAAAAGCCTTTGAATCGTGCTAGAATGCAGAAAACAGTTTTGCAATTTTCTTGAAAAATTTCAATATGGTTATGGCTTTTTCTGCAGAAATTTCACGTGTGTGGCATCAGGGTTTAGTTGCATATATATAGAGGAATGAAATTAGGTCAAGATCTTGAACAAAAATCCATGTAATGATGATTGAATATTTGATTGAAAATCAAATCTTTTTGCATTTTCATGATTGGAAAAAGTTGCCAATTTTGGAGATTCTTGCATATTTGATTTGCACACGAAATTGCCAGCCTTTTTAGGTCATACTTGCTTCACAAAAAGATTGAAAAACCAAATCTTTGTATTTTCCTACAATTTAAATTAATTAAATGAATTAATATCAATTAAAAATCCAATTAATTAATAAAAAATAAGAAAATAAATTCAATTAAGCTTGATGGGTCGTGCATAGTCCATGGATAAAGTTTCAAGAAGAGATTTAAGGCCCATTAGCAAAAATAAGGTGTTTTAAGCAAAGTTGACTTTTGCAAATTTGATCATATGAACATGTTCTTGGACATTTTGGAAAGGTCTTGAAGTCCTCTAACCAATGCCTTTGGTCCCATGTCATTTGGATTTACCAATCTCAAGTTATGGTCTTTGACTTAAAGTGCACTTTTGTTGACTTTTGAATTTGACCTATAATGTAGAAATTGATAACTTTTTATGAGAGCATTTCTTGGACTTGGAATGTGAAGATGATTGTAGGAAATGTCATCCCCTTCAAAATGAGCATTGGATTGGATTTTTCTGATGAACCATGAAAAAGTTATGCCTTGGTCAAGATACAGTTGACTTTTCTACTGTCCAAAAATAGTAACTTTTTACATCTTGATGATTTTTGAGCTATCCTTGTGGAATCATGATCAAGACTTGATAAAATGATGATTTTGAACTCAAAATAAGATGTTGACCAAAATTTTTGACTTTTAACTGTGAAATGACCATTTTGCCCTTACAGTTGACTGTAGGTCAAATGGAGCTTTTGACTGTGCAAATTGGCACTGTGAGCCTTGAAACTTGGTATGTAGGTGCTTGAGAATGTTTATAGGCATATGGGACTTGATTGAGCCATTGAAAACTTCAAATTCTTTGAAAGAACCAAAACCCTAATTTCAGCTGGCTTAGGAGGTGGTTTGACTATGCAATCCCTGAGTAGGCTTGAACCATTTGAAGATCAATCTTGACAAATCTTGAGGAATATGGGAGGGAAAATTTTGGGGTACAACAGTTGCCCCTGTTCAATCTTCTTAAACCTGAGGATGTAGATTGGCTTGCGTGCCTTTCGTGATCCGAAGGTGGAAGATGATTGAACACTAAAGTGCCCAGAAATTTGCACTCGCATGGTGTAGTATCAGCAATGTGATGTCGGGAATGGGCTTACAGATGCCATTTAGAGAGATGATGGATAGGAGGATGGGCTTATAGATGCCATCTGGAGATGTAATGGATATTTGTGGATATGGGCTTAAAGATGCCATCCAGGGGTGTCGATCGCGTAAGAGATTCCTTAGCGAGAACTTGCATACCTGAGAAAGAAAGATAGTTTTCCTGTCTGGTTTCAGGTATTAATCTTCAATCCCTTTAATGTAGATAACTTTCCTGTCTGGTTTCAGGTATAGATCTACAATCAGTTCATATAGGTGGTTTTCCTGTCTGGTTTCAGGTGTTAACCTATAATCAGTCATCCACAGATATTTCCTGGCTAGTTACAGGTGTTGATTCGGAACTTGAGAAAGGGTGATCGAGGAGATAGTTGTCCTGGCTGGATACAGGTATTAATCTCTGATCTGAGAAAGAAAGATGATTTCCTGGCCTGTTACAGGTGTTGATCTTCAATCTCTTCATGTAGATAACTTTCCTGGCTAGTTACAGGTATCGAATCCACAATCAATCGTCCACAGATATTTCCTGGCCTGATACAGGTGTTGATCTGGAACATAAAAAAAGGTTGGTCGAGATAGCTTTCCTGGCTGGATACAGGTGTAGATCTCTGACCTGAGAATGAAAGATAATTTCCTGGCCTATTACAGATGTTGATCTTCAATCTCTTCATGTAGATAACTTTCCTGGCTAGTTATAGGTATCGAATCTACAATCAATCATCCACAGATATTTCCTGGTCTGATACATGTGTTGATCTGGAACTACAAAAGTTGATGATAACCATCTTTTGATTGACCTTTCCCTGAAAAGGCAAAACATTAGTTGTATGCAATGTCATGATGTATGAAATGCATGATGTCATGATGTTCTCAAAAATAAATGAGATCGTGTCGTATGCACTTTATCATGTATGTAAATAGGAGATATGAAATGTGAAATGTTTATGAATGTATTTTCGTCTGGGAAAATAAATCCTTGACGAATGTCGGGAGCTTGTTAAATCCCGGGCTGATGTTGAAGAATAGAGTTCTTCGCTTCCGCTGGGGATGATGCACAAAGATGTTTTCCAGAATAAACTAGTAGGAGAAGATGACTCCGTTGGGGAATAAACCTGGTGAAGAGATTACTCTGCAGGGAATTACTCTGTGGGAAGAGATGCTTCGCTGAGATTTTAACGATAACTCCGTTGGGGATTCCGTTGATAAGCTCTGTTGAGGGATTTGATGAACTCCACTGGGGATAGGAAGAACTTCGCTGAGGACGATCTTTCCGTTGTAATTTGATGAGGATAACCCAGTTAGACTCTAGTGGGGAATAACCTCTGAATATGGCTAGGGAGAGAATGCATTTGTACTCTGCAGGGGACAAGCTTCCAGAATCTACTGGGGAGATGATTCAACTCTCCTGGGGAAACTTTTGAGGAAATGGCTCCACTGGGGGTATCTTGTATTCCGCCGGGGAACAATCTTATATTCTGTCGAGGAATCATAAGACTGTCGGGGATGCTTGCTCAGGAATATCTGTATATTCTGCTAGGAAATATTAAGGTCTTCTGGGGATACTCAACTTTTTTCAGGACTGACGGTAGACCAACTCTGCTTGGGGGAGAGTGTTTCCGACTTGTTGGGGATATTGTGCCTTTTTAGGGCTGATGGGAGACTAACTCTGCTTGGGGAGAGTATTGCTGACTTGTCTTACTCTGCGGGGAGTGAAGATATCCTGGTCATATTCTTCAGCCGAGTCTACCTTGGTACCTTAGAGGACAAAGCAGCTTGTACAGTTCGGACAATTCTTATTGCCCCAGTTTCTGTGGGAGAAGGTACCTGTGGAGGTGCTTGATAACTGCCGATTTGACAAATCTTCTTCTGGTATGCAAGTGACGAGATGCCGGAACATAGTCGTACGCTGTGATCCCTAACTTTTGCCTGGACCGCCCTTTCGGGTTTTCAGTCCATCGGGATACCCTTTTTTGCCCAAGCCGCCTTTTCAGGTTTTCGACTTGCCGGGTGTACAGATTTTTTTTATTTTCATCCCTTATTTTTTCCCGAACCCTTTTGGTTCGCCGGGAAGCCCTTATTTTTGCCTAGGCCAGTCGACCTAGCGGGTCTTTGATTATGCGCATCATTTTTAGGTCTATGTCCATGCTCTCAGGATGTAGGGAGTTGTCACTGTCAGTAGTGTTGTGTTGCCATGCTACTAGAAGATCTTCGTTTGATCATGCAAGATTCGTTGCGGGAATCCATGTTCAATGCCCCAAGTGATTCATACGGAGATCTGCCCCTTGGTTGGAAGTGTTTTTTTTCACTTGAGGTGACTCTTTTTATTGAGAAGGTTTTTGTTCACTAGATATTCATCGTGCGAATTTCTCTGTTGTTGAACAAATAGTCATATGCAAACAATGTTATTTTAAGAATGCAAAGCTTGTGTCTGTCTTGAAGTTTTTGAAAATGCAGTTTTCAATAAAACATATGAATTTTTGTAAAATGTGATGTCAACTCAGGATTTTACCGCAAGCCCTACAGGAGTCAGGATACCTTTTGTAACAGTATGCTTTCGAACTAACCCATGCTTCAGCTAGGACTTTTAAGGGTTATAACGTAGCCTGGTTCACGGTTTAAGAAACAAAGGATAAAGGCTCAAAATTTATTTGTACCCACCCGCTCTTCGTGATGTTCTTCAAACCTAAACTCAGCTAATCGGGCATTAGATTTTGCTTGAATCTTTGCTCTGATATTCCGGTGATGGTTCAGATACTGATAGTTTATTTTGACCAGGCAGTCCTGTAGGATCTCTTTCTTTTCTGTTTTTATTATCCCTGTTTTTTTCCTGAACTGTTTCTTTTATGATTACAGTCAGCGGGATGCCCCAGTTTTGTTGTAAGTCTCCTTCATAGGTTTTGACTTAATGGGCTTTTATTTCTGAGAGATAATGACTGCCTGTCTTTATGATTATTCGGAACCATCACTGTCTTTTGTTTTGGAAGGACTCCTTTGATGTCATTCATTGTGCACCTGGATTAACTGAGAGAACTACCCTGCCCCAGGTTGTGATTAAGGGTTCTAATTTTTGTGAAAAGAAAAACTCCAACTTCTTTGGCTCGAAGGGGCTGACTAGGGATTATCTTCCTTATAACTCCATTGTTTAGGGTTTGAAATAATGCATGTACTTCATCAGCGGGGTCTATTCAAAAGCATATTGTAAAAATCGTGGTATCGTTTTTGTCATCCTCCCTCAAAAGGTTTAGAATTTTTTAATCGAGAGTTGAACATCACAAAAAAAATGAAAGCAATTTGAATATAGTGAATACGAATGGATTGATTCAAAACAGACATATGCGATGCATTGATAAAGTAATAAAGTTTGACATGAATAAATGTTTGAACAATCAAAATAAAATTACAAATTGAAGATTCTAATGAACAAAAGACATTCTCAATGATTTGGTGTAGGATCAGTGATCAAACTTAATCTCCTTGGCATCAATCAAGTCTTGGATCTTGTTCTTCAAACTCCAACAGTCGTCGGTGTCATGCCCAGGACTATCGGGGCAACTTGGATCTTTAGACAGGAGGGAAACCTCTAAAACACCCTATACTCAATGACCACGTCGAGGCAACCAAGTGAGACGTACCCTAGGAGTGGCATGTGTGAGTCTGTCTGGATTCAGTTAAGTTATCTTTGTACATGTTATGGTGAGCTACGAGTTGATTTTAATTTCAGAGAAGTCTTGTCATGCATAACAGTTAATAGCTGTGCAGAAAGTAAATTGCGGAAAGTAAATCTATGCTATTACAAGGCGTCAGGTATTTACATCGCCAAAAGCAAACCCTTGAAAAGTAAATTGCGGAAAATTAAATGAAAGCGATAAAAAGTCCTAATTAACGCTATTACATCCTCGGAGCAAATACATAAATATGATCAAAAATTAATATGCGCGAATAAAAATTAAATCGGAGAAGTCTTTAGGGTTTTGACCCTTTGTGAGAAAGAAAGAATTTTGTCATTATTTTGCAATTAGTTAAATTAACCCTAAAAACTAATTAATTAATTAATTAAAATAAATGTTTTTTTTGAGTTTTTTTAATGTTTTAATGAAATAAAAGAAAAAAAGAAATTAAAATTGTCAAGAAAACCCTAATTCTAATTTATTTTATTTATTGCAAAAAATAGTGAAATTAACCTAATTAAAACAACTAAATTAATTTGTTAGTATTTATTTACAAAAATAATGAATTAAAGGTGGAATTAATAAATAATAAAAATATTTTATTTTTTAGCTTTCTGAATTTTATTATGAAAATAATTAATTATGTTAATTAAATAATAATGACAATAATAATTAGTAAAACAATTAAATAGAAATTAAAATATAAAAGAAAAAGAATAAAGAAACCAGGGGGTGATGGGCCAGCTTTGGAGGTGAGAAAGTAATTTTCAGGCCCATCAAGTTGTCAGTCCGTTTGACTTTGGTGATTGTCCACGCATGCATTGACTAAGGAGTACCATGGTCATCATCTCATGGCCATTAGATGTGAGCTGGAAGACACCTGGCGCCTGGGATGTGAGAGTGTATGGTGTACCACCTTTGGAATTCTGCATATGAACATGTTAAGAAAAGAAATAAATGTTTTTGGGGGACCTGGGACTCGAACCCAGGTCCCAAAGCTCATATGCTAGCGCGTCTACCACTCCAACTGCACGATTCATTCGTTATTATAATGACTAGCAATTAATATATTAGGCAATCAATCAATATGCTTTAAAAAGGAAAACACGCGCTTCTTTTTTGAATGGTCCAATGATGTATCACCACATCATCATCTTCTTCATATTTCCTGCAAAAAACACAAACAAATAGCGGGGGTTTTTAACCCCTACAATATGACATGAGGAATAATAGCGATTAGAGCTACAGGATACATAAATATTTCGCGATGGTTTCTTTGGATTCGTCTGGTCTCAACGAGTTCAATCATGGGTCTTACAAAGCTTAATTTTTCTTGTACTGCAAAGCCCCAATTTGAAAGCTTATGAACCCTAGAATTCGTCCATGGTAACTTGCGATTTTGTACACTAAAATTCAATTAACTTATGCCATTAGCTTCATATGGATTCAAGCAATGCAAAACAAACAATAAATCATGTTAAATGTGCATTAAATAGCCAATATGATTCTGAAAAAAATGTGCAAACCGTGGTTCTATTCTTGATGATTCCTTGAGCTTTAAGGCCTGGTTTTGACTGCAATACATCCCTGAGAACTCCTGCAAGGTATTAGAATCCACAAAAGCCTTTGAATCGTGCTAGAATGCAGAAAACAGTTTTGCAATTTTCTTGAAAAATTTCAATATGGTTATGGCTTTTTCTGCAGAAATTTCACGTGTGTGGTATCAGGGTTTAGTTGCATATATATAAAGGAATGAAATTAGGTCAAGATCTTGAACAAAAATCCATGGAATGATGATTGAATATTTGATTGAAAATCAAATCTTTTTGCATTTTCATGATTGGAAAAAGTTGCCAATTTTGGAGATTCTTGCATATTTGATTTGCACACGAAATTGCCAGCCTTTTTAGGTCATACTTGCTTCACAAAAAGATTGAAAAACCAAATCTTTGTATTTTCCTACAATTTAAATTAATTAAATGAATTAATATCAAATTAAAAATCCAATTAATTAATAAAAAATAATAAAATAAATTCAAATAAGCTTGATGGGTCGTGCATAGGCCATGGATGAAGTTTCAAGAAGAGATTTGAGGCCCATTAGCAAAAATAAGGTGTTTTAAGCAAAGTTGACTTTTGCAAATTCACAAAAATTTCCCAACTTCTCCAATGCATATCTTGCTCAATTTTGATCATATGAACATGGTCTTGGACATTTTGGAAAGGTCTTGAAGTCCTCTAACCAATGGCTTTGGTCCCATGTCATTTGGATTTACCAATCTCAATTTATGGTCTTTGACTTAAAGTGCACTTTTGTTGACTTTTGAATTTGACCTATAATGTAGAAATTGATAACTTTTTATGAGAGCATTTTTTGGACTTGGAATGTGAATATGGATTGTAGGAAATATCATCCCCTTCAAAATGAGCATTGGATGGGATTTTTATGATGAACCATGAAAAAGTTATGCCTTGGTCAAGATACAGTTGACTTTTCTACTGTCCAAAAATAGTAACTTTTTGCATCTTGATGATTTTTGAGCTATCCTTGTGGAATCATGATCAAGACTTGATCAAATGATGATTGTGAACTGAAAATAAGATGTTGAACAAAAAAATTGACTTTTGACTGTGAAATTACCATTTTACCCTTACAGTTGACTGTAGGTCAAATGGAGCTTTTGACTGTGCAAATTAGCACTGTGAGCCTTGAAACTTGGTATGTAGGTGCTTGAGAATGTTTATAGGCATATGGGACTTGATTGAGCCATTGAAAACTTCAAATTCTTTGAAAGAACCAAAACCCTAATTTCAGCTGGCTTAGGAGGTGGTTTGACTATGCAATCCCTGAGTAGGCTTGAACCATTTGAAGATCAATCTTGACAAATCTTGAGGAATATGGGAGGGAAAATTTTGGGGTACAACAAAACCAAACAAGCAAAGATAATAAACCTCTTAAGAAAATCAAGCTTCAATTGCATTAAGTCTTCACAAAAATTGGGCAGAGTAACTGTTGTATACAGATGAATTCCCGATCACAGACAAAGCGTGTAATCACAATAACTGATAACGAGATATCATATCATATAATTACTACACTTTTTACCGATTTTTATAACACATTGAGTCGTTTAACTCCCGCTTGTTCCGAGTTTTTGTGTCTTTTCACAGGTACAACATTTGTCAACTCAAATCAATGAAAAAGGACCACATGAAGGAAGCTAACCAAGAAACAGAAGAGAAAGAACCAAATCTGCAAAGTCTGCAGATTTTGTAGTTGTGACGACCGTCACGCCCAATGACGACCGTAACGCCTACACAACTAGAAGAACGCTCGTCACACATCATTGAAGAGAGTAATGCGCTATTTAAGCGCATTACGACTGTCACCCCCTTGTGACGACCGTCACACGCTTAAAGGGCAACATTATGAATTAGTGAAGACGTGGGCAACATTGAGGGCAAAAATCTTCTCATATATTTCCTCCACTCAGTAACCATGCATCTGGGTCTCTCTCCACCCAAGCCTTTTCCAAGTTTTTCTCAACTGCAATATCTTCTTCTATATATATGTGGTAGTTCAATGGATGATGGTCGAAGAAATTTATACAGAGCCAAATTTCTATTTTCCTGCATTATTCTATTTTCTTGTTTTTGCACCCTTTTCTACACCTACTGTAATTTTAAATTCCAGAATTAGTTTTTAGAGTGTTAATTCTTCATCTAAGAATTAACACAATTATTGATTTCGATTGAATTGCAAGGAATTTGTAACATCCAAGATTACCATAGCAACATTATTTCCAGGTTTTTTATGCAATTGATATTTATTTATTCTTGTATTATGTTATTTATTTTTATGGATTATATTTTAAATTGCATAGTTACTAAATATATTATGTCCGGCTAAATTAATTGTACCGGTATGTGCCTCCTAAGTACCGAAAGAATTCAGTGATAACTTGGATAAAAACATTTACAAATAATTTCTGGTTTCCAATTTCCATGTTTAATTTAACTACCCTTGTCACGAGAGTGAGAGGATAATTAACACGATTTTTCCACGAGAGTGGGAAATTAAATAAGGCAAGAACCTGCATGCGAGAGCTGGGGTTCGACCCAGATAGTGGTAACGAAACATTAATTTTTAAATACATGAGAGTGTTTTAATAAATTAATTAAACTCAAATTGTTTCCAAAAAGTGTTATTAAATTTAAAGTGCATCCACTAGGTTTAGTAGCATGACTTATTTCATGAACACGAGAGTGTATGTCTCAGGTTTTTAAACAATTCGTTTTTACCGAAATACTTTATGTGCCAAGCGATTCACCGAATTCCCGAAGTCCGGCTATCACATACCGGTATAACTATTACTATTATTTTTAATTAAACTATTCTCCCCCTAAAACCAAATATTCATCGCTTAGTTAAACAATTGTAGCATTAGATCGTATGCGATTGATCCTCAGTCTCTGTGGGTTCGATAATCATTTAAAACTAGAATGACTAAACTGTATACTTGCAGTTAGTATCCCAATAGACTTATAAAGTCCCGATCAAGTTTTTGGCGCCGTTGCCGGGGACTGATTAGTCAATTAAGTACGATTCTTCTGTTGCGTGTTTAGACTAGGCAACAAAAACCCTTTTTCAATTTATATGCCAAGGACTCGAGGCGAACCACTTGACAAATCTACGGACGAACCTGGACGCATCCTTTCTGTAAGACGTGCAGTCAGGGATTACTGTTTAAATTACGCTATTCCTTTACCCAAACCCGAAATCAAGATTGATTCTGAAACAGATTATGATTCTTCCTCTGAAACCGAAACTAATCCAGAAGTAGACATGGCCGAAGAACAAAGGACCCGTCCACTGAAGGAGTACACAGCTCCATCACAACAAGAACCCCACAATAGCATTGTTGCTCCAGCAATAAATCGAAACGGTTTTGAGTTGAAACCGTCATTGATATCAGCTATCCAACAACGCCAATTCTATGGAGATCCTACCGAGGATCCAAACGAACATCTTACAAAATTCGTTCAATTTGCCGACACAGTTATAGCAAATGGTGTTAATAAAGATGCAATAAGATTACGTCTTTTCCCTTTCTCGCTAAGAGATAGAGCTTGGGCTTGGTTGCAATCCTTGCCGTCAAATTCCGTCACTACGTGGGAAGGACTTAAGATTGTATTTTTAGCACGATACTTTCCTCCAAGCAAGACTGCTGCACTAAGAGCCCATATCAACGGATTTAGGTAGAAGGATATTGAATCGTTATTCGATGCATGGGAATGCTACAAAGATATGATGCGAATGTGCCCACATCACGGACTAGAAAAATGGCTGATCATCCACACGTTTTATAATGGACTCTTGTACAACACAAGACTCTCTATAGATGTTGCCGCAGGTGGTACACTAATGGACAAGCCTTACGACAAAGCTAACCAACTCATTGAAAATATGGCTCAAAACCACTATCAGTGGGGAGGAGAAAGAACATCTGTGGAGAAAGCTCAAACCAAAGGTGGGATGTACGAGATTAGTAGCCTAGATAAAGTTAATGCTAAGGTAGATGCTCTTACCCAAAAGATAGAAAGCTTGACCTTACCTCCTGCGGCCACCGTGGCTGCAGTTACCCCAAACTACGAAGTTTGTGGAGTCCCTGGTCATGTTGGAACCGAATGTCAAATCTTAGCAGGAATATCAGCTGATCAGGTAAATTACGCTCAAGGTAATCCTTATGCTAATACCTATAATCCTGGTTGGAAGAACCATCCTAACTTCTCGTACAAGAGCAATAACGCTTTATATGCACCTGGCCAAGCACCTGTTGTACCTCCAGGTTATCAAAAACCAGCTATTAATGTTCCTAACATTCCTAAGAAATCCTAATGGAAAATTTTATCTCTAATCAAGCTCAACAAAACAAAGAATTCCTCAATCAAAATGTTCACACCGGTGAACAATTGAAACTATTAGCAAATAAGATGGATGCCCTAGCAACTCACAATAAAATGTTAGAAACCCAAATCTCCCAAGTAGCACAACACCAAGCTAGTTCTGCCGCACCTGCTGGTACATTTCCTGGACAGCCACAACCCAATCCTAAAGGACACGCTAATGCTATCATATTACGAAGTGGGACAACACTTGATGGACCAGTAGATCCTAGACTCCAAAATCCGACCATGTATCAGAAACCTGAAAAGGAAGTAGAGAAGTCGAAAGATCAATCTTAGAATGTAGAGGAAGACGCGAATGAGAACATAGAGGTTTCAGAAAAACCTTATGTACCTCCACCGCCATATAAACCACCAATTCCATACCCTCAAAGACTTGCAAAATCCAAGAACAAGGGGCAATTCAAGAAATTTGTAGAACTTCTGAAACAATTAAATGTTACTATTCCGTTTACAGAAGCTATAACCCAAATGCTGTCATATGCTAAATTCTTAAAGAGATATTGTCTAATAAGAAAAAAATCATTGAAAACGAAACCGTTATGCTAACTGCCGAATGTAGCGCCATAATTCAAAATAATATGCCTCCAAAGCTAAAAGATCCTGGTAGTTTCTCCATACCATGTGTAATTGGAAAATCTGTCATAGACAAAGCCCTATGCGATTTAGGAGCAAGTGTTAGTCTAATGCCCTTATCTATTTGCGAGAAGCTCAAATTAGGTGACATGAGACCTACAAAGATGTCCCTACAACTAGTCGACAGATCAGTCAAATTCCCTGTTGGTATGCTAGAAAACATCCCTGTCCGAATAGGACAATTTTACATACCGACTGACTTTATAATAATGGACATCAAGGAAGATTCAAACATTCCCATCATACTAGGAAGACCATTTTTAGCTACTGTAGGAGCCATCATTGACGTTAAGAAAGGAAAGCTTACCTTCGAGGTAGGAGAAGAAAAAGTAGAATTCATTCTTTCCCAATTCTTCAAAGCCCCTGCTATAGATGACTCATGCTGTCTCCTAGATATTATTGATGAATGTGTCAAAGAACTAGAAAGCCAAGAAGACACCTATTCTGGGATGCTGAAAATTCCGACACCAACTATCCTCAAGGACGATGATCGGAAACAAGAATATCTAGATGCCAACCTAAGCGAATGTTTCGCCTTAACACCCGATCCTACCCCAACTGATAAGAAAACTGGTATAGAACTTAAAATGTTACCTGAAGATCTTAGGTATGAATTTTTAGATAAAGAACTCGAACGGCCAGTTATAGTCAATGCCAATTTAGGGAAGATCGAAACCGAAAAACTTCTTAGTGTGTTAAGGAAGTATCCAACCGCGTTATGCTATAATATATCAGATCTAAAATGAATAAGCCCTTCTCTCTGTATGCACCACATTATGCTGGAGGAGGACTGCAAGACTTATAGAGAACATCAAAGACGAATAAATCCTATCCTAAGTGAAGTCGTTAAGAAAGAAGTACAGAAACTACTAGCGGCAGGCATCATATACCCAATATCAGATAGCAACTGGGTCAGTCCAGTTCACGTAGTACCTAAGAAAGGAGGTGTTACAGTTATAACAAACACAAAAGGCAAATCGGTGGCACAACGTACCCAAATAGGATGGAGAATGTGTATTGATTACAAAAAAATAAACAAAGATACGCGCAAGGACCATTTCCCATTACTATTCATTGATCAAATGCTCGAGCGCTTAGCCAAACATTCCCATTTTTTCTATCTTGACGGATACTCGGGATTCTTCCAAATTCCCATTCATCCTGATGATCAAGAGAAAACCATGTTCACATGCCCCTATGGTACCTTTGCATACCGAAGAATGCCATTTGGACTATGTAACGCACCTGCAACTTTCCAACGATGCATGATGGCGATTTTCGCAGACTTTTTAGACGGAATTATGGAAGTATTCATGGACGATTTTTCTGTCTGTGTAGAAAGTTTTGACGGATGTTTATCAAACCTTGAATTAGTACTAAAACGCTGTGTCAATGTCAACCTAGTGCTCAATTGGGAAAAATATCACTTCATGGTGAGACAAGGAATTGTGTTGGGTCACATTGTATCAAACAGAGGGATTGAAGTCGATAAAGCAAAAATCGAGATTATCAAAAACCTTCAACCACCCAAAACAGTTAGAGAAATAAGAAGTTTTCTAGGACACGCTGGTTTTTACCGACGTTTTATAAAAGATTTCTCTAAAATCACTAAGTCGCTAACTGAATTATTAATGAAAGAAGCCGAGTTTATTTTCGACGATAAATCCCTAAACGCATTTGAGACGCTTAAAGAAGCCTTAATTTCAACACCTATTATGCAACCTCCTGATTGGAACCTACCATTTAAAATAATGTGCGATGTGAGCGATTATGCTGTAGGCGCAGTCCTAGGATAACGCAAAGATAAAAAGCTTCACACTATCTACTACGCAAGCAGAACACTCGATCCCGCACAAATGAATTACGCCACTACGGAGAAGGAACTCTTAGCTGTTGTATTCACATTGGATAAATTTCGTTCCTACTTAGTGGGCGCCAAAATCATTATTTACACGGATCATGTTGCAATCCGATACTTGCTAAGTAAGAAAGACGCCAAACCACGACTACTTAGATGGATCTTACTCCTACAAGAGTTTGACTTAGAAATCAAAGAAAAAAGAGGGACTGAAAACGTGGTAGCGGACCATTTATCAAGATTGGATGGAATCCAAACCGAGAGTGTTCCCATAAACGAAGATTTCCCATATGAATGCATTATTGCTAAACTAGAGATAGCTCCTACCGACAATTTAGATCAACACAATGAACCTTTAACAACTGCGGTAGTAAAAGCCATTTGTACTAACACCAAATTACCATGGTACGCTGATTTCATTAACTATTTAGCCACCGGTGTTTTACCACCCGATTTAACGTTCCAACAGTGGAAGAAATTCTTCCATGATCTTAAACACTACTTTTGGGATGAACCACTACTCTTTAAAAGAGGCGCTGATGGTATCTACTGTAGCTGTGTTCCTAACAATGAAATAGACGACGTCATTGCCCATTGCCATTCCGCCCCTTATGGTGGACACGCTAGTACATCGAAAACTTGTGCAAAAATACTTCAAGCTGGCTTCTTTTGGCCTACTTTATAGAAAGACGTCCATGTAGCAATTATGAACTGCGATAGATGTCAGCACACAGGAAATATATCTAGACGTGATGAAATGCCGCAAAAAGGGATTCTCGAAGTAGAAATTTTCGATGTGTGGGGAATTGATTTCATGGGACCGTTCCCTGCATCTTTTGGAAATAAGTATATATTGGTAGCTGTTGACTATGTATCAAAATGGATTGAAGCCACCGCTGCACCCACAAACGATACACGAGTAGTACTTAAACTATTCAAGCACGTTATCTTCCCATGATTTGGTGTACCAAGACTAGTAATCAGTGATGGCGGTTCCCATTTTATCTCTAGGATTTTCGAAAAACTACTTTCAAAATATGGCGTTAAACATCGCATAGCCACACCATACCATCCTCAAACGAGTGGACAAGTGGAAGTGTCAAATAGGGAAATTAAACAAATCCTTGAGAAAACCATAGCCACATCCAGAAAAGATTGGTCCTCCAAGCTAAATGATGCTCTTTGGGCATATAGGACAACTTTTAAAACCCCTATCGGAACAACGCCGTTTAAATTAGTTTATGGAAAATCATGTCATTTGCCAGTAGAATTAGAACATAAAGCTTACTGGGCCATTAAAACCCTTAACTTAAATTACAATATTGCTGGCGAGAAACGAATATTAGATATCCATGAATTAGAAGAATTGCGTTTAGATGCTTATGAAAATGCTAGAATCTATAAGGAGAGAACAAAAAAATGGCACGATAACCGTATCTCGCGGAAAGAATTTAAGGAAGGAGACATCGTACTCCTATTCAACTCTAGACTGAAACTTTTCTCGGGTAAATTACGTTCTCGATGGTCAGGACCGTTCGAAATTAATAAAGTTTTCCCAAATGGTGCGATAGAAATTAAAGGAAATTCTATCGAACCATTCATAGTCAATGGCCAGCGCTTAAAGCACTATTTTAACGTCAGAAATCTAAACTATTTGGCTTATTTGCAGTTAAGTGAGCCACCTATCCCGATACCTAACTGATTAGGTACTATCTGTCGAGCCATCGACATAAAACAAAGGCGCTTCATGGGAGGAAACCCATGTTTTCTTTTAATTATTTTTATTGTTTTACTATGTTTTTATTTTTCTTTTCTTTTTCTTAATCTTTAAAACTTTCATGTTTCATCTCTTACTCCTTTTTATTTTCTTTTTCTTTTATTTTTATTTTTCATTTAAACTTTCTTTTTCTTTTTGATTTAACTTCGGAATTTTTAACCTGAAAATACTAACTTAGTTTTTCATGCATTTATTAAACATTTTCAGGGGTAGTTCTTTAGCTTTAATATTTAGCTCCATGGCACGAGTAAACTACATGAACATCACCTTGAGGAGTAGGAACCAGAAAAGACGCTTTGAGGATTTGGCTGAGCGTGAGATGTGTCCTACAATTTATGCTGATGACCATGCTATGACTACTTTAGGCATTCGTGAGAGTGTCATGTATCTGCTACACCAGATAGGTTGGGACACTGCTCCTATTCGGAGACGTTATTGTACTTACAGAAAGTTGACCCTTGAGTTCCTGAGCACACTGAGCTACCTACCAAATCATGGGTTATGGTTCAACTGCGGGCTGATCACTTTCAGACTGTTTGACATGGACTACCACTATAACCATAGGGAGTTTGCCAACCTGTTAGGATTCCCTATGACCCTGATGTTATTACTATGACCCAAGAAGACTTATTTCTTGATACTGACCTTGATTTCTTCTGGGGTAGCATTGCTGGCAATAACCATCCCGAGCCATCTGACCTTTATTCTGAGTCCATCCATAACCCCACTATCAGGTATTTTCATAAGATCATTGCCCACACCCTTTTTGGTAAAGAGAAAAATGTTACATCAGTGTCACGTGATGAGCTCTTCATCATATACTGTGCTTCTCAGAGCCGTCCAGTAAACGATGCTGCCTATATGCTAGCTAACATGGAACGTATTATACAGACACCAAATGCCCCAATCCTCTTAGGTGGTTTAGTCACTATGATCTCTAATGCCATTGGACTCCGAAGGCCTATGTTAGGATCAGCACCACATTATGGAATCAAGCCAATGAACAATGAATTTTGTTTCAACACTAGTTTTATAGGAAATCTTGGGCCAGATGAATTTAAGCTGTTAATTAATCATGAGACTGTCCACCAGTTTGTGCTCCCGAACCCTATAACTAGTGTCTATAATAGAGCAAACTGGATTTTTGACCTCCACCATCCTCCTACACCGCCTTTGTCTCCTTCCACTGTTGACATCTATGAAGTGCCTAATACCTCTCGCGATGCTGAAGATCCAGAAACACCATCGGGATACCACCAGTTTCCCGACCTGTGGGAGCAGCATGTAGCTTCTACTGAGACCACCTTCCAGGCTCCAGAGATACCACCACCGCCTCCACCTACTGTCACCCTCAACTCTTTGCATGAAGAAATTACCGAAATGCGGGGTGAGCTTACATCTCTACGAGTGGATTTCATCTCTTTCATGGATTTGGTGACAAACCAGCTGGATTTCATGCACCAGCATATGTTCCCATGCTCCTCGTGGCTAGAGTTTGCCGTTGTTATACTGATTTGTTATTCTCTTGCATTTGTACATACAGTGAGGTCACTGTTTAGTTTAAGTGTGGGGGAGGAATCTAGTTTGTTTTAGTATTTTATCATTTTTATTACTATTATTTAAGTTATTATTTCCAAACAATTTTTACTCATTAATTAAATTTCAATTATTTATCAAGTTTCAAGTTATATTGCCTTACCGCCATTATTTCATTTCATACATGTTATTTCAATTTTCAGTATATTTTTCAATTTTTATTTTACTGTTCATATTTTACTGTTCATTTTTCATTTTTCATAGTAGCTTACTATGCTAGAATTTTGAATTATAATATTAGAAAATAAAAAAAAAACCAAAAAAATGTCACGTTTTTCTTTCATTAATATAATGAAATTGAACGTGTGACGCTCGTAACACCCTCATGACGAGCGTAACACGCGTTTCACCGTGTTACGCCCGTCACACCCTTGTGACGACCGCAACACGCGCATTATATCAGAACCTACTATTACAGAGTCGTTCCATCTTTGTTTCCAAAACCTCCATTGCTGTAAAATAATGGTAACATTACCCACTCCATTTTTCTCAACTTCCAACACTCTAACACTAAAAACACCATCAACCCACTACTCCATTCTCATTCCAAACCTTTTTCAATCCATTCTACAAACACTATGGCCAACAATCAACAAGCTCCCGCTCTCACTTTCAGATCCGGCGAACAAGGAGAAACCCAACGTGTCAAATTCCAAAAGTTCCATAGCCGCGGTCTCCAACCTACACGGTATGTTGATCTTGACTGTTTGTGGAGTTTGGGACTACTTGACAGTGTACGACAATTGTTGCAGAGTGTGGATTTATGGAACCTGTACCGGGAACCGCAACCCATTTACGAAACTCTAACCCTTGAGTTTCTGAGTTCCTTTGTATACGTCACTCCCCCAGGTGCCACGAACCAACTGTCAGGCCTGGCCAAGTTTTGTATGTTTGGCATCGAGCATCAACTGCCCCAAACCGACATCGCACGCGTTTTAGGCTTCTGTTCTGACAAAGGTGTCCCTCTCTGGGTACCGGATAATTTCGGTGAGGAAGCTTTTAACTTATGGCAGAGTATGACGAACATCCGTGCCGGATCCTACGACCACCTCAATGCCACACACATTCATAATCCAGCTATCTGCTATTTCCACCGCATCCTCAGCAACACCATATTCGCCCGTGACAGCAACCACATGCTCAACTCCAAGGAGCTCTTCTTCATGCATTGCGCATTCACAGGACAAAAGATCAACGCCGCCTCCTTTTTACTGGCTCACATTCACTCTATTTGTGCTAGAGGCGGAAAACCCTTTTATTTCGGAGGGCTGGTCATTTCACTTGCCATAGCTCTGAACTATGGTGCTGCTCTCGCGGATATGCCTTCTATGGCACCGACTTTGCTGACTTTGGATCACTGCAAGGCCGCACATCTCATTTATGAGCGGGAGGATGGCAGATTCCACCCTGTGATCAGAAACACTGTTTATCATAACATCACTTTGCCTTGCAGGGACCGAGTCGATCCACGAAATCGAGCTAACTGGTTGTTCGATCCTGCAGCTCCCGCGAGGCATGCTCCTACTCATGAAGACCAGCCTAATGCCCCAGCAGACAAAATGAAATAAGATCTGGACAGTGCTCCCCCCGTCCACGACATTCCAGGACCTTCATCTACACCACCTCCTATTAATCTTGAAGACGTTCTCCGCGCCATTCATATGCAAAATCAAATGAGCGCAGCGCTTGAAAGAAGACAGCAGGAACAATATGAGTACCTATGCGCTCAAAACACTCAGATCTTGACTGGACAACGGAGCATGCATGAGAGGTTGGACGAGGCCCTGTCGGAACTCAACGCCTTAAGGCTGGACGTCAGCACCCTTGGTTACCAGGATACTGACACAGAGGCCACTCCTACTAGGCGCTCTTGCACCAGGAGTAGAGGACGTGGTCACCAGTAGTTTTCTTTATTTTCTACATAGTTTACTTTTTTCTGTTTCATTTCCTTTCTGTTTGTCTTTGTAATTGTACTTCCCCGCCTATATACCGCAACATTGAGGACAATGTCAGATTTAGTGTGGGAGAGGTACCTTTCCATCTTCTATAAACTAGTAAATTTTTATGATATGTCTCGATTCAAATTCTTTGCTTTATTTAGCCATACCGAAATTTTTTTATCTTCGCATAAGCCCGACATACCTATTTTAACGAAATTCCAGTTGAGGACGACGAAAACTACATAACAAGATCGATACGGTTATGACACTATAGACTTCCTACTTACGCGATCCGCTTCAATAACCATTATACCGATATCTTGAGTTTTAGTTCTAAAAGTAACCCCTAGTAGTTTATACTAGCAGTCAGCATCGTCTTGACACAAACCACATGGAGAATCGATGAATATAAGTGTTTGATGCCTGATCATAGAAATATCCTTCTTATCTCGCTGCTAAAAGAAAAGAAATTTGGTGCACCAAAATATACGGTCACATATAAGAGTTGAGCAAATAATGAAGGAATCCACTATTGGTTGGTTCAGAGGTATCTGGTTCTGAACTCAGTAGGGCGTGCTACGGCTCGATCCCCCATAACCTCCAATTTGGACAAAATATGTAGGGTTGCCACATTCGTGTACCAGACCCCGTGCTAAAAGGATCAAAGTCACTAACCGGTTACTCCACTACGTGCGTGCTAAGACAAAGGGCGTAATGTGATTGTGCCAGAACGAAACCGGGTGAAATAGATACGAGGAACTATGGGCAGAATTATAACGGAACTGTTGGATAGCTCGTTTGAAATGGAAGCCTACGACTAAGCTTATTACTTATGCCATTAACGTATCTTTAGTGTTTCACTCAAGTATTAATCGAACTGACGAGGATTTCCCGAAATTGCTTTAAAAATCGAAGGTATGTCATGCATATGCATTTGACAAAACTTGTCCGATCTTTCGAATGACTATTTGCTTGAGGACAAACAAAGGTTTAAGTATGGGGGAATTTGATAACGAGAAATCGTATCATATAATTATTACACTTTTTACCGATTTTTATAACACATTGAGTCGTTTAACTCCCGCTTGTTCCGAGTTTTTGTGTCTTTTCACAGGTACAACATTTGTCAACTCAAATCAATGAAAAAGGACCACATAAAGGAATCTAACCAAGAAACAAAAGAGAAATAACCAAATCTGCAAAGTTTGCAGATTTTGTAGCTGTGACGACCGTCACGCCCTATGACGACCGTAACGCCTCCACAACTAGAAGAACGCTCGTCACACATCATTGACGAGCGTAATGCGCTATTTAAGCGCATTACGACCGTCACCCCCTTGTGACGACCGTCACACGCTTAAAGGGCAACATTATGAATTAGTGGAGACGTGGGCAATGTTGAGGGCAAAACTCTTCTCCTATATTTCCTCCACTCAGTAACCATGCATCCGGGTCTCTCTCCACTCAAGCCTTTTCCAAGTTTTTCTCATCTGCAATATCTTCTTCTATATATATGTGGTAGTTCAATGGATGATGGTCGAAGAAATTTATACAGAGCCAAATTTCTATTTTCCTGCATTATTCTATTTTCTTGTTTTTGCACCCTTTTCTACACCTACTGTAATTTTAAATTCCAGAATTAGTTTTTAGAGTGTTATTCTTCATCTAAGAATTAACACAATTATTGATTTCGATTGAATTGCAAGGAATTTGTAACATCCAAGATTACCATAGCAATATTATTTCCAGGTTTTTTATGCAATTGATATTTATTTATTCTTGTATTATGTCATTTATTTTTATAGATTATATTTTAAATAGTTACTAAATATATTATGTTCGGCTAAATTAATTGTACCAGTATGTGACTCCTAAGTACCGAAAGAATTCAGTGATAACTTGGCTAAAAACATTTACAAATAATTTCTGGTTTCCAATTTCCATGTTTAATTTAACTACACTTGTCACGAGAGTGAGAGGATAATTAACACGATTTTGCCACGAGAGTGGGAAATTAAATAAGGCAAGAACCTGCATGCGAGAGCTAGGGTTCGACCTAGATAGTGGTAACGAAACATTAATTTTTAAATACATCAAAGTGTTTTAATAAATTAATTAAACTCAAATTGTTTCCAAAAAGTGTTATTAAATTTAAAGTGCATCCATTAGGTTTAGTAGCATGACTTATTTCATGAACATAAGAGTGTATGTCTCAGGTTTTTAAACAATTCGTTTTTACCGAAATACTTTATGTGCCAAGCGATTCACCGAATTCCCGAAGTCCGACTATCACATACCGGTATAGCTATTACTATTATTTTTAATTAAACTATTCTCCCCCTAAAACCAAATATTCATCGCTTAGTTAAACAATTGTAGCATTAGATCGTATGCGATTGATCCTCAGTCTCCGTGGGTTCGATAATCATTTAAAACTAGAACGACTAAACCGTATACTTGCAGTTAGTATCCCAATAGACTTATAAAGTCCCGATTAATAACCTGCACACAAAGCAAACAAACAACCCAATGTCTTTAGGTAAACCTCAAGTGCTCCAAACAAAATAACAGTTGAGGTCACAAGGTCTCAAGGTAGGTCAAGGCTTCTAAACCTAAGTCCAAGAAGTACATAATCTCCATAATACCAAGCATAGTAACCAAGTAGTCCAAGTAACATTAAAGTTTTTCATGGTTCAAGTTAATTATTAAGTATCTACAAAAAGAAATTAAAAGCTCAAGTGAGAAAAATAAAAATGACATAAAAGTAAATGCTCAAACGAGCAAAGATGAAAATAGCATGAAATGTAAATGCTAAAACAAATATGCTTAAAGTAAAGAGCATAAAGTAAAGGCACAAAATAAAGTCAATTGTTAGGAATTAGAGGTTAGTTGAATGACCATATTAAAACTTGTATTTGAAACTCATTAGAAGATTGATAAAATCAAAGACTCTTAACAACATGTTTCATTTTATTTTTGTCAAGTATATCATCCATTTAAAATTCTCAAGGCAACAATGAATGATCAACGATGTTTAAGTGATTCAATTTGACCAAAGCTTATGGAGATTCATTAGAGGATTGATAAGACCAAAGTCTCCTAACAATAAATCTCAAGGTTATTGGATCAAAGAATTCAAATTTACATACTTGGGCTTACAAACATGGGTTTGGGCCATGGATGATCATTTTTTGAATCGGGACTAAATTTAACGCTATGTTAAGCAATCGTAAGTGGAATTATATATAAGTCACACCTATTTTGAGGTCGGTCAATAACAATCTATGTACTATTTGTTTTGAGAAATGATATGTAAATTATTCTCCAATAACATTTAGTACAATAAGAAGGGGATAAGATGAAGAGGGATGGGGTAAGAATTAAACCACATTTGAACCAAAAATTTAATCGATCTATTATTAAAATTATTATCCATTTTTTGTGGAGTTAAACTCAATACTATGGATCCAATGATGTTAATAAAGCTCGTGATCAAAATCTCATAGTCCAAGATCAGCCAGAATATATACAAGATAAAATATATTTTTAAAAAATAAAGAAAAATATTTTTTAAAAATGGTTTAAAAATGGAAATAAAAGTAGAAAATAGAAACTATGTTCAAAACATCCAATAAAATCAAATAAGACCATAGGAAAATCCTAAATGAGCTCAAATATTTATATAAAATTTTTGATAATTTTTTAAAGTCAGAAATTATTTTTAAAATTAAAAAAATATGCAAAGTAAACCAAAAATTGTGAAAAATAGTAAAGTCAAAAATAAAAATAAAATAAGGTCACCAATCTTTGTCAAGAGGTCATTGGATCCTTCCTTATTTTTTCAGAATTTAAAAATTAAGAAAAATATTTTAAAACAATTAAAATAAAGTAAAAAATAATAAAAAAAATATCAAACATAAAATAAAATTGTTAAAAATTAATAATCAGAAAGAGAAAAATCAAAAGTATTTTTCATAATTTTTTTCAGATTTTTTGAACTTAAAATGGATTTTTATATGAATTTTTGAAGTTTAAAACAAATAAAATATAAAAATCAGAAAATAAAATAAAGTAAAAAAAAATATGGACCAATGAATGAGAGTCAAAACATGCTAGTAAGCTAATCTAATGGATCAGACGCGATGTGCTTATCATGGTCTTTAGTGAATAAAATACGGAATCATTAATTAAATCATATTTGAATAAAAAGCGTGACACATTATCATTGGTTGAGAGATGACATGTTGGTCATCTTCAATCTCCAACCACGAGATTTGCAAGTCCCTGAAATGGTAAAATTAGAGCTCGAGATCGGTATCATTCGCTTCGTCTCTTCAAGACGATTCCAATGGTACCCTCGTGAAAAATTTATATAAAGTGTAGCTCAGTCATTTTAGAAGGGATGATTTGAAAAGGGATTTGAAATTTCATGGTTAAAACACACTTTCAGTTGGAAATAAATGTTGCGACTAGAATCAGAATGATGAGAGCTTCATAACAGTATCAAAGTTTGAGAGAATTGGTGAAAGAATCTACATATTGAAGTTCAAATGCAGAGCTCTGAAAATTGACTTGGCTAGCATGATTTAAGAAGTCTTAGAGCTTGGTTCTTCTTCTGTTAGCTTCAGTGAGGTTCAAGGATGGTGAATTGACAAAGAAAATAGATTGAGGAAAGATGTAAAAGCAAATTCAAAGTTGCAGAAAATTGGGTTCAAGAAGAAGTTTGGCAGGGTGATTCTGGCTCTCTAAGTTTGAGAAAATGAATGAGGTATGATACTCTATTTATAGGGAAGCTGATTGAATGCTGAGTAAGGTGTGAACTCGATACACGAGTAAGGTGTGACTTGTTTAGCATCAAAACTCATCCAATCCTTGTGTTTCAAGGTTCTAATCCACTTTGGCAAGTTTTTTAAACATGTTTAGACCAAAAACACGTGCTAATTTGATGTTTAGAAGCCACAACATGAATTTAAAATTCTGACTTGAAGTGAAACTTCAGTTTCAAGGTACCATTTTTGAATCAATGGCATTCTCAGCTCAAGGAGTCTTATGACATGATTCTTGAAGCTTTAGAAAGATGAGATCACAAGCTTTATAATGTGCAAAGAATGGAATCAAATAGATGCTTGAGCTGGAAATTGTGATGAGTCAAAGTTGAGAAAAAGAGGTTGACTTTTGTACTTAGAAAAATTCTAAGTTTTTCTTCAAAAAGTGACTTATAATGTCTTGCATCCAAACATGGATTTCCATTTGAAATTTTCTATTGACCAAAAAATATGGCATGAATTAGATCTATTGAATGATATTTTGAGACTTGAACCATTTAAAATCTCCAAAAAAAATGAGAAAGTTATGACTCGATGAATTTGGCAAAAATTCATAAAATGACCTATACTTTTTGTATCCTAAGGGCATCCTCCATCCATTTTCAAACTTTGCACATAAAAGAAGAGTTGAATTTCACATATTCAAGATCGTTGTCGAAAAATAATAGGCTCAAGGAGATAAAAATTGACTAATTTATGATCTTTTGAAGTCACCTAAGGGAATTTGATGGCTTATCTAGAAAACTTGTAATCTTTCTTCATAATTAGGTATCTTCCACACAAAATTTTCTTGAAACTTTTGAAGTTATTTGTTGATGACCCTTTGAGGAGAAGCATGTTTTTGGAATCACTCAAAAATACCAAAAGATGAGCAAGATATAGCCTTTAGAAGTTCAAAACCCTAGCCCCCTATAGCAACATAATGCCTTGGAAAACCTTTTCAATTCTGACAAGCTTCCTTGCACAAATATTTTTGTCATGTAAATAGGAGTTATTGAGGATGATAATGACGAACCATAGAAAACATAACCACTTCCAAATATTGAGAATTGAGGGAAATATGCACTTATGACCAAGAAATTAAAAACTTGGCCAATTAGGTCAAACGTCTTCAATCAACCCTTGTATCTTTGAACTATCCTTGACAACTTGAGGTATGATGACTCATAATATACTTTGTCATGATATTACCTCAAAGAATATTCAATGATGAAGCTTGAATCTCAATGAAGCTTTGTTGAAGAAGGAATGGCAATAGACTCATGAACCTATAGATCAACTTGATGGAATGTATTGTGCTTTCACCTATAACATCATCAATTAGGGTAGATGGTTATTATATTTATTAGTTAAAAGGTTAATCAATACAAAACATAGATGATCACAAAAGTACAAGTCAAGGTGCTTGGTGATTCCCCATGAGCAAAGCTAAATATAAGGAGAAGAGCTAAACCCTAGTATGTGATCTTGTTATATTGTAATTGTATGAGATGATAGAGGAATCAGGGGAAAAAATTGGGGTACAACACATACCAAGCACGCAATGTTAATAACTACTGGTGGAATGCCACTCTTCAGACCCACACAAGCCCATTACAACGGTAACTCAATTTGATTGACATATAGAAACACCGATGAAATCACACAGCACATTGCATCAGTAAAAGCATAGATTAGTCATAAGGGAATAATTAATCGTATGTCGGGTCTACTCTGATTCAGGCATATGTCACATAAAACCACATCAAGTCACAGAAGGTAACACATCTGAACACCAAACAGAATGAACGGGAACGCAATGTTCATAAATTTATCCAAGTCACGATACTTGCTAGAGTCTTAAGTACACCCAACAAAGATTACTCCTCGAGGTTGAGAAATTACCATAATCCGGTCACTAGTAGTTCCCTTAGTTCAGTTAGGTCTACTGAACACAATTGGGTCCACCGAGAACCATAAGAGTGTACAATTTATGCAACTACATTTTTGATATCTGACAACTTGACAGAATATTCCGTCGACAAAGGGTGAATCTTGACGGTTAACCTGCGCTCATCAAAAAAGTATCTACACACGCTCCCAAGTGTATAAGACATAGCCACAAGAATTGACATCAAGAAAACATAACCGGCATAAAGCCACAATTATTGGCACAAGGCTCGGAATAACATCCTCAAACTATCGGCGCATGGCCCGGCACAACGGCCATAACCAATCTGCAGATCTGCACTCATGTATTAGGAGTCTAGAAGTAAGTTCTCCCTGCTACGTAGTGTACACGTTCACATCCTTAGTCAATAACCAAGTGCATCGCGTCAAGAGACTCATACTAGAACACAAATGATGAAATAGATAAATCCTAAACGAAAATGCATCCACGAGGAGTATACACGGTGGCATTGCCTACGAGACCATTTCTTCTCCACCGTACCAAGCACACAATGTTAATAACTGCTGATGGAACGCCACTCTTCGAACCCTCAAAAGCCCATTACAATGGTAACTCAAATTTGATAGACAAACTGAAACGCCGATGAAATCACACAACACATTGCATCGGTAAAAGCACAGATCAGTCATAAGGGAATTATTAATCGTCAGTCGGATCTACTCTGATTCAGGCATATGTCACATAAATTCACATCGAGTCACAGAAGGCAACACATCCGAACACCAAACAGAATGAATGGGAACACAATGTTCATGCATTTGTCCAAGTCAGATACCTGCTAGAGTCTTAAGTACACCCAACAAAGATTACTCCTCGAGGTTGAGAAATTACCATAATCTGGTCACTAGTGGTTCCCTCAGTTAAGTTCAGTTAGAGTCTTAAGTACACCCAATTCTTCTGTACTATAATATATATATATATATATATATATATATATATATATATATATATATATATATATATATATATATATATATATATATATATATATATATATATATATATATATATATATATATATATATATATATATATATATATATATATATATATATATAATTGAAATTATGTTTGTAATTATACTATTAATTTTAATGTGAAAGAAAATTAAATAGAAAACAATTTACTATGATAATTTAAAATATACAAATTTAAAGAAAAGAATATTTATTACTAAAGAATAATATTAAATACTGAAGTAATCCTTGATATGACAACATACAGTAGTCAATGAGATAAAATTGGTTGCGGTAGATATACTCCAACATTTTTGAGTGATTGTCCTTGATTTTTTATTGATAGTCATTGCAAATAAAACAACTAAGAAAATTAGCACCGTTGAAATTTGAAAGAGATTATTTTATCAAAAGGATAATTAAAAATTGAAAAAATAGTTAATTAAAAAAATAAAATATGTTTTAGAGTTGCTACTTAAGTTTGGTTGTCTCTTGGAAGTCTAACATATATATATATATATATATATATATATATATATATATATATATATATATATATATATATATATATATATATATATATATATATATATATATATATATATATATATATATATATATATATATATATATATATATATATATATATAGCTTGTTTTATATGTATATGCAGATGTAAATTTCTACTTTTATTTAATGTTATTATTAAAACGATCAATTACACTTCAAGACATTTTATATGGATATAAGACCGTTTATGTAAAACATCATAAATGAACATCATAAATATTACACTCCAGGACACAAGAAAAGATTTATACACAAATATTACACTGTTTATGTAAAACATCATAAATGAAATATTTGAAGAATAAAAGATATATTTTATATTTAATATAATTTATTATGTGATAGATAATTATGAAATTTTAGTTAGTATTATACTCTACATTAAATCTTTTGTTCAAACATAATTTTTTTTTAATATACACTTTATATGATATGATCTATAAGATGAAAAAGAAAAAATACATATAATAATATCACAAAAATTTGAAAAAATCCTTAAACTAATTCTACAATATTGACATCTCTGTCGAATTGAAACATTACACTCAAAAATTAACAAAAACTATATCAAAAAAATAATATTTTATTAAAACATATATTAGAGTTAAAGACACTTACTTATGTGGCTACATGAACAATCATTTCATAGAATTTCCAAGCAAACAACAATGATGCAACATAAATATATGACTTAATTAGCTAGAGAGTTAAGTTAAAAAATTTTTTGTTCTTCAGCAGGAATCGAACCATGGACATACTGTCTGCAGTGAAAAGTTCTTACCACTAGACCAATGCATTTTCCTTGTTACATATATGCATCAATAAATATTCATATCATTAACATATTGATTACAATTATCAATAAATTTTCTTAACTAGTTGGTTTAAATAATTTTTAAAAAAATGTTTTACATATTTTATCTTTTTACTGTAACTTTTTTTAAATTTTAAATTTTCAAAAATCACTTAAATTTAAAAAAATCACTTAAATTTTCAAAAATCATTTAAATTTTCAAAAATCACTTAAATTTAAAAAAATCACTTAAATTTAAAAAAATCACTTAAATTTTCAAAAATCACTTAAATTTAAATCACTTAAATTTAAAATCTCTTAAATTTTCAAAAATCACTTAAGTGATTTTTGAAAATCACTTAGTTTTGAAAATTTAAGTGATTTTTGAAAATTTAAGTGATTTTTGAAAATTTAAGTGATTTTTGAAAATTTAAGTGATTTTTGAAAATTTAAGTAATTTTTTTAAATTTAAGTGATTTTTGAAAATTTAAGTGATTTTAAATTTAAGTGATTTAAATTTAAGTGATTTTTGAAAATTTAAGTGATTTTTTTTTAAATTTTAGTGATTTTTGAAAATTTAAGTGATTTTTTTAAATTTAACTTATTTTTGAAAATTTAAGTGATTTTTGAAAATTTAAAATTTAAAAAAAGTTACAGTAAAAAGATAAAATATGTAAAACATTTTTTTAAAAATTATTTAAACCAACTAGTTAAGAAAATTTATTGATAATTGTAATTAATATGTTAATGATATGAATATTTATTGATGCATATATGTAACAAAGAAAATACATTGGTCTAGTGGTAAGAAGCTTTCACTGGAGACAGTATGTCCATGGTTCAATTCCTGCAGGGGGTTTTTCAAATACACCCCATATGTCAGAGGTGAAAATAGGTATTAACCCTTCTTTCAATAAATATATATATATATATATATATATATATATATATATATATATATATATATATATATATATATATAGGTTATTATATTTTTGCACATATAGCATTTCCTAAAATTTGATAGATGCCACCTTTACTATCTATTCCCTAATAAGTATATATAGTAGGTTATTTAATGGAATTCAAATAATTCAATATCTACATTTTGTGAATTTTTTTTTGAATAACTAGGTATTAAAAAAAAATTTCGCAAATAACCACGTTTCGGAAAAAATTACGCAAATAACCATGTTTCAGATGACTCCCCAAAGGAGGAGCCATCTCACTTGGCGCCTCCACCTAGGATTTTGCCCTAGGCGCCATCTCACTTGGCGCCTCCTCTCTCTTTTAGCCAAGTGAGATGGCGCATGCACTTTAAAAGTGAGAGGAGGCGCCATCTCACTTGGCTCCTAGGGAAAAATACTGTTTTTATAAATAATCCATCAGTTTCTCCGTCATTTTTCACACTTTCTCGCACTGTTTTCTTATTTTTTACTTTGTTATTTGCGTCATGACATCGCCCATAATTTTTACCAGAGATGGGTACGTTATCTTCTCCGCCACGAAATCTGCGATGAAAATGAAATTCTGGCACATTCACTCCATGGAGCGTCTGAAGCGGGAGTTAATGCGATGGCTAGATGGAGACATTGTGGAGGGGGAAAATTCGAAGGATCCAGCGAAGACGAACAACAACCTCATATGCGACTGGAAGACCTAATGTATGGTTGGAGGAAGTCAAAACAGACAACGACGTAATATTGATGATGTAGGGGTCAGATGAAATTGTTTTAACAGTTGTAATTTCGTAGACAGAATATCGTGTTTTTTTCTTGTACGCGCAATATTTATTGTAGCAAATACTATTAACGAAAAACCCTAATGTTTAAAACATAATTAAGGAAATATTTTATGTATTACAATTTTTATGTGATCGAGGCAGGCGTCCAATTCAGACAATTTTTGCGATTGTGTCCGACCTGACGGCATAACCCACACTTTCTTTTCAGCTTGTCAAGGTCGTCCATTTTTGTTTTGATGCCCTTACTTTTGGGACGACCCTTCTTGTTCCTTCGCATTTGGTCATTGTGCCACACTATTTTGCCGTCGTATGCAGGGCAATAATCTGTTTTTGCTACCAAAGGAAAGTTGTTGTTGTAAACGTTGAGCAACGTTTCCGATTTGTAAATGTGTGACAGAAGTTGTAGCGCGTCTTGATGGGTATAAGCACAAGCGGCAATGACATGAGAGAAAGGCATACGAAAGGCTTGAAACTTGCCACAATCGCACCAACGAGAAGGTAGTATAACCCTATATTCTTGTCTTGGCAGGCCTTCGTTGTGGTTGATTGTTTCTTTCACAATGAAGTTGTAGTTGTTTCGGTCAAACCGTATAACCATATGAGTGTTGGCTTTGGAACTTTCTGCCTTAATGTACTTCATGCAGCTTTCACTCCATAGTTGTCCAGATTGCAACACCGCATTCCATATTTCACCTCTTTTGGCAAACAACGAAGCCATCCTAAAATATGTAGATTTTACCAATGCAGTGATCGGGAGGTTTCGTATGCCTTTGAATACCCCATTCATCGATTCAATAAGATTCGTTGTCATGTGCCCCCATCTTTGGCCATTGTCGTATGACCTAGTCCATTTTTCCACCGGAATATTGTCGATCCACCTACCAGCTTCCGGATTTGACAAACGGGTCTCGTTACGGTAATATTTGAATGTGGATTGTATCAATGCATATCCCGCATTCATAACCGCTTTCCTTAGTGTTTTGTCCTTGATCTCCCTCGTGAAATTCTGGACGATATGCCTAACGCAATAGACATGCGTAGAATGAGGGTCATGCCAACCGTTTGCAGGATTATTGTAGGCACTTTCAATGGAGGCATGTCTGTCCGAGATCAAACAGAGATCTGGTTGAGGAGCCACGTGTGTTTGCAGGTTTTCAGAAAAAAGCTCCAAGCACCACCGGTCTCCCCCTCGATTAGGGAAAAGGCAATTGGGAAAATGTTGTTGTTGCCATCTTGTGCAACAACCATCAGTAGCGTGCCTTTGTATTTCCCATACAACCAAGTCTCATCAATTTGTATAATTGGTTTGCATGATGCAAACCCGGTGATGCAAGATTGAAATGCCCAAAACACTCGACTGAATATTCCGTTTCCGTTTAGTTTACTACCATCTTGGGCGTATGCTGGCACTGTTTCTAGAATGTAAATAGTACCCGGAGAATAAGTCTTGAGTGCATTCAGGTAGCGAGGAAGTTCTTGGTATGACTCCTTCCAGTTTCCGTACACCTTTTCAATCGCCTTGGTCTTTGCTAACCATGCCTTACGATAAGACGGAGTATAGTTAAAAACCATGGTAATGTGGGAGATGATGGTTTTCACCTTCAAAGATGGGTCGTTGTTGACCAGTGGTAGGATTTCTTGACAAATGAGATCGTAATTAAGTTTTCGATTGTCCTGTGATTGGGTAGAACTTACACAAGTGTGGGTAGTCATGAAACCTATGACCCAACAATCACCTCTTAATCTGTATGATGCAGTGAGCTTGAACATACAGTCAGGGTGGACACACTTGATCTTGTACCTTTCTGGGTTGACACGGTCCACCTTAAAATTGACCGAGTTGAGAATGTGGAATTTTTTTATGGCTCTGATGCATTCCTCTATGTTACGAAACTTATCCTTTTCTTTTAAGTTTTCATCCGACTGCATATACGGATTGAAAAATAAATCAGTAGACGGTTCATCTCCGTCCATGTTGAAGTTTGTCATGTGCGGAGGTGGTGTGTAGATCTCGTTTGCAGGAATACTAGGTATGCCATCATCGTCGGAATCATCATTCACCATTTCATCAAACTCTAACTCGTCATCTTCTTCTTCTTCATCAACTGCATCTACCTCTGCTTGTTCGTTCTCCAAAGGATCAACCACTTGTGTCACCTGAGGCTCTCGCAGCATAATGTATAACTCATTAGAGTCGTACCCAGAATACACATGGCTAGAAAACATATTCTGAAGATCCTCGTCATCTTGAACCTCAACCTTATAAAATATTATTTGCTTGTTTCCAAAAAAAAACTGGATTCTGATAAAATATTTGTGTCACCGGGCCTCGTCCAAGTTTGGCCTCCAATCGGTTTTGGAAGTACGAGAAATTGGCTTTCCCGTTTAAAAGAAATCAGATGTTGTCTGTGTCTCTAAACAAAAACCCAAAGGTAGGATAAATATATGTCTCACCGTTGAAATGTGCATTAATGACATATTGGGATGCAGAGGCCATTGCGTAGGGTTGTTTGAAGGTTTGAAGTTTTGAAGGTTGGAATGTTTGAAGTTTATGAGTTATTCGAAGGTTTGTATGTTTGATTGTTTGAAGGTTTGCAGGTTTGATTGTATGAAGGTTTGAAGGTTGGAAGGTTTGAAGGTTGGAATGTTTGAAGTTTATGAGTTATTCGAAGGTTTATATGTTTGATTGTTTGAAGGTTTGAAGGTTTGATTGTATGAAGGTTTGAAGATTGGAAGGTTTGAAGGTTGGAATGTTTGAAGTTTATGAGTTATTCGAAGGTTTGTATTTTGATTGTTTGAAGGTTTGATTGTATGAAGGTTTGAAGGTTGGAAGGTTTGACAGATTAAGTGAATTAGCGTTTTGATAAATGTAAGACTAAATAGGTCATACTGAATTTGAATTAAGTAAAGATGTAACCTCCAAGGCTGCCACCTAGCCTGCGCCTACTCTGCACCTACATTGTAACATGTAAGTCTCCTCCCATCACCTCCAACAGTGTTACATGCATTCAGGCATGGCTTCTCCAAGGCTGTCACCTAGCCTGCGCCTAGTCTGCAACCCATGACACCTCTTATTCGCCAATGGGGATGGCGACACCTTTCATTTTTGTACTCTTTCGCCAAGTCCAATGGCGCCTCCCTTAATGTCTAATCGTGTTACATGCATGCAGAGATGCCTTCTCCAAGGCTGCCACCTAGCCTGCGCCTACTCTGCACCTACACTGTAACATGTAAGTCTCCTCCCATCAACTCCAATAGTGTTACATGCATTCAGGAATGGCTTCTCCAAGGTTGTCACCTAGCCTGCGCCTACTCTGCAACCCATGACACCTCTTATTCGCCAATGGGGATTGTAACACCCCAGTTCTATTTATTTGGAATTATCTTAATAAGAGTTATTTTATTTGAAACCAATAAAATTATTTTATTTGGGTTAATATAAAATAAAAGGATTATTATTTATTTTATAAATAATTGTAGAAAAAAAATAAGGATTGAAGGTTATTGGGCTATGATGTTATTGGTAAAAGAGGGGGTGCAAGTGAAGTAAAATGTTATTTGGGACTTATATGTCACTTTTGTTCACTTTCACGTAAAACTGAGATTTTGGGATTTTGGAACTCAGAGAACGTGTAAGGAAGAGAAAGGAGAAGAAGGAGAAGATTGATCGAGGAAGTTGCAGGAGCTGCAGATTATCCGAGGTAAGGGGTTGATCATTCTTTTACTATGAATAAGTTGTGATATATATTCTATATGAGTTAGGGATTTGTAGGGATGATGGATTCTTGATGCCATGGTTGTTGTGATGATGAAACATGAATGGAATTGATTGGGTTTTGATGTGGTATTGATCCTAATTGTATGCTTTAGATCATTGCTATATGATAGGAATTCGATTTTGATGGTTTTAGGATGTTTGGGGATGATTAGGAATGAGTTGGGGAGATTTTGGGAAGCATAAAAACGTGAAATATGGTGTTGCAGAGTCATCAACACGGGCCGTGTTGCACAACACGGGCACCCGTGTTGATCTTCTGTGTGATGCTCGGGTAGGTTTTTCCCAAAAATCGTTTCGGCCATAACTTTTGAACCGTAACTCCGATTTAGGCGCCGTTTGATGCGTTGGAAAGCTAGTGAAATTTTCTATATGATTATGAGGAATTAAGTAGCTTTAAGAGCTTATTTTAATAAGTGATTATTGGAGAAAGTATTTATGTTTATAAGTGAATTTGGTTGTTATGTATTTTAGTGAGGTGTTTGGAGATATTTGGGATTGGAGCTCTGAAGAACGACGGACAATCGCTCAAGAGTTCGAAGCTGCAAATTTGATAAGGTAAGGGGGGCTACTACTCCACTTATATTTGCTTATGGGTTTAGATGCAATTGGTCGGGTAATTCGTAGGATAACCCCATCTTCTATGATGTTCTGAATGATCGATGACTTTAGGGTCGAATCTTGTTAGAAAAGGTTTAGGTTCCCAAATTTTATGAACCAATTAGGGATTTTAGGTTCCCATGGTAGATTGGATGTTTTTGTACTGCATTGCACTGCCGTAGAAAGGTATTTTCGTGCAAAAAAATATGGATATATGAGCTGCTGCAGGTGCAAGAATTTTGGGATCGCGCTCATCAACACGGGCCGTGTTGCACAACACGGGTACCCGTGTTGATCCCCTGTATTGATAAGGATAATGTGTTTTATGGACACGTTACAACACGGGCCGTGTTGTTTAACACGGGCACCCGTGTTGATGCTGCTGTGTTGTTTTCTGAATTTTGTTTTCTGTGCATGCTGTTATGTACGGAGTGATCCTGTTTTGATGTGCAGTGTTTGATATGTTTTGCATATGCTGTTTATTGATTGCCTAGTGTTGATTGATATTTGTATCGAATAACGATTGTATGTTATGATACCAACACTATAGGGATGTTATTGCCATGCTTTAGATGATGTATCAAGCATGAATTATGATATAACTTGATATGATCGATGTTTGATAGTATGCTGAGTGATTACATGCTATCCATATCCTGTTATGATTGATGTTGTTGATGTTGCATGATATGTTGATTGATGTTAATAGTATGCTGAGTGTTACATACTTTACATATCATGTTGCATTTGTTAATTCCCATTGTGTGGAATTAACAGGGTGGCCAATATACGTGTCCGCGATTTAATGGAACGTTGAGGTGGTAGCCGTGTCCGCGATATAATGGAACGGTGAGTTATCCGTGACCCGAGATTTAATGGGGCGGTAAAATGGTACCACATGCATGGGTGTGTTGCATTACATTGAATATGACATGAATGGATGATTTTTCCAATGTTGTATTTGATTGATTGTATGCATGTATTGATACTAAATTGTTAATGATGTTTGATGTTAATTACAAGCATGAAAAGTAAGATATTATGAATATATGAATTGTAAAGGTTTTTGTAATTTATAAAACATGCTAATTGTTGGGTGATGTCTATGGTTTCCTAAATTGATTGTTTTGAACGTATAATCAAATGTATAGTTGAGATGCTCACCCTTACATGTTGAATATTTCAGATTGAGGAGCTTCGTTCAGGTGCTTGGCGAAGGCTTGTTGTTTCTAGTTTATTTCAGTTTAAGTATTGTCCGGGTCATGCTCTGATAGTTGTAACTCCGGGAACGTTTGTTTGTCGAGCTGCTTTAGTCAGACTCGTTTATTTCCTTATGTTTGTTATAATATGATGTTGATATATTCCAGGTGTTAATCCCTGATGATTTTGAAAATATTATAACATTGGTTTGTTAATTAAATTATTCCGCTGTGTAAACATGTATGAGTTGCTTCTATGTTATGCATGACAGGAACTTGTTTTTATTAAAAGAGAATTGTGACATCCTCGTTAATACATGTACTCTGAAAATATGATTTTAATTATTTGCGAAATTTACTCGGGGTTTTAGAGGGTGTTATAATAGTGGTATCAGAGCATAGTCGGTCGTTGCGACCAGAGTCTTGAGTCAGTTGTGTAGCGTGACAGTTGAATATTGTCGATATGTTGTTTATCCCTTAGTGCGCGACAGGTGTGTGAAACACTGTCGGTACTTTTTGCTTTTCTAACTGTTTGTTGCAGGAGTTGACTTGAAGATAAGTGGGGGAGAAGCTTTTCTTCTCGGATGCGCTTCAGTTGTGATAGGCCGGTTCAGAATGTTGCTGACGGCGATAAATCAAATGTTGTTGAAGTTTGGATGCTTCCTGAATGCGAAGGTGATATAGATTCAAGAATTTTGGTATGCTAGTGAACTCGTAGGGGAAATTGGATTAAACTGCATATTTTTGCTGTCATCGCAGTGCGTGCTGGCCTTCACGGCGCGTACTGTGTGGTTTTGTGGAAAATGGCTAAATTATGTTTTGATCTCTAATGGTCGGAAAGTGGAACTGAACCTTAGTTGATTACCTGGAGGAATATTTTGGATACTATTAGTGTAGTAATTGGACTAATCTCCTATGGTAGCATGCCACTAAAGTCAATGTATGTTGTTATGTTCGAAGAATCGTGTTGAAAACTTGGTGTGCGAGTTATTCTGGATGGTTGTAATTTACACTATTTCATCAAGTATCATGAAGTTGTTGAAGGCGACGTTGATTGGAAGAGTGCAAAGGTCATTGAGTCGCTGTTGTTGCAAACCGGCGAGAGTATGGACTCATGAATCTGTACCGGTCAAGTTGAAAATGTGGGTAAGTTTTTAGACGGTGAATTTAAGACAATTGAGAATAAAGTCTATTCCAAAGAAAATGATAAGTTGAAGGGATTAACTCGTCGGATCGTATGTCTTTAGTATAGTTGGATTAATATCAGATGATTTTCGTAGTTGGATAAAAAGAAAGGATGTGGGTGAATTTTGGAAGAAAGAGAGAAAGATGGAACTTATGTTCATCAATCTCAAATTCAGATTTTTTGTAATTTTGGAGCAGCTGTTAGTAAAAGTGGTATAACTTTTTACTCGTGATTCCGATCAAAGCGGTTGTTGACTTTTTGGAAAGCTTACGAAATTCCATATAGTTTGCACATAAGATTTGTCTTCGAAAAGTTCATGAAGAAGGAGAAAAATGCATTTTAATATTTGGGTCTGATGCTGAATTTTGGAAAATTCTGCATGCGGGAATTATGAACCAGTCCCATTGCAAAGATGATAACTTTTTGCTCGTAACTCAGATTTGAGCGATTCATGAAGTTATAGAATCTACAAGTAATTACCTTCATTATAGAATATAATTTTATGCTTAGGAGGCATGTATCGAAGGAAATAATTGTGTTGGACGTTGGGTGTTTCTTGTTGAAAAAAATTGAAAGAGTGAAGAAGGATGTAAAGTATGGATAAAGAAATTTTATTCCGATGTTGTCGTAAGATGTGTTGTAGTAGGTTGTTGTATGACGTTAGTGTTCATATTTTCGGATAACTTTGGGATCCGTATCTTGTGTTTGGATTGTTGGATTGATGTTCTGTTTGAACCTGTAAGGAGACAAAAGTATATTTCTTTTATATGAAAATGTTTCCAAGTGTGGTAGAAGTATTCTCATAGGAAGAGACTTTGAAGTCGGTTGAGGAATTATAAACTTTTTGGACGTGGGTGGTTGTTATTGCAGTTGTTGAGACGAGTTCAATCGTAAAATGTTGTTTGGAAATGAGTTGAGAGACATGTTGTTCTGCATGGAAGGATGCGAAAGTGTCAGAGGTGGATCTTATGATGATTGGTAATTGTTGGATTATGATGCTGTGAAAGATTTGAGAAAAAGTTCAGAAGGAACACTATTATAGTTTGGTAACGATGGTTTATGCTCCGTTATGGTTTCGTCTATCTATTGGCAAATTGAGGAACTGATCACCCTTAATCTATTGTTGATAGTAGACGGAATCATAGTTGATGGATAGATGTGTTGTGTCGACTAGTATAGTGCATTCTGAAGAATATGTTGTTATTTTTGTTTCTTGTTGCTATTTAAAAGAAGTGAAATTATAAGTTTGTTTATTAAAGTGCGAGTTTGGTTGGAAGAAGATGAGTCATCTTGTTGGAATTAATTGGACCCATGTACGGTATGTGGTTGTAATGTGGTTATGTTTTTAAGACGATTTTGAGGATTATGTTACTAAAAAGATGATAAAGTCGTAGTTATGTTTTATGACAATTGGGAATTCATGGAAGTATATGAATGTTTCATCCAAGAGTGGCAATTGGAGTAAACTTGGTAGAGTTGATACTTCATAAGTAATCGGAGTTGCGCATCTGAAGCGTGATGTGCCAGAGTATGTTGGTTTATTATAAATGTCAGTTGATTTAATAAGGATATTAATGTGGTTGTTGGTTTATGGAGAGTTGTATATAATTTTTGGATTAAGACCCGTAAGCAGATGTTATGAGAATTTTGTTTTCGTTGTTGTGATGTCAGTGTTGATTACTAAAAGGAATGGTAATATTTCAGATTGTGTTAAAGGTGATTTGGTCGGTTATGTGGATGTCACTATAAGAGTGATATGACGAGAGTAATCAAGTTGTAAGTATTTGGTTGATAATTGGAATTCGTATATTAAGGAATGAATTGGCGCGTGAGTTTGTATTAAGAATGTTGTCAAGATGATAATATGATGGTTGTATGTTCAAGTATAAGTAGTTTGCGGATGTTATTACTTCATAACCGATGTATCAAGATGGTGTTGAGGGTGTCGATGAGCTAATATCGGGTATATCGTTATGATTAGTTGTGTATGTTTGGTGTCGATATGGTCGCTAAGTTGATCACGTGATATTGTTAAGACGAAAAGACGACATTGTGTGCCTGAGTGCAACAGTTGTTGGTTGATAATACGTTGAGTGTTTGGTATGTCCAGAATTGGTGTTGAGAGTGGTTGTGTCGATTGGATTTTCGAGGACGAAAATATCCTAAGTGGGGGAGAGTTGTAACACCCCAGTTCTATTTATTTGGAATTATCTTAATAAGAGTTATTTTATTTGAAACCAATAAAATTATTTTATTTGGGTTAATATAAAATAAAAGGATTATTATTTATTTTATAAATAATTGTAGAAAAAAAATAAGGATTGAAGGTTATTGGGCTATGATTTTATTGGTAAAAGAGGGGGTGCAAGTGAAGTAAAATGTTATTTGGGACTTATATGTCACTTTTGTTCACTTTCACGTAAAACTGAGATTTTGGGATTTTGGAACTCAGAGAACGTGTAAGGAAGAGAAAGGAGAAGAAGGAGAAGATTGATCGAGGAAGTTGCAGGAGCTGCAGATTATCCGAGGTAAGGGGTTGATCATTCTTTTACTATGAATAAGTTGTGATATATATTCTATATGAGTTAGGGATTTGTAGGGATGATGGATTCTTGATGCCATGGTTGTTGTGATGATGAAACATGAATGGAATTGATTGGGTTTTGATGTGGTATTGATCCTAATTGTATGCTTTAGATCATTGCTATATGATAGGAATTCGATTTTGATGGTTTTAGGATGTTTGGGGATGATTAGGAATGAGTTGGGGAGATTTTGGGAAGCATAAAAACGTGAAATATGGTGTTGCAGAGTCATCAACACGGGCCGTGTTGCACAACACGGGCACCCGTGTTGATCTTCTGTGTGATGCTCGGGTAGGTTTTTCCCAAAAATCGTTTCGGCCATAACTTTTGAACCGTAACTCCGATTTAGGCGCCGTTTGATGCGTTGGAAAGCTAGTGAAATTTTCTATATGATTATGAGGAATTAAGTAGCTTTAAGAGCTTATTTTAATAAGTGATTATTGGAGAAAGTATTTATGTTTATAAGTGAATTTGGTTGTTATGTATTTTAGTGAGGTGTTTGGAGATATTTGGGATTGGAGCTCTGAAGAACGACGGACAATCGCTCAAGAGTTCGAAGCTGCAAATTTGATAAGGTAAGGGGGGCTACTACTCCACTTATATTTGCTTATGGGTTTAGATGCAATTGGTCGGGTAATTCGTAGGATAACCCCATCTTCTATGATGTTCTGAATGATCGATGACTTTAGGGTCGAATCTTGTTAGAAAAGGTTTAGGTTCCCAAATTTTATGAACCAATTAGGGATTTTAGGTTCCCATGGTAGATTGGATGTTTTTGTACTGCATTGCACTGCCGTAGAAAGGTATTTTCGTGCAAAAAAATATGGATATATGAGCTGCTGCAGGTGCAAGAATTTTGGGATCGCGCTCATCAACACGGGCCGTGTTGCACAACACGGGTACCCGTGTTGATCCCCTGTATTGATAAGGATAATGTGTTTTATGGACACGTTACAACACGGGCCGTGTTGTTTAACACGGGCACCCGTGTTGATGCTGCTGTGTTGTTTTCTGAATTTTGTTTTCTGTGCATGCTGTTATGTACGGAGTGATCCTGTTTTGATGTGCAGTGTTTGATATGTTTTGCATATGCTGTTTATTGATTGCCTAGTGTTGATTGATATTTGTATCGAATAACGATTGTATGTTATGATACCAACACTATAGGGATGTTATTGCCATGCTTTAGATGATGTATCAAGCATGAATTATGATATAACTTGATATGATCGATGTTTGATAGTATGCTGAGTGATTACATGCTATCCATATCCTGTTATGATTGATGTTGTTGATGTTGCATGATATGTTGATTGATGTTAATAGTATGCTGAGTGTTACATACTTTACATATCATGTTGCATTTGTTAATTCCCATTGTGTGGAATTAACAGGGTGGCCAATATACGTGTCCGCGATTTAATGGAACGTTGAGGTGGTAGCCGTGTCCGCGATATAATGGAACAGTGAGTTATCCGTGACCCGAGATTTAATGGGGCGGTAAAATGGTACCACATGCATGGGTGTGTTGCATTACATTGAATATGACATGAATGGATGATTTTTCCAATGTTGTATTTGATTGATTGTATGCATGTATTGATACTAAATTGTTAATGATGTTTGATGTTAATTACAAGCATGAAAAGTAAGATATTATGAATATATGAATTGTAAAGGTTTTTGTAATTTATAAAACATGCTAATTGTTGGGTGATGTCTATGGTTTCCTAAATTGATTGTTTTGAACGTATAATCAAATGTATAGTTGAGATGCTCACCCTTACATGTTGAATATTTCAGATTGAGGAGCTTCGTTCAGGTGCTTGGCGAAGGCTTGTTGTTTCTAGTTTATTTCAGTTTAAGTATTGTCCGGGTCATGCTCTGATAGTTGTAACTCCGGGAACGTTTGTTTGTCGAGCTGCTTTAGTCAGACTCGTTTATTTCCTTATGTTTGTTATAATATGATGTTGATATATTCCAGGTGTTAATCCCTGATGATTTTGAAAATATTATAACATTGGTTTGTTAATTAAATTATTCCGCTGTGTAAACATGTATGAGTTGCTTCTATGTTATGCATGACAGGAACTTGTTTTTATTAAAAGAGAATTGTGACATCCTCGTTAATACATGTACTCTGAAAATATGATTTTAATTATTTGCGAAATTTACTCGGGGTTTTAGAGGGTGTTACAGGGATGGCGACACCTTTAATTTTTGTACTCTTTTGCCAAGTCCAATGGTGCCTCCTTTAATGTCCAATCGTGTTACATGCATGTAGAGATGCCTTCTCCAAGGCTGCCACCTAGTTTGTGCCTACTCTGCACCTACACTGTTACTTGTAAGTCTCCTTCCATCAGCTCCAATAGTGTTACATGCATTCAGGCATGGCATCCCCAAGGCTGTCACCTAGCCTGCGCCTACTCTGTAACCCATGACACCTCTTATTCGCCAATGGGGATGGCGACAACTTTAATTTTTGAAATCTTTCGCCAAGTCCAATGGCGCCTCCCTTAATGTCCAATCGTGTTACATGTATGCAGAGATGCCTTCTCCAAGGCTGCCACCTAGCTACGCCTACTCTACAAGAGTGACACTTATCATGCATGCATGCACCAGATACCACCTTACTTACTCTATGAAATTTTTTTGCCTATAAATACAGAGCATAACATACTTCTCTCCCACCCACAATCATCTCACTCTCTGCTACAAAGTCTTTCATAATCTCTTACACTTTCTAAGTCTTTCATAATCTCAGGCATTTTCAACAATGACTCTTCTCACAATGGGCGATTCTCACAGAGGCACAAGGGACAATATTGCCGCATTTGTAAGTTTCTATTTTGGTTATACATTTTTTATACTTCAGGTAATGCTTTGTTCATCTTACTTAATCTTACACCTTTTACATTATTAACTCAAGATACCAAAAGATTCAGAATCCGGTCTCACAACTACCTGGCTCCCGACCCATTTATTGTACCATATCTGGAATACGCAGGTTTCAGACATGTTATAAAGATCTCCAACTACACAATTGATTCAAAGTTAATTCTTGCAATGTTGGAAAGGTGGATACCAGAGACCCATACATTTCACCTACCAATACGTGAATGTACCGTCATGCTAGAGGATGTGTACATGTTACTGGGTCTCCCTGTCGACGGTAAGGTCATTAACGAGTCGGTTCAACAACCCAATTCTCAGTGTGAAGAATTATTGGGAAGGGATATGGTTGAAGGTGGTGGTGCGAGAGGTCAGGGTATACTACTCACTGAGTTTAAAAATCATTATGCAAGTTTGGAATTAAACGAAAATTCCTCCGAGCAAGACAGGGTAACAAAAGCTAGAACTTATCTAATGATTCTATTTAGAACCTTTTTATTTCCCGAAAGTACGGGAAATAGTGTAAATTTTAAGTATTTACATTTACTTAGAGATTTTGAAAAAACAAGAAAGTATAGTTGGGGTTCTGCAGTTTTATCCCACCTATACAGTTCCTTGTGCAAAAATGCAGTCAAGGAAAAATGTACATTTTATGGCTGTGCTTTTTTACTTCAAGCCTGGGGTTGGTGGAGGATGGAGTCCTTAAACCCCGTCAACAACAACACATTCCTTTTCTCGTACGCAACAAAGTAAGTTATCAAGTTATATCATTTATTACTATTCATCTCTTCACCAAATATATGCTAAAAATAAAATGTTTTTCATTTCCTTTAGGTATTGCGTGAGGGGTATGGATTACAGAAAGAATCCAAGATTCAATATCGCACTATACCGCAATCTGTTGGATCACCTAGGCCCGGATGATGTACGTCGTACCTTTCAACTTTTCTTCATTTAAATTATTTATATATTACGTTTTCATTAACCTGATTTAATTTTTTTCGCAGTTTGTCTGGAGACCATATTTGGGTTTGGGCCATGAACCAAACCCCGAGGATGCAGCAATTTGGAGCTCCAAGACTGCAATCATACGGTTCAATATTGTGGAGATGCACCATAACGACCGTGTGAAGATGCAGTTCAGAATGCATCAAGAGATACCAAGTGATCTGACTTGTTTGTCCCCGTGGCATCTCAAAAGGGTCGACGCTCAGTAGGGTCTTACCAACTGGAAAGACTTTGCTCCAGAATGGTGTAAGATGTGGCAGAGGCGTCACCGACATGTCTTGCAATTCCCAGTTTTCCTCAATCATGGTAATATGTGACACACAGATCAGTATTTATCTTGGTACAGGTCGATTAGTAACCCTGAAATGCACGTGTCTCATCCAAGGTATTTGGTTGACCCACGAACACAATGGGCACAACCCTCGTTTCCCCAACAACAAACCTAACACACATCAACCTCCCACCAACCTCCAGACGAAACAGAACCACAAACACCCAACCACAGTCCCCACCACAACACAATTACACCCAAATGCCAACCAACCACAATCACCACCTCAATACCAATACCCCCATATGCCTCACACTCAACCGCAATTCCAATCACAATACCAACACACCCGCATACCCCACACACAATTTCAGTCTTCTATATATCCCAATATGGGCCCTTCAACATCCAGCCTTAGCCTTGATCTGGAAATGTCGGAAGATTACGAACCAACCGACCTAACTTACCATCAACCACAGTATCACCAAACCACCCAACATCCTCAATACCAAACACCCCAAGATCCATTTCCTTTCTACCCCTCGTACTCAGACGATCAATGCTACAGACCTACCATGGAACCCCACCCACCGCCAACACGACCAAACTTTGAGGGTATGAGTAACCGATTGTACCAAAGCAGATCTTCTAGATATGGAGATCTGACTGATTTTATGGATCTGGAACGCATTGACTTCGCTGAGCCATCGACCCTGCCACAGCAGGAAACGCGACGACACTCAGCACGGGAAAAGGCGAGAACGGGGATGCGGAACCGGGGGTCATTACCGGGTTCCGGGGGACCACTGATTTATCTGTTTTTTTTTATGTAATACTTATGGGTGTAATCATTTTTTAAAAATAAAAAGTCAATTTTGTTGATCCTGTATCGAATACGCAACGCACCGGATTAAAAAAAATGCGAAAATTTCCCTAGAAATGCACTAAGGCGCCATCTCACTTGGCTTAGGGCAAGCCCTAAGCATCTAGGCGCCACGTGAGATGGCGTCTCCCCTTAAATAATGGGTGTAGGCGGCAAGTGAGATGACTCCTCTTTTAGGGAGTCATCTAAAACATGATTATTTACGTAAATTTTTTCGAAACGTGATTATTTGCGATTTTTTTTTAATACATGGTTATTCAAAAAAAAAAAATCACATTTTGTATCATATAAACTAGATTTTTTAACAAATTCAAAAAAGAGAAATGAAAAAATGGAAACGTTGATGAAAGAAACATACCATCAGAAGCGCCTTAACGTGAGTGCTTGTGAATGACGTCCTGGAATCACTCTCCTCCTTCAAATTCAACAGATAAACTTCTTAACCATTAATCCAACTGAATTTGATTGAATTCCTTCTATATTTTCACGATTTTCTATGAACTAAGGACCACATACCAAGATTAACATAGACATCATCATTGACCTTATCATAAAATTCAGCATCCCGCTTGGCCACAACATAAATGAAGAACTTTGTCTTTTTTTCACTCTCTTCAATTGTCTCACTTGATCATCCTGTGAAGAAAATGATAAAGCTAATAATGTTAGGGCATTAAATTGTGATAGAAATCAAAAGAACTAAGAAAAAAACTTAATTGTATTATATCTTAATTAATGGAAATCAAGAACAAATAAACTCCAACGTATAAATAGTGGGAGCAACTTACAATAACAACAATGAATAAAAATAGAAAATATAGAGACCTACTGAGACCAACTTCACTATCATTAGGAATGACAACATAAGAAACGTTTGGACATGTGTTGGGTCTGATGATTCAGACGAATTTGAATTTTATTTCATCGAGTATGAATCTTTTGACAATGTTGGAGGTGAAGAGGACCTTCGAGGACTGTCGGCATAAATGAACATAGGATGGGGAAGGACGTCAAAGACACCATGGAGAGTGTTGCTGATGCAAATCAATAGATTTTGTGAAAAGGGTTTTATATTTTCAATCAATTTCAACAAGCAAATCAATCAATTTTTGAGTTCTATGTTCAATCAGTTTCGGTTAAGAAGTTCTGATTTCTTCAATGAAGGCTGGGTTTGAGATAGATAAGAAGGTTTATGTGTTCTACATAGAAAAGAATGTAGTGTGGTTCAAGTGATTTCGTTTGGGAAGAATAGGGGTTTTTGAATTTTGGGAAAGAAAATGATGAATTCAACGGGAAAGAATTATGAATTCTCCGAACAATTGGTGAAGGATGGTGCGGAGGAAGAAGAAGTTTTGAAGACGAAGTAGCATCAGAGAAGTTTGTGAAAAAAGCGTTATTACAAGATGGCCCATATAATAGCGCCCAATACAGAAGCGATATCATAAGTTTCTGTTTAAATTTTTTATAGCATTTTACGAAAAAGTGCTATTAAATTAACGCTATTGTAAACCAAAATTGTAGTTGTGAATATATCAAGAAATCTATCAACTTCATCAACACCATTCAAGAAAAGATTCTTAAACCACAGAAGAAAATCCTTGTATTTTGTTTTCATGAAATGAATTCTTCAACAAATTCCAAAATTCCAACCCTTTAATGGCAATCCTTCATGTGTACATATTATAGGTTGGAAACGGCATTGTTATAACAAGAACAATATTAACGTATATAAGCTAGTTTAGAAGCGGTGCAACCAATATATTTATGTGATCAAATTACAATACCCTTGAAAAACTCTCAAATATGCAACAATTGCTTCCAACTCCTTGAGCATAAAGCTATTTAATTACCTAAGAATATAAGATTAAGCAACAAAACCAAAAACTCTTGTTCATTTGGTGTTGGGTTAATTGAGAATCCATATTAATCAAGTCACATGAACTGGTCCTAGTTCTTGACTACTCTCTTGTTAGCATATAAATTATCTTGCGTTCCACTCATCTCAATATATCATGGAAATCCTTCAAGTTACTTAGCTTTCTATGTTCTGAGATATTCACCGCACCTTTGTTGTATTTATCACGGTAACAAACTGATCTTCTTTGACCAGAAGGGATTGTCAAAGCTTATAAGCTTCAAGTCGAGCAGTAGTTGAATGTGAAGTGGGAGGGTACCTGCAAGACACTCTGATGACAAAGTGAGGTTCAGAGAAAATGCAAGCAAGTATGATAGTATGAGTGAGAGATTGAATACCTGACTCTCTCAAGTGAGAGGATATTTATAGCCCCCAGCGCTAGGTCAAGATCTTCAGTGATGGGCCACGATGAGATCCAACAACGAAGACTGTCAGGGTTTACGGGTGTATGGAGTCCAACACGTGACCTCCTTCCTGGTCAACTGCCCCAAGAAAGCAGGAGCTGGACCCGTTATTCTCGAAGGACAGGATGATGATGTTATGGACACGTAAGTTGTGTTCTCCTGGTGGACACGTGGGGAACTTCCCAACCGTCCTACGTTTAGGTTGTATTCTTTTAGGCCTATGGTAAAGGCGTTGGATTGGGTCTCTCCAACAGTGGGACAAGTGTCGGTCCAGTTCAGAACAGGAGCCCGCTAAGTTATTGCCTTTAGGTGAAAGGGTGATAACTTAAGTTCAGCTCAACTGTCAGGGAAACATCACCCGTGAGGGGGAAATTTCCAACCTCCACCGGGGATGGCTCATTGACTCGTGTCGAGGATTCAGAAAATATGCATGTGATATGGTCGACCAGATTAATGGGCGATCCATTTATCGGATTTGGTTATGATATTGTCGATTTGGTGCCTGTTAGGGACATATAATCATAGGATACGAGGAGTTTCCCCGAGTTTTCTTCTTTGACGCGCCCATCTATAAGGCCTTGCCACGATGTGAAGCGTTTACACCGTCTTTGGGAGTAAAACGACATAAATGTGCCTGTATGTAAGGCTTTGTCATGAGGTCGCGCGTTTGCTCGCCACTAAGTGTAAAACATTATCAATATGCCCGTATACAATGTTTTGTAATTGAAGTCGAGGATAAGTTCATCTTCAAGAGTGGGCACATAGCTTCTTGTCAACTCCACGTGGTAATTGTTTTGGCGTGCCATATTTTCATAGAGGATTTCAAAAGCCTTAAGTAATGATGAATTTTCGCATGTTGCTTTTGGAAGTGTGAACTATCTATAAAAAGGGGAATCCAGAGGCTCATTTGTAATTTTCAAGCCCTCTTCTCCACTCTTCTTCATTCGCTTGTGGATCTGCTTCGTTCTAACGCCACCGTAGAATTGTTCAAAAATAATCTTCTTCCAAGTAAGTCATATCTTCTTGACAATGTTTTTTCTCATAATATTTAGAATAAACACTTGGGTTTTGTCATGAACAGACGAATCCTTAGATGAAGATTCATGGGTTCTGAAGTGAATCTTCATGGATGTTCATTAAAGTTCATGGTTGTGGATGAATTTTCATAGGCCCAACTTCATAGATTTGTGTCGGGGTCATCTTCTCTGAATAGTGGGGAGGATTTGGGCTGCTTTGCCCGTTCAACCAAATGTCCCCGCGTAGGGCGTAATTTATTCTGGTGCGGTAGTCGAGAGCTTGGATCGAGGTCTATTCCTCGACACATTCATCGCCCTTTCACTTGAATTGCAGTGGAAAGGTAAATTTGATGATGTCGAATTCACTGTTTTCCCCTGCTTTTCAGGTATGATGGCACACCAAGTCGAGGAAGACGCCGTGCCCTCCACTCACGAGAATGAAACTACTGTTGTGAAGGACCCTTTGGCATGGGTTACGCCTGAGCCTAAGAATAAAAGGTCATGTTTTTCGTAGGACGCTTCTGACGCGTTCAACTTCCCCGAGGTTCGAGCAGAGGCTGCTCCTGCCAAATTGTCTCTTCAGATCCCTCACCGGAACAGGAGGATACGCTCGGCATACCTGAGAAAACACATTCCCATGTATGAATTTTCTTTTAAGGAAGCGGGGATGCGTTTTCCGTTCAACGGCTTCCAAGTGGGGGTTTTCCAATGCTTACAACTGGCACCTTTCTAGCTTCATCCGAATGCGCTTGCCTTCATGCGTGCATTCGAGCTTGTATGTCAATACCTTCAATTATGTGCCACATTTCCCCTCTTCTTCCACATCTATCACTTGCAAAGGCAGTCCATTAGAGGGGGACAAGCCTAGGTGTCGTTTAAACAGTTTTGAAAACATTTCTGGTCGTATCTTGAATCCGTTCTCCACTTTAAAGAGAGGTGCATCATCGTGAAGCCTCTTACAGATGCGACCGTGGCTTCCTTGTAAGATCTCTCGGAAGTGATTGAGGAAGGTCGGACAATAGTCTGGCTGACGGCTAGGTTTCCTCTTGAATGACAGTGGAAACACTTTGAGCAGAGCCCGAGTATTATGCGATGAAACCCAAGGACTTGGATGCCCAGGATAAGCTTTCCTATGAGAAGCTGGTGGCTTATGTCAAGAGTTTCTCACCGGCAAGATGTGTGGACGTGGATAACAACTTCCTTTTTTATGATAAAAGGGAGTTTCTCCTTGTTCACAGATTGATTAATACAAAAGCGATGCTCGAGTTCTCTTCAGACGAGGAGGATTTGAGGCTTTTAGGTAGGGGATATGCCCGTGATCTTATCTTTTTATGTTTGTCTTGTGACTGATAGTTTCTCTTTGATTGTAGATCGGATGGCGTCCCTCTCTGAGCGTCTACTCAAGTTAAGGCCCAAGAATGTATCCAACTTGGTGCCTAAGAATCGGGTTGCCCAACTTCTGGAGCAGGCCAAAACTTCCTCTTGTGTGAGTGGTTCTCCTTCCTCCTCAAAGACACAGGCTCCTCCTCCTGAGCCATCGGTAAAGAGGAAATACGTGGAAGACCCCGAGCGGGTAGCGCCCGAAGGTGACAAGGGAGTCGGGGCAGTTTTCGTGTTGCCTCCCTACTATCTCAATCGTGGTATTTTTAGAGGGGAGAGTTCTCTAGGTCTTCACGAGGAGGAAAGGGAAGCAATCTTGTCTGAGGATAAAGAAAATTGAGGGAAGAACTTGTCGGAGGACGTGGCCGCCGTGATGAGGGTTCTCAAAACGGATTTGACGTTGAACGATGAGGCCGTGGGCTCCCAAGTCGCTCTTGACAAAGCTTACGCTGGGATCCAAAAGCTCCAAGGGATAAATAAAAATTGAAGGGTGACTTCCTCAACCACGAGAAAAAGTACGAGGCGCAAGTTCAGCTCCTCAAAGATCTGAATGAGCTACGACCTCAACTAGAGGCCGCGAATAGGGAGAATGAGCGACTGGTCGCCAGGGTAAAAGAGTTGGAGGAGATCGCGGCGCCTTCTGACGAAGAGACTGACACGGAGAAAGCTCTCACGACTAGGAGAGATCTAATCGCGCGGAGTTGCATGCTCGAACAAGACGTCATGGTTACTCTTAGTTATGGCTTTAACACAGCCGTGGAACAACTGAAGATACTGATCCCAGGGGTTGAGTTAGTGGTTGAAGGTGCGAGGCCATTTAATCAGGTGGTTGATGGTAAGATTTTTTATCCCCCCCGATGGCAGTCTCGTGGAGGAGAGTGATTAGGAGGATGAGTTTTGAGGAGTGTTGTACCCCAAAATATGCCCTCTCTTTTCTCAAGATATTTTCTCATAAGAATTTTCAAAAGCCCAAGTTTACACAAGTACAATTGGATTTTTGGTTTTCAAGCATCAAATCAAAGAAAAGTAAGCTTTGATTGGGCATCTGGAATCCTTCGAGCGAGATTTTGTTTCAAAGTCTTTGATTGGGCTTTTGGCCTCCTTCGATGCAAGCTTGGCTCACCAGTCTTAGATTGGGCACTCGGCCTCCTTCGATGCAGGCCTAATTCACAAGCTTCGATTGGGCGCTGGACCCCTTCCATCAAGTTCAATTCACAAAGCTTCGACTGAGCATTGGCTGCTTTGGGCTGGCCTTCGATTCATAAAGCAAGAGCTTCTTTAATGTGTGCTTCGACCAACAAGGAAATGACTTCCTCTGTGCATGCCTTCAGCACACAAACCCAAAGGCCTCTTCATGTTTTCCTTTGATCCACAAGGCAAAGGCCCCTTCAAGTTGCCTTCGATTCACTAGACAAATACTTCCTACATGCTTGCTTTTGATTCACAAAGCAAGATCTTTTTTCATGTGTGCTTCGACCCACAAGGAAATGACTTCCTCCATGCGTGCCTTCAGCGTACAAGGCAAAGGCCTCTTCATGTTTGCCTTCGATCTACAAGGCAAAGGCCCATTTCATACGTGTATCGATTCATTAAGAAGTTGGCTTCCCTCATGCTAGCTTTGACTCCACCTATAAACTCTTTAACACACAATTTTCCACACTTTGACACACAAGATGGTCCCTTAGAAGAAACTTTCCAAAGGTCCATTCGAAAAATCATTCCAAAGGTCCATTCGAAGGACACATAAATGGTGCCTTCGAAGGACCTACAATTGGCCCATTTGAAGGACACATTATTGTGGGAAACCAGTTTGTTTTATGATGAGTCTTGGTCCAAGATGTTTGCTGGCCAAAGTCGAACATGCTGCCAAGCCCAAGCCTCCAACACAAATGCATTCGAAGGAAGTGACAAAAGAAGCTTCGACTGGCCAGAGTGAAGTGTTCGATTGGGCTAGTTGGGTATTTTCAGAGCCATCGAAAGGATCAGTTCAGAGCCAATTGAAGAACCAGGCGTGGGGGCATTCAAAAGAGTCAGGGGCGAAACATGTCCAGGTTCACTCAAGATTTCAAAATGGCAAGAATTATCCAAATATGGAAAACTTTGTATATGTTGGATTTTTGTCTCATGGCCTTGAAAGCCTTTGTCTTTTGCCATACTTTCTCTTCTCCTAACTCTATAAATACAAGCCTAAGGACACATTTCCAGAGGATGAAAAAAGAGAGACGAAAAAATAGAGGAGATAAGAAACACACTGCCTTAGAAAGTCACACCAAAAATCTCAAAATCTTCACAAAGTGATCCAAAATCGAAGCAACCTTCAAATGCCTCTTCAACAAGCGCTCCACCAACTCCCTGAAATTTGCAGGAGGAATTCCCAAGCACTAGGCAGGTCCAACATACACTGGAGCATCACTCACACAGTCTCTCTGTTGGTAATTTGCTTTCGATCTCAAACTAGCTAAGTATGCAATTTTTGAAATCATGTTAATCATACATTCATATATTGCTAATGTTTGTGATTGTTTTCATGCGTTACATACAAGGTTAAGCGCATGGATGAGATCGTGTCATTGCTAGGGCACGATCTATATTTTCTTTTGAATCTCATGATTCATGATGTTGCAAGACAAAATAGCTTTCGATTCAGACCCAGTGGATTCAAACTAGGATGATGCAGCCATAGGCTGTCGAATCCAAGACTAGATTCGATCCAAGTATGGATTTTTATTTTGTTTCTCTAATAAATTTCATGCAGATCCAGTGTTCCCAGATCGAAGGAGTATATCATGCACCTTCGACCAGTTTCCTCATTGGATCGAAAGGCAGCTTTAGGCTCCTTTTCGATCCAGACCTGCATTTTACAATTTGCATAGTTTCCTTCACTATCCTGGCCATTCAAATTTTTTTTTGTGTTATTAACTTATTTCCTTTTATTTATTTTGTTTTATTTACTCAGCAAAATAATTATATAAAATATCACAAAAATTAGGTCTAGACTTTTATAATTAAAGTTAATTCTATTAAATAATTAATTAATTGTTTTAACCTTTTCTTTAATTTAAAACTAAATAGACTTATGATTTTTAATTAAATCATTTTCCCAAAAATAAAAACAAACAAAAAAGATTTGTATACCTTAGGATTTTTTAGACGTTCTTTTCCATTTCCCGCGCATTTACATTCATATTATTGTATCTGTCTACTGGATGTAATAGAATTAATTAGGACTTTTACTATTTTATTTATTTTCCCCCAATTTTGGACTATATAATTAATCCCCCTCCCCAAAGCTTTGTAATAGCGTAGATTTAAATTCTGCATTTTAATTTCCTGTACATATTAACAGTTACATGTATGGTAATAGGATTGTATGGCAAGAAAATAAAAGCAACGTTAGAAAACCTAACATCAAAGATAAAAATAACTGAAAACAAACACACTTGCACATGCGCACCTCTAGGGTACTCCCACTTTGGTTGCCTTTGGAAAAATAGTCACAACTCTCAAAACGTGAGAGATTTTAGTGGCTACCCTCTGGTTTAAAAAGATCATAAGTCCCTCGATGACCCTTTTGACGTTGCCTCGATAAATAATGATCTTAAAACCCTAGGGTAGTTACTAAAACTTCTTGCCAAGTTGCCTTCGTGATTATAAAACGTCCCTTCGAATGTCCCTCAAACATCCAAATGACTAGGGCTACCTACTCACTAATAGTAGGATAGCACTGTCTAAAGGAAAGGAGGAAAAGAACGACCCTTTCGAGTAGAGTAGATAGTTCCTAGATGATATACTCAAAACAAGCTTTTTACACTTACACAAAACAATTTTCAAAGACCTTTTCAAAAACGCTTTATCAACACTCTTGAGGATTTATACAAGAGTTATCATAAAGCAAATCACCGCACTAAGTCATTTCAAAAAAAGTTTTCAAAACACACAAAAGCACAAGGTATTTTACAAATGAGCTAAGCATCTAAGAGCCCGTAGAAAACTACAGATGGAAAGGGTGCTAACACCTTCCCTTTCCATAATCTACCCCCTTACTCAGAAAACTCTCGAAAGGTCTTTTTCTGTTCTTTTCACCCTTTCCTTTGTTGGATAAAAGAAATTTCAGTGGGGATTCTTGCTTACCGCAACATTTGAAAACACAAACGCAAAATCAGTATAATAGTCGGCTCTGCCACCGTGTCACAGAACTGGCAACTCTGCTGGGCATATACTTGTAAAATGGGGTTACCTTAGAGTAGGTCATATTTAATTTTCTTTCCTTGTATGCTTTGATTGCTTTATCTTTAAGGGTTTTTGCTTGGGTTTACTTGTAAAGCTCCTACACCCGGATCTAGGGCACTTTTTAGGTAAGTAGCAATAGATCGTGGGGACTTTGCAGGGTATACCAATACGGTTGAAACAATAGCTATGTTGGTGTGACACATTTGTCGATACCGGTAGCCCTTGAGTAGTCAAGGAGAATACGGGGCCGTTGTGTGGTGTCACAAAGCAACAATTGACCTTAGAACATTTAATTGAACAACTTGGCCATTAGGAAGTAGTGAGATAGCCGGCTTTGGTGGAGTCCGAAGTTGGTTGATACTCGATACTACACTCATTGAGATCTGACTTCCGGGATATTTCGGTCGCCAATAAAGAGGCTTGCGCTGAAACAATGCCCGATGAAGAAAGATCAGTGATATTGAGATCCCCTAGAACCCGGTTACTATTAATAGGACAGGTTGAACCAACTAAATTTCAAGAGGGTACTTACCTATGGAATCCATGCAAACCTAAACCTAAGGATCTGTTTGTGTGCTTGTATATATATTTATTTGTACATAACATCATAACATCATAACATGGCATGTCACACTAACCATTTCAAGGGGTTTTAGGACTTATCTTTGTGTTTGTTTTGTAGGACATGGCTCCCATTCACAGAAATACCATCCAAGTCAACCTCGTAAGGGTTCCTCCTCAACTCAAAGAGTTGGCATCAAGGGTTCCTGAGAGTTCCCCATTCACTAAAAGACATGGTTGACTCCTCAGTTTGATCACCTCAAGCCTTAATGAAGACATGGTGAAAGTTCTCTTTCAGTTCTTTAACCCTTTACATCATTGCTTTACATTTCCCGATTACCAGTTGGTGCCTACTATGGAAGAGTTTTCTCAGTTATTGAGTGTACCTATTCTTAATAAATTACCCTTCAACGGTATGGAAAGAGACCCAAAGCCTGAGGAGATCGTTCAAGCCCTGTATTTACAACGGTCCGACATTATGACAAATTGGGAAATAAGAAGCGGTGTCAAAAGGTTTCTAGCCAAGTTTTTGTTTGAGAAAGCTCACCATTTTTGGGATAATTTAGACTTACAAGCCTTTGAAGAGGTGTTAGACCTTCTTATCTATGGGATGGTATTGTTCCCTAATCCGGACCAACTCATAGATGTGAATACGGTCAAAGTTTTCATGTCTCGTAATCCGGTGCTTACTTTACTTGGAGACATTCTGCACTCATTTCACACTCTCACTGTAAAGAGAAGAAGAACCCTCATGTGTTGCACTCCACTATTGGCTAGGTGGTTTATTTCGCACCTACCTCGATATGTGGTGAAGAATGAGCAAGGCATGAGGTGGTCTAATAGGTTGATGTCTCTCACGCATTCAGATATTCACTGGTGTCCTCGATATGTGGAAGACGTTACCATCATTGATCGCTGTGGGGAATTCACTAATGTCCCCCTCCTAAGCATTATGGGAGGAATCACTTATAACCCTTGTTTGGCGTTGCGACAATTTGGGTATGCTAGGAGGGACGGTCCTCATGATGCATTGGTTCAGGGAATCACATTCGACTATGAGAATGTTGTCCAAGGGTACCTTCAGAGGCTCATTTGAGCTTGGGGCATGGTGAACAAAGTGGATAGCAAGACATTGGGGCATAAGAACTCCATCCCTTTGGAGCCCTATCTTAAGTGAGTGCGAGCACGTGCTCAAAATCTCATGATGCCTTACCCCGCCATCCTACCTATCATCATGGATCCTATCACCAAGACAGATGTACCTCATACTATTCTCCATCCTGACATGCCGACTACTCTCGAGGAATTGCAAAGATCTTAGATTCAACTCAAAGAGGAACGAGACACCTTTGAAACCCAGTTCTACGCAAGCGAGAAGAAGTTTTTGGAGCTTACAAGACAACTGCATGAAGAACAGAGTTTGAACGCCTACGTTGCACCAAAGAGAATGCGCTCATGGGAAGCCCGAGTCCTGTTTGGTTTAGAAGTTTGGTTTATTTTTGTTTCTTCCATTATAAGCCAAAGAGGCATCGTTGTAATCATTTAAACTTATTAATGCAATTAATGTTTGTTTTATCTTTGTCTAAGCAAATTTAAAATCATAAAAGTCCTTGAAAACATTGCATAAACATTAACATACATATCATTACATAAGCAGGTATTTTGAGACAGGTTTCTTATTCTTTTTGCTGTTTATTTTAGCAAAAGAAATGGCTCTTGAAAAAACAGTAAAGGATCTTCAGGCTCAAAATGCTCAGTTCCAACAAATGTTCTTGGCTCTGGCTAAGGGGCAAGAAGATATGAAAGCTCTTATCATCAAGGAGAAGACAAACAAGGCAAAGAAGCCAACTGGTGCCTTGAATTTGGGAAGAAGGTTTAGAGGACCATCTAAGAGAGCTCTGGATTTCACAACCCCGTCAAATGAGGGGGACATTCAAGAAGAAAAGCCAACAGAAGAAAATAATAGCCCTGGGACTGATGAAGAAGAGGCTGACTACTCTGAAGAACAGTATCCTCATGCTGATGGTAAATACAAACAACTGGAGGATCGTCTCAATGCTATGGAGATTCAGAGGGTACCCAGGATGGATTTTGAAGAGCTAGGACTGATCTCAGGGGTGGTCATCCCGCAGAAATTCCAGGTCCCCACCTTTGCTAAGTATGACGGTATCTCCTGTCCTAAGCTGCACTTAAGGTCATATGTCAGGAAGATTCAACCCAACACTACTGATAGGAATTTGTGGGTACATTTCTTCCAGGAAAGTTTGTCAGGCACACAGTTGGAATGGTTCTATCAGCTGGAGGGAACCAACATTCATAGTTTGGAAGATATGGCTGCTGCTTTTTATAAGCAGTACCAATATAATACTAACCTCACCCCAACTCGTACACAATTGCAAAGTATGTCGATGGGTTTCGGTGAAGGTTTCAAAGAATATCCCTAGAAGTGGAGGGATCTTGCGGGAAAAGTCCAGCCTCCTCTGTCTGATAGAGAGCTGGTAGATATGTTCTTGGGCACGTTGTTTGGTCATTCTTCAACCATCTGATTGGAAGCTCTTCAGCTGGGTTTACTGAGCTGATTTTGACTGGTGAGCGGGTAGAAGCTGGCATTAAAAGTGGTAAGATCCAGAGAGATCCATCCTCCGGTACAGTAAAGAAACCATTATCTGGGAAGAAGGAGGTCAACGCTGCTTATGGCCAGAGAAATCAAAGCAAAACTGAACGTCGTTCGACCGTATGGGCTGTTATGATTTCCAATTCTGCATCAAACCAACAACGTAATAATCAGCGCAGACCGGATGCACCCCGAAGACAGTTCACCCGGATCAACATGACCTTATCCCAGGTTTTGCCACATTTGCTGAAGTCCAATCTGATGACTCTAAAGGAAGCTCCCAAGAATCCTAATATTGCATCTCCCCGCTATAACCCAAATGCTCGATGTGTCTACCATTCCAAAAGTCCGGGACACGATACGAACGATTGTTGGGCTCTGAAAAATAAGGTACAGGATCTTATCGAGGCGAAGGAGATTGAGTTTGGCCTTCCAGAGACACCTAATGTAATAACTGCGCCAATGCCCAAACATGGCCAGGGTGTCAATGTTGTTGACGACGACCGATTTGTCTCTTCTGTGGATGAATTAGCTACTCCTCTACTAATTGTTAAAAAGAATATGTTGCGAGCCGGTCTATTTCCAGGCTGTGGTGAAGGTTTCCACTTATGTATGTCTCTACCAGATGGTTGTTTGTTGTTGAAAATGGGTGTCATGCGCCTGATAATTAACAAAGAAATTTTGTTTGAGAAAGTTCCCCTTGCAAGAAATTTGTGTGAAGATGTCTCAATAATCACCATTTCCAACAATCCTCCCAGGGTCTCCACCAAAAGACCCGTCAGGATTACATTTGTTCCTAAGTTTTCTCGGTTGATTATCACCCTTCTTAGGCCAATACCATATTCCTCTAATAAAGCTGTTCCTTGGAATTATGGGTTTGACGTCTACTGCCATGGCGTTAAGCAAGATCTATTGGCTATAAAATATAAAATGGCCGAAGATACCGATCTTGACATCGACAATATCGTCAGGACCAGTAAAATTACGAGAAGCAGAAGGGTTTTCTCTCCCGAAATCTCTCTGAAAACTGTTGCTGCTCCTGTGATTATTCCTGCTGCTACTCCTATTAGTACTCCCATTGCTACTCCTACTGTTATCCTTATTGTTGTCTTTGCTACTGAGTCGGCCGAGACTCGGGGCAAAGAGGTATTGGTGAAGCTTGTCCAGATGAAGGCGTGCAAAGAAGTCATTCCTGAGGCTTCTAAAAAAGAAATGGAAGAGATACTGAAGATAATAAAGAAAAGTGATTACAACATTGTGGAGCAGTTGGGGAAAACCCCTTCAAATATCTCATTGATGGCCTTACTTTTATGCTCTAACGCCCATGCTAAGGCTTTAGTAAAATTCCTGAAGTCTACCCATGTGCCTCAAGAGACCTTCGCCGATCAATTCCAGAATTGTGTTGCTAGTTTGACAACTGACAATGGATTGGGTTTCTCTAATGCAGATCTGACATCCAAGGGAAGAAAGCACAATGATTACCTGCATATCTCCATTGAGTGCAGGGGCACTACCCTAGCTCATATCCTGGTAGATACAGGTTCATCGTTGAACGTCTTACCCAAGAATGCTTTGGACAGGTTGGATTATGAAGGACTCACACTGAAGCCCAGTAATATTGTGGTGAGGGCCTTCGACGGTTCCAAGAGATTGGTGCACGGGAAAGTGGACATCCCTATCAAAGTTGGTACTCAGACTTTTGACTCCACTTTCTATGTGATGGACATTCACCCATCTTACTCATGTCTATTGGGTCGACCTTGGATCCATGGAGTCGGTGTTGTTACTTCTACTCTGCATCAGATGTTGAAGTACCTAGTCAACGGAAATATTATCACAGTCCATGGAGGGGAAGAATACATGGTGAGCCACCTGAACTCTTTTAGGTATGTTGAAATGGACGGCAAGTTCATTGAGACCCCTTGTCAGAACTTTGAGGAGGTTCCACAGACAGTTGTTGCGACCAAGACTGCTACCAGTGTTTCAAAGACTACCAGAACTTCATTGAAAATGGCTTCTCTGAGGGATGCCAAAGCAGTAGTCGAAGAAGGTGGGTGTACCATTTGGGGCCAACTTCCAAACACTCCCTACAAATATGGCAAGTTTGGTTTGGGTTTTATTTCAGAAGCCTAGAGAGCTGTTTGTCGTGCTCACGTCGGGGAACCACCACTACGCATCAGAAACCATGGAGTCAATGCATTGGAGGACAGTGATAGCGACTGTGACATAGACAAGTGGATCTTCCCAACTATCATCGGTAGACTCAGCAATTGAGAGGCCAAAGACTTTGTTCCTATTACTTTTATTCAAGAGTAATTGTCTTTTAGTTTTTTGGTATATGTAATATTTAAACAATTGAAACTCTAAAGCCTTGTGTCTTACCTGAGGCACAATGGTCTATTTGTGAGGGTTGTTACTTCACCTTCATATGTCATTAATAAGTCATTGGACGTTTTGCATGCAAATTTTTCGCTCCTTGTTTTTCTTTTATGCTTTTACTTTATCAAAAATAGCTATGCTCTTACACACACCCACATTCACTCTGGATCCCATTGATAACGGTTCTGCTATTGCCAATTATGAATTTGAAAGTCCGATCTACCAAGCCGAGGACGAAGGTGAGGAAGATTGTGAAATACCAAGAGAGCTTGCCAGACTGTTACAATAGGAGGAAAGGGCAATACAGCCTCATGAAGAGCCGGTTGAGACAGTAAACTTGTGAATTGAAAAGGATAAGAAGGAAGTCAAGATAGGTGCCGATCTGGAGCATAGTGTCAAGGAGTGGTTTATACATATGTTACATAACTAGGTTGAGATCTTTGCCTGGTCATACGAAGACATGCCAAGACTTGAAATTGATATTGTGGTACATCGCCTACTGACAAAAGAGAACTTCCCTCTAGTGAAACAGAAGGTTCGTCGCATGCAGCCAGAAATGACAAAAAAGATCAAGGCTGAAGTCATGAAACGGTTCAACGCCAGTTTCTTAGCTATCATTTATTATCCAAAATGGGTTGCTAATGTTGTTCTGGTACCTAAGAAGGACGGAAAAGTACGTATGTGTGTGGATTACAGAGACTTGAATAGGGCAAGCCCCAAGGATGACTTTCCGCTTCCCCATATTGATGTTCTGGTTGAAAACACCGCACAACATAAGGTATTCTCCTCCATGGATGGTTTCTCTGGATACAATCAGATCAAAATGGCACCTGAGGACATGGAGAAAACAACCTTCGTCATGCAGTGGGGCACATTCTACTACAAGGTTATGCCATTTGGGTTAAAGAACACGGGGGAAACCTATCAGCGTGCCACAATAGCTTTGTTTCACGATATGATCCATCACGAGATAGAGTTATATGTCAACGATATGATAGCCAGGTCTCAGACTGAAGAGGAGCACCTTGATCACCTACAAAAGCTATTTGAAAGGCTAAAAAAATACAAACTGAGGCTGAACCCGAATAAGTGCACTTTTGGAGTAAGATCCAGTAAGCTCTTAAGCTTCGTGGTCAGCGACAAAGGTATTGAAGTGGACCCTACAAAGGTTAAAGCTATACAGGAAATGCCAACTCCTCGCACTGAGAAGGAGGTTAGGGGATTCTTGGGACGTCTAAACTATATTTCCAGATTCATTTCCCATCTAACCGCTACTTGTGAGCCAATCATCAAATTACTGAAGAAAGATCAAGCAGTGAAGTGGAATGATGATTTCTAGAACGCCTTTGACAAAATCAAGGAATATCTTCAAGAGCCTCCAATCTTGATGCCACCAGTTGAAGGAAGACCTCTGATCATGTACTTGAGAATATTAGAGAACTCAATGGGGTGTGTGATGGGGCAGCATGACGAGTCTGGTCGAAAAGAGCATGCAATATACTAACTTAACAAAAAGTTTACCGACTGAAACAAGATAATCATTGCTCGAGAAAACTTGTTGCGCTTTGGCATGGGCTGCTCGTCAACTAAGACAATATATGTTGACTCACACTATCTTACTGATATCTAAAATGGATCCTATTAAATACATCTTTGAGAAGCCCGCTCTCTCCGGAATAATAGCAAGATGGCAAATGATCCTGACCGAATACGACATTTAGTACACAACCCAAAAAGAAATTAAGGGAAGTGTATTAGCTAATAATTTGGATCATCAGGCTGTGGACGACTACCAATCCATGAATTTTGAGTTCCCAGATGAGAACATCATGTTAGTAACTGATTATGAAGAACCTGGACTGGATGAAGAACTTGAAAGAGCATCCTGATGGACTATGGTTTGTGACAGAGCTTCCAACACACTTGGAAATGGCATCGGTGCTGTGATCATATCTCCCGAAGGTTGTCATACTCCTTTCACTGTCAGGCTATGTTTCAATTGTACCAACAATATGGATGAATATGAAGCATGCATCATGGGTCTCAAAGTTGATATCGACTTAAGGATCAAATTCTTGAGTGTATTTAGAGACTCGGCCCTAGTAATCAGTCAAATCCAAGGAGAATGGGACACAAAGCATCCTAATATCATCCCTTACAGAGAGCATGTGATGGCGCTGATTCCACATTTTGAAGAAGTTACCTTTGAGCATTTTCCACGAGAGGAAAATCAGCTAGCGGACGCGCTAGCCACGGTGTCATCCATGTTAAAGGTCAGGTGGGATAATGAAGCTCCTCATATCACTATTGAGAGAATGGATGAACCAACATACTGTCATGAGATTGATACTGAAGAAGTAGTGGACAAACCTTGGTTCCATGAAGTCAAAAGATATCTCGAAGCCCAAGAGTATCCTGAAGGAGATTCAGTCAATGATAAGAAGTTCTTAAGAAGGTTCTCTGCCAAGTTCTTCCTCAGTAACGGGATCCTCTACAAGTGCAACCATGATTCTAATTTACTCCGGTGTGTGGACAAGAGTGAAGCAGAGAAGATTATGGAAGATTTGCACGAAGGTACCTTTGGCACCCATTCTAGCGGGCATACAATGGCTAAAAATATCCTACAGGCAGGATACTACTGGTCCACTATCAAAGTAGACTGTTATCAGCATTCACGAACCTGTCAAAAATGCCAGATTTATGCTGATAAAGTACATGTGCCTCCCGTTCCTCTAAACGTCTTGACTTCTCCCTGGCCATTCACAATGTGGGGCATTGATATGATTGGGGAGATTAGACCTACAACTTCTAATGGGCACTGCTTCATCCTAGTTGTCATTGATTACTTCACAAAGTAGGTTGAGGCACCCTCATTTGCTTATGTTACCAAGAACGTTGTGGCCCGATTAATCAGACACACCCTTATCTGTTGGTATGATATTCCAAAAATAATCATCACGAATAATGGCACCAATCTCAATAATACTATGATCACCGAGCTCTGCACGTAATTCAAGATCCAGCATCATAACTCTTCTACTTACCGACCGAAGATGAATGGCGTTGTAGAAGCTGCTAATAAAAATATCAAGAAGATCATACAGAATATGACGGTGACATATAAAGACTGGCATGAGATGTTACCATTTTCTCTCCACGGTTACCGTACCACAGTGTGCACATCAACATGGGCAACTCCTTTCTCTTTGGTATACGGTATGGAAGTTGTCCTACCTATTGAAGTCTAGATCCCTTCCTTGAGAATCTTGAAAGGAGCAGGTTTGAATAAAGACGAATGGGTTCAGACTCGACTTTACCAATTCAACCTGATTAATGAGAAAAGGCTCGCGGTTGTCTGTCATGGTCAGATGTACCAAAAACGTATGATTAAAGCTTTTAACAAGAAGGTCAAACGTCAGATATATCAAGCTGGTGACTTAGTAATCAAGCGCATTATTCTGCCGCAGGGTGATCCCAGAGGCAAATGTACCCCCACATACGAAGGTCCATTTGTGATCAAGAGCATATTTTCTAGTGGAGCCATGATCTTAACTACTATAGACGGTGACGACCTTTTGCACCCTGTAAACATGGACATAGTTAAAAGATACTACACATGAACAAAGACCCGCTAGGTTGACTGGCCTAGGCAAAAATAAGGGCATCCCGGTGAACCAGAAGGGTTCCGGAAAAAATTAGGGATATACATATGAAAAAAATCTGTACACCCGGCAAGTCGATAACCTGAAAAGGCGGCTTGGGCAAAAAAGGGTATCCCGGTGGACTGAAAACCCGAAAGGGAGGTCCAGGCAAAGGTTAGGGATTTTAAGCGTATGACTATGTCCCGTTGGATCACCTTACATCCAATCTTCAGTCTCAACTGTCAAGCTCAAGTGGTACTAATCAATCCAGTCAGCTTCGGACAAGCAGCAAAGAGATGAGATGCTCGAAGACATAAAGGCAATAGCAGAATGGGAACCCAATGGGATCATTTCACATAGTTGTTCTTTTTCTTTGTATAGTTTCCATTCTTACGAAGGAATTATCTTACTAGAATGTCCGTCTCCTTGTACAAAAATGCATATTATAGGCACAAATTCTGCAAATTAATACAAAACTATCTCTTTGAAAGTGAAAAACTATTTGTTTTCTTTTTATCTTTCTTTTTTGTTTGCAAAAACGTCCAGTGATTATTTTTGAACATATGCATTTGAATGTGATTACTGTTTAAAAATACACACATAAAAAAGAGAAAGGCAGTTACTAATGTCTTTAAGAAACTGGATAATGTCTAAAGGCCATCCATAAAATCCCTGCAGATACTTTCTTCAGCAGGTACAAAAGCAGGGGCATCCTACTATAAAGTCACTGCCATATCCGCTCATACAGCCTAATGATGTTAGGTGTTTTTATATCCCCGGAGAAACAAGAATCTCCAATTACTTCCTCGGCATCTTAAAGAATTCCCTAACCTGGGTCACAAGCTTTTTAGGATCCCCCAGCAGGATTTCAGAAAAATCCCCAAGCGGTTTACGGAGTTTCCCTTCCCCAATAGAGTTTATTTCTCTAACAACGGAAGCTCATCTCCTAGAAATTCAACTTCAACAAAATTTGAAGACCTACATTATTCATCCCCAGAAACAATCAGGGATTTATTTTCCCTAGTTCAACAATACAACAATAGAACGATTGACACGTTCATACATTGCATTCATACACCATTTTACAAGCGTCATAGTATATGCAACATGAATGCATATATCACAATCTCATTTATTTTGAGAGCATCATTTGCACTGCATGCATCATGATATTGCATGCATCTAATTCTTTACCTGTTCAGGAAAGATCGACAAATGAATGTCATCACCAATTTTCAACAAGTTCCAGATTAATACCTGAAATAAGACAGGACAACTATCTATGGATGATCGATTATAGATTAATACTTGGAACCAGACAGGAAAACTATCTACATGAGCAGATTGAAGATTAATACCTGGAACCAGACGGGAAAACTATCTTTCTTTCTAAGGTCTGAGATTAATACCTGAAACAAGCCAGGACAGCTATCTCAATGACCGACAAAAACAAGTTCCAGATTAATAATTGTAACAAGCCAGGACAACTATCTGTGGACGACCGATTATAGATTAATACCTGGAACCCGACAAGAAAAATATCTACATGAGAAGATTGAAGATTAATACCCGAAACCAGACAGGAAAACTATCTTTCTTTATAAGGTCAGAGATTAATTCCTGAAACCAGCCAAGACAGCTATCTCAACGACTAACAAAAGCAAGTTCCAGATTAATAACTGAAATAAGACAGGACAACTATCTGTGGACGACCGATTATAGATTAATACCTGGAACCAGACAGGAAAACTATCTACATTAGCAGATTGAAGATTAATACTTGAAACCAGACAGGAAAACTATCTTTCTTTCTAAGGTCACATATTAATACCTGAAACCATCCAGGACAGCTATCTCAACGACCGAAAAAAATAAGTTCCAGATTAATACCTGTAACAAGCTAGGACAACTATTTGTGGAAGATCGATTGTAGATTAATACCTGGAACCAGACAGGAAAACTATCTACATGAGAAGGTTAAAGATTAATACCAGAAATTAGACTGGAAAAATATCTTTCTTTCTGAGGTCAGATATTAATACCTGAAACCAGCCAGGACAACTATCTCAACGACCAACAAAAGCAAGTTCTGAATTAATACCTGAAACAAGACACGAAAATTATCTATGAACAGATGATTGTAGATCAATTCCCGAAACCAGACGGGGCCACTATCTACATGACCATCCTGAAGGAATCTTACACGGGTTTCATCTCCTAATCTCCATATTCAGTCTAACACGGACTCACCCTGAAGCAATCTTACACAGATTCCTTCTAATTTCCAGATGCAGCTTCACACTGGCTAATCAGGAAGCAATCTTACACGGGTTCCTTCTAACTTCTAGATGCAGCTTCACACAGGCTCATCAAGAAGCAATCTTACACGGGTTCCTTCTAATTTCCAGTTGAAGTTTCACACGGACTCATCCTGAAGATGCCCTACACAGGCTCCTTCTAATACATTTCCAAATAACGGTTAATTTCATTCTCCCCAGCAAGTTACTGTAAAGCCTGGAGTTCAACCAAAAAACAACAAACTTTCATCTCTCCAGTCCAGATATAACTCCTCAGTAGAGCCATGGACAAATAAAGCTCCTAGACTCTATTCCCCATAGATTTTTCCTTAAGCAGGAGAATAATAGGAATAAATTTTCCCCAACGGAGTTCTCCTCAGACAACAGGAACAAGAATCCCCACAAAGAGACCTCTTATGAAGTCATCATCTACTTTTGATGACATCTTTAAGCCCTTCTCTAACAACTCTCAATCATATTCTCCAAATGGCATCTTCAAGCCCATTCCTTACACAGTCAATCATCACATTATGCGAGTGAAAATTTCTGGGTACTCTAGTGTTTAATCATTTTCCACCTTCAGATCACGAAAGGCAAACAAGCCAATCTAAATCTCAGGTTTAAGAAGATTAAACAGGGGTAGCTGTTGTACCCGAAAATTTGCCCTCTCTTTTCTCAAGATATTTTCTCATAAGGATTTTCAAAAGTCCAAGTTTACACAAGTACAATTGGATTTTTGGCTTTCAAGCATCAAATCAAAGAAAAGTAAGCTTCGATTGGGCATTTGGCCTCCTTTGATGCAAGCTTGGCTCACCATTCTTCGATTGGGCATTTGGCCTCCTTCGACACAAGCCTGATTCACAAGCTTCGATTGGGCGCAGGGGCCCCTTCGATTAAGTTCAATTCACAAAGCTTCGACTGAGCATTGGCTGCTTCAGGCTGGCCTTTGATTCACAAAGCAAGAGCTTCTTTCATGTGTGCTTTGACCCACAAGGAAATGACTTCCTCTGTGCGTGCCTTCAGCGTACAAGCCAAAGGCCTCTTCATGTCTGCCTTCGATCCATAAGGCAAAGGCCCCTTTAACTTGCCTATGATTCACTAGATAAATACTTCCTACATGCCTGCCTTCAATTCACAAAGAAAGAGCTTCATTCATGTGTGCTTCGACCCACAAGGAAATGACTTCCTCCGTGCGTGCCTTCAGCGTACAAGGTAACGACCTCTTCATGTTTTCCTTTGATACACAAGTCAAAGTCCCCTTTCATACGTGCTTCGATTCATTAAGAAGTTAGATTCCCTCATGCTAGCTTTGACTCCACCTTTAAACACTTCCACACACAATTTTCCACACTTTGACACACAAGATGGCCCCTTCGAAGAAACTTTCCAAAGGTCCATTCGAAGAAACATTTTAAAGGTCCATTCGAAGGACACACAAATGGTGCCTTCGAAGGACCTACAATTGGCCCATTTGAAGGACACATTATTGTGGGAAACCAGTTTGTTTTATGATGAGTCTTGGTCAATGATGTTTGCTGGCCAAAGTCCAAAATGATGCCAGGCCCAAGCTTCCTGAACAATTGCATTCGAAGGAAGTGAAAAAAGAAGCTTTGACTGGCCAAAGTGAAGTGTTCGATTGGGCTAGTTGGGTATTTTCTGAGCCATCGAAAGGAGTAGTTCAGAGCCAATCGAAGAATCAGGCGTGGGGGCATTCGAAAGAGTCAGGGGGCGAAACATGTCCAGGTTCACTCAAGATTTCAAAATGGCAAGAATTATCCAAATATGGCAAACTTTCAATATGTTGGATTTTTGTCTCGTGGCCTTGAAAGCCTTTGTCTCTTGCCATACTTGCTCTTCTCCTAACTTTATAAATACAAGCCTAAGGACACATTGCCAGAGGATGAAAAAAGAGAGACAGAAAAATAGAAGAGATAAGAAACACACTGCCTCAGAAAGTGACACCAAAAATATCAAAATCTTCACAAAGTGATCCAAAATCGAAGCAACCTTCACATGCCTCTTCAACAAGCGCTCCACTCACTCCCTGGAGTTTGCAGGAGGCATTCCCAAGCACTAGGCAGGTCCAACATACACTGGAGCATCACTCACACAATCTCTCCATTGGTAATTCTCTTTCGATCTTAAACTAGCTAAGTATGCAGTTTTTAAATTCATGTTAATCATACATTCATGTTATTGCTAATGCTTGTGATTGCTTTCATGCGTTACATACAAGGTTAAGCGCAGGGATGAGATTGTGCCATTTCTAGGGAACAATCTATATTTTCTTTCAAATATCAGGGTTCATGATGTTGCAAGACTAAATAGCTTTCGATTCAGACCCAGCAGATTAAAACTAGGACGATGCATCAATAGGCTGTCGAATCCAAGACTAGATTCGATCCAAGTCTGGATTTTTATTTTGTTTCTCTAATATATTTCTTGCAGATCCAATGTTCCTAGATCGAATGAGTATATCATGCACCTTCAACCAATTTCCTCATTGGACCGAAAGGCAGCTCTAGGCTCCTTTTCGATCCAGGCCGGCATTTTACAATTTGCATAGTTTCCTTCACTCTCCTGGCCCTTTAAATTTTGTTCTGTGTTATTAACTTATTTCCTTTTATTTATTTTGTTTTATTTACTCAGCAAAATAATTATAAAAAAAATCACAAAAATTAGGTCTAGTCTTTTATAATTAAAATTAATTCTATTAACTAATTAATTAATTATTTTAACCTTTTCTTTAATTTAAAATTAAATAGACTTAGGATTTTTAATTAAATCATTTTCCCAAAAATAAAAACAAACAAAAAATATTTTTATACCTTAGGATTTTATAGACGTTCTTTTCCATTTCACGTGCGTTTACTTTCATATTATTGTATCTGTCTACTGGATGTAATAGAATTATTTAGGAATTTTACTGTTTTATTTATTTTTCCCCGGTTTTGGACTATATAATTAATCCCCCTCTCCGAAGCTTTGTAATAGCGTAGATTTAAATTGCACATTTAAATTTTCTATACATATTAAGTGTTATATGTATGGTAATAGGATTGTATGGCAAGAAAATAAAAGCAACGTTAGCAAACCTAACATCAAAGACAAAACTAACTGAAAACATACACACTTGCACATGCGCACCTCTAGGGTACTCCCACTTTGGTTGCCTTCGGAAAAATAGTCATAACTCTTAAAACGTGAGAGATTTTAGTGGCTACCCTCTGGTTTAAAAAGATCATAAGTCCCTCGATGACACTCTCGACATTGCCTCGATAAACAATAATCTTAAAACCCATAGGGTAGTTACTAAAACTTCTTGCCAAGTTGCCTTCATGACTATAAAACGTCCCTCCGTATGTCCCTCAAACATCTAAATGACTAGGGCTACCTACTCACTAATAGTAGGATAGCACTGTCTAAAGGAAAGGAGGAAAAGAACGACCCTTACGAGTAGAGTAGATAGTTCCTGGATGCTATGCTCAAAACAAGCTTTTTACACTTACACAAAACAATTTTCAAAAACCTTTTAAAAACGCTTTATCAACACTCTTGAGGACTGATACAAGAGTTATCATAAAGCAAATCTCCGCACTAAGGCATTTCAAAAAAACTTTTCAAAACACACAAAAGCACAAGGTATTTTTCAAATGAGCTAAGCATCTAAGAGTCCGTAGAAAAATACGGATGGAAAGGGTGCTAACACATTCCCTTTCCATAATCTACCCCCTAACTCACAAAACTCTTGAAAGGTATTTTTTTGTTTTTTTTCACCCTTTCCTTTGTTGGATAAAAGAAAAGTTGGTGGAGACTCTTGCTTACCGCAACATTTGCAAACACAAACACAAAACCAGTATAAAAGTCGGTTTTGCCAGCGTATCACAAGGAGTTTCTGGGCATGCGTGCCCATACATTTTGTTTAGTAAACATGATAGAGGCTTCGCCTATTTTGGTTTTATTTGGGTCTGTGTGCCCATATTTTTGTAATTATTTGGACGGTGTCGACCTTCATGGTAAACACTTATAAATGTTTTCACTTTTCCTCTATTATTTTTGTTAAATATTTGCTTGTCGTTGTGCTTGACTTGTTTATTTCGTGAAATTTGGTACTTCCTTGAGTGGAGACCTGTGCTCGACCTTTGTTGATGTCAACACATGTTGGATTGTGTCGAGGAGGCGGAGTAGGAAACTGCGGGACGAATTCAAGATCGTGGTCGGGGTCTTGACTTCGTCGCGTGAACTTCCCATTGCAAGCTGGATGTTCTGCCTGTTGGGTACTTCGACAATAATGTTCGATTGAGGTGTCCCTGTCAGGCTAAGGTTCTTCTCGAGAAATGAGCAACAAACCCGCCTTTCATCAATGGTTGGAAGCTATGTTTGTACCTCGACATGCCTCTGTGGTCGAGCATGTCCTGTCATCTGTTGGAGAGGACCGGTCGACTACTAAGGCTTGTCCTTTAACAAGGACCTAGCTGTAATATTGTTTCAACTTTGTAGCGTTCCATGGTCGAGGTAGAAGTTCTCCATTTAGGTCGAGCTCTTCTCTTAGGGCCTCGTCATTCAGTTCCTCGTCTAGAGGGACTTTAGTTCTCCTAGACGGATCCATGATTTCCACGGGGATGACTGCTTCGGTGCCATAAGTTAGCTGAAATGGGGTCTCACTGGTCGTAGAGTGTGGTGTTGTTCGGTATGCCCACATGACGCTATGCAGTTCTTCGACCCACCCTCTTTTGGCTTCGCCCAGCCTGCACTTGATTCCTCGTAAGATGACTCTATTCGTGGCCTCAGCTTGCCCCTTGGTTTGAGGGTGTTTGACTAAGGTGGAGTGCTTCTTGGTGTCGAGCTTGGAGATGATGTCTTGGAAACCTTGATCATTTAACTGCATCCCGTTGTCGTGACGAGCGCTTGTGGTATCCCGAATCGGGCAAGTATGTTTCTCTTGTAGAAGTGAAGGATATTATTTGAAGTGATTCTATCCAGGGCTTCGACTTCAATCCACTTCATGAAATAGTCAACAGCCACGATCATGAATTTATTTTGATATGAACCTTACACGAATGGTCTAAGGATGTCCATCCGCCACCAGGAAAACGACCACAGGGATGACAATGTTTTTGAGTTCGTGTGGGGCGCGAGGTGCATGTCCGCGTGTCTATGACATTTGTTGCATTTTTTGACGTGTTCCTTTGCATCTTTCTGCATGGTGGGCCAGTAATAGCCTGCTCGCGGCGCCTTTCGTGCCAGGGATCTTTCACCCAAGTGTTGGTCGTTGATTCCCTCATGGATTTCCCGTAATATCTCGGGGATTTTGGATTCTTCGATGCAATTTAGGAGTGGGATGGAGAATCACCACCGATAAATTTTGTGCTCGACCACCACGTATGAATAGGCTCGTCATTTGGTCGCAGTCGCCTCTCTTTGGTCAATGGGAAATTCTCCCTTCGTCAAAAAGTTAAACACCAGGGTCATCCAACACGAATTGTCCCCAATGGCATTCACCTCAGGTGGTGCAGTGTATTTTTCAATGCTCGAGCGAGAAAGGGATTATTAGATGACGAATTTATTCACACCTTTCTTCTTTGTGCTCGCCATCTTTGAGAGTATGTCTGCCCGTGTGTTCTATTTGCGAGGTACATGTTTGATTTCTGCCCGGTCAAACCTTTTCATCCGTTCTTTGACTAGTTTCAGATATTCGATGAGGCTGTTATTCTTAGTCTGATATCCTCCTTAAACATGAAATGCGACAAGTTGGGAGTCTGTGAATATTTGTATTTCTCGGGCACCCAGATCCTCGGCCAGCTCTAATCTTGTGAGCAGGGCCTTCTTCATTCTCGAGGAGGATTCCCTCTCCGCTCCCCGTCGAGTAGGAGGCTCTGTCTACAAAGATGGCCCACTTATGCTTCTTCCCTACGGGAGAATCATGAGTGGTTATCTCTGCGATGAAGTCGGCCAGTGCTTAGGCTTTAAGGGCCTTCTTGCTCTCATACTGAACATCGAACTCCGAGAGCTCTAGGGACCATTTAAGCATTCAACTGGCCATGTCTGGTCGGCCTAGGAGCTGTCTCACGGGTTGGTCTGTTCGTACGATGACTGCGTGGGCCAGGAAGTAGTGTCTAAGTCTCCTTGCTGTGTTGATGAGGGATAAGGCTACTTTTTTGATCTGTTGATACCTAACCTTGGGGCCGTGTAACGCTTTACTCGTAAAATACACTGGTTTCTTCCCGTCTGGTGTCTCACAAATGAGGGTTGTGCTTAAGGCCTCAGCGTAGATGGCTAGGTAAAGGAATAAAGTTTCCGAGTTCTCTGGCCGTGACAACATGGGCTGTTGGGAAAGGCTTTGTTTAAGGTGTAGGAGGTCTTGTTTGCATTCCTTGGTCCACTCAAAAGCCGCTTCTTTGCACAAAAATTTTAAAAATGGTAGTGCGTGTTGCATGGATTCCGCCACGAAACGGGAGAGAGAAGTGAGCATACCATTTAGGACTTGTATGGATTTTTTCAAGCTAGGCGTGAGAAGCTCAGATAATGCTCGACACTTGTCGGGGTTGGCTTCAATTCACCATTCGGTCAAATTGAAACCGAGGAATTTTCCCGCCTTAACCCCGAAGGTGCATTTCTCCGGATTGAATCTCATTTTGCATTGTCTTGCTTGGGCGAAGACTATTTTGAGATGGGCTGCATGGTCGGTTTCTGTTCGAGATTTGATGATCATGTCTTTGATCTCGTTGCAGAAGAGTTTGTTCATCATCCGTTGGTATGTTTCCCCTGCATTTTTTAGGCCAAAGTGAATTACATTGTAGAAGTAATTACCCAGGCCAGTCACGAAGGCAGTGCAATGTTTGTCGCTCATCACCATTAGAATTTGGTTATAGCCCGAGTAGGCATTCATAAATGATAAAATTTTGTAGCCAGACAAATTATTGACCAGTATATCAATGTTAGGTAAAGGAAAAGCATCTTTGGGACATGCTCAATTAAAATCAGTATAATAAACACACATTCTCCATTTTCCATTTTTTTTTACAAGTACAACGTTCGAGAGCTATGTTAAATACCGGGCCTCTGAAATACAATTTGCCTCTAGGTGGTCTTTTAAAGCTTTTTCAGCAGCCTCTTCTTTTTTGGGAGACTTCTTACTCCTATGTTAAACTACTTCCCTAGCGGCTGGATCAATGGTGAGTTGGTGGAAGGAGACCTCAGAGTCGAGTTCGGGCATCTCTGTAGCACTTCATGCGAACAAGTTCACATTCTCTCTTAAGAAAGCTTTGAGCTGCTTCTTTGTCAGGTCAGGGAGTCATGTGCCAATCTTCACGCCTTTGTGAGGGTCTTCTCTGAGGGGGACGAACTCAAAGTCTCTTTCTGGGATGGGTCAGAAAGGATCTTGTTTACCATTGGAGTCTTCAACTTCATGTTTGTAAAAGCGGGTGTCGAGCGAGATGGAATCGACCTTTGGTGGAGCCCTTTGTTCTTTGATCTGAGCAAGCTTAGATCCAAGTCGAGCAGTGGTTTCTCTTTTGGCGGGTCGTGCTCCAGTGTCGACCATGTTATGCCTTTAGGAAGCCACGTGAAAACATCTCCTAGCAGCCAAGATGTCTCCATGGATGGTGGTGACACGTCCCTTCCTGGTGTAGAACTTCATTTTCAAATGGCGATCACCAGAAAACTCCCCTTGACCTATCTAGATGTGCTCTCTTCCCTAAAGGTGACAAAGAGCTCAGCGTATCCCCACGGCTTGGAGGTCGAACCATTGAATCCTTGCAGGTCAGACCCCACGTATGGTGATATGTAGGTATCGTCGAGTTGTAGGGTTCAGAACAGGTGGTTGTACATGACGTCAACGGAACTCCCCTCGTCGACCAGAATACGATAAACGTAGAAGTTGGCCATCCTTTCCCTCATCAGCAGAGGAATGCTTGAGTTTGGGGATTCGCCGGGCAGCTCCTCCAAGTAGAAAATGATTGGCTTAGATTTTCCTTTGAACCTCTTGAGTGTTACTGCCTGGGTTGGGGTTGCATCCACCAACTCGTCGAGCTTCCTCTTCATCGAGTTCACTGAGATTTCATTAAATCCCCTGCCATATATGACCATGACGGAGGGGAATTTCTCCCATCTTCTATGTGTGGACAATGGTTCATTCTCAAAGCTGTCGGGAAGATGGAAGTCTTCCGGATAAGACACGGAGAAAGCCATCTGGATGGGGCCCGATTCATCGGATGGTCGGGTTTGTTCCTCGATTTCTTTTACCTCGCGGGTGTCCTGAAGAGGGGAATCATTGTGTGTGTACTTCCCGAGTCTCTCACCCTTGATGAGAGTCTCGATGGCATCCTTGCGGTGGATGTAGTCTTCCGTCAAATGCCCATGGCTATGATGGTACTGATAGTATTTTGTTTTGTCAGCCCCGTGCTTTGCAGGAATAGGTCGAGGACGTCTGACGCCGCCATTCTTGAACTCGGTATTAGATCACTCCGCAAGGGTACACTCATGGGAAACGGTCAGCGGGGTGTACTCTATGAACCGCCCTGCTGGTCTTTTATGCTCACGTGGATCGCGCAGTTTCTCCTCCCTTCTCTTCTCCCCAGTCTGTCGAGAAGGGCCTGTGTCTTGGTGTCACGGGATGTTAGATGGTTCCTGATTCCTCGAATCCTGGGCTTTATTGGCTGCTTCTTTCTCCTCGTAATCCATGTATGCATTGTCCTTTTCGAGGAGAGCGTCGAAAGACCGGGGGGGGCTCAATGCCGACAGCCTTTCTGATTTTAGTGGCTAGAAGGAGTCCTATCTCGAGCAAGTATATTTTCATGTGATCTGTGCATGGGACCTTAATGGCTTTACAGTAAAACTGATCGATATATTCCCTGAGGGTCTCTTCTCTTCTCCAGACGATTTCCTCAAGGGCGTCCTCAGTCTTCGGATGTCGATAAGACACGGTGAAGAAGCTGATGAACTGGTTCTTGAGGCTCCTCCAGGAGGTGATCGACCCAAGGGAGAGGTCTTTGTACCAGTCCATGGTTGTTTTTCTCAGGATCATGGGGAACAATCGGTATTTGATTGGCCCTCTAACATTTTTGTAATGGAGTATTGCTTCAAACCCGTCGATGTGGTCGACAGGATCTGCAATGTCGTCGTACTCCTTTAGTATAGGAGGTTTCTCTATTCCCCTAGGGGTGGGAGCCTCCATGATTTCTTGGGACAATGGATCGCGGGGGTCATCTTTTCCACTTCTATTTGGAGAGCGGGAGGAGACTGGTTGTAGTTGGGATCATTATGACGGACTTGAGTGCGGGGAGGATCCCTTAGCTCAGACTGCCTTTCTCCATTTCCTCTAGTTCTATTGTTTCCATGGGAATGTCGCTCCCGGTGCATGGGGGGGAGGGGGTGTGATCGCGCCTCCCTGTAGCTTCGGGCTTGTTCCTCTCCAACGTATGGTCTCGCCCAGTTTGTCGGGGAGAAAGGCTTCGCGAACCATCCCATTTGCGTTTCTGCGAGGGAGATTAGGGAAGGTCTTAGTTCTGACGGGGAGGAGGAGTGTTGGGTCTCCTGTGTCTTCTAGGGGCCCAACTAGTTTGTTCGAGCATCCTCATCTGCTCACCCTGTGAGAATATCATGTAGTTTGTCTGGTTGATGGCCGTGAATAGAGATCTTGTCATGGCATCAGCACCCGCAGAGCTGGGAACCTCTTGGTAAGCATTTGGTTTATAGTTCTATGGAGGATGATAGTCGTCCTCGTGCGGTTGCGAGCGGGTTGATAAGGAAGCACTCATTCCTTCTCTGTAGTATTGCTCGGGATTGGCCATGTCAACATCATTTCCAGTGTTGTTGTTGCTAATGTTGTTGTCGCCAACATTGTTGTTGGGGTCAGCGAGATGGGCGTTTTGGTTATTTTCGACAACTTGGTCGGCCATGACAATCGCACGGTTGAATGAAGATTTGCTTTGGTCTTGAGATTGAGACGGGGAATTTAGTTTCCCACAGACGGTGCCACTGATCATACCTGACCAGAAGGGATTGTCGAAGGCTTCAAGCTTCAAGTCGAGTAGTAGTTGAATGTGAAGAGGGGGGAGGTACCTGCAAGACACTCTAATGCCAAAGTGAGGTTTAGAGAAAATGTAAGCAACTATGAGAGTATGACTGAGATATTGAATACCTGACTCTCTCAAGTCAGAGGGTATTTATAGCCCCCAGCACTGGGCCAAGATCTTCAGTGATGGGCCATGATGAGATCCATCAACAAAGACTACCAGGGTTGATGGGTGTATGGAGTCCAGCACGTGGTCTCCTCCCTGGTCAAATTTCCCTAGAAAGCAGGAGCTGAACCTAATATTCTCGAAGGGCAGGATGATGATGATATGGACACTTAAGCTGCGTTCTCCTGGTGAACACGTGGGGAAATGCCCAACGGTCCTCAGTTTGGGTTGTATGCTTTTGGGCCTATGGTAAAGGCGCTGGATTAGGCCTCCCCAATAGTTGGGAAAGTGTCGACCCAGTCCAGATCACAAACAATGTAGCAACAACACCTATAAGAAAATACATGTCAGTGTCAGTATCTCAACAACCTTGGTACCATCTAGGACATTTCTTCTTTGCTCACTGGAAAGCAATTACTTGTCATTATCAGCTTTTTCAACAAATTTGTCTCATTACCTACTTAAATAAGAAATAACACGAGACAAATAAATACAATGTTTTATACCACTTGGTGAGTTCAAAACTCCATCCCAAAATTAATTTCGACCATTAATATACCATTACTGATAAAATAATTTGATTACTTCAATCAATCAAAAATCAACAGTATATTAAAAAACAGAATATCAATGTTGATCACAATTTCGAACGAAATTTCTTAGCATAAAACAACATAAATTATGATATCAGAACAACCATTACAATTAAAATTTGAACAAAACCTTTAACCATCATCAACAGTCAGCAATAAAAAAAATTTATTTGTGCTGCAGCAAGAATATAGTTTATTATAACATCAAATTATTTTTAAACAAAATAAGCAAAACGATTAAAGCAAGATTCTCAACAACATCCACGTATAAATTCAAAATATCAAGGTTAAATAATTGTATTATAAAGATGTTAAAGTTTAAAGGGGTGGCGGTTAAAGAAGTAACCTTTCTAGCATTAAAAGCACGTTCAACACTCAATTTCTTTTCCTAGTTTTATCTCAATTTGTGCACCAACCTACAACCAAAACAAAACTTGCGCTATTTAACTGATTATGAAATTTGCACAAATTTTATATAACTTGCAGAGATGTTAAAAGTCGGCATATTATAAAATTAAAGTCGGGTGACTGGGATGGGAATAATACCTATATGACAGCCACGCCACCAGACAATTTTGCAATCCTTTTGCTAAGCCTCTCCTTTTCATAATCTTTCTCTACAGCTTGTATAAAATGTAACACATATGTATCAGCTTCAGATATTGTAGATCCATATACACCACTTTAGTTGGTTGTGGAATGGCCTTTCCATTTATCAAGAAATAGTGTAATCATATTTGTCGTGTCCTGACATGTATTTTTTTAAGTTGTGTAGCTTGTCTTATAACAAAACAAAAACTTTCCGGCATCACATAATGGAAGTTCACAATACTTATACCTCTATGCCATTGAAGATCACACCTGGCATCTCATGTACAGTGAACATAAATCCAGCTGACTTCACCATTCTAGAAAATGGGAGTGTCTATATGATCAGAGGAGAGGATCTCAAATTTTTAAAAAGTATTAAAAAAAACAATGGACATATCTCCATGGAAAAACAGAAACAGAATAAATTTAAGTCTTCATTCTACAACCACACCATAATTAGGAAATTCGACTTTTTCAGTTAACCCAAAAATTTGACTCGTCCTAATCAAATCAAAATAACACTACAACTTTCTCAATTACAAAAACAAATCCAGAAAAAGAAACAAAAATAGATTTCTCAATTCAATATAACTCAAGTACTCAATATAGAGACAATGAAGAAATTATTAATCCTTAAGATTTTTTCCATTCTAACCTACAACCTGAAAACAACAACAAAAATAAGGAGTGAAATAATCTTACTTTCCTCTTCAGAACTTACCTTTCATCACCACCTGAAAAATTTGCAACACATAATTAGACAACTATACAGTAGAATCAAGTAGACATGGTGTTTTTTTTACTAATTTTTTTAAAGTCAAATTGCAACTATTGAAGTGGATAGATAATTTTTGGATACACCTAATTAGTAATCCTGGGATGATTTGCGAATATTTTTGTAATTGATCAATGACGTTAGGGTCCAACGCCAACAAGAATATGAGATAGAAGGACTTGGACCAAGAAAAAGATTTAAGGACTAAAATAAAAAATGCATTAACTTACAGGGACCGGAAGATTATTTAAGCCTATACATTTTTCTAAAAATAAATAAAAAAGATAGGTGCGACTAAAATACTAAAGAAATGACGAATATGCTTGTAACACCACATACATATATGTCTAGAATAATATGCAATGATACTATAAATGATACATAGAAACATACATAAACTGGAAAAGACAAGAATTTAAAATCGTATACAACACAACTCTGACTTTAGAATATATATATAATCAGCTTCTTTACAATAATACAGTGGAAAGATAATATCTGATGAGGTCTTCATGCAATCTGCTCGCCCGCAGTCTTCAATACTGACCACCTAGCAATTCTTCTACTTATTAACAGGAAAATGATGTATGAATCCAACATGGGAAAATTATGTTATTTTTAAATTATTTATGTTACTAATATTTTAAAGTTGAAATTTTTTTAAATTTAAGATAAAACATTTCTTAGGATAATACATTGAAAAGTGAGCTATATAATATTGATGTAATCATTTCACTGATATATGTTATTAATGGAAAATGTTATTTTTTAAATTAATGAGTATTGTACCCTAAAATTTTACATCTCATTTCTCAAGATATTTCCTACAAAGATCTCCAATGCCTCAATTTTGCGCAAGTATCGACTAGGTCAAATAATCTTCTTAGCACTGATGCCTCAAATTAGGGTTTGAGTTTATATAAAGGTAGTTGGATTTCTAATGTTTCAAATGACTTTCATGGATCATTGTGGACCCTCAGTATTATATTTGCCAAGTTTTAAGTCTTGGATCACAATTTTCCAAGAAAGTCATTCAAATTACCAAAAGGGCAAAATGAGCAAAATTAGGGGTTTAGATTGAAAATGACCGAACTTTGATTTTTAACCTAATATCTGGCTTATTGGTTGGAAGCATGATCTGAAGGATCTGAGCGCGTCATTTTGACCTAATTGCACATTTCAATTCATCTCCTGAGATCAGTGGATTGATAGACAAAATTCGGTCAACTGATGGGAAAAGTCAACTGTATACTAAAAAGTCAAACTTTGACTTTTTGACCAAAGTTGAGTCCCAAAAATCATATTTCATCAAGACATCCAAAATATGAAATTTGATCATCAAAAATCAAGAAAGTCAAAAAATCCAACTTTTGCAAGACTTGGAATTTTTTCTAAGTTAAGTTCATTGCTTCATGATATATTGTCACTACAATTCAAAATAGTTCAAGATGGCATTTTTGCAAGTTTACAAATCCTAAACTTTGTATTGTTATGACTTTTTCCTTTGACTCAAAACCTTGCCACAATACTTTGTCTTTGATACAATTTGCATAAATTGCTCCACAAACCAAACTTGTTTCATGATGTAAACTATGTTGTCCAAGTTATTGCTGAACAAAGTATGATATGCTTCTTCTATACATTTCCACAACACTCTAAAACACTGCTCCATTGTTTTCCTACAAAAAAACTTGTGCTATGCGGCACCACAAACCTGTCACAAAAACCTGCATATGTTGTCCTATATAGTCCAAAATCTGTCCAAAAAACCAGTCCAAAACTGCTATATGCAGTCTGCTCCAACCTGCATCATAACAGCCACAAAATTGAACTAAAATGGCAAAAGAAAATTGTGTGGAAAAAGTATCAAAGTAGTAGGCAAAAACAATTCAAAATAACTTATTTTGTTTCCCTCCTAAACCTCAACCAAGGATCTACAAAAGGGATTGTTTTCATAAGACATGGGGGGGATTTTCTGGAGAAAAAAGGAGAGAAGAGAAAAACAGAAATTTTTGTGAAACTCAGCTCATTTTCATAAAATTCTGCTCATATTCAACTCTGCTTTCACCCATAAAACAGAAAAATCCTCAACCCATTATTGTACAACCTTGCAAACTCTCCCATAAACCATCTAAACACTTCACATCACATAGATATTGTTCAAGCACAAGAACAGTTTCTGTAGTGCTCTTATTCTCAACTTCTAAACCAAAGACAATATTACACAAACTTAACTGTTTGGAATTGGTTCAACAACCTTCAACACAAAGGGAGGTTTAGAAACTTTCTAGAGTTTCATAAGGTCCACACAACATCTTGAAGGGTATTCAGACTCAAAACCTAAAGTGCAGTTTCAAGGTAAGTCATCTTAACCTGGAATTTTCCATACATAATTTTTTGGTTTATTTCTGAAGATAGGATGTAGCAATCACTACTCTTGAAGTTAATCATTTACTTGTTGTTCATTTTTATCATTTATATGTTGAAAAATGACTGATACATGCAAAAGAATGGTGATAGAGGCAAAAAATTGAAGCATGAGTCGACACATACACACATGGGTCGACTCATCCTAGTGACAAAACAGAGTATGAGTCGACACATAACCTTATGCATCGACTCATACTGCTATCCAGGTCCCAAAACAGAAGGATGGAAGGTGTATGAGTCGACACAAAACGCATATGTGTCGACACAAGCAGAAAATGAGTCGACACATCCTATTATGCGTCGACTCATACTGAGTTGATTTGGTTTGGCAGGGGCAAGTAAAAGTTACGTGTCAATGCATAACAACATGTGTCGACACATAATAGTTTAAAATGCAGTTTTTCTTTCTTTTTACACTATTTTTGCATTGTATATATATATTCTTCATTACTGTCCACTTATCCGATATGGTTGTAATAATTTGTGATCGCACTGAATCACACTATGTTTCTGACTCAAATATCACATGTTTTCCTTAGTTTTTATTGTCATTTTCTCGTATTATGTTCCTTTTTCTTTGTTTTCAGGATTCTTGTCATTTCAGAGCCTTCTGTGAAGAAACGAGCCAAAACGCCAAGAAATTAGGGTTTTTCAAGACATTTTGCACTTATGGCGTTCAGCACCGCGCTGGCTACAGGGAACGCTATGACGTGGCCCACTTTCACCCAGAGATCAACTGCCACGTTCCCATGATGTGGCAGTTCCAGGCACCGCGCCCGCGGCCACCCCCACCGCGCCCGCGGCCTTCACAACAAGCTTCCCGCTCAAAAGAAGTTAAGGGGCATGCTGGTCCTTACGCACCTCAAGGATCCTCTATAAATAGTTTTCGATTTTCATTCTTTAGTTTCATCCAAGCTTAGTACAATCTTAAGCCATATACTATCAGTTTCTGTAAAGTAATAATCTCTTCACATCGGGGAGTTATTGCGGTGTAGATTGAGTTGTAATCGAGTCTTGGAGCACTTTGGTTGAAGTTCATTATACCAGCCTTACCTTTCCGTAGATTTGTATCAGATTCAAGTCTCCGACCGGAGCAAGGTTCTATTTTATTGCATTTCTTTATTTAATTGCTCTTACCATAGTCTACACGTTTTATAGACTTTAAATGCTCTTACCATAGTCTACACGTTTTATAGACTTTAAATGCTCTTACCATAGTCTACACGTTTTATAGACTTTAAATGCTCTTACCATAGTCTATACGTTTTATAGACTTTAAATGCTCTTACCATAGTCTACATGTTTTATAGACTCGCACTTATTATGTCTGGCTAAACTACAAAGGTTAGGATGTAATGATTGTCATCATGGTTGTGTTCCAATTATCATGCTAGTGAAAATACTCTGGGGATGTTTTGCTTCTAACTTAAGTCAATTGTGTTTAAATGTTTATTGGATAAGATCGAAAGCCGTCCAAACTAATGATACGACTTGATTATTATTTAACCAAACAAGAAGAGCGAAAGCCGTTGATTGGTTAAATAGGAATCATTGACCTTTTTAGAAAACGATTTTGAAACTATTTTCGGACGCGTTTGTAGGTTTGAAATCTGACTCTTGGTCAAAAGCCAAAAGTCTCTTTAAGTTAATCTTTCCAAAGTAAAATCACTTTTCTGTTAAGTCAAAACTATCAATTTCTTAAAAATAGGTTTACCTCTTTAACGCGGAAGGCACCCTTTATATGTGACAATAAAGGAATTTAATTTAAAGAGTAAACTCGGTTCTTAGTAGTCAAAAGCTACAAGTTCCCGTTAAATTGATTCTTTGCTATCAATAGAAAATACTGCCCCATAAGTAGGTTCATCTACGCATGACCGGACCAATATCTGATTTCATGATTTACATTCCAACCTGTCTTTTAAACTGTTATTTACCTCGCTCATTTACTTTGTGCACTGCACTCACATCAATATTCTTGTTCGCCTTAGATAAGCACCTTAGCAATAGAGTTGATAAATTGACAATTGGTCTTTGTGGTTCGATAATCTTATATATTACTTCGATAGGCTGTACACTTGCAGTACTACATTTAGGCTATACGTTACAGATTAAACCCATCAAGTTTTTGGCGCCGTTGCCGGGGACCAACTTCGTCAAATTTCGTACCCTATTGTTATCCCGTTTAGACTAAGGCTATTCTAGCCGGTAGATGCGTAGAAATCGTAGCACCGGTAACCTAATAGATCCTTTAGTAGAACCTGAACGTTACGCTCGTGCCCGTTTTTTTATACGCAAGATAAGAAGAGCTATGGAAGAAGATCGTAACCAAAGACCGCTCAAGGAATTCGCCCAACCATCTAACGAGGAACCTAGTTCTAGTATAGTAAACCCTGCTATAACTACCAACAACTTTGAACTAAAACCCTCCTTATTACAATTAGTACAACAAAACCAATTCGCTGGTCTCGCTATCGAGAACCCGAATCAACATTTAAAGGTATTTATCCAGTTAGCTGACACCCTTAAGGCAAACGGAGCAACACCCGAAGCTATCCGATTAAGACTGTTTCCTTTTTCCCTTAGAGGTAAAGCTCACGACTGGTTAGACGCCCTTCAAACTAACTCAATAACAACTTGGGAAGACCTTAGGAGAGCTTTTCTTGCGAGGTATTTTCCACCAAGCAAGACCGCTGTTCTTAGGAACCTGATCACTTGTTTCACCCAAAACCAAGGCGAATCACTTTTTGATGCCTGGGAGAGATATAAAGAACTTTTAAGAGCTTGTCCGCACCATGGCCTGGAGCAATGGTTAATCATACATACCTTCTATAATGGACTCCATTACAACACAAAGATGTCCATAGACGCTGCCGCTGGCGGAGCGTTGATGAACAAACCTTACCCTGACGCTTGTGCCCTAATAGAGGACATGGCCCAAAACCACGCCCAATGGGGATTAGAACGAGCGACAGTAGAGAAAAAGGAGAGCCATGGAGGAAAGCATGAGGTAAGTTGCATGGACATGATTAATGCCAAGATGGACGCCCTAGCTTTGAGAGTCGAGAACATGTCTCAAAACCCAACCACAGTAGCAGCAATCCAATCGGAATGCGAACTCTGTGGAACTCAAGGACATCAAACCGTTGACTGTAACCTTTTGAACGAATCTAGCTCAGACCAAGTTAACTATACCCAAGGGAACCCTTTCTCGAATACCTACAACCCTGGATGGAGGAACCACCCGAATTTCTCTTACAAAAACAACAACCCTATCCAAAATCCCGGACCTTCGAGACCTAAAGGATTCCAAACGCAAAAACAAAACCAACCTATGCAAATAGTGCCCCCAAGACCAAACCTTAAAGAAACCATAGACACCTTTATTCAGGCTCAAACCCAGCAAAATAAGGAGTTTATGAACCAACACATTCACACGAACGAACTAGTTACTCAATTGGCAACCAAGTTTGACCAGATAATAACCCACACCAAAATGCTTGAGACTCAGATTTCCCAAGTAGCCCAAAACACCTCTGTACAAGTTGCACCTGGAGGACAATTCCCTGGACAAACTCAACCAAATCCAAAAGGCCAAGCAAATTCTATCACCTTAAGAAGTGGAACTGCTTATGAAGGGCCTAGAAATCCTAACTTAAGCACATCAGAAAAACCTATGGAAGATGCTACGCCCAAAGACCAGGTAGAGGAACCAGAGAAACCAGAAAAGCAATCAAAACCAGAAGTAGGGAATAACACTCAGCAACCTTATAAACCACCTATTCCGTTCCCACAGAGGCTGAAAAACACCAAAGTAGAAAACCAGTACCAAAAGTTTATTAAGGTAATAGAGAAACTCCATGTTGAGATTCCTTTTACTGAAGCTATAACCCAGATACCATCATATGCTAAGTTTTTGAAAGATATTTTGACCAATAAACGGCGACTCGATGATCCCAAGCCTTTAGAATGTCATTCTATATCCGAAAATAAACTCGCCAAGAAAGATAAAGACCCTGGAAGTTTTTCTATCCCTTGCATCCTAGGTAACCATATGATAGACAAAGCATTTTTAGACCTAGGAGCAAGCGTAAGTCTGATGCCTCTGGCCGTCTGTAAGAGGTTAAAATTAGGATAACTTCAACCTACTAAGATGTCCTTACAACTAGCTGATAGATCTGTCAAATATCCCATGGGTATTTTAGAAGACATACCTGTCAAAATTGGTCAGTTGTACATTCCGACCGACTTCGTCGTAATGGATATTAAAGAAGATGAAGACATCCCAATCCTCTTAGGAAGACCCTTCCTATCGACCGCCAGAGCTATAATAGATGTTAAGAAAGGGAAACTGACTTTCGAGGTAGGAGATGAAAAGATTGAGTTCATTTTATCAAAATTTCTAATGGCACCAGTGATAGGAGATGCGTGTTATGCCATCGACGTCATTGATGAATGTGTAAATGAGCTCGAACAAAACGAATTTTTAATCAAATTACCATCAACCCCTATTTTAGAGGATGACGGATTTAAGAGTATCGAACCGCACATTGACGACAACCTTTTCGAATGCCTAGCTCTTACCCCTGACCTTATGCCGCGTACTGAGAAAACCACTATAGAACTTAAGGAACTACCCAAGAATCTAAGATATGAGTTTTTGGATGAGGAGATGAATAGACCTGTTATAATTAGCGCCGCTCTAAACCAAACAGAAACAAATCAACTCTTAGATACCTTGCGAAAATATCCCTCAGCTTTAGGGTATAAAGTTTCAGATTTAAAAGGTATAAGCCCATCCGTATGCATGCATCGGATTATGCTAGAAGAAGATTCAAAACCCTCAAGAGAACATCAAAGAAGAATAAACCCTATCATGAGTGATGTAGTCAAGAAAGAAGTTCTTAAGTTATTAGAAGCTGGTATCATATACCAAATTTCGGATAGTGAATGGGTAAGCCCAGTCCATGTGGTACCCAAGAAAGGAGGTATCACCGTTCTGAAAAATGAGAAAGGTGAGCATGTGGCAAAACGAACAGAAGGAGGATGGCGTATGTGTATTGATTACAGAAAGTTGAATAAGGCAACGAGAAAAGACCATTTTCCTCTCCCATTTATAGATCAGATGCTTGAACGTCTAGCAAGACACTCATGTTTTTGCTATCTTGATGGGTATTCGGGGTTTTTCCAAATCCCTATTCACCCAGAGGACCAAGAAAAAACCACATTTACCTGCCCTTATGGAACATTCGCTTATAGACGAATGACCTTTGGACTCTGTAATGCACCTGCCACTTTCCAACGTTGTATGATGTCAATTTTCGCAGACTACCTAGATGGAATTATGGAAGTATTTATGGACGATTTTTCAGTGTGTGGGTTTGATTTCAAAAACTGCCTCTCGAACTTAGAGAAAATCTTAAAAAGATGTGTGGAAGTAAACCTTGAGTTGAATTGGGAAAAGTGCCACTTTATGGTAAACGAAGGGATAGTCTTGGGACACATTATTTCTGAAAGAGGTATAGAAGTCGATAAGGCCAAGATAGAAGTTATAGAAAACTTAAACCCACCTAAGACCGTTAGGGAAATAAGAAGTTTTCTAGGACATGCCGGGTTCTACCGACGTTTCATCAAGAATTTTTCCGGAATAACAAAACCTTTAACTAACTTATTGATGAAGGATGTCGAGTTTGAATTCGACCAAAAATGTCTTGAGGCCTTTGAAGTTTTAAAGCAAGCTCTTATTTCAGCACCTATCATAAGACCACCTGATTGGACACAACCCTTTGAAATCATGTGCGATGCCAGTGATTTCGCTGTAGGAGCTGTACAAGGGCAAAGAAAAGACAAGAAACTGCATGCAATTTACTACGCTAGTAGAACACTAGACGCTGCCCAGCTAAATTATACAACCACAGAAAAGGAATTGCTAGCCGTAGTTTTTGCTATTGATAAATTTCGATCTTATTTGGTGGGAGCAAAAATAATAGTATACACAGATCATGCAGCAATCCGGTACTTGTTAAGTAAGAAAGATGCTAAGCCTAGATTGCTCAGATGGGTACTTTTACTCCAAGAATTTGACTTGGATATTAAGGATAAAAAAGGAGCTGAAAACTTAGTAGCTGATCATCTCTCTAGGTTAGAACACCTTAAGCCTGAACTTATACCTATAGACGATCACTCTACTTATGAAAGATTAATAGCTAGGATAAACTCAACTGAAGACGAGACCTATGAGGAAATCTCAACCATGAACAACATACCATGGTACGCAGATATTGTGAATTATCTGGCCGCTGATATCATACCCCCTGATTTAAGCTACCAACAGAAGAAGAAGTTTTTTAGAGATATTAAACACTTCTTTTGGGATGAACCCCTCCTATTCAAAAGAGGAATAGATAATATATTTAGACGATGTGTGCCGGAAGAAGAAGTAGGCAACGTCATTAAACATTGTCATGCTTCACCTTATGGTGGACATGCCAGCATGTCTAAAACATGCGCCAAAATATTTCAAGCAGGTTTTTATTGGCCTACTGTATGGCGCGATGTCCACACTTACATTACAAAATGTGACCGATGCCAACGCACTGGGAACATCTCAAGACGTGATGAAATGCCTTTAAGTAACATCCAAGAAGTGGAAATATTTGATGTCTGGGGTATAGATTTCATGGGACCTTTTCCTTCCTCAATGGGTAACAAGTATATCCTAGTAGCTGTCGATTATGTCTCAAAGTGGATCGAAGCTGTTGCATCACCCACAAACGATACCAAGGTAGTTATCAAACTGTTTAAGAATATTATTTTTCCTAGGTTTGGAACCCCGAGGTTAGTCATAAGTGATGGAGGATTGCATTTTATATCTAAGATATTTGACAAGCTTCTAAGCAAATACGGAGTAAAACATAGAGTAGCATCACCATATCACCCGCAAACCAGTGGCCAAGTAGAAGTATCGAATAGGGAGATTAAGCAGATCCTAGAAAAAACCGTATCACTATCCAGAAAAGACTGGTCTGGAAAACTTAAAGACGCCTTATGGGCTTATAGAACGGCTTATAAACCCCTATTGGAACAACTCCTTATCAATTGGTTTATGGAAAGTCCTGTCATTTACCCTTCGAACTAGAACATAAAGCCTATTGGGCCATTAAATCCTTGAATCTAGATTACCTAAAAGCCGGAGAAAAACGTATCCTGAACATTCACAAGCTAGAAGAGCTTCGCTTGAATGCCTATGAGAATGCCATCATATATAAGGAAAGAACCAAGATGTGGCATGATAAAAAAATCATCAAGAAAGATTTCAACATTGGTGATCCTGTTCTCCTATTTAACTCAAGGTTACAACTTTTTCCTAGTAAGCTTCGTTCAAGATGGACAGGTCCATTTGAAGTGTCAAAAGTTCTAAAGTCTGGAGCAGTAGAAATCAAAAACAATTCATGCGCTCCATTTGTGGTAAATGGACAAAGACTGAAGCTCTACAAAGGAGGCGATTTGCCTGTTGACTACTCTAGTCATATTCTTATAGACCCACCAATACCCACATAAAGTAAGATCTAATCGTCAAGCTAAACGACGTTAAACAAGCGCTGCATGGGAGGCAACCCATGGTTTATTCTTAATTTTATTTTATTTTAGTAATTTATATATTTTATCTGGACTAATTTCTTGTGTTTATATTTTCAGGATGCATTACCCCGATGGTATGGTTGTGATTTTCAGAGATGAAGCACAAAAAGCCCGATTTTCTACCTTATCTGCTAGACCTATGGTACCCACTAGGTACCCCGATCAGAGCTGCATGGAGGCACTCGGGATTGAGCCAAGTATTAGGTATCTGTGCAACCAACTTGGCTGGGATTCTTATGCTGATGATGTCCACAAAACCTACAGAAACCTTACTCTGGAATTTCTTAGCTCTATGGATTATAACCCACGAGTGGGTGAAGGAGATGAGCGAGGTTTCCTAAGTTTCAGATTGTTTGGTACCGAGTATACCCTGACTACCAAAGAATTTGGGGATTTGCTTGGTTTCCAAACTGGACCGACCGCTATCACTGAGTTTCCATTGAGTTACTACATGGACAGAGATATTGATAAATTTTGGCAGGACATTACTGATAGAGCCAGCCTTGACCCCTCTACCCAGCTGTCCCGAAAGATCCATAACCCGGCTTTCCGATACTTCGAGATGGTTCTGTGCCACACTTTCTTTGGGAGGAGTTACTGTGACCACTTGGTCACCGCTGAGGAGATCCTTTTCCTATACTGTGCCAGTCAGTCCAGACCTATAGCTAGTGGAGGTTTTCTGATAGAGAGCCTCGAGCAGACTGCTCGATCCGCTGTAGGGCTCATTCATTCCAGAGGGAATGTGACACAGATAGCTTCTGCTTTGGGTTTGGACAGTATGATAGCACAGCTAACCCCATACTGTGGATATAATTTTCTGGATTTAGACTTTTGCATGGATCGTGGGCTCATGAGGAGGGCCTCTTTCCACCCATATCGGTACAGATTGCTCATCGATGACCAGACAGTTTACACCTTCACAATGCCAGACCCTCAGATGACTTGTGTTTCCAACCCTGCTAATTGGAACTATTCTGTAGAAGGTTGGGGTGAGATATCAGAGTACACTCCAGAATACACTCCTGCTTCCGAAGATCTCACTCCAGAATACACCCCTGCTTCTGAAGATCCCACTCAAGACTACACTCCTGCTCCCGAGGACTCCACTCCAGATCACACATCCCGACCCGAGGTTACACACACTACTGTTCTTACTAATAACCTCAGCTTGCAGGAACCTGATATTCGCACTCTATTGACTGCTATGCGCACTGAGATAACCACTCTCCGCAATGAGGTGGCTGACCTTCATTTGCAGTTGGAAGTGAATGATGTTACCTTTGCTGGTGAGTTAGATGAATTAGCTCACGAGGTGGCAGAGATTCGACGCCAGCTGACTGAGCTGCGTGGCCCAGACACTCCTGCAGAGCATCCTACCGGTTGGCAATAGATCTGTATTGTTCACAAGATATCTAGTTCCAGTATTATTAGTATTATGTTGATTTCCTTTTCAGACTCATTTTTATTTGCATTATCTGTTTCCTGCGTTGTTAATATTTATTTTGGTGACCCAATGTTCGTACCTATATATATATATGCATATGTTTCATTTATTTACTAATGTTTTTGTTTTTCTGGTCACCATAATTTTAATATAAAAATAAAATAAATATACATGTGTATATGTATTCACGTACATATATGCACATTCATAAGAAAAATAGGTACACCTCCAAAAATTGAAGCTAATGGCAAGGAAGGAAAAGCCCAATGGAAAGGAAGCCAGGCCAGCCCAACTTGCCTCGACCTCACCGCGCTCGCGGTAGGCCCTGCCGCGCCCGCGGTGACGCAACGGTCACCTAACGGCTAGTTGCTCGTTTTTCCCCCCATTTTACCACTTTTTCCATTTCCAATCCCATTTTCTTCCATTCTTAACCCACCATAACTTTCTTTATTACCCATACCAACCCACTACATTTATTTCCATTATTCTCATCATAAATATTTACAACCACCATTTTTTCTTCCCTTCCTATAAATACCCCCACTATTTCATTTTCTTCCTCACACCTTCATTACTTCTGCATCCAATTCTTTCTCTCTATTCATCCACAAGAAAATCCTATGGAGTATCACGGTTACATTTTGCGTGGTGGCCAAGCCGGAGAAAGGCAACTAAAGCGGCTTGAAAAATTGCTGACAACACCAATACACTCTACCAGGTATATCGATGAAAACTGTCTATATTCATTAGGTATATACCATAGTATATTCTTCCTTCTAGATAAAATAGGCATGCACGATATTTTTGCTACTCAAGCACCAACCTACCCTAGGCTGACGTTCGAATTTTTAAGCTCTTTAATTTATAACGTCTCTCCTAACACTGCTAGCACCGTAGGTGGAGTCAAATTTAGATTGTTTAATGTTGAATATGACTACTCCACTGACGGTCTAGCCGCCATGTTAGGATTGCCTTATGGGGATGGTGCCATTTGTGAAGCACCTTTAGACACGGATTGGGCATTTGACGCATTTTGGGCCAGAATTACTAAACAAAATGCAACATCTTTCGATGACCTACTTGCTTCTCACATCCACAATCCTGCCCTTCGTGTCTTTAGATTTCTTTTAGCATCCACCATCTTTTCTCGGGAAAACCCAAACAAGGTGAATGCTAAAGAATTAATTATCATGCAGAGCTGCTTCACAGACACCAAAGTTAATCCCGTCCCATTCATGATTGCCCACATGCACCATGTTCTAAGAAAAGGTGGGCCGATTTCCTTTGGTGGACTGATTACCACTATTTCCCGTGCCATAGGATTGGATACGGAACTTGCCACCCTTGAACCACTTCCTCCTCGGATTGCAAATCTTAAATTTTTCAGGGATATTCGTTTATGCAAGACGAGGAAGGAAGGTGGTTACTTCCTCATGGTTGGAGGTGCTGCTATACCCAGTGTTGTTATTCCTTGCACCCGTCGTACTGATATTAGATTTGAGCGTAACTGGACCTACGATCTCAACGCTCCTGCTTTTATTGGTTCGTTGCCCCCAAATCTACCTTTAAATGAGGGTAACAACACTGATGATGAGTACGATTTCCAAACAGAGGAACCACCCCATTTTTCACCACCACACACGACACCATCTACTTCTAACCCACATGCAGGTACAACTCCTAGTTTCCATGTCACTGAGGACATATGGCGTGAGCATATGGCCCGAGATGCCCAGAGGGACACCCTCCTTGCTACCTTGCAGCAACAGGCGGCCGATAACATGGCCTTCATGCAAGCATCCCAAGAACAAAATGCTAGCTCTCTGCGCACTATTATGGAAAGTCAGCTGGCTTTCCAGAGAGAACAGCACCTCCACCAGACCACATACGCTCGTCACTTCCAATTGATGGAGGCAACCCAAGGCACCCTCATTGGTCGGACCCAAGAGCTACAAGCGGCAAATTCCGCCTTGACAGAGAGATTGGAGCAGCTTGTTTTGGACCGAGATAGCCGCCGTCGCAGCCGTAGCCGCCGTTCTGGTCGTACCAACCAGGATGGTGAAGGTCCTAGTGGCCCCCACTAGTGTTTTCAGGTACCTCCTCCTACCTTATTTTGGAACATTGGGGACAATGTCTGATTTAAGTGTGGGAGGAGCATTTATCGCTTTTATTTCCCGTTTTCGCTTTTATTTTCCGTTTTTCCTACTTTTATTTCCCTTCCGCATTTTTCCTTTTAGGTATGTTATATTCGTAGTTAATAAAATGCATGTGATAGGCGAGTCTTTCTGCGTAGTGTACCCTTTCATTTCCCCCACCTTTTAGCCTTACAAAATTTTTCTTTTTCAAAGATTTATGGTTGTTTTTAAGGATTTGGGCTATGAGACAGGTCCTAGATAGGGTCTATTTCTTGGACACTCACTTTTTGAAAAATTCGTTATCGTCTTTACACCGTAAGCCTTTTTGAACATTTAGATTAGATCCTTTCTCCCCAATATGCTATGATTTTGAATAAAACTGTACAAATAGGTCTTCAAGTAGTTTATCTTAGCAGTCAGCTCCGGCCTAAGCATGCTCTAAGTGTGGGATCGATGAATATAAGTGGATGATCTCTATTTTGCCTTAAAAGTTATAAAATAAAGTATGAATACGACTACGAGTTGGGTGATTCTCACAAAGATTACTCAACTCAAGAAAGTTGTAAGCACTAACAAAAGAAAAGAAAAAAAATATATAAGGCATATCCGTTGTAGTTGGTTCAGAGGTATCTGGTGCTGGACTTGGTAGGGCGGACTACGGTCCGATCCCCTGCAACTGCAAATGGGTAAAATAAAAAGGGATTAAACCAACTCTTGTACCAGAATCCCATCACTTGAGATCAGAGTCACTAACCGGTCACTACACCATGAGTATGTACGGATAACGGGCTTAATGTGATTGCGCCTGAATGAAAAAGGACCTCGTACAAAAAGAAGTCTTAGCATAGTAAGGATATTAGGATCGATCTGTATACTTATGAGGTTTATGTCCGCATTTCTGCGAGTAGTGTAATTTCGATACCCTTGATTCAGATAGTTAGTGCCTGACAACACACCCTTACTCGGACTTAGGAGCCCTCTTTGCCCAAAACCTGTATACACCATAATTTTCTTTCATCTACTTCTAAGAGTTGTTGCTTGAGGACAAGCAAAGGTCTAAGCATGGGAGGATTTGATCGCACTGAATCGCACTATGTTTCTGAGTCAAATATCACATGTTTTCCTTAGTTTTTATTGTCATTTTCTCGTATTATGTTCCTTTTTCTTTATTTTCAGGATTCTTGTCATTTCAGAGCCTTCTGTGAAGAAACGAGCCAAAACGCCAAGAAATTAGGGTTTTTCAAGACATTTTGCACTTATGGCGTTCAGCACCGCGCTGGCTACAGGGAACGCGATGACGTGGCCCACTTTCACCCAGAGATCAACTGCCACGTTCCCATGATGTGGCAGTTCCAGGCACCGCGCCCGCGGCCACCCCCACCGCGCCCGCGGCCTTCACAACAAGCTTCCCGCTCAAAAGAAGTTAAGGGGCATGCTGGTCCTTACGCACCTCAAGGATCCTCTATAAATAGTTTTCGATTTTCATTCTTTAGTTTCATCCAAGCTTAGTACAATCTTAAGCCATATACTATCAGTTTCTGTAAAGTAATAATCTCTTCACATCGGGGAGTTATTGCGGTGTAGATTGAGTTGTAATCGAGTCTTGGAGCACTTTGGTTGAAGTTCATCATACCAGCCTTACCTTTCCGTAGATTTGTATCAGATTCAAGTCTCCGACCGGAGCAAGGTTCTATTTTATTGCATTTCTTTATTTAATTGCTCTTACCATAGTCTACACGTTTTATAGACTTTAAATGCTCTTACCATAGTCTACACGTTTTATAGACTTTAAATGCTCTTACCATAGTCTACACGTTTTATAGACTTTAAATGCTCTTACCATAGTCTACACGTTTTATAGACTTTAAATGCTCTTACCATAGTCTACATGTTTTATAGACTCGCACTTATTATGTCTGGCTAAACTATAAAGGTTAGGATGTAATGATTGTCATCATGGTTGTGTTCCAATTATCATGCTAGTGAAAATACTCTGGGGATGTTTTGCTTCTAACTTAAGTCAATTGTGTTTAAATGTTTATTGGATAAGATCGAAAGCCGTCCAAACTAATGATACGACTTGATTATTATTTAACCAAACAAGAAGAGCGAAAGCCGTTGATTGGTTAAATAGGAATCATTGACCTTTTTAGAAAACGATTTTGAAACTATTTTCGGACGCGTTTGTAGGTTTGAAATCTGACTCTTGGTCAAAAGCCAAAAGTCTCTTTAAGTTAATCTTTCCAAAGTAAAATCACTTTTCTGTTAAGTCAAAACTATCAATTTCTTAAAAATAGGTTTACCTCTTTAACGCGGAAGGCACCCTTTATATGTGACAATAAAGGAATTTAATTTAAAGAGTAAACTCGGTTCTTAGTAGTCAAAAGCTACAAGTTCCCGTTAAATTGATTCTTTGCTATCAATAGAAAATACTGCCCCATAAGTAGGTTCATCTACGCATGACCGGACCAATATCTGATTTCATGATTTACATTCCAACCTGTCTTTTAAACTGTTATTTACCTCGCTCATTTACTTTGTGCACTGCACTCACATCAATATTCTTGTTCGCCTTAGATAAGCACCTTAGCAATAGAGTTGATAGATTGACAATTGGTCTCTATGGTTCGATAATCTTATATATTACTTCGATAGGCTGTACACTTGCAGTACTACATTTAGGCTATACGTTACAGATTAAACCCATCAATTTGACACCTATTTCATCCCCACTTGCAAATTATATTCCCATCCCCTAATGATGTAATAGCTTAGGATTTTAATTTCCACAAGTTTACCGCTTTTCATATGATTGCTAGTAAGATAAGGTGTGTATGATAAGATAAAATCAACCGTTAGAAAAACCTATTCTCAATGACAAAATGCATGCAATCAAACACATTATTCATACATGCACCTCTAGGGTAATCTCACTTGTTTCCTCGGAAAATAGTCATGTCCCTCGAATATGGGAGTTTTAGCAAAGACCCTTGATAAAATATCATAGTCCCTCGATGTCCCTCGATGTTGCCTTCAGTAAACGATCTAGTCCCTAACGAAATTACTAAAACATCTCATAGGTTGCCTTTTATGACTGTACAATTGACCCACGCCCGTCCATTCACATCCAACGATGGGGCTTCTTATCAATCAATGGTAAGATAGCAACATCTAAAGGAGGAGGAAAGAACAAAGACCTTTTGAGTAGGTAGGAAGATCGTAGTTGCTTGCTTGCTCACAACTAAAAAACCATTTTCACACCAACACTTTCAATTGAAACATTTTCAAAAGTTAAAACAATTTGTACGCATTCTTATAGAGACGAGAATCATTATAAAGGCACTTTTTAAAATCACTTTCAAAACAACATCTTTTAGAAACACCTTTTTGAACTATTTTCAAAACCAACACTTTGTACGCATTCTTATAGAGACGAGAATCATTACAAAGACGTTTTCAAAATATTTTCAAACCCACACCACAAAGCACACTTTCAAACAAAGCAAGTGATCTAGCAAGCAACTAAGATCCCGTAGATAACCATGGATGAAAAGGGTGCTAACACCTTCCCTTTTCATAACCTACCCCCCGAACTCAAGAAAATATCTCTAAAGGTCTTTCATGTTATTTTCAACCTTTCCTTCTTGGATAAAAAAAAAATCCGGTGGCGACTCTTACTATCCGCAACAATTGCGATCAAACGCAAAACACCCAAGTCAGTTCTCCCACCGTATTACAGAACTGGCGACTCTGCTGGGGAATTACTTAAAAGTGGGGTTACCTTAGGGCTAGATCACCTTTACTTGCTTTCTTTGTTTGACTTTCTTGCTTTACAATATGGTTCCTTATTTGGGTTTGTTTTTTATCCTTTACCCAGATCTGGGGCACCTTTTGGTAAGTAGCAATAGATTGTGGAAACTGTGTGGGGTATACCAACATGGTTGAAGCGATAGCTACGTTAGTGTGACACATTTGTTGGTATCGGTAGCCCTTGAGTAGTCAAGGAGAATACGCGGCCGCTGTGTGGTGTCATGAAGCACTAACTAACCTTAGAACCTTAATTGAACAACTTGCCCATTAGGAAATACTGAGATAGCCGGTGTTGGTGCAGTCCGAAGTTGGTTGATACTCGATACTATGCTCATTTAGATCGGACTTTTGGGATATTTCGGTCACCAATAAAGAGGCTTGCGTTGAAACAATGCCCGATGAAGAAATATCAGTGATATTGAGATCCCCTAGAACCTGATTACTTTCTTGGACAGGTTGAACCAACCAAACTTCAAGAGGGTACTTACCTATGCACCTCATGTAAGCCTAAACCTAAGGACTTGTTTGATTTTCTTGTGTATATACTTGTACATAACATCATGACATCATACCATAGCATTTTACACTAACCATTTCAAGGATTTCGACATTCATCTTTGTTTCTGTTTTGTAGGACATGACTCTCACTCACAGGAATACGATCCAAGTCAACCTCGTACAAGTACCTTTTCAACTCAAAGAATTAACATCAAGGATTCCTGAGAATTCTCCGTTCACCAAAAGACATGGACGACTTCTCAATCTGGTTACCTCAAGCTTTGATGAAGACATGATGAAAGTTCTTTTCCAGTTCTTCGACCCTTTACACCATTGCTTTAACTTCCTCGATTACCATCTTGTGCCTACTATGGAAGAATTCTCTCAAATCTTGGGAATTTCTATTCTGGATCAATTACCTTTCAACGGTATTGAAAGAGACCCGAGCCCTGAGGAGATTGCTCGAGCTTTACATTTGCAACAATTTGATGTCATGGCTAACTGGGAAACAAGAAGTGGTGTCAAAGGGTTTCTAGCCAAGTACTTGTTGGAAAAGGCCCAAGACTGTTGGGATACTCTAGATTTACAAGCCTTTGAAGAAGTCTTGGCTCTTCTCATCTATGGGATGGTACTATTTCCTAATCCTGACCAACTTATAGATGTGAACTCAGTCAAAATTTTTATATCTCGCAATCCGGTGCCTACTTTGCTGGGAGACATCTTGCATTCTTTTCACTCTTGCACCATAAAGAGAAGGGGGCCGTCATGTGTTGCACTCCTCTGTTGGCTAGGTGGTTTGTTTCACACCTGCCCCGATCTATTGTGAAGAATGAGCAAGGTTTAAGATGGTATAATAGGTTGATGTCACTCAGACATTCGAATATTCACTGGTGTTCTCGATCTTTAGAGGACATTACTATCATCGGCCATTGTGGGGAATTCCCTAATGTCCCTCTGCTTGGCATTAAGGGAGGTATTACTTACAACCCTTGTTTGGCTTTACGACAGTTTGGGTATGCACGAAGAGATGGTCCCCATGATGCGCTCATCCAAGGTGTTGGATTCGACTACGAGAGCGATGACCAAGGCTATCGTCAAAGGTTCATACGAGCTTGGAGAATGGTAAACAAAGTGGATAGTAAGACATTGGGACACAAAAGTTCTATTCCCCTTGAGCCTTACCTTAAGTGGGTACAAACTCGTGCTCAAAGTATCGTAATGCGTTACCCCTCCATCCTACCTATCATCATGGAGCTTGTTGCTAAAGAAGATGTTCCATATACTGTCCTTTATCCTAACATGCCCACTTCTCTTGAAGATTTGCAAAAGGATTAGATTCAGCTAAAGGAAGAGTGAGACACATTCGAAGCCCAATTCCGGGAGAGTGAAAAGAAAGTTTTGGAGCTTACGAGACAGCTTCATGAAGAGTGAAGTTTTAACGCCTACATCCCGCTAAAAAGGATGCGCTCGACCTTTTTGTCTTAGGAGTTTATTTTATGTTTATTTCCTCCATTGTAAGCCCAAGAGGCATGTTGTAATCAACTTGGATTTATTAATACAATGTTTGTTTCCTTTTGTCTAAACAAATTTAAATCTCCTAGTTTCCTTGAAATCATTTGCATATGAATTTTCATTCATCATAACACAAACATGTTTTTCACAATAGGTTTCCTTATCTTTCTACTGTTTATTTCAGTGAGATGGATATTGAACAAATAGTAAAGGATCTTCAAGCACAAAATGCTCAATTCCAACAGATGTTCTTGGCTCTGGCTAAAGGAGAAGAGGACCTGAAGGCTCTCATGATCAAATACAAGAAGAAGAAGACGAAGAAAATGGTGGGTGTCCTGAATATGGGAAGGAGGTTCAGAGAACCAGCAAAGCGAGATCTAGAATTCACAACTCCGTCAAATGAGGGAGACAATCAATAAGAGAAGGAAAAGGAAGGAGACCACAGTCTAGGGTCTAATGAAGAGGAGGATGACAATGCTGAAGAATAATATCCTCCTGTTGATGACAAATTTAAACAGCTGGAGGATCGTCTCAATGCCATTGAAATTCAGAGAATACATGGTCTAGATTTTGAAGAACTAGGTTTTGTTCATGGGGTGGTCATTCCACCAAAGTTCAAAGTTCCCACATTTTCTAAATATGACGGTGTCTCTTGTCCTAAGCTGCACTTAAGGTCATATGTCAGGAAGATTGAAACCCATACTGCTGATAGGAACCTATTGGTACATTTCTTCCAAGAAAGTTTGTCAGGGATGCAGTTGGATTTGTTCTATCAGTTGGAAGGAACCAACATTTGCAATTGGGAAGATGTGGTTGCTGCTTTTTACAAGCAGTACCAATATAATGTTGATCTCGCTCCAACTCATACACAACTGCAAAGTATGTCTATGGGTTCTGGTGAAGGATTCAAAGATTATGCCCAGAAATGGAGGGATCTTGCGAGAATAGTCCAGCCTCCTCTATCTGATAGAGAACTGGTGGATATGTTCTTGGGCACATTTCTGGTCCATTCTTCAACCATTTAATTGGAAGCTCTTCAGTTGGGTTTACTGAGATGATCTTGACTGGTGAGCGGGTAGAAGCCGGTATTAAGAGTGGTATGATTTAGAGGGATGCATCCTCAAGTACGATGAAGAAACCCTTCGCTAGAAAGAAGGAGGTTAGTGCTGCTTATGGCCAGAGAAATCAAAACAAAACTGAATGTCGTCCTATGGTATGGGCTATTATGATCTCCAATCTTGTATCAAATCAACAATGAAACAATCAGCGCAGGCCGGATGCGCCCATAAGACGGTTCACTCGGATCAACATGACCTTGTCCCAGGTTTTGCCACACCTGTTGAAGTCCAATCTGGTGACTCTAAAGGAGGCTCCCGAGAATCCCAATACTGCTTCTCCCCGTTACAACCCAAACACTCGATGTGCCTATCATTCTGAAAGTCCGAGGCATGATACAAACGATTGTTGGGCTCTAAAAAATAAAGTGCAGGATCTTATCGAGGCAAAGGAGATTGAGTTTGACCTTCCAGAGACACCTAATGTAATAACTGCGCCAATTCCCAAACATGGCCAGGGTGTCAATGCCGTTGAAGATGACCTATTTGTTTCCTCTGTGGATGAATTAGCCACTCCTCTTCTGATTATTAAAGAGAATCTGTTGTGAGTCAGTTTATTTTTGGGCTGTGGTGAAGGTTGCCACTTATGTATGTCTCCACCAGATGGTTGTTTGTCATTAAAGATGGGTGTCCAGCTCCTGATAATTAACAAAGAAATTATGTTTGAGAAATTTCCCCTTGCAAGTAATTTGTGTGAAGATGTCACAATAATTACCATTTTCGATAATCCTCCTAGGGTCTCCACCAAAAGACATGTCAGGATTACATTCGTTCCCAAGTTTTCTCCTTTGATTATCACTCTTCCCGGGCCGATACCATATTCCTCTGATAAAGTTGTTCCCTGGAATTATGGGGCTGATGACTATTACCATGACGTCAAGCAAGACCTATTGGCTGTTGAAGATAAGGTTACCAAAGATACTGATCCTGATGTCGACAACATCGTTGGGACCAGTAAAATTACGAGAAGTAGAAGAGTTTTCTCTCCTAAAATCTCTCCAAATACTGGTGCTACCCCTTTGTTAATTCCTGCTGCCACTGCTGTTAGTACTCTCATTATTGCTCCTACTATTATCCCTGGTCTGATCCCCACTACTGAGTCAGCCGAGACTTGGGGCAAAGAGGTACTGGTTGAGCCTATCCAGACGAAGGCCCACAAAGAAGTCATTTCTGAGGCTTCTCAAAAGGAAATGGAAGAAATACTAAAGATCATAAAGAAAATTTACTACAATGTTGTGGAGCAGTTGGGACAGACCCCTTCAAAACTCTCAATGCTGGCCCTACTGTTATACTCTGAAGCCCATACTAAGGCCTTGGTAAAATTCCTTAAGTCTGCCCATGTTCCTCAAGAGACTTCCGCCGATCAATTCGAGAACTACATTTCTAGTTTGACAGCTGATAATGGACTTAGTTTCTCTGATGTAGATTTAACATCCAAGGGAAGAAATCATAATGATGCCATGCATGTCTCTATTGAGTGTAGGGGCACTACCCTAGCTCATGTGCTGGTAGATACAGGTTTATCGTTGAATGTATTAACCAAGAATGCGCCATTCAGATTGGATTGTGAAGGACTCACACTAAAGCCCAGTAATATTATGGTGAGGGCCTTCAATGGTTCCAAGAGAATGGTGCACGAGGAGGTGGACATCCCTATCAAAGTTGGTACTCATACTTTCAACTCCACTTTCTACGTGATGGACATCCACCCATCTTACTGATGTTTATTGGGTCTCCCGTGGATCCATGGGGCCGATGCTGTTACTTCTACTCTGCATCAAATGTTGAAGTACCCGGTTAACGGAAAGATTATTACGGTCCATGGCGAGGAAGAATACATGGTGAGCCACCTGAACTCATTCAGGTATGTTGAGATGGACGGCGAGTTCATTGAGACCCCCTGTCAGAACTTTGAGGAGGTTCCATAGACAGTTGCTACAACCAATACTGTTACCAATGTCCCGAAGATTACCAGACCTCCGTTGAAGATCGCTTCTCTGAAGGATGCCAGAGCAGTAGTTGAAGAAGGCGGGTGTACCATTTGGGGCCAACTTCTGGATATTCCCTACAAATCTGACAAGTTTGGTTTAGGTTTTACTTCAGAGGCCCAAAGAGCTGTTCATCGTGCTCGTGTCGGGGGACCACCACTATGCATCAGCAACCATGGGGTCAATTTATTGGAGGTCAGTGATAGCGACTGTGACATGGACACGTGGATCTTCCCAACTATCAGCGGTGGACTCAACAACTGGGAGGCCAAGGATTTTGTTCTCATTACTTTTATTCAAGAGTAATTGCCTTTTAGTTTTTGGATATGTAATATTTAAACAATTGAAACTCTAAAACCTTGTGTCTTACCCGAGGCACAATGGTCTATCTGTGAGGGTTATCACTTCATCTTCATATGTCATTAATAAATCATGGGACGTTTTGCATGCAAATTTTACGCTCCTTGTTTTTCTTTTCTATTTTTTAATTTATCAAAAATAGCTATGCTCTTACACACACACTCACATATCAAAATGCAGATCCACATCCACGCTGGATCCCATTGATAACGGTTCTGCTATCGCCAATTATGACTTTGAAAATCTGATCTACCAAGCCAATAAGGAAGGTGAGGAAGATTATGAAGTACCAGGGGAACTTGCTAGACTGTTACAACAGGAAGAAAGGGCAATACAGCCCTATGAAGAGCCAGTTGAGACAGGAAAATTGGGCACTGAAGAAGACAAGAAGGAAGTCAAGATAGATGCCAATCTGGAGCATAGGGTCAAGGAGCGGTTGATTCAGATTCTACATGACTATGTTGAGGTCTTTTCCTGGTCATACAAAGACATGCCAGGACTCGACACTGATATCGTGGTCCATCGTCTGCCAACAAAAGAAGACTGCCCTCCAGTAAAACAGAAGGTTTGTCGTATGCGGCAAGAGATATCAGAAAAGATCAAGGCTGAAGTCATGAAGCAGTTTGACGCTGATTTCTTAGCTGTTACTTCTTATCCATAATGGGTTGCTAATGTTGTTCCGGTACCTAAGAAGGACGGTAAGGTACGTATATGTGTGGATTACAGAGACCTGAATAGGGCGAGCCCCAAGGATGACTTTCTGCTTCCCCATATTGATGTTCTGGTTGACAACACCACACAACACAAGATATTATCCTTTATGGATGGTTTCTCTGGGTACAATCAGATCAAAATGGCACCTGAGGACATAGACAAAACGACCTTCGTCACGCAGTGGGTCACTTTCTGCTACAAAGTTATGCCATTTGGGTTAAAGAACACCGGGGCAACCTATCAGCGTGCCATGGTAGCTTTGTTTCACGATATGATCCATCACGAGATAGAGGTCTATGTTGATGATATGATATCCAGATCTCAAACTGAAGAGGAACACCTTGACCACCTGCAGAAGCTGTTTGAAAGACTGAAGAAATACAAACTGAGACTGAACCCGAATAAGTGCAACTTTGTAGTAAGATTCGGTAAGCTCTTAGGCTTCGTTGTCAGCGACAAAGGTATTGAAGTAGAACCTACAAAGGCAAAAGCCATACAAGAAATGCTAACTCCTCGCACTGAGAAGGTGTTTAGGGGATTCTTGGGACGTCTAAACTACATCGCTAGATTCATTTCCCATCTAACCACTACTTGTGAGCCAATCTTCAAATTACTGAAGAAAGATAAAGTAGTGAAATGGAATAACGATTGCCATACCGCCTTTGACAAAATCAAAGAATATCTTCAAGAGCCTCCAATTTTGATGTCGCCAGTCAAAGAGAGACCTCTGATCATGTACTTAACAGTATTGGAAAGTTCAATGGAGTGTGTGTTGGGGCAGCATGACGAGTCTGGCCTAAAAGAGCACACAATTTACTACTTGAGCCAAACATTTACCGACTGTGAAACCAGATATTCACTGCTCGAGAAAACATGCTGGACTCTGGCATGGACTGCTCGCCGGCTAAGATAGTATAAGCTGACTCACACTACCTTATTTATATCTAAGATAAATCCTATCAAATACATCTTCGAGAAACCCACTCTCTCTAGAAGAATAGCAAGATGGCAAATGGTCCTGACCGAATACGACATTCAGTAAACTACTCAAAAAGCAATAAAAGGAAGTGTACTAGCTTATCCTTTAGCTCATCAGGCTGTAGACAATTATCAATCCATGAATTTCGAATTTCCAGATGAGGACATCATGTTAGTGAATGATTGTGAATAACTTAGATCGTATGGAGAACCTGAACAAAGATCCTGATGGACTATGGTTTTTGACGGAGCTTCCAACGCACTCGGCAATGGTATTGGTGTTGTGATCATATCTCCTGAAGGTTGTCATACTCCTTTCACTTCCAGGCTATGTTTAAATTGCACCAATAATATGGATGAATATAAAGCATGTATTATGGGTCTCAAGGCTACTATCGACTTGAGGATCAAATTCTTGAGTGTATTCTGGGACTCGGCCCTAGTAATCAGTCAAATCAAAGGAGAATGGGACACGAAGCACCCTAATCTCATCCCCTATCGGGAACATGTGCTGACATTAATTCCATGCTTTGAAGAAGTTACCTTTGAGCATTTTCCACGAGAGGAAAATCAACTAGCAGACGCGCTAGCTACTATGTCATCCATGTTCAAGGTCAGTTGGGATAATGAAGCTCCTCAAATCACTATTGAAAGAATGGAAGAACCAACAAATTGTCATGAGAATGATACTAAAGAAGTAGTGGACAAGTCTTGGTTACATGAAGTTAAAAGATATCTCGAAGCCCAAGAATATCCTAAAGGAGCTTCAGTCAACGATAAGAAGTTCCTAAGAAGGTTCTCTGCCAAGTTGTTCCTCAGTAATGGAATCCTCTACAAGCGCAACCACGACTCTACCTTGGTTCAGTGTGTAGAAAAGAGTAAGGTAGAAAATATTATGGATGATTTGCACGAAGGTACCTTTGGAACCCATTCTAGTGGGCACACGATGGCTAAAAAGATCCCACGGGCATGATACTATTAGTCCACTATGAAAACAGACTGTTATCAACATTCACGAACTTGTCACAAATGCCAGATCTATGCTGATAAAGCACACATGCCTCTGATTCCTCTAAACGTCTTGACTGCTTCCTAGACATTTGTAATGTGGGGCATCGATATGATTGGAGAGATCAGACCCACAGCTTCTAATGGTCACCATTTCATCCTCGTTGCCATCGATTACTTCACAAAATGGGTCGAGGCGGCTTCATTTGCTTCTGTTACCAAGAACATTGTGGCCCGATTCATTATACATAACCTTATCTGTCGACATGGTATTCCAGAAAGAATCATTACAGATAATGGTAGCAATCTCAATAATACTATGATCATCGGACTATGCGCACAATTCAAAATCCAGCATCATAACTCTTCTCCTTATCGGCCGAAGATGAATGGCATTGTGGAGGCCGCTAATAAAAACATCTAAAAGATCATACAGAAGATGGTAATGACCTACAAAGACTAGAATGAGATGTTACCATTTTCTCTTCACGGTTACCGTACCACAGTGCGCACGTCAACAAGGGAAACTCCTTTCTCTTTGGTATACGGTATGGAAGTTGTCCTACCTATTGAAGTCCAGATACCTTCATTGAGAATCAAGAAAGATGTAGGTTTGAATAAAGACGAATGGATTCAGACTCGACTTGACCAATTGAACCTGATTGACGAGAAGAGGCTCGCAGCTGTCTGCCATGGTCAGATGTACCAAAAAACATATGATTAAAGCTTTTAACAAGAAGGTCATACGTTAGGTATATCAAGCTAGTGACCTAGCAATCAAGCGCATCATACTGCTGCAAGGTGATCCCAGGGGTATATGGACTCCTACACACGAAGGACCATTTGTGATCAAGAACATATTTTCAGGTGGAGCCATGATTTTAACTACTATGGATGGTGACGACCTTCTGCACCCTGTAAATGCAGACATAGTTAAAAGATACTACGCATGAACAAAGACCCGCTAGGTTGACTAGCCTAGGCAAAATAAGGGTGTCCCGGTGAACCGAAAAGGTTCGAGCAAAAGTTAGGGATATACATATGAAAAACTGTACACCCGGCAAGTCGAAAAGCTGAAAAGGAGGCTTGGACAAAAAAGGGTATCCCGATGGACTAAGAACCCAAAAGGGCGGTCCAGGAAAAATTTAGGGATTGAAAGCGTATAACTATGTCCTGTTGGATCACCTGATAGCCAACCTTCGGTAATAACTATCAAGCTCAAGTGGTATTAATCAATTCAGTCAGCTTTGGACAAGCAGCAAAGAGATGAGATGCCTGAAGACATAAAAGTAATAGCAGAATGGGAACCCATTGGGATCATTTCACATTGTTGTTTTTCTTCGTATACTATTTTTATATAGTTTTCATTCTTGCGATGACATTTTCTTACTAGGATGTCTATCTTCTTGTACAAAAACGCCTATTATAGGCAAAAACTCTTCAAATTAATACAAAGCTATTTCTTTAAAAGTGCAAAACTATTTGTTTTTATTTTTCTGTTTTTGTTTGCAAAAACGTCTAGTGAGTATTTTTGAACATATCCATTTGAATGTGATTACCGTTTACAAATGCACACATAAAAACAGAAAGATAATTACTAATGGCTTTAATAAATAGGACAATGTCTAAGGTCCATCTACGAAATCCCCGCAAATACTTTCTCCAAGGAAGTTCATGAAGTTTCCCTTCCTCAACAGAGTTCATTTCTCTAAACAACGAAAATCTGTCTCCCCGTACTTCAAATTCAACAAAATATGAATACTTACGATCTTCATCCCAAGCAGCAGTCAAGGATTCATTTTCCCCAATCCAGCAACACCACAGTAGAACAACTGATACGTTCATACATTGCATTCATACATCATTTTACAAACATCATAGCATCGACAACACAAATGCATCTATCGCAATCTCATTTATTTTAAGAACATCATTACTCGATACATCTCATACATCATGACACTGCACACAGCTGACTCGTTACCTTTTTCGGGAAAGTTAGCAAGAAAACAAATATCATTACCAATTTTCAACAATTCAAGATTAATACCTGAAACAAGACAGGAAAACTATATCAACGATCAACAAAAGTAAATTACAGGTTAATACCTAAAACAAGACAGGACAACTATCTGTGAACAAATTGATTGTAGATCAATTCTCGAAACAGGACGGGATGACTATCTACATGACGAACGCTTCTTTCATACATCTGCTGGTTCAGTTTAAATCGACCAAAGATTTATTCTGATACTTTTCCAGTAGACGCTTTTTCTGGTTCAGTTAAATCACTCCAAAGATTAACTCTGATTCTTTTCTAGTTAAAAACTATTCAAGACCTTTGCAAATTCAGTTTAAATTGATCAATGGTTTATCCTAATTTCGTTCCGGTAGACACTTTCTCTGGTTCAGTTAAATCAATCCAAAGATTTATTCTGATTCTTTTCCAATTAAAGACTATTCAAGACCTCATCTGGTTCAGTTTAAATCGATTAAAGGTTTATTCAGATTCCGTTCTGCTAGACACTTTCTCTTGTTCAGTTAAATAGATCCAAAGATTTATTCTGATTCTTTTCCAGTTAAAGACTATTCAAGACCTCTGTTGGTTCACTTTAAATTAATCAATGGTTTATCCTGATTCCATTCTGGTAGACACTTTCTCTGGTTAAGTTAAATCAATACAAATATTTATTCTGATTCTTTTCCAGTTAAAGACTATTCAAGACCTCTGCTGGTTCAGTTTAAATCGATCAATGGTTTATCCTGATTCCGTTCCGGTAGACACTTTCTCTGGTTCAGTTAAATTGATCCAAAGATTTATTCTGATTCTTTTCCAGTTAAAGACTATTCAAGACCTCTGTTGGTTCAGTTAAATCGATCAATGGTTTATTTTGATTCTGTTCCGGTAGACACATTCTCTGGTTCAGTTAAATCGACCCAAAGATTTATTCTGATTCTTTTCTAGTTAAAGACTATTCAAGACCTCTGCCGGTTCAAATTAAATTGATCAATGGTTTATCCTGATTCCATTCCGGTAAACAATTTCTCTGGTTCAGTTAAATCGATCTAAAGATTTATTCTGATTCTTTTCCAGTTAAAGACTATTCAAGACCTCTGCTGGTTCACTTTAAATTAATCAATGGTTTATCCTGATTCCATTCATGTAGACACTTTCTCTGGTTCAGTTAAATCAATCCAAAGATTTATTCTGATTCTTTTCCAGTTAAAGACTATTCAAGACCTCTGCTTGTTCAGTTTAAATTAATTAATGGTTTATCCTGATTCCATTCCGGTGGACACTTTCTCTGGCTCAGTTAAATCGATCCAAATATTTATTCTGATTTATTTCCAGTTAAAGACTATTCAAGACCTCTGCTAGTTTAGTTTAAATTGATCAATGGTTTATCCTGATTCCGTTAGACACTTTCTCTGGTTCAGTTAAATCGATCCAAAGATTTATTCTGATTCTTTTCCAATTAAAGAATATTCAAGACCTCTGTTGGTTCAATTTAAATCGATCAATGGTTTATCCTGATTCCGTTCCTGTAGACACTTACTCTGGTTCAGTTAAATCGCTCCTAATATTTATTTTGATTCTTTTCTGGTTAAAGACTATTCAAGACCTCTGCTGGTTCAGTTTAAATTGATCAATGGTTTATCCTGATTCCGTTCCGGTAGACACTTTCTCTGGTTCAGTTAAATTGTTCCAATAATTTATACTGATTTGTTCTCCAGTTAAAGGCTATTCAAGACCTCTTCTAGTTCAGTTTAAATTGATCAATGGTTTATCCTGATTCCGTTCTGGTAGACACTTTCTCTGGTTCAGTTAAATTGCTCCGATAATTTATACTGATTCATTCTCCAATTAAAGACTATCCAAGACCTATGCTGGTTTAGTTTAAATCGATCAATGGTTTATCTTGATTCTGTTCTGGTAGACACGTTCTCTGTTTCAGTTAAATCTCTCTGAAGATTTATACTGATTCATTCTCCAGTCAAAGATTATTAAACACTTCCACTTGATTCAGTATAAATTAACAAGAGATTTATTCTGATACTTCTTCCATGTTTTTTACCAATAATCACCTTTGGATGGCATCTATAAGCCCATCCCAGGAAACTCTCTATAACCTCTCCAAATGGCATCTTTAAGCACATTCCCTACACAATCAACCACAACATCATCGAGTTCAAATTTCTGGGCACTCTAGTGTTCAATCATCTTCTACCTTCAAGCTACGAATGGCGGACTCGCCAATCTAACTCTTCAGGTTTAAGAAGATTGAACATGGGCAGCTATTGTACCCCAAAATTTTCCCTCTCATTGCTCAAGATATTTCCAACAAATATCTTCAATGCCTCAAGTTTGCGCAACTATCGACTAGGTCAAATAATCTCCTCAACACTGATGCCTCAAATTAGGGTTTGAGTTTGTACAAAGGAAGTTGGATTTCTAATGTTTCAAATGACTTTCATGGATCATTATGGACCCTCAGGATTATTTTTGCCAAGTTTCAAGTCTTGGATCACAATTTTCCAAGAAAGTCATTCAAATTACCAAAAGGGTAAAATGAGCAAAATTAGGGTTTTTGACTGAAAATGACCGAACGTTGACTTTTGACCTAATATCTGGCTTATTGGTTGGAAGCATGATCTCAAGGATCCGAGCGCGTCATTTTAACCTAATTGCAAATTTCAATTCATCTCCTGAGATCAATGGATTGATAGACAAAATTCGGTCAATTGATGGGAAAAGTCAACTATATACTAAAAAGTCAAACTTTGACTTTTTGACCAAAGTTGAGTCCCAAAAATCATATTTCATCAAGACATCCAAAATATGAAATTTGATCATCAAAAATCAAGAAAGTCAAAAAAACCAACTTTTGCAAGACTTGAAAATTTTTCTAAGTTAAGTTCATTGCTTCATGACATCTTTTCACTACAATTCAAAATGGTTCAAGATGGGATTTTTGCAAGTTTACAAATCCTAAACCTTGTATTGTTCAGGATTTTTCCTTTGACTCAAAACCTTGCCACAATACTTTGTCTTTAATACAATTTGCATAAATTTCTCCACAAAGCAAACTTGTTTCATGTTGCAGACAATGTTGTCCAAGTTTTTGTTGAACAAAGTATGATATGCTACTTCTATACATTGCCACAACACTCCAAAACCGTGCTCCATTGATGTCCTACAAAAAAACTTGTGATATGCTGCACCACAAACCTGTCATAAAAACCTGTATATGTTGTCCTATACAGTCCAAAATATGTCCAAAAAACCAGTCCAAAACTGGTCTATGCAGCCTGCTCCAACCTGCATCATAACAACCACAAAATTGCACCAAAATGGAAAAAGAATATTGTGTTGAAAAAGTATAAAAGCAATAGGCAGAAATAGTTCAAAATAACTTATTTTGTTCCCCTCCTAAACCTCAGTCAAGGATCTACAAAAGGGATTGTTTTCTTAAGATATAGGGGGAATTTTCTGGAGAAAAAAGGAGAGAAGAGAAAAACAGAACTTTTGTAAAACTCAGCTCATTTTCATAAAATTCTGCTCATATTCAACTCTGCTTTCACCCACAAAAATAGAAAAATCCTCAACCCATTATTTTACAACCTTGCAAACTTTCCCATAAACCTTCTAAACACTTCACATCACATATATATTGTTCAAGCATAAGAACATTTTCTATAGTGCCCTTATTCTCAACTTCTAAACCAAAGACAGTATTACACAAACTTGACTGTTTGGAGTTGGTTCAACAACCTTCAACATAAAGGGAGGTTTAGCAACTTTCTGGAGTTTCATAATGTCCACACAACATCTTGAAGGGTATTCAGACTCAAAACCTAAACTGAAGGTTCAAGGTAAGTCATCTTAACCTTGCATTTTCCATACATCATTTTTTGGTTTGTTTCTGAAGATAGGATGTAGCAATCACTACTCTTGAAGTTAATAATTTACTTCTTGTTCATTTTTATCATTTATATGTTGAAAACTGACTGATACATGCAAAAGAATGGTGATAGAGGGAAAAAATTACAGCATGAGTCGACACATACCCACATGGGTCGACTCATCCCAGTGACAAAACTAAGTATGATTCGACACAAGACCTTATGCATCGACTCATACTGCTATCCAGGTCCCAAAACAGAAGGATGGAAGGTGCATGAGTCGATACAAAACGCGTATGTGTCGACAAAAGAAGGAAATGAGTCGACACATCCCATTATGCATCGACTCATACTGAGTTGATTTGGTTTGGCAGGGGCAAGTAAAAGTCATGTGTCGATGCATAACAACATGTGTCAACACATAATAGTTCAAAATGCAGTTTTTATTTCTTTTTACACTGTTTTTGTATTGTACATATATATTCTTCATTACTGTCCACTTATTCGATATGGTTGTAATAATTAAACACCTATTTCATCCCCATTTGCAAATTGTATCCCTATCCCCCTAATGATGCAATAGCTTAGGATTTTAATTTCCACAAGTTTACCGCCTTTCATATGATTGCTAGTAAGATAGGGTGTGTATGATAAGATAAAATAAACCGTTAGCAAAACCTAATCTCAAAGACAAAATGTGTGCACTCAAAATCACTATTCACATATGCACCTCTAGGGTAATCTCACTTGTTGCCTCGGAAAATAGTCATGTCCCTCGAATATGGGTGTTTTAGAAAAGACCCTCGATAAAAGATCATAGTCCCTCGATGTCCCTTGGTGTTGCCTTCGGTAAACGATCGAGTCCCAAATGAAATTGCTAAAAAGTCTCATAGGTTGCCTTCTATGACTATACAATTGACCCACACCCTTCCCTTCACATCCAACGATGGGGCTTCTTATCAATCAACGGTAAGATAGCAACATCTAAAGGCGGAGGAAAAAGAACAAATACGTTTTGAGTAGGTAGGACGCTCGTAGTTGCTTGCTTGATCACAAATAAAAAATTATTTTTCACACCAACACTTTCAATTGAAACATTTTCAAAAGTTAAAATACTTTGTACGCATTCTTATAGAGACGAGAATCATTACAAAGGCACTTTTTAAAATCACTTTCAAAAGAACATATTTCACAAACACCTTTTTGAACTGTTTTCAAAACCAACACTTTGTACGCATTCTTATAGAGACGAGAGTCATTACAAAGATGTTTTTAAAATATTTTCAAACCCACACCACAAAGAACATTTTCAAACAAAGCAAGTGATCTAGCAAGCAACCAAGAGCCCGTAGATAACTACGGATGAAAAGGGTGCTAACACCTTCCCTTTTCATAACCTACCCCCAGAACTCAAGAAAATATCTCTAAAGGTCTTTCCTGTTCTTTTCAACCTTTTCTTCTTAGATAAAAGAAAAGTCGGTGGCGACTGTTGCTATCCACAACAATTGCGATCAAACACAAAACACCCAAGTTAGTTTTCCCACCGTATTATAAGAGTGAATCTTAATATAAAATTTACGGTTGATTCATATATTTGTATATATGGAAAGATATATATATATTCTCCAAATGCACGGGTAATCAGACCAAAATTCGTGCGAGCGCATAAGTTATTATATTTTTTTGGACAATTATATAAAATAAATATAATTTTTTTTAAATAATGTATGAATCAAAACACGGGAAAATTGTGTTGTTTTTAAATTGTTTATCTTATTAATATTTTTAATTTAAGATACAACATTTTTTTAAGATAATACATGAAAAAATATATTGAAAATATTTTTATAAGAAATGTCAACAAAATTAATATTTATATACGAGAAAATATACGGTTGATCAAAATATTTGTCTGTATGAAAAAACTATATATATATATATATATATATATATATATATATATATATATATATATATATATATATATATATATATATATATATATATATATATATATATATATATATATATATATATATATTTGAACAAAATAAAGTATGATAAATTCAAAAAAAATCAATGATACTGTTGTACCCCAATTTTTGCCCCTAAGTTTCCTGCATCATACCATATTTTTTCAATCACAACAAGATCACATTAGGGTTTTTGGTTCTTCTCCCTATCTTTAGCCTTGCTATTTTGAGGAGTTATCAAGCACCTTGACTTGTTTTCTTTTGTGATCATGAATATTTTTCTTTTGATTTTCTCTCTAATTAATAAAATGCAATGTTGGTTTGTCTTACTTGTCAATAATGTAGGTAAAGGCAATGAGGTTTAGCAAGTTGCTCCATGGGTTCATGAGTTTATTTCCATGCCCTAGTCAATAGCTTGAGAAATTCAAACTTCACTATTGGATTATTTTTGGAAGAAATGGCATTACAAGGCTTATTTTGGTTCAACATATCTCAAGGTTATCAAAATTGATTCAAAAGTACAAGGGGTTGAGGGAAGAAGTTGTCATGATTGGACAAGGTCTTGTTCCTATTGGTCACAAGAGAATATTTCTCTCAAATTTCAAGATATGGAAGTGTTTTTGGTGGCTATGAGTCCTCATAATCATCCTCAACAACTTCTATTCACAAAGGAAGAATATTGGCACAAAAAGCTTGTTCAAACTTGGCAAATTTCCTCAAAGCATTTTCTTGATCTAGAAGCTAGGGTTTTGAACTTCAAAGGAGCATATCTTGCTCATCTTTTGGTATTTTTGAGTTATTCCAAAATCATCCTTCTCTTCAAAGAGTTACCAAAAAATCACTTCAAAAGTTCCAAGGAGTTTTCATATGGAAGGAACTTGGTGAAGAAGAAAGATTACAAGTCATTCAGATGAATCCTCAATTTTCCATATGTGACTTCAAATGGTCATAACTTGGTCATTTGTTATCACCCTGAGCCCATTCTTTTTTCATGATGATCTTAAAGATGTGTACTTCATGCCTTCTTTTATGTGCAAAGTAAGAAAATGGATGGAAGTTGCCTTAAGAATGCAAAAGATTATAGGTCATTACATGATTTTTGGCCAACTTCAACAAGTCATAACATGCTCCATTTTTGGGGATTTTGAGTGGATCAAATTGAAAAATGTCATTCAAGAGGTCTACTTCATTCCATATTTTTTGGATAATAGCAAATTCTAAGTGGAAGGCCATGTTTGGATGCAAAAGATTATAGGTTATTTTTAAAGAAGAATTTGAAATATTTCTAAGTATGGAAAGTCAACTCTTTTTCTTCAACTTTGACTCCATGTAGCTTTCAACTCAAGCATCAATTTGATTCCATTCTTTTTCCATTGCAAAGATTGTAACTTCATCTTTCCAGAGCATCAAAAAGTATGCCCTAAGACCGCTTGAGGTGGAAATGCCATGGATTTAAATTGGGTAGTCTGAAACTGAATTTTTCACAAAGTAGGGATTTTTAAATCTTTATTTTGGCTTCTAATCACAAGATTTCCACGCGTTTTTTCTTCTAATCATGTTTAACAACATGCCAGAAGTAATTAGCATCATGAAACGCACGATTTGGCTGAGTTTTGATCATGTTTGAGTCACACTTTCTTCATGATTCAAACCCACACAAATTCCCTCCAAAACGCATCATTTTCTATTCCTTTTGATCCCATTTGCTTCCCTATAAATAGAGGGTCATCCCCCATTCAATTTCCCAAGCTTAGATAGCCAGAATCACCCTGCCAAACTTGCTTCACAACCCAAAATTCAGCAACTTCGAAATCTATTCTCAAGCCTTTTTCAATCTATTTTTTTCCCTCAATTCACCTTCCTTGATCTTCCATGAAGCTAACCATATAACTACATTCAAGAATCGTACCCTATACTGCTCCATAGAAGTCCAGTTTCAGAGCTATGCAACTCAACTTCAATAGGTAGATTCCTTTATCAATTCTTCAAAACTCTGATATTATTGTGTTGCTCTCACTGCCCTGGTTCTAGTCGCAACACTTGCATTTCACTGGAAGCACGTTTTTACCATGAATTTTGAAATCCCTTTTCAAAACTTTCTTTCCAAATTACTTGAGCTACAGTTTATATAAATTTGGCGCGAGGGTGTGGTTGTCTTTGTCTTGAAGAGGCGAAGCGATTGGCATAGGTATGAGCTTCTGATTTTATAGTTTGAGAGACCTGCAAATGACGTTGGCTGGAGGTTGAAGATGACCTACGTGTCATCTTCCAACCAATGATGGCGTGCCATTTGTGTTTTTCAAAAATCTGATTTATTATTGATTCTGTACATTATTCATTAAAGACCATGATATGCACAGCGTGCCAGATCCCTTGGATTTGATTACTAACGCGTTTTGACTCTCATTCAATGGTCCACATCTTTTACTTTTATTTTATTTTTTGTGATTTTTATATTTTAATTGTTTTAATTTTCAAAAAAATCATAGAAAATTCATTTTTAGTCCAAAAAATCTGAAAAAATCATGAAAAATATTTTTGATTATTCTCTTTCTGATTTTCATTTTTTCACAATTTAATTTTGTGTTTTGGTATTTTTTTATGAATTTTACACTTATTTGATTTGTTTAAAATATTTAAAAATACTTTTATACATTTTTAAATTCTGAAAAAATTATGGAATGATCCAATGATATTGTGACAAATATTGGTGATCTTATTTTATTTTTGTTTCTGACTTTACTATTTTTTTACTATTTTTGTTCATTTTACCTATTTATTTTAATTTTTTAAAATAGTTTCTGACTTTTAAAAATTACCAAAAAATTTATAAAATTATTTGGCCTCTTTTCTGATTTTTCTATGGTCTTATTTTTCATTTCTTGATTATTTGAATATAATTGATATTTTCCTCATTATTTTCCATTTTTTAAACATTTTAAAACCTTTTAATGTATATATTAATTATATTATTATTTTGTGATTATTTTCTGATTGTCTTGGGTTGATTTTTTTATCATGGCTCTATTAACATCATTGGATCCAGGGTGTTGAGTTTAACTCCACAAAAATGGATGAATGATTTTAATAATAGTTTGATTAAATTTTTAATTCAAAAGTGGTTTATTTATCTTTTGCCCTAATCCTCTTCATCTCACCCCCTTCTCATTGCACTAAGTATTGTTGGAGCATGATCTTTATATCATGTCTCAAAAAAATGGTGCATAGATTGCTATTGACCGGCCTCAAAATAGGTGCGACTTCTATATAAGTCCACTTACGATTGCTTAACATAGCGCTAAATTTTGTCCCGATTCGAATAAATGATCATTCGTGGCCCAAACTTATGATTGCAAGCCCAAGTATGTTAATTTGATCTCTTTGATCCAATAACCTTGAGATTCATTGTGTGGAGGCTTTGGTTCTACCAATCCTCTAATGGATCTACAACACCTTTGGTCAATGTGGATCACTTAAACATCGTTGATCATTAGATGGTACTTGTGAGAATTCCAAATGGATGATATACTTGACAAAAAGAAAATGCAACTTGTTGTGTGGAGGCTTTGGTTCTACCAATCCTCTAATGAGTTCCAAATTCAAGTTTCAAGATGGTCATCCAACTAACCACTAATTATTGACTTGTTTTATCTTATGCTTTTATTTTTTTATGCTTTATGTACTATTTATTTTTTAGCATTTTACATTTCATGCCATTTTCATCTTTGCTCATTTGAGCATTTATTTTCTTGTCATTTTTACTTTGCTCACTTGAGCTTTTCTTTTCTTTTCTTAAGATACTTAATAATCAACATAAACCCTAAAAAACTCTTAAGGGTACTTGGAATATTTGGTTACTATCCTTGGCATTATGGAGCATGGGACTTTTTCTTGGACTTAGGATTAGAAACCTTGGCCTATCTTGGAGACCTTGTGATCCTATCTGATTATTTTTTCTGGAGCTCTTGAGGTTTACCTCAAGACATTGGGTTGCTTGTTTGTTTTTGTGTGCAGGTTTTTGTGATTACATCCTTTGTTTGTAATCTGGAATTCACCCGTATACAGCCATTACTCTGCCCAATTTTTGTGAAGACTTAATACACTTGAAGAGGTCTAGTATCTTTGCTTGCTTGGTTTCAATCCAAAGAATGGGAATTTTATCTTCGTTCCTAATGTCAAATTCTGGCTTCTTTTTGGTTATATGGTTTTTATCCTTAGCTTTTACCTTATGCTTTAGGATAGCCTATTCTTCTCCTCCCATCTTCTTTAATTTAAAAAATCTTATCCCTCCTTTTGAAAACTTTTTGTTTTGAAACTTAAACCACTTTCATAATAAACTTGGAGTTAGGTCCATGCATTTTCAAAATATTTTCATAAATAAACTTCAATCAATTTAATAATACCTTGACATTTTTTTGTGAGAAGACTAAAAGTCAATCAATCTCATTTCAAACCATTTTGCCACTTTGGTTTTTACCTTTAAACTTTTCTCAAAATGTTAGACTCTTGTCAATCCTTGTAGTGATGCAAACAATTATACTTCTACAATATGTAGTGAAGAGAGATATTTTCCACTTGGGTGTTGAGTAAGGCATTGTTGATTTTAAAATCCAAGCCATATCTTGCACTTTGAGATGATGCAAATTCTCCTTTCTCATGATTGTGGGTAGTAAGTATGTTTTCCACACGGACAATGACAATGATGTCTTATCTCTTAAAATTAACCAACACACTTGTGTTTCAAATTTTTAAAAGAGGAACTACGTGTACCCTGATCCCCTATTGCACGAAAGGTGGTACGTAGGCACTAAAAGTTTGCAACCGCGGCGGGTGCAAAAATCATAAAAAAATATTTCTCTTCTCACCTCCACCATCCATTATATATATAACACATTTTTTATAGCCAAAATATACAGATTTTTCAAAGAGGTTCCTGCGGAGTACCGTAGATGTTTAGGGTGCTAATACCTTCCATTTGCATAACCAACCCCCTTACCTTGAATCTTTCCCGCTTTTTTTGGGTTATTCACTCTTTTCCCATTCCTTTGGAAACAATAAAGCGCGGTGGCGATTTTTATTTTGATTTGTATAAAGTCTAGTCAATCCAATGGCTTAGTCTTGAACATTTCTACCGCTACAGATACAAGGCGATCGCAAATGATCCATCCAACAAAAAGACAAAACGACTAGAAATCAATTGCATCATTAAAAGAGTTATGTGACCTCTAAGTTTCTTACAAAACCAAGTCCAGTAGACAATATTGTCAACAATGCATTGTATCGTGTAACTTCTATCCACAGAGTTACCAAAACTAACATCATTCCTATATCTCCAGGTCCCATAAACAATTTCAGTTGATGCATCCAACTCAAGGCTTCTGTCTAGATAAAGTTCAACTCTAAACACTAAAAAAATAAGTGATTAATGGATTCCTTCTTCGAACAGAAGCAACAATTGATATTATCTATCATACCAAATTTATGCAACATGTCTTTTGTAGCAAGCTTACCATGACACATAAGTTACATTGTTATCATGGCTCTCGGACGCGCAAGATTTTTGTACACCAGATTATACCAAGGAACAATTCAGAAATTTTTGGTCAGCTCTTCATACACTGCTTTCATATTAAACTTCCCTTTGCTACACATTTTCTCCCACAGGATCAGAATGCTCGCAATAGTGTCCCTTTGGAGTAAAACTTGTTTCATAATCGAAGTCCCTTTATGTTTGATAACAACGTTCATAATATTTTGATTCTTTGAATAATAAGAGTGGATTCGACGAACCCAAAGACTATCCTTCTTATTACAAATATTCTGTAACAGCTTTAGCATCGCAATCTTGTTCCATGTATAAAGTTCAATGATACATAAGCCACCCTATTCTTAGGTTTATAAACTTGCTGCCAGGAGACAGGGCTCTTCCTGCTATTGATTTCCTTACCAATCCAAATAAAAGAATGACATATTGCCTCAATTTTCATAATCACAGCTTTTGGTAAGGGAAAGCAAGTTAACCAATAATTTGACATAGCAAAAGAGATGCTCTTAATGAGCTGGAGTCTACCTGTAAAACTCAGAAGGCGAGAGGACCAGTGTTTTATTATGCTAACAATTTTCTCAATGAGGATCATATAGTTTCTAATGGATAATTTCTTGCACGTCAAGGGCACCCCTAAATACTTGTAAGGAAGATTACCTTATGTGAAACCTGATAACCTGAGAATGTCATTTTCTGAATCAACATCCATATAAACAAAATAGATCCTACTCTTGTTAGGATTAGTGTGCAGCCATGTAGATAAAGAAAACTTGTGGAAATATTTAAGAATATTATTAAAAGAACCAAGGTCTCCTCTAGAAAATAAAAGGATGTCACCAGCAAAAATCATAATAGTAAGCTGCATCTTCTCACATTTTGCATGGCGATTAAAGTTAAAATTCATTTGAATTTGATGAAGACATTTTTGCAAATACTCCATGATGATAACAAAAAGATAAGGGGAGACGGGATCCCCTTACCTTATTCCCCTTTTAGCCTGCAACAACTTGGACATGGATCCATTAATGTTAAATCTATAGGAGACTGTGGTTACTGCTGTCATGATCCAACTGATGAACTTGTTAAGCAAACCCACTTCCAGCAGGATACTTTTAATAGCCACCCAATCAACCATGTTATATGATTTGTGCATGTATAGCTGAACCATACACCTATGAGTCCCACTATCTCTTGTATATCCCTTAATTAACTCGTAAACAAGAAACACATGGTTGTGAATTTGTTGGCCAGGAATAAAGGCAACCTGGTTATAGCTCATTATAGTAACAATAACATGACCAAGCCTAAACTTGATAACTTTAGAAAATATTTTATATACAGTAAAGCCGACAAATATAGGCCTAAAATCCTTGATGCTCTTAACATCTTCAGATTTTGGGATTAGGGAGATAAGAGTGCAATTGAAAGCTTTAAATAGACAATTCCTATAAAAGAAATCCAGGACAACAACAATAAAATCAATCTTAACAATATCCCAGTATATTTTAAAAAGGCAAGAATTATACCCATCAATCCCATGGGCAGACATATCATTAATGTCATTTAAAGCTTCAAAGATCTCTTTCTCACTAACAGTATCCACATGGAAATTCCTCTGAGAATTTCTTATTGATTTCCTTTCCTCATGGCAACCACATTAATGCATTGAATTTTTTACTCCTTTCTACCCATGAGATTACCATAGAAAGACATAACTTCCTCTTCAATCTTAGTTTGAGAAAAAAATACTAGAAAAATCATTTTTGAACAAGACTTCCAGTTATTAGAATTCTGGTTAGCTTTGACATTATCATAAAAATTGAGTTGTTGCCATCACCTAATTTTAACCATTTAATTTTGGATCTTTGATTCAGGATAGCTTCTTCAATTTCAACCAAGTAAACAAGGTCATCAGAACATTTCTTAGCCTTCTCAATCAGATCTCTATTCATTCTGTCAGTTTGGGAAGTTTGTTAAGCCTTTATCAGACTCTCTATAGCAGCACAAATATTATTCTTAGCATGGAGCATAGCAAAGTGAAGTTTATACAAAATAACTTGCAGACTCTTCAATTTCTAACAAATAACAAACATTGGTCTTCCCGCAAGAGGCTCTTCCAAACTTCTTTTGATAGCTTCACGGAAGTCTTCATCCTTTGTGACATGATTAATAAATCTGAATCTCTGAATATGCCTAGGGGTGGAATTCTTATTAGAAATTAAGAGCAGGACATGGTCAGAGATGAGAGGAGGAAGGATTATAGGGTGTTATTCACTTGGTCTTGGAATCACTCATAATTCCTAAAAACTCTATATATTCTAGAGTAAATGGTACCCACACTCCACTTGTTGGACTAAGTGAAAAAAATTCCACTACTATCCATTTCAATGAGATCTTTATTTACCATCATCTCCTGAAGGTATAATACTCAGACTCAGTCACCATGTTACCCCAATCCTATCTTGAACCTTAAGCACATTGTTAAAGTTTCCAATGAGACAACAAGGACCCTGGTGCTGAAAATCAATGATGTCCTTCCAGAGAACTTTCCTTTGATCCACTTTATTAAGATCATAAATATTAGTCAACCAATATTTGTGGATACTATTAACATCATACACACCACAATGCATTATTTGACTCGTACAATAAATCACCCTAATATCAACATTCTTATTATTCCAATGGATCTAGATTTTGCCATTGTCATGACAATGGTAGTTACCCACAAACATGCCACCAATATTAAGCTTCTTCCTAACCTTATTGGCTTTCCCCGCTTTCACTCGAGTTTCAATCAAAATATTAATGTTAGAACTAAGAGAACGAAGACAAGAGCTAATCTCCTTAATCTTAGCCATTTTATTAAACCCCTTTATGTTCCAAGAAACTATCATTGACTAGAGTTTTGGAGTACAAGGAGATCATTCAAAATTCCAAGTGCATCAAAACCATTATCACAAGAGATATGACATGGATTTTGGTCAAACAGGGGCTCCTTTCCTCGACCTCTGCTATTTGAAAGAACTTTTGTCCAACCTTCTTTTCAGCCTCAGGAGGATTAGATGTCTTATGCTTATTAACTTGCATCATGTAACACGGTGGGAGAACTGACTTGGGTGTTTTGTGTTTTATCGCAATTGTTGCGGATAGCAAGAGTCGCCACCGACTTTACTTTTATCAAATAAAGGAAAGGGTGAAAAGAACAGGAAAGACCTTTGAGATTATTTTGAGTTCGGGGGGTAGATTATGAAAAAGGAAGGTGTTAGAACCCTTTAATCCATAGTTATATATGGGCTCTTAGTTGCTTGCTAGATCACTTGCTTTTTTGAAAATGTGCTTGTGGCGTGGGTTTTGAAAGTGTTTTGAAAATGTGTTTTTGTATTGGTTCTCGTCTCTATAAGAACGTGTACAAAGTGTTGTTTTGAAAATAGTTCAAAGAGGTGTTTGTGGAATGTGTTTTTGAAAGTGACTTTGAAAAGGGTGTCTTTGTAATGGTTCTTGTCTCTATAAGAACGCATACAAAGTGTTTGTCTTTTGAAAATGTTTCAAAATGGAAGTGTTGGTGTATAAAATGTTTTTGTTGTGAGCAAGCAAGCAACTAGGAGAAACCTACCTACTCAAAGGTATTTAGTGTTCTTTTCCTCCTCCTTTATATGTTGCTATCTTACCATTGATTTGGTAAGAAGCCTTTATCTTTGGATGTGAAGGGATGGGGGTGGGACATTTGTATAGTCATAGAAGGGAACCTATGGGACGTTTTAGCAATGTCGTTTAGGGACTAGAACGTTTAACGAAGGAAACATTGAGGGTCATCGAGGGACTAAGATCTTTTATCGAGGGTCTTTGCTAAAATGCCCATGTTCGAGGGACATGACTATTTTCCGAGGCAACAAGGGGAATTACCCTAAGGGTGCATGTGTGAATAGTGTGTTTGATTTGCATGCATTTAGTCTTTGATTAAGGGTTATCTACTTGTTGTTTTTATCTTGCCATACATACCCTATTTACTAGCAAGTATACAAAGTAATAAAATGAAAAAAGATAAAATCCTACACTATTAAAACCATATTGAAGTGCATGAAAATATAAAGGCAAAAAATAAAATAAAAGCAAGAAAAAATGTTTTTCGATTCAGGTAGAAAGGCCCTTCGATTCTGCATTTTCTGGCTCTTTTCAATTTGGGCCTGGAGTCAGTGAGGTCATGACCTTCGATTGGGGCCTGGAGGCCAGCATGTTGTACCTTTCTGCCTCCTTCGACTGGGGACTGAAAGCAGTGAGGGAGTGTGTTTTGTCTGGGCCTGGACATAGTGCAGGCGTGCCTTTTGGCTACCTCCTTCGACTGGGGGCTGAAAGAAGTGAGGGGGTTCCTTTCGTCTGGGCCTGGACTTAGTGCAGGCGTGCCTTCTGGCTGCCTCTTTCGTTTGACCTGGAGATTGGTGTAGAAGCCAGAAGCTTCGTTTCCTACTTCTTGTTTCCTGTTTCTTTCATTTGAACTCTTGAATAGGAACATGGCCTAAGGCCATGCTAGTATTGTCTTACCATCAATTTAATACTTAATGCATGTTTAGGTAAACAAGAAGCAAAACGAAAGGGTTAGCTCTGAAAACATATTAAAAGGGTGGAAACGAAAAGAACAATGGTATGTACATGCTTGAAACGAAAGAAAAGCTTATTCACATGTTATACAAGAAACGAAAAGCTCAAGGTTTGGAACAACTTACCTTACTGGAGGCTAGAGGGTGTGCTGGACCTTGAAGTGGTTTCCTTGAATGCTACTAAATTCAAAGGAAGGGACCAGAGGTAGCGCTTCCACAGTTTGATTCAAAGGAGAAAAACAAATGAAATGTTTTTCTTGCTGGATTCGAAGGGTAACAAGGTGTAAGGACACTTCATATTCGAAGGGGACAAGTGTTTGAGATTTTTGGGTTTGTGTTTCACAAATGCTTAAGTGTTTTGAGAACTTATGCTGTTTGAGAAATTTGAAGATTCCTTCCTCTGGACAAAAAGTCCTCTTTAAAACATGTGTTGGGGCCTCTTATTTATAGGCAACGCTGCCTAAAACTTTTGGAGGAAAAACAAAAGGTTTGAACAAATTGAGTAACTTTTTCCTTGTAGATTTCGAGAGACAGTGCCTTGTATGCTATTTTGGTGTAAGAAAAGGGACAGTGCTTCTGGACTATTGTGCAGCAGTTTTGGCCAGTGTACCAGGCCTGGAGTTAGCAACAAGCATCTTTGAATATCATCCTTTCATTTTGACCCTTCTTCGACCAGACTCTTTTCCCAACAAAAGTATTTGATTTTTTTTCCAGCAAGTGCCTTTCGATTGAGTATCTTTTGTGCATCCTTTGAAGGGGCCAAAAGTGTGATTCTTGGATGGATCACCAACAACTTGCCTTAAAGTGGGATTGTAAATCCTTCGAATGGACTATTAAGCATGTCCTTCGAATGGGATGCCCAGAGTTGGATTCGAATGATGCAGATTCGAAGGGGACACAAGATGTAAGGAAACTTTATGAAGGTGGTTATGTCCAGTCAAAGGCTTGCCTACCCAAAGTTCCAAGTGGCCAAACGAAGGAGTGTACATAGGGGGTCCCTGCCTTGTGACTTCATGCAAACATGCAAAAGATCTATGTTCAAACGAAGCTTGCATGAAGGGAACCAACATGCCCAAACGAAAGGTGTGACCAGTAGCTTGTACTGAAGGATTCATGTGCCCAAATGAAGGAAGCATAAAGGGAGTCAAATGCCCAAAGGAAAGGTTTTCCAAAACCTTGTGCTGAAGGATTCATGTTCCCAAACAAAAGGTGTGACCAGTAGCTTGTACTGAAGGAACCACATGCCCAAACGAAAGGTCTGACCAGTGGCTTGTACTGAAGGATTCATGTTCCCAAACGAAAGGTGTGACCAGTAGCTTGTACTAAAGGATTCATGTGCTTAAACGAAGGGTGTGACCAGTAGCTTGTACTGAAGGAACCACATGCCCAAACGAAAGGTGCATGCAGGAGGCCAAAATATCCAGATTCGAAAGAGGCATATAGGAGGCAACAAGTGCAAATCAAAGCATGCCAAAAGGGAGCCTTTTGCCTTGGAATCAAAGGAGGCTTTAGGAGGCTTTGTGCCTTGTGAATCCATGCGTTCCAGAGTTCCATGCCCAGTCGAAGGATGCAAGTCAGGCCTGCATCGAAAGAAGCCAAAAGGCCAATCGAAGGAGCTGAATCGAAAAACACTTATTTTTCTCCAAATTTTTCAAAATATTATTTTTATCTGTTTTCTCCCTTTTTGACATCTTTTCCTTTTAATCTTGGTACTGGAAAATCCCAATTTACATGTGCAAGCTTGAACCTTGAGAATCCTTGTGAGAAATGCCTTGAAAAATGGGAGGGAAAATCTTGGGGTACAACAACTTCCCCTGTTCAATCTTCTTAAACCTGAAGAGTGGGATTGGCGAATCTGCCATTCGTGACTTGAAGGTGGAAGATGATTGAACACTAGAGTGCCCATAAATTTGCACTCAATGATGTGGTGGTTGATTGTGTAGGGAATGGGCTTACAGATGCCATTTGGAGAGATGACGGAGAGTTGTCGTAGATGGGCTTACAGATGCCATCCAAGAGTGATTGTTGACAAAAATTAGACTAAGTCTAAATTTGACTTCAAATGGAAAAGAATTAAAACAAATATTGGAGTGATTTATCTGAACCAGAGAAAGCGTCTACAGGAAAGAATCAGGATAAACCGTTGAGAGATTTAAACTGAACCAGCAGAGGTCTGGAAAGAATCAGAATAAATCTTGGAGCGATTTATCTGAACTAGAGAAAATGTCTACCGGAAAGAAATCAGGATAAACCATTGAGAGATTTAAACTGAACCAGTAGAGGTCTGGAAAGAATCAGAATAAATCTTGGAGTGTTTTATCTAAACCAGAGAAAATGTCTACCGGAAAGAAATCAGGATAAACCATTGAGAGATTTAAATTGAACCAGTAGAGGTCTAGAAAGAATCAGAATAAATCTTGGAGCAATTTATCTGAACCAGAGAAAGTTTCTACGAGAAAGAATCAGGATAAACCATTGAGAGATTTAAACTGAACCAGTAGAGGTCTTGAATATTCTTTAGCTGGAAAGAATTAGAATAAATCTTGGAGCGATTTATCTGAACCAAAGAGAGTGTCTACGGGAAAGAATCAGGATAAACTGTTGAGAGATTTAAACTAAACCAACAGATATAGTGGGATGAGTATTAGAATAATATCCATAAATGGATTATATCTGGCTCGTATCTGAATGTTGTACTGAATGAGTGTCAGAATGACATCCATATCTGGATTGTATCTGGACTGTATTTGAAAGGTATGCTGAATGAGGGTCAGAATGACATCCGTATCTGGATCGTATCTGAACTGTATTTGAGAAATAAGTTGAATGAGTGTCAGAATGACATCCGTATCTAGATCATATCTGGACTGTATTTGAAAGGTATGATGAATGAGTGTCAGAATGACATTTGTATCTGGATCGTATCTGGACTGTATTTGAGAAATAAGATGAATGAGTGTCAGAATGACATCCGTATCTAGATCATATCTGGACTGTATTTGAAAAGTATATTGAATGAGTGGCAGAATGACTTCCATATTTGGATCGTATCTGGACTATATTTGAAAGGTATGTTGAATGAGTGTCAGAATGAATCCGTATCTGGATCGTATCTGGACTATATTTGAGAAATAAGTTGAATGAGTGTCAGAATGACATATGTATCTGGATCGTATCTGGACTGTATTTGAAAGGTATGATGAATGAGTGGCAGAATGACATCCGTATCTGGATCATATCTGAACTGTATTTGAAAGGCATGTTGAATGAGTGGCAGAATGACATCCGTATCTGGATCGTATCTGGATTGTATTTGAAAGGTATGTTGAATGAGTGATAGAATCACATCCATATCTGGATCGTATCTGGATTTTATTTGAAAGGTATGATGAATGAGTGGCAGAATGACATCCGTATCTAGATCGTATCTGGACTGTATTTGAAAGGTATGCCAAATGAGTGGCAGAATGACATCCGTATCTGGACTGTATTTGAAAGGTATGCTGAATGAGTGGCAGAATGACATCCGTATCTAGATCGTATCTGGATTGTTTCTAGAAGAGAATCTGGAATAAGTTTCAGAATGTCAGTCGTATCTGGATCACATCTGAACTATTTTTAGAAGAGAATCTGGAATAAGTATCAGAATTTTAGCTGTATCTGGATCGCATATGAACTGTTTCTAGAAGATAATCTGGAATAAGTATCAGAATGTCAGCCGTATTTGGATCGCATCTGAACTTTTTCTAGAAGAGAATTTGGAATAAGTATCAGAATGTCAACCGTATATGTATCACATCTGGACTATTTCTAGAATATAATCTGGAATAAGTATCAGAATGTCAGCCGTATTTGGATCGCATCTGAACTGTTTCTAGAAGAGAATCTGGAATAAGTATCAGAATGTCAGCCGTATTTGGATCGCATCTGAACTGTTTCTAGAAGAGAATCTGGAATAAGCATCAGAATGTCAGCAGTATTTGGATCACATATGAACTGTTTTTAGAAGAGAATCTGAGAAGGAGCCCGTGTAGGATTGCTTCAGCTGGTTGTGTAGATAATTGTCCTGGCTTGTTTTAGGTATTAATATCTGACCTATTGAAAATTGTTGATGATAGCCATCTATTGATTGATCTTTCCTGAAGAGGTAAAGGGTTAGCTGCATGCAATGTCCTGATGTATGAAATGCATGGTGCAATGATGTTCTCAAAATAAATGAGATTGTGCTGTATGCATTTATCATGTATATAAATATGATGCATGAAATATTGTCGGAATGTAATTTTGTCTTGGAAATTAATTCCTTGACAAGTGCTGGTGAGTTTTGGGTAGGTGAATCCCGGATGGCCGTTGGGGAGGAAGCGCGTGCACATCTTCAAACTTTGCTTAGAATGTTTTTTCTTAGGAATCATGTTTTGTTGTTTGAGGAAAACTCTGTGGAGAGTGTTGATTCCTGCTTGTGGAAAGGAGTTAAGGAGTCTTAGTTGTCTGTTTCTCTACTGGGGAGTTATCTCTTGATTGAAGAGAAAGGGATTTAACAACTTGTTGGGAAAAAAGATATTCACTGTTATCTGGTTATCTCCCAGGTTTTGCAGCAACTCACTGAGGATTGTAGAGCAGTCTACTGGGGAAGAGGAGTTATGGTCCCTTGAGGTGTGATACTCTGAGAGGAAAATTCGAACTGGGGAATTTTTCCGTTTGTTGGGGAAATAAACCTTGTCGCCAGCCTGCCGGAGAGGCGTTCCTTTTAATAGAACTCCTCGAGGGTTCTTGAAATCAACTCAATTGGGGAGAAGTTTTCAGAGATTGAAATTTTGGTTGGGGATCACCGTGAAAAGGACTTTGTGGGGGATTCGTCACTGCCCCTAGTAGAAAGTGTTTGTAGTATTGCCAGGAAATGCTTGCCTGACCGTACGTAACCCTTTGTTGGAATTCACGCTCATTGCCCCAAGTGGTTCAGATACAGACCTGCCCCTGGTTATTCAACATTTCTTGAGAGATTTCCTAGAATCTTGACTTGACTGCCCCCAAGCGAGTTGGATAGTGACATGTCATGCCCCCTTGTTTATAGGAGATTTGTCATTGGAAGTGTCATCCCCTTTGAAGTGATTTTGTTCACTGACAGAGTTTTCGTTCGCTGGATATTCGTCGTGTAAATTTCTCCGCTGTCAAACAATTAGCCATATGAAAACAACGATATTCAAATAATGCAAAGTTTATACTTGTCTTGAAGTTTTGAAAATGCGTTTTAGCAGATAAAAGAATTTTTGTAAGAATACAAATTCAACTCAGAATTTGGAGTAAACCTTACAGGAGTCAGGATACCTTTTATAACAGTATGCTTTCGAACTAACCCATGCTTCAATTAGGACTTTTGAAGGGTTGTAACGTGGCTTGTTTCACGGTTTAAGAAACAAAGGATAAGGCTCAAAGTGTAGTTGTACCCGCCCGTTCTTCGTGATGTTCTTCAGTCCTAAACTCAGTTAATTATGTGTTTGAACTCCAATTGAGTCTGGAATGGCGTTTTGGTGATGGTTTAGACAAGTTAAGTTTGTTGGAAGGCAGTCATTTTTTTCCATATTTTCCATGTTGTTGAGGATTTGTAGTGACCTCTTTTTTTATTTATTATCCCTGATTTTTGCCTGACTGTTCTTGTTTTGAGATTACAGTCAGCGGGATGCCCCAATTTTTCTTAAGTCTCCTTCGCAGGTTTTGACTTAGTGGGCTTTTCTTTTAAGAGATAATGACTTTCTACTTGATAGGGAACCATCGCCGTCTTTTGGTTCAGAAGGAATTTTTTTTTGTCATTCGTTGTGTACGAAGTGACAGTTTGCGACTGAACATGCGTTTGAATTAACTGAGAGACTACCCTGCCCCAGGTTTTGATTAAAGGTTTCAATTTGTGTGAAAAAGAAAACTCCTACTTCTTTGGCTCAAAGGGGTTGACTAGGGACTATCTTCCTTATAACTCCAGTGTTTGGGAATTAAAAGAACGCTTGTACATCGTCAACAAAGTCTGTCCAAAAGCATAATGTATGAGATTATGGCATTGCTTTCGTCATCCTCCCTCTAAAGGCTTCCAACTTTTAAAACAAGAGTTGAATATCATAAAGGGAGTAAAAATCATAGTTTAAATATAATGAAAATGAATGGATGAATTCAAGGCAAACATATGCGATGCATTAATGAAATAGAGTTTGACATTAATAGATAAGTGTTTGAACAACAAAAGAGATTACAATGGAAAATTCAAAATGAACAGGACGCTCTCAATGATTTGGCATAGGAGCAGTGATCACGTTAGGAGCTTTTAGAGGGTCAAACTCAATCTCCTTAGCATCAATTGTGTCTTGGATCTTGTTCTTCAGAGCCCAACAGGTGTTTGTGTCATGTCCAGGACTATCAGAATGGTATGCACACCTTTCATTGGGATGATAAGTAAGAGAAGAAGTATTGGGATTCCGGAGAGGAGCCTTTAACGTAATCAGCTCTACTTTCAACATATGTTGTAGCGCTTGAGCCAGTGGCATGTTGATCTTAGTGAATTGTCTTTTAGGCAAGACCTCCTTACGTTGATTCCCCTGTTGACATTGTTGCACTGATGTAGGACCGGAGATCAAGATTGCCCCCACATGTTGGTCGTGGTTGCTCTTGTTATGACCCTTTTGGATGTAAACAACATTGGACTCTTTCTTCCTATTGTATGGATTTTTTTGAGCATCAGAGGATGCAGCTCCTTAGATTTTTCCACTCTTGATGCCAGCTTCGACCCTTTCGCCAGTCAGTATTAGCTCGGTGAACCCGGCCGAGTAACTTCCGATTAGGTGATTGAAGAAAGGTCTCGTCAAAGTTCCCATAAAGATGTCAATCATCTACCTATTAGTTAAGGGGTGCTGCACTCTGCCTGCCAAGTCTCTCCATTTTTGGGCGTACTCTTTGAAGCCCTCATTGGAACGCATGGTCATATTTTGAAATTGCACACGAGTTGGTGTAAGATCAGTGTTATATTGATACTGCTTGTAGAAAGTAGCAGTCAAGTCTTCCCAGGTGTGAATGTCGGTTCCTTCTACTTGATAGAACCACTCCAGCTGAGTGCCAACCAAACTTTCTTGGAAGAAATGGACCTATAGCTTCCGGTCAGCAGTGTGAGGCTGAATCTTGCAGACATATGACCTCAGATTAATTTTAGGACAAGAGATCCCATCATACTTGGCAAAGGCAGGGATTTTGAATTTTGGTGGGATGACCACTCCGGAAACCAAACCTAACTCTTCAAAGTCCAAACCAGGTATCTGCTGAATCTCCATAGCATTGAGGCGATCCTCCAGTTGTTTGTATTTATAACCAACGGGAGAATACTGCACTTCAGTGTAGTCAGCCTCCTCTTTGTTAGACCCCATACTGTGATCCCCTTCTTTTGTCTGATTGTTCCCTTCGGTTGAAGGAGTTGAGAGATCTAGAGTTCTCTTGACTGGTCCTCTAAGTCTTCTTCCCAAATTCAGGATGCCTATTGACTTTTTTGACTTTTTCTTCTTGTCTGTAAGAAGAAGAGTCTTCAAGTCCTCTTGCCCCTTAGCTAATGCCAGGAACATTTGTTGGAATTGGGCATTATGTGCTTGGAGATCCTTCACCATTTTTCCATATCCATCTTACTGAAATAAACAGTAGGAAGATAAGGAGACTTGTATGGGAGAAACCTGTGATGATATGATGAATGGTACGTGGATGCATGTTTTCAAGGATCTCGAAGGGTAAATACAAGAAGATGTCAGAAGTTACTTACAACTTTGATTGGAGAATTTCGTATCGGTGGATATCCTTCCACGAGAATCAAGCTCACCATGTCAAGTGGGTCATAACCCTCGACTCAAGTTGTTATACTTTGATCTTTGACGGTGTTTGGTTAGAGGAAAAAAAATGCTCTTGCCCCTTGATAGGCGTCTTGTTCAATAGGACCCTGCATCATAGGCCCTTGAGATCCTTGAAATGATTATTGAAAATGCTATGGTATGATGTCATGATGTTATGTACAAGTATGCAAAGTAAGCAAGTTGTTATGTACAAATAGTCATATATACACAAAGCAGACAAGTCCTTATGTTTAAGCTTGCATGGAGTTTGATAGGTAAGTACCCTCTTGAAGTTTAGTTAGCTCAACCTGTCCTAGTAATAGCAACTGAGTTCTATGGGATCTCAATATCACTGATCTTTCTTCATCGGGCATTGTTTTAGCGCAAGCCTCTTTAATGGCGACCTAAATATCCCGAAAGTTTGATTTTAATGAGCGTAGTATCGAGTATCAACCAATCTTTGGTCAAAACCAAAGCCGACTATCTCACTACTTCCTAATGGCCAAGGATAAGTCAATTAAAAGGTTCTAAAGGCCAGTTAGCGCTTAATGACACTAAGGAAGCCTAATGTTATCCTTGACTGACTCAAGGAACATTAGTACAAACTAAAGTATCACGCTAACGTAGCTACCACTTCGTCCATATCGGTATACCCCGTACAGCCTCCATAATTTATTGCTACTTACCTAAAAGGTTCCCCAGATCCGGGTATAAGATCTTTAACAATAACCCAAACAAGGACCCAAAAATGTATAGCAAGCAAGTCAAATAATGAAAGCAAGTAAAGGTGATCTAGCCCTAAGGTAACCCCACTTATAAGTAAATTTCCCAGCAGAGTCGCCAGTTCTGTAACACGGTGGGAGAACTGACTTGGATGTTTTTCGTTTTATCGCAATTGTTATGGATAGAAAGAGTCGCCACTGACTTTTCTTTTATCCAATAAAGGAAAGGGTGAAAATAACAGGAAAGACCTTTGAGATTATTTTGAGTTCTAGGGGTAGATTATGAAAAGGGAAGGTGTTAGCACTCTTTTCATCCATAGTTATCTATGGGCTCTTATTTGCTTGCTAGATCACTTGCTTTGTTTGAAAATGTGCTTGTGGTGTGGGTTTTGAAAGTATTTTGAAAACGTGCTTTTGTAATGGTTCTCGTCTCTATAAGAACGTGTACAAAGTGTTGTTTTGGAAATAGTTCAAAGGTGTTTGTGGAATGTGTTTTTGAAAGTGATTTTGAAAAGGGTGTCTTGGTAATGGTTTTGTCTCTATAAGAACGCATACAAAGTGTTTGTCTTTTGAAAATGTTTCAAAATGGAAGTGTTGGTGTATAAAATGTTTTTGTTGTGAGCAAGTGAGCTACTAGGAGCAACCTACCTACTCAAAGGTCTTTAGTGTTCTTTTCCTCCTCCTTTAGATGTTGCTATCTTACCATTGATTTGGTAAGATGTCTTTATCTTTGGATGTGAAGGGACGAGCGTGGGACGTTTGTATAGTCATATAAGGCAACCTATGGGACATTTTAGCAATGTCGTTTAGGGACTAGATCATTTACCGAAGGAAACATTGAGGGTAATCGAGGGACTATGATCTTTTATCTAGGGTCTTAACTAAAACGCCCATTGTTGTACCCCACAATTTTCCCTCTCATGTTTTTCCAAGATTTCCTCTTGCATAGGTGGTTACAAACCTTTGCCTAAAGACAAGGACATTTTTCAAATGATGGTTAAGTATCATTTGATTGGCACCTATAAAATTCCCTTCGATTGGCATCTCCAAAGTGCCTTTCGATTGGCATCTCCAAAATGCCTTTCGATTGGCATCTCTAAAATGCCTTTCGATTGGCATCTACAAAATTACTTTCAATTGGAATCTACAAAATGCCTTTCGATTGGCATCTCCAAAATTCTTTTCGATTGATATCTACATAGCGTCCTTCGATTGACATCTACATAGCATCCTTCAATTGACATCTGCAAAAGGTCCTTTGATTGACATCTGCAAAAGTCCTTTCGATTGGCCTCATGACAAGCCTTTTGATGGGCAATGTGTCAAAGCCTTTCGATTGGCGTAGCAAAGTGTTGTACCCCAATTTTTGCCCCTAAGATCCCTTCATCATACCATGTTGATTCAATCACAACAAGATCACATTAGGGCTTTTGGTTCTCCCCCTTATCTTTAGCTTTGCTCTTTGAGGAATCACCAAGCCCTTGACTTGTTTTTTTATATGATCATGAATATTTTTGTCCTGATTTTTGCTTTTAATTAATAAAATGCAATGTTGGTTTGTCTTGCTTGTTACTAATGTAGGTAAAGGAAATGAGATTTAGAAAGTTGCTCCATGGGTTCATGAGTTTATTTCCATGCCCTAATCAATAAATCTTGAGAAGTTCAAACCTCACCATTTGATTTGTTTTGGAAGAAATGGCATGGCAAGGTTATTTTGGTTCACTACATTCTAAGATATCAAGATTGATCCAAAAGTACAAGGGGTTGATTGAAGAAGTTGTCATGCTTGGACAAGGCCTTGTTCCCATTGGTCACAAGTGCATTTTTATCTTCATCCTCAACAACTTCTATTTACAAAGCATTTGTGTTGGTACAAGAAGGTTGTTCAAAATTGTCAAAGTTCCTCAAAGAATTTTCTTGATCTAGGAGCTAGGGTTTTGTACTTCAAAGAAGCATATCTTGCTCATCTATTGGTATTTTTGAGTGATTCAAAATACATCCTTCTCTTAAAAGGGATATCAACAAATCACTTCAAAAGTTTCAAGGAGTTTTCATGTGGAAGAAGCTTGATGATGAAGAAAGATTACAAGTCCTCCAAATGAACCCCCAATTTCTCATGTGTGACTTCAAATGATCATAACTTGGTCAATTTTTATCACCTTTAGCCCATTCTTTTTCCACAGTGATCTTGAGAATGTGAACTGTATGCCTTCTTTTATATGCAAAGTGAGAAAATGGATGGAAGGTTCCCTAAGGATACAAAAGATTATAGGTCATTTCATGATTCTTTGCCAACTTCAACAATACATAACTCTCTCAATTTTTGGATTTTTTAATGGTTCCAGTTTCAAAATGTCATTCAAGAGGTCTATTTCATGCCATCTTTTTTCTCAAGAGCAAATTTCAAGTGGAAGGCCATGTATGGATGCAAACCATTATAGGTCACTTTTGAAGAAAAACTTGAAATATTTCTAAGTATGGAAAGTCAACTTCCTTTACCCAACTTTGACTCAATGCAACTTTAAGCTCAAGAATCCATTTGATTCCATTCTTTTTCCATTGCAAAGCTTGTAACCTCGTCTTTCTAAAACATCAAGAGTCATGCCCTAAGACCCCTTGAGTTGAGAATACCACCGATTTGAACTTGGTAACTTGGAACTGAAGTTTCTTCAAAAGTCAGAATTTGAAATCATTGGTTTATCTTCTAAACACTTTGTTTCTGTGCGTTTTTGCCTCTAAACATGTTTAGTGAACTTCAAGAATTGATTAGCACAACAAAACGCGTGTTTTGGATGAGTTTTGATCAAATTAAAAGTCACACTTTTCTTGTTTGCAACTTCACATGATTTCCCTCCAAACTTCATCATTTCACACGCTTGGACATTCCATTTGATTCCCTATAATTAGAGGGTCATCCCCATTCATTTCCTGAAGCTTGGATAGCCAGAATCACCCTGCCAAACTTGTTCCATAACTCAAAATTCTGCAACTTCGAAATCTATTTTCAAGCCTTTTTCAATCCAATTTTTCTATCAATTTACCTTCCTTGATCTTCCCTGAAGCTAACCATATAATTACATTCATGAATCGTGCCCTATATTACTCCATAGAAGTCCAGTTTCAGAGCTCTGCAACTCAACTTCAATAGGTAGATTTCTTAAAAACTATGATATCATTGTGATGCTCTCATTTCCCTGGTTCTAGTTGCAACACTTACTTTCATCTGGAAACTTGTTTTGACCATGAAAATTCAAATCCCTTTTCAAAACTTTCTTTCCAAATTGCTTGAGCTATGGTTTATATAAATTTATCGCGAATGTGTGGTTGTCTTCGTCTTGAAGAGATGAAGCGAATGACATAGGTCTCATACTCTAATTTTACAGATTGAGCAAACTGGTTTTAGGACTGGATGGAGGTTGAAGATGACCAACGTGTTATCCTTCAACCAATGAAACATCGCCATTTGGATTTTTTGAATTTATGATTTACATTTGATTCAGTGCTTTATTCACTAATGACCATGAGATGCACAACACGCCAGATCCCTTGGATTTGATTACTAACGCGTTTTGGCTCTCATCCAATGGTCCACATATTTTTGAATTTATTTTTCTTTTCTGATTTTTATATTTAATTATTTTAAATTTTAAAAAAAATCATAGAAAATTCATTTTTAGTCAAAAAAATCTGAAAAAATTATGAAAAATATTTTTGATTTTTCACTTTCTGATTTTTATTTTTTCACAATTTTGATTTGTATTTTGATATTTTTTATAAATTTTCACTTTATTTGATTTGTTTTAAATGTTTAAAAATACTTTTATCCATTTTTTAATTATGAAAAAATTATGGAATGATCCAATGATATTGTCATAAATATTGGTGACCTCATTTATTTTTTATTTCTTACTTTGCTATTTTTTTATCATTTTTGGTTTATTTTACTCATTTCTTTTAATTTTAAAAATAGTTTCTGACTTTAAAAAATTACCAAAAATTTTATAAAATTATTTTAGTTCATTTATGATTTATCTATGGTCTTACTTTTTATTTCTTGATTAATTTGAATATAATTGATATTTTTCTCTTTTATTTCTATTTTAAAACATTTTTAATATATATATATATATATATTAAATGCAATATTATTTTGTGATTATTTTCTGGTTGATCTTGGGTTGAATTTTTTATTATGAACTTTGTTAACATCATTGGATCCATGGTGTTGAGCTTAACTCCATAAAAATGGATAAATTATTTTAATAATAGTTTAATTAAAGTTTAATTCAAATGTGGTTTGTTTGTTTCATTCCCTCCCTCTTCATCTCATCCCTTTCTCATTGCACTAAGTGTTATTGGAGCATGATCTCTATATCATGTCTCAAAAGAAATGATGCATAGATTGCTATTGACCAGCCTCAAAATAGGTGCGACTTCTACATAAGTCCACTTACGATTGTTTAACATAGCGCTAAATTTTGTCCCGATTCAAATAAATGATCATTCGTGGCCCAAACATATGTTTGCAAACCCAAGTATGTTAATTTGATCTCTTTGATCCAATAACCTTGAGATTCATTATGTGGAGGCTTTGGTTCTACCAATCCTCTAATGGATCTACAACACTTTTGGTCAACACGGATCACTTAAACATCGTTGATCATTAAATGGTGCTTTTGAGGATTCCAAATGGATGATATACTTGACAAAAAGCAAATGCAACTTGTTGTATGGAGGCTTTGGTTCTGCCAATCCTCTAATGAGTTCCAAATGCAAGTTTCAAGATGGTCATCCAACTAACCACTAATTATTAAATTTATTTTACTTTATGCCATTTTATTTTTTATGCTTTATGTACCATTTACTTTAAGCATTACATTTCATGTCATTTTTATTTTTCTCATTTGAGCTTTTCTTTTCTCTTCAAAGACACTTAATAATCAACATGAACCATAAAAACCTTTAATGATACTTGGACTATTTGGTTACTATCCTTGGCATTATGGAGTATTGGACTTCTTGGACTTAGGATTAGAGACCTTAGCCTATGTTGGAGACCTTGTGACCTTAATTGATATTTTGTCTGGAGTTCTTGAGGTTTACCTCAAGACATTGGATTGTTTGTTTCTTTTGTGTGCAGGTTATTGTGATTACATTCTTTGTTTGTAATCTGGAATTCACCCACATACAGCCATTACTCTGTCCAATTTTTATGAAGACTTAATTCACTTGAAGTTTAGTTCTCTCAAGAGGTCTAATATCTTTGCTTGCTTAGTTTCAATCCGAAGAATGGGAATTCTATCTTGACTCATAATGTCAAGTATTGGCTTCTTGTTGGTTAGATGGTTCTTATCCTTAGCTTTTACCTTATGCTTTCGGATAGCCTCTTCTTCTCCCCCCATCTTCTTAAATTTCAAAAAAAGCTTCTCCCTCCTTTTGAAAACTCTTCTTTTTTTTTAAATTGAACTACTTTCATAATAAACTTGGACTTAGGTCCATGCATTTTCAAAACATCTTTCACAAATAAACTTCAATCAACATTAATAAAACATTGACATATTTTTTGTGAAAAGACTAAAAATCAATCAATCTCATTCAAACCATTTTGCCATCTTGGCTTTCATCTAAAACTTTTCTCAAAAGATTCGACTCTTGTCAATCCTTGTAGTGATGCAAACAACTACACTTCTACGATATATAGTGAAGTGAGATATTTTCCACTTGAGTGTTAGGAGATGCATTGTTGATTTTAAAATACAATCCATATCCTCCACTTTAAGATGATGAAAATTCTCCTTTCTCATGATTGTTTGTGGTAAGTATGTTTTCCACACGGACAATGATGATGATGTCTTATCTCATAAATTAACCGACACACTTCTGTTTATTTTAAAAAATTTCAAAGGTGAACTACGTGTACCCTGACCCCCTATTGCATGAAAGGTGGTACGTAGGCACTAAAGATTCGCAACCGCGGCGGATGCAAAAATCATAAAAATATATATTTCTTCTCTCATCTCCACCATCTATTTTACATACAACATTTTATAGCCAAAATATACAGATTTTACAAAGAGGTTCCTGCGGAGTACCATAGATGTTTAGGGTGCTAATACATTCCCTTTGAATAACCAACCCCCTTACCTAGAATCTTTCCCCCTCTTTTTGGGTTATTCGCTCTTTTCCCATTCCTTTGGAAACAATAAAGCACAGTGGCGATTTTTATTTTGATTTGTACAAGTCTAGTCAATCCAATGGCTTAGTCTTAAACATTTCTACCACTACAAAAAAAAAAGGCGACTTCACTGGGGAAAGATTGATCTCTTGCTGGTCCATCCCTAAGTGGGTTGTTCCTATCTTTGTTTTTATCTGTATATGTGCTATTGTTGTTTATGTGTTATATGTTGTATATATGTTTGCCTGGATTTTCCTAGTTTTCAAGGCGCTTGGTGATTACTTATAAGTCTTATACCCGAACTTGGGAAAACTTTAAGATAGGAAGGGCGGTATAGTCATGTTAACTTTGAGGGAGTAATCCCAAAAAAGGAGGCATGAGATCCACGACTCAGTGGAGGCCCCTTTGACTGTAATGTCGTTTACCCAATAATCGGGAAGACGTACCACTTTCGACCTGGGAGACTGCTGAAGCTGACGACCGTAGAATACCTAACCCATCTTGGCCTTTTAGGTGTAGTTCGGAAGCTATGACGGAGTAATTCGGAAATAGTTGTCACGCGATACTATGCTCGGACGACTTTTTCTTGAGAATATTACTAATTACCGAGTTAATCGGGAAGTTGGTAATATCCGAAGGAAGGATGTAGACTCTGGGAACCTCTAGAATCTTGTTTGGAAGGTGATTACTTTTAGACCAACACCTTATGGGTAGTACCTTCGACCTCATGTTCGTGACGTTGAACCTATGAACCCTATATGTGTGGTCTTGTATGTGATTGTTGCATCATGCATCCATGCACTGATAAGCATCTTTTGAAGAAATCTTATTTCAAGGGACTTAAAAGGTGACCATTTGTGAATATCTCAAGTACTTTTTAACCATGGATTCTGGAAAAAGAAAGACCGGGAAGTATAGTTTCAAGGATCCCAAGATAGATAAGTTGATCAGTCTAATTCCCGAGATCGAGTGTTCTGAAGATTTTCGGAAGAAGTATGGATCCATCATTCCTCTTATGAAGCTTAGGATGAAGGAGGGTATTTCTTGACTTTGGTCCAGTTCTATGATCCGGTGTATCATTGCTTTACTTTTCCCGACTATCAGTTGATGCCTACACTGGAGGAGCATTCTTATTTGCTAGATTTACCCGTTACCGACCGTGTTCCTTTTACTGGTTTGGAGGGTGAGCCAAAACCACATGAGATTGCTGCTTTGATCCATCTGGGGAAGTCTGAGGTGGAAGCACATATGACTACTTATTATTGGAGAAAGCTCGTTACTTTTCCAGGATGAAGAGTACAGTCGCTTTTGAGGCCATCTTTGCTCTACTTACTTACAGATTGTTCTTATTTTCTAATATGGACAAGTGTGTTGACATTAATTCTATCAGGATCTTCATGATTGGAAACCCAGTTCCTACGTTGTTGGCTGATGCGTATTACTCTATTCATCTTCGGAATTATTATCATGGAGGGATGATTATCTGTTGCACGCCTTTGTTGTACCGTTGGTTTATCTCTCATATGCCTCAATCTGATGCTTTTTGGGATGTCAGGAAGGAACCCTGTTGGGCTCCTAAGATTATGGCACTTACTCACTCGGACATTGATTGGTATCATTGGGCTTATCAGGATGTAGAGATTGTCGACAGTTGTGGTAGTTTCCCCAATGTGCCTCTTCGTGGTACAAAGGGAGGAATTAACTATAACCCTGTTCTTGCACGAGGACAGCTTGGTTATCCGATGAGGGATAAATCAAATAGTATTCATTTGAGTAGTTTCTTTCTGAAGGAGGGAAGAGACCATAAGGAAGCTAGGGAGCAGATTGTGAAGGCCTGGCATCACATTCATAAGAAGAGTGGGAAAGACTTGGGACCTAGGGGGGCTGTTTCTTTGGAGCCATATCTTCAGTGGGTTCAAGCTAGAGCTATTCAGTTGAAGATGTCGTAATCCCAGGAAACACCTATGCCTGATTTGTTTGTGAAAACTACTCCTCCCTTATTGGATGATATAGAAGAGTTGTAGCTTGCTTTGATCAGGATGCAGCAGGAAAAGGATGCTCGGAAGAATAAGTGCCAAACTTTAGAGATTTCCTATAGAGCAGACTTGAAGGAGAAAAACAACTTGATCGAGATCCTTGAGATTCGAGCGGTAGAGACTATGGAGAGGCAAGGGGATTTATTTTCTCCTAAGCCTCAGTCAAATGATGGTTACTCACTTCCTGATTCAGGTGACTGGAAAGAGGTTGCCACCAGATATGCAGAAGAAAAACAGAGGTTGAAGGCTCAGATTGCCAGGCTTACAGAGAAGCGCCAGCGTGTAGAGTGATCTCTAACAACTTTACTTCTCAGGGTTTTAGACTTTATTTTCATCTTGTACTTGGGATTGTTGAGACTTGTAACCTATTTTGAAGTTATTATAATAAAATTTTCAGTATTTCAAATGCGTTATTACTTTGATATTTGCAATGTGTCTATAAAACTTTAAATCCCTTGAAATATTAAATAACAAAATAAAATCATGTGCATTGCATATCATGCATCATATTTCACAAATTTCTTGCATTTGTTATGCATATCCAGGTGTCTTACCAAGCTTCTTTACTTAGTTCAGCAAGCTGACTCACCACTATAACACTCAGGCTAATTTCAGAAGGAAGATGGACAACTTAGAATAAGAGAATCACGAGCTTCGCGAGGAAGTTTCTGCTTTAAAGGCCGACATGGCCAATCTTACTGCTCTGATGGAATCTCTGATGGATGCTCAAAATCAGCCACCGAGTGTTCAACCTCAACAAGCAAGGGCTACTATTGAAGTTCCAATTGTTCCTGTGTCTGCTACCCCCAACTGTTGTTCAGAATCACATGCCTCAAGGTTATCCACGCGTAATGCCAGAGAATTTTGCACCTGAAGGTTTCAATCTTGGTCCTCAAGAAGCTCCAGTTGTCCAGACTATTGTTACTCCTGCACCTCCTGTGGTGCATGCTGCTCCTGCTACACCTCCTTCGGTGAATATCGTTTTGTTTGTTAATGATGATGTGTGTCGTCCTTTTCCTCCACCAAGTGAAGACTTGGGTCTCTATGACAGAATGGATGATTTTCAAGAGCAGTTTGACAAGATGCAGAGGGAGATGAAGGCCCTCAGGGGAAAAGAGTTATTCGGGCAAAATGTGAATGAATTATGCTTGGTCCCGAATGTTAAGATACCTGTAAAATTTAAGGTCCCGGAGTTTGAGAAGTACAAGGACAACACTTGCCATCGTGCTCATCTGGTAATGTATGTAAGGAGAATGTCTACCCATACTGATGATCAGCGCCTGTTGATTCACTTTTTTTAGGATAGTTTGACCGGTGTTGCGCTGAAGTGGTATATGAGTTTGGACAGTGTTAATATCCATACTTTCAATGACTTAGCAGAAGCATTTATCAGACAATACAAGTACAACATGGACATGGCGCCTGACCGTGATCAACTCAGGGCCATGGTTCAGAAAGACAGGGAATCATTCAAAGAATATGCACATAGATGGCGTGAGGTAGCCGCCCAAGTGATTCCTCCCATGGAAGAGAAGGAGATGACAAAGATTTTCTTGAAGACTCTGATTTATTTCTACTATGAAAGGATGGTAGCAAGTGCGCCAAGTGACTTTACTGAAATGGTAGGCATGGGAATCCATTTAGAAGAGGTTGTAAGAGAGGGATGTTTAACGAAGAGTGAAGGATCTGGAGGTGCGAAGAAACCATCTTATGGGTTTACCAAGAAGAAGGAAGGGGATGCAAATGCTGTTATGCAAGAGAGGAGGGTTAATCCTCCTAGAAGAAATTATCAGCGTCATCAGCAAGTCGCCTCAGTTACTCCAGTTGTTGGTGTAGCTCCAACCACCGTTGCTTATCAGAGACCATCCCTACAGGGGAATCAAGGGTATAATCAGAGAAGGGAGAGTTATGACCCTATTCCTATGAGTTATACAGAGTTATTACCTGCATTGATTCAGAAGAAGTTGGTACATACCCGACCACCTCCCGTTGTACCATCACCTTTGCCTTGGTATTACAAGGCAGGCCAAACATGTGCTTTTCATCAGGGAGCACCAGGGCATAATGTTGAGAATTGTTATCCTTTGAAGACTGGGGTGCAGAAATTGGTGAAGTCTGTTATTCTATCTTTCAAGGATGTGGGTCCTAATGTGAAGGACAATCCTCTACCCAAGCATGGTGAAAATGCATGCAAACCTCTGTGAATTTAGCTACTATACACATCACCATTCCGGCTGTGCTATTTTCAGTACAAGACATACAAGGTTGCGACAAGATAAAGGCTGATTTGTCGGAGATGGTGGATGAGGGCCTCATCCACATAATCAGACCTAGGGCAGAGTATGAAGAGGAGGTAAATATGGTTTCTGGATCTCCTGGAGAGTTCAAATTTTTTGACATGGAGCATATGAATGAAGACCTTATGCAATTGCATGCCACTTTCTGCCACTTGGATGGTCAGGTGGAACATCAGTATGGATCTTTCCGAATTTGTTGTCGAGACTCCCGAGGATGTTCAATCGCGAAGAAAGGTGTTCAGTTGTTGTTGAACAATGGAAATATCAAGGTTACAGGTCAAAGGAACGATTACCATGAAATTGATATGATTGAGGTTTGTTTGGCTGAAGAAGAGTTGGATGATAAGTATGCCTCTGCAGATGAGTATTTCTCCTCAGATGAGGATTTGTTTTCCAGAGATGACTCAATAATGACTGATTGTGTTAAAGAAGGGGTAAACATTATTGTGCCTTGTTTTGGTGCACCCGCCCATTTTGAAGTTGAGTATTATAGCAAGCCAGTTGTTACCCTATTGGTGAATAGTTTGTCGGGTCATGTTCCCTACAAGTCAGATAAGGTTGTACCCTATAAATATAATGCTACGATCTTGGAGGATGGTGTGGAAGTTCCCATCCAGCCAATGCCTGATGTTGGAAATATTGTTGAGACTATCAGAGTGATCCACAGTGGTCGTGTATTTGCACCAGTTGTTCGTGAAGATGTTAGTGCTGGAAAGAAAATTGTTGAGAAGGTTAAACCCAAGAAGGTTACGGGTGAATCTAGTGGGGCTATGTTAGAGAAAGAAGTGGATGATATTTTGAAGATAATCAAGATGAGCGACTACATAATTGTAGATCAGCTACTGCAGACTCCTTCAAAAATATCTATCTTGGCTTTATTGATGAACTCCTCTGCTCACAGAGAATCTTTGATGTGGGTATTGGACCAAGCTTTTGTGGAAAGTGACATGCCTGTAGACCAGTTCAGCAGCGTAGTAGGGAACATTACGTCATGTAATAACCTGAGTTTCTGCAACGATGAATTGCCAGATGAAGTAAGGAATCACAACCTGGCCCTCCACATCTCTATGAATTGAAAGAATGATTCATTATCCAATGTGCTGATTGATAATGGATTTTCATTGAATGTTATACCAAGGAGCATGCTTATGACATTGAAATATCAAGGAACGCAAATGCGCCCAAGTGGCATTATTGTGAAAGCGTTTGATGGATCAAGGAAATCTGTTATTGGTGAAGTGGATTTGCCTATTCATATAGGCCCACATTTGTTTTAGATTACTTTCCAGGTCATGGATATTGTACCTGCTTATAGCTGTTTGCTAGGAAGCCTGTGGATACATGAGGAATGGGCTGTCACTTCAACTTTACACCAGAAACTAAAGTTTGTACGTGAAGGAAAAGTGGTGATTATAAATGGAGAACAGGCATTATTGATATCTCATTTATCCTCTTTCAGCATTGTGGAGGCGAATGAAGCTGTTGTTGGAACCCAGTTCCAAGCCTTATCCATTGACAATATTAGGGGAAATAAGAATTCCATGGTTTCTCTTAAGGATACGCAGCAAGTTGTGCGTAAGGGTCGTAGTGAAGTATGGGGACACGTTGTTGATCCACCTGTAAACAATAATAGAGCTAGCTTGGGGTTCTCTATGAAGAATGATAAGGGTAAGAGCATGAAGTCGAAGTCAGCTGCAGACAAGTATCAAGACACCTTTCGTAGCGGGGATTATCTTCATCTGACTGTTTCCGGGATTAATGCCATTGTGGAAGATGAAGCAGAGCAGGAAATGCCAAATTACACGACGCACGGAGTTAGGGTTCAGAACTGGATTACCATTGATGTTCCATCTTGCATACATGTTTCAAAGTAATTTGATTTGTTAATCTTTTTGAAAGGCTTTCACTCTACCCAAGGTGGAAGCATTAATATTGTATGGGCTTATCTGTTTGCTATGACTTTTAAAATCAATAATAAAAGTTATCTTTTTTTCCCAAATTGTGTCTTTATTTTCTGCTTTTTCTTGGAAAATGGTAACCAGAAAAAAACCTTTCAAAATAAATAATAATTGAAATACAATTTGCATGATCACTTGTTGAATGTGTCAGTTTCTAAATGCAATCATAAATCATATGTGCAGATTAATTAAAAAACCCGTTGAATACAATGACTCTGCACCCTCTCCCAATTTTGAATGTCCTGTGTATGGGGCCGAAGGAGAAGAATGATGTGATTCCATAAGAGGTCTCACGATTGCTTGAGCGCGAGGAAAATGCCATTCATTCATATAAAGAGCCATTGGATGTGATTAATTTGGGTTCAAAATAAGATCCGAAAGAAGTCAAGATTGGAGCATTGTTGCATCCTGATGTGAAGAGCAGGTTGATTGAGTTGTTGAAAGAGTATGTGAATATTTTTGCTTGGTCTTATCAAGATATGCCTGGTCTAGATACAGATATTGTAGAGCACCATTTGTTGTTGAAGCCAAAGTGACTGCCAATCAAACAGAAGTTGAGAAGAACTCACCCAGATATGGCAGTGAAGATCAAAGAGGAGGTTCTAAAGAAGATTAATGCCAGTTTTCTTTTGACGTTAGTGTATCATCAATGGATTGCCAATATTGTCCCAGTACCGAAAAAAGACAGAAAAGTTTGCATGTGCGTAGATTACAGAGATCTAAATAAAGCTAGTCCAAAAGATGATTTTCCATTGCCACACATTGACATGTTAGTGGATAGCACAACAAAATTCAAAGTATTCTCGTTCATGGACGAATTTTTCGGGTATAATCAAATAAGAATGACTCCAGAGGACATGGAAAAAACAACGTTTATCAAAACCTGGGTGTTGTACCCCCAAAATTTGCCATCTCACTTATCAAGAATTTTCTCACAAGATCTCCTTGGGCTCAAGACTGCAATAGGGTTTGATCAGCTCAAGACACCTCCTTAGGCACTGATGACCAAAATTAGGGTTTAAGTTTGCACAAGGATTTTTGAACTATCAATGCTTCATATGACTTTCATGAACCATTATGGACCCCCAAGATTACTCATGTCAAGTTTCAAGCCTTGGATCACACTTTTGATCAGTCAATTGAACAGTTGACCTAAAAATCAACTGTATTGGGGAAAAAGTCAACCATGGCCAATTTACAGTCAAACCTCATAAATTTTTATCCACATCAACATATTAAACCCATATGTATCATTTGATCAAGTATGGACCACAATTCCTCAAGAAGTTTGATCAAATCTCCAAAAGGGCAAAATGGTCTAAATTAGGATTTTAATTGGGAAAGGGCAATTTCTTATTTTTGACCTAACCAATGGTTAATTAGTTTAAGGCTTGATCTCAAGAGTCCAATTGCATAATTTTTACCTAATGACATGGTTTCAAACATTGCAAGTCCATTGGATTGACAGATGAATTTTGTAGTCAACTGATCAAAAGTCAACTGTATACTGAAAAGTCAAACTTTGACTTTTTGGTCAAATTCAAGTGCCAAAGATCACAATTCATCAAAACATGTCAAAATATGAAACTTATAATAAATCAAAAAGTCAAGATTTCATTTTGAAAAGTCAAAATTTCTAAACTTAGAAAATTTTATAAGAAGTGTTGAAAATTCATGTTTTTTTCATAACTTTGAGCCAAATTTTCACCATGATGCAAGATGATTCAAGAGAAACTTCCAACATGAAAGTTATATATATCCATTAAATCTACAACTTTTCTTCACACAACTTCTTCCAAAAGTGCTTGGATCTCAAGTTATAATTTTATGAACATAGGGTCATGAAACTAAACACTTAGTGAAATTTTGCCGTAATTTGGCCAGGATTTTGACCTAACTTCATGGAACTTTTTCATATAGTTCCAAGGGGAATATATAAAATAAATTCAAATATGGGTTGTGTATCACATTTCAAGCTTTCCAAAATGTCTAAGAACTCCTTGATATCATTCTTGAGTAGGGAGAATCGAAGAGATGAAGTTGGTGTTTTGTCACTTGAATTACAAGGTATTTTGTGATGAACAAGAATTCAATTTCAAATATATGCTGCACAATCTTGTTTTGAAGGACTCTAAACCTCAATATCTCTCCATAATCATAAGATTACACTTGCTTTTGAGCTATTATCCAAGTGTTCCAAGCATTGTCCAAGCCAATTTTCCATTTTAGGAAGAAAATTACCATTCCATTCTTGAAAAGTTGCTTTAATCACAAATCAACTTGTCTTGAGCTTCTAACTTGTTCTTTCTTCACACACAACCCCTATAAACCAAAAGCAAGGTGTCTAAGGCCTGAAGAAGCTCAGGACATACTTGTACAATACTTGAGATTTGTCATTTCACTTTTCTTCAAAAGCAAGTTATAGAGCCATAACCCTATAACTCAGAAGCCTTGAGTGATTTTGTGCTCTAATCTTTTCCATACATATTAACAAGTCAATTGCAACACAACGGATGTTTTCACAAGTCCTAAAAACACTCCCAAGCATCTTCCTGCACAGAACTGCCCAAACTTGACAATTTTGAGCAAAAACTCACCATCTCCATTTCCACTCGTGCGTTTTGAAAACTTAATCATCCAAAAACCTTCCATACATCATATCAAAGTGATCCAGGCCCTCATTTCCTAAATGTAACTCCTCCATCATCATCCACCATTTTCAAAACTGAAGCTTGCAACTTGACTTGAGTAGGCAGTTCTAGCCATCTTCAAAGCAAAGCAGGAGTTGGAACACATTCAAGGAGGTCCAGGAAAGCTATAGAAATCACCAGGCCATCACAAAGGTTGCTCAAACTCCATACACGACTCCAGCTACAAGAGGTAAGTTTTCAAACTTCTATCTCTTCATACAAGCATCATTTGAGTTTGATTTGTGAAGATAAAATGTAGATGCCATTGCCAGGAAGCTGTACATATCCATAGTTTACATTTATATGGCTTGAGCTTAGAGAATTTTAGGGTTGAAGTTTTCTGAAATTTTTAGGTTTTAAATTAGGGCTAGAAAAATTCTCATTCATCTTTGATTGTTAGCTTAAGTTGTTTATATGTTTGGATTCGTGGGAAAAAATGCCACAACTTTCATGTTTGAACTTTTCATTTTTGTTGAGAGATGAAGAAGATACAGGCCCTTTGGCTGGAGGTTGAAGATGGAGTCTTCAGAACACGTTTTGCCTTACATATTTATTGTTTCATTTGTATTAACGGATGTATAGCCACCCCAATGGTAAGGTAGCGCGCTGGTAATCAGTAGGTCATGGGTTCGAGCCTCAGCGCGCGCTGCCTTTTGCTTTTTTTTCTCTCATTTTTACATTTTTTGCTCTTTCCAGCGCGCATGGGCCTTCCTCCTCCTGGGCCTGATTTTTTTTCTAACATTCCTCTCCCCTATTTCATATTTGCACCCTGGCCCAATTTTATTTTATTTCTTCATTTTTTTTATTTTCTCAAATATATTTTCTAAATACTAAAAATGATAAAAATGCAAAAAATGATATTTTATATTTTGACTTGTTTTATTTTATTTTTCCATAAATAAAAATATTTTTTATTCTTCATACTTTATTTATTTATTTAAGTGAATCTTATAAACTTAATTAATATTATATTGTTTATTTATTTTTCTTCACACCATTTAAAATACATTATTTTAATATATAAAAAGGACTAAAAATATTTTATAATACTACAAATATTTTCAAGATAAAAAATACCAAAGAATATATACTTTTCTTAAACTTATTTTCTTTTGATTAATTAATAGAATTAGGGTTTTTCTTTTAAAATATTTTTCTTAATAAATTCAAACTTAATTAACTATTTTATTTATTTAAATTAGGTTAAGACAAAATCTTTTTTCATGAAAAACCAAACAAAAATCATTTTTTTTCACATTTTGCATCCTTGTACGTTTATTCATTTTTATACTTTGTAATTAAATTCCTTGTATATTCATGCCAATTCAATATGATTGTAATAGACTAACTAGGTTTAAATTCTTGCAATCCCCATTTACAAATTGTACACCCCCTCCCACAAATGTTGTAATAGCGTAGTAACTATAAAATTCTGCAATTTATCGCTTTATATACAATTGCTAGTAATTAGGGTTTGTATGGAAAGACCTAAAACCAATAAATAGCAAACCCTAATTCAAGACTAAATCAAGCATGAAAATAATACATTTTCACACAAGCACCCCTAGGGTTATTCCACTTGGTTTCCTTATAAATGGCCATATTACGCATGTGAGGTATCTTAGCAAAAACAAGCAAAAATACAAGATCATAGACCCTCGATGATGCTATCTAAGTTGCCTTTCAAAATGATCTTAGCCCCTAAAGAAAAATGCTAAGATACCTTGCAATATTGCTAATCATGGTTATACGATGACCCACGCCCGTCCCGTTTACATCCAAAGATGGGGTTACTTACCAAATCAATGGTAAGATAACAATGTTAAAGGAAAAGAAAATGAACAAGAAAGACTTTTGAGTAGGTAGAATTCTCCTAATTACTTGCTCCATTTCAAAACAAACATCCTTGCTATTTTCAAAACAAACATTTACACTTTCAAAACATCTTATACACTTGAAAACATTTTCAAAAGATCAACATCTTTGTATACATTCTTAGGAACGAGAATCATTACAAAGTTTTCCTAAACAATGGCCTCTTTACAAAATAGTTTCAAAAACCACACAAAGCACAATTTCAAACAAAAGCAAGTGATCTAGCAAGTAACTAAGAGCCCATGGAAAACCATGGATGAAAAGGGTGCTAATACCTTCCCTTTTCATAATCTACCCCCCGAACTCAAGAAACAATCTCAAAGGTCTTTCCTGTGCTTTTCCACCTTTCCTTTTGGTTAAAAGAAAAGTCGGTAGCGACTCTTGCTAACCGCAACATTTGTGATCAAACGCAAAACTTTCAAGTCAGTTCTCCCACCGTATCACAGAACTGGCGACTCTGTTGGGGAAAATACTAAAAGTGGGGTTACCTTAGGGATAGATCACATTTACTTGCTTGTATTGTTTAACTTGTATGCTTTACATTATAGTTCTTTGTTTGGGTTTGAATCCTCTACCCGGATTTGGGATACATTATAGGTAAGTAGAAATATGTTGTGGAAACTGTGCGGGGTATACCGACATGGTCTAAGCAATAGTTATGTTAGTGCAACATATTTGTGGGTACTGGTAGCCTTTGAGTTAATAAAAGAGAATACGGGTCCGCTGAGTGATGTCATGAAGCACTAATGAACTTTTAGAACTTTTACTTGACCAACTTGGCCATTTAAGATGTAGTGAGATGACCGGCTTTGGTGCAGTCCGAAGTTGGTAGATACTCGATACTACACTCATTGAGGTTTGGTTTCTTGGGATATTTCGGTCGCCATTAAAGAGGCTTGTGCTGAAACAATGACCAAGGAAACAAACCAGTGATATTGAGCTCCTTAGAACCCGGTTACTATTACTAGGACAGGTTTGAGCCAACTAAACTTCAATAGGATACTTACCTATAAAAATCCATGCAAGCTTAAACCTAAGGATTTGTTTGCTTTGTTTGTATATGCATACTTGTACATAACATCATGAACATCATATACATTCACTAACCATTTCAAGGATTTTTGGGATTCATCTTTGTTCTTGTTTTGTAGGATATGGATTCACTTCGCAAGAAAACTATTCAAGTCAATCTTGTAAAGGTCCCTCCATAACTTAGGGAGCTAGCTTCGAGGATTCCTGAAAGCTCTCCATTCACCGAGAGAAATGGTCGCCTACTCAACTTGGTCACCTCCAACACAGATGAGGACATGATGAAAGTGCTCTTTCAGTTCTTTGATCCTTTACACCATTGCTTCACATTTCCTGACTATCAGCTTGTACCTACTTTGGAAGAATTTTCCCGACTCTTGAGGATTCCCATTCTCAATCAACTACCTTTCAACGGTACGGAAAGAGACTCAAAGCCAGAAGAGATTGCTTAATCTCTACACTTGCACTCATCTGATGTCACAACTCATTGGGAAACAAGGAGTGGTCTCAAAGGTTTCCTAGCAAAGTTCTTGTTTCAGAAATCCCAAAGTTATTGGAATTCTTTGGATCTGTAAGCCTTTGAGGAAATTGTGGCTCTCCTCATCTATGGGATGGTGTTGTTTCCAAATCCTAACCAACTCATAGATGTGAACGCCGTCAAAATATTCATATCCCGCAACCCGGTGCCTACATTACTAGGGGATATCCTACACTCTTTTCACACTCGCACAATGAGGAAAAGAGGTGTCTTTATATGTTGCACTCCTCTCTTGGCCAGATGGTTTATTTCACATCATCCCCAATCTGTATTAAAGAATGAGCAAGGTTCAAGGTGGTCACAAAGGTTGATAACGCTCAAACATTCAGACATTCATTGGTGCTCCCGATCCATAGAGAATGTTACTATTGTCGACCGTTATGGAGAATTTCCTAATGCCCCTTTACTTGGAATTAGGGGAGGTATCACCTACAACCCCTGCTTAGCCTTAAGACAGTCTGGTTACGCCCAAAGGGATGGCCCGCACGAGATGTTAATTCAAGGTTTGGTATTTGACTACGACAACAACAATCAAGGTCTTCGCCAGAGATTTATCCGATCTTGGAGGATGTTAAACAAGGTAGATAGCAAACTTTGGGGCATAAAAATTCCATCCCTCTTGAGCCTTACCTCAAATGGGTACGAACTCGTGCTCAGAGTCTTATGATGCCTTACCCCTCCATTCTCCCGGTAATCATTGAGCCTGTCATGGAAGGAGATGTTCCATACACTATCCTACATCCTGACATGCCTACCTCTCTTGAAGACCTACAAAGGGATTTGATAAAACTCAAGGGGGAGCGAGATACCTTCGAAGCCCAATTCTACGCAAGAGAGAAGAAGGTTTTGGAAGTCACTGGGCTACTTCATGAGGAGAAGACTTTGAATGCCTACATTGCACCAAAGAGGATGCGCACTACCTTTTTATCTTATAGTTTCTTGTATTTGTTTTGACCAAGAAGGCATTATTTTACTCAAGCTTTAATCTATTAATATAACGTGTGTTTCCTTTTTATCTAAAATGAATTTGAATCTTAAAATCCTTGAAATCATTGCATACACATTTACCATTCATCATAACATAAGCAGGTTTCTTGCAACAAGTCCCCTCATCTCTCTACTGTTTATTTCAGTAAGATGGATCTTAAGCAAGCGGTAAAGGATCTCCAAGCTCAGAATGCACAGTTTCAATAGTTTTTCTTAACTCTGGCCAAAAGACAAGAAGAGTTGAAGACTTTGCTGGATGAGGAAAAGAAAAAGAAGACAAAGAAGGTAACTAGAGTCCTAAACATGGGAAGAAGATTTCATGGGCAGACAAGAAGGACCTTAGACTTTGCAACGACATCCGGTGAGAGAGACAATCAAGATGGGAAAGGCAAGGAAACAGTTGTCCCGTCAGAATTAGAAGAGGAAGAGGAAGAAGAAGACTATTCTGAAGAACAATACCCTCCAGCTGATGACAAGTATAAACATCTCGAGGAGCGGTTGAGCGCAATGGAAATCCAAAAAGTGCCTGGCTTGGACTTTAAGGAATTGGGTTTGGTATCGGGGATTGTCATTCCTCAAAAATTCAAAGCACCTGTGTTCGCCAAATATGACGGTGTTTCATGCCCTAAAATGCATCTCCGGTCCTATGTGAGGAAAATCCAACCCCATGCCGCTGACAAAGACTTATGGGTACACTTCTTCCAAGACAGTTTGTCTGGAACTCAACTTGATTGGTTTTATCAGTTAGAAAGAGCCAACGTTCATAACTGGGAAGATCTTACTGCAGCCTTTTACAAACAATACCAATACAATGCTGATCTTGCGCCTACCCGTAATCAACTCCAGAGTATGGCCATGGTTTCTAATGAAGGCTTCAAGGACTATGCACAAAAATGGAGAGACTTGGCTGGAAGAGTTCAACCTCCCCTATCTGAAAGAGAATTAGTAGACATGTTTTTGGGCACCTTGTCTGGTCCCTTCTTCAATCACCTAATTGGGAGTTTATCGGTGTGTTTTACTGAACTGATATTGACTGGAGAGAGGGTAGAAGTCGGGATAAAAAGTGGAAAGATTAAAAAGGATACATCCTTTGCTGCTATAAGAAAGCCATTTATCGGAAAGAAAGAAGTGGTTACTGTTTATCCTCAAAGAAATAAAGATAGGGCCGAACGCCGTCCAATGGTGGGGGCTGTTATGATTCCTAAACATGCGCCTGATCAACAAAGAAACAACCAACCAAGGATGGAAAGACCAGTCAGACTGTTCACCAGAATTAACATGACCCTATCTCAAGTATTGCCATATCTATTAAGATCCAACCTGGTGACTTTGAAAGAAGCTCCAAAGAACCCTAACACAACATCTCCTCACTATTATCCCAATGCCCGTTGTGCATACCACTCTGAAAGTCCCGACCACGACACTAATAACTCTTGGGATCTAAAGAACAAAGTACAAGACCTCATTGAAGCCAAAGAGATTGAATTCGATGCGCCTGAAAAGCCAAATGTCATTTCTGCCCCTATGCCCAAACATGGACATAATACGAATACCATTGAAGAAGAAATGATTGTTACTTCAGTTGAGGAACTTATGACCCCACTCCTGACTATTAAAGTGAACTTGTTGAATGCCGGTGTGTTCCCAGGCTGTGATGAAGGCTATCATTTCTGTTTATCATCACCAACCAGCTGCCCTTTATTAAAAGCAGGCGTTCAATGCCTAATAGATAACAAAGAAATTTTGTTTGAAAAAACTTATGTTCCACCTGTTCCTTTTAAAGATGTTTCTATCATTACCATTTCCTCCAATTATTCCAGGGTCTCCACTAAAAGACCCGTTAGAATTATATCAGTTCCAAAAGCAACTCCTTTGATAATTACAATGCCTGGACCAGTCCCGTATTCGTCAGACAAAACTATACCATGGAATTATGGAGGGGATGTCTACTACCACGGTGTCAAGCAAGATTGGCCAGCTGCCGAAGACTCAAGTTCTGAGAAAGTTAACTCCGATATCAGTAATATTGCGGGGACTAGCAAGATTACCCGAAGTGGAAGGATATTCTCTCCAAAAATTACTCCCTCAAAAGTAGTTTCTGGACCCGTAATCATTCATGTTGTTGTTGCTCCTCCAAAGGCTATTTTCAGTCCTACAATCATCTTAACCAATACTCCAACTAACAAAGCTGTTACAACCTCTGTTATTACTCCTACTGACATTCCTGCTGCCGAGTCAACCGAGACCCGAGGTAAAAGCATTCTGATTGAGCCTGTCCGGACGAAGGCACAATTATTGGCTATCCCTGAGACCTCCCGGAAAGATATGGAGGGAATTATAAAGATCATAAAAAGAAGCGACTACGGTGTAGTTGAACAATTGGGGAAAACTCCATCTAAAATTTCCATGTTGGCTTTACTACTATGTTCTGAGGCACATGCAAAAGCCTTGGTAAAATTCCTGAAAACTGCCCATGTTTCCCAAGAGACATCTGTCGATCAGTTCCAAGACTGCGTAGCCAGCTTGACTGCAGATAATGGTCTAGGTTTTTTGGATGTTGATTTAATGCCAAGAGGAAGGAAGCATAATGAGGCATTGCATGTCTCAGTTGAATGTAGGGGCACAACCCTGGCTCATGTTTTGGTGGACACTGGCTCATCTCTGAATGTATTGCCTGAAAAAGCTCTTGATAGGCTGGACTGTGAGGGATTGACATTGAAGCTAAGTAACATAGTAGTAAGGGCTTTTGACAGCTCGAAAAGGATGGTACGTGGGGAAGTGGATATCCCCATAAAGGTTGGAACCCAAACGTTTGATTCAACTTTTTATGTAATGGATATTCATCCCTCATATTCCTGCTTGCTAGGTCGACCATGGATTCACAATGCTGGCGCTGTCACTTCTACATTGCACCAAATGCTGAAGTATCTGATCCAAGGGAAGATTATCATCATTCATGGAGAAGAAGAGTATATGATCAGCCATCTCAATTCTTTCAGATATGTGGAATTAGATGGTGAATTTACTGAAACTCCATTTCAACACTTTGAAGAGGTCCCGCAAGATGTGGCAGTGACTAAGGCTGTTCCCAAGATCACAAGGCCTCCACTCAGGATGTCATCTTTGAAGGATGCAAAGGCAGTGATAGAAGAAGGAGGATGCACTATCTGGGGACAACTCCCAGATATCCCATACAAGTCTGACAAGTTTGGCCTAGGTTTCACTTTAGGTGCTCAGAAGTTCGTACGCCATACTCGTGCTGGAGGACCACTCCTGAAGATCAGCAATCGTGAAGTCAACGTGGTAGAGGATGATGAAGATGGTTGCAACTTGGAGGATTGGATCTTCCCAACTGTCAGTGGAGGGCTCGGCAATTGGGAGGCTAGGGATGTTGTCCCTATCACTTTTATCCCACAGTAATTTGTCTTTACATTTTATTAGATCTGTAATATTAAAACAATTCAAACTCTTAAAACCTTGTGTCTTACCCGAGGCACAATGGTCCATTTGTAAGGGTTATTATCTCATTTCCATATGACATCAATGAATCATGGACGTTTTGCATACAAATTTTGCGCTCATTGTTTTTGCTTTTTTATTTTTACATTTTCATTTTTTTCAAAAAATAGCTATACCCTTACACACACTCACACTCACAATGCAGGTCTACATCCATTCGGGATCCCATGGATAACGGTTCTGCTATGGCTTTTTGTGACTCGGAAAATCTAATCTACCAAGCCGAAGACGAAGGTGAGGAAGATTGTGAAGTACCAGGGGAACTTTCCATATTACTACAGCAAGAAGAGAGAACCATTCAACCCCACGAGGAACCAGTGGACACAATCAACCTGGGTACCGAAAAAGACAAAAGAGAGGTTAAGGTGGGTGCCAATCTAGAACCAAGTGTCAAGGAGCGTCTGATTCAGCTGCTACACGAGTATGTTGAGGTCTTTGCCTGGTCGTACGAAGACATGTCGAGACTTGATGCAGATATTGTGGTACATCGTCTACCTACAAAAGAGGATTGTCCACCAGTAAAATAAAAGGTTTGTCGAATGCGACCAGATATGTCAGAGAAGATTAAAGCATAAGTCATGAAACAATTTAACGATGGATTCTTGGCCGTCACCTCCTATCCGCAATGGGTTGCCAATGTTGTTCTCGTGCCTAAGAAAGACGGCAAGGTACGAATGTGCATGGACTATGGAGATTTGAATAGGGCAAGCCCTAAGGATGATTTCCCACTTCCCCACATTGACATCCTAGTTGACAATACGGTGCAACACAAAGTGTTTTCCTTCATGGATGGTTTCTCAAGCTACAACCAAATCAAAATGGCGCCTGAGGACATGGAGAAAACGACATTTGTCACACAGTGGGGGACATTTTGCTACAAGGTGATGCCGTTCGGACTGAAGAATGTTGGGGAAACCTATCAGCATGCCATGGTAGATCTATTTCACGACATGATACATCATGAAATAGAGGTCTATGTGGACGACATGAAAGCTAGATCTCAAATAGAAGAAGAACATCTTGATCATTTACAGAAACTGTTTGAGAGGCTAAAGAAGTACAACTGAGGTTTAACCCAAATAAATGCACGTTTAGAGTAAGGTCTGGTAAACTCCTAGAATCTGTCGTCAGCAACAAGGGTATTGAAGTAGATTCTGCCAAGGTAAAAGCGATACAAGAGATACTTGCTCCTCGTACTGAGAAGGAAGTCAGAGGATTCTTGGGACGTTTAAACTACATTTCCAGATTCATTTCTCACCTAACTGCTACTTGTGAGCCAATCTTCAAACTATTGAAGAAAGATCAAGTAGTCAAATGGAATGATGAATGCCAAACTGCTTTCGACAAAATCAAAGAATACCTTCAAGAGCCTCTTGTTTTAATGCCACCAGGCGAGGGAAGACCATTGATTATGTATCTAACTATTTTAGAAAATTCAATGGGGTGTGTGCTGGGGCAGCATAACGAGTCTGGCCGAAAAGAGCACGCTATTTATTACCTGAGCAAAAAGTTTACTGACTGTGAAACAAGATATTCACTGCTCGAGAAAACTTGTTGCACTCTGGAATGGGCTACTCGCCGACAAAGACAGTACATGCTGACTTATACTACCTTGTTGATATCTAAAATGGATCCTATAAAATACATCTTCGAGAAGCCTGCTCTCTCTGGGAGAATAGCGAGATGGCAGATGATCCTGACAGAATATAACATACAGTATACTACCCAGAAAGCTATAAAGGGAAGTGTACTAGCTGATCACCTTGCTCACCAATCTGTGGAAGACTACCAGTCCATGAAGTTCGAATTCCCAGATGAAGACATCATGATGGTAAACAATTGTGAAAAATTCAGGCCATATGACGGACCTGAACAAGGATCCCGATGGGCCATGTTCTTTGATGGGGCATCCAACGCACTTGGAAATGGTATTGGTGTTGTACTCATATCTCCTGAAGGATGTCATACTCCTTTTACGGCAAGACTCTGCTTCAATTGTACAAACAACATGGCGAAATACGAAGCGTGTATCTTTGGTCTCAAAGCTGCCATAGACTTGGGGATCAAATCCTTGAATGTATTCGGAGATTCAGCTTTGGTTATCATCCAGATCAAAGGGGAATGGGACACCAAACACCCTAACCTTATCCCTTATAAAGAACATGTTTTGACATTGCTACCACATTTTGAGAAGATTACCTTCGAGCACTTCCCACGAGAAGAAAATCAGCTAGCAGACGCACTAGCCATAATGTCATATATGTTTAAACTTAAATGGGGTAACGAGACTCCCCAGATCACCATTGAACGAATGGATGAACCAGCACACTATCACGAGATTAATATTGAAGAAGTAGTGGACCAGCCTTGGTTTCACGAAGTCAAGAAGTATCTCGATGCTCAAGAGTATCCAGAAGGAGCTTCAGTCAATGATAAGAAGTTCTTAAGGAGATTCTCTGCTAAATTCTTCCTTAGTAATGACATTCTTTACAAACGCAACCATGACTCTGTGTTACTTCGATGCGTAGATAAGGTTTAAGCTAAAAGGATCATGGTTGAGTTACATGAAGGCACCTTTGGCACCCATTCCAGTGGGCATACGATGGCAAAGAAAATCCTACGGGCAGGCTATTACTGGTCTACCATGGAAGCAGATTGCTATCAACACTCCCGAACCTGCCACAAGTGTCAGATTTATACTGATAAAGTACACGTACCTCTGGTTCCTATGAATGTCTTGACGGCTCCTTGGCCCTTTGCTATATGGGGAATAGATATGATTGGGGAAATCAAGCCGACAGCCTCCAATGGACACCGCTTCATGCTAGTGGCCATTGACTATTTTACAAAGTGGGTTGAGGCAGCCTCCTTCGCTTCTGTTACCAAGAATGTTGTAGCCTGGTTCATTAAACAAAATCTCATATGTCGGTATGGTATCCCGGATAGGATCATCAACGGCAATGGTACGAACCTGAACAATACTATGATCACCGCCTTATGCAGGCAATTCAAGATCCAGCATCACAATTCTTCCCCTTACCGGCTAAAGATGAATGGTTTTGTCGAAGCTGCAAATAAGAACATTAAAAAGATCATACAAAAATTGGCAGTCATATACAAAGACTGGCATGAGATGTTACCATTCGCTCTCCACGGGTATCGTACTACAGCTTGCACATCGATCGGGGCAACACCCTATTCTTTGGTATACGGCATGGAAGCTGTCTTGCCTATTGAGGTTCAGATCCCCTCTCTAAGAATTATGAAGGATGCAGGTCTAAATGAAGACGATTGGATCCAGACTCTACTTGATCAACTGAAATTAATTGATGAGAAAAGACTTACTGCTGTCTGCCATGGTCAAATGTATCAAAAACGGATGATCAAGGCTTTCAACAAAAAGGTCATACGCCAAGTTTATCAAGTTGGGGATCTGGTGATCAAACATAACATACTACCACAAGTCGATCCTAGGGGAAAATGGACTCCTACATACGAAGGACCATTTGTAATCAAAAAAAATTTCTCTGGTGGAGCAATGATCTTGACCACCATGGATGGTGACGACCTGCCGCACCCTGCGAACGCAGACATAGTCAAAAGATACTATGAATAAGAGACCCGCTAGGTTGATACACCTAGGCAAAACAAGGGCATCCCGGCAAACCAAAAAGGTTCAGGCAAAAATTAGGGATAAAACAAAAAAATATTTGTACACCCGGCAAGTTGAAAACCTGAAAGGGCGACTTGGGCAAAAAAGGGTATCCCGGTGAACTGAAAACCCGAAAGGGCGGTCCAGGAAAAAGTTAGGGAATTAAAGCGTATGACTATGTCCCGTTGGATTACCTTACGGACAACTTGCAAACTCGACAATCCTGACCAATTCAATTATATTCAGACAAGGAAACAAATAGACAAGATGCTCAAAGATACAAAGGCTATAGTAGAATGGGAACCCCATGGGATTATTACACATAGCTATCTTTTCTTTATATTAAAATTTTCATTTTTGACGACAACATTCTCTTACTAGAATGTTTGTCTCACTGTACAAAATACTAACTCAAAGTCAATACAAAGATATTCCTTTGAAAGTGAAAAACTATCTGTTTTTCTTTACTCTTGTGTTTTGTTTACAAAAATGTCCAATGATTCATTGTTGAACATATGCATTTGAACATAATTATTGTTTACAAATAAACAAAATAAAACACAATTATTGATGGCTTTAAAAGATAGGGAAATCTCTCTAAGTTATTTCCATAAAGTCCCCCACAGTGTGCAGATTAATCCCCATCGGAGCAAAACTTCCAGTCATCAATCCCCAGTAGAAGTCAACAAATTTCTCAGGATTCCCCAACAGGATTTTTCAAGCAGTACACGGCATTTCCTTTACAACAGAGTATATTTCTCTAAGCATAAATTCATCAACACTTCAACTTCACAACATGAGAATTCACACTCCATATCCTCGGCGAGTCAGGGATTTATTTTCCCCAATCCAACAGCAGTGCAGCAGATTAGCTCACATACGCATACATCGCATCCATATATCATAAACATTGATAACATGAATGCATTATACCATGCATTTCATACAACATGACTTTGCATTTTAGCTAACATTTTACCCTTTTCAGGATAAGGTTAACAGCTACCATTAACAATGTTCAAAGTTTTCAGATACAGTTCGGATACACTCCAGACATGGATGCCATTCTAATACTCATTCAGATTCAACTTTCAGATACAGTTCAGATACGCTCCAGACACGGATGTAATTTTGATACTCATTCAGAGTCAACTTTCAGATACAGTTCAGATACGCTCCAGACATAGATGCCATTCTGATACTCATTCAGAGTCAACTTTCAGATACAATTCAGATATGTTCCAGTCACGGATGCCATTTTGATACTCATTCAGAGTCTCTTTTAGATACAGTTCAGATATGCTCCAGACACGGACGCCATTCTGATACTCATTCATTTTCAACTTACAAATAATGTTCAGCAATCATTTTTGGATGGCATCTACAAGCTCATCTCTAACAACCTTCTATCATCTCTCCAAATTTCATCTTTAAGCCCATTCCCTCTACCATCACATCACCGAGTGCAAATTTCTGGGCACTCTAGTGTCCAATCATCTTCCACCTTCGAGTCACGAATGGAGAAACTCGTCAATCTAACTCTTCGGGCTTAAGAAGATTGAACAGGGGCAGTTGTTGTACCCCAAAATTTTCCCTCTCACTTATCAAGAATTTTCTCACAAGATCTCCTTGGGCTTAAGACTGCACTAGGGTTTGATCAGCTCAAGACACCTCCTTAGGCACTGATGACCAAAATTAGGGTTTGAGTTTGCACAAGTATTTTTGCCCTATTAATTCTTCATATTATTTTCATGAACCATTATGTACCCCCAAGATTACTCATGTCAAGTTTCAAGCCTTGGATCACACTTTTGATCAGTCAATTGAACAATTGACCTAAAAATCAGCAGTATTGGGAAAAAAGTCAACCATTGCCAATTTACAGTCAAACCTCATAATTTTTTATCCACATAAACATCTTAAACCCATATGTATCATTTTATCAAGTTTGGACCATAATTCCTCAAGAAGTTTGATCAAATCTCCGAAAGGGCAAAATGGTCAAAATTAGGGTTTTGACTGGGAAAGGGAATATTCTGATTTTTGACCTAACCAATGGTCAATTAGTTTAAGGCATGATCTCAAGAGTCCAATTGCATCATTTTAACCTAATGATATGGTTTCAAACATTGCAAGTCCATTGGATTGATAGATGAATTTTGCAGTCAACTAATCAAAAGTCAAATGTATACTGAAAAGTCAAACTTTTACTTTTTGGTAAAATTCAAGTACCAAAGATCACAATTCATCAAAACATGTCAAAATATGAAACTTATTCATCAAGAAATCAAAAATTCAAGATTTCATTTTGAAAAGTCAAAATTTCTAAACTTTGAAAATTTTCTAAGTGTTGAAAATTCATGTTTTTTCATAACTTTGAGCCAAATTTTCACCATGATGTAAGATTATTCAAGAGAAACTTCTAACATGAAATTTGTATATCTCCATGAAATCTACAATTTTCTTCACACAACTTCTTCCAAAATTTCTTGGATCTCAAGTTATAATTTTGTGAACATAGGGTCATGAAACTAAACACTTAGTGAAATTTTGCCCTAATTTGGCCAGGATTTTGACCTAACTTCATGGAAATTTTTCATATAGTTCCAAGGGGAATCTTCAAAATCAATTCAAATATGGGTTGTATATCACATTGCAAGCTTTCCAAAATGTCCAAGAACTCCTTGAGATCATTCTTGAGTAGGGAGAATCGAAGAGATGAAGTTGGTGTTTTGTCACTTGAATTACAAGGCATTTTGTGATGAACAAGAATTCAATTTCAAATCTATGCTGCACAATCTTGTTTTGCAAGCCTCTAAAGCTTAAAAACTCTCCATAATCAGAATATTACACTTGCTTTTGAGCTATTATCCAAGTGTTCCAAGCATTGTCCAAGCCAATTTGCCATTTTAGGAAGAAAGTTACCATTCCATTCTTGAAAAGTTGCTTTAATCACAAAGTCAACTTGTCTTGAGCTTCTAACTTGTTCTTTCTGGACACACAACCCCTATAAACCAAAAGCAAGGTGTCTAAGGCCTGAAGAAGCTCAGGACATGCTTATACAATACTTGAGATTTGTCATTTCACTTTTCTTCAAAAGCAAGTTATAGAGCCATAACCCTATTGTGATCGGTGGATCTGGAACTGACTGTTTAACGCTGGTTCGCGAAATGTCGCGGTAAGCAAGAGTCGCCACCATCTTTTATTTTCTCCAAACATGGACAGGACAAAAGCACAGCAAAATTCCTTATGAGATAGTTTCTCGGTTCGGGAGGTAGATTTATAGAAAGGGAAGGTGTTAGCACCCTTTCTATCCATGGTTATCCATGGGCTCTTAGATACTTGCTCATTGTGTTTTCAAAATGTTTGCTTTTCAAAGTGTGAGTGGGTTTGAAAAAGTTTCGTTTAAAGATTTCAGATCGACTCTTGTATCAGTCCTCAAGAGTGTTTGAAAAATTGTTTTGAACGCTTTTTGAAAGTGTCGGTGTGAAAAGAGTTTTGATTTGTTTTGAATTAGAGAAAGTATCTATGAGTCATCTACCTACCCTAAGGAATTAGGCTGTGTAAATGTCCTTAAGGTAGTGCCATCCCACCATTGAGAGATAGGTAGCACCACCGTTGGAGGTATTCGGGTCAATTCGTTTGTAGGGACAGTATGGTCACCAGAGCAACAATAGGACACCTTAGAAGCTACCCTTATGCCATTGATCCTTTTTGATTCCGAGGCAACCGTTTCGAGGCAACTGGATCATGTCATGGACATAAGGACTTACTAAAACGTCCTATACTCGACGACCATGTTTCGAAGGCAAGGCAACAATGAGGCGTACCCTAAGAGTGGTGTGTGAATTTGTGTGTTATTTTCAGTTATGTTTTATCTTGTACATGTATCATGGTGATCTACGCTTGTTTTTATTTTAGGCCATACATTCTTTCATGCAAAGTTTAGCAGTTTTAAGGGTGCGGAAATTTAAATGCGGAAAGTAAAATCCTACGCTATTACAAGGCGCGGGTCTATACATCGCCAAATTAACAAAGACCCATTTTTAATAAAATGCAGAAAGTAAAACCTAGTTACTATTACATGGCTTGAACAATTACATAATATTTACAAAGAAAATAAATGCGCGAAAAGAAATTAGAATCGAATGTTCGAGGGCGTTGGACCCTTTTGAAATTAAATTGAATTAAGAGTTAATTAATTATTTAATAAAAGGAAAGAAATGTTTTTTAGGTTTTTTTGTATTTATGAAATAAAGAAATTAAAATTGAAGAGAAACCCTAATTCTAAGTTGTTTTTAATTATTAATGAAAAAAATATTAAAGTTTAACCTAATTCACTAAATATTTAATGTACATGTTTATTTACAAAATAAATTAGTAATTAATAATAATGATAATAAGAAAAAATTATTTATTAAGAAAAAGGATAAAAATGCTAAAAAAAAACCCTAATTTCTACATATTTTAATTATTTAAGAAAAAGTGTTAAAATTGAAAACCTAAATTAACTAAATTTATTATTTAAAGTTTATTTACAAAAATAAATTAATGGTGGAATAATAATAATTAAATATATTTTAGTTTCTGATTTTTTTTATTATGAAAATTAATTTGTGAAATTAAATAAAACAATTAAAATCAATTAAAAGAATCAAAAGGAAAATCAAATAAAAAAAATAAACATGATGCAAACCATGGGGGGTGTCTGGCCCATATAGGAGGTTTTTTGGAGCATTTTTGGCCCACTGAATCAAGAAGCCTGTTTGACTTTCCAGCGCGTGTGCATGAGCATTGACTGAGGTACATGGTGGAATTCACGTTATGGCCATTGGATTGATCATCAGGGACATTTGGCAGGCTGGGATGTGAACGTGCATGATGGACTTTGGATGAAGTGCTACGCTGGAACACCTTAAGACAAAAATTATTAAGCGTTTGGGGGGACCTGGGAATCGAACCCAGGTCCCAGTACCTGCAGGACAGCTCACCAACCAACCAGGCTAATGCGTTTCTTTGTTATTATAATAGAACATAAATAATATAATAGAAAACAAGCGTTAGTGGTGCAAAGCAAGAAATCACACGCCAATATTTGAATCACCCAGTCATGTTTGGACACATAGGCTTCGTCTTCATCTTTGTCCCTGTAATATAAACAAATAGCGGGGGTTTTAAACCCCCACTAACTGCAATTCATAAAAATAGTGATTAGCATATGCCTCCATATAAAAAAGGCGCGAGGTCATTATTCAGTTCGTCTTGTTGCCATGAATCCATTTGCATAGGTTTTAAGGTCTAATTTTTCCTTATGAAGAAGACCCCAATTCGAAGGTTCTGAAACCCTAGAAAATGTTAATGGCAGATTTTGATATAGGCATGGTTAGTTCAATTAAAGGGTACCATTAGCTTCAGAACATCATTGTTAGTAAGAATCAACCATTAAAACTCATGAAGAATGCATGAAAAGTAAAGCACGATTATGGAAAAGTTCAAGAAAAGTGTGATGTCGTTCTACCAATTCTGGAGGTCTGGAGACTTGGTTTTGATTGCAAATGCTTCCTAGATGTCTTGGCAATGTGTTGGAATGCTTTTGAAGCTTTGAATTATGCTCTAGGTACGAAATCAGTTTCAAGGTTTTTGGCCAAAAATTGCAAATTGGTTATGCAGCCTGTGTGCAGTTTTTCGTGTCTAATGGAATAGGTTTAGGTTATGCATATGTAAGTGAATGGAATTAGGTTAAAAATCAAGCCCATAGTCCATTGAATCAATGTTTTGAATATTTGATTTTCCATATCTTTTTTTCAATCTTTTCCATGCCAATCATTGCCAATCATGTAGAATCTTTCCTTTTTGAATGAGAAACAATTTTCCACCTTGCCCTAGTTTGATTTGCTGCATAAAAAAGATTTAAAAACATGATTTGGTATTTTTCTTATATTTAAATTTAATTAAATGAATTAATGATAATAAAAATTCAAATAATTAATCAAAAATAAGAAAATAACTCCCTTTGAGCCTAATGGGTCGTGCATAGCCTTTGGGTAATGATTCATGGAAGAATTTGTGGCCCATTAGCAATTTTGAAGTCTTTTGTGCAAAGTTGACTTTTCAAAATTCCCAAAAATTTCCCAACTTCTCCAAGGCATATCTTGCTCAATTTTGAAGCTATGATCATGTTCTTGGACATTTTGGAAAGGTCTTGAAGTCCTCTAACCGATACCTTTGGTCCCATGTCATTTTGATTTACCAATCTCAAGTTATGGTCTTTGACTTAAAGTTCCTTTTTGTTGACTTTTGAAAATGACCTATAATGTTGAAATTGATACCTTTTTGTGAGAGCATTTCTTGGACTTGAAGTGTGAAGATGAGTTGTAGGAAATGTCATCCTCTTCAAAATGAGCTTTGGATGGAATTTTTCTGATAAACCATGAAGAAGTTATGCCCTGGTCAATTTGCAGTTGACTTTTTCAACTGTCCCAAAATAAAAACTTTTGCATCTTGAGACTTTTTGAGCCATACTTTGAGAATCATGATCAAGAATTGATCAAATGATGTTTGTGGCTTCAAAATAAGATGTTGACCAAAATTTTTGACTTTAGACTGTCAAATGACCATTTTGCCCCTGCAGTTGACTGTAGAGCAATTAGGGTTTTTGACTGTGCAACTTGATGCTGTAAGTCTTGAAAGTTGGCATATGAATGCTTGACAATGTATGTAGGCATGTGGGACTTGATTGGACCCTTGGAAACCTCAATTTCTTTGCCAGAACCAAAACCCTAATTTTGTCTGTGTTAGGAGGCAATTGGACTGTGCAACCTTTGAGAGATTTTGAACCATGATCTTGGCAACTTTTGAAAAATATGGGAGGGCAAATTTTGGGGTACAACAGTTGTCCCTGTTCAATCTTCTTAGACCTGAGGATGTAGATTGGCTGGCGTGTCTTTCGTAATCCGAAGGTGGAAGATGATTGAACACTAGAGTGCCCAGAAATTTGCACTCGCATAGTAGAGTGTCAGAAGTATGATGCAGGGAATGGGCTTACAGATGCCATTTGGAGAATGATGGATAGGAGGATGGGCTTATAGATGCCATCTGGAAGTGTGGCAGTACTTTGTCGGGAATGGACTTATAGACGCCATTTGGAGACTGTAGGTATGTGGAGATGGGCTTATAGATGCCATCTAAGTGTCGATCGCGTAAGAGATTCCTTAGCGAGAACTTGCGTACCTGAGAAAGAAAAATTACCTGGCCTGTTACAGGAATTGGTCTTCAAACTCTTTATGTAGATGTGCCCTGGCCGGATACAGGAATCGAATCTTTAAACTCTTCAGACGTGCCCTGGCAGGATACAGGAATCGAGTCCAGAGAATATAGTCGTCAACAGATACACCCTGGAAAGATACAGGAATCGGATCTTCGAACTCTTCAGACGTGCCCTGGCAAGATAGAGGAATCGAGTCTGGTAATGTTAGTCGTCAACAGATACACCCTGGCAAGATACAGGAATCGGATCTTCGAACTCTTCAGACGTGCTCTGGCAGGATACAGGAATCGAGTCTGGTAATGTTAGTCGTCAACAGATACACCCTGGCAAGATACAGGAATCGGATCCTCAAACTCTTCAGACGTGCCCTGGCAGGATACAGGAATCGAGTCTGGTAATGTTATTCGTCAACAGATACACCCTGGCAAGATACAGGAATCGGATCCTCAAACTCTTCAGACGTGCCCTGGCAAGATACATGAATCGAGTCTGGTAATGTTAGTCGTCAACAGATACACCCTGGCAAGATACAGGAATCGGATCCTCAAACTCTTCAGACGTGCCCTGGCAGGATACAGGAATCGAGTCTGGTAATGTTAGTCGTCAACAGATACACCCTGGAAAGATACAGGAATCAGATCCTCAAACTCTTCAGACGTGCCCTGGCAAGAAACAGGAATCGAGTCTGGAATTATTCGTCAACAGATACACCCTGGCAAGATACAGGAATCGGATCTGGAATCACGACTATTGATAGCAATTATCTTTGTATTGACCTTTATCCTGAAAAGACAAAACGTTAGTTGTATGTAATGTCATGATGTATGACATGCGTGATGTCATGATGTTCAGAGAATAAATGAGATTGTATGTTCATGATGCGTATATGCATGCTATAATGTGTGAAGATGTGTTTATGAATTGTATTTTCGTCTAGGAAAATAAATCCTTGACGGGTGCCGGGAAGTTAAATCCTGGGCTGATGTTTAAAGAATAGAGTTTTTTGTTTCTGCTGGGGATGATGGTTGCAAGAACACCGGTAGCAGAAGATGACTCCGTTGGGGGATAAACTTGGCGAATAGATTACTCTGCGGGGAGTGAACTCTGTGGGGAAAGAGAGATTCTTTGCTGAGATGTTGATGATAACTCCGCTGGGGATACCATTGATATGTTTTGTTGGAAGATTTGATGAACTTCGCTAGGGATAGGAAGACTTCGTCGGGGACGATCTTTCCGTGGTAATTGGCTGAGGATAACCCAGTTATATCCTGGTGGGGAAATAACCTTTGAATAAAGCCGGGGGAGCGTTCGTACTCTGCGGGTGACAAGCTTCCAAAATCTACTGGGGATAAGCTTCCTGCTGGGGAGATTGATTTAACTCTCCTGGGGAAACTTTTGGATTGGACTGGACTTTCCTGGGGAATTTTTTTTTGATATACTGGGGAAGTGGTTCCACTGAATGTCCGTATACCGCCGGGGAACAATCTTAGATCAAGACTGCCGGGGATGCTTGTTAGGAATGTCTGTATATTGCGCTGGGGAATGTTGAGATCTGCTGGGGATACCCAACTTCCTTAAGGTTGCCAGTGGGCTAACTCTGCTTGGGGAGAGTGTACTGACTTGATGGCTCACTCTCTGGGGAGTTAAGATGTCTTGGTTATGTTCTTCAGCCGAACTTACCTTGGTACCTTGGTGGATAGAGCAATTAGATCTCTTAGACAACTCGTTATTGCCCCTGTTTCTGATGTTACCTGTAATTAATCCTTTGTTTCGTATGCAAATATTTATGAGTTAGCAATTAGTGTCAAATGCATATATCACAATCGAACATTGGACGTTCTTCGCAAAAAAAAACAGAAAAAGGAAAAAACAATTGGCAATTTTAGCTGAAAAGTGAATTGTATTGATTTTTAGAATTTTCCTGTAAATAGGCGTTTATGTACAAGGGGCTGACGCCCTAGTAAGAGAACGCCGCCGAACAACAGAGTTTATACAATTTTGTGAAAAACAAAACAGCTATGTGAAAAGAATAATCCCACTGGGTTCCAACTCTGCTATCGCCTTTATATCTTCGAGCGTCTCATCACTTTGCTGCTCAGTTGACGATGAAGCTGATTGATCGATGCCGTTTGAACTTGATGTTGATACCAGATTCTGGATGCAAGGTGATCCAATGAGACATAGTATTACGCTTTAATCCCTAACTTTTGCCTGGACCGCCCTTTCGGGTTTTCAGTCCACCGGGATACCCATTTTTGCCCAAGCCGCCTTTTCAGGTTTTCGACTTGCCGGGTGTACAGATTTTTTTCATTTCATCCCTCATTTTGCCCGAACCCTTTTGGTTCGCCGGGAAGCCCTAATTTTTGCCTAGGTATGTCAACCTAGAGGGTCTTTTATCATGCGTGGTATCTTTTTACTATGTCTGCATTGGCGGGGTGAGGAAGGTCGTCACCATCCATGGTGGTTAGAATCATGGCTCCTCTTGAGAACACATGTTTAACCACAAATGACCCTTCGTACGTGGGGGTCCATTTGCCCCTGGGATCGCTCTGAGGAAGGATGATGCGTTTGATTACCAGATCCCCAACTTGATATTCTTGTGGTCTGACTTTCTTGTTAAATGCCCTGATCATCCGTTTTTGATATGTGTGACCATGACAAATAGCAGTGAGTCTTTTTTTGTCAATCAGGTTTAATTGATCAAGTTGTGTCTGGATCCAGTCATCTTCGCTCAAATCGGCATCCTTCATTATCCGGAGAGAGGGTATCTGCACTTCGATCGGTAAGACTGCCTCCATGCCGTAGACCAAGGAAAAGGGAGTTGCCCCGGTTGACGTCCTTGCTGAGGTACGGTACCCATGAAGAGCGAACGGTAACATCTCGTGCCAATCTTTATAGGTCACTGTCATCTTCTGCACAATCTTCTTGATATTCTTATTCGCTGCTTCTACAGCCCCATTCATCTTCGGCCGGTAAGGAGAAGAGTTATGGTGCTGTATTTTGAATTGCTCACAGAGCTCAGTGATCATTTTGTTGTTAAGATTGGTACCATTGTCTGTAATGATCCTTTCCGGGACGCCGTATCGACAAATCATGTTATGCCGAATGAACCGTGCCACAACGTTCTTGGTTACAGTAGCATAAGAAACTGCTTCAACCCACTTCTTAAAGTAATCAATCGCCACCAGGATGAAGCGATGCCCGTTGGATGCCGTAGGTTTAATCTTGCCGATCATATCTATGCCCCACATTGCAAAGGGCCAAGGTGTTGTCAAGACGTTCAGAGGAACTGGAGGAACATGCACCTTATCAGCATAAATCTGGCACTTGTGACACGTCCGAGAATGTTGGTAACAATCAGCTTCCATTGTGGACCAGAAATATCCTGCCCGAAGGATTTTCTTTGCCATGGTGTGTCCACTGGAATGTGTTCCGAAGGTACCTTCATGTAGATCTGCCATGATCGTTTCTGCTTCAGTCTTATCCACACAACGCATAAAGGTCGAATCATGGTTTCGCTTGTACAGAATGATGTTGCTGAGGAAGAACTTTGCAGCGAACCTTCTCAAAAACTTCTTGTCGTTGACAGATGCACCTTCAGGGTATTCTTGAGCTTCTAGATACCTCTTCACCTCATGATACCATGGTTTTTCAGTTACCACCTCAGCCTCAAGATCACAACACTATGTCGGTTCGTCCAGTTTCCAGATAATGATCCGGGGAGCCTCATTGTCCCACTTGAATTTGAACATGGAAGACATTGTAGCTAACGCGTCCGCCAACTGATTCTCCTCTCTTGGGAAGTGTTCAAAAGTTATCTCTGTGAAATGGGGGCTCAATGTCAACACACATTCTCTGTAAGGAATAAGATTCGGATGTTTCGTATCCCACTCGCCTTTGATCTGATTGATCACGAGAGCGGAATCTCCGAAGACACTCAGAAACTTGGTCCTTAAGTCAATTGCAGCTTGAAGACCCATGATGCATGCCTGATACTCCGCCATGTTGTTGGTGCAGTTGAAACATAGCCGGGCAGTAAGTGGAGTATGAGTGCCTTGAGGGGATATGATCACAGCGCCAATGCCGTTACCCAAAGCGTTGGAGGCTCCGTCAAAGTGCATAGACCATCGGGATCCTTCCTCAGGTCCTTCATCCGGTCCAGGTACTTCACAATCAGTCACTATCATGATGCTCTCGTCTGGAAACTCAAAGTTCATTGACTGGTAGTCATCCACTGCTTGGTGTGCCAAATGGTCTGCCAGTACACTTCCTTTGATGGCTTTCTGAGTCGTGTACTGGATGTCGTATTCTGTCAAGATCATCTGCCATCTTGCTATTCTTCCAGACAGGGCAGGTTTTTCGAATATGTACTTGATCGGATCCATCTTTGATATTAACAAGGTAGTGTGAGTCAGCATATACTGTCTCAGCCGGCAAGCAGCCCATACCAAAGCGCAGCAAGTTTTCTCGAGCAGTGAGTATCGGGTCTCACAGTCGGTAAACTTTTTGCTAAGGTAATAAATAGCGTGCTCTTTTCGGCCAGACTCGTCATGCTGCCCCAACACACACCCCATTGAGCTGTCAAGTACTGTCAAGTATAGGATTAGAGGTCTCCCTTCAACCGGTGGCATAAGAATGGGTGGTTCTTGGAGATACTCTTTGATTCTGTCAAAAGCAGCCTGACATTCATCATTCCAACGTACTACCTGATCTTTCTTCAGCAGCTTGAAGATTGGTTCACAAGTAGCAGTTAGATGTGAGATGAATCGAGCAATGTAATTCAGGCATCCTAGAAAGCCTCTGACCTCTTTCTCTGTCTTGGGAACTGGCATCTCTTGTATGGCTTTAACCTTGGCAGGGTCCACTTGAATACCCTTGTCACTTACGATGAAGCCTAGCAATTTTCCAGATCTTACCCCAAAGGTGCACTTGTTCGGGTTCAATCTCAGCTTGTACAACTTCAGACAGTCAAACAACTTCTGTAGATGGTCAAGGTGTTCCTCCTCAGTTTGGGACCTTGCAATCATATCATCGACATACACTTCTATCTCATGGTGGATCATGTCATGAAATAAAGCAACCATGGCACGTTGGTAGGTTGCCCCAGCATTTTTCAACCCGAATGGCATGACCTTGTAGCAGAAGGTGCCCCACTGAGTAACAAAGGTAGTCTTTTCCATGTCTTCAGGAGCCATCTTGATCTGATTATAACCTGAGAAGCCGTCCATGAAGGAGAACACCTTGTGCTGAGCAGTATTGTCAACAAGAACGTCAATGTGAGGTAGGGGAAGTCGTCCTTGGGGCTTGCCCTGTTCAGATCCCTGTAGTCAACACACATTCTGACCTTACCATCTTTCTTCGGTACCGGCACTACGTTGGCAACCCACTGAGGGTAAGAAGTCACTGCTAGAAACCCGGCATCGAATTGCTTCATAACCTCAACTTTGATCTTCTCGGACATCTCTGGACGCATACGGCGGACCTTTTGTTTAACCGGAGGGCAGTCTTCCTTGGTAGGCAAGTGATGGACCACAATGTCAGTATCCAACCCAGGCATGTCTTCGTAAGACCAGGCGAAGATCTCCAAATAATCATGTAACATCTGAACCAACCGTTATTTCACGCTGAGCTCCAGATTGGCACCAATTTTAACTTCCCTTCTGTCTGTCTCCGTACCCAGATTTATCGTTTCCACTGGCTCTTCATGTGGCTGAATGGCCCTCTCTTCCTAGAGTAACAGTATTGCAAGCTCACCAGGCACTTCGCAATCATCTTCACCTTCGTCTTCGGCTAAGTTGATCGGATTTTCGAAGTCATAACTGGCAGTAGCAGAGTCGTTACCAGCGAGATCCAGAGTGGATTGAAACCTGTATGGGTGAGTGTGTGTGTAAATATAGCTGTTTTGCAATATATAAAGAAAGAAAGAAAGAAAGGGAGCACAAGATTTGAAATGAGAAAAACGTCCAATGTCTTTATTCATGATATATGGGAATGACAAGTAATGCCCTCACAAATGAAGCCACGGTGCCCCGGGTAAGACACCGGGCCATAAAGTTTCAGTTTATTGTTTATTACAAATTAAAAAACAAAGGAATTCATTACTGCGTAACAAAAGTAACAGGTATGTGATCTTTGGCAGTCCAATTGTTTAGTCCACCATCGGCCGTCGGGCAGATCCAGCTATTGAACTCAGACTCATCCACTTCGTCACCATCCCTGATAGCATTCACTCCATGGTCAGGTAGGGGAGTTGTCACCACATTAGGCTTCTCGGGCGCCTCAAACTGTACCTCCTTAGCATCAATAAGGTCTTGAACCTTATTTCTTAGGGCCCAGCAATCATCAGTAAAATTCCCCGGGCTATCAGAGTGATAAGCACAGCGGGCATTTGGATTATACTTCGGAGATGTAGTGTTCACCACCTTTGGAGCCTCTCTAACGGTCACCAAGTTGGTCAATAGCAATTGCGGCAAGATCTGTGACAAGGTCATACTCAGCCGAGTATATTCCCTTCTGGGTCTCTCACCCCTTGGTTGGTTAGGTTGTCGAGGAGCGGCATCAGGCTTTGCAATAACCACCGCATTGACAGCTTGGCGGCGTTCTGGTTTGTCTTGCCTCCTAGGCCCATACACAACACTGGCTTCCTTTTTAAAAGGTTTCTTCTCGGAACTTGAGGACGCACCTTTCTGAATCTTTCCTGATTTCATACCAGCCTCTATCCTTTCCCCAGTCAGAATGAGATCTGTGAACCCTGCAGATGAATTGCCAATGAGATGATTGAAGAATGGCCCGGATAGGGTCCCCAAGAACATATCCACTAGCTCACGGTCTGTTAATGGTGGCTGCACCCTGCCAGCCAGGTCCCTCCACTTCTGCGCATACTCTTTAAAACCTTCTCCCGATCCTAGAGACATACCCTGGAGTTGGGTACGTGTAGGAGCGAGGTCGGCATTATACTGATACTGCTTGTAAAAAGCAGTAGCCAACTCCTCCCAGTTACGAACCTTGGTTCCATCCAGCTGATAGAACCATTCGAGATGAGTCCCTGAAAGACTCTCCTGGAAGAAGTGGATCCACAAGTTCTTGTCCACAGTATACGGCTGAATCTTCCGCACATAAGATCTGAGATGTAGCTTAGGGCAGGACGCCCCGTCATACTTTGTGAAAGATGGTGCTTTGAACTTGTGTGGGATGACCACACCAGAAGATAGACCCAAGTCTCCGAAATCCAAACCAGGCACTTGTTGAATTTCCATGGCATTCAGACGGTCTTCCAACTGCTTGTACCTGTCTTCAGCTGGAGGATACTGCTCCTCATTAAAATCAGTCTCATTGTCAGAGACCACCGAACTTGGAGCCCTTCCCCCCTGGGGACTGCCTTTGCCTACCGAAGAACCAGCTTGATCAACCTCATTCTGCAGTGTGTTACCAAACCTCCGGCCCGTGTTGAATATAACAGTTCTCTTCTTTTTCTTCTTCTTAACCAGCAGAGCCTTCAATTCCTCTTGACCTTGTGCCAAACTCATAATCAGCTCTTGGAATTGGGCGTTCTGAGCCTGAAGGGCCTTGATGGACTGCTCGGTAGATGATTCAGGGTTCATGATGCTGAAATAAACAGCGAAGAATATTAAGCAACCTGAAAAGAAGAGTTCATGCTATGCACATGATGCATGATATGCGTATGATTTATGTTTTCAAAGACAATCGGGAATCAACTTTGTAAACAAAAAGGAACACACTTCATTAGATTCAACTTTGAAATTTAAATTGTTCAACAGATTGCCCTTAGGCGTTACATAAAAATGGAAATACTGAAAAGGGAAATAAAACTGTAAAAGAAAATTCAAAGCTCATCAGTGATCCCATGGTCTCCTCTTCTCGGTACGGATGTAATCATTCAAAGCTCGCTCATTCTCCAATTGCTTTGTCAGCTTCTGGATCTTCAATTCCTGCTCGTTGAACTTTTCCCGATAAGAATCCCGTTCTTCTCGCAGTTGCGCCTAAGACCTCTTTAGTGTCTCAATATCAGTAGGTATCTGAGGAGGGAGGACAGTTGGAGGAACCCCATCTATATCAGGATACTCAAGGATGATGGGTCTGACAGCTTCGTACGTCATATCTAACTTCTGAGCACGGATGCGGACCCATTTGTAGTAGGCTTCCATAGGTAGAGAAGTCTTTGGTCCCAACTCTTGTGGGTCAGCTTTGTGAATTCTGTCCCAAGCCTTGATGAACCTACGACGCAGCTCGTCACTATCTACCTGAAATTCAAAACTGATGTGAGGCACCAACATCTCATGAGGCCCTGCTCTTCTGGCTCTTCCGAATTGATGGAGAGCTAGACATGGATTATAAGAGATCCCTCCTTGGGTACCAATCAGAGGAACATTAGGATATTCTCCGCAACGATCAATAACAGCTACCTTATCCAAACCTCTGAGAGTCCAAATGATGTCTTTATCAGTGAGAGACATTAACCTATGAGCCCAACCTCTTCCTTCTTTGTTCTTCAGCACGAACTTGGGGAGGTGCGAAATAAACCACCTCACCAACAAAGGAGTACAACACCACAGAGTTCCTCGTCTTCGGGCAGTACGAGCATAGAGTTGTTGCAGGATATCACCCAAGAGAGTGGGCACAGGGTTCCGAGACATGAAAATCCTTATGGAAGTGACATTAATGAAGTTGTCAGGATTAGGAAACAAGACTAGACCATAGATTAAGAGAGCCAGAATGTCTTCATACGCCCTAAAGTCCAGGTCATTCCAGAAACTGTTAGCCTTACCAATCAGAAACTTGGCCAAGAAACCCTTAACTTTGCTTCTAGTCACCCAGTTGTCCATTACCTCCTTGTGGGTCAAGGGAAGAGCTGCAGCAATCTCCTCAAGCCTAAGAGTCTTTTCCCAACCAGTGAAGGGATTCTGATCCAAGATAGGGATACCAAGCAAATCAGAGAACTCTTCCAGGGTAGGGACCAGCTGGAAGTCTTGAAAGGTGAAACAGTTGTACAAGGGATCATAAAACTGTGTCAAGACACTTATCAGTTGTTGGTCCCACTTTGCCGTGACTAAACCGATAAGAGAACCATGCCTCTGGATGATGGAAGTAGTATTTGGAATTCTGCTAACCAACTCTTCAAGCAACTCAGGTGGGTGAACAAAATTGAATCAGATAGTATTCCTTCCCATAGGCATCATGATGTCCTACAAAACAGAGCAAAGGTGAAACCCTCTTGTCTTTGAAATGGTCAGTCCTTATGCAGGATGCATGCAATGTTTATGATGTCATGATGTTATGATAAAGCACACCACAAATATTCACAAAGGCAAACATGATAAGGCACACAAGTCACACAAGACAGCCCTTAGAGTTTAGGCCAACATGGGGTCTAGGTATTACCCTCTTTCAGTTTGTTGGTTAAGACATGTCCTATCAGAAGTAACCGGGTTCTAGAGGATCCCAATATTACTGACTACCCTCAATCGGTCATAACTCCAGCATCGCAATCTTTTCTTGCGGCCAGAACCATCACGAGAGTTTAGCCTCAATGGGCGTAGCATACTGCTACTGTTCTATTGGCCAAGTTGGGTCATTTAAGGTTCTAAGGTCGGTTGGTGCTTAATAACTCCTCAGAAGACCCATATTCTCCTCGTTGCGACACAAGGGATATCGGTACAGACCAAGGTGCCACACCAACGTAGCCACTGTTTCACCCGTGTCGGTCTACGCCGGGCAGGTCCCTCACAGCTTATGCTACCTAACAGGGTATCCCCAGATCCGGGTTAGGATCTATGTAACTCCGATGCAGCCCACAATAATAAAGCAAACAAGCACAACAATTGAAAACACAAGAGTGGTCTAATCCTAAGGTACACCTAACTTTTATAAATTCCCCAGCAGAGTCGCCAGTTCTGTGATCGGTGGATCTGGAACTGACTGTTTAACGCTGGTTCGCGAAATGTCGCGGTAAGCAAGAGTCTCCACCGTCTTTTATTTTCTCCAAACATGGACAGGACAAAAGCACAGCAAAATTCCTTATGAGATAGTTTCTCGGTTCGGGAGGTAGATTTATAGAAAGGGAAGGTGTTAGCACCCTTTCTATCCATGGTTATCCATGGGCTCTTAGATACTTGCTCATTGTGTTTTCAAAATGTTTTCTTTTCAAAGTGTGAGTGGGTTTGAAAAAGTTTCGTTTAAAGATTTCAGATCGACTCTTGTATCAGTCCTCAAGAGTGTTTGAAAAATTGTTTTGAACGCTTTTTGAAAGTGTCAGTGTGAAAAGAGTTTTGATTTGTTTTCAATTAGAGCAAGTATCTATGAGTCATCTACCTACCCTAAGGAATTAGGCTGTGTAAATGTCCTTAAGGTAGTGCCATCCCACCATTGAGAGATAGGTAGCACCACCGTTGGAGGTATTCGGGTCAATTCGTTTGTAGGGACAGTGTGGTCACCAGAGCAACAATAGGACACCTTAGAAGCTACCCTTATGCCATTGATCCTTTTTGATTCCGAGGCAACCGTTTCGAGGCAACTGGATCATGTCATGGACATAAGGACTTACTAAAACGTCATATACTCGACGACCACGTTTCGAAGGCAAGGCAACAATGAGGCGTACCCTAAGAGTGGTGTGTGAATTTGTGTGTTATTTTCAGTTATGTTTTATCTTGTACATGTATCATGGTGATCTACGCTTATTTTTATTTTAGGCCATACATTCTTTCATGCAAAGTTTAACAGTTTTAAGGGTGCGGAAATTTAAATGCAGAAAGTAAAATCCTACGCTATTACAAGGCGCGGGTCTATACATCGCCAAATTAACAAAGACCCGTTTTTAATAAAATGCGGAAAGTAAAACCTAGTTACTATTACATGGCTTGAACAGTTACATAATATTTACAAAGAAAATAAATGCGCGAAAAGAAATTAGAATCGAATGTTCGAGGGCGTTGGACCCTTTTGAAATTAAATTAAATTAAGAGTTAATTAATTATTTAATAAAAGGAAAGAAATGTTTTTTAGGTTTTTTTGTATTTATGAAATAAAGAAATTAAAATTGAAGAGAAATCCTAATTCTAAGTTGTTTTTAATTATTAATGAAAAAAATATTAAAGTTTAACCTAATTCACTAAATATTTAATGTACATGTTTATTTACAAAATAAATTAGTAATTAATAATAATGATAATAAGAAAAAATTATTTATTAGGAAAAAGGATAAAAATGCTAAAAAACCCTAATTTCTACATATTTTAATTATTTAAGAAAAAGTGTTAAAATTGAAAACCTAAATTAACTAAATTTATTATTTAAAGTTTATTTACAAAAATAAATTAATGGTGGAATAATAATAATTAAATATATTTTAGTTTTTGATTTTTTTTTATTATGAAAATTAATTTGTGAAATTAAATAAAACAATTAAAAGCAATTAGAAGAATCAAAAGGAAAATCAAATAAAAAAAATAAACATGATGCAAACCATGGGGGGTGTCTGGCCCATATAGGAGGTTTTTTGGAGCATTTTTGGCCCACTGAATCAAGAAGCATGTTTGACTTTCCAGCGCGTGTGCATGAGCATTGACTGAGGTACATGGTGGAATTCACGTTATGGCCATTGGATTGATCATCAGGGACATTTGGCAGGCTGGGATGTGAACGTGCATGATGGACTTTGGATGAAGTGCTACGCTGGAACACCTTAAGACAAAAATTATTAAGCGTTTGGGGGGACCTGGGAATCGAACCCAGGTCCCAGTACCTGCAGGACAGCTCACCAACCAACTAGGCTAATGCATTTCTTTGTTATTATAATAGAACATAAATAATATAATAGAAAACAAGCGTTAGTGGTGCAAGGCAAGAAATCACGCGCCAATATTTGAATCACCCAGTCATGTTTGGACACATAGGCTTCGTCTTCATATTTGTCCCTGTAATATAAACAAATAGCGGGGGTTTTAAACCCCCACTAACTGCAATTCAGAAAAATAGCGATTAGCATATGCCTCCATATAAAAAAGGCGCGAGGTCATTATTCAGTTCGTCTTGTTGCCATGAATCCATTGGCATAGGTTTTAAGGTCTAATTTTTCCTTATGAAGAAGACCCCAATTCGAAGCTTCTGAAACCCTAGAAAATGTTAATGGCAAATTTTGATATAGGCATGGTTAGTTCAATTAAAGGGTACCATTAGCTTGAGAACATCATTGTTAGTAAGAATCTACCATTAAAACTCATGAAGAATGCATGAAAAGTAAAGCACGATTATGGAAAAGTTCAAGAAAAGTGTGATGTCGTTCTACCAATTCTGGAGGTCTGGAGACTTGGTTTTGATTGCAAATGCTTCCTAGATGTCTTCGCAATGTGTTGGAATGCTTTTGAAGCTTTGAATTGTGCTCTAGGTACGAAATCAGTTTCAAGGTTTTTGGCCAAAAATTGCAAATTGGTTATGCAGCCTGTGTGCAGTTTTTCGTGTCTAATGGAATAGGTTTCGGTTATGCATATGTAAGTGAATGTAATTAGGTTAAAAATCAAGCCCATAGTCCATTGAATCAATGTTTTGAATATTTGATTTTCCATATCTTTTTTCAATCTTTTCCATGCCAATCATTGCCAATCATGTAGAATCTTTCCTTTTTGAATGAGAAACAATTTGCCACCTTGCCCTAGTTTGATTTGCTGCATAAAAAAGATTTAAAAACATGATTTGGTATTTTTCTTATATTTAAATTTAATTAAATGAATTAATGATAATAAAAATTCAAATAATTAATCAAAAATAAGAAAATAACTCCCTTTGAGCCTAATGGGTCGTGCATAGCCTTTGGGTAATGATTCATGGAAGAATTTGTGGCCCATTAGCAATTTTGAAGTCTTTTGTGCAAAGTTGACTTTTCAAAATTCCCAAAACTTTCCCAACTTCTCCAAGGCATATCTTGCTCAATTTTGAAGCTATGATCATGTTCTTTGACATTTTGGAAAGGTCTTGAAGTCCTCTAACCAATGTCTTTGGTCCCATGTCATTTTGATTTACCAATCTCAAGTTATGGTCTTTGACTTAAAGTGCCTTTTTGTTGACTTATGAAAATGACCTATAATGTTGAAATTGATAACTTTTTGTGAGAGAATTTCTTGGACTTGAAGTGTGAAGATGAGTTGTAGAAAATGTCATCCTCTTCAAAATGAGCTTTTGATGGAATTTTTCTGATAAACCATGAAGAAGTTATGCCCTGGTCAATTTGCAGTTGACTTTTTCAGCTGTCCCAAAATAGAAACTTTTGCATCTTGAGACTTTTTGAGCCATACTTTGAGAATCATGATCAAGAATTGATCAAATGATGTTTGTGGCTTCAAAATAAGATGTTGACCAAAAATTTTGACTTTTGACTGTCAAATGACCATTTTGCCCCTGCAGTTGACTGTAGAGCAATTAGGGTTTTTGATTGTGCAACTTGATGCTGTAAGTCTTGAAAGTTGGCATATGAATGCTTGACAATGTATGTAGGCATGTGGGACTTGATTGGACCCTTGGAAACCTTAATTTCTTTGCCAGAACCAAAACCCTAATTTTGTCTGTGTTAGGAGGCAATTGGACTGTGCAACCTTTGAGAGATTTTGAACCATGATCTTGGCAACTTTTGAAGAATATGGGAGGGTAAATTTTGGGGTACAACACCTATAACTCAGAAGCCTTGAGTGATTTTGTGCTCTAATCTTTTCCATACATATTAACAAGTCAATTTCAACACAACAGATGTTTTCGCAAGTCCTAAAAACACTCCCAAGCATCTTGCTGCACAGAACTTCCCAAACTTAACCGTTTTGAGCAAAAACTCACCATCTCCATTTCCACTCGTGCGTTTTGAAAACTAATCATCCAAACACCTTCCATACATCATATCAAGTGATTCAGGCCCTCATTTCCTAACTGTAACTCCTTCATCATCATCCACCATTTTCAAAACTGAAGCTTGCAACTTGACTTGAGTATGGTGTTCCAGCCATCCTCAAAGCAAAGCAGGAGTTGGAACACATTCAAGAAGGTACAGGCAAGCTATAGAAATCATCAAGCCATCACAAAGGTTGCTCAAACTCCATACACGACTCCAGCTGCAAGAGGTAAGTTTTAAAACTTTTATCTCTTCATACAGGTATCATTTGAGTTTGATTTATAAAGATAAAATGTAGATACCATTGCCACGAAGTTGTACATATCCATAGTTTACATTTATATGGCCTGAGCTTAGAGAATTTTAAGCTTGAAGTTTTCTGAAATTTTAGGTTTTGAACTAGGAATAAAAAAATTCTCATTCATCTTTGATTGTTAGCTTAAGTTGTTTATATGTTTGGATTCGTGGAAAAAAATGCCACAACTTTCATGTTTGAACTTTTCATTTTTGTTGAGAGATGAAGAAGATACATGCCCTTTGGCTGGAGGTTGAAGATGGAGTCTTCAGAACACGTTTTGCCTTACATATTTATTGTTTCATTTGTATTAATGGATGCATAGCCACCTCAGTGGTAAGGCAACACGCTGGTAATCAGTAGGTCATGGGTTCGAGCCTCAGCGTGCGTTGCCTTTTGCTTTTTTTCTCTCATTTTTACATTTTTTGTTCTTTCCAGCGCGCATGGGCCTTCCTCCTTCTGGGCCAGATTTTTTTTCTAGCATTCCTCCCCCCTATTTCATATTTGCACCCTGGCCCAATTTTATTTTATATCTTCATTTTTTTTATTTTCTCAAATATATTTTCCAAATACTAAAAATGATAAAAATGCAAAAAATGATATTTTATATTTTGACTTGTTTTATTTTATTTTTCCATAAATAAAAATATTTTTTATTCTTCATACTTTATTTATTTATTTAAGTGAATCTTATAAACTTAATTAATATTATATTGTTTATTTATTTTTCTTCACACCATTTAAAATACATTATTTTAATATAAAAAAGGACTAAAAATATTTTATAATACTACAAATATTTTCAAGATAAAAAATACCAAAGAATATATACTTTTCTTAAACTTATTTTCTTTTGATTAATTAATAGAATTAGGGTTTTTCTTTTAAAATCTTTTTCTTAATAAATTCAAACTTAATTAACTAATTTATTTATTTAAATTAAGTTAAGACAAAATCTTTTTTCATGAAAAACCAAACAAAATTCATTTTTTTCACATTTTGCATCCTTGTACATTTATTTATTTTTATACTTTGTATTTAAATTCCTTGTATATTCATGCCAACTCAATATGGTTGTAATAGACTAATTAGGTTTAAATTCTTGAAATCCCCATTTACAAATTCTACACCCCCTCCCACAAATGTTGTAATAGCGTGGTAACTTTAAAATTCCGCAATTTATCGCTTTATATACAATTGCTAGTAATTAGGGCTTGTATGGAAAGACCTAAAACCAATAAATAGCAAACCCTAATTCAAGACTAAATCAAGCATGAAAATAATACATTTGCACACAAGCACCCCTAGGGTTATTCCCTTTGGTTTCCTTATAAATGGCCATATTACGCATGTGAGGTATCTTAGCAAAAACAAACAAAAATACAAGATTATAGACCCTCGATGATGCTATCTAAGCTGCCTTTCAAAATGATCTTAGCCCCTAAAGAAAAATGCTAAGATACCTTGTAATATTGCTAATCATGGTTATACGATGACCCATGCCCGTCCCGTTTACATCCAAATATGGGGTTACTTACCAAATCAATGGTAAGATAACAATGTCAAAGGAAAATAAAATGAACAAGAAAGACTTTTGAGTAGATAGAATGCTCCTAATTACTTGCTCCATTTCAAAACAAACATCCTTGCTATTTTCAAAACAAACATTTACACTTTCAAAACATCTTATACACTTGAAAACATTTTCAAAAATCAACATCTTTGTATACATTCTTACGAACGAGAATCATTACAAAGTTTGCCTAAACAATGGCCTCTTTACATAGTACTTTCAAAAACCACACAAAGCACAATTTCAAACAAAAGCAAGTGATCTAGCAAGTAACTAAGAGCCCATGGAAAACCATGGATGAAAAGGGTGCTAATACCTTCCCTTTTAATAATCTACCTCCCCAACTCAAGAAACAATCTCAAAGGTCTTTCCTGTGCTTTTTCACCTTTCCTTTTGGATAAAAGAAAAGTTGGTGGCGACTCTTTCTAAACGCAACATTTGCAATCAAACGTAAAACCTTAAAGTCAGTTCTCCCATCGTATCACACTGGGGAACATTCTGTTATAGAGTGATGCCCTTCGGGTTGAAGAACGCTGGTGCAACGTACCAGAGGGCTATGACAACCCTATTCCATGATCTGATGCACAAGGAAATTGAGGTATATGTTGATGATATGATTTCAAAATCCTAGACTGAAGAAGGGCATGTAGAAGATTTGTTGAAGTTGTTTCAGAGTTTGAGGAAGTATCGTCTCCGCTTGAATCCAAATAAATGTACCTTCGGTGTTCGATCGGGGAAATTGTTAGGTTTCAATGTTAGCCAGAAAGGAATTGAAGTTGACCCTGATAAAGTCAAAGAAATTCAAGAGATTCCAGCGTCGAGAACCTAAAAGCAAGTCAGAGGTTTCCTCGGGCGTTTGAATTATATTTCGAGATTCATTCCCCACATGACTGCAACATGTGAACCGATATTTAAGTTGTTAAAGAAAGACCAAAGTTGTGTGTGGATGGATGACTTCCAAAGGGCATTTGAAAGTATTAAAGAATATATGCTTGAACCTCCTATCTTGCTCCCTCCTGTTGAAGGAAGACTGTTGATTATGTATCTGACAGTGTTAGATAAATCCATGGGTTATATTCTGGGACAACAAGATGAAATGGGGAAGAAAGGGTACGCCATTTATTATCTCAGCAAAAAGTTCACTGATTGTGAGTCACGGTATTCCATGCTGGAAAAGACATGTTGTGCTCTGGCCTGGGCGGCAAAACATTTGTGGCATTATATGTTGAATCACACCACTTGGTTGATCTCCAAAATGGATCCAATCAAGTACATTTTTGAAAAGCCCGCTCTTACTGGGAGAATTGCCCGTTGGCAGATGCTGTTATCTGAATATGATATTGAATACCACACTTAAAAAGCTATCAAAAGCAATGTGTTGGTAGATTATCTTGCTCACCAACCAGTTGAGGATCATCAGTCTGTGAAGTATGAATTTCCCGATGAGGATGTGATGTTTCTGAAAGTGAAAGATTGTGATGAACCATTGCCTTAGGAAGGTCCTGATCCTGAATCTCGTTGGAGTATGATATTTGATGGAGTTGTGGATGCTTATGGTAAAGGAATTGGTGTTGTGATTATCACTCCACAAGGATCGCACATTCCTTTTACTACAATGTTGACATTTGATTGTACTAATAATATAGAAAAATATGAGGCTTGTATCATGGTTCTCGAGGAAGCTATTGATCTCAGAATTAAAATTATAGATGTGTATGGTGATTCAACTTTGGTAATAAACCAGATTAAAGGAGAATGGGATACTAGTCACCCCAGCTTGATCCCTTAAAATGATTATGCTAGAAGATTGTTACCCTTCTTTAATAAACTTGAATTTCATCACATTCCTAGGGATGAAAATCAAATGGCGGATTCTCTAGAAACTCTAGCTTCTATGTATCAAGTAAATACTTGGAATGATATACCTAGAATTATGGTTCGGCGACTGGATAGGCCCGCTCATGTGTTTACAACAGAAGAGGTAGCAGATGAGAAACCTTGGTATTATGATATCAAGCATTTTCTCCAAACTCAAGAATACCCGATTGGTGCATCGAATAAATATAGAAATACATTGAGAAGATTGGCTGGCAGTTTCTTCCTCAGTGAAAATGTGTTGTACAAGAGAAATTATGACATGGTCTTTCTCAGATGCGTGGATAGACACGAAGCAGACATGTTGATGCATGAGGTCCATGAAGGTTCATTTGGCACTCATGTCTATGGATATTCAATGGCTAAAAGGATGATAAGGGCAGGTTACTATTGGCTAGAAATGGAATCTGATTGTTACAAATTTGCAAAGAAGTGTCATAAATGCCAGATTTATGCGGACAAGGTTCATGTGCCTTCGACACTTCTCAATGTGATCTCTTCCCCATGGCCTTTCTCTATGTGGGGTATTGACATGATTGGAATGATAGAACCCAAAGCTTCAAATGGACACCGTTTTATCTTGGTAGCAATTGATTACTTCACCAAGTGGGTGGAGGCTGCTTCATATGCTAAAGTTACTAAGCAGGTGGTTGTGCACTTCATTAAGAATAATCTTATATGTCACTATGGTGTGCCGAACAGAATTATCACTGACAATGGCTCGAATCTGAATAACAAAATGATGACAGAACTGTATGAAGAATTCAAGATTGTCCATCACAACTCATCTCTATACAGGCCAAAGATGAATGGGGTTGTTGAAGCTGCTAATAATAATATCAAGAAGGTTATCCAGAAAATGGTTGTTACTTATAAGGATTGGCACGAAATGCTACCTTTTTCTTTGCATGGATATCGAACATATGTCTGTACTTCAACTGGAGAAACCTCATTCTCCCTTGTGTATGGAATGGAAGCGGTACTCCCAATTGAGGTTGAGATTCCCTCTTTGCGAGTGATAATGGAAACCAAGTTTTCAGAGGCTGAATGGGTCCAGAACAGGTTTGACCAATTGAATTTGATCGAAGAGAAGAGAATGACAACTTTGTGTCATAGACAGTTATATTAGAAAAGGATAAAGAAAGCTTTTGATAAGAAGGTAAAACCTCGTGAATTCAGAGAAGGTGACCTCGTGCTCCAAAAGATCATGTCTTTTAATGCTGATTCTAGGGGAAAGTGGACTCCCAATTTTGAAGGCCCATATGTTTTCAAGAAATCCATCTCTGGCGGTGCATTAATTCTTGAAACTATGGATGGCGAGGAGTTCCCACGTCCCATGAATGCTGATGCAGTCAAGAAATACTTCTCCTAAAGAAATAAAAGAATAATCGCTAAGTTGAAAACCCGAAATGGCGGCTTAGGAAAAAAAAGAGCATCTCGGTAGGCCGAAAACCCGAAAGGGCGGTCTAGGAAAAAATTAGAGACATAAACAGAATAAATTTCCCGCTAAGTTGAAAACCCGTAAGGGAAGCTTGGGAAAAAGTTAGGGACTTTCTTGGCAAGTTACTACATCAGACAAGACTTGATCGTTGGAGCAACAATCTTCTCGGATCCTCATACTTCAACAGAAGTTGCTGCTCAGGATTTTAAAAGTTGTTATAGGGGATAGTGGTCATTGTATCTCAATGTATCTTTTCCATTATATATTACCATTTTCCGGACTTTGTAATCATCCATGGAGTCTCGCCATTCGCAGACTACCATTCTATTAATGAAATTTAAGCTTTTACCCAATTCGTTATATTTCTTATTTTATTTAGCTTGAAAAGACTCAATTTATTATTGATAATAACTTTCAAAGCGAAAAGATTAAATAACAAAATTGATTTTCAAAAAGAATTTACAATTTGCTTTTACTTTAAAATTTGTGACGCAAGAAAAAAAACAACAAAAGTGGTGATCCCAGGAATGGACGGACTCCAGTTGTTTTAAGAGGTTTTGTTTCCCGGAGAATTTTTTCTCAAAATGTTTCGTCGTATAGGGTTTGTAACCCCAGTATCCCCGGTGAAGTTTTAGTTCATTTCTCCTCTTTTCTGAGTTTGCATGATATGAAGATTCAATCCAATATTTCTCCAGTGAAGGTTTCGTTTGTTTAATAGAAGTTCTTTCTTCCCAGAGAAGTTGGTACAATGATTATTCTCGAAGAACACGGGCCTCTTGTTTCCCCAGTGAAGAACGTATATTGGTTTCCCCTTTGTGAATATGGTGTTGACCTCCCCAATAAAGTCGGCACGAATCCCACAGTGAATGTTTTGATGATTTAATGTCCGTCTGCTCTACTTGAAATTGATTTTTCAAATCCCCATTAGAGGCATTACTTTTGAAAATATTTGATTCCCAGTTGAAGTCTGAGTTATATTCCTTGGAAAAGCATGGGAGAGGATGTTGTATCTATGTATCTGTACTGTTTGGTCGCTATGTTTTATTTACTTTCGAATTACGTTTCTCCCCAATAAAGTTAAACCAGGCATTAGGTTTTGTTTCTTCAGTTGGAGCTTACTTTTTCTTGGATTATTCATCTTGGATGTAATTTAGCCGAGTGTTGATTGTTCCCGAGTTGGTTTTTCCTGTTTACTTCCAGTGTTATATATATGTTTTGTCAGCATATGCGCGATAACACTCATACATTCATACATACATCATGCATAGCTAAAATTGGAAAATCATCGCTCATTCACATTCGTTAATATTTTGTTGACATATTACCCCGTTTTGCAGATGTTATGTTGTCCTCTCACCAATAGAGTGTTGGCCTTAAGCAGAAAGCGTATATTCTTTCAATTTCCCCACTGAGTTATCCCTCGTGGAAGATTTTTGCTTCAACATTCTTGTGCAGCTCTTTGTATGGATGATTTGGGTCTCCCTCTTGAGTTTATTTCTCAAAGGAAGTGTTTCAGACGACTGTCTCATTCCAGTTTATTTCTGGTTTGAATTTTTGATCCTCGGCAATATTATTACTTTGGATTTTTGCAAGCTTCGAGCATTGGTTTGAGAATGTGCATTTATTTTGCACGAGAAGTCCTTTATCTCCTCAAGCAGGAATATATTGGCATTTCCCCAGGAAGTCATATTTCTTTCCCCAAAAAGTCATTTTATACAATCCTTCATAACAGCAAGTGGAAGGTCTCTTTATTTGAGCAACCTGTACTTCCCTGTAAAAGTCGAAGTAATTATTTTTTGTTATCTTCTCTATGAGTGGATAGTTTGCAGTATGTTGCCAAATTACTCCAGTGGATGGAAAGACTTTCAATATTCCAGAGACAGTTCATTGTAAAATATTTACAAGTAGTAGTCTCTTTATTTGAGACAGCTTATATATTACCCTTTCCAGGAAGAATGCTTTGGTTAAAGAAGAAGTTGAGACCCGTTCTAGGTGAAATGCCAGAATTTTGGGGAAACTTGTTATATTTTTGCTACCCTCAGTGAACGTTGGTAGTCCATCGTCAATGAACGGTGGTGCTATGATATATTCTCTTTCTACCTTTAGTGAAAGTTGGTAGGTCACCTTCAGTGAAAGTTGGTGATTGTTATCTTTTTGCTACCTTCAGTGAATGTTGGTAGTTCATCATCAGTGAACGGTGGTGCTATGATATATTCTCTTTTTACCTTCAGTGAAAGTTGGTAGGTCACCTTCAGTGAAAGTTAATGATTGTTATCTTTTTTCTACCCTCAGTGAACGTTGGTAGTTCATCGTCAGTTAACGGTGGTGCTATGATATATTCTCTTTATACCATCAGTGAAAGTTGGTAGGTCACCTTCAGTTAAAGTTGGTGATTGTTATCTTTTTGCTACCCTCAGTGAATGTTGGTAGTCCATCGTCAGTGAACGGCGGTGCTATGATATATTCTCTTTCTACCTTCAGTGAAAGTTGGTAGGTCACCTTCAGTGAAAGTTGGTGATTATTATATTTTTTCTACCCTCAGTGAACGTTGGTAGTTCATCGTCAGTGAACGGCAGTGCTATGATATATTCTCTTTCTACCATCAATGAAAATTGGTAGGTCACCTTCAGTGAAAGTTTGTGATTGTTATCTTTTTGCTACCCTCATTGAATGTTGGTAGTCCATCGTTAGTGAACGGTGGTGCTATGATATATTCTCTTTCTACCATCAGTGAAAGTTGGTAGGTCACATTCAGTGAAAGTTGGTGATTGTTATCTTTTTGCTACCCTCAGTGAATTTTGGTAGTTCATCGTCAGTGAACGGCGGTGTTATGATATATTCTCTTTCTACCTTCAGTGAAAGATGGTGATTGTTATCTTTTTGCCACCCTCAGTGAACCTTGGCAGTTCATCGTTAGTTAACGGCGGTGTTATGATATATTCTCTTTCTACCTTCAGTGAAAGTTGGTAGGTCACCTTCAGTGAAAGTTTGTGATTGTTATCTTTTTGCTACCCTCAGTGAACGTTGGTTGTTCATCGTCAGTGAACGGCGATGCTATGATATTTTCTTTTCTCTCTATCTTGAGTGAAAGCTGGTAGTTCATCGTCAGTAAACATTGATGATTTCTTCTCTCTACCTTCAGTAAACGTTGGTAGCTCACCGTCAGTGAACATCGGTGTTGTTATTTCTTTCCTCTTTCTACCTTCAGTAAACGTTGGTAGCTTCGCCTTCAGTAGAAGTTGGTGTATCCTTTAGCCATTTTATCATCCTCTATAAGTCAAGACTTGTGATCCAACAGTGATTTATTTTCATGGTCGGGTTTCTCTTTTGTTTATGTATTTCCTTTGCTACATCCCCATTGGTGTTTTGCGTCTCTTTGGTTTTGTTCATATGCATTCATGCTCATAAGCATTGCATGGCATCTTAGGGCCAAAAATAGGGTTTGTTTTATATTTAAGTATCTTCGATCCTGTCGACACGAAGATTTTCAACCTTCGTATCTCCGGATAGAAGAAACTTAAATAAGGGCAGTTGTTGTACCCCAATTTTTCCCCTAAGATCCCTTCATCATACCATGTTGATTCAATTACAACAAGATCACATTAGGGCTTTTGGTTCTCGCCCCTATCTTTAGCTTTTCTCTTTGAGGAATCACCAAGCACCTTGACTTGTTTTCTTTTGTGATCATGAATATTTTTGTCTTGATTTTTGCTTTTAATTAATAAAATGCAATGTTGGTTTTTCTAGCTTGTTACTAATGTAGGTAAAGGCAATGAGATTTAGCAAGTTGCTTCATGGGTTCATGAGTTTATTTCCATGCCCTAGTCAATAAAGCTTGAGAAGTTCAAACCTCACCATTGGATTTGTTTTGGAAAAATCGGCATGGCAAGGTTATTTTGGTTCACTACATTCCAAGATATGAAGATTGATCCAAAAGGACAAGGGGTTGATTGAAGAAGTTGTCATGCTTGGACAAGGCCTTGTTCCCATTGGTCACAAGTGCATATTTCTATCAATTCTCAAGATATGGAAGTGTTTTTGGTGGCTATGAGTTCTCATTGTCATCCTCAAAAACTTCTATTTACAAAGCATTTGTGTTGGTACAAGAAGGTTGTTCAAAATTGTCAAAATTCCTCAAAGCATTTTCTTAGTCTAGGAGCTAGGGTTTTGAACTTCAGAGAAGCATATCTTTCTCATATTTTGGTATTTTTGAGTGATTCCAAAGACATCCTTCTCTTCAAAGGGATATAAATAAATCACTTCAAAATTTTCAAGAAGTTTTCATGTGGAAGAAGCTTGATGATGAAGAAAGATTACAAGTCCTCCAGATGAACCCCCAATTTCTCATGTGTGACTTCAAATGATCATAACTTGGTCAATTTTAATCACCTTGAGCCCATTATTTTTCCACAATGATATTTATAATATTAACTTTATGCCTTCTTTTATATGCAAAGTGATAAAATGGATGGAAGATGCCCTAAGGATACAAAATATTATAGGTCATTTCATGATTTTTTGCCAACTTCAACAATTCATAACTCTCTCAATTTTTGGATATTTTGAATGGTTCTAGTTTCAAAATGTCATTCAAGAGGTCTATTGCATTCCATATTTTTTGGTCAAGAGCAAATTTCAAGTGGAAGGCCATGTTTGGATGCAAAACATTATAGGTCACTTTTGAAGAAAAACTTGAAATATTTCTAAGTATGGAAAGTCAACTTCTTTTTCCCAACTTTGACTCAATGCAACTTTCAGCTCAAGCATCCATTTGATTCCATTCTTTTTCCATTACAAAGCTTGTAACCTCATCTTTCTAAAGCATGAAGAATCATGCCCTAAGACCCCTTAAGCTGAGAATGCCACTGATTTGAACTTGGTAACTTGGAACTGAAGTTTCTTCAAAAGTCGGAATTTGAAATCATTGGTTTAGCTTCTAAACACTTTGTTTCTGTGCATTTTTGCCTCTAAACATGTTTAGTGAACTTTCAGAAGTGATTAGCACAACAAAAAGCGCGTTTTGGATGAGTTTTGATTAAATTAGAAGTCACACTTTTCTTGTTTGCAACTTCACATGATTTCCCTCCAAACTTCATCATTTCACACGCTTGGACATTCCATTTGATTCCCTATAAATAGAGGGTCATCCCCCATTCATTTCCTCAAGCTTGGATAGCCAAAATTACCATGCATAACTGGTTCCATAACTCAAAATTCTGCAACTTCGAAATCTATTTTCAAGCCCTTTTCAATCCAATTTTTCTATCAATTTACCTTCCTTGATCTTCCCTGAAGATAACCATATAATTACATTCAAGAATCATGCCCTATATTACTCCATAGAAGTCCAGTTTCAGAGCTCTGCAAGTCAACTTCAATAGGTAGATTTCTTCAAAACTTTGATATTATTGTGATGCTCTCATTGCCCTGGTTCTAGTCGTAACACTTACTTTCATCTGGAAACTTGTTTTGACCATGAAAATTCAAATCCCTTTTCAAAACTTTCTTTCCAAATTGCTTAAGCTACAGTTTATATAAATGTATCGCGAAGGTGTGGTTGTCTTCGTCTTGAAGAGACGAAGTGGATGACATAGGTCTCGTGCTCTAATTTTACAGATTGAGCAACCTGGTCTTGGGACTGGCTGGAGGTTGAAGATGACCAATGTGTCATCCTTCAATAATGAAACAATGTCGTTTGGATTTTTTGAATTTATGATTTACATTTTGATTCAATGCTTTATTCACTAATGACCATGATATGCACAATGCGTCAGATCCCTTGGATTTGATTACTAATGCGTTTTGACTCTCATCCAATGGTCCACATACTTTTGAATTTATTTTTCTTTTCTGATTTTTATATTTAATTGTTTTAAATTTCAAAAAAATCATAGAAAATTCATTTTTAGTCAAAAAAATCAGAAAAAATTATGAAAAATATTTTTGATTTTTCTCTTTATAATTTTTATTTTTTCACAATTTTATTTTTTGTTTTGATATTTTTTATAAATTTTCACTTTATTTGATTTGTTTTAAATGTTTAAAAATACTTTTATGTATTTTTTAATTCTGAAAAAATTATGGAATGATCCGATGATATTGTGACAAATATTGGTGACCTCATTTATTTTTTATTTCTGATTTTGTATTTTTTATCATTTTTGGTTTATTTTACTCATTTCTTTTAATTTTAAAAATAGTTTCTGACTTTAAAAAATTACCAAAAATTTTATAAAACGATTTTAGTTTATTTCTGATTTTTCTATGGTCTTACTTTTTATTTCTTGATTAATTTGAATATAATTGATATTTTTATCTTTTATTTCTATTTTAAAACATTTTTAAAACCTTTTTTAAATGTATATATTAAATGCAATATTATTTTGTGATTATTTTCTGGCTGATCTTGGGTTGAATTTTTTATTATGAACTTTGTTAACATCATTGGATCTATGATGTTGAGTTTAACTCCATAAAAATGGATGAATAATTTTAGTAATAGTTTAATTAAAATTTAATTCAAATGTGGTTTGTTTGTTTCATCCCCTCCCTCTTCATCTCATCCCTTTCTCATTGCACTAAGTGTTATTGGAGCATGATCTCTATACCATGTCTCAAAATAAATGGTGCATAGATTGCTATTGACCGGCCTCAAAATAGGTGCGACTTCTACATAAGTCCACTTACGATTGCTTAACATAGCACTAAATTTTGTCCCGATTCAAATAAATGATCATTCATGGCTCAAACCTATATTTGCAAGCCCAGGTATGTTAATTTGATCTCTTTGATCCAATAACCTTGAGATTCATTGTGTGGAGGCTTTGGTTCTACCAATCCTCTAATGGATCTACAACACTTTTGGTCAACACGGATCACTTAAACATCATTGATCATTAAATGGTACTTTTGAGGATTCCAAATGGATGATATACTTGACAAAAAGCAAATGCTACTTGTTGTGTGGAGGCTTTGGTTCTGCCAATCCTCTAGTGATTTCCAAATGCAAGTTTCAAGATGGTCATCCAACTAAGCACTAATTATTAAATTGTTTTTACTTTATGCCCTTTTATTTTTTATGCTTTATGTACCATTTACTTTAACCATTAAATTTCATGTCATTTTTATTTTGCTCATTTGAGCTTTTCTTTTCTCTTCTAAGACACTTAATAATCAACACGAACCATAAAAACCTTTAATGATACTTGGACTATTTGGTTACTATCCTTGGCATTATGGAGTATTGGACTTCTTGGACTTAGGATTAGAGACCTTGGCCTATGTTGGATACCTTGTGACCTTAATTGATATTTTGTCTGGAGCTCTTGAGGCTTACCTCAAGACATTGGGTTGTTTGTTTATTTTGTGTGCAGGTTATTGTGATTACATTCTTTGTTTGTAATCTGGAATTCACCCGTATACAGCCGTTACTCTACCCAATTTTTATGAAGACTTAATACACTTGAAGTTTAGTTCTCTCAAGAGTTCTAGTATCTTTGCTTTCTTGGTTTCAAATCAAAGAATGGGAATTCTATATTGACTCATAATGTCAAGTATTGGCTTCTTGTTGGTTAGATGGTTCTTATCCTTAGCTTTTACCTTATGCTTTAGGATAGTCTCTTCTTCTCCCCCCATCTTCTTAAATTTCAAAAAACATCTTCTCCCTCCTTTTGAAAACTCTTCTTATTTTTAAAATTGAACTACTTTCATAATAAACTTGGACTTAGGTCCATGCACTTTCAAAACATCTTTCACAAATAAAATTCAATCATAATTAATAAAACCTTGACTTTTTTTTTGTGAAAATACTAAAAATCAATCAATCTCATTCAAACCATTTTGCCATCTTGGCTTTCATCTTAAACTTTTCTCAAAAGATTCGACTCTTATCAATCCTTGTAGTGATGCAAACAACTATACTTCTATGATATATAGTGAAGTGAGATATTTTCCACTTGAGTGTTGGGAGAGGCCTTGTTAATTTTAAAATACAAGCCATATCCTCCACTTTGAGATGATGAAAATTCTCCTTTCTCATGATTGTGGGTGGTAAGTATGTTTTCCACACGGACAATGACGATGATGTCTTATCTCATAAAATTAACCAACACACTTGTGTTTTTTTTTTAATTTTCAAAGGTGAACTACGTGTACCCTGATCCCCTATTTCACAAAAGGTGGTACGTAGGCACTAAAGGTTCGCAACCGCGGAGGGTGAAAAAATCATAAAAAATATATTTCTTCTCTCATCTCCACCATTTATTTTACATACAACATTTTATAGCCAAAATATACAGATTTTACAAAGAGGTTCCTGCAGTGTACTGTAGATGTTTAGGGTGATAATACCTTCCCTTTGCATAACCAACCCCTTACATAGAATCTTTCCCCCTCTTTTTGGGTTATTCACTCTTTTACTATTCCTTTGGAAACAATAAAGCGCGGTGGCGATTTTTATTTTGATTTGTACAAGTCTAGTCAATCCAATGGCTTAGTCTTAAACATTTCTACCGCTACACAAAGGACTCTTCGATTGACATTCCAATAAATACCCTTTGATTGGTATTTGGACAAAGGCCATTCGAAAAACTCCTTCTAGGCCATTCAAAAGAGGCCATCAAGAGGGCACTCGGAAAATATGTCCAGGCTAGATTCTTGCCTTGTTTGTTCACAATTCCACAAGAGCTGATTCGACCAGGGAATTCTCTTCAAAAGGACATGAAATCAAAGTAAAGGGTGGTCCAATTGAAGGAGCCCTAGTATGTAAGCTGGCACAATTCTACTCAGAACCATTAAGGAGAACAAGGTTCTAACAAGGAAAGTCTTGATTGGTTTGAATTGGAATTTAAGGCTGGCAAGGAAGGAAAATTCGAAGGTAGGAAGGGGATTTATTCTAAAACAAGCCAGGAATCTCACAATCGAAAGAATCTTCTCTTAATCAAATAAAGAATGAAATATGCTGGCAAATCAAAGGGAAAATGCGTTGGAATAAAAATAGCAAGATTTGGCCTATTTTAGAAACAAAAAATACAAGACACAAATCAAATATTTTCTCACTCAATCTTCAAGATTCAATTCATTTTTGTTAACCTAATTCATTCTATTATATATGCATAACAAGCCCTGATCATAAAAAAGAGGATTGGCCGTGTAGAACACCCACAAGAACCTAAAAATTTTGACAAAAAAAGTGGTGATTGAATTTTGCTTTAGGGGGAGATTCAAGGCGTTTCAAAGATTGCAATCCACTCCTGGAAGTATTTGGAAGTTATCTGGACCACTCTCACGCGTCAACACATCCAGAAATAGCCTACACAAGTATCACAGTTTGCTCTTTTTCTTGAAATTGGTTTAGACTATACACGCATGATAAATGAATTCTAAATATATATTCATGTTTGTATAATCATCTAGAACATGTCTGCATAATTAATTGCGTGTTTGATGCATATTTGACTGAATGCCATTGTTAGGGTTTCAAGGTTCTTTTTAGGGTCTTTCGTTTCAGGAAAAATCAGGGCAAAAGATGAGTACCATTGTACTCACGAGATAAAACTCAGTTGATTTGTATAATTAGATTTAATTTATATTGCCTAGTGTTGATTTTTGAGAATCGCAGGTTTGTATCTACAGCGTTGTCTGTAGGTAAAGGCCCTAGTCTAAAACGACAGTCCTAACGAAGAAGATGACTGTGTGTCAAAACCTGGTTGGGTAGTTTGAATGGCACGCGTTCTATTTATTACACTGAGCTCTCATTACATATAATATATATTGTTTGTTTATATTAACGATTGAACAATTGGCTCAGTGGTACAAGTGAAGGCTTTTCAACGCGCGTGTGTAGGAGGTCAGGGGTTCGATCCCTACCTCCTACATGTTATTTTTCTTAACAATCCTTTAAATATCCCATGCTATCCCTCCAAGCGCGCACACCATAGGCCTCCAGATCCTTATCCTTGGATCAATCATCACCCAGATCCAATGCTTCCAATGAAGCTCCCCATGGTGGACACTCCTGGCACAATCACACTAGATCTCACGCCCCCTCAAGCCCATTTTCTCTCTTTAATTTTACTATTTATTTTATTTAATTAGTCTAATTGATTTTTATTTCAAATCATTTTTTAAATCAGAAAATAATCACAAAAAAATAGGATTTAGTTTTTTTAATAAATTAATTTTTGCAAATTAATTGTTTTAATCAATTCTAATATTTTTCCTTAATTAAAATTAAGTAGAATTAGGTCAAAATCAAATCTCTTTTTTCATAAAATCTCAAAAATTATTTTTCAATGATCAAATTAGATTTTTAGGGTTTTGAACCTTTTTTCCAGTTAATTCTCGCACGTTATTAATTTGTCGTACAATTATTTTTATTATTGATGTAATTGTGCCCAATTTGTAATAGCTTAATTAGGGTTTTATTTCCGCACTTTATTTTTTCAGTCAATTATAAATGTATCTACACCAAAGCCTTGTAATAGCTTAGGACCTTTATTTCTCGCTTTTATATTTTATATGCTTATATGTAATTGCTAGCAACCTAGGCATGTATGAGTAATTAATCAATAGATCTCTAAACTGCAAGATAAAATATCTGAAATAGCACACTATTACACACTTGCACCCCTAGTGTATTTCCCACTTGGTTGCCTCAGAAAAAATGGTCATGTCCCTCGAACGTAGGGATACTCTTAGCAAAGACCCTCAGTTTAAAGTCATCATAAATATCATAGTCCCTAAATGTCCCTCGAGTTGCCTATGAGAAATGATCTTATGATGATAGTCCCTTCTAAATGCTAGGGTATCCTTCCATGTTGCCTTTAATGACCATTACGTCCCTTTCGATAGTCCCCCAAACATCCAACGACTAGGGTTACCTACTCACTAATAGTAGGATAACACGGTCTAAAGGATAGGAGGAAAAGAACAGTCTTTTTCGAGTAGGTAGATAACTGTTAGGTACTTGCTCAAACAAATTTTCACACCACACTATCAAGCACTTTTCAAACAAAGTTTTTAAAACGCTTTATCACACTCTTAAGGACTGATACAAGAGTTACCACAAAGTGAATCGTCGCACTAAGTCATTTTCAAAGCTTTTCAAACCACACAAACACGAAAGAAATTTCAAAAATGAGCAAGTACCTAAGAGCCCATGGAAAACCATGGATGGAAAGGGTGCTAACACCTTCCCTTTCCATAATCTACCCCCTTACTCAGAAATCTCGAAAAAGGTCTTTTCCTTTTCTTTTCACCCTTTCCTTTCTTCGATAAAAGAAAAGTCAGTGGCGACTCTTGCTTACCGCGACATTTACGAACAAAAAACACAAACCAGTATTAACAGTCAGTTCTCCCACAGTATTATAGAACTGGGGAATCTGCTTGGGAAAATTATAAAGTGGGATTTACCTTAGGGTCTAGATCATTTTAAATTGCTTTCTCTGTTTGCTTTAAACTTCTTTATCTTTGAGGGTTTGTTGGGGTATTCTTGTAAAGATCCTATACCCGGATCTGGGGCACCTTATTAGGTAAGTAGCAATAAACCATGGAGGTTGTACAGCATAGACCGATATGGACAAAGTGGTGGCTACGTTAGCGCGATACTTTGGACTATACTAATGTTCCTTGAGTAAGTTAAGGATAACATTAGGCTTCCTCATAGTGTCACTAAGCGCTAACTGACCTTTAAAACCTTTAATTGACTCATCCTAGCCATTACGAAGTAGTGAGATAACCGAATTTGGTTCCAACCAAAAATTGGTTGATACTCGATACTACACTCATTGAGGCTGGACTTTTAGGATTTTTTGGCCGTAATACTTCGGTGCGGAGCTGAAACAATTTCTGAAGGGAAGGTCAGTAATACTGAGGCTCCTTAGAACCCGGTTACTATTAATAGGACAGGTTGAGCCAACTAAATATTCAAGAGGGTACATACCTTAAAAACTCATGCAAGCCTTTGAACCTAAGGTCTATTGTGTGATTTGCTTGTGTTTATCTGTGATTTTTAGCATAATCATGACATCATAAACATCATGACATTCATACATATTAATCATTTCAAGGACCTATTGGATTTACCTATTGGCTATTTTGTAGGATATGAATTCAGGTAGCAGAAAAACCATCCGGATTCACTTCACAGAAGTTCCTCCTAAGCTCAAGGAATTAATCTTGAAAGTCCCCTAGGACTCATCATTCCACAAAAGACATGGTCACTTGCTCAGTTTGGTTACCACCGGGTTTGAAGAAGGTTTGATGAGTGTCTTATTCCAGTTCTTCGACCCTAAGCACCATTGCTTCACATTCCCCGATTATCAACTGGTGCCTACACTGGAAGAATTCTATAAGTTACTTGGTTTACCTATATTGGAGAGAGTGCCTTTCACTGGTTTAGAACAAGACCTAGCTTCTGAAAATGTTGTCGTAGCTTTTTACTTGAAACCATCTGACATTGAGTCCAATTGGGAAAAAAAAGTGGAGTTTAGGGTCTCGTTGTAAATTTCTTGATGAAGAAAGCTCAGATTTTCCTGGATGCTATGAGCTATCATGCCTTCGAAGATGTATTAGCCCTCTTGATCTATGGGTTGGTCTTGTTTCCTAATTCACATCAACTTATAGATGTGAATGCCATCAACATCTTTCTTTCTCAGAATCTGGTTCCTACATTGCTCGGGGGATATCCTACATTCTCTCCATACTCGTACTCTGAAGAAGCGAGGAACTCTCATGTGTTGCCCCCATCTACTATATAGGTGGTTTGTTTTGCACCTTCCTCAGTCAGTAATGCAAAATGATTTAGGATTAAGTTGGAGTCAAAGACTAATGTCTCTCTCGCTCTCACTCCGACATCCATTGGTATCCTCGCTCTCAAGAGGACATTTCTTTTATTGATCGCTGCGAAGAATTTCCTAATGTGCCACTCATGGGCATTAGGGGAGGTGTTGTACCCCAAAATTTGCCCTCCCATATTCTTCAATAATTGCAAAAGTCAAAGCTTCAAAATTCCCCAAGGGTTGCACAGTGTAAGAGCCTTCTAAATAGTCAAAATTAGGGTTTTGGTTCTGACAAAGTAAATGAAGTTTCCAAGGGTCCAATCAAGTCCCACATGCCTACAAATATGGTCAAGCATCCTCATATCAAGTTTCAAGACTTTCAGCACAAAATTGCACAGTCAAAACCCTAATTGCACTACAGTCAACTGTAGGGGCAAAATGGTTATTTGACAGTCAAAAGTCCAAATTTTTGGTCAACATCTCATTTTGAAGCCACAAACATCATTTTATCAATGCTTGATCATGATTCTCAAAGCTAGGCTCAAAAATCATCAAGATGCAAAAGTTTCCTTATTTGGACAGCTGAAAAAGTCAACTGTAAATTGACCAGGGCATAACATTCACATGGATTATCAGAAAAATTCCATCCAAAGCTCATTTTGAAGAGAAAGACATTTCCTACAACTCCTCTTCATACTCCAAGTCCAAGAAATGCTCTCACAAAAAGTTATCAATTTCAACATTATAGGTCATTTTCAAAAGTCAACAAAAAGGGACTTTAAGTCAAAGGCCATAACTTTAGATTGGTAAATCAATATGACATGGGACCATTTCAAGGATCTCAAGGGTCTGTGATGCAGGTCATGATGAATCAAACATCTAGCAAGGGGCAAAGAGGATTTATTTTCCTCTAGCCAAAGTTGTCAGAGGCTATGACCCACTTGATATGGTGAGCTTTGACTCCTGAAGAAGGTTCCCCTAGCCAAGGTTGTTTGGAAAGCAAAATAAGGTTGATGACTTGAGTCAGGGGCTATGACCCACTTGATATGGTGAGCCTTTGACCCTTGGAAGAAAGACTCTCAACAAACATGGGTTTCCTTCAATCAAGCTACCGGACCCAAATTCCAACAAATTTTCTTTGTTTATCCCGCGAGGTCCTTGAAAACATTGCATGCATATCATACACGTCATTGCATAACAGGTACCCTTGTTGCAGGCCACTTACCTTTCCCGCTGTTTATTTTAGCAATGGCTTCTCAACAAGATAACCAGAACCTTCACACTCAAGAGACTCAGTTCAAGGAGATCTTCCTAAGCCTATCCAAGGGGCAGGGAGAGTTGAGGACACTCCTCATGGGGAATCTGATCAGAAAGAGTCCTGAAGATGACAAGGACGAATAGCTGAAACGTCTACAAGCTGAGGTAGACACATTGAAAGCCCAGATGCTGGGGCAAAGGGCCCTCATTCAAGGTTTAGCTCAGGAGCAAGGAGAGCTGAGAACCCTGATCAGTCAACTCCACCAAGACAGATCCAACATGAAGCAACCAGCCCAAGTCAGGGACCCAGTCATTAATCAACTTCCAAGAAGTCAAAGGTTTGGGCCTCTCCAAGCTGCTATTACTTCACAGGTCTGACAACGACCTCTCCCAGAACAACGGGCTAGTCAGAGCAAACCAGACAAGCCTAAAAGGCAGTTCACCAAGATCAATATGTCGCTGGATCAAGCACTACAACAAATGTTGGAGGCAGGGCTGATCACCTTAAGGGCTCCTCTCCGGAATCCAAACACTTCTGCTCCTAACTATCATCCCAATGAAAGGTGCGCATACCATTCTGATAGCCCGGGGCATACTACGGACAACTGTTGGCCTCTCAAAAACAAGATTCAAGACATAATCGACGCTGGAGAGATTCAGTTTGAAGTACCCGAGACTCCCAACATGATCACTGTTCCCTTGCCAAAACATGGCTAGGATTGAGAAATTTTTGTTCATTCGAATGTTCCAGTTGCAGTTCTCTTTTGTTCAAACATTTACTCATGTTAAACATTGTTATTTCATTAATGCATCACATATGTCTGTTCTGAAACAATATATTCGTATTCACTAAATGCAAATTATTTTCATATTTTTTCTGATGTCAACTCTGGATTTAAAATTCTAAAGCCTCTTGAGGGAGGATGACGAAAACGATACCACGATCCTTACAGTATGCTTTTGAACAGACCCCGCTGATGAGGTACAGGCATTGTTTCAATCACTAAACACTGGAATTATAAGGATGATAATCCCTCGTTAACCCCTCTGAGCCAAAGAAGTAGGAGTTTTTCTTTTCGAAATTCAAAACCCTTCATCATAACCTAGGGCAGGGTAGTTCTCTCAGTTGATCCAAGTGCGCAACAAATGGCACCAAAGAGATCCTTACGAAAAAAAAGGAAGACAATGATGGTTCCGAATAATCAACAAAGAAAGGCAGTCATTATCAAAAAGTTCATAAATGAAAATCCCAATAAGTTAAAACCTATAAAGGGGACTTACGAAACTGGGGCATCCCGCTGACTGTAATTCCAAAAAAGGAAACAGTTCAGGCAAAAAAAAAAATAGGGATAACAAAGTCAAAAAAAAAAAAGAAAGAGGTCTTACGAACCCTCGACAAAAGATGACTGCCTATTCAAAATAAGTTATCAACATCCGAATCATCATTGGAACGTCAAAGCAAAAGCTCAAATAAGGTCTAACGTATGATCAACTGAGTTTAGGTTTGGAGAACATCACGAAGAGTGGGTGGGTACAAATAATTTGAGCCTTTATCCTTTGTTTTTTAAACCGTGAACCAGGCCACGTTATAACCCTTAAAAGTCCTAGCTGAAGCATGGGTTGGTTCGAAAGCATACTGTTACGAAAGGTATCCTGACTCCTTAAGGCCTACGGTAAATACGGAGTTGACATCACGTTTTACAAACAATCACTTGTTTTATGAAAAAGAATGCATTTTCAAAATCTTCAAGACAGACATAAGCGTTGAATTTTTAACATAACTTTGTTTTCATATGACTTTTTGTCTGACCAGCAGGAAAATTCGCACGATGAATACCTAGTGAACAAAAGCATTTCCAATCAAGGGGCAGACATGACCATGGTCTATTATCTGGGGCAATCCAATCAAGATTCGGAGAATCTCTCAAAGGCCAAATAGCCTGGGGCAAATCACCGCTTGAGTCACTGGGGGCATCCTAGCAACGAATCTTGCCTGGTCAAACACCTTCTGGCGGCTTGACAAAACACTTCTAACAGGGGCAACTCCCTACTTTCTGAGAACGGACATAGTCGAAAAAATACTACGCAAAATCAAAGACCCGCTAGGCTGACATGCCTAGGCAAAAATTAGGGCTTCCCGGCGAACCAAAAGGGTTCGGGAAAAATGAAGGGATGAAATGAAAAGAATCTGTACACCCGGCAAGTCGAAAACCTGAAAAGGCGGCTTGGGCAAAAATGGGTATCCCGGTGGACTGAAAACCCGAAAGGACGGTCCAGGAAAAAGTTAGGGATCAAAGCGTACGACTATGTCCTGTCATCTTGTCACCTGCCTACCTGAAGAAGGTTTGTCCATCAACCACCATCAGCGCCTCATAGGTCTTCCTCTCCCACCTCAGAAACAGGGGCAATAGAGAGTTGTCTAAAAGCAATCTAATTGTTCTGTCCTCCAGGGTACCAAGATAGGTTCAGCGGAAGAGCATAACCAGACACCTTAATTCCCCAGAGAGAGTACGTCAGCAAGTCAATACACTCTCCCCGAGCAAAGCTACTATCAAACTTAAGGAAGTTGGGTATCCTCCCGCAGATCTCAACATTCCCCAGCAGCATATACATTCTTAACAAGCATCCCCGGCAGTCTTGGCCTAAAGATTGTTCCCCGGCGGTATACCAAACATTCAAAGGAATCACTTCCCCTGCAAAAAAAAACTTCCCCAAGAGAGTCCAATCCAGTTTCCCCAGGAAAGTTGGAATTCACCTCCCCAGGCAGTAAGCTTATCCCTAGTAGATTCTGGAAGCTTATCCTCGCAGAGCACGAACGCGTCGCCCGGCTTTATTCAAAGAGTTATTTCCCTACCAGGATATAACTGGGTTATCCTCAGCCAAAAGCCACGGAAAGGTCGTCGTCAATACAGTTCTTTCTTATCCCCAGCAAGTTATTATCAACAACTCAGCAAAGTATCTCTCTCCCCACAGAGTATTGCTTCCCAACAAGATCGTTAGAGTACTTTCCTCCCCGCAGAGTTATTCCATTCGCCAAGTTTATTCCCCAACGGAGTTATCTTCTCCCAACCGGTATCCTTGCAATTATCATCCCCAGCGGAAGCAAAATCCATTCTTCAACATCATCCCAGGAGTGACTTCCCGGCACCCGTCAAGGATTTACTTTCCTAGACGAAAAATACATTCATAAACATCTTCATACATTATAGCATGCATATACGCATCATAAACATACAATCTCACGTATTCAAAGAGCATCTCGCATGTCATACCACATGACATCGCATACAACTAACGCTTGTCTTTTCAGGACAAAATTACAAAATTGATTACCATCAATGGTCGCAACTAGAGATCTGATTCCTGAATCTTGCCAGGGTGTATCTGTTGACGACCAATTACCAGATCCGATTCCTGTATCTTGCCAGGGTGTGTCTGAAGAGTTCGAGGATCCGATACCTGAATCTTGCCAGGGTGTATCCGTTGAAGACTAACATTACCAGATCCGATTCCTGTATCTTGCCAGGGTGTGTCTGAAGAGTTCGAGGGTCCGATGCCTGAATCTTGCCAGGGTGTATCTGTTGAAGACTAACATTACCAGATCCGATTCCTGTATCTTGCCAGGGTGTGTCTGAAGAGTTCGAGGGTCCGATGCCTGAATCTTGCCAGGGTGTATCCGTTGAAGACTAACATTACCAGATCCGATTCCTGTATCTTGCCAGGGTGTGTCTAAAGAGTTCGAGGATCCGATACCTGAATCTTGCCAGGGTGTATCCGTTGAAGACTAACATTACCAGATCCGATTCCTGTATCTTGCCAGGGTGTGTCTGAAGAGTTCGAGGATCCGATACCTGAATCTTGCCAGGGTGTATCCGTTGAAGACTAACATTACCAGATCTGATGCCTGAATCTTGCCAGGGTGTATCCGTTGAAGACTAACATTACCAGATCCGATTCATGTATCTTGCCAGGGTGTGTCTGAAGAGTTCGAGGATCCGATTCCTGTATCTTGCCAGGGTGTATCCGCTGAAAACTAGCATTACCAGATCCGATTCCTGTATCTTGCCAGGGTGTGTCTGAAGAGTTCGAGGATCCGATACCTGAATCTTGCCAGGGTGTATCCGTTGAAGACTAACATTACCAGATCCGATTCCTGTATCTTGCCAGGGTGTGTCTGAAGAGTTCGAGGATCCGATACCTGAATCTTGCCAGGGTGTACCCGTTGAAGACTAGCATTACCAGATCCGATTCCTGTATCTTGCCAGGGTGTGTCTGAAGAGTTCGAGGATCCGATACCTGAATCTTGCCAGGGTGTATCCGTTGAAGACTAACATTACCAGATCCGATTCCTGTATCTTGCCAGGGTGTGTCTGAAGAGTTCGAGGATCCGATACCTGAATCTTGCCAGGGTGTATCCGTTGAAGACTAGCATTACCAGATCCGATTCCTGTATCTTGCTAGGGTGTGTCTGAAGAGTTCGAGGATCTGATACCTGAATCTTGCCAGGGTGTATCCGTTGAAGACTAGCATTACCAGATCCGATTCCTGTATCTTGCCAGGGTTTGTCTGAAGAGTTCGAGGATCCGATACCTGAATCTTGCCAAGGTGTATCCGTTGAAGACTAACATTACCAGACTCGATTCCTGTATCTCGCCAGGGCACGTCTGAAGAGTTTAAAAGATTCAGCTCCTGTAACCAGTCAGGACACATCTATACAAAACATCTGAAAACCAGATCCTGCAACATGTCAGGTACTCATTTTTGTTTTGCAGGTACGCAAGTTCTCGCTAAGGAATCTCTTACGCGATCAACATCCAGATGGCATCTATAAGCCCATCATCCTATTCATCAATCTCTAAATGGCATCTATAAGCCCATTTCCACCATCACTGCTACTAGGTGAGCGCAAATTTCTGGGCACTCTAGTGTTCAATCATCTTCCACCCTCGGATTACGAAAGGCACGTCAGCCAATCTGCATCCTCAGGTCTAAGAAGATTGAACAGGGGCAACTGTTGTACCCCAAAATTTGCCCTCCCATATTCTTCAAGAATTGCAAAAGTCAAAGCTTTAAAATTCCCCAAGGGTTGCACAGTGTAAGAGCCTCCTAAACAGTCAAAATTAGGGTTTTAGTTCTGACAAAGTTAATGAAGTTTCCAAGGGTCCAATCAAGTCCCACATGCCTACAAATATGGTCAAGCATCCTCATATCAAGTTTCAAGACTTTCAGCACAAAATTGCACAGTCAAAACCCTAATTGCACTACAGTCAACTGTAGGGGCAAAATGGTCATTTGACAGTCAAAAGTCCAAATTTTTGGTCAACATCTAATTTTGAAGCATAAAACATCATTTTATCAATGCTTGATCATGATTCTCAAAGCTAGGCTCAAAAATCATCAAGATGCAAAAGTTTCCTTATTTGGACAGCTGAAAAAGTCAACTGTAAATTGACTAGGGCATAACTTTCACATGGATTATCATAAAAATTCCATCCAAAGCTCATTTTGAAGAGAAAGACATTTCGTACAACTCCTCTTCATACTCCAAGTCCAAGAAATGCTCTCACAAAAAGTTATCAATTTCAACATTATAGGTCATTTTCAAAAGTCAACAAAAAGGGACTTTAAGTCAAAGGCCATAACTTGAGATTGGTAAATCAAAATGACATGGGACCAAAGGCATTGGTTAGAGGACTCAAAGACCTTTCCAAAATGTCCAAAAACATGAGCAAAGCTTAAAAATTGAGCAAGTTATGCCTTGTGGAAGTTGGGAAATTTTTGGATATTTTGAAAAGTCAACATTGATTCAAATGACCTAAAATTGCTAATGGGCCTCTTTTTCTTCCACAATTCATTATCCAAGGCATGTGCACGACCATTTGGACCAAAGGGAAGTTTTTCTTCATTTTTTATTTATTTATTTGGATTTTTATTACTAATAATTCATTTAAATTAATTAAAATACATGAAAATACTAAACCTAGGTTTTTCAATCTTTTTATGCATATAATATCTCCAAGATTTCGTGCCTAACCAAATATAGAAAGAATCAATTGAATTGGTCATGATTTGGTAGAAGTTTGCATGAAAAAGATTTGAAAATCATGGTTTAAAAATCAAATATCATATTCATCAATTCATGGATTTTGGATCAATTTTCTTTGACCTAATCATTCATACACATATAAGGATGCTAAACCTAATCCTAAAAACCTCTCAGCTGCGCATAAACTCCATTATCAAACTCACACTTTTGGCTTAAAAATTTCAAAACTGAAAATAAGGTTAGAGGTTGATTCGAGGCAAAAGAATTGTTCCAATAGCTTGCTGAGGCTTCAAGGAAGATTTCCAAATAAAAACCATCCATCCTAACCTCAAGAAACGTGAGAACGATCTCACCCTGTACAGAAAATATTTGATACTCTTGCATCTCGATTCATACATTTTTCATAATTTTTGATGCTTGATTTGTGTTCCTTATATGATTCTGATGCTAACTGTGTAATCTAATTGTATTATTATCACTCATATGCGAAATCGCCATTAAAGCATCCTAGGTTTTCAGACGTGCAAAATTAGGGATTCTCTTATCCAGAAAAATTGGAGCACAAGACCCAGACCATCAAAATCAGGACCTTCATACAAACTCAGTGATAGGGTCGCGCTCAATTTATGAGCCACCCTGAGCTAATCGCTATTTTTCAATAGAGTGGCTATGGGGACGTTTAAAAACCGTTGCTGATTGTGTTTTGTTTCAGGAAAAAGATAAGGCCATGAGGAAGATGACTAGGTGGCAAGGAACAATTGGGTGGTTTAAACTTTCGCGCGAAAAGAGAAGCATTAACGCGTGTTTGTTTTATTATGTTTATTAATTATTTCATATACAGATGAACAACGCAGCACGAATGGCAAGCACACTCAATGATAACCCCTGGGACCTGGGTTCGAGCCCCAGGTCCTCTTACCTTTCATATTATTTTTCCTCTAATCATTATCCCATGCAGATTCAGTACAAGGCGCCTACCATATACGCTTCCATCTAACGCGCCACTTGGTCAATCTCATTCATCCAAGGGCTCAGATCTAAAGAACATGGTGGATCCTAGTCAAAGATACCACACGCGTCTTGGAAAAGTCAAAGAGGCCAGAGTTATTGGGCTTAAATTACTAGCCATTCACCTCACAACTGGGGACAACACCCCCCTTAGGTTTGCAAATTTTTACATTCTTTATTTTTTTCATTATTTTTTTTTACTTATTGTTTTTTTAATTAATTTAATATTTTCATAATATATAAAAAAAACACCAAAAAATCAGAAAAGATAAAAAATAATAAATATTTTTATTTTAGTATTTTTTGTAAATAAATTGCATTAATTCACTTAGTTTTAATTTAGGGTTTAGTCTTAACATTTTTTTTAATAAAAACCTAAAATTGGTAGAATTAGGGTTTATAATAATTTTTATCCCTTTTTCTTTTCTTTCATAATAATTAAATATTTAATATTATTTACTTTTATAAATTAAAATTGCATGTAAATCATTAGGTTTAATTTTAGGTTAAAATTTAATCTTTTTCTTAATAAACTAAAAACAACTAGAATTAGGGTTAGCAGTTTATTTTAATTAATTCTTTTTCATTAAAATCAAAAATACAAAAATACCAAAAAAACAATTTCTTTTCCTTTTAATATTAATTTAATAATAATTTAATTTAATTAAAAAGGGTCCAACGCCCTCGTTTCTAATTTAAATCTCAGTGCGCGTATTTATTTCTTTTTTCTTTTAATATTTATGTATCTCTCCCAAGGCCATGTAATATTTATTTCTCGCACTTTATTTTATTTCTTTATTTACTTTCCGTCAAATCGGGTCCTGGATTTTAATTTTGGCGATGTGGACCCGCGCCTTTGTAATAGTTTAGAACTTTCAATTTCCGCATCTTTTTTAACTGTTAAATAAATGCATGCAAGAATGAATGACAAAAAAATAAAAACAAACGCATAGATCACCCATAACCTGACAAGACAAAAATAAATGAATCTGACACACAAATCACACACCACCCCTAGGGTACGCCTCACTGTTGCCTTGCCTCGAAAGGTGATCGTCGAGTAAAGGACGTCTTAGTAAGTCCTCATGATCCGGGAACCTGGCATGAGGGTAGCTTCTAAGGTGTCTTCCTATTGCTCCGGTGATCACCATGTCCCGAACCTTCGAATTGACCCGAACACCTCCAACGGTGGTGCTACCTACCTCTCAATGGTGGGATGGCACTACTTTAAAGGACATTTACACAGACGAATTCCTTAGGGTAGGTAGACGACTCTAGATACTTGCTCTAAATTTCAAAACAAAACAAAATACTTTTCACACCAACACATTTTCAAAAAGCTTTCGAAAGCAATTTTTCAAACACTCTTGAGGACCGATACAAGAGTCGAACTGGAATTTTCAAAGAAACTTTTTTAAAACCCACAGTTGAAAAGCAAACAAACCTTTTGAAAACACATTGAGCAAGTATCTAAGAGCCCATGGATAACCATGGATAGAAAGGGTGCTAACACCTTCCCTTTCTATAACCTACCTCCCGAACCGAGAGCAATCTCTTTAAGGAATTTTTCTGTGCTTTTGTCCTTTCCATTTTGGAGAAAATAAAAGACGGTGGCGACTCTTGCTTCCGCGACATTTCGCGAACCAGCGTTAAACAGTCAGTTCCAGATCCACCGATCACAGAACTGGCGACTCTGCTGGGGACTTAAACTTAAAGTGAGGTGTACCTTAGGGTTAGTTCATAACTGTGTTTTCAATTGTATTGACTCGTCTGCTTTAAATTTGTGGGTTGCATGGGAGTTACATAGATCCTAACCCGGATCTGGGGATACCCTGTTTAGGTAGCATAAGCTGTGAGGGACGTGTCCGGCATAGACCGACACGGGTGAAACAGTGGCTACGTTGGTGTGGCACCTTGGTCTGTACCGATATCCCTTGTGTTGCAACGAGGAGAATATGGGTCTTCTGAGGAGTCATTAAGCACCAACAACCTTAGAACCTTAAATGACACAACTTGGCCATTAGAACAGTAGCAGTATGCTACGCCCATTGAGGCTAAACTCTCGTGATGGTTCTGGCCGCAAGAAAAGATTGCGATGCTGGAGTTATGACCGATTGAGGGTAGTCAATGATATTGGGACCCTTAGAACCCGGTTACTTTGATAGGACAGGTATGAACCCACCAACTTCAAGAGGGTAATACCCAGACCTCATGCTGGCCTTAAACTCTAAGGGCTTCTCTTGTGTGACTTGTGTGCCTTCGTACTTGCCTACTTACATGCTTGTTATCTGACACGTGAACTACTTGCAGGTTTTGTTTATAGTCCTTAACTGGGACTCATAACAGGGTTTACTGAGTGTTTTGCAGGTTTTATTTAGTCCTTAATTGGGACTCATGACAGGTTTTACTTGAGTTTCTTGCAGGTTTTGGTTTGCAGTCCTTAATTGGGACTCATAACAGGGTTACTTACATTACCCCCATGCATAGCATAACATCATACCATTGCATACATCCTGCATAAGGACTAACCCATTTCAAGGATCTCAAGGGTCTGTGATGCAGGTCATGATGAATCAAACATCTAGTAAGGGGCAAAGAGGATTTATTTTCCTCTAGCCAAAGTTGTCAGAGGCTATGACCCACTTGATATGGTGAGCTTTGACTCCTGAAGAAGGTTCCCCTAGCCAAGGTTGTTTGGAAAGCAAAATAAGGTTGATGACTTGAGTCAGGGGCTATGACCCACTTGATATGGTGAGCCTTTGACCCTTGGAAGAAAGACTCTCAACAAACATGGGTTTCCTTCAATCAAGCTACCGGACCCAAATTCCAACAAATTTTCTTTGTTTATCCCGCGAGGTCCTTGAAAACATTGCATGCATATCATACACGTCATTGCATAACAGGTACCCTTGTTGCAGGCCACTTACCTTTCCCGCTGTTTATTTTAGCAATGGCTTCTCAAAAAGATAACCAGAACCTTCACACTCAAGAGACTCAGTTCAAGGAGATCTTCCTAAGCCTATCCAAGGGGCAGGGAGAGTTAAGGACACTCCTCATGGGGAATCTGATCAGAAAGAGTCCTGAAGATGACAAGGACGAACAGCTGAAACGTCTACAAGCTGAGGTAGACACATTGAAAGCCCAGATGCTGGGGCAAAGGGCCCTCATTCAAGGTTTAGCTCAGGAGCAAGGAGAGCTGAGAACCCTGATCAGTCAACTCCACCAAGACAGATCCAACATGAAGCAACCAGCCCAAGTCAGGGACCCAGTCATTAATCAACTTCCAAGAAGTCAAAGGTTTGGGCCTCTCCAAGCTGCTATTACTTCACAGGTCTAACAACGACCTCTCCCAGAACAACGGGCTAGTCAGAGCAAACCAGACAAGCCTAAAAGGCAGTTCACCAAGATCAATATGTCGCTGGATCAAGCACTACAACAAATGTTGGAGGCAGGGCTGATCACCTTAAGGGCTCCTCTCCGGAATCCAAACACTTATGCTCCTAACTATCATCCCAATGAAAGGTGCGCATACCATTCTGATAGCCCGGGGCATACTACGGACAACTGTTGGCCTCTCAAAAACAAGATTCAAGACATAATCGACGCTGGAGAGATTCAGTTTGAAGTACCCGAGACTCCCAACATGATCAATGTTCCCTTGCCAAAACATGGCTAGGATTGAGAAATTTTTGTTCATTCGAATGTTCCAGTTGCAGTTCTCTTTTGTTCAAACATTTACTCATGTTAAACATTGTTATTTCATTAATGCATCGCATATGTCTGTTCTGAAACAATATATTCGTATTCACTAAATGCAAATTATTTTCATATTTTTTCTGATGTCAACTCTGGATCTAAAATTCTAAAGCCTCTTGAGGGAGGATGACGAAAACGATACCACGATCCTTACAGTATGCTTTTGAACAGACCCCGCTGATGAGGTACAGGCATTGTTTCAATCACTAAACACTGGAATTATAAGGATGATAATCCCTCGTTAACCCCTCTGAGCCAAAGAAGTAGGAGTTTTTCTTTTCGAAATTCAAAACCCTTCATCATAACCTGGGGCAGGGTAGTTCTCTCAGTTGATCCAAGTGCGCAACAAATGGTACCAAAGAGATCCTTACGGAAAAAAAGGAAGACAATGATGGTTCCGAATAATCAACAAAGAAAGGCAGTCATTATCAAAAATTTCATAAATGAAAAGCCCAATAAGTCAAAACCTATAAAGGGGACTTACGAAACTGGGGCATCCCGCTGACTGTAATTCCAAAAAAGGAAACAGTTCAGGCAAAAAAAATATATAGGGATAACAAAGTCAAAAAAAAAGAAAGAGGTCTTACGAACCCTCGACAAAAGATGACTGCCTATTCAAAATAAGTTATCAACATCTGAATCATCATTGGAACGTCAAAGCAAAAGCTCAAATAAGGTCTAACGTATGATCAACTGAGTTTAGGTTTGGAGAACATCACGAAGAGTGGGTGGGTACAAATAATTTGAGCCTTTATCCTTTGTTTTTTAAACTGTGAACCAGGCCACGTTATAACCCTTAAAAGTCCTAGCTGAAGCATGGGTTGGTTCGAAAGCATACTGTTACGAAAGGTATCCTGACTCCTTAAGGCCTACGGTAAATACGGAGTTGACATCACGTTTTACAAACAATCACTTGTTTTATGAAAAAGAATGCATTTTCAAAATCTTCAAGACAGACATAAGCGTTGCATTTTTAACATAACTTTGTTTGCATATGACTTTTTGTCTGACCAGCAGGAAAATTCGCACGATGAATACCTAGTGAACAAAAGCATTTCCAATCAAGGGGCAGACATGACCATGGTCTATTATCTGGGGCAATCCAATCAAGATTCGGAGAATCTCTCAAAGGCCAAATAGCCTGGGGCAAATCACCGCCTGAGTCACTGGGGGCATCCTAGCAACGAATCTTGCCTGGTCAAACACCTTCTGGCGGCATGACAAAACACTTCTAACAGGGGCAACTCCCTACTTTCTGAGAACGGACATAGTCGAAAAAATACTACGCAAAATCAAAGACCCGCTAGGCTGACATGCCTAGGCAAAAATTAGGGCTTCCCGACGAACCAAAAGGGTTCGGGAAAAATGAAGGGATGAAATGAAAAGAATCTGTACACCCGGCAAGTCGAAAACCTGAAAAGGCGGCTTGGGCAAAAATGGGTATCCCGGTGGACTGAAAACCCGAAAGGGCGGTCCAGGCAAAAGTTAGGGATCAAAGCATACGACTATGTCCTGTCATCTTGTCACCTGCCTACCTGAAGAAGGTTTGTCCATCAACCACCATCAGCGCCTCATAGGTCTTCCTCTCCCACCTCAGAAACAGGGGCAATAGAGAGTTGTCTAAAAGCAATCTAATTGTTCTGTCCTCCAGGGTACCAAGATAGGTTCAGCGGAAGAGCATAACCAGACACCTTAATTCCCCAGAGAGAGTACGTCAGCAAGTCAATACACTCTCCCCGAGCAAAGCTACTATCAAACTTAAGGAAGTTGGGTATCCTCCCGCAGATCTCAACATTCCCCAGCAGCATATACATTCTTAACAAGCATCCCTGGCAGTCTTGGCCTAAAGATTGTTCCCCGGCGGTATACCAAACATTCAAAGGAATCACTTCCCCTGCAAAAAAAAAACTTCCCCAAGAGAGTCCAATCCAGTTTCCCCAGGAAAGTTGGAATTCACCTCCCCAGGCAGTAAGCTTATCCCCAGTAGATTCTGGAAGCTTATCCTCGCAGAGCACGAACGCGTCGCCCGGCTTTATTCAAAGAGTTATTTCCCTACCAGGATATAACTGGGTTATCCTCAGCCAAAAGCCACGGAAAGGTCGTCGTCAATACAGTTCTTTCTTATCCCCAGCAAGTTATTATCAACAACTCAGCAAAGTATCTCTCTCCCCACAGAGTATTGCTTCCCAACAAGATCGTTAGAGTACTTTCCTCCCCGCAGAGTTATTCCATTCGCCAAGTTTATTCCCCAACGGAGTTATCTTCTCCAAACCGGTATCCTTGCAATTATCATCCCCAGCGGAAGCAAAATCCATTCTTCAACATCATCCCAGGAGTGACTTCCCGGCACCCGTCAAGGATTTACTTTCCTAGACGAAAAATACATTCATAAACATCTTCATACATTATAGCATGCATATACGCATCATAAACATACAATCTCACGTATTCAGAGAGCATCTCGCATGTCATACCACATGACATCGCATACAACTAACGCTTGTCTTTTCAGGACAAAAGTACAAAATTGATTACCATCAATGGTCGCAACTAGAGATACGATTCCTGAATCTTGCCAGGGTGTATCTGTTGACGACCAATTACCAGATCCGATTCCTGTATCTTGCCAGGGTGTGTCTGAAGAGTTCGAGGATCCGATACCTGAATCTTGCCAGGGTGTATCCGTTGAAGACTAACATTACCAGATCCGATTCCTGTATCTTGCCAGGGTGTGTCTGAAGAGTTCGAGGGTCCGATGCCTGAATCTTGCCAGGGTGTATCTGTTGAAGACTAACATTACCAGATCCGATTCCTGTATCTTGCCAGGGTGTGTCTGAAGAGTTCGAGGGTCCGATGCCTGAATCTTGCCAGGGTGTATCCGTTGAAGACTAACATTACCAGATCCGATTCCTGTATCTTGCCAGGGTGTGTCTAAAGAGTTCGAGGATCCGATACCTGAATCTTGCCAGGGTGTATCCGTTGAAGACTAACATTACCAGATCCGATTCCTGTATCTTGCCAGGGTGTGTCTGAAGAGTTCGAGGATCCGATACCTGAATCTTGCCAGGGTGTATCCGTTGAAGACTAACATTACCAGATCCGATGCCTGAATCTTGCCAGGGTGTATCCGTTGAAGACTAACATTACCAGATCCGATTCCTGTATCTTGCCAGGGTGTGTCTGAAGAGTTCGAGGATCCGATTCCTGTATCTTGCCAGGGTGTATCCGCTGAAAACTAGCATTACCAGATCCGATTCCTGTATCTTGCCAGGGTGTGTCTGAAGAGTTCGAGGATCCGATACCTGAATCTTGCCAGGGTGTATCCGTTGAAGACTAACATTACCAGATCCGATTCCTGTATCTTGCCAGGGTGTGTCTGAAGAGTTCGAGGATCCGATACCTGAATCTTGCCAGGGTGTACCCGTTGAAGACTAGCATTACCAGATCCGATTCCTGTATCTTGCCAGGGTGTGTCTGAAGAGTTCGAGGATCCGATACCTGAATCTTGCCAGGGTGTATCCGTTGAAGACTAACATTACCAGATCCGATTCCTGTATCTTGCCAGGGTGTGTCTGAAGAGTTCGAGGATCCGATACCTGAATCTTGCCAGGGTGTATCCGTTGAAGACTAGCATTACCAGATCCGATTCCTGTATCTTGCTAGGGTGTGTCTGAAGAGTTCGAGGATCTGATACCTGAATCTTGCCAGGGTGTATCCGTTGAAGACTAGCATTACCAGATCCGATTCCTGTATCTTGCCAGGGTGTGTCTGAAGAGTTCGAGGATCCGATACCTGAATCTTGCCAAGGTGTATCCGTTGAAGACTAACATTACCAGACTCGATTCCTGTATCTCGCCAGGGCACGTCTGAAGAGTTTAAAAGATTCAGCTCCTGTAACCAGTCAGGACACATCTATACAAAACATCTGAAAACCAGATCCTGCAACATGTCAGGTACTCATTTTTCTTTTGCAGGTACGCAAGTTCTCGCTAAGGAATCTCTTACGCGATCAACATCCAGATGGCATCTATAAGCCCATCATCCTATTCATCAATCTCTAAATGGCATCTATAAGCCCATTTCCACCATCACTGCTACTAGGTGAGCGCAAATTTCTGGGCACTCTAGTGTTCAATCATCTTCCACCCTCGGATTACGAAAGGCACGTCAGCCAATCTGCATCCTCAGGTCTAAGAAGATTGAACAGGGGCAACTGTTGTACCCCAAAATTTGCCCTCCCATATTCTTCAAGAATTGCAAAAGTCAAAGCTTCAAAATTCCCCAAGGGTTGCACAGTGTAAGAGCCTCCTAAACAGTCAAAATTAGGGTTTTAGTTCTGACAAAGTAAATGAAGTTTCCAAGGGTCCAATCAAGTCCCACATGCCTACAAATACGGTCAAGCATCCTCATATCAAGTTTCAAGACTTTCAGCACAAAATTGCACAGTCAAACCCCTAATTGCACTACAGTCAACTGTAGGGGCAAAATGGTCATTTGACAGTCAAAAGTCCAAATTTTTGGTCAACATATCATTTTGAAGCATAAAACATCATTTTATCAATGCTTGATCATGATTCTCAAAGCTAGGCTCAACAATCATCAAGATGCAAAAGTTTCCTTATTTGGACAGCTGAAAAAGTCAACTGTAAATTGACTAGGGCATAACTTTCACATGGATTATCAGAAAAATTCCATCCAAAGCTCATTTTGAAGAGAAAGACATTTCGTACAACTCCTCTTGATACTCCAAGTCCAAGAAATGCTCTCACAAAAAGTTATCAATTTCAACATTATAGGTCATTTTCAAAAGTCAACAAAAAGGGACTTTAAGTCAAAGGCCATAACTTGAGATTGGTAAATCAAAATGACATGGGAGCAAAGGCATTGGTTAGAGGACTCAAAGACCTTTCCAAAATGTCCAAAAACATGAGCAAAGCTTAAAAATTGAGCAAGTTATGCCTTGTGGAAGTTGGGAAATTTTTGGATATTTTGAAAAGTCAACATTGATTCAAATGACCTAAAATTGCTAATGGGCCTCTTTTTCTTCCACAATTCATTATCCAAGGCATGTGCACGACCATTTGGCCCAAAGGGAAGTTTTTCTTCATTTTTTATTTATTTATTTGGATTTTTATTACTAATAATTCATTTAAATTAATTAAAATACATGAAAATACTAAACCTAGGTTTTTCAATCTTTTTATGCATATAATATCTCCAAGATTTCGTGCCTAACCAAATATAGAAAGAATCAATTGAATTGGTCATGATTTGGTAGAAGTTTGCATGAAAAAGATTTGAAAATCATGGTTTAAAAATCAAATATCATATTCATCAATTCATGGATTTTGGATCAATTTTCTTTGACCTAATCATTCATACACATATAAGGATGCTAAACCTAATCCTAAAAACCTCTCAGCTGCGCATAAACTCCATTATCAAACTCACACTTTTGGCTTAAAAATTTCAAAACTGAAAACAAGGTTAGAGGTTGATTCGAGGCAAAAGAATTGTTCCAATAGCTTGCTGAGGCTTCAAGGAAGATTTCCAAATAAAAACCATCCATCCTAACCTCAAGAAACGTGAGAACGATCTCACCCTGTACAGAAAATATTTGATACTCTTGCATCTCGATTCATACATTTTTCATAATTTTTGATGCTTGATTTGTGTTCCTTATATGATTCTGATGCTAACTGTGTAATCTAATTGTATTATTATCACTCATATGCGAAATCGCCATTAAAGAATCCTAGGTTTTCAGACGTGCAAAATTAGGGATTCTCTTATCCAGAAAAATTGGAGCACAAGACCCAGACCATCAAAATCAGGACCTCCATACAAACTCAGTGATAGGGTCGCGCTCAATTTATGAGCCACCCTGAGCTAATCGCTATTTTTCAATAGAGTGGCTATGGGGACGTTTAAAAACCGTTGCTGATTGTGTTTTGTTTCAGGAAAAAGATAAGGCCATGAGGAAGATGACTAGGTGGCAAGGAACAATTGGGTGGTTTAAACTTTCGCGCGAAAAGAGAAGCATTAACGCGTGTTTGTTTTATTATGTTTATTAATTATTTCATATACAGATGAACAACGCAACACGAATGGCAAGCACACTCAATGATAACCCCTGGGACCTGGGTTCGAGCCCCAGGTCCTCTTACCTTTCATATTATTTTTCCTCTAATCATTATCCCATGCAGATTCAGTACAAGGCGCCTACCATATACGCTTCCATCTAACGCGCCACTTGGTCAATCTCATTCATCCAAGGGCTCAGATCTAAAGAACATGGTGGATCCTAGTCAAAGATACCACACGCGTCTTGGAAAAGTCAAAGAGGCCAGAGTTATTGGGCTTAAATTACTAGCCATTCACCTCACAACTGGGGACAACACCCCCCTTAGGTTTGCAAATTTTTACATTCTTTATTTTTTTCATTATTTTTTTTTACTTATTGTTTTTTTAATTAATTTAATATTTTCATAATATATAAAAAAAACACCAAAAAATCAGAAAAGATAAAAAATAATAAATATTTTTATTTTAGTATTTTTTGTAAATAAATTGCATTAATTCACTTAGTTTTAATTTAGGGTTTAGTCTTAACATTTTTTTTAATAAAAACCTAAAATTGGTAGAATTAGGGTTTATAATAATTTTTATCCCTTTTTCTTTTCTTTCATAATAATTAAATATTTAATATTATTTACTTTTATAAATTAAAATTGCATGTAAATCATTAGGTTTAATTTTAGGTTAAAATTTAATCTTTTTCTTAATAAACTAAAAACAACTAGAATTAGGGTTAGCAGTTTATTTTAATTAATTCTTTTTCATTAAAATCAAAAATACAAAAATACCAAAAAAACAATTTCTTTTCCTTTTAATATTAATTTAATAATAATTTAATTTAATTAAAAAGGGTCCAACGCCCTCGTTTCTAATTTAAATCTCAGTGCGCGTATTTATTTCTTTTTTCTTTTAATATTTATGTATCTCTCCCAAGGCCATGTAATATTTATTTCTCGCACTTTATTTTATTTCTTTATTTACTTTCCGTCAAATCGGGTCCTGGATTTTAATTTTGGCGATGTGGACCCGCGCCTTTGTAATAGTTTAGAACTTTCAATTTCCGCATCTTTTTTAACTGTTAAATAAATGCATGCAAGAATGAATGACAAAAAAATAAAAACAAACGCATAGATCACCCATAACCTGACAAGACAAAAATAAATGAATCTGACACACAAATCACACACCACCCCTAGGGTACGCCTCACTGTTGCCTTGCCTCGAAAGGTGATCGTCGAGTAAAGGACGTCTTAGTAAGTCCTCATGATCCGGGAACCTGGCATGAGGGTAGCTTCTAAGGTGTCTTCCTATTGCTCCGGTGATCACCATGTCCCGAACCTTCGAATTGACCCGAACACCTCCAACGGTGGTGCTACCTACCTCTCAATGGTGGGATGGCACTACTTTAAAGGACATTTACACAGACGAATTCCTTAGGGTAGGTAGACGACTCTAGATACTTGCTCTAAATTTCAAAACAAAACAAAATACTTTTCACACCAACACATTTTCAAAAAGCTTTCGAAAGCAATTTTTCAAACACTCTTGAGGACCGATACAAGAGTCGAACTGGAATTTTCAAAGAAACTTTTTTAAAACCCACAGTTGAAAATCAAACAAACCTTTTGAAAACACATTGAGCAAGTATCTAAGAGCCCATGGATAACCATGGATAGAAAGGGTGCTAACACCTTCCCTTTCTATAACCTACCTCCCGAACCGAGAGCAATCTCTTTAAGGAATTTTTCTGTGCTTTTGTCCTTTCCATTTTGGAGAAAATAAAAGACGGTGGCGACTCTTGCTTCCGCGACATTTCGCGAACCAGCGTTAAACAGTCAGTTCCAGATCCACCGATCACAGGAGGCATCCCCTAAAATCCTTCTTTAGCACTACGTCATTTTGGCTATGCACAGAGAGATGGTCCACTAGATATGCTCATCCAGGGTATTGTGTTCAACTACTCAGATGATGTGCATAATTATCGTCAGAGGTTCATCCGCTCTTGGGGCATTGTTAAGAAGACTGATAGTAGGACTTTGGGGGGTAAGAACTTCATTCCTTTCGAACCTTACCTCAAATGGGTGAGAGCTCGAGCCCAAAGTCTTATGATTCCATACAATTCCATCTTACCGGTGATCTTAGAACCTATTATTCAAGGGGGCGGGTCCCATATTATTCTCCATCTTGATATGCCAACCAACTTCAAAGGGATGCAAAAGTCTTGGATCCAGCTCAAAGGAGAACGAGATACTTTTGAGGCTCAATTCTATGCAAGTGAGAAGAAGGTGCTGGAATTAACAAAACAACTTCATGAAGAGAGGAACCTCAACACCTACCTCAACACCAAGAGGAAGCGCCCATGGGAGACTTAGGATTTTCCTTTCAATGTCTATGCTTGTGTAATCTTTTGTTTCTTTAAAAACTTGCTAATAAAAGGTTTTGCTTTTTGTTTTGTTTAAAAGAGCTTAAATCCAATAAGGTCCTTGAAATCATTGCATACACATGTCATACATATCATTGTATAAACAAGTTTCATAGCAGGTTTCTCATCTTCTTCGTTGTTTATCACGCCATAAAGAAATGGCTCTCGAACAAACTGGGAAGGACATACAGACTCAGAACGCACAATTCCAACAGATGATCATGGCTCTAGCCAAAGGGCAGGAGGAACTGAAAGCCTTGATTGTTAAAGACAAGACTAAGAAGCCAAGGATGACAACTGGTGTGGTAAATTTGGGAAGAAGATTCAAGAGACCGTTAAAGCAAGTGGTTGATCTGACATCTTCATCCAAGGATGGAGATAACCAAGAGGGTGAGACAAGAGAGGAAGACCCTAGTCTGGGGGAATCTGATAATGAGACTGATTACAATGAAGAGCAGTATCCTTAGGCCGACGAAAAGTACAAATAGATGGAAGAGCGTCTGAGTGCAATGGAGATTCAGAAAGTGCCTGGGCTGGACTTTGAAGAGCTGGGTTTGGTGTCTGGGATTGTCATTCTGCCAAAGTTCAAAGTGCCAATGTTTTCCAAGTACGATGGGGTTTCATTTCCCAAAATGTACCTCCGATCTTATATGAGGAAGATACAACCTCACACTGCTGATAGAGACTTATGGATCCACTTCATTCAGGATAGTCTATCCGAAACTAAGTTAGATTGGTTCTATCAGCTGGAGAGGACCAACATCCAATATTAGGAATACCTGGACGCTGCTTTCTATAAGGAGTATCAGTACAATGAGGACCTTTCTCCCACCCGTACTCAACTCCAAAGTATGGCTATGGGTTCGAGCGAGGGCTTCAAAGACTATGCTCAGAAGTGGAGGGACTTAGAAGGAAGAGTCCAACCTCCCCTGTCTGATAAGGATCTAGTGGATATGTTTCTAGGTACCCTATCTGGTCCATTCTTTAATCACCTAATTGGAAGTTCCTCGGCCGGCTTTACTGAATTAATCTTGACAGGGGAAAGAGTGGAAGCTGGAATTAAAAGTGGTAAGATCCAAAAGGAAGCATCCTCCAGTGCTGTAAGGAACCTATTTGCTGGGAAGAAAGAGGTTAGTGTTGTGTAGAATCAAAGGATTCAGGACAGAACTAAACGCCATCCAACAGTACGGGCTGTCATGATCCCTAAGCCTGCACCCACTCAACAGAGGAATAATCAACAGAGAACAGAAAGGTCAATAAGACAGTTCACCCGGATAAATATGACTTTATCCCAGGTTTTGCCTCATCTGTTGAAATCTAATCTGGTAACCTTGCGGGAAGCGCCAAAGAATCCCAACAATACCTCTCCCCGCTACAATCCAAATGCCCGTTGTGCTTATCATTCGGAAAGTCCAGGTCATGATATAAACGACTGATGGGCTTTGAAAAACAAGGTATAAGACCTTATCGAGGCAAAGGAAATTGAGTTTGACGCCCTTGAAATTCCAAATGTTATCACTACTCCTATGCCCAAGCACGACCATGGTGTTAACGCTATTGAATATGATATGTTTGTTACTACTCTTGAAGAGCTTGTTACTCCTCTCTTGACCTTTAAGTGGAACTTATTGAAGGCCGTTTTATTTCTGGGTTGTGGCGAAGGTTACCATTTCTGTTTATCTCTACCGACTGGTTGTCATTTGTTGAAGGCAGGTGTTCAGCTCCTGATGGATGATAGAGAGATTTTGATTGAGAAAAATCCCATCCCGACCATTTCTTGCAAAGATGTTTCGATAATAACCATTTCGGCTAATCCTCTCAGGGTCTCCACCAAAAGACCCGTCAGGGTTACATCTGTTCTGAAGGTTACTCCGCTGATAATTACTGCACTAGGGCCAATCCCATACTCCTTAGATAAAACTATTCCTTGGAATTATGGGGGTGACGTCTACTACCACGGCATCAAGAAAGACTGGCTGGCTGTTGAATACCAGGTTTCTGAGAAGGCTGATCTCGACATTGTCAACATTGTTAGAACCAGCAAAATAACAAGAAGTGGAAGAGTGTTCTTCCCTGAGATTTCTCCTCCAAAAGATGCTATTGGTCCTGTGATCATTCCTATATTCGTTCCTGCTGATACTACTACTACAATCCCTCTAATTACCCCTACTAATACCCCTATCACAAAGTCGACCGAGACTCGGGGCAAATACATATTGGTTGAGCCTGTCCAGATGAGGGCACATTCAGTATCTACCCTAGAGGCTTCCAAGCAAGAAATGGAAGAAATTTTGAAAATTATCAAGAAAAGCTACTACAACATGGTCGAACAGCTGGGGCCGACCCCTTAAAAGATTTCTATGCTAGCCTTACTGTTGTGTTCTGAAGCTCATGCGAAGGCTTTGGTGAAATTCCTGAAAACTGCCCATATGACCCGGGAAACCTCTGCTGACCAATTCGAAGATTGTGTGGCTAGTTTGACGGCTGATAATGGTTTGGGCTTTTCTAATGCTGATCTGACTCCTAGAGGGAGGAAGCACAATGATGTGTTGCATGTCTCTGTCGAATGCAAGGGCACTACTTTGGCCCATGTCCTAGTAGATACTGGTTCATCATTAAATGTGTTGCCTAAGAACGCTCTGGATAGACTAGACTGTGAAGGTTTGACTTTGAAGCCCAGCAATATTGTAGTGAGAGCTTTTGACGATTCAAAGAGAATGGTGCACGGGGAGGTGGATGTACCTATTAAGGTTGGTTCTCAGACTTTCGACTCTACCTTCTATGTGATGGATATCAGACCATCTTATTCTTGTTTGTTGGGCCGCCCTTGGATACATGGGGTCTGAGCTATTACGTCCACTCTACATCAGATGATGAAATACCCGGTCAAAGGGAAAATTGTCACTGTACACGGCGAAGAATAATACATGGTCAGTCACCTGAATTCCTTCAGATATGTGGAAATGGATGGTGAGTTCATCGAGACTCTATGCCAGAATTTCGAAGAGGTACCTCATACTATGGATGCAACTGAAACTGTTACCAATATGCCGAAGATCACCAGACCTCCCTTGAATATGGCTTCTCTCAAGGATGCAAAAGCGCTTGTCGAAGAAGGTGGGTCTACCATCTGGGGTCAACTCCCTGATATTCCATACAAGTCTGATAAGTTTGGTTTGGGTTTCTCTTCAGGGGCTTAAAGGGTTGTTCGATGTGCTCGTTCTGGAAAACCTCCCATAGGCATCAGCAATCACGGGGTCAACGCTTTAGAAGACGGAGACGCTGACAATGACATGGACAGATGGATCTTCCCTACTACCAACGGTGGATCTAGTAACTGGACAGAAAAGATTTTGTACCGATTACTTTGGTTCAGAAGTAATTGTCTTTCTTGTTTTTGGATATGTAATAAACAATATAACTTTATGGCCATGTGTCTTACCCGTGGAACCTCGGTTTATTTGTGAGGGTTATCATGTTTCACTTTCATATGGCATTAATAAAGCATTGGACGTTAATGCATATAAATTTTACGCTCTCTGTTTTTATTTTCTACGTTTACTTTGTCTATACAGCTATGCTCTTGCACACACTAACGTATCAAACTGCAGATCCATGTCCACTCTAGATCCCGTTGATAACAGTTCTGCTATTGCCAGTTATGATTTTGAAAATCCGATCAACCAAGCTGAGGACAAAGGTGAGGAAGATTGTGAGGTACCGGGAGAACTTACTAGGCTATTACAGCAGGAAGAAAGGGCTATCCAGCCTCATGAATAGGGATGTCAGTTTGGACCTGTTAATGGGGATCCCCGCGGGGAACGCCCCGTTCGGGGCCCCGAAGATGGGGAATTTTCCCCCGTGGGGGCGGGGATGGGGAGAAAAATTCCCCCGAGAGCATTTCGGGGACGGGGACGGGAAATACACCCCCCGCCCCGCGGGGACCCCGCCCCGCCTATTATTTTAGTATAGTTAATTTAATATATATATATATTTTAGATTAGGTTTTTTAGTCATTTCCTTTATGTTTATTTATAAAAATAAATAAATAAATATTCATGTATTATTATTTTGTGTTCCATTAGTATTTTTAATAAAAAATAATAAATGTCAAATACTAGTATTTTTTAATAACATAATAAATATGTGAATTCTTTGTGCTTTTTATTTTTATAGAAAATATAAACATTTTAAAAAAATAAAATATTAATGAATAAATGTAGGATCTATGGGGATCCCCGCGGGGAACGGGGATCCGCGGGGAACGGGGATGGGGATAGAAATTCCCCCGTGACGGAGATCAGGGACGGGGACGGGGAATGAATTTGATGGCGGGGAAAAAGATGGGGAAGTGTCCCCCCGGCCCCGCCCCGCCCCATTGACATCCCTACTCATGAAGAGCCAGTTGAGATAATAAACTTGGGCACAGAGGTAGACAGAAAAGAAGTCAAGATCGGTGCAAATATGGGGCTTAATGTCAAACAACGGTTGATACAAATGTTGCATGATTATGCCGAGATCTTCGCCTGATCATATGAAGAGATGTCGGGACTGGATACGAATATTGTGGTTCACCGTCTGCCAATTAAAGAAGATTACCCTTCGGTAAAGCAGAAGGTTCATCGCATGCGCCCTGAAATATTAGAGAAGATCAAAGCAAAGGTTATGAAGCAGTTCAATGTGGGGTTCTTAGTTGTCACCTCTTATCCCCAATGGGTGGCCAACGTAGTTCCGGTGCCTAAAAAAGACGGAAAGGTACGGATGTGTGTCGACTACAAATATTTGAACAAGGCGAGCCCCAAAGATGACTTTCCGCTCCCCCACATTGACGTTCTAGTTGATAACATCACACAACACAAGATCTTTTCCTTCATGGATGGTTTCTCTAGTTACAATCAGATCAAGATGGCACCCGAAGATATGGAGAAGACAACCTTCATCACGCAATGGGGCACTTTATGCTACAAAGTGATGCCGTTTGGATTAAAGAATGCTAGGGAAACCTATCAGCGAGCCATGGTCGCCTTGTTTCATGACATGATTCACCATGAGATAGAGGTATATGTGGATGACATGATAGCCAGGTCTCAAACTGAGGAAGAGCACCTTGATCATTTACAAAAACTGTTTGATAGGTTAAAGATGTACAAGTTGAGGTTGAATCCAAACAAGTGCACCTTCGGGGTAAGGTTTGGTAAACTGGTAGGTTTCTTTGTCAGTGACAAGGGCATTCAGGTAGACCCTACAAAAGTGAAGGCTATACAATAAATGTCGGCTCCTCGCACTGAGAAGGAGGTCAAAGGCTTTTTGGGACGACTAAATTACATTTCCAGGTTCATCTCCCATTTAACTGCTACTTGTGAGCCAATCTTCAAGCTCCTGAAGAAAGATCAAGTGGTAAAATGGAATGACGAATGTCAGACTGCCTTTGAAAGAATCAAGGAATACCTTCAAGAACCACCAATTCGGATGCCTCCGATTGAAGGAAGACCTTTGATAATGTACTTAACAGTGTTAGATAATTCAATAGGGTGTGTGTTGGGGCAGCATGATGAGTCTGGTCGAAAAGAGCATGCAAATACTACCTTAGCAAAAAGTTTACCGACTTTGAAACCAAATACTCACTGCTCGAGAAAACTTGTTGCGCTTTGGCATGGGCTGCTCGCCGACTGAGACAGTACATGTTGACCCACACCACTTTGCTGATATCTAAGATGGATCTGATCAAGTACATCTTCGAGAAGCCCGCCCTCTCCGAAAGAATAGCAAGATGGCAAATGATCTTGACCGAATATGATATCCAATACACAACCCAGAAAGCAATCAAGGGAAGTGTACTAGCTGGTCATTTGGCTCATCAGGCCGTGGATGAATACCAGTCCATGAATTTTGAGTTTCCGGATGAGAATATTATGCTAGTGACTGACTATGAAGAACCTGGACCAGATGAAGGACCTGAAGAAGGATCCCGATGGATTATGGTTTTTGACGGAGCCTCGAACACACTCGACAATGGCATTGGTGCTGTAATTATATCTCCTGAAGGCTGTAATAATTCTTTCACCGCCAGATTATGTTTCAATTGTACCAACAATATAGCGGAATATGAAGCATGCATCATGGGTCTCAAAGCTGCTATTGACCTGAGGATCAAGTTCCTGAGCATTTTTGGGGATTCGGCCTTGGTAATAAGTCAAATCAAAGGCGAGTGGGACACAAAGCAGCCGAATCTCATCCCGTACAAATAGCACATGCTGACTTTGCTTCCACACTTTGAGGAGGTAACCTTTGAACATTTTCCACGAGAAGAGAATCAGTTAGCGGATGCGCTAGCGACCATGTCATCTATGTTCAAGGTCAAATGGGACAATGAGGTTCCCTGAATTACCATCGAGAGGTTGGATGAACCAGCATACTGCTACGAGATCGACACTGAAGGAGCAGCAGACAAACCTTGGTTTCATGAACTGAAAAGGTATCTCGAGGTCCAAGAATATCCCGAGGGGGCATCTGTCAATGACAAGAAGTTTCTGAGAAGGTTCGCCGCAAAGTTCTTCCTCAGTAATGGAATCCTGTACAAGCGCAACCATGACTCTACTTTACTTCGGTGCGTAGACAAGAGCGGAGCAGAGAGGATTATGACATATCTACACGAAGGTACCTTTGGAACCCATTCGAGTGGACATACCATAGCTAAAAAGATCCTACTGGCAGGATACTATTGGTCCATTATGGAAGCAGACTGCTATCAGCATTCCCGAACTTGTCACAAATACCAGATCTATGCTGATAAGGTGCATATACCTCTAGTTCCTTTGAACGTCTTGACGGCTCCTTGTCCCTTTGCAATGTGGGGCATTAACATGATCAGATAGATTAGACCTACCGCTTCCAATGGGAATCACTTCATCCTGGTAGCCATTGATTAGTTCACGAAGTGGGTTGAAGCTGCCTCTTTTGCTACTGTTACCAAGAACATTGTGGCGCGATTTATCAAGCATAACCTGATTTATCGGTACGGTGTGTCAGAGAGAATCATCACTTACAATGGTACAAATCTCAACAATACGATGTTCATCGAACTCTATAAACAGTTCAAGATCCAGCATCATAATTCTTCCACTTACCGGTTGAAGATGAATGGCGTTGTGGAGGCTGCTAATAAGAACATTAAGAAAATTATACAGAAGATGACGGTGATATACAAAGACTGGCATGAGATGTTACCATTTGCTCTTCATGGTTATCGCACCTCCGCACGAACGTCGACAGGGGCAACACCCTACTCTCTGGTATATGGTATGGAGGTTGTCCTGCTTATTGAGGTCCAGATCCCTTCTCTGAGAATCATGAAAGATGCGGGTTTGAATGAAGACGATTGAATCCAGACTCGGCTTGATCAACTGAATCTGATTGATGAGAAAAGACTTACTAATGTCTGTCATGGACAAATGTATCAAAAATGGATGATCAAGTCTTTCAACAAAAAGGTTAGACACCAAGTATATCAAGTCGGGGATCTAGTGATCAAGCGCATCATACTGCCCCAAGGTGATCCCAGGGGCAAATGGAATCCCACATACGAAGGGCCATTTGTGATCAAAAGCATATTTTCTGGTGCAACCATGATTCTGACCACCATGGATGGTGACGACCTTCCTCACCCTATTAAAGCAGACATAGTCAAAAGATACAACACATGAATAAAGACCCGCTAGGTTGACTGGCCTAGGAAAAAATAAGGGCATCCCAGCGAACCAAAAGGGTTCGGGCAAAAGTTAGGGATGAAAGAAAATATTTGTACACCCGTTAAGACGAAAACCTAAAAAGGCGGCTTGGGCAAAAAAGGGTATCCCGGTGGACTGAAAACCTGAAAGGGCGGTCCAGGAAAAAGTTAGGGATTTGAAGCGTATCACTATGTCCCAGTGGATCACCTTGCAACCAGACTTCAGTATCAACTATCAAGCTCAAACGGCACCGATCAACCTAGTCAGCTTCAGACAAGTAGTAAAGTGATGAGACGCTCGAAGACATAAGAGCAATAGCAGAGTTGAAACTCAATGGGATTATTACACATAGCTTCTTTCTTTTCTTTGTACACTACTTTGTATAGTCTTCACTCTCACGGTGGCGTTCTCCTACTAGAACGTCAGCCTCCTTGTACACAACGCCTGTTATAGGCAAACTTCAGAAATCAATACAAATCGTTTTTTTGGAAGTACAAAACTGTTTGCTTTTATTTTTTTTCTCTTTCCTATTTGTTTTGCAAAAACGTCCAATGACTTATTCTTGACATATGCATTTGAATATGATTTCTATTCACAAATATTTGCATAAGAAACAGAAGGACAGTTGGTCATGACTTAAGGAACAGGGCAAAGTCTATAAAACCATTTATATCCCGACAATTACTCTGTTCAGCATGGTACAGGGGCAGGGACAGTTTGAGGCAAAGTCACCAGTACATGCGAACCCGTGACATCTACACTCCCCACAGAGTAGAGGCAACCAAAAGTTTTGATCTTTGCTTTCCCAAACAGGAGTTACTTTCCCCAGCCAAGTTCCTTCAGAGAGCTTATATCTATATTCCCCAGCCGAGTTTTATAATCGCAAATGGTTTATAAAGCTTTCTCCCGAGTAGAGTTATTTCTCTGAATGCGAAACCTTCTATCGAGCAGAGTTTATTTCTCTGAATGCAGAAGCTCAATCCCCAACAGAGTTTATTTCTCCAGCTACGGAAGTTCATCCTCCGGCGGAGTTTATTTCTCTGAATCGGCAAAATGTTCCAGCAATGCATCTCCTCTCTCAAACAGAGTTATTCCCCTACAGATTTATTCTCAGGCAGAGTCTCTCCCCGGTAGAATATTCGCAAACAGAAAGGAGTAAATTCCCAGCATAGTCATCTCCATTCACTACCCCCAGTGGAAATGAAGAATTCAGCTTCCCAATGCTCTTCAGCAGCAGTCCGGGATTTATTTTCCCCGACTAAGAAGTACCGCAATAGCATCCCATATGCATACATCATGGCATACACATACATATTGCATACAACACAATCTCATTTATTTTGAGAACATCATTCAAATTCCCACCGTTGGAGGTGTTCGGGTCAATTCGAGGGTTCGGAACATGGTGATCACCGGAGCAATAGGAAGATACCATAGAAGTTACCCTCATGCCAGGTTCCCGGATCATGAGGACTTACTAAAACATCCTCTACTCGACGATCACCTTTCGAGGGGCAAGGCAACAATGAGGCGTACCCTAGGGGTGGTGTGTGATTTGTGTGTCGTTTTCAGATATTTTGTCTTGTCATGTATTGGTGATCTACGCGTTTGTTTTTATTTTGACATTCATTCTTTCATGCAATTTAATTGACAGTTTAAAAGTTGCGAGAAATATAAAGGTCCTACGCTATTACAAAGGCGCGGGTCCATATCGCCAAATTTAATCCAGGACCCGATTTGAAATAAAATAAAATGCGAGAAATATGAATGTCTAATTTACATGGCTTTGGGAGAATTACATTAATATTCGCAAAAAGAAATAAAATGCGAAGGGAATTAAAATCGGGAATGCGAGGGCGTTGGACCCTTTCTTAGGAAGTTAAATTAAAATTAATAAATTAATTAAATTAAAATAAAAGGAAAAGATTTTTTGGAGTTTTTTGTATTTATGGATTTTTAATAAGAATTAATGGAATTTAAAACCTAGTTCTAGCTATTTTTAATTTATTAAGAAAAAATGTTAAAGTTAAACCTAGAATTAACCCAATTATTTAATACAATTTTTATTTACAAAAATAATAATTAATTATTAATAAAGGTAAAAGAAAAGAAAAGGGATAAAAGTGATTAAAATCCTAATTCTACAATTTTTAAGTTTATAAAAAAATGTTAAAGTTAATCCTAGAATTTAAAACTAAATTAATTAACAAGATTTTATTTACAAAAAAATATTAAATCAAATATATTTTATTTTTTTGTCTTTTCTGATTTTTATTATTTTTGTATTAAAGGAAAAAACATTAATTTAAAGATTTAAGAGGGAATAATTAAATTAAACAAATAATAAAAAAGGATAGAAAAAGAAAAGAAACTCAAACCTTGGGGGGTGTTGACCCCAATTTGGAGGTATCTCCAGCATTTTTGGCCCAATGTTTAAGGCCTTCAGTTGACTTTTCTGACCACGTGAGTGTGCATTGACTGGTGCCCATGGTTTTCATCAGATCAGGACCCTTGGATTGAGGTTATTGGCCATGTGGCATGCTGGGATTATGGACGTATGATGAACTTCAGGAGGCAAGCTGCATAGAATTACATTGAAAGAAATAATATTGAAACAAAGTGGGGGACCTGGGAATCGAACCCAGGTTCCAATGCTTGCCAACGTTACTTTCTACCACCTGAACCAATTAGCATGTTTGTTATTATCATGAAAAACAATTAATATAATGATAAATAAGAGTTAGTGCTATGAAGACAAAAACGCGCACCCAGCTTTGAATCAACCAACCACAGCCTTCCAACTCATCTTCTTCCTCGTTTATGTGTTTTGACCTGAAAAAAGAACATCAAATAGCGGGGGTTTTGAACCCCCACAATCTGAAGTGCCAAAAAATAGCGAATAGAAATTGGCTGCATATAAAAAAAGCGCGAGGGATGTTTTAGATTCAGTGGAACGTCACGGGTTCAATGGTATACTTCTTATGGTTCAATTTTCCCATATGGACGAAGCCCTCTTTTAAGGTCCCTGCAACCCTAAAAATTAGCCATGGCAATTCTTTATACAATCAATATTAATCCAATTCAACGATGCCATCAGTTTCAGTGAGCCCATATTAGTGGAAAACATGCATTATAATGTACGAATATGGCATAGAAATCAGAACATGAAAACGCGAAATATCAAGAACAGAACAACTTCATTCTACCGTTTCTTGAGGCTAGAAGCTGTGATTTTGATTCAGGAAGCTTCCTTGATGTCTCAGGAAGGCAATGGAATAGTTGTTTTTCTTTGAATCGCGCTAGAATGTAGTTTTCAGTTTTGAAATTTTCTTTAAAAAGTGCAAAGTTTGCTTATGGTTTTGGGCGCAGCTTAGAGGTTTCTGGGATTAGGGTTAGGTTTGTACTTGTATAAGGAATGAATTCAGTCAATAATCCAAGCCCATAGCCTTGTCTTTAATGGTTTTCAAGATTTGATTTTTATGAATCTTTTTCAATATTTTTTCATGAAGAATCATGCCAATTTGCACCAATTTTTTCCTCTTTTGATATGCACGAAATCCTTAGGCCTTGATGAGAGTTTATTCTGCACAAAAAGATTTGAAAACCTTGTTTTAGTATTTTTGTCATATTTTATTTTATTAAATGAATTAATAGTAATTAAAAATTCAAATAAATAAATAAAAATGATGAAATAAATCCCCTTTGGGCCAAATGGTCGTGCATAGTCTTTGGATGATGAATCTTGGAAGAAAAAGTGGCCCATTAGCAATTTTGAGGCCTTTGAAGCAATGTTGACTTTTCAAAATTCCCAAAAATTTCCCAACTTCCACAAGGCATATCTTGCTCAATTGTTAAGCTTTGATAATGTTCTTGGACATTTTGGAAAGGTCTTGAAGTCCTCTAACCAATGCCTTTGGTCCCATGTCATTTTGATTTACCAATCTCAGGTTATGGCCTTTGACTTAAAGTCCCTTTTTGTTGACTTTTGAAAATGACCTATAATGTTGAAATTGATAACTTTTTGTGAGAGCATTTCTTGGACTTGAAGTGTGAAGAGGAGTTGTAGGAAATGTCTTTCTCTTCAAAATGAGCTTTGGATGAGATTTTTATGATAATCCATGTGGAAGTTATGCCTTGGTCAAGTTACAGTTGACTTTTTCAACTGTCCAAATATGGAAACTTTTGCATCTTGAGACTTTTTGAGCCATGCCTTGAAAATCATGATCAAGAATTGATCAAATGATGTTTGTGGCTTCAAAATGAGATGTTGACCAAAAATTTGAACTTTTGACTGTCAAATGACCATTTTGCCCCTACAGTTGACTGTTGAGCAATTAGGGTTTTTGACTGTGCAATTTTGTGCTGTAAGTCTTGAAACTTGGTATGAGGATGCTTGACCATGTTTGTAGGCATGTGGGACTTGATTGGACCCTTGGAAACTTCATTTACTTTGCTAGAACCAAAACCCTGGTTTTTTGACTGTTAGGAGGCCCTTGAATTGTGCAACCCTTGGGGAATTTTGAAGCATGCTCTTTGCAAATTTTGAAGAATATGGGAGGACAAATTTTGGGATACAACAGTTGCCCCTGTTCAATCTTCTTAGACCTGAGGATGCAGATTGGCTGGCGTGCCTTTCGTAATCCGAAGGTGGAAGATGATTGAACACTAGAGTGCCCAGAAATTTGCGCTCACATAGTAGTGTGATGATGGGAATGGGATTATAGATGCCATTTGGAGATTGATGGATAGGATGATGGGCTTATAGATGCCATGCTGAGAGATGATGGAAGGTGGATGGGCTTATAGATGCCATCTGGGTGTTGATCGCGTAAGAGATTCCTTAGCGAGAACTTGCGTACCTGCAAAAGAAAATGATTACCTGGCCTGTTGCAGGAGCTGGTCTTCAAACTCTTTGTGTAGATGTGTCCTGACTGGTTACAGGAGCTGGATCTGGAGCTTCAAAAGGTGATGAATGAACCAGGGATGGTTACTACCTCAATGGGATGGTGAGAGAACCTTGAACGATTACTACCTCAACAGGAACGCTGAGAGAATCTTGGGCGACTTCAACCTCAACAGTAACACTGAGAGAATCTGGGGGTGATTACTACCTCAACAGGAACGCTGAGAGAATCTTGGGCGACTTCAACCTCAACAGTAACACTGAGAGAATCTTGGGCGACTTCAACCTCAACAGTAACACTGAGAGAATATGGGGGTGATTACTACCTCAACAGTAACGCTGAGAGAATCTTGGGAGACTTCAACCTCAACAGTAACGCTGAGAGAATCTTGGATATCTTCTACTGAGTCTTCATTAGGAAAATCTTTTAGGGATCGATTTAACTGGACTAGCGAAGGCCTTTGACTGGATAAGAAACAGGAAAATCTTAGGGTCGATTTAACTGAACCGGTCTAGGTCTTGAAATGTCTTCAACTGGATAAGAAACAGGGAGATCTTAGGGTCGATCTGACTGAACCAGAGAAGGCCTTTGACTGGATAAGAAACAGGAAAATCTTAGGGTCGATTTAACTGAACCGGTCTAGGTCTTGAAATCTTCAACTGGGTAAGAAACAGGGAGATCTTAGGGTCGATCTGACTGAACCAGAGAAGGCCTTTGATTGGATAAGAAACAGAAAAATCTTAGGGTCGATTTAACTGAACCGGTCTTGGTCTTGAAATCTTCAACTGGATAAGAAACAGGGAGATCTTAGGGTCGATCTGACTGAACCAGAGAAGGCCTTTGACTGGATAAGAAACAGAAAAATCTTAGGGTCGATTTAACTGAACCGGTCAAGGTCTTGAAATCTTCAACTGGATAAGAAACAGGGAGATCTTAGGGTCGATCTGACTGAACCAGAGAAGGCCTTTGACTGGATAAGAAACAGAAAAATCTTAGGGTCGATTTAACTGAACCGGTCTAGGTCTTGAAATCTTCAACTGGATAAGAAACAGGGAGATCTTAGGGTCGATCTGACTGAACCAGAGAAGGCCTTTGACTGGATAAGAAACAGTAAAATCTTAGGGTCGATTTAACTGAACCGGTCAAGGTCTTGAAATCTTCAACTGGATAAGAAACAGGGAGATCTTAGGGTCGATCTGACTGAACCAGAGAAGGCCTTTGACTGAATAAGAAACAGGAAAATCTTAGGGTCGATTTAACTGAACCGGTCAAGGTCTTGAAATCTTCAACTGGATAAGAAACAGGGAGATCTTAGGGTCGATCTGACTGAACCAGAGAAAGCCTTTGACTGGATAAGAAACAGGAAAATCTTAGGGTCGATTTAACTGAACCGGTCTAGGTCTTGAAATATAGCTGAGAACTTAACTGAATCTTTCCTGAAAGGTAAAGGTCAGTCATATGCAATGCATGATATGGATCAAGCAATGATGTTCTCAACATAAATGAGATTTGTAAGATATGATGCATATATGCATGCTATAATGTATGGAAATGTGATGTTTATGAATGTATCGTTTTGTCTTAGGAAAGTAAATCCTTGACGGGTGCCGGGAAGTCACTCCTGTGCTGATGTTGAAGAATAGATCTTTGCTTCCTCTGGGGATGATAGTTGCAAGAATACCGGTAGAAGATAACTCCGTTGTTGGGGAATAAACTTGGCGAATGGAATATTCTGCGGGGAAAAAAAGTACTCTAGTGATCTTGTTGGGGAGCAATACTCTGTGGGGAGAGAGGTACTCTGCTGAAATGTTGATGGTAACTTCGCTGGGGATACCATCGATATGTTGGAAGTGTTAGTAGACTTCGTTGGGGATATGAAGACTGTACCGAGGACGATCTTTCTGTGGCTTTTGGCTGAGGATAACCTAGTTATATCCTGGTAGGGAAACAACTCTTTAAATAAAGTCGGGAGACGCGTTCGTGCTCTGCGAGGATAAGCTTCCAGAATCTACTGGGGATAAGCTTACTGCTTGGGGAGATGGATTCCAACTTTCCTGGGGAAACTGGATTGGACTCTCCTGGGGAAGTTTTGAACTATATTGGGGAAGTGACTCCATTGAATGTTTGATATACCGCCGGGGAACAATCTTTAGGTCAAGACTGCCGGGGATGCTTGTTAAGAATGTCCGTATGATGTGCTGGGGAATGTTGAGATTTGCTGGAGGATACCCAACTTCCCTAAGGTTTGATAATATGGCTTGAGGAGAGTGCACTAACTTGCTGGCTTACTCTCTGGGGAATTAAGATATCTGGTAATGTTCTTCAGCCGAACTTACCTTGGTACCTTGGTTGACAGAGCAACTGGATCGCCTGGACGACTCATTATTGCCCCTGTTTCTGGGGTGGGAGAGGAAGACCTGTGAGGTGATGATAGTTGTTGATGGACAAACCTTATTCTGGTAGGCAAGTGACGAGATACCGGGACGTAGTCGTACGCTTTGATCCCTAACTTTTTCCTGGACCGCCCTTTCGGGTTTTCAGTCCACCGGGATACCCATTTTTTCCCAAGCCGCCTTTTCAGGTTTTCGACTTGCCGGGTGTACAGATTTTTTCATTTCATCCCTTATTTTTGCCCGAACCCTTTTGGTTCGTCGGGAAGCCCTTATTTTTGCCTAGGTGTGTCAACCTAGCGGGTCCTTGATTATGCGCAGTATTTTTTCGACTATGTCCACACTTTCCGGATGTAGGGAGTTTCCCCTGTTAGAAGTGTTTTGCCATGCCACCCGAAGATGTTTGATCAGGAAAGATTTGTTGTTGGAGTGCCCCAAGTGACTCAGGCGGAGATTTGCCCCAGGCTATTTGGCCTTTGAGAGATTCTCCGAATCTTGACTTAACTGCCCCAGATGATAGACAATAGTCATGCCATGCCCCTTGATTGGAAGTGCTTTTGTTCACTAGGTATTCATCGTGCGAGTTTCCCTGCTGTTCAAACAAATAGTCATATGCAAACAATGTTATATCAAAAATGCAAAGCTTATGTCTGTCTTGGAGATTTTGAAAATGCATTCTTTTTCATAAAACAAGTGAATGTTTGTAAAACGTGATGTCAACTCCGTATTTACTGTAGGCCTTAAGGAGTCAGGATACCTTTCGAAACAATATGCTTTTGAACTAACCCATGCTTCAGCTAGGACTTTTGAGGGTTATAACGTGGCCTGGTTCATGGTTTAAGAAACAAAGGATAAAGGCTCAAATTTTATTTGTACCCACCCGCTCTTCGTGATGTTCTCCAAACCTAAACTCAGTTGATCGTGCGTTAGACCTTGTTTGAGTCTTTGTCCTGATATACCAGTGATGGTTCGGATGTTGATAGTTTATTTTGAATAGGCAGTCATTCCTTTTTTTTATTGAGGGTTTGTGTGACCTCTTTTGTTTTGATTTTATTACCCCTAAATTTTGCCTGAACTGTTTCTTTCGTGATTACAGTCAGCGGGATGCCCCAGTTTTGTAAGTCTCCTTCATAGGTTTTGACTTATTGGGCTTTAGTTTTTTTTTTGTTTTGGTAATGACTGCCTTTCTTTATTAATTATTCGGAACCATCACTGTCTTCTTTCTTTTGTAAGGTCCTCTTTGGTGTCATTTGTTATGCACTTGGATCAGCTGAGAGAACTACCCTGCCCCAGGTTATGATTAAGGGTTTTAATTTTCGAAAAGAAAAACTCCTACTTCTTTGGCTCAAAGGGGTTGACGAGGGATTATCTTCCTTATAACTCCAGTGTTTAGGGATTTGAAACAATGCCTGTACTTCATCAGCGGGGTCTGTTCAAAAGCATACTGTAAAGATCGTGGTATCGTTTTCGTCATCCTCCCTCAAGAGGCTTAGAATTATTAGTCGAGCGTTGATCATCAGAAAAAATATGAAAATAATTTGCATATAGTGAATACGAATATATTGCTTCAAAACAGACATATGCGATGCATTAATGAAATAACAACGTTTAACATGAGTAAATGTTTGAACAAAAGAAAATTACAACTTGAAAATCCTAATGAACCAAAGTCTTTTCATCTCAGGGCTTGTCACTTCAAATGGTGAGCCTTGGAGTGATGATAGAAAAACTCAGCTTGACCATCTTGGGTGAACTCCAGTGCTCCTTCATCAATCAGGTCCTGGATCTTGTTCTTCAGAGCCCAACACTCATTTGTATCATGTCCTGGACTGGCAGAGTGGTAGGCACACCTTTTATTGGGATCATAGATAGGAGATGCTGTGTTGGGGTTCCGGGGATGAGCCCTTAATGTGATCAGATTCAATCTCAACAGGCGTTGTAAAGCTTGAAATAGCGACATATTGAGCTGGGTGAATTGCCTCTTGGGCTTGTCTGGCTGAAGGTGGTGAGGTTGATGCTGAATTTGTGACACTAGAGCCATTTGAGGAGCTCTCCCCTTATCTCCTTGTCTCACAGAGGGTTGAATGACGACTGGCCCTTCAACCTTAGATGTTTGCCCCAGTTGGTTACCCCGAAGCAGTTGGTTGACGAGAACTTCGAGCTCTTCTTGTCTTTGAGCTAAACCTTGAATGATAGTCACCTTCCCCAGCATCTGGACTCTCATTGCATCCACTTCAGCTTGCAGATGTTTCAGCCGTTCATCCTCAGCATTGTTCCTGACCAAAGTCCCCATGAGAAGTGCTCTCAACTCCTCCTGCCCCTTGGATAGATTCAGGAGGATTTCCCCGAATCGAGTCTCTTGAGCAAGAAGGTCCTGGTTATCTTGTTGGGAAGCCATTGCTGAAATAAACAGCGAGAAAGGTAAGTGACCTGTCAGAAGGGTACCTGTTATGCAATGATGTGTATGTATGTATGCAATGTTTTCAAGGATCTCGCGGGGTAAACAAAAAAAATTTGTTAGCATTTGGATTCGGTAGCTTGATTGAAAGAACTTCATATTTGTTAAGAGTCTTTCTTCCAAGGGTCAAAGGCTCACCATATCCAGTGGGTCATAGCCCCTGACAACCTTGGCTAGAGGAAAATAAATCCCCTTTGCCCCTTGCTGGACAGTTGGCTCATCATGACCTGTATCACAGACCCTTGAGATCCTTGAAATGGGTTAGTCCTTATGCAGGATGTATGCAATGGTATGATGTCATGCTATGCACGGGGTACTGTGGGTGAACCCTGTTATGAGCCCCAATTAAGGACTATAAACAAAACCTGCAAGAAACTCAGTAAACCCTGTTATGAGTCCTAATTAAGGACTATAAACAAAACCTGCAAGAAACTTAGTACACCCTGTTATGAGTCCCAATTAAGGACTATAAACAAAACCTGCAGGAAACTCAAGTGTCAGATAACAAGCATGCAAACAGTCAAGTTGGAAGGCACACAAGTCACACAAGAGAAACCCTTAGAGTTTAGGCCATCATGAGGTCTAGGTATTACCCTACTTCAGTTTGTTGGTTCATACCTGTCCTATGAAAAGTAACCGGGTTCTAGAGGATCCCAATATCACTGACTACCCTCAATCGGTCATAACTCCAGCATCACAATCTTTTCTTGCGGCCAGAACCATCACGAGAGTTTAGCCTCAATGGGTGTAGCATACTGCTACTGTTCTATTGGCCAAGTTGTGTCATTTAAGGTTCTAAGGTCTGTTGGTGTTTAACGACTCCTTGGAAGACCCATATTCTCCTCGTTGCGACACAAGGGATATCGGTACAGACCAAGGTGCCACACCAACGTAGCCACTGCTTCACCCGTGTCGGTCTACGCCGGACAGGTCCCTCACAGCTTATGCTACCTAAACAGGGTATCCCCAGATCCGGGTTAGGATCTATGTAACTCCCATGCAAACCACAATTTAAAGCAAACAAGTCAATACAATTGAAAACACAGTTATGAACTATCCTAAGGTACACCTCACTTTAAAAAGATGTCCCCAGCAGAGTCTCCAGTTCTGTGATCGGTGGATCTGGAACTGACTGTTTAACGCTGGTTCGCGAAATGTCGCGGAAGCAAGAGTCGCCACCGTCTTTTATTTTCACCAAAGGGAAAGGACAAAAGCACAGAAAAATTCCTTATAGAGATTGCTCTCGGTTCGGGAGGTAGATTATAGAAAGGGAAGGTGTTAGCACCCTTTCTATCCATGGTTATCCATGGGCTCTTAGATACTTGCTCACTTGTGTTTTCAAAATTGTTTGTTTGCTTTTCAACTGTGGGTTTTAAAAAGTTTCTTTGAAAATTTCAGTTCGACTCTTGTATCGGTCCTCAAGAGTGTTTGAAAAGTTGCTTTCGAAAGCTTTTTGAAAAGGTGTCGGTGTGAAAAGTATTTTTGATTTGTTTTGAAATTAGAGCAAGTATCTAGAGTCGTCTACCTACCCTAAGGAATTCGTATGTGTAAATGTCCTTAAAGTAGTGCCATCCCACCATTGAGAGGTAGGTAGCACCACCGTTGGAGGTGTTCTGGTCAATTCGAGGGTTCGGGACATGGTGATCACCGGAGTAATAGGAAGATACCTTAGAAGCTACCCTCATTCCAGGTTCCCGGATCATGAGGACTTACTAAAACATCCTCTACTCGACAATCACCTTTCGAGGGGCAAGGCAACAATGAGGCGTACCCTAGGGGTGGTGTGTGATTTGTGTGTCGTTTTCAGATATTTTGTCTTGTCATGTATTGGTGATCTACGCGTTTGTTTTTATTTTGACATTCATTCTTTCATGCAATTTAATTGACAGTTTAAAAGTTGCGAGAAATATAAAGGTCCTACGCTATTACAAAGGCGCGGGTCCACATCGCCAAATTTAATCTAGGACCCGATTTGAAATAAAATAAAATGCGAGAAATATAAATGTCTAATTTACATGGCTTTGGGAGAATTACATTAATATTCGCAAAAAGAAATAAAATGCGAAGGGAATTAAAATCGGGAATGCGAGGGCGTTGGACCCTTTCTTAGGAAGTTAAATTAAAATTAATAAATTAATTAAATTAAAATAAAAGGAAAAGATTTTTTGGAGTTTTTTGTATTTATAGATTTTTAATAAGAATTAATGGAATTTAAAACCTAGTTCTAGCTATTTTTAATTTATTAAGTAAAAATGTTAAAGTTAAACCTAGAATTAACCCAATTATTTAATACAATTTTTATTTACAAAAATAATAATTAATTATTAATAAAGGTAAAAGAAAAGAAAAAGGATAAAAGAGATTAAAACCCTAATTCTACAATTTTTAAGTTTATAAAAAAAATGTTAAAGTTAATCCTAGAATTTAAAACTAAATTAATTAACAAGATTTTATTTACAAAAAAATATTAAATCAAATATATTTTATTTTTTTGTCTTTTCTGATTTTTATTATTTTTGTATTAAAGGAAAAAAACATTAATTTAAAGATTTAAGAGGGAATAATTAAATTAAACAAATAATAAAAAAGGATAGAAAAAGAAAAGAAACTCAAACCTTGGGGGGTGTTGACCCCAATTTGGAGGTATCTCCAGCATTTTTGGCCCAATGTTTAAGGCCTTCAGTTGACTTTTCTGACCACGTGAGTGTGCATTGACTGGTGCCCATGGTGTTCATCAGATCAGGACCCTTGGATTGAGGTTATTGGCCATGTGGCATGCTGGGATTGTGGACGTATGATGAACTTCAGGAGGCAAGCTGCATGGAATTACATTGAAAGAAAAAATATTGAAACAAAGTGGGGGACCTGGGAATCGAACCCAGGTCCCAATGCTTGCCAACGTTACTTTCTACCACCTGAACCAATTAGCATGTTTGTTATTATCATGAAAAAAAATTAATATAATGATAAATAAGAGTTAGTGCTATGAAGACAAAAACGCGCACCCAGCTTTGAATCAACCAACCACAGCCTTCCAACTCATCTTCTTCCTCGTTTATGTGTTTTGACCTGAAAAAAGAACATCAAATAGCGGGGGTTTTGAACCCCCACAATCTGAAGTGCCAAAAAATAGCGAATAGAAATTGGCTGCATATAAAAAAAGCGCGAGGGATGTTTTAGATTCAGTGGAACGTCACGGGTTCAATGGTATACTTCTTATGGTTCAATTTTCCCATATGGACGAAGCCCTCTTTTAAGGTCCCTGCAACCCTAAAAATTAGCCATGGCAATTCTTTATACAATCAATATTAATCCAATTCAACGATGCCATCAGTTTCAGTGAGCCCATATTAGTGGAAAACATGCATTATAATGTATGAATATGGCATAGAAATCAGAACATTAAAACGCGAAATATCAAGAACATAACAGCTTCATTCTACCGTTTCTTGAGGCTAGAAGCTGTGATTTTGATTCAGGAAGCTTCCTTGATGTCTCAGGAAGGCAATGGAATAGTTGTTTTTCTTTGAATCGCGCTAGAATGTAGTTTTCAGTTTTGAAATTTTCTTGAAAAAGTGCAAAGTTTGCTTATGGTTTTGGGCGCAGCTTAGAGGTTTCTGGGATTAGGGTTAGGTTTGTACTTGTATAAGGAATGAATTCAGTCAATAATCCAAGCCCATAGCCTTGTCTTTAATGGTTTTCAAGATTTGATTTTTATGAATCTTTTTCAATATTTTTTCATGAATAATCATGCCAATTTGCACCAATTCTTTCCTCTTTTGATATGCAAGAAATCCTTAGGCCTTGATGAGAGTTTATTCTGCACAAAAAGATTTGAAAACCTTGTTTTAGTATTTTTGTCATATTTTATTTTATTAAATGAATTAATAGTAATTAAAAATTCAAATAAATAAATAAAAATGATGAAATAAATCCCCTTTGGGCCAAATGGTCGTGCATAGTCTTTGGATGATGAATCTTGGAAGAAAAAGTGGCCCATTAGCAATTTTGAGGCCTTTGAAGCAATGTTGACTTTTCAAAATTCCCAAAAATTTCCCAACTTCCACAAGGCATATCTTGCTCAATTTTTAAGCTTTGATCATGTTCTTGGACATTTTGGAAAGTTCTTGAAGTCCTCTAACCAATGCCTTTGGTCCCATGTCATTTTGATTTACCAATCTCAGGTTATGGCCTTTGACTTAAAGTCCCTTTTTGTTGACTTTTGAAAATGACCTATAATGTTGAAATTGATAACTTTTTGTGAGAGCATTTCTTGGACTTGAAGTGTGAAGAGGAGTTGTAGGAAATGTCTTTCTCTTCAAAATGAGCTTTGGATGGGATTTTTTTGATAATCCATGTGGAAGTTATGCCTTGGTCAAGTTACAGTTGACTTTTTCAACTCTCCAAATATGGAAACTTTTGCATCTTGAGACTTTTTGAGCCATGCCTTGAAAATCATGATAAAGAATTGATCAAATGATGTTTGTGGCTTCAAAATGAGATGTTGACCAAAAATTTGAACTTTTGACTGTCAAATGACCATTTTGCCCCTACAGTTGACTGTTGAGCAATTAGGGTTTTTGACTGTGCAATTTTGTGCTGTAAGTCTTGAAACTTGGTATGAGGATGCTTGACCATGTTTTTAGGCATGTGGGACTTGATTGGACCCTTGGAAACTTCAGTTACTTTGCTAGAACCAAAACCCTAGTTTTTTGACTGTTAGGAGACCCTTGAATTGTGCAACCCTTGGGGAATTTTGAAGCATGCTCTTTGCAAATTTTGAAGAATATGGGAGGGCAAATTTTGGGGTACAACACCAGTTGAAGATGTTCCAAGACTTTCGTCTGGGTCAGTGGAATCGATACTAAGATTCTCCTGATTACTATGCCAGTCAAAGTTAATCCAAGACTTTCTCTGGTTTATTCAAATCGATACTAAGATTTCTATCCTAGATGAAGACAACTCAAGACCTTTCTCTGGTCCAGTCAAATCGATACTAAGATTTATATTCCAGTTAAAGAAGCTATGAAGCCCGGAAATTGACCGGATAATAGTCAATCAACAATTCAAGACACTATGAAGCCTGGATTCTGACCAGATAACAGTTTAATCTCATCTCCCCCAGTAAGTCGATGTGAAGCCTGGAGCACAACCAGATAACAGTTAGCCTTATTATCCTCAGCAAGTCACTGTAAAGCTTGGATCCCGACCAGATAGCAGTTCACTTATGTCTCTTCAATCAAGAGATGATTCCCCAGTAGAGTAATGGACAACTGAAGCTCCTAAACTCTATTCCCCAAAACAGAGACCAACATTCCTCAACGGAGTCCTCCTCAACAACAGGAATAGGAATTCCCATAAAGGAATATTTCATGGAATTAACATTATTCTAGATGGCATATTTAAGACCATCTCCGACGACTCTCTATCATATTCTCTGGATGGCATCTTTAAGCCCACCTCTTACGATCTTCAGTCATCTTCTCTAAATGGAAACTATAAGCCCATTCCCAGTACTATCTACACAGTAAAGTATCATCTCATACAAATGCAAATTTATGGGCACTTTAGTGTTCAATCATCTTCCACCTTCCAATCACGAAAGGCAGACCAACTAATCTACATCCTCAGGTTTAAGAAGATTGAACAGGGGCAGCTGTTGTACCCCAAAATTTGCACTCTCATGTTTTTCCATGATTTCCTCTTGCATAGGTGGTTACAAACATTTGCCTAAAGACAAGGAAAATTTTCAAATGATGATTAAGTATCCTTCGATTGGCACCTATAAAATTCCCTTCGATTGGCATCTCAAAAGTTCCTTTCGATTGGCATCTCCAAAATGCCTTTCGATTGGCATCTCCAAAATGCCTTTCGATTGGCATCTACAAAGTTCCTTTTGATTGGCATCTACAAAATGCCTTTCGATTGGCATCTCCAAAATGCTTTTCGATTGACATCTACATAGCATCCTTCAATTGACATTTATATAGCGTCCTTTGATTGACATCTGCAAAAGGTCCTTAGATTGGAATCTGCAAAAGGCCTTTTGATTGGCCTCATGACAAGCCTTTCAATGGGCATTGTGTCAGAGCCTTTCGGTTGGCGTAGCAAAGGACTCTTCGATTGACATTCCAATAAATACCCTTCGATTGGTATTTGGACAAGGGCCATTCAAAGAACTCCTTTCAGGCCATTCGAAAGAGGCCATCAAAAGGGCACTCAGAAAATATGTCCAGGCCAAATTCTTGCCTTGTTTGTTCACAATTCCACAAGAGCTGATTCAACCAGGGAATTCTCTTCAAAAGGACAGGAAATCGAAGCAAAGGGTTGTCCAATCGAAGGAGCCCTAGTATGGAAGTTGGCAAAATTCTACTCAGAACCATTAAGGAGAACAAGGTTCTAATAAGGAAAGTCCTGATTGGTTCAAATTGGAGTTTAAGGCTGGCAAGAAAGGCAGATTCAAAGGTAGGAAGGGGATTTGTTCCAAAACAAGCCAGAAATATCACAATCGAAAGAATCTTCTCTCAATCAAATAAAGAATGAAAAATGCTGGCAAATCAAAGGGAAAAGGCGTTGGAATAAAAATAGAAAGATTTGGCCTATTTTAGAAACAAAAAATACAAGACACAAATCAAATCTTTTCTCACTCAATCTTCAAGATTCAGTTCAGTTTTGTTAATCTAATTCGTTCTACTATATATGCATAACAAACCCTGATCATAAAAAAGAGGATTGGCCGTGTAGAACACCCACAAGAACCTCAAAATTTTGACAAAAAAGTGGTGATCGAATTTTGCTTTAGAGGGAGATTCAAGGCGTTTAAAAGATTGCAATCCACTCCTGGAAGTATTTGGAAGTTATCTGGTCCACTCTCACGCGTCAACACATCCAGAAATAGCCTATACAAGTATCACGATTTGCTCTTTTTCTTGAAATTGGTTTAGACTATACACGCATGATAAATGAATTCTAAATATATATTCATGTTTGTATAATCATCTAGGACATGTTTGCATAATTAATTGCATTTTGATGCATATTTGACTGAATGCCATTGTTAGGGTTTCAAGGTTCTTTTTAGGGTCTTTCGTTTCAGGTAATATCAAGGCAAAAGATGAGTACCATTGTACTCACGAGATAAAACCTAGTTGATCTTTATAATTAGATTTAATTTATATTGCCTGGTGTTGATTTTTAAGAATTGCAGGTTTTAGCTACAGCGTTGTCTGTAGGTAAAGGCCCTAGTCTAAAACGACAGTCCCAACGAAGAAGATGACTGCGTGTCAAAACCTGGTTGGGTAGTTTGAATGGAACGCATTTTATTTATTACACTGACCTCTCACTACATATAATATATATTGTTTGTTTATATTAACGATTGAACAATTGGCTCAGTGGTACAAGTGAAGGCTTTTCAGTGCGTGTGTGTATGAGGTCAGGGGTTCGATCCCTGCCTCCTACATGTTATTTTTATTAACAATCCTTTGCAGATCCCATATGTGATATGGTGGGAGAACTGACTTGAGGGTTTTGCGTTCTATCGCAAATGTTGCGGTTAGTAGGAGTCGCCACCGACTTTTCTTTTATCCAAAAGGAAAGGTGAAAAAGCATAGGAAAGACCTTTGAGATTGTTTCTTGAGTTCGGGGGGTAGATTATGAAAATGGAAGGTATTAGCATCCTTTTCATCCATGGTTTTCCATTGGCTCTTAGTTACTTGCTAGATCACTTGCTTTTGTTTTGAAATTGTGCTTTGTATGGTTTTTGAAAGTATTTTGTAAAAGAGGCCATTGTTTAGGAAATCTTTTTAATGATTCTTGTTCGTAAGAATGTATACAAAGATGTTTGTCTTTTTTTGAAAAAATTTTCAATGTTTGTAAGATGTTTTGGAAATGTGAGTGTTTGTTTTTGAAAATAGCAAGGATAGTTGTTTGAAATGGAGCAAGTAACTAGAAGTAATCTACCTACTCAAATGTCTTTCTTGTTCATTTTCTTTTCCTTTGACATTGTTGTCTTACCATTGATTTGGTAAGCAACCCTATCTTTGGATGTAAACGGGACGGGCATGGGTCATCGTATAACCATGATTAGAAATGTTGTAAAGTATCTTAGCATTTTGAGGGACCAAGATCATTTTGTGAGGCAACTTTGAATAGCATCATCGAGGGACTATGATCTTATACTTGTTTATTTTTGCCAAGATACATCGCATGCGTAATATGGCCATTTTTTGTGTAAGGCAACCAAGTGGAGTAACCCTAAGGATGCTTGAGTGCAAGTGTGTTATTTTCATGCTTGATTTTGTCTTAGATTTAGGGTTTTCTATTTGATTTGTTTTGATCTTGCCATACAAACCCTAATTACTAGCATGATATATAAAAGCGATAAATTGCATAATTTAAAGATTACTACGCTATTACAACATTTAATGGGAGGGGGTATACAAATTATGAATGCGGATTTGCAATAATGTAAATCTAATTAAGCTATTACAACCAAATCGAATTTGTACGAATATTTGAATAAATAATATACAATATAAATATGCAATGGTATGTATGCAAGAAAAAGATTTTTTTTTGTTTTGTTTTTTATATGAAAAAGAGTTTTTGAACTAAACCTAATAATTTAAGAAAAAAAGAAATTATTTTTATATATTGATTAACCCTAATTTTAGTTTATTAAAGGAATATAAAGTTCTTTAAGTATTATTATTGTGTATTTTTTGTCTTAAAATAATAAATAATATTTATGAAAATATTTAGTATTTTTATATGTCAAAATAAATATTTACAAGTATGAAGAAAAAAGGGATAAAAAATTAACCTAAGTCTATTTTATTTTACAAATGTATTTAAGAAAAATAGTTAATATATAATTTAATAAAAATATTTTTTATGTGAAAATAAAATAAAATAAAAAAAAATGCAATATTTATCATGTTTTATATTTTTTATGATTTTTTTTATACAAAAGAAAAATATTTAATGAAATAAACAAAAATAAAATAAATGAATGAAAATAAATTGGGCCAGGGGTGTCCTGAGTAATCAGGAGGTAACATTAGGAAAAAAAACAAGCCCAAATGAACAAAAGCCCAGCGCTGCAAAAAGTGAGAAATATGAGAAAATATGCAAAAGGCAGGCATCAATGCTCGAACCCATGACCTTGGCATTCTCAGCGCGGTGCCTTGCCACTGGGGTGGCTATACAACCGTTAGTTCATATGAAATATAAAATACATAACACATAACGCCTCCTTGCCCTGTACTTCATCTTCTTCCTCAAGTTGGCCAGAACCTCTGTATCTTTCTCATTTCTCTATGAAAATGGAAACTTCAAACATGAAAATGGTAGTAATTTTTCCCACGATTTCAACCATATAACTCATGTAAACTAACAATCAATGATCAAATCTAATTTCAATGGCCCTAATTTTAAACCTAATTTTTACAAAAATTTGAAATCTAAAATTCTCTATACATTATGAACATAAATGAAATTTATGCACATGGTTAGCTTTAGCACAATAATATCTACATTTTCCTTTCACAAATCGAGACCAATGGATGTCTGTATGAAGAGATAGAAGTTAGAGTTCTTACCTCCTTCAGCTGAGATCGTTAATGGAGTTTAAGTGAGTTTTATGAAGGCCTGAAGATTCCTTTAGCTTGCTTGAACCTCCCTGAGTATGTTCCAATCCTTGCCTTGCTTTGAAAGTGCCTGAATCTCTCTATCCAAGTCAACCTGCAAGCTTGAGAAACAAAAATGGAAGATGGAGAAAGAGGAGTTACAGTGAAGGGTGATGGTCTGGAACACTTAGATATGAGGTAGGTTAAGTGTTTGAGTGATTAGAACTTGAAACGCACGAGTAGATTTTTGGATTGCTATGCTTGGTCTCAAACTGCAAGTTATGACAGGTTTTTGGTGATAGGGAGTTTTAGAGAGTTTCTGGCCTTGAGCAATCGTGTCCTAGGTTGTAATGTGTTTGTGTATATGTATAGAGAAGGTTTCCAATCCATCTCACAACAAATTTCTGAGTTATAGGCTTTTGCTCTATTGCTTGCCTTTTAAGAAAAGTGAGGAGACAACTCTCCACGTGCTTGTACAGGTCTGGTCTGAGTTGGTACAAGTCCTAGACACTTTGCTTTTGGTTTATAGGACTTGTGTGTGCAGAAAAACAAATGCAAGGCTCAAGGAGTGAAAAGTTGCAAAAGATATGCTTTATCAAAATGGAAATGGCACCTTTGTGCCAAAAATGGAAATATTCATGTACAAAGCATTGAATGCTTGGCTTTAGGGCATGAAACCTTGTGCAATTCATTAATGGTAGAGTGACAAATGAGTTTGAGGCCTGAAAAGTGAAGATTGTACAACATGCTTGAGGATTTGAATTTTGTTCTTCATGAAATGGCTTGAAATCAAAGGGAGAAATTGCCAACTTCATCTCTTCGATTGTCCCTACTCAAAAATGATATCAAGGAGTTCTTGGAAATTTTGGAAAGCTTGCAATGTTCTCTATAACTCATCTTTGAAATGCTTTCCAAGATTCCTCTCGGAACTAGGTGAAAAATTGCCATGAAGTTAGGTAAAAAACCTGCCTAAATTAGGGCAAAATTTCACTAAGTTATTTTGGTTCATGAACATGTATTCACAAAATTATATCTTGAGATCTAAGCATCTTTAGGGAAAAATGTGTGAAGCAAAGTTGTAGATTTCATGGAGATCTACAACTTTCATGTTGGAAACGTTCTTTGAATCATCTTGTATCATGGTGAGAATTTGGCTTAAAGTTGAAAAAAAAATAAGAAATTTTCTATACTTAGAAAAATTTCTAAGTTAAGAAAATTTTCAAATTTTAAAACAAAATATTCAATCTTTGATTTCTTGATGAAAAAGTTTCACATTTTGGCATGTTTTGATGAATTGTGATCCTTGGCACTTGATTTTGACCAAAAAGTCAAAGTTTGACTTTTCAGTATACAGTTGACTGCAAATTTCATCGGTCAATCCAATGAAATTGCAATGTTTTGAACCATGTAATTAGGTCAATATGACACAATTGAACCCTTGAAATCATGCTTCAAACCAATTGGTCATTTTCTAGGTCAAAAATCAGAAATTGCCCTTTCTCAATCAAAACCCTCATTTTGACTATTTTGCCCTTTTGATGATTTGATCAAATTTCTTGAGGAATTATGGTCCAAACATGATCAAATGATACATATGATTCCAAAATATTGATGTGGATCGAAAATTATGAAGTTTGACTGTAAATTGGCCATGGTTGACTTTTGCCTCAATACAGTTGATTTTTAGGTCAACTGTCCAACTGACTGATTAAAAATGTGATTCAAGGCTTGAAACTTGACATGAGTAATCTTAGGGATCCATAATGATACTTGAAAGCCATATGAAACATTGATAGTCCAAAAATCCTTGTGCGAACCCAAACCCTAATTTTGGGTCATCAGGTCATGATGAGATGTCTTGAGCTGGTCAAACCCTAATGCAGTCTTGAATCCAAGAGATCTTGTGAGAAAATTCTTGATAAGTGAGAGGGAAAATTTTGGGGTACAACACCATGCTATCTTTCCAAGCGTGCACACCATAGGCCTTCAGATCCTCATCCTGGGATCAATCAGCGCCCAGAACTAATGCTTCCAATGAAGCTCCCCATGGTGGACACTCCTGGAAGAATCACACTGGATCTCACGCCCCCTCAGGCCCTTTTCTTTTCTCTTTAATTTTACTATTTATTTTATTTAATTAGTCTAATTGATTTTTATTTCAAATCATTTTTTAAATCAGAAAATAATCACAAAAAAATAGGATTTAGTTTTTTTAATAAATTAATTTTTGCAAATTAATTGTTTTAATCAATTATAATATTTTTCCTTAATTAAAATTAAGTAGAATTAGGTCAAAATCAAATCTCTTTTTTCATAAGATCTTAAAAAATATTTTTCAATGATCAAATTAGATTTTTAGGGTTTTGAACCTTTTTTCCAGTTAATTCTCGCGCGTTATTATTTTGTCGTGCGATTATTTTTATTATTGATGTAATTGTGCCCAGTTTGTAATAGCTTAATTAGGGTTTTATTTCTGCACTGTATTTTTTCAGTCAAGTATAAATGTATCTACACCAAAGCCTTGTAATATCTTAGGACCTTTATTTCTCGCTTTTATATTTTATATGCTTGTATATAATTGCTAGCAACCTAGGCATGTATGAGTAATTAATCAATAGATCACTAAACTGCAATATAAAATATCTGAAATAGCACACTCTTACACACTTGCACCCCTAGGGTATTTCCAACTTGGTTGCCTCGGAAATAATGGTCATGTTCCTCGAACGTAGGGATACTCTTAGCAAAGACCCTCAGTTTAAAGTCATCATAAAGATCATAATCCTTAAATGTCCCTCGAGTTGCCTATGAGAAATGATATTATGATGATAGTCCCTTCGAAATTCTAGGGTATCCTTACATGTTGCCTTCAATGACCATTACGTCCCTTTCGATAGTCCCTCAAACATCCAACGGCTAGGGTTACCTACTCACTAATAGTAGGATAACACGGTCTAAAGGATAGGAGGAAAAGAACAGTCTTTTTTCGAGTAGGTGGATAACTGTTAGGTATTTGCTCAAACAAATTTTCACACCACACTTTCAAGTACTTTTCAAACAAAGTTTTCAAAACTCTTTATCACACTCTTGAGGACTGATACAAGATTTACCATAAAGTGAATCGCCGCACTAAGGCATTTTCAATGCTTTTCAAACCAGACAAACAAGAAAGCAATTTAAAAAATGAGCAAGTACCTAAGAGCCCATGGAAAACCATGGATGGAAAGGGTGCTAACACCTTCCCTTTCCATAATCTACCCCCCTTACTCAGAAATCTCGAAAAAGATCTTTTCTGTTCTTTTCACCCCTTCCTTTCTTGGATAAAAGAAAAGTCAGTGGCGACTCTTGCTTACCACGACATTTGCGAACAAAAAATGTAAACCAGTATTAACAGTCAGTTCTTCCATCGTATTACACCCATGTTCGAGGGAAATGACTATTTTTCTAAGGCAACAAGGGGAATTACCCTAAGGGTGCATGTGTGAAGAGTGTGTTTGATTTGCATGCATTTAGTCTTTAATTAGGGGTTGTCTACTTGTTGTTTTTATCTTTCCATACAAACCCTATTTACTAGCAAGCATACAAAAGTAATAAAGTTCAGAAAGATAAAATCCTACACTATTACAACCATATTTAAGTGCATGAAAATATAAAGGCAAAAAATAAAATAAAAGCAAGAAAAAAAGTTTTTTCGATTCTTGTAGAAAGGCCCTTCGATTCTGCATTTTCTAGCTCTTTTAGATTTGGGCCTGGAGTCAGTGAGGTCATGACCTTCGATTGGGGCCTAGAGGCCAGCATGTTGTGCCTTTCTGACTCCTTCAACTGGGGACAAAAGCAGTGAGGGAGTGTCTTTCGTCTGGGCCTGGACTTAGTGCAGGCGTGCCTTATGGCTGCCTCCTTCGATTGGGGACTGAAAGCAGTGAGGGGGTGCCTTTCGTCTGGGCCTGGACTTAGTGCAGGTGTGCCTTCTGGCTGCCTCTTTCATTTGACCTGGAGATTGGTGTAGAATCCAGAAGCTTCATTTCCTACTTCATGTTTCCTGTTTCTTTCGTTTGAACTCTTGAATAGCAACATGGCCTAAGGCCATGCTAGTATTTCCTTACAATCATTTTAATACTTAATGCATGTTTGGGTAAACAAGAAACAAAACGAAAGGGTTAGCTCTGAAAACATATTAAAAGGGTGGAAAAGAAAAGAACAATAGTATTTACATGCTTGAAAAGAAAGAAAAGCTTATTTACATGTTATACAAGAAACGAAAAGCTCAAGGTTTGGAACAACTTACCTTGCTAGAGGCTGGAGGGTGTGTTGGACCTTGAAGTGGTTTCCTTAAATGCTACTAGATTTTAAGGAAGGGACCAGAGACAACGTTTCTACTGTTTGATTCGAAGGAGAAAAATAAATGAAATGTTTTTCTTGCTGGATTCGAAGGGTAACAAGGTGTAAGGACACTTCAGATTCGAAGGGGACAAGTGTTTGAGATTTTTGGGTTTGTGTTTCATAAATGCTTAAGTGTTTGAAAACTTATGGTGTTTGAGAAATTTGAATATTCCTTCCTCTGGCCAAAAAGTCCTCTTCAAAACATGTGTTGGGCCTCTTATTTATAGGCAAGGGTGCCTGAAACTTTTAGAGGGAAAACAAAAGGTTTGAACAAATTGAGTAACCTATTCCTTGTAGCTTTCGAGAGACAGTGTCTTGTATTCTATTTTGGTGTAAGAAAAGGGATAGTGCTTCAGGACTGCTGTACAGCACTTTGGGCCAGTGTACCAGGCCTGGACTTGGCAGCAAGCATCTTTGAATATCATCCTTTCATTTTGACCCTTTTTCGACCAGACTCTTTTCCCAAAAAAAGTATTTAATTTTTTTCCAGCAAGTGCCTTTCGATTAAGTCACTTTTGTGCATCCTTCGAAGGGGCCAAAAGTGTGATCCTTGGATGGATCACCAACAACCTGCCTTAAAGTGGACTTGTAAATCTTTCTAATGGACTATTAATCATATCCTTCGAATGGGATGCCCAGAGTTGGATTCGAACGATGCGGATTCAAAGGGGACACAGGATGTAAGGAAACTTTGTGAAGGTGGTTATGTCCAGTCAAAGGCTTTCCTGCCCAAAGTTCCAAGTGGCCAAACGAAAGGGGGTCCCTGCCTTGTGACTTCATGCAAACATGCAAAAGATCTATGTTCAAATGAAGCTTGCATGAAGGGAACCAACATGCCCAAACGAAAGGTGTGACCAGTATCTTGTACTGAAGGATTCATGTGTCCAAACGAAGCAAGCATGACGGGAGTCAAATTCCCAAACGAAAGGTTTGACCAAAACCTTGTGCTGAAGGATTCATGTGCCCAAACGAAATGTGTGACCAGTAACTTATACTGAAGGATTCATGTGCCCAAACAAAAGGTGTGACCAGTAGCTTGTACTGAAGGATTCATGTGCCCAAATGAAGGGTGTGACAAGTAGCTTATACTGAAGGAACCATATGCCAAAATGAAAGGTGCATGCAGGAGGCCAAAATATCCAGATTTGAAAGAGGCATAAAGGAGGCAAGAAGTGCAAATCGAAGGATGCCAAAAGGGATTCTTTTGCCTTGGAATCGAAGGAGGCTACAGGAGGCTTTGTGCCTTGTGAATCCATGCGTGCCAGAGGTCCATGCCCTGTCGAAGGATGCAAGCCAAGCCTGCATCGAAAGAAGCCAAAAGGCCAATCGAATGAGCTGAATCGAAAAACACTTGTTTTTCTCCAAATTTGTCAAAATATTATTTTTATCTATTTTCTCCCTTTTTGACAGTTTTTCCTTTTAATCTTGGTACTGGAAAATCCCAATGTACATGTGCAAGCTTGAACCTTGAGAATCCTTGTGAGAAATTCCTTTAAAAATGAGAGGGAAAATTTTGGGGTACAACACATCACCATTGGTTGAGTCACCTTTGTATAGGAAATTTTTTGTTTCCATTGCTTGTCCTTGGGCTTAGCCTTTTCAGTTGTATCCATCCTTTTGACACTTACCATATTATAGAGGTTTCTATTCATATTCAACAACTTGTTTCATATTAGAACCTTCAATGTCTTTAGTTGTCATCTCCTTTAGAAGTTCCTTTGTGATCTCAATCTCCATGAAAATCCTAGCATACGAGACTCGAAGCTTATTTGACATGCATTCGTTTGTTACCATCGAATTTCCTAAGGCACTACCAATCTTGTTCAGTGTCGTAGCTCCCCGTAGGTAGATAGGAAGTTAGGGCAACTTCACCCATATCAGGAGTGTTCTTAGCAAATCATTTTTAGGTTAAAATCAGACTGTCATTCACGAAGCAACATTGACATGTTCCTGATCGTAAACAGACCTTTCATTAACACATCATCTTTATCTCTATAAGTCTTAAATTTCAGAATGAAATAACCTTCCTCATTATAGTATATATCCGAAAGTTGAACAAAATTCCAAGTCTTTGTCATGATTTGTTTCACCATTTTCATGCTAAGCTCGCCACCCAGAACATACATAATCAACGGTGACTCCCAAAATTTGATCTTTGAGATGATATCTTCCAAGGCAATCTCGACCTCAATTTTACCATTCAAAATTGAAGGAGCAATGAATTCCATAGCCATACCTTTTTCTGGATTTCTGTTCTCATTTAGGGCATCAACCCAAAGCTTCCTAGGTTCCTTAACATCATCTTCACTCTCTGTACTTAGGGTTTCCATTTGGATAGAGATATCTTCCACTGGTGTTTCTGCTGCCTTGCTTGAACTTGCTTGTAAACCTTTGTCATTCGTTCCTTTCAGAGTCTTACCCTCCGATGGAGTAGTGAGAGTATCACAATTCGTCGGTGGTGGAGGAACCGCTTTTTTCAACCGTCCTCTCCCCATTCAAAAATGGCCCAAGCCTGGGTTGTTGGAAAAACTATATTTCTGCTCCAAATTTAAATAAACATATGTTTTTTTTAAATAAAAAATATTGTTGGTTAAATAATTGTTTCTTTCTGTTTTTTCATTCTTATTACACTTTTGAAACAATGCACGTAACACACCAGTACTCGTGCGAACACACGGATAATAAAAAAAACAAAATAATGTATGAATAAATTAATATATGAATCCAAACAATTTATTTATTTATCTTACTAATATTTTTAATTTGAAATTATTTTTAATTTAAGATACAACATTTGTTAAGATAATACATGGAAAAATGTATTCATCCAAATATTTTTAAATATTCACATAACAATCAATATATGAATTTTTTTATAAATGTCCCTAATGTTATTTAATGATAAAATTTGAAGGTGTAACAAAATAAATGTTACTTATTTTAAAATTATATATTGTATGTTTGTTTAACTAAGATTTTAATAATCACTGTCTAATTAAAATAAATAGTTTAGACTATATTTTATGGTGTATTTATTTATGTTTTTGTTTTACCAAATCATTTTTTTATTTTTAAATTTCTGATTTAAAAACGGGAAAAACTTTACTATTGGTTCAAAAATATTTAGACAATATTTTGTATAGACAATATTATTTATAGGATTGAGTATGTTTTTGTTCCTCATAAATATTTCAAATTTGATTTTTAGTCTCTATAAAAAATATCACGTTTTAGTTCTTATAAAATTATTTGTACATAACGTTTTAAACACTACGCCAAAAATAAGTTTTAGCAGCACATAAAAGAAAGCGCTTTTGGAAAAAAGCGCTGCTGTAGGTTTTAAAAAAAATTCGCTTAAAAAAGCGCTTTGAAAGGGTGCCTTAAGAAAGCGCTTTTCAAAAGCGCTTCTAAAGGTCACCCTTAGAAAGCGCTTTTTGGGAAGCGATGCTAAAGCTGGCCTTTCAGAGGGTACCTTAAGAAAGCGCTTTTCAAAAGCGCTGCTAAAGATCAGCCTTAGAAAACATTTTTCCAAAGCGCTGCTAAAGCTGACCTTTAGAAAACGCTTTTAAAAGCGCTGCTATAGGATATGCTACGAAAGCGCTTTTTGATGTAAAAGCGCTATTATAGATGACTTTTAGAAAGCGCTTTTAAAAGCTCTTTCGTAGGTAGTTTTATAATAAATATCAAAACACAATTCGTATCACTTTTCTATTCTGAGTCAGATTTTCTTCACGAAAAAACCATAAACCAGAGCTTCTACGACGGTCAACGGCGCTCCACTTCTCCGGCGACGCTCACTATACAAAACAAAATTAGCGTTTCTATCATATTTATACAATCAAAAACCTGATACGTTCACTATATTGAGGCACCGACGACGCTCAGAGATCAACCCTACCATTTCCCATTCTCTCACGATGGTTTCTTTCAGGGTTAGTTAAAGTCAAATCCTTTATGAAAATTGAAGCTTTTTTCTGTTGATTCGTTAGCTTTATGTGAAATGGTGTTTGTTTTGCAGTTCCATCAGTACCATGTGGTTAGGAGAGCTCTGCCCACGGAATCAGATGAACACCCGAAGATTTATCGCATGAAGCTTTGGGCTACCAATGAAGTTCGCGCCAAGTCCAAGTTCTGGTAAAGATGATTTAACTCATTATTTCTTCATTTTAGCTAGATCTTTTAAATGATATGAGATTTCAGCCGATCTATTATAAAGTTTGATTTTTTTTTAATATTTTAATTAGGTATTTCCTGATGAAGCTGAAGAAGGTGAAGAAGAGCAATGGTCAAATCCTTGCTATCAACGAGGTAAATTCTCACTCAACATTTTATCTGTTTTTCATTTTTTAATATCTGGATTTGAGTTTTTAGTAATTACTGATTCTTGTTTCGAGATGTTAGAACAACTGTAAAACACTGTTATATTGTTCAGAATGTCATTTTCATAATCAAATGATGTTACAACTGGTGTGTTTGTATATGAATTAATGATTATTTATTGTGTAACCTATTCTTTTAGTATATGAATATGAATGTCAATGGTAACTACATTTTCATAACCCACTTGCACTGTTTTCTGCTCAACTTGCTCAACTTGCCTCTAAATCCTTTGATTTTCCAAGTTGTTTATATACTGTTGAGAAACTTCATCGTAGTGGCATGTTTTTATCAGTTTTCATACATGAGTCTGGATATTCCTTTTGTATATATGTCTTATATTTTATGTATGTATTTCTGATGGTAAATTTTGAGGTTTGACATTTGATTCACCACATAAGCAACACTTTCTCATGGGTGGTTTTTGTTTTTAGATTTATGAGAAGAATCCAACCAAGATTAAGAACTATGGTATATGATTGAGGTACCAGAGTAGAACTGGCTACCACAACATGTACAAGGAGTTCCGTGACACCACTCTTAATGGTGTTGTTGATCTAATGTACAATAAGATGGCTTCCCGCCACAGGGTTTGTTTCCCCTGCATTCAGATTATCAAAACAGCCACCATCCCGGCTAAGCTCTGCAAGAGGGAGAGCACCAAACAGTTCCACAACTCTAAAAAAATGGGAAATGGAGCATGGTTTGTTAGAGCGATACAAGTATTCTGGTGTCAAAGAGAAGCTCGGGTACGACGGTCTAAATCAAACAACATTAATTGGATCAAAGTGTAGGTATATTAATTTCCACTATTTTGCTTATAATATTTATGCTATTTGATAAAACAATACAACTATATATTCTTATTTGTTTTTCTATGTAGTGTCCTCAACAGCAAAACGGTATAGATTGCGGATACTTCGTTATGCGGTTTATCAAAGAAATCCTTCAACTGAATCAAATAGAGATTCCAATCACGGTATGAATTTATAACTTAGGATTTGTTTTATTATTTTTCGGATATTTCATATAATTTTTTACTTTAAACTAAATCATGCATATTATGTTTTGTTATGTAGTACTTCGATGAATACAAATGTGCATATTACACGAAACTTCAGTTGGAAGAAATCAAAGAGGAATTGTGTCAATATTTTATTGAGCAAAGAATCATATAAGGTATGAATACATTATTATGTGAAAAGTGTTATGAATACGTTACATGTGTACATGAAATACCATATTGACCGTGTTATTATGTTCAAACCTCGCAGGACTAGGACCTTAATACATAATTGACCGTGTTTCTTTCATACATTAGGGCTGGTTTAGTTGTTGTTAGGGTTGATTTTGTAAGACTGATTTTGAGTTACAATACTGATAACAATGGTTTTTATATATTTTGAGGTACAAAAATGGTGTATATATATTTTGGATTACCATGGTATACAATGCATTACCGCGGTTTATGAATTACAGGTTATGGCAACTGGTTTATATAAATAATATGCTGCAAACAATGCAGGTATATGAATTATATAAATTATACCTCTAAAAAAAATACCCTATGAAAGCACTTTTTCAAGAAAAACGCTGCCTTAGGTAACATATGAAAGCGCTTTTTCACAAAAAGCGTTGTCTAAGGTAAACATATGACAGCGCTTTTCCAGGCAAAAACGCTGCTAAAAGACCACCTATGAAAGCGCTTTTCCAGAAAAAAGCATTGCTAAAAGCCTACTTAAGAGCGCTTTTCCAGAAAAAAGCGCTGCTAAAAGAAAACTTATGAGAGCGCTTTTCCAGAAAAAAGCGCTACCTTAGGTAGACCTATGAAAGCGCTTCTTCATAAAAAAGCGCTGCCAAAAGCCTACTTAAGAGAGTGCTTTTCATTAAATAAAAAGCGTTGCTAAAACCTATAGCAACGCCACTATAGAAAGCGCTTTTAAATGCCAAAAAAAGCGCTTCCGTTAGTCTTTTTTGGCGTAGTGAAACCTTCTACAAGGATTAAAACTATGTGCATTAATAATTTTGTAACGACAAAAACGTGACCTTTTTTTATAGGGATTAAAAGTCAAATTTAATAATTTTATAGGAATTAAAAATATATTTAACCTTTTTTTTTAAATGGAAAAAAATTATATTGTTAATATAAATATTTTTATAAGTGGAAAATGTGTATTATTAACAAAAACTTATTAACACGAGAAAAAACGTATTGTTGATATAAATATTTTTATAAATCTGAAAAGGTTTATTGTAATTATAAATATAAAAATATATATTATTAATACACATATTTTTATAAACATAAAAAATTGTATAGTTGATACAAATATATTTATAAACGGAATAAATATATTGTTGATAAAAATATTTTTATAATTAGAAGAAAAATGTATTAGTAATATAAATATTTTTATAAAAGACAATTCATATTTATTAAAAAAGTATGTTTATAAAAGACAATTCATATTTATTAAAAAAGTAATGTACATATATCTTACTATCTTATTAGTTTAATAATAATATAAAGTGTCTATAATTAATTGAGAAACTCATTGTATTGTGAAATCTTCGTATGTTAAATTAGAGTCATGCTGCTAATCAGTGCTTTCAGAGTATTTTTTTAAAGATATCAAATAAAAAAAAATTATAAAAATCAATTATTCAAATTTCCAATATATTAATTATACAAATTTATAAAAAATCTTACTACTTTAAATAGTTAAAAAGTGTCCTTAAGATTAGCATTCTTTATTATAACTGATTTTTGACTCACGTGGCCGCCATATGCAGCTAAGTTAATATTCTCACTGTAAAACATTTAATAGTTTTTTTTTTTTTTAAAACAATGGTAAAATAACTTTGTTTAAAATTTTGTTAAACATATTTTTAATGCTTTTTATAAAATAAAAAAACTTACAAATCCTTTAAATTTTGTAATTATTCAAAATTAAATTGTTGAATGATTAGAATAAGTTAAATGCAGTGTAATTGGTTTTGAAGTGTTTTTGGAGAATAGCTTATTTGAGAAGCTATTTTGGAAAAGCTGCCAGTATGCTGCAAGAAAAACCGAAAAAATTATTTCTGTTTCTAGGCTGTTTTGTTTAGCTTTTGTTTTGTTACTTTGTTTAGTGTTAGCAGGCACTATATATACATTTTGTAACATGTTGAATGGAATTAATGCCATATGATTTTTTACCCTCTCAATTAATCTCTATTCTCTCTAAACTTGATCTTCCCCAATCCTCTAATTTCACCAAAATTATCCATCATCTCCATTGATTCACATACAAGGTTTTGTGCTTGTTCTGACATTTGGCATCAAGAGCATTGGTTATTGATCCCAATCCGCTGCAACACCAACAATGGCTACCGTTTCCAATGATCGAATTCCCACCAATCTCCCAATTCTTGATTCGAAGAACTACGACAAATGGGCGAAACAAATGAAGGTTCTGTTTGGTTATCAAGAGGTTCTTGAGATCGTCATCAATGGAGTTACACCATTAGGGGCAGATGCTACCGATGCTCGTAGGGCTACACACAAGGAAGAAAAGAAAAAGGATTACAAAGCCCTATTCTTGATTCACTCTTGTGTTGATAACGACAATTTCGAGAAGGTTGGTGATTGTGAATCCGCGAAGCAAGCATGGGAAATCTTGGAGAAAGTGTATGATGGTGCCGTCAAAGCGAAGGTGGTAAGGTTACAAACTTACAAACGTCAATTCGAGTTAACGTAAATGGAGGACAAAGAAACGATCAACAATTACATAACGCGCATTACCCGGTTAGTCAACCAAATCAAGTCATGTGGCGAAACGATCCTTGAGCAGAATGTTGTATCGAAAGTGTTGCGTTCGTTAACATCATGTTTCGATAACATTGTTGTGGTTATTGAGGAGTCAAAGGATCTAACAACTTTGAGTAAAGATGAGTTGCAAAGTTCGTTAGAGGCGCATGAACAAAGGATGGATGAGAGAAGTGCCGACAAAGCCAAAGCGGAGATCGCTTTGCAAGCGCGTTTACATGAGAAGAACAAGAGATCGAAAGGGAAGTGGACTTCAAAAAATAAGAAGAATTTTGGTGGAAAAGATCCACAAAATTCAAAGGGTGAAGGAAGCTCCAAAGATGGTAATCAAAGCGCCCACAAACCGTTTGATAAAAGTTCTGTAAAGTGTTATAATTGTCAAAAGCTTGGGCATTTTGCGAAAGAATGTCGCTCAAAACGCAAGGAAAAGGATGCGGATGAGGCGAAGGTTGCTAGGGAAGAGGTAGATGATGAAGATACCCTTCTTGTGATGATTACGGAAGAGAATTATGGCATTGTTGAGTTCCGGGCAGCAGCTACTGTGATGATATTGTGTGGGACAGCAGCTGTACTGTTTTGGAAAGTGGCGAAAAAATGTGTTCGGATCGAAATGCATTAGTTACCGTGCATGAGGGAGTCCAAATTAAAGATGAATGGTACTTGGATTCCGGTTGTTCAACACATATGACGGGTCGAAAGGATTGGTTTGTGCAAATCAATCAAGCGACAAAGAGTAAAGTCAAGTTTACCGACGACACTACTTTAAGCGCCGAAGGGGTAGGAGATGTTTTGATCGGAAGAAAGAATGGTGGACACTCTAGGATCAAAGATGTCTTGTACATACCGGGAATTAAGTGCAATCTTTTAAGCATTGGCCAATTGCTTGAAAGAGGGTACTTAATTCGATTGGAGAATAAGATGTTACGCGTTTTAGATTCAAATGGTGTGTTGATTCTAAAAGCACCGATGGCTGCCAACAGAACTTTTAAGGTTGAGTTAAAGGTTATGGAGCATTGTTGTTTAGCTACCGCGGCAAGTAGAGAGGAGTGGCTATGGCATTACCGTCTTGGTCACCTTAACTTTAGGGATCTTAAGATGTTGCAACAAAGTGGAATGGTAACGGGGCTGCCACATATTAGTGTTCCGACAGAATTGTGTGAGGAATGTGTCACATCTAAGCAACACAAGAAGGTGTTTAGCAAGGATACGGGTCGGAGAGCCAAAGACTTACTTAAGGTGGTGTATTCTGATGTTTGTGGACCAATGCAAGTAGAGACATATGGCGGCAATCGATATTTTGTTACGTTTATTGACGATTTTAGTAGGAAGCTTTGGACTTATCTTATCAAGAGAAAGGATGAGGTATTTGGAGTGTTCAAGAGTTTCAAATCCATGGTGGAGCGTCAAAGCGGCCGGAAGCTCAAAATTCTCAAAACGGATGGTGGAGGTGAATATACCTCTAGTGAATTTGGGAAGTTTTGTGATCTTGAGGGTATTGTGTGTGAGGTGGTGCCTCCATATACGCCTCAACAAAACGGGGCTGCCGAGAGGAAAAATCGTACAATAATGAACATGGTGCGTAGCATGCTTTGTGGGAAGAAGTTACCTAAAGAATTGTGGGGTGAGGCCGTATCTACAGCCACCTACTTGTTGAATAGGTGTCCTACTAAGAAGCTGGAGAAAATCACACCGGAAGAGGTTTGGAGTGGTTTCAAACCGAGTGTGGTTCATTTGCGTGTTTTTGGATCGATTGCATATCGTCATGTACCAAATCAACTTAGAAAGAAGTTGGATGATAAAGGTGAGAAGTTGATATTTGTTGGATATCACTCTACTGGTGGTTACAAGCTGTTTGATGAGAAGAATCAGAAGATCGTGATAAGCCGGGACGTGACTTTTGATGAAATCAAAAGTGCAGAAACAGCAGCAGAAAATCAGCAGCAGCAGTTTTTTGAAATCTCTGATCTGGAGTTGTCTGATGCCGCTGTACCAGCACCTACAGCAGCTGAAAACAATGTTGTGAATGAGGGTAGACCAACAAGGCATAGAGGTATGCCTCAAAGACTCCGAGATTGTGAACTGTTCCGAGATAGTGAGATCAACAATGATGGTGATCTTATTCATTTCGCTTTAATGGCCGAATCCGAACCGGTAAATACGGAGGAGGCATTAAGCGATCCAAAATGGATGTGTGCAATGAAGGAAGAGTTGAAATCGATTGAGAAGAACAATACTTGGGTGTTGGTTGATTTACCGAAAGGTAAAAAGGCGATTGGTGTGAAATGGGTTTACAAAGTAAAAGCAAATCCGAAAGGCGAGATAATCAAGCATAAGGCTCGATTGGTAGCAAAGGGATTTTTGCAAAAAGAAGGCATAGACTTTGATGAGGTATTCGCACCGGTTGCAAGGCATGAAACCATCCGGTTAGTTGTTGCGATTGCAAATAACAACAGCTGGTCGTTATATCAAATGGACGTCAAATCGGCGTTTTTGAATGGTCCATTGGATGAGGAAGTGTATGTTGGACAGCCACCTGGTTTTGTGATACAAAATCAAGAGGAAAGGGTCTACAAATTAAGGAAGGCACTCTATGGTTTGAAACAAGCTCCAAGAGCTTGGAACAAACGCATAGATGTTTTTCTTATCAACATTGGTTTCAAGAAGTGCGTATCCGAACACGGTGTGTATGTGAAGTCGGATAAAAGCAAAGGAGTAATCATACTTTGTCTTTATATGGACGATTTGTGTATTACGGGCAGTTGTGAAAAGTACATTTCAAAGTTCAAAGAAGAGCTTATGGGGGAGTTTGAAATGAGTGATCTTGGCTCTATGAAATACTTCTTAGGCATAGAGTTCCAAAAAACAAAGTTGGGACTGCTCATGCATCAAAGAAGGTATGCAATGGAGATTTTGAAGAGGTGTGATATGGAGCATTGTAATGCTGCCACAACACCAGCCGAGGCACGTTTACAGCTGTTCAAGAGTGAAGATGAGAAAGATGTGGATCCTACTCAATACCGGAGATTGATAGGATCATTGCGTTACTTGTGCAATACGCGGCCAGATTTAGCGTTTAGTGTCGGTATTGCAAGTAGGTTCATGGAGAGGCCGAAGGTATCACACTTGGCAGCGGTTAAGAGGATCCTTAGATATGTGAAAGGTACTCTTGGCTGTGGGATTTTATTTCCTGCAAGTGACATGGGCAAAAGTTGCGAATTACTCGGATACACCGACTCCAATTGGTGCGGAGATAAGGACGATCGGAAATCAACAGCCGGTTATGTTTTTATGTTCGGAGGAGCACCAATCTCTTGGTGTTCTAAAAAGGAGCCGGTGGTTTCTCTCTCTTCTTGTGAGGCGGAGTATATCGCAGCTTCGTTATGTGCATGCCAAGCTGTGTGGCTAGTGAACCTGCTGCGTGAGCTGGACAGCAACACGAGAGGAGTTGTTCTGCTGTTGGTGGACAATGTTTCAGCCATCAACCTTGCTAAGAATCCCATAGCACATGGGAGGAGCAAGCATATTGAGATGAGATTCCATTACTTGAGAGATTTAGTAAGTTCTGGACAGTTACGTTTGAGCTACTGCAGAAGTGAAGAACAGGTCGCGGACTTGTTGACGAAAGCGGTTACGAATGATGTTTTCAAGCGACTCGTGGTGAGGTTGGGCATGAAGAACATTGAGCATTTGACTTAAGGTGGTGTGTTGAATGATTAGAATAAGTCAAATGCAGTGTAATTGGTTTTGAAGTGTTTTTGGAGAATAGCTTATTTGAGAAGCTATTTTGGAAAAGCTGCCAGTATGCTGCAAGAAAAACCGAAAAAATTATTTCTGTTTTTAGGCTGTTTTGTTTAGCTTTTGTTTTGTTACTTTGTTTAGTGTTAGCAGGCACTATATATACATTTTGTAACATGTTGAATGGAATTAATGTCATATGATTTTTTACCCTCTCAATTAATCTCTATTCTCTCTAAACTTGATCTTCCCCAATCCTCTAATTTCACCAAAATTATCCATCATCTCCATTGATTCACATACAAGGTTTTGTGCTTGTTCTAACATAAATTGTGGGAAGATGAACCTTCACTACTACGGAAAAGGGCTTTTAAAGCGCTTATTTTGGCCTTTAAAAGCGCTTAAAAGCGCTTTAATAGCTGGCGCTGGCGTAGGTAACAAAAGCGCTTCTAAAAGCGCTCTGGTAGACCCCCCCTTTAAGAGCGCTTTCCTGGAAAAAGCGCTCTGGTAGGACCCCCTATAAGAGCGCTTTCCTGGAAAAAGCGCTCTGGTAGACCCCCCTTTAAGAGCGCTTTTCCCAGAAAGCGCTGCCAAAGACCAGTAAAAAAGCATAAAAAATTAAAAAAAAACGCAGCATACAAAAGCGCTTTTGGAAAAGCGCTCTGGTAGGCCCCCCTATGAGAGCGCTTTTTCTGGAAAAAGCGCTCTGATAGGCCCCCCTATAAGAGCGCTTTTCCAAAAGCGCTTTTGTATGCTGCGTTTTTTTTTTAATTTTTTATGCTTTTTTACTGGTCTTTGGCAGCGCTTTTACTAAGAAGCGCTTTAGTAGGTGGACCTTTAAGAGCGCTTTTTAAAAGCGCTGTCGTTTCTAAATGAGGTATTTTTATGTGCAGCCTATAATTTAATCCTCCCAGTCGACCTGTAATGTTTTCGACCTGTAATATTTTCGACCTGTAATATATTTTTGACCTGTAATATATTTTCGACGCTATTATTTCAGCCATCAGTAAGACAATATATATACTAATATAATACCATTATAATATCCAAAATTATATATATACATCATTACATCAATAATATTATAGTTCAAATCGACACAAATCCTACATGAAAAATTGCTTAATATAATATTGACACAAATCTTCTTTAATTTCTTCCAACTTAAGCTTCGGGTACCCAGCAGCACGGAATTCGTCAAGGTACTACAAAACAAAAACATAATATAAATGATATATTTAGTTAAATGTAATAAATTATATGAAATTATCTTAAGTTATAAATTCATACCGTGAGCGGAATCTCTAATTGATTCGCCTGAAGGATTTCTTTCATGAACCTCAAAACAAAGTATCCGCAATCATGACTGTTTCGCTGTTGCGGACACTACATAATAAAACAAATAAGATTCTATAGTTGTCTTGTTTTACCAAGTAGCATAAATATTATAAGCAAAATTGTGAAAAGTAATGTACCTGCACTTGGATCCAAGTGATGTTGTTTGATTTAGTCCGGGATACCTGTGCGTCCCGTTGACTACGGAACACTTGTATTGATCTAATTATTAAATATATAAAAGCATATGTTTAGATCAATCCCACAAATAAGAAAATATATAAATATACACGAATATATATTTAGAACGATCCCACTTACAAATCAACGATTTCCTTCATAGCCGGATAATTGGTCCATTCACCATTTACCGAATTCAGATAATACACGACTTCTCTTATCGGGTTGATAGCAAGCAGCAACCAGTGTGCTCTATAAATTAAAACAATAGGTTATATGAAAATTTTGCTATACACAAAAGAAACAGAGATTAGATGAACCAAGAATGAGAAACTAACCCTACTGGTCGGGTATTATACGCCCAAAGATGCAGACTTTCTGTATTGCCGGTGGACATGAATCTATCTACTAAGCGCTGTCTAACTGATTCCGGTTCCGAAGCAATTGTCATTCCGCTGCAATGGGCGGAAGACACGAAACGGAATCTGTTAGACAATGCAGTCCCGCGCAACACTCTGTCATACAACAACCTTAAATAAAAACATAATAAACATTAGATTATTTTCATTGAAATGTGTAAATAAATTATATTGTGGGACTAATTAAATAATATATCGGATGAGTGAATATTACCGGATGTATGAGTGCATATTACTGACGCCTAGTTGATCATGCCTAAAAATCTCTTCCAAGTCATCAATTGTAATATGTGACGAGAATTCAATACCGAAGACACTTTCATCCATGTTGATTTCACGTAAACCACCATCCTTCAAATCGGACATATCAACCATTGTTGCGAGTGTCGAACGGTATCGAAGCACAAAAGCACCGCCTTTTTTTGCCGCTTGCTTCGGAGGACCAGTGGGTGGTACGCTACGAACCTGCTGCGTCACTTGTTGTGACTCCCGAGCGGATGCCTAAAAATCATATAAGTTAGGTAAAATATAAAATCATGCAGATTTAGATTCAGACTATATATTAACACTTTAAATGTACCTCTTTTAGTGATGCAACAGACTCCTCCTGTAAAATCCCTTTACCCTTAATTGCGGGTTTTATAGGAGCAGTCTAAAATTAAAATGTAAAAAATAATTAATAAACGGTTTAGAATTGACATTCGAAAACTAAATGATTCATAATCGTTTTCAGTATACCTCATCACTAATGGTAATGAGCTCCGAGGGCCATGCAACAAATGATCCTATTGCATCTCGCAGCAATGTCGTCTCTGAGACCATGTCAGGTACCGGTAGAATCGCATCACGATCTAATACAACATCCACCGATACTTTCAGGTGTCCATCCGGGAGCGGTATGTGGTGAAGTAAATCTCCCGAAGTGTTGTGCACTTTTCCCTTGCCAACTAGTCGATAATTCGGTGACGATAAGTATAGTTGGCAAGATGAAATGCCCTAAACAAATAGAAAATATAAAGTCATTATCATTAATAAAATAGAACAGTTTGTAAGGAAAAAAACTTATAATTACCTCGGGAAATTTCTTTTGATAGTTGATACTAGCCTTATCACTAGTTTCTCTCACCGATGAAGTGTTGCAATTTTCTCTCATATACATATCTTTATCTCTTTGCAATTCAGAGACCTGTGCTTGCAATTCCTGCAACTTTTGCAACACTTCTTCATTGGTAAGATTTGATCTTCTCCTAAAACTCTTATAAAAAGAGGTTGGAGTCACACCATGACCCTTACCCCTCACCCGACCGGGATACTCGGGAGCATCTAGTACTCTACTAAGTACGCTCTCCTCACCGGTGGATGCCGATTGCGACAAGGTCTCCTGTAATTCATTTACATTTAAATAATTATTAGTGGAGATAAAAAATCATTTATATATTAAAAAACATTTGATTTAATTAAAGACACAGTATTATACTTACACATTCAGTATAAACTCTCTGAACATCGGGATCGACAGCTTGATTCTTGCCCACACGAGCTTCCTTCCACAACACATGTACAGGAAGTGAAGCTTCCTCACTTTTAGTCTCCTCTAACTATGCATTGACACAAACGATAAAATCGTCAATTAAAACATGCACATGTAGACAATTAATTAAAACGCATTTCTATTTACTTACAATTTTATCCTCTAAGCGTGCATATCCCAAACGCCCTTTTTTGTATGGATACGCGGGTTTGGATGCTCTCTCACTATTCGTGGCACTCTTTTTCTGAAAAGCTTCATCTCTTTGCTTTACAAACTCAGCCCAATCTGCTTCATCAATGAAGGTCGCATACTTTGTTGGCCGTCCCGGTGCCTCTTCAAGAAATTTTCCATCTTTATCCTTAAGATAGGTGTTTGTCAAAAAACTTTTCCACCCTCTATATCTTTTGCCGGCCAAACTAAGTATGTAGCTTTTACGTTCATTTGGTATCTCAAAAGTCCTCTGCAAAAAAACGTACGCATAGCGTGTTAGTATAAGTAATTTAAACAATTTATCGTCAAGATAATAACAACAATTAACCATATATGATATATACCTGAAGCTCTTCCCAAATCGCTTGTTTTTTCTCCTCCAATTCTAAATTTTTCGTTTTCGATTTCCAGGTAGCTACGGAGACCGGAATATGCATACGGACAAGTGTACCAATATAACTTGTCAACTTTGCAGAATTAGGACCAATTGGTTGTTTATCAGAATTCCATTCCAATCGGTATACTAATCCTTGGTCTCTATGTCGAATGATTCCCTTCATAATAGTGATGCCTCGTGCAACCTCTTTTGCTTCAGTATCAGGTGGAGCATTTGTATCCGAAGCAACTCTTTCTTGTGAGTTTTCTTGTGAGTTTTCAGGTGGGTTTTCAGGTGGAGCATCTCTATCTGGAGCCATTGAACCTGTATCAAACAAACTAAAGCACATTAGTACACTATTAACACTAACTTTATCACTAACGTCTCTTTCTTTTCTTGGTAGGATTGTGTACTACGCGTCTCTTAACAATGCGGACGGTTGGATTGCTGTAACTGAGTAATAATGTTTTGAAAATATAAAATGTTTGGTTGCTGTAACTGAGTAATAATCAGGGGTTATATACATTTGTTTTTTTTTCTCGGGAATAAATGTTTGGTTGCTGTAACTGAGTAATAATGTTGTAGTTTTGTAGTATTCAGAAGCGTTTCAGTTCCAAGAGTTCTATACCTGTGAAACCAATGGGGTCTAAAAGACTGAAAACACCCTTTTCAAGTTCACAACAACCCATTTCTAACCATGTTATTGTTAAGGTCTGATTCATGTTTCATTCATACTCTCATTTTTGTCTCTATTTCTTTTTGATTATTCACTATATGTTTGATAATATAGGAAAATGATGTTGATAGCTATTCCATTGAGGTTGAAATGTTAAGAAATGATCCGTCTATTGTAGACACCATGACTGTTCCCCAACTCCGCAACACATTAAAGTAAGTAGATATGCTTTTTTACCCTTAAAATGTTCTGCCTCTAGTTTCAACCAGAATGATTTTCAATTCTCAGGAGTATAGGGGTTCCCGCCAAAGGTCGTAAAGAGGATCTTTTGTCTGCCTTGAAGACTTTCATGGTGCCTTTTTTGTGTTCTGCAGAACAAGATTCTCAAATTAAAGACGAACAAGGGCTGTTTATTTCTTCTGAAAATACGTCTTCAGAAATGAAAGCCAAAAAGGTGTCAGGTGAAGAGCCCGTCGATGATGTTAATGATACTCCAGAGACAGTTGAACTTAACAAGGGTAAGAAAAGGTTTAAACAATCAGAACCTGAAAGAAAAATTGTCAAAGCGACAACCAAAAAGAAGCTGTTGGTTAAATCAGACGAGGTTTCAGGTTGTGTTCTAAACTTTCTATTCTGAAATATTTAGCATAATTCTTTGTCTCTCTCTATTGGTCTCATGGCTTGTCAATTTTTGTTCAAGTGTAATTCATGCAGTGATTAAATTAATCGTCTATGGCTGTTTTTGTCAGATGTTAAGCCTTCTAGGGCGAAGAGAAAAGTGTCTTCAGATGTTGTTAGCATTGTAGCACAATCAGATGAAATCAGTACAACAACCACTATTCAAACTGAAACATGGGCTGTTCTTGCTCACAAGAAACCTCAAAAGGATTGGATTGCATATAATCCTAGAACCATGAGACCCCTGCCTCTTTCTAGGGATACAAAATTTGTCAAGCTTTTGTCTTGGAATGTCAATGGATTGAGAGCATTGCTAAAATTAGAGGGATTCTCAGCACTTCAACTTGCTCAAAGGGAAGACTTCGATGTATTGTGCTTGCAAGAGACTAAACTTCAGGTAGAAAGAATAAATTGGGAGAAGCTACTTCTGACAGTCTTGCTGCCTGATAAAATCTATCAACCATGACGTTTGTGTTTATTTGAAAATTCTTTAGAGGCCATTTTCTCTCCAATTTATGAGTGCTCTGGTTTTGCTAACAGGAGAAGGATATCGAGGAAATAAAACAGCGACTGCTAGATGGCTATGAGAACAGCTTTTGGACATGTAGTGTTTCTAAGCTTGGTTATTCTGGAACAGCAATAATCTCAAGGGTGTGTTCACTTTGTTCATACTCCTTCAGACTTAATTGAAACTTTTGTTGTATGCATTTTTTTTTCTAAGTGAAGATTTTGTCAATGAGATTTATGATAAATATAAAATCTTTTTATAACTACTTGGGTTGAAGCTTTTGGCACCGCCTACTTTAGTCATATTCTTTCTTCAACAAAGCTTAACCCTAATTATATCTGTTCTTATATCATGTTTGTTGATACCCTGCTCTGCTGCTTAATCATTTAACTTCAAGAAACAAGTTTGATGCCTGAAGGTGACATAATTTCACTATTGTTTGAGTAATAATCAGGGGTTATGAAAGTTTGGTTGCTGTAACTGAGTAAACAAATGTTTTGTAAACTCTAATTATGGTCTATATGATTTTCCTTAATATTGCGTGTAGGATAAGATTTCACATCTCAATGATCCCCTTATGTTAATTCCACTGCATCTAATCATTTCTCCTTATAGATTTCCAAATTTACAACCTAGACAATCATATGAAACTCATCATTAGGTTTATCTCTATCCCTCTTATCCTCATCTTATCCCTCACCTAGTATTATACTCATTAACATTCCTTCCCTGCCCAATCCCAGATGGTTCCCTAACTCAATAGTCTTGTACCATGCCATCATTCTGTGAAAAATTTATGGAGCATCATTCTGTGAAAACCACATGTAATCTATATGTAATCTATCTGTCCTGTTAAGCACTTAAGCTGAAATATAAACTTAAACTAATGAGATAAAAATCTCAGTAAGACTTATATGCAAAATATACAAGCCTATTAAAACATTTTCTTAGCTATAACTTTTTTAGTAGTAATGTTATAATTTCCTTTGTGTGATTAATTCTTTTGTCTACAGTGTAGATAGGATTAGAAATTTATAATCCCACTTGAAGTATCTCCAAGCATAACTCACACCCTCTTAGTACAGTCCATAAAGTTTGAAAATATTGCTTCTCTTCTTTGCACAAATCTCACAGTTGATAGGTGCATCTTTTATTCAGTTTCGATAACGTAACACTACTATCCGACTCCTTTTATCTGTTCTACAATCTATTACAATACAAATACCAAATTCCAACATCGTTCTTCCCATACTTTTTTTACCGGATCCGTACTAAGTGTTGCCTTTGACATTTTTACTATCGATGAATGACAATATATGAATGTCTATTAACGATTAATCACACACAAATCATCTAAAAGACGGAAAAACACAAATGAACACCAACAACTTAAGTACTTGTGAATTTTAAGCTAGTATACACCTAAAATTAGGACCCGTAAATCCAACTTCATTTTCCTAACCCTCTAACATACCCTTAATTAGGAACAATCATGTAGAACATTTCACAAACAGTTAATATGCAATATCTAAAACTAAGAAAAATGAGTAAGAATTCTTACCTCAAACCAAAGAAATGGAAAAAGTGAAATGAACTTTTAGATCTTTCCTCTAACAAGTAACAGCCAACCTTCAAAATCCCTTGGGTTTCGTTCTTGCTAACTGTTGAAGGGTTTTGTAATAACAAGAAACTTTGAGAACGAAACCCTAATTAATGTAATAAAGTAAAGTAGTTAGAGTGGGTGATGATGAATCAATGTTGAGATGAAATTGAATGGGAAAGAAACAACACCTGAATGTAAATTACAGTTTGATGGGTTTTTTGGATGCAAATTACACCTGAATCAAAATTACAGTAGAATCAAAGGTTGTTATGAAAGTGAGGACGACGAAGGATGAAGAGAGCTTGAATAGGAGCAGACGAATGGAGAAGAAGATGAACAACTGGGTTTCGTTTTTTGTATCAGCTGGGTTTAGAAATCTGATTGTAAATTTAGGGGTTTAGAAATTATTTAACTAACCTATGCCAGCGCTTTTAAACAAGCGCTTTCGTATCCCCCCCTATGCCAGCGCTTTTTAAAAAGCGCCTTCATATCCCCCACCTATGCCAGCGCTTTTATAAAAGCGCTTTCGTATCCCCCACCTATGCCAGCGCTTGTTAAAAAGCGCCTTCATATCCCCCACCTATGCCAGCGCTTTTAAAAAAGCACTTTCGTATCCCCCACCTATGCCAGCGCTTTTAAAAAAGCGCCTTCGTAGGTTTCCCTTTTTTTTTAATTTTGTTTTTTGTGAAGGCTATGGCAGCGCTTTTTCAATAAGCGCTTTCGTATCCCCCACCTATGCCAGCGCTTTTAAAAAAGCGCCTTCGTAGGTTTCCCTTTTTTTTAATTTTGTTTTTTGTGAAGGCTATGGCAGCGCTTTTTCAATAAGCGCTTTAGTAGAGGCGCTGGCAAAAGCAGTTTTTGGCGTAGTGCTTGCAATTAACTTGTAGTTATGAATGACAATGAACTTAATCAAATCTAGCATAATATAAAACTTAATAACTAATTCGTTAATTTAGCACATGGGAAAAAGAAGTTGAACTTAGACTAATATATAAATTCATTAATTAAATAAACTAAAACATAAGAATTTATGTCCAAATTTATATTTAAATGGGAGTCATCTAGACTAACGTTCATTTGAATTGAGTTTTTCTTTTCATAAATTATTACAAGTGGGGGCACACAATAACATCTGTCTAACTAAAACGGAATGCGTGCCCCCTATATATATTCTCTCCTATGCATTAGCATTTCACAAACAAATCTAAGTAATCCAGATCAATATTCTATACACATTATTTTTCTTCTATTTTCTTTCTTAATATTCAAATCTTATCATGTCACTAGAAACCATTAACGGTGAAGAAAATCACCATCCACATGGACATGTTCATGAAGAAGATGCCATGGTTTTTGCTTTGAATTTGATTAATTTGGCCGTGCTTCCTCTAACCGTGCGATCTGCAGTTGAGCTTGGTATCTTTGACATCCTAGCCAAAGCTGGGAAAGATGCCAAACTCTCTGCAGATGACATAGCTGTTAAGATTGGATCGAAGAACAAAGAAGCACCTGCAATGTTGGATCGTCTTATGAAGTTATTGGCTAGTCACTCCATGCTATATTGCTCGCTATCCAAAGAGAGACAAGGACTTAGGTCTCCTCAGAGGCTCTATAGCCTTGCTCCTGCTTCTAAGTATTTGGTGACAGATCTTGATGGTGTGTCGTTGGGACAAGTATTAAACTTAACTTTGGACAAAGTTTACTTGGGAAGCTGGTTAGTTTTATTTTTTTTTTATTGGCATTAAATTAGTTTAATAAAATTCACTATGATAATTTATTTTAATTGACTGAATAAAGGAATGGAATGAAAGGAGCAATTTTGGAGGGAGGTATACCATTCAATAGGGTTTATGGCATGCAATCATTTGAATATCCAAATGTGGATCCAAGGTTTAATGATATTTTCAACAATTCTATGGTGAATTGTACAACTATAATCATGAAGAGGATTCTTGAGATCTATGATGGTTTTGAGCACATCAATATGCTTGTAGATGTTGGTGGTGGTCTTGGGATCAATCTCAAGCTAATTACTTCCAAATATCTTCATATTCAAGGTGTTAATTTTGATTTGCCACATGTTATAGAACACGCACCTACCTATGAAGGTAAATTCTAATTACCTTGAAATATACACCGCTTTTTTTTTATTATGCGTGACCAGTACAAAGTTGGAACTTAGGCCATCTGATTAGCTCAAAAATATCTCTTACCATCTCATTTGAATATTATGCATTGAAAACTACATGTTTTAATGTTGTAGGTGTGACACATGTGGGAGGAGATATGTTTGAGAGTGTACCTAATGGAGATGCAATTTTTTTGAAGGTGAATTCAACCTTTTACATCATTAATCTATCTAATTATTTTATTATATTTACTAACTTAGCTTAATTTTTTGTATCAATAGTGGATACTTCATGATTGGAGTGATGAACACTGCTTGAAGTTATTGAAGAATTGTCATAAAGCTATTCCTGATAATGGAAAAGTGATTGTTGTGGAGTTAATCTCACCTGTTCTTCCTGAGAGTACAACAATAGCCAAGATGGGTTTTCATGCTGACGTCTTAATGATGACTCAATTTTCAGGCGGGAAAGAGAGAACCAGAGATGAGTTTAATGAATTAGCATTAGGATCTGGATTCCGTGGCATCAAATTTGCTTGCTATTTCTCTAGCTTTTGGGTTATGGAATTCTTGAAGTAGTTACCATAAAGTTTGGAAACAAAATTACATGTTGTTTTATTATCTATTAATCGTTGTTGCATTATAAATGTTATATTTCGTACTATTTCATGCATACTTTGGGTGTAAAATTCAAACTTCAATAATTGATTGTTTTTCTTATAATTTGAAAGTAATTCATAAAGAAGGAAAAGCAAAGGATGAGTACTATTTCCTTACACTTTAAAATGTATTTTAAAGTTAGTAAAAAAAATATTTTAAAGAGTAAGTGTAAGATAATGGAATGTTCTTTTCTCATCCATATATATATATATATATATATATATATATATATATATATATATATATATATATATATATATATATATATATATATATATATATATATATATATATATATATATATATATATATATATATATATATATATATATATAAACTCATGTAGGTGTATATTAGCATTATACACCTTTAGTCTATTTTTGAGTAGGGTCGATCACTTTATTCGTTTCTTATTTTTTTTCTTGAGATTTATGTCATTCAATGGGGGGTTTAAAATCCTCACTATATATTTGTTATTATTATTTTTAATTATATTTTTAACAATTTAAGTGGGGTTATGTTAGCGGGAGTTTTCAATAGTTACAGTAATAACTACAATACATTAAATTTTGAAAATAGTAAAGGTTAAAAACCCCCTAAATTTATAGTGGGTGTATATTTGGTCAACTGTCTAATTTACTAATTCTAATTACAGTAAACTAATTATGGCTAATTATAATCATAATATGTTATTCTATCACACTGCTGCAGTCGAAGCGAGAGGTTCACAGACGCTTAGACTGGTCGAAAAATCACCAGAGAGAATGTGAGGATGTCCTTTGGTGAAGATGTCTGCAATCTGATGTCGAGAGGGAACATAAAGAATATGTGCCTGATCACGAGTTACTTTTTCCCAAACAAAATGAATGTACCTCTCAATATATATGATTCGCTGATGTTGCACATGATTACCAAAGAGATAAGTGACACTAGCATTATCACAATACACCAAAGTGGCCTGAGGAATAGGAAAATGGAGATCCATAAGAAGATTTTGAGTCCAACACAAGTCAAACACAACATTAGCAACACATCTATATTCGGTTTCTGCATTAGAACGAGAGAGAGTGAGTTTCCTTTTGGAAGACCAAGAGGTAAGGTTGTCACCTAGAAAGACACAATAATGTGATTTGGAGCGTCTGGTGTCTAGACATCTACCCCAATCAGCATCAATGTAGGAGATAAGTTGTGTAATGGGGGATGGTGATAAATGTAATTCATTACGCATTGTACCTTAAACACAACGCATAATGCGGGTGAAAGAAAATATGTGTTGTGTGTGAGGTGCATGCATGTCAAGACAAACTTGCTGAACTTGATATAATATGTCAGGTCGAGTGAAGGTGAGATATTGTAAAGCCCATGCAAGACTCCAATATTGAGGGGTCATCATAAGGCGTGTCAGAGGAGGTGCTAAGATCTTGTTTGATGACAAAAATGTGTGGCAGATGGTTTGTAGGATGCCATGCCATCACGTTCGATGATCTTAAAGGCATAAGTGCTTTAACTGATAAAGATGTCACTAGGATGACAAGATACAACAATAACCAAAAATAATCCAGGGACCTAAATCCTTCATTGCAAACTCAGATGCTAAGAGTGACATAATTGATTTGTGAAGAGCATGAGTTGAGGTGATAAGGATGATGTCGTCTACATAAGGAAAAATATAGGCCATGTTAGATCTTTACGGATATATGAAGATGGAGTGGTCTATTATGCCATGTATGAAATCAATGGTGGCGACATAATCAGAAAAGCGTTTGTACCATGCTTTGGGCGCTTGCTTGAGACCATAAAGTGACTTTTTTAGACGACACATATAATTTGGATGATGAGGCTCGTGGAAACCCAATGGTTGATGCATGTAGACAGTCTCATGGAGATCACCATATAAAAATGTATTATGTACATCTAGTTGATGAATGTTCCATGATTTTGATAGAGCAATGGAGAACACGGTGTAAATGGTAGCTAGTTTCACCACTGGGCTGAAAGATTTATCACAATCCACACCTATAACCTATGACCTGCCATCACCTACAAAACGAGTCTTATAACGCTCAAAGGAGCCATCATAATTTTTCTTATGTTTAAAAATCCACATAGATTGCATAAGATTAGCATCACAAGGATGGAGAACTAGATTATGCGTCTTATTTCTAATAAGAGCATTAAATTTATATTGCATTGCGGATTTCAAATTCGGGTCTAATAAGGATAGTTTGGGGTTTTTAGGTTTGGAATAGATGGTTTGGTCAGATTGACTAATTGATAGGGTAAATATCTTGTGGGGTTTAACAATGTCTTTCTTGCTACAAGTGGTGATGATTCGTGTAGGTGTAGATGGAAGAGGTTTGGTTGGTGGTGGTGAAGGAGAGAAGGTTGTAGTGGGGAAGTTGATCGAGGAGCTATGAGATGGTGATTGTTGGTTTCTTGGTGAGGGTGGTTGGTCAATTGTGGTTGCTATTGTTGGTTGGGTATGTGCAATTGATGGTGATATTGGATTATGCCACTGATGTACCAGGTAAGGGTGTAGGTCAGTATTTTGGAAGTTATAAGAGTGAGGAGAACGAGGGTGTATATTGGTGAAGGGAAATTAGGTTTCATCAAAGATACCATTCCTCGAATTTATTAATTTTATGTTTGTCAAATCATAACACTTGTAACCTCTAAGATTCAGTGGATAACCCAAGAAGACACGCGGAGTAGAGTGAGGTTGTAACTTATGAATGTTAAAGGACGAGAATAAAGGATAACATAGACAACCAAAAACTCGTAGATGATTGTAGGTGGGCTTTCAATGATATAAGAGTCGTGTTGGTGACTTATTTTGAAGTTTTTTACAGGAAAGAATGTTTCAAAGATAAGTTTCCATGTGAAGAGCATGATGCTGAAACGACGTGGGAACAAACGAATGAGTTAGCATAGTGCTTATCATATTATTAATTATTCTTATTTTGAGTTCCCCTTTATCATTTTATGAGGATGTGTATGGACAAGAGAAATGAAAAATAAGGCCATGATCAATACAATATTTTTGAAATAGCTCATTATTATATTCACTGCCATTGTCACATTGAAAAGATTTTACAGTTTGCAAAAATTGTGTCTTAATAAGTTTTTGTGAGTGACTTGAACGTTTCAAATACTTGAGATTTTTTGCTAATATGAAAGGTCAACAAGAAATTTGAAAAAGCATCCAAAAATAGTACATAATATTTATGACTAGCCGAACTTAAAATTAGAGACGTCCATAAATCACTATGAAAAATATAAAATAGTTCAAAGTTGTAGGTTGAGAATTAGAAAATGGAATTTAACTTGTTTTCCTAAAACACAAGAGTCATAAATAACAGAAGAATTAAAAGGTTCACAACATATGAATTTAACACTACAAAGGGAATTTAAAACAGAAATGATAAGGTGACCCAGTTGTACCCCAATTTTTGCCCTTAAGATTCCTCTATTATTTCATACCATCACAATGCAAAAAGATCACACACTAGAGTTTGGTTCCTCTCCTTATCTTTGGCTTTGCTCACGGGGAATCACCAAACACCTTGACTTGTATTTTTGTGATCATCTATGTTTGATTTTGATTAAATTCTAGCATAAATACAATGAATGTTTTCCCTAATTGATGATGTTATAGGTGAGAGCACAATACTTTCCATCAAGTTGATCTACAAGTTCATGAGTCTATTTCCATTCCTTCTTCAACAAAAGCTTCATTGAGATTCAAGCCTCATCATTGAAGATGTTTTGAAGTAATATCATGAAAAATTCTATTATGAGTCATCATGCCTCAAGTTGTCAATGATAGTCAAAAGATACAAGGTTTGATTGAAGAAGTTTGACCTAATTGGATAAACTCTTGATTTCTTGATCACAAGTACAAATTTTCCTCAATTGCCAATATTTGGAAGTGGTTATGGTTGCTATGGTTCCTCATTATCATCCTCAATAACTTCTATTTACATGACAAAAATATTTGTGCAATAAGGTTGGTCAAAGCTGAAAGGGTTCTCAAAGCATTTTGTTGCTCTAGGAGCTAGGGTTTTGAACTTAAAAGGGGAATATCTTGCTCATCTTTTGGTATTTTTTAGTGATTCCAAAGACATGCTTCTCTTCAAATGGTTATCAATAAATAATTTCAAAAGTTTCAAGGATATTTTGTGTGAATGGTACTTGATGATGAAGAAAGATTACAAGTCCTCTAGATGAACCATCAATTTCCCTTATGTGACTTCAAAGGACCATAAATTGGTCAATTTTTATTTCCTTGAGCCCATTAATTTTCCACATTGATTTTAATAATGTTAACTTATCCCTTATTTTAAGTGAAAAGTGTGAAAATGGATAGAAGATGCCCTATGGATGCAAAAGATTATAGGTCGTCTTATGAATTTTTGCCAACTTTAACAAGTCATAACTTTCTCATTTTTTGGAGATTTTGAATGATTCAAGTATCAAAAATCCATTCAAGAGATCTACTTCATTCCATCTTTTTTGGTCAAGAGAAATTTTCAAATGGAAGACCATGTTTAGATGCAACACATTATAGGTCATTTTTGAAGAAAAACTTAGAAATTTTCTAAGTATAGAAAGTCAACCTCTTTTTCTCAACTTTGACTCATTGCATCTTTCAGCTCAGGCATCCATTTGATTCCATCCTTTTCACATTATAAAGCTTGTGATCTCATCTTTATAAAGCTTCAAGAATCATGTCTTAAGACTCCTTGAGCTGAGAATGCCATTGGTTCAAAAGTGGTACCTTGAAACTGAAGTTTTAACTCAAGTCAGAATTTGAAATCCTTGATTTGGCTTCTAATCACAAGTTTTTTACGCGCTTTTGCTTCTAATCATGTTTAATAAACTTCCAAAAGTGATTAGCACACTCAAATGCAAGGTTTGGATGAGTTTTGATCAAAATAAAAGTCACACTTTTCTTGTTTGCAACTTCACACAATTTCCCTCCAAATCCCATTATTCCACACGCTTGATCATTCAAACAGCTTCCCTATAAATAGAGGACCATATATCATTCATTTTCTTAAGCTTAGAGAGCCAGAACCACCCTGCCAAACTCCCTCTTGAACTCAATTTTCTGCAATTTAGAATTTTCTCTTACAGCCTTTCTCAATCCATTTTCTTTGTCAATTCACCTTCCTTGAACTTCACTGAAGCTAACAGAAGAAGAATTAAGCTCTAAGCCTCCCTAAATCATGCTAGCCAAGTCAAGTTTCAGACTCTGCAACTTAACTTCAATAGGTAGATTCCTCCACCAATTCTCTAAAACTTTGATATTATTATGAAGCTCTCATCATCCTGATTCTAGTCGTAACACTTGGCTTTAATTGGAAGTATATTTTGGCCATGAAATTTCAAATCCATTTTTAAAACTTCTCTTCCAAAATGATTGAGCTATAGTTTAAATAAATTTTTCGCGAGGGTACCATTGGAATCGTCTTGAAGAGATGAAGCGAATGATACCAATCTCATGTTCTAATTTTACAGTTTCATTGACCTGCAAATCTCATTGGCTGGAGGTTGAAGATGACCAACGTGTCATCTATCAACCAATGAAAGCATGCCACGCCTTTTTTTCAAAAATCTGATTTAATTAATGATTCCATGTTTTATTCACTAAAGACCATGATATGCACACCGCGTCTGATCCATTGGATTAGCTTACTAATGCTTTTTGACTCTCATTCATTGGTCCACATTTTTTGACTTTATTTTTTATTTCTGATTTTTATATTTTAATTATTTTAAACTTCCAAAATTCATACAAAATGATTCACAAAAATATTTTCAAATATCCTCTTTTTGAATTTTATATTTTCATAATTTTATTTTTAGATTTGGTATTTTTTATAATTTTTCTTTGTTTTGGTTTGTTTTTAATTATTTAAAAAATACTTTTGAGCATTTTTAAATTCTGAAAAAAATTCATTAACATCATTTCCATTATTTCTGACCTTGTGAAATTTTTTTAGAATTTTATTTTGATTTCTACTATTTTTTATCTTTTTTCCACTTATTTGAGCAATTTTAATTAGTTTAAAAATAGTTTCTAACTTTAAAAAATCACCAAAATTTTTATATAAATATTTGAACTCATTTTTGATTTTGCTATGGTCTTATTTGATTTTTCTTGGATGTTTTTAATATAGTTGTTATTTTCTCCTTTTATTTTCATTTTAAAATTTTTTTTTTCTTCTTTATTATTAAATACAATTTTATTGTGCATATATTATGGCTGATCTTGGACTATAAAATTTTGATCATGAGCTTTATTAACATCATTGGATCCATGATGTTGAGTTTACTCCATAAAAAATGGATGAATGATTTTAATAATAGTAAGATTAAATTTTTGGTTCAAATGTGGTTTAATCCTTACCCCATCACTCTTCATCTTATCCCCCTTCTTTATTGTACCAAGTGTTATTGGAGAATGATTTACATACCATTTCTCAAGACATAGGATACATAGATTTCTATTGATCGGCCTCAAAATAGGTGTGACTTCTATATAAGTCCACTTACGATTGCTTATCATAGCGTTAAGTTTTGTCCCGATTCGAGAAATGATCTCTGTGGCTCAAACCCATGTTTGTAAGCCCAAGTATGTTTATTTGAATCTTTTGATCCAATAACTTTGAGATTTGTTGTTAGGAGGCTTTGGTCTTATAAATCCTCAAATGAATCTTTAAAAACTTTAGTCAAAGTGAATCACTTAAACATCATTGATCATTTAATGTTGCCTTGAGAATTTTAAATGGATGATATACTTGACAAAAAGAAAATGAAACTTGTTAATGAGAGGCTTTGGTTTTATCAATCCTCTAATGAGTTTCAAATTCAAGTTTCAAGATGGTCATTCAACTAACCTCTAATTTCTAACAATTGACTTTATTTTGTGCCTTTACATCATGCTTTTACTTTATGCACCGTTTACTTTAGCATTTTACATTTCATGTTATTTTCATCTTTGCTCATTTGAGCATTTACTTTTATGTCATTTTCATTTTGCTCACTTGAGTTTTTCATTTATTTTTGAAGATACGTAATAGTCAACTTGAACCATAAAAAATACTTTAATGTTTCTTGGACTACTTAGTTACTATCCTTGGCATTTATAGAGATTGTGGACTTCTTGGACTTAGGATTAGAAACCTTGACCTATCTTTGAGACCTTGTGACCTCAACTTTTATTTTTGTATGGAGTTATTGGGGTTTTACTCAAGACATTGGATTTTTTGTTTATTTTGTGTGCAGGTTATTGTGATTACATGCTTTGTCTGTGATCTGGAATTCATCTGTATACAACTATTACTCTGCCCAATTTTTATGAATACATAATGCAATTGAAGCTTGGTTTTCTTAAGAGGTTTATTATCTTTGTTTGTTTGGTTATAAATCTAAAGGATGGAAATTCTACGTTGACTCGTTGTGTCAATTATTGGCTTCTTGTTGGTTAGACGGTTCTTTTCCCTAGCTTTTACCTTATTCTTTAGGATAGTCCCTTCATCTCCACCCATCTCCTTTAATTTCAAAAAATCTTCTCCCTCCTTTTCAAAACTATTCTTGTTTTCTAAATTTGAACCGCTTTCATAATAACCTTGGACTTAGGTCCATGTATTTTCAAAAATGTTTTCTTAATCAAATGTTAAACAACTTAATAATACTTTGACATTTTTTGTGCGAAGACTAAAAGTCAATCAATCTCATTCAAACCATTTTGCCACCTCGGCTTTTTATCTTAAAATTTTCCCAAAAGATTAGACTCTTGTCAATCCTAGTAGTGATGCGAGCTACTATACTTCTACGATATATAGTGAAGTGAGATATTTTCCACTTGGGTGTTGAATGAGGCTTTGTTGATTTTAAAATCCAAGCTATATCCTCCACTTTGAGATGACGCAAATTCTCATTTTTCATAATTGTGGGTAGTAAGTACGTTCTTCCACTCGGATATGACGATGATGTCTCGTCTCTTAAAATTAACCAATACACATGTGTTTTAATATTTTTAAAGGTGAACTACGAGTACCCTGATCCTCTATTTCACGGAAGGTGGTACGTAGGCACTAAAGGTTCACAACCGCGGCGGGTGCAAAAATTGTAAAAAATATTTCTTTTCTCATTCTCATAATCTATTTTTGTATATAACTTTTATAGCCAAAATATACAGATTTTCAAAGAGGTTCCTGTGGAGTACCGTAGATGTTTAGGATGCTAATACCTTCCCTTTGCATAACCAACCCCCGAACTTAGATTCTCTCCCCCTTTTTGGGTTATTCGCGCTTTTCCCATTCCTTTGGAAACAATAAAGTGCGGTGGCGATTTTTAATTTGATATGTGCGAGTCAAGTCAATCCAATGGCTTAGTCTCAATATTTATACCGCTACAGACCCAGATGATTGTGCTAGAGAGTGGATGTAAGACCGGAAAAACTGGAGGGAGTGGTGATACTATATAGATTACCACAGTTGTGACATCCCATGAGAGGGATACCCATATATAAATTAAATACAATAAAACCAAAAGGGTCAAAGAAAATAGAGACATTGTTGTTAGTAGTGAGTTGTCTCACAGAAATTAAATTTTTAATAATTTTCGAGGGCATGTAAGACATGGTTTAAGTGAAGGGTTAGTGATAGATGGCTATTTGTGCGTGTCTGGTGTCATGAAGTTAAATTCCATGGTGACCGCCAACAATAACTTTTTGATTTGAATTACTTACTAGAGAATAAAACATAAAAATTACCTTGTGATATTGTTGTGTGAGATGTTGCGCTAGTATCCATGTACCACTGATTGTCAGGAGTGTGGAGAGACATGGTGTGCATATTATCCTTAATGTTTGTTGGTGTCTAAGATAATGTAGTAGCTGCATATGCATAAGGACGCTGTCCTAGAATGCCTGGATGCTTCAGAGGGACGGTAGAGCATGGATGTAACACCCTGAACCTCATTTCTTAATTATAAAAAGAAAAACACACTTTAGGATGTTACTCCAATAAAACATACACACTTTATTCAGATAAAGTAATGATACTCGCAACGAAAATCAAATTATGGAATAATTCCAAATATTTATTCAAAGAATTACTAAAGGAAAATAAAATCCAACAACAACTCAAAACAATTACGTCCCATTCCCCGGTGTTATAGAATCAAGGCAATGTTCATCTAATAGAATAAATAAATAAGTAAATAAGAGAGAAAGTTGCAAGACCATCTTCCAACTCACTAAGAAATTACTCATGCAGAGTATATGTACAACATTTCGCAAAACCACACAAAACAAACAAGAAAGGGGTGAGAATACGCCTTATAAATATTAATGGTGAAATTTAACAACATGATGGTAAATGAAACAATAATAATCATCTTATTCTCACAAAACACAATCATAATTCAATTTATAATACAAATACTAATGCACCATATTCTCCTTCAATATGTATGTAGTACAAAGTTTTTGGGATCAAAGGAATATTATTGATTGTCTTTGTCTCTGGTTCCTCTATGAACTGTGTCCCTCTCTGGACATGAGAAAATTACGGTTCCTCTTTGAACCTTACCTCACTGGACCAAAGTCTTACCTAACTTCAAAATACATGCATGCATGATCATGGATAGTAAACAAACATGCAACTCAAACAATCATCAAAATTATCTCAAAAATTATACTCAAAATATGTTCCACCCTTGAATCATGAATTTTCCAATAATCAGGTCTCACTGAAATTCCACCGAATTACTAATCTCAAAAATACAATTTATTTAAATAATTATATTGCAACACAAAATGAGTAAAGATATGTTACTACTAAACAACTCTAAAATCAACCAAAATGCCCAAAACATCTCAACAGGATATTTTATTATTATTATTATTATTATTATTATTATTATTATTATTATTATTATTATTATTATTATTATTATTATTATTATTATTATTATTATTATTATTATTTATTATTTACTCATAATCAATCTCAACTCAAAAGTAAACTTGTGTTGTTACTCATAATTAATCTCAACTAAAAAACATCACAAAAAAGGTACATTTTATATTATATACTCTCAATTCCAAAACAGCTGAATTAATTAATTTTACACAGTTTTCAAGGAAACTCCAAACATCTCACTAACAAAATTCAGTAACTCTAGGCTAATCCTTAAGTATCCAAATTACTCAAAAATGTCCTACTGGAAACTTTCATGAGTTATAACTCTACTAGACTCTAAGGGCTAGCGGTATAACTCAAAATTACTCAAAATGGCCCAAAGGTAACAGAAAAAGGTCACTAACGTCAAAAATTGCTCAAAATCAGCGAAAACACCCCCAAAATTTAACACTGCCGAAAAACATCGCAGATCATTGCTTCCGCTCATCGAAACACCGCCACACCCGATGAATCATCGTCGCTGCTAGAAAAACCACAACCGATGTGGCGTGGATTACAAACATCAGCGACTGTCTTTGCCTGCGCCGGCCTGCGGCTCCACCTCGCGACACAAATCATCAGCGGTCGGGTGACATCGAGGAATTGAATGGAAAAGAGAGAGTAGATAATGATATGTAGCAAAACTTATTTATCTTTTAGTGGATTAAACTTGAGCAAATACTATTATACCTTTCCAAATCCTTCAAATCTCCAAAATGCACTCTTTTCTAATTTACTAAAGTGTCATTCGTTACTAACTAGAAAGGATCAAGCGAATTGAGTAAGAATTAATCTCATCTAAATTTATTAATTACTCAATTTTTTTCCAAATGACAAAGAATGAGACATTTAGGAACTCATTTTGTCCCAACTGGAAAAGAATAGCTCATTTAAAAGGATATGGGATATTACATTGTAATACTCCAATTTTATTAATTAGTTATATATTTGATTAATTAGTTATTTGTCTGATTTTATAAACAAATGATTTAATTTAAATTTTTCGATGTATACTTTATGTGACAGGTTAGTCAGGATAAGACTATCGAACTGTTAAGTTATTGTTAGGAGATAATTCCAGTTAGTGAATGATTAATTAATTAATTAGTGAGAATCGTAGAGACATAATGTAATAATAGTAATTGGGCTTAATTGTGAGAATGTGAAGAGTTAGTGGGGGTGTGATGGTGAATGCATTAACTTGTAATTGGAATTAGAGTTAGTATTATTTTATTGGTGGTTTAATAAAAAGAAAAATAAGAGTTAGTAAGAGGAATAACCTAAGAGAAGAGAAAAGCATCTTATGTAGAAACAGAGGAACAGGGGAAAAAGAGGAAGAACACCAAAGGGAAGAATCCATCAAAAATCAAGGCAAGAGTGATTTTTTGCATGTTATGGGAATTGTGTAATGATACGTAATGGGTAGATTTATGCTTAGAATGCAAATCTCTCAATTTCTAGGTTTTGTAAATACTTAGGTTTGATTAAAAATCTATGTGTGTGATGTTTATTTGTGTTGTGATATTTTGGTTAGAAATTACATGTTAGATATATGTTATAATACCTTAGATCGTAGTAATTTGGATGAAAAGTGTGTTTTTGGGGTAAAAAGTTGTGTAGGAAAAGTGTTGTCATTGCAGGGAATTTTTCTGGTTTTCGCAAAGGACGCTTAGCTTCGTTTTGCACGCTTAGGGAAATTTTACACTCTTAGCACCAAACTCTATGAAAGTGAAGGCGCTTAGCGCCTATAGCTCGGTTAGCGCAACCTGAGAGTTAGAATTTTTATATTTTCTTTATTTTTATATGGAATTATGTATTCTACTGCTTTTCTAAAAATTTATAATTAATTTCAGAATTTATAAAAATAGGTGTTAGATGGATTTTGAATGCTTATTTGATAAAAACATGAAACTATGTTTATATGTTTTATGTATATTTTATTTATGTTTTGTGATTGAGTGTTGGATTGTAATGACACTATTGTACAATGCTTGTTATGTGTTGTTGTGGTGGTTTGGCCTGATTACACTATGAAAGTGAATTGTATGTGGATAATTCATGAACATGTGCATGTATGTGTATTGTGTGTGTCATACCCCAATTTTTGATCTAAGATCCCACCCTCCATTTGTATCATTTCATAACAAGTGTTCACGAGTAGTTTCACCTATTTTATGTCAATTCTTGAGTTAGATTTCAAAAATTTAGAACTTCTTCAAATTTCGATATTTTTGAGTCGTTCTTTTTTCATATGATTCTCCTTGACATCATCTACAATTTCTCTTTACAAGTCAAGAGTTGATATGCTTTGAAAAGCCACGAAAAAATAGAAATGTTAGAAGTCATCACTAGTGCAGAAATGACTTTTTACATCGGGTAAAATTGACTTTTTACATCGGTTTTGGATCCGATGTAAAGTCAGGTGATATAGTAAATCAGGGACTTTTTACATCGGTTCTGGGACCGATGTAAAAAGTCCCTTTTTTACATCGGTTATAATATCAGAACCGATGTAATAACCTGTTATTATGCACATTTTTTAAAAAATTGATCCAGTTTTTTACATTGGTTGGAAGTAATACCCGATGTAAAAAGTACCTTTTTTACATCGGTTATAATATATGAACCGATGTAAAAAACAATTATTATGCACATTTTTTTAAAAAATTGATCCAGTTTTTTATATCGGTTGGAAGTAATACCCGATGTAAAAAGTCCCCAGTGACGCGACTTTTTACATCGGGTATTACTTCCAACCGATGTAAAAAGTCCCCTTTTGAAAGTTTTTACATCAGTTTTACTAATAACCGATGTAAAATGTATGAAATTTTTTTGGAATAGATTATTTATTTTCTGGGTTTCCCTATACAAATATAATTTGTACCCATTTTTTCATATTTTTCCAATATCAAACAGACTATATTTATGTCGCTATATAGATTTCATAGCTTTCCAACATCACATATATCACATTTAGGATGATGTTTTCATATTTTTCACAACAAACTTACAAATTGAACAATTGTATTGCAAACTTGTATTGTATTACAACATACAAACTTACAATTACAAATTCTTAGCAAAATATAAAACAATATTCAACTATTTATAAGTCTTTTTCAAAACTTACAATTACATAATATTCACAAAATATACATATACTATAATATTCAACTATTTCTAAGTTTCCAAACTTGAATTACCAATATAAAATCTTCGGTAGACAACACCAAAATCATATTGCCTGACAATAAATAATAACAATTAACATCAGCAAAAAAATCAAGAAACTCAACACATGAGCAAAAACCACATGTATTGTGCAAAAACCACAACTTATACAATTCTATAAAACTCACCAGCTAAACTTAAGTTCCATGTAAGTCAAAGAAATATTTTTCCCAACGAAGTCGCAAATCATACAAATCATCTGGTGTTAATTCTGTTGGGTCATCAAATACCTATAATACATAAATATAACAATATAGAGTTATTTTTTAAAAATTCATATTAAGTCGAAAAACAAAAAGTAAAGAACAAAGTAAAGTTATTTTTAGTACCTGCATCCAATTCTCGGTTATATTAGCAGAGACAATATCCAACATATTTTTCATCACATAGTATCCACAATCATTAGAGTTATGTTGTTGCCTTGTCTACAATTGAATGACATAATTAGTGAATATTTATCGTATATATTTAACTATAGAATTATAATTTACATCACACTTACATTGGGATGAAGCCATGTAGCCTTTTTTCTATTTCCATTTGCCATTTGATGAATCCTAAAAGAACTAATACATAAAGATATAAACATCACATAACTAAATATACTCGCCAATGAAAAATCACATAACTATTAGTTGTCAATGAAAGTCACATGAAAGATAAACTTACTTTGTAATAATTTTCTTTGTGTTCTGGTCAATTTCCCGATGAAGTGAACAAAATACGACAACTAAATTGTCTCTTGGACACATGACTATTAATTGCCAATGTCTCCTGTACGTGTGTGTGGAAACAGAAAAGTCGCATAAAATATATATGTTATCAAAATCAAAATTAAATAACATAAAACACAATTTCATAAAAATTCTTACCCATGAATTAATGGTAGTAAGTGGCACGCTCTGTTTTCATCACGTAACTTTTCTAGCACGTAATTTTTAACATCTTCTTGAGATTTCGCTACATTATCATTATAAATACACCTAGCAGGGTCCATAAATCCATATAATTCTGAAACGGAATTCTCAAGACAAACACGATGAATATACCTGAATAGTTTTAAAATTAACATTAGAATCAAAGTGATGAGAGATATAACATATTAATAGAGATTGACTTTAATAAAACAATAAAATTTACTTACGTGCACCAAATTTGAAGAATAGACACGTCAAGCCAATGACCTAAACCCACCAATAACTCTCTGATACATTTAGCTGAAACATAAAAATTAGAGACACTCGCACAATGACTTAATTGTATTGCCAAATGGTTATCATCCAATTTCAAAACCATGAGTAACAATCTCTGAACATCATCAACTTCCACGTCTTTTGTGCTCTCTTTTGTGCTTCCCTTTGCAGCTGAACAACTTCCTTTTCCGCTTCCATCAATAATTTCCAATTTTTGAATGCATTTAATATCACCTGTGCTTTGTGATAAACCCATAGACTTAAGTGTCTCCATTAATGATTGCTGAAACATCTTACGCTCTTCAACCAACTTTTCTTCAAGTTCAGCTCTAAGTTTTGTTTCCAATATTGCAAGTTGTTCATTTACGTCGATATGTTGACTTTTTCTTCCAAAGTAAGTGCTTTGTTTATGGTGTTTTCCAACACCACGGACACGACCTCCATGCTCAGATGTTCCAATGGCTAATGATAAGATATCGTTACGTCCATCTGGAACAATTGCACCTTTTTCAGCTTCTTGAACAAGAGAATCCTACAAAATGCAAAAACATCAATTAATCAATCACAAATATAATTATACTTTGTAATAATTTTTCGTTGTTTACTTACAATTTTTTGGGCAACCTCTTGTGTAGATTTTGATGTGTATTCTCCTCCTTTCTTTTGTCGTGCTCTCTTCCATAACTCATGGCGTGATGGTGGAGATTGACTATCATTATCATCTAATGTGGAATTATCTCTCGATGATGACTTTTCTTTCATAATTTTCTCCTCAAGTAAGCGATACCCTCCACGAGACAATACATGTGGGTATAAATTCTTGGCCACATTATCCTTACCCTTCTGACTTTTTTCCTATTATAAACTCAAACAAATAATTAATCACTAAATATAATAAAAATGTTATGCACACAAAAATATATAACTCCTACTAACCTTAAATTCAGGGGTATCTCGAATCTTGAGAAACTATTTCCAGGCGTCTTCTGTAATAAAGTTATACTTGACATATGGAGGAGGATCATTTTCTATGGGATGATGAATATATCTATCTGTGAGTTGTGTCTTAAAACCTCTCCATCGCTCTCCTGCATATTTAATCCATTCTTTCTTCAACCTATCATTCTTTGGATCTTTACATTCTGGAATAGTAAAATGAGCCTACAAATGTAGTATATGTCATATGTTGTTAATTAGTATATGATTATAAAATATAATAAAGTATTGTATTTAAAATACCTGAATATCAGTCCAAATAGCATCTTTTACGCCTTCATCTACTTCTTTCCAATCATTTTTCACAATGCTACAATACTGTCGAGCAAGAGATGCTATATAACTCTTGAAATTTGTAGCATTTTTACCAACACCAATACATTCATAGGTTCTTGCATTAAACTCGACCTTTATCTTTTCACCTGTTTGATGAACTTTGTCAATTTGTGTCATTAAAGTGGGACCTCTAACTCTTCTTTTATTGGGGTTTGAATCACCCATGTATCTGTTTACACAAAACAAAAATAATTAGAAATAATATTAAGCACAAAATAAAAACAATTAGAAATAAAATTAAGCACAAAATAAAAACAATTAGAAAATAAAGTAACGTGGAATTAACTTATACAAAAAATCTTACTAGTCCTCCCATATCCCTTCTTCATGGTCCATGCGAATAGCATGCACATCATCCCCTTCATTTTCTTCAGTGAATGTAGTCACATTTGTTGAGAAAGGATGAGTTTCAGAAATATCAAGGTTCTCATCATGATTTTCGTCACTATCATGGACCTTTCCTTGTAAACCACTGACCACTTTTTATTAGAAGGATCTGTGACATAAAACACTTGTTTTGCTTGAGATGCCATGATGAATGGTTCGTTCGCATAAGCTAACTTGCTAAGATCAACCAGTGTAACTCCAAATTCATCGATTCTGACACCACTGTTGATATCAATCCATTTGCATTTAAATACAGGAACTTTAAACACAACATAATTAACTTCCCAAATCTCTTCAATCACCCCAAAGTACGGTGTAGATGCCATAACCGGGTTTTTATCTTTAGCACTAGAGAAGTGCATGGACTCGGCCACAATCATTACCCCACTATTTTGCGTGGTACTACGGTCATCCTTTGACTTTGTATAAAAAGAGGTTTTATTAATATCATATCCACTCCAAGTTATTAGGTTACATTTAGGCCCATAAGACAACCACTTAATTGTATTAGAAACACTATCTTCATTAGCAATTCTTTCTTTAAACCACTCAGAGAAACTCTTATTATGCTCTTTTAACAACCCTCTTTCATTCATCTTGGGGTACTTTTTCTTTACGATGCTTTTGTGAGCAGATAAGTAAGGTTGAACTTCATCTATGTTATTCAATATATACAAATGCGCTTGAACAACCACATCAATACTTAAGCTCTTGACTTTTAAACCTTGTGTACCCACACCCTCATATCTTCCATCATGACGAGACTTAGGAACCCCTACAACATCCACTCCTGACAAATAGTTAGAACAAAACTCAATTGCTTCTTCTGCAATGTACCTCTCAATAATCGATGCTTCCGGACGGTGTGGGTTTTTTGTATACCCTTTTAGAATCTTCATGTATCGCTCTATTGGATACATCCACCGTAAAAAAACTGGACCACATAATCTAATCTCCCTTACTAGATGAACAATCAAGTGAACCATAATGTCAAAAAATGAAGGAGGAAAATACATCTCTAATTGGCACAAGATAACTGCAGCCTCATTTTCCAAATCGTCTAACTTTAGTGGATCAATGGTTTTACAACAAATTGCATTGAAAAATAAGCATAACCTAGTTATGGTCTTCCTTACGTTGTTAGGCAATATCCCACGAATAGCCAATGGTAGTAGTTGTTGCATTAAGACATGACAGTCGTGAGATTTTAAGCCAACTAATTTAAAATCTTTAACTGATACAAGCCTCTTGACATTTGATGAGTAACCATGCGGCACTTTGATACTTTGTAAACACTCACAAAAACTTGTTTTCTCTTTTTTAGACAAAGTGTAGCAGGCAGGAGGCAAATATGTCTTGTTACCTATATATTGTGGGGTTAACTCTTCTCGTATACCCATCAAACCCAAATCCAGACGAGCATTAATACCATCTTTTGTCTTGCCTTGAATGTTGAGAAGTGTTCCGATTACACTATCGCATACATTTTTCTCCACATGCATCACATCAATACAATGTCTTACATCAAGACTAGACCAATATGGAAGATCGAAGAAAATCGATCTCTTTTTCCATACATTTTTCACAGTAGATCGTTTTTGGTACTTTCCAAAGATAACATCAAGTCCCTGTTGTCGCTGATAAACTTCCTCTCCAGACAAGGGCTTTGGAGCAACACCATGCTCTTGTTCCCCATTGAAAGCTTTCCGCAATCTACGATATGGATGATAACGTTTTAGAAATTTTCGATGCCCGAGATAAACGGTCTTCTTTCCTTTTTCAAGCTGATGGTAACAAGTGTCTTTTTCACATATAGGACATGCATTATTCCCTTTAACTTTATACCCAGACAAATTACCATATGCCGGAAAATCATTGATGGTGCAAAACAACATGGCACGCATATTGAACTGTTCGCCAGAATACGCATCAAAAACATCCACCCCTTCATCCCACAACACTCTTAAATCATCAATCAGTGGACTTAGATAAACGTCTATGTCATTTCCTGGTTGTTTTGGGCCCGATATCATCATCGATAACATAATATATTTACGCTTCATGCACAGCCTAGGAGATAGGTTGTAAATCATCAAGAGAACAGGCCAAGAACTATGGTTAGTACTCAGATTACCGAACGGATTCATTCCATCAGTAGCAAGTCCAAGTCTAAGGTTTCTCGACTCTTTGCCAAAATTTGGAAACAAAGAATCTATTTTCTTCCATTGCAAAGAATCAGCTACATGACGAATTTGTCCATCATATTTTCTTTCTTCTGCATGCCATCTAAGATTCTTTGCGTCATCTGCATTGGCGAATAATCTCTTGAACCTTGAAATTATTGGTAGGTACCATACCACTTTCGCAGGAGGACCCTTTTTTACCACCTCATCATCAATTGACTCACCATCTTTCTTTTTGTAGCGTGAAGCCTTACACTTTGGACAATGATTATACTTTTCATACTCTTTTCTGTATAATATGCAATCATTAGGGCATGCGTGTATCTTTTCATACTCCAAACCCATTGGACACAATATTTTCTTCACCTCGTAATAACGACTTGGCATTACATTACCTTATGGAAGCATTTCGGTCAACAATTCAAGCAACTCGGTAAAACTTTTGTCAGTCCACCCATTCTTTGCCTTCAGATTAAATAATTTTAACACGGCTGACAGACGTGTAAATTTTTTGCATCCCGGGTACAATGGTTTATCCTTGTCATTGCATATAGTATCATACGTATGTGCCCTCTTAAACGAATCTTGTCCAATATCACGCATCATGTCTTCTAGACGATCATCCATTTCTACACTAACACCATCTCTTTGAGACACGTTTGACTTTGCTACTACTTCACCGTGCCATATCCATTTTGTATAACTTTGACAAATCCCTACACAAATTAGATGATCCATGATTTCTTTCTTACTACGTTTTGGTTCTTTATTTGCACAATGAATACATGGACAGAGAAAAAGCGTAGGAAGACTTTTGTCAGCATTACTTTCAGCAAACTGTAGAAATTCCATCACTCCATGTTCGTACTCGTCACTTAATCGATTAGCTCTCATCCAACTACGATCCATAACTATGTTCACACGGAGGAAGGTCTGACGAACGGTGTGTCCGTGGCTGTGCTACTTCATGGAGATTCCGAGATTGCAAGTTGCGCTGCTTCGCGGAGAAAGACAAATAGAATCAAATTTCAATGGCAAGGTGATAACTCTATTAAGTTTGATAGGTTAAAGATAAACAATGTGTTTCTGAGAGGACCATTAATTCTTTTGTCATAGGTTTCTAAATTTTCCGCTTCTTTTATTTGGTGAGCATAAAAATAGGAGAAAGGGATTCAAATATAATAGTATAATAATAGTAACAATAATGGAACAAAGTATAAAACACATGAGTAACAAAGTGTAATTTATATGAGGCCAATGATTAAACTATTTTTGGCCAATGATTAAAATATGAGGCCACTTTGTTATTTTCAATTTTATCTTTTCTTCTTCAATTTTAACTCCTTTGATGTTTTAATCGTATTATATATTTTTTTTTATTTCTTGTTAGTAATAATTTTTAAATCAGTATATATAAACACTACACTAACACAAAGACACTCTCTTAAATTTTTTTCAAAACCTTGTCCATATGTTTTTCTCAAACCATTGTTCTTAACAAATAAAATATCCAATTATTTTGAAAAAACACATTTCTCATTTAACAATTTATTACTAATTGTTATTATTTTTACACTTTGCACCACTAATACATAACTGATTCTCACTGGTTTCCTTTTCTAATAATTTCAAAACGATCACCATATATTCAATTTTTGTCTCAGAACCTGTAAATACTTAATAATATAACAATCTTCATGTTTCACTCTTCACCATCATGATCATGAAATTTCACACTGCACAAACACTAACATACACCATATTTTCTTGAAACAAGTAGCTTGTTGCATTAGTTAAAGTTACTAAGTTTAGTATCTATAAACATGTATAACTTTATCTTAAGGAAGAACCATAGAAATTTAAACTATCGTATACTAGCCAACTGCATAATATTGATATGTAATGTAACATAGCGTAAATGCATAAAAATGTTGAAATTGTAATGAAAAAGAAAATGCAAAAAAGAAAAGAAATAGAATTAGAACGAACCCCAGAATGATTTGCAGAATGATTTGCAGAAGACGGGACCGATGAATCGGCGACGAGGAAGCAGTAGAATGGGTGTTGGAGGCGGTATGCGTCGCGGAAGTGGTGTTGGCGGCGACGGTGTAGGCAGCGACAACTATTTAAAATTGTTATCGCAAAATAAAAATTGATTAAAACATGAACAAACCCCCACAAGCAAGAATAACATATTAACATGATAATGACATTGAAACTTCAACCAAATTAAAATCAAGTGAACATATTATTGACGAACAAAAATCTCATTCAAATTTAAAACAAGCGAAAAAACAACCTCGCAACACGATCACAAGCACATTGACAAACCGAAACTCCATTATCAACTTCAAAATACCGATGTCAAACTATAATTATCATATCATCAAAATTTATCTTTCGATTCCAAACCAAAAATCTCACAAATGTATGAATAGAAATGAAATGTATGATCAGAAATGCAGCAAAACTTCCACTGTCAAACCAACAGAATATCAGCTATTCTCGCTCGAAAATATCAGACCCAAACAGCATATCTAACTTGTTTCAGCCAGAAATTACTTCAACCACTTGTTTTCCCAGAACAGAAACACAATTTAAACAAATTAGTACACTGATGAAAGGAAATCGAGATTTACCGATAATGACGAAATCGCTGTGATGCAAAGGAGTTTGCGACTGAAATCGACGCGGCGAACTGAACTGAAATCGCTTTACTAGCTGAGATGTCGCGACATCGTGACAGTAGGCGGAGGAAAATGGGTCGGAATGGAAAATGGGTCGCGACGCGGAGGAAAGTTCGTCGGAATGGAAAATGGGTCGCGACGTGGTGGAAAATGGGTACTGAGATGAACGTCGCGGCGAACTTGACCAGACAGTAGGCGGAGGGAATCGTCGGCGAAAATGGGTCGGAAATGGCAAATGAACAGTTTTCGGAAATAAAGCGGCGAACTTGACCAGACAGTAGGCGGAGGGAATCGTCGGCGAAAATGGGTCGGAAATGGGTCGGAAATGGCAAATGAACAGTTTTCGGGAATAAAAGAAAATTGTGTTTAGAACTTTTTACATCGGTGGAAAATGTGACCGATATAAGGGGATGGCTGTTACATCGGTGGAAACTTCCACCGATTTAATAGGTAATTTTTTTTTTAAAATACGTCACGCTATTACATCGGTGGAGACTCCCACCGATTTAATAGGTTTTTTTTTTTTAAATACTGCTTAGGCTATTACATCGGTGGAGACTCCCACCGATTTAATAGGTTATTTTTTTTTTTAAAATACTGCTTAGGCTATTACATCGGTGGAGACTCCCACCGATTTAATAGGTTGTTTTTTTTTTTTTTAAATACGTCAGGCTATTACATCGGTGGTGACTCCCACCGATTTAATAGGTTTTTTTTTTTTTACCCACGTTTTTATTCATTTTCAATATAATTTATATATTAATTCAAAGAATCACTTTTTACATCGGTTTGTCTTTAGACCGATGTAATAGCTTTCTTATATTTTTTTTAACTTTTTTGTCACCTTGTTTCTTATTTACAAAAATGCCACCGTGTTTTTTTTCTGGAAATCTTTTACATCGGTGGATGAGATTACCCGATGTAATAGGTGACGAAAAAAAATTTTTCCCTTATTTTTTATATCATTGGAAATAAATACCTGATGTAAAAAGTTTGTTAACTGTATTTTTTACATCACCTATTTTGATACCCGATGTAAAAACCTTTTCTCAAATGTCTTTTTTTTAGTAGTGCATTTATGAATTTAGTGGAATTTGATTTTTATTGTGTTTTATTCATGATTTTTTTTCCATTTAAAAAAATCACAAAAAAATATACTAAGCATCATGTTATTTTTTATTTTTTATTTTTACCTCTTTACTAAAAAAATTATCAAAAATATATTCTTTTATTAATTTAAATTTATATATTGATATCATTTATTTCAAAAAAAAATCTAGAAAAATTTATATAAGTTCTTTTACTTTCTTATATGTATTTTGTTTTTTATCTTTTAATTTGCACTTATATTTTTCATTTATTTTAGTTCAAGAAAAAATCATAAATAGTTAATTTAATATCTCTTTTATTTTCTATTTTGTATTTATTATTACTAACACTTTTAGTTATTATTATTATTATTATTATTATTACTATTATTATTATTATTATTATTATTATTATTATTATTATTATTATTATTATTATTATTATTATTATTATTTTGTCCTTTTATTTTTTTGTGTCAATAAAGAAAAGTTGGGACCACTATAATGTGGTACAAACACTTCACATAGATTGCCAACTTGTACTTATCAATGGCCAAAAATCATTCTCACACTTCACATGAATTGCCAACTTTGACTTATTAATGGCCAAGAACTATTCTCATAAAGTCACATGGATTGCCACAATAACACTCTCATCTCATTCACCCTATAAATAAGACTTTCCTTTCTTTCTTTTGTAGGAACAATATCATAAATCATTCAATAAACTAAGTCAAAACTCTCTTCTTTTTTTTATCTTCATTTTATTTCAAGTCATTTCTTTCTTTTATTGAATAGGTAGGTTATTATACTTGTTCTTTATTTAATTCTATTGTATTTCTACTCTTTATTTATTTAATACCATAGTTATCACCATTTTGTAAAGAAACTCCGTTGATTCAAAATTAACAATTGAAATGTCTTATTGAACCTCCAAAAGCAAAAGTGATTTATTGTTGTTTAATTTTTTTTCTGTAATTTTTTGTTATTTATTTATTTATTTTGAGCATGGATCCTTGGTCGTGTGATTGAGTAGATAAATATTCATTATTCATTTGTTTAATTTCATGAAAAATTAAGAAAATTATGACATTTATATTATTTTTATTACATACTTCATATTATTCTTCTTTATCTTTTTTTTTTATTTGGATTAATTTGGAAAATATTTGATCTTTTTTTAGTTCATCTAAGGTTGTCGGATATTTGGTGAACTTTCATCATTTCCTATCTACCTCTAAATGGTTCTTTGATCATTCAAGGTACTTGGGATTGATAATAAGTTTGTCATAATGTATCTTCCTTGACTTTGTTTTGATCCCTCATGTTTGTTAATTGTACTACATGTATAAGAGGATGAACTTCAAAGTGTCATTTATCTAACATGTATGGGTACATACATTCTATGCTCCATATGGAGGTACACTTATCCCAAATCAAATTATTGGCTTTATATTGTACTAACCTTTTAATTTTTCTTTTAATTTATATTTTATTTTATTTAATAACATCACATTAATTTAAATTTTTTATATATTCATTTTATCTTATTATTTTGGTTTTCTTTAAATGTAAATAATGCAAGTTTCCATTTTATTTTATTTTATCCCTCTCATGCTACTAACGAGTTTGTTATTGTGAAGGTTTTCGAGAATTGTTTACAGCATTCATTCTCGCATAGCATATTCATAATTTTTCTGAATTACCTTTTTATATGTTTTTTTCTATTTCGATTTAATATTTAGTAAGGTAAATATATAATTGTACATAATACTTTTAATTTTAAATTTTATTCACTTTACTTATAAATAAAATCAGGTTATGTAAATATTCTTTCCACTGCGTTGCGATTTTGAATTTTAATTCAAATTAACTTTTAAAAATTGTACGAACGCATATAAGTTTCCCCATGCTGTTAAATTTGTTTGTATATCTATTGTGATGCAGGGATTCTTATTTGATACTGTGAGCTTTACTCATCGCCTTTGCGCTTTATCTGATTCCTCTCATGACACGCTTTTCTTGTCTGATATTTATTTTCACTTGATGCGCTTTATCTAATGCTTGGAGTATTATCTTACATCTGAATTTTTTGATGTTGTCGGTTTGTGATTTATTTTCACCTGAGGTTTGGTATACTCTTAGCTTATTTATCTTTCTATGGCTTTAAATCCAAGGGAAAGAATTAATTTGTTGACTTCATGTCATCGAGTATCTAATATGATTGTGCGAAACCCGTTCATACTTTTTTTTTTATTAATCTTAAGAAGAATCTCCTACAAATCAATTTTTAAACTCACACCCCTTTTAAGTCAAAACTTCGACATTAGATCATCGTATCTTCAAAATCTCATTCACACCCATTTTAACCAAATTAAAAATTTTAACCAAAAACACAGATATTTCAAAAGGTTCATATAGGATACTATAGATACATTGGATTCTAGTACTTTCCCTTTGTATAACCAACCCCCGAACCTTCGGTCATTTCAAATGCATTTTATTTTTCTTTACTTTTAGTATTGCACTTATTTTGCATATTTATGGGTTTTATTTCGCACTTTTCCATTTTCCCTTGGAAATGATAAAGCGCGGTGACGACTCTTGCTTTTGTGAGTAAAGTTAATTAATATCTCGATCTATGATTTTCACCACTACAGAATTGGCAACTCTGATTGACTTCTTACTAGTCCATCCCTAAGTGGGTTAAGTCTAATTTGTCATATCTTTTTTTTTGTTATTATTACTTATTTGTTTGATTATGTGTGATATATTGTGGTTATTTAAGTGTTGATTATAAAGGACAAGTCCTATACCGGACTAAGTACATTTAAGATAGGAAAGGCGGTATAGTCATGTAAACTTTGAGGGAGTAATCCCAAAAAAGGAGGCATCAGATCCTCCAATCAGTGGAGGCCCATTTGACTGTAGTATTTGTTTACCGAGTAATCGAGAAGACATTGTTGCTCTCGACCAGGGAGCCAGAGAAATTGAGAGCCGTAGAACCCCTAACCCATCTAGGCCTTTTTAGATGTAGTGCAAAGACTATGACGGAGTAATCCGGAAGTAGTTGTCAGGCGATGCTGCACTCAGACGAGTTTTTCTTACGAATATTACTAATTACCGAGTAATTGGTACGTTGGTAATATCCGAAGGAAAGATGTAGGCTCTGGGAACCTTTTAGAACCTTGTTCGGCAGGTGATAAACCTTTAGTACATACCTTGTGGGTTGATTCTCACCCTTTGACTCCATGCTCATGATGCTAAACCTTGAACCGTGTTTCTGACCTTGGGTGTATTTATTGCATAACCACGCATTCATGCATCCATGAAACTCTTTCACTTGATTTAAAGGAATTCAGAGGTATTTCTTTGTAAAACATCATAAGTTTCTTCAAACTCAATGGATCTTGGGTGTTGATGGGGTGAAAACCTTAATCCACCAAAATAGATGATTAATCTTGATGATAACTTGATCAACGCTTTGATCTAATTTAGAATACATTTCCTATCTTTAAACTTTGATGTTTACAACTTAATATCTTGAGTTCCTTGATAATCAAATAAAAACTCTCTTTTGCATATCATGCATCATTCTACATTTTTTGTTTCACTTTAAAAAGTCATTTCCAAGCCTTCTTTTTCATTTGGTCTCACCAGTACAACACTCGCGCTAAGAGGAAGATGGAAAATATTAAGCAAGATATTTTTGGACTCTGTAAGGAGATGATTACTTTGAAAGCTGGTATGGAGCATCTAACTAGTTTGGTTGAAACTTTGATCTCCACATAAGTCAATTCTTATGAAGAAAGAAGAGATGGAAAAGGTCTTCGCAAAAACCCTGAAGTCTTTGTTTCATGAGAAGGTGACAGTCAGTACACCTAATGATTGCTCTGAAAAGGTGAATATGAGAGTGCTTCTGTCTGAGAATGGTAACTTGGCAGATAATGTAAAGAAGTATGGTGATAACTTTGTCAAGAAGAAAGAACATAATTCCAATGCTATTTCGAGAGAAGGGCCGAGCAGACCCCAAAGAAGGGAAGATCATCAACAACAAACGTGTTTTTCCTATCACCCTTATGGTAAATACAACTTCTGAAGCTCCCAACCAATAAGTTCCTAATAAGAGAAAAACTCAGTTTGATCCATTTCCAACTACCTATACAGAGTTGTTCCCTGTCCTGATGCAGAGGAATTTGGTTCAGACCCGATCTCCACCGAAGATTCCTTAGAAGATGTCGTGGTACTACAAAACTTATTTGACTTGTGCCTTTCATCAGGATGCTCCTGGGCATGATTTGGAAGACTGTTTTTCTTTGAAGGTCGAAGTTCATAGATTGGTCAGAAATGGTATCTTGTCATTTAAAGATATTGGTCTTGAGGTTCAAGTCAATTCATTGCCAAAGAATAAACATGATTGAAGGATACCTTGGAGTTTAAAGAAGATAGTCTTCTCAGTTTAATTAGCATTTTACTGTTTTTTCATTTGTAATCTTTCTTGTTTATCATTGCATTGTTTGCATGTAGAACTTATTTGCATTTGAATGATTATCTTAATACAATTAGTATGTTTGTCTTGAAGAAATCCATTCGTTTCACTCGTATTTTTTTCAATTTGAAATTTCTTTTTTCATTATGATACCAACTTGTTACCCATTATCTTTCCTAGGCAGAGATTGGGGGGAGGATGATGAATTTAAAACGCAAGATTTCTGGTTGTATGCTTTTGGATAAAACCCTGTTGACGATGTACATGCATTATTTCAAATTCCTAAACATCGAAGATATAAGGAAGTGAAACCTTTGTTAACCCCTTTGAGCCTTGAAGTCAGAGTTTCTTTTTGTTTAGAAAAAACCCTCATTTTTAACCCGGGCAGGGTAGTATTCAGTTAATCTAATTGAGTATTCAAATCTCATCAAGAGTGCGCGTCTAAGGATACAACAATGGTTGTCCTTCAAAAGGTTGAGGAAAGTAAAAATTGCAATGGTCAATCTTCCCTTATCAGTAGTGTGCATCAAAATAAGATGATATCCCAATGGGTATCTCACACACATCAAGTGGTTAAAAAATAAGGATACAATAATGGCTATCCCTCATCTACCAAGAAATCAGGCAGTCACAATTCTTCCAACAAGTCACATACAACTCGAATCACACGACGTGTTCAAAAGGAAAGAAAAAACAAAATTAATAAAAAATGATAAAAAAAAGAAAGAGGCAAAAAGTCCCGCTAAGTCAAAACTTGAAAAAAAAAGTCGCATAGGCAAAAGTCAGGGCATCACGCTGGTCTATCAATTCAACATAATTAGTTTAGGCAAAAGTTAGGGAAAGCAATGAAGAAATGGAAAGCTTGAAAGGCGAGAAAGGATTAAAAAATAAAATCCTCAACAAAGAACAGAGTCGTGTGACAAAAGTCAAGAGTGAGTGATTGTCGTGTCCAGAGAATATCAGTGGTTCCTCAACCATCAGCTAAATCCTCTCGGGAGATGAGTGCTCGTATCAAATTAATTGAATATAGGACTGAAGAACATCATGAAGGGGGTGGGAACCAAATATTTTGAGCCTTAAAATCGTTTTTCTAAAACTGTGAACCAGGCCACGTTACAATCCTCAAAAGTCCTAATTGAAACAGAGTTTATTTCAAAATCATACTCCAACGAGATGGTGTTTCCTGACTCCCATAAGTTTTGCTAAAATATTTGTGTTGGTATCATATGCTTTCATTACCTTTCATACAAAAATAAATGATGCACTAATTCGCAAGCTTCGCGGCATTTTTTCAAAAAAAAATCTTCAAGACTTACATAATTGTTGCATTAGAATTTCCATTCTCAGAATAAACTTTTCCTGCTTGTAAAACATTTGTTTATTGTCAAGGAAGCTTACATATAAGCACCAGTGAAGATTTTAATCTTGAGGTCTAAAACTCTGTTAAGTAATTGACGAATCATTTCTAAAAATGATCACAGCCAGGGCCATGTCGCCTGAAAACCTTCAGCATGAACATGTTGCTGCCTTCATAGTTCGTTTACCCTCATAGGGAAAATTTGAAAACTCTATTGTGTCGAATATAGTCAATATGGGGCAATCACGTCAAGATTCGGCGAATCTCTCTAAGAGTTTGAAGACACTAGAGCATTTTGGATACCAGGTCTTTTGTAAAATCCTCTTGAGACAATTTCTTCTCATCAACCATATAACTTTGGGCATTTTAGAAGTGAAGTTATTCGCAAGAATTGTCGTGTGTCACGTAGCTTATCAGTAGTAAACTTGGGGCATCCAAAATTAGTTCCAGCGGCAATCCAGATTTGTCAAGATATGTGATCTTATTCGCACACATTATCAGATGGTGGAGTTCCCCAGTATCTCCATCTAAGAAATATTTTTCTCCAGCTGAAGCAGAGTTCATGTTGTTATCCTTTCAATGGATTATTGATGTTAGAAGATTGGACTTTGGGTTTTCTCCTGAAAACATCTTCCTCCCCAAAGAGATTAGAGCCTTATAGCATAAATATGCTCCATCGATGGATTTTATTCTATCTCCAATAATGTTCTCATCTTGTTGAGGTTAGCTAAGTATCTAGTTTTACTGTGATGTCTTATCATCTCCAGTTTATCTCTTCTATTTGTTTTGTCAAACATATAAATGACATCCATTTATTCATTTACACTTGCATCATGCATGCACATTCTTATTTGTTGATGTTATTGGGTTCGTATACATTGGTTATGTCTACTCAAATAGCGTATTTTCTCTTTCTAAATAGAGTGTCAACCTAAGAAGAGAGTGTGCCTCCTTTCTAATTCCACACTGAGTTAACTCTCATGGAAGAATCTTACTTTAGCTTTCCTTTTCCATCTCTGGATAGGATAAATCCCCAATTGAGTTATTTCCTCATTGGGTGCAGTATTGTTTGACTGTTTTCTCTCCAGTTTATTCCTGGATTGAGCTTTGTCTCTTGCGGACGCAGCCCCGTGGATCTCTCTAGGCTGTGAAACCTAGATGGAGAGTCCATTTATTTTGCACATTTAAATACTTGGTCTCCTCAAGAAGAATCTATTCATGGTTTCCCATTGAAGATGAACTTTGTTTTCCAGTAGTGTTGTTGCAACACTCTTTTGGAGTCTCAAAGTGACAACAAGTGGTGGCCTCTTCATGAGAAGCTCATGTATTATTGATATCTTTGCAAAGCAGCAAGTGGCGGACTCTTCATGAGCAACTTGTATATTATTGATATCTTTGGAAGATAGCAAGTGGCGGACTCTTCATGAGTAGCTTATGTATTATTGATATCTTTGGAAAGAAGCAAGTGGTAGACTCTTCATGAACAGCTTGTGTATTATTGATATCTTTGAAAGATAGCAAGTGGAAGACTCTTCATGAGCAGCTTGTGTATTATTGATGTTTTTGGAAAATAGCAAGTGACATACTCTTCATGAGCAGCTTGTGTATTATTGATATCTTTGAAAAGCAGCAAGTGGCGGACTCTTCATGAGCAGCTTGTGTATTATTGATATCTTTGGAAGATATCAAGTAGCGGACTCTTCATGAGCAGCTGGTATATTATTGATATCTTTGGAAGATAGCAAGTGGTGGACTCTTCATGAGTAATGATAACACCGAATCGCACTATGTTTCTGACTCGAATATCACATGTTTTCCTTAATTTTATTATTGTTTTTCTAGTATTATGCCCTTGTTTCCTTTTTTTTCAGGTCACATGTCCTTTCAAAGCCTTCAGAGAAGAAATGAGCGAAAACGCCAGAAAAATAGGGTTTTTCCAAGAAAATACACACATGGCGTCCAGCTCTGCGCCGACTACTGGGAACGCGCTGACATGGCCCACTTTCACCTGGGGGCCAACTGCCACATTTCCACGATCTCTCCATTTTCACTCACCGCGCCCGCGGGGAGGGTGGCCGCGCCCGCGGCCTTCACAAACCATTTCCCGCTCAGAAGGAGTTAAGGGGCATGCTCGTCTTTACAGAGTTTCAGGATCTTCTATAAATAGCAAGTTCATTTCATTTTCCTTTTCATCCAAACTTAGATTCAAACTTAGATCCAATCAAGTTACTGCTTAGGCATATATTACTACTTTGTAAAGTGATAATCTTCTCACATCGGGAAGTTATCACACTTGAGTGTGCGAGTTTGTATTCAAGTTTGGAGCACTTTGGTTGAAGTTTATCATACTATCTTTTACATTTCCATGACTTGTATTAGATTCAAGCCTCCGATTGGAGCAAGGTTCTAATTTAATTGCTTTCATTTATTTTATGCTCTTACCATAGTCTACATGTTTTATAGACTCTAAATGCTCTTACCATAGTCTACACTTTTTATAGACTCTAAATGCTCTTACCATAGTCTACATGTTTTATAGACTCTAAATGCTCTTACCATAGTCTACATGTTTTATAGACTCTAAACGCTCTTACCATAGTCTACACGTTTTATAGACTCTAAACGCTCTTATCATAGTCTACATGTTTTATAGACTTTAAATGCTTACCATGTCTAGCTAAATTTATTAGGGTTAGAATGTAAGGATCGAATCATAACTATGTTTTGCATGCCATGCTAATAGAAATACCTTTGGGATGTTTTAGTTTTTAATACTGGTTTAAATGTGTTTAAAAGTTTATGGGTAAGATCGAAAGCCGTCCATAATTGAGATTAAGTAAGATTAGTTCTTGACCAGACGAAAAGAGCGAAAGCAGTTCGTTTGGTTAAGTAGGATTACTTGATATAATTTTAGAAAACGATTTTTAAACTATTTGCGGACGCGTTTGTGGGATTAAAATCTGATTCTTGGTCAAAAGCCAAGGATCTCTTTAAGTTAAGTTTTCAAAATTAAAACACTTTTTCACTAAGTCAAAATAACTTGTTTCTTAAAAATAGGTTTACTTCTTTAACGCGTTAGGCACCCTTTATAAGTGACAATAAAGGAATTTAATTTAAAGAGTAAACTCGGTTCTTAGTATGCGAAAGCTACAAGTTCCTGTTAAACAGTTCTTTGCTATAAATGGAAAATATTGCCCAAAAGTAAATATTATACATGCATGCTAGGACACTGTCTGATCTCGTGATTTACATTCGATCCCGTTTGTTTTATCTCTTTAATTTTATTCGCTTTTATTTCCCTGTACTGAACTCAATCCCTTACTGATCTGCCTTAGATAAACACCTTAACAATAGAGTCGATAGATTGACAATTGGTCTTTGTGGTTCGATAATCTTATATATTACTTCGATAGGCTGTGCACTTGCATTTATAATTTAGACTATACAGTAAAAGCCCATCAAGTTTTTGGCGCCGTTGCCGGGGGCCAACTTTGCCAAATTTCGTACCCTTTTTGTTATCCCGTTTAGACTAAGGCTACTTATTTAGCCGGTAGATGCGTAGAAATCGTAGCACCGGTAACCTAATAGATCCTTTAGTAGAACCTGAATGTTTCGCTCGAGCCCGTCTCTTTATATGAAAGTTGAAGAAAGCTATGGCCGAGGACCGTAATCAAAGACCGCTTAAGGAATTTGCCCAACCATCTAATGAGGAACCTAGTTCTAGTATAGTAAATCCAGCTATAACAACTAACAACTTCGAACTAAAACCCTCTCTATTACAATTAGTTCAACAAAACCAATTCGCTGGTCTCGCTATCGAGAACCCGAATCAACACTTGAAGGCATTTATCCAATTAGCCGACACCCTCAAAGCAAATGGTGCCACATCTGAAGCAATACGCCTAAGATTGTTTCCATTCTCTCTAAGAGGGAAAGCTCACGATTGGTTAGATTCCCTCCCTGCCAATTCGATAACAACTTGGGAGGACCTTAGAAGAGTGTTCCTTTCCAGGTATTTTCCCCCTAGCAAAACCGCTATTCTTAGAAACCTGATCACTAGATTCACCCAAAACCAGGGAGAATCTCTATTTGAAGCTTGGGAAAGATATAAAGACCTTTTAAGAGCTTGTCCACACCATGGCCTAGAGCAATGGTTGATCATTAACACCTTCTATAATGGACTCCATTATAATACCAAAATGTCTATCGACGCCGCCGCAGGTGGTGCACTGATGAACAAACCTTACCCTGAAGCTTGTGCCCTGATCGAAGATATGGCCCAAAACCATTACCAATGGGGGGCAGAACGAGCGACAGTGGAGAAGAAGGAGACCCAAGGAGGGGTGAATGAGATAAGTAGCATGAACATGATGCAAGCTAAAATGGACGCCCTAGCCTTAAGAGTAGATAACATATCCCAAAACCCTGCCACAGTAGCTGCACTCCACTCGGAATGCGAACTCTGTGGAACCCAAGGACATCCAACTTCAGATTGTTACCTGTTGAATGAGTCTAGCTCAGAACAAGTCAATTACACCCAAGGAAACCCGTTCTCGAACATCTATAACCCTAGATGGAGGAATCACCCGAATTTTTCCTATAAAAACAGTAATCCAATCCAACATCCTAGAACACCCAGACCGCAGGGTTTTCAACCTCAAAAATCAAACCAACCTGTGCAAGTTGTGCCACCAAGACCAAATCTTAGGGAAACCCTAGATACTTTTATCGCAACCCAGACTCAGCAAAACAAAGAATTTATGAACCAAAACGCCCATACAAACGAACTAGTAACACAACTAGCAACTAAGTTTGACCAAATGATGACCCATCATAAGATGCTCGAGACTCAAATCTCGCAAGTAGCTCAAACACAAGCCACACAAACCACACCTGGAGGACAATTCCCTGGACAAACTCAACCTAATCCTAAAGGACAAGCGAATGCTATCACTATAAGAAGTGGAACCGCTTACGATGGACCGAAACTTCCAACGATGTGTGTACCCGAAAAACCAAAAAAAGATAGCATACCTGAGGACCAAGTAGAGAAACCAGAGGAACCAAGAACCCAACAGAACCAGGTGGAAGAATCGAAAGATAAAACTTATACACCACCTCCACCTTATAAACCTCCAATACCATACCCACAAAGACTTAAACAAACCAAGATAGAAAGCCAATACCAAAAATTCATCAAAGTAATAGAGAAAATCCATGTAGAGATTCCCTTTACCGAAGTGATTACCCAAATACCATCATATGCTAAATTCTTAAAAGACATCCTGTCAAACAAACGCAGACTCGACGATCCTAAACCCCTAGAATGTCATTCCATCTCTGAAAATAAACTTGCAAAAAAGGACAAAGATCCTGGAAGTTTTTCTATTCCTTGCATCCTAGGAAATCATATGATCAACAAAGCTTTCTTAGACCTAGGAGCAAGCGTAAGCTTAATGCCTTTGGTAGTCTGCAAGAGGTTAAACTTAGGAGAACTGCAACCAACCAAAATGTCTTTACAACTAGCTGATAGATCTGTCAAGTACCCCATAGGGATATTAGAGGATATACCAGTTAGAATAGGTCAGTTGTATATCCCAACCGATTTCATGGTAATGGATATTAAAGAAGATGACGAAATCCCGATTCTCTTAGGAAGACCATTCTTGTCAACCGCCGGAGCTATAATCGACGTTAAGAAAGGAAAACTTACCTTTGAAGTAGGAGATGAAAAGATAGAATTTATCCTCTCTAAATGCCTTATGGAACCTGTGATAGGAGATGCATGTTATGCAATCAACATCATTGATGAATGCGTAAACGAACTTGAGCAAGATGAATCCTTAATTAAACTACCACCAACACCCATTCTAAAGGATGATGGATATAAAGAACCTTACATTGATGACAACCTCTTTGAATGTTTAGGTCTTACACCCGATCCTATGCCGTGTCTTAAAAAGCCATCTCTAGAACTTAAAGAACTACCCAAGAATCTAAGATATGAGTTTTTGGACAGAGAGATGAATCACCCTGTTGTAATTAACGCCACTCTAGGCCAAAACGAAACAAATCAACTCTTAGATACCTTGCGAAGATACCCTTCAGCATTAGGATATAAAATCTCCGACTTGAAAGGGATAAGCCCGTCCGTATGCATGCATCGGATCATGCTAGAAGAAAATTTGAAACCCTCTAGAGAGCATCAGAGAATAATAAATCCTATTATGAGTGATGTAGTTAAGAAAGAAGTTCTTAAGTTACTGGAAGCTGGTATAATATATCAGATATCGGATAGTGAGTGGGTAAGTCATGTACATGTGGTGCCGAAGAAAGGAGGCATCACGGTTGTTGAAAATGATAAGGGGGACAAAGTAGCAAAACGAACAGAAGGAGGATGGCGTATGTGCATCGATTATAGAAAGATAAATAAGGCGACTAGGAAAGATCATTTCCCACTTCCATTTATAGATCATATGCTCGAACGTCTAGCTAGGCATTCGTATTTATGTTATCTAGATGGATATTCCGAATTTTTCCAAATCCCTATTCACCCAGAGGACCAAGAAAAAACTACATTCACCTGTCCTTATGAAACGTTTGCCTATAGGCGGGTGCCCTTTGGACTCTGTAATGCACCTGCCACCTTCCAACATTGTATGATGTCCATTTTCGCGGACTATCTCGACGAAATTATGGAAGTATTCATGGATGATTTTTATGTATGTGGATTCGATTTCAAAAATTGTCTCTCGAACCTTGAGAAAATATTAGAAAGATGTGTGAAAGTGAACCTTGTGTTGAATTGGGAGAAGTGTCACTTTATGGTCAACGAAGGAATAGTTTTAGGGCATATCATCTCCGAGAGAGGGATAGAAGTTGACAAAGCTAAAATAGAAGTTATAGAGAACCTCAACCCACCTAAAACCGTTAGGGAAATACGAAGTTTTCTAGGACATGCTGGATTCTATCGACGCTTTATAAAAGACTTCTCCAAAATAACAAAACCCTTAACTAACCTTCTTATGAAATATGTTGAATTTGACTTTAATGAGAAGTGTCTTGAAGCCTTCAACATTCTAAAACAAGTGCTGGTTTCAACTCCTGTCATTCAACCCCATGACTGGGAGCAACCATTTGAAATCATGTGCGATGCTAGTGACTATGCAGTTGGGGCTGTCTTAGGGAAAAGAAAAGACAAGAAATTACATGTCATTTACTATGCCATTAGAACCCTAGATACCGCCCAACTTAACTACACAACTACAGAGAAGGAATTGCTAGATGTAGTATTCGAAATCGATAAGTTCTGATCTTATTTAGTAGGAGCTAAGATTGTAGTTTATACTGATCACGCAGCAATCCGATATCTGTTAAATAAAAAAGACGCTAAGCCGAGATTGCTCAGGTGGATTCTCTTACTCCAAGAATTTGACTTAGACATTAAGGATAAGAGAGGCACTGAGAATTTAGTAGCCGATCATCTATCTAGGCTAGAACATTTGAAACCAGATCTAATACCAATAGACGATCACTTTACTTACGACAGACTGATAGCTAGGATAAACACAATGAGCGAGGATGACTCTGAAACCTATAAAGAATTTAAACCGGAAAAAGTCCCAATGATAAGAAACGTACCTTGGTACGTAGACATTGTGAACTATCTAGCTGGTGACATCATACCCCCAGACTTAAGTTTTCAACAAAAGAAAAAGTTCTTCAATGACATCAAAAGATTTTATTGGGACGAACCACTCTTGTTCAAAAGAGGAATAGACAACATCTTTAGACGATGTGTTCCAGAGGAGGAAGTGGAAAGCGTCATCAAACATTGTCATGCCGCGCCTTATGGTGGACACGCAAGCACATCAAAGACATGTGCCAAAATCTTTCAAGCAGGCCTTTACTGGCCAACTTTATGGCGAGATGTCCACACTTACATCACCAAGTGTGACCGGTGTCAACACACTAGGAACATTTCAAGGCGTGAAGAAATGCCATTAAGAAATATTCAAGAGGTAGAACTCTTTGACGTATGGGGTATAGATTTCATGGGGCCTTTTCCATCATCAATAGGAAATAAATATATTCTTGTGGCAGTTGACTATGTGTCCAAGTGGATAGAAGCAATAGCATCCCCTACAAACGACACGAGAGTAGTGATCAAATTGTTCAAGAACATCATATTCCCTAGATTTGGAATACCCCGTCTAGTCATAAGTGATGGAGGATCGCACTTTATATCCAAGATATTCAATAAACTTTTAAACAAATACGGAGTCAAACATAGAGTAGCAACACCATATCACCCTCAAACCAGTGGCCAAGTGGAGGTATCGAATAGGGAAATCAAGCAAATCCTAGAAAAAACCGTGTCAATATCCAGAAAGGATTGGTCCGGAAAGCTGAAAGATGCACTTTGGGCCTATAGAACAGCTTACAAAACCCCTATTGGAACTACCCCATATCAATTGGTCTATGGAAAATCCTGCCACTTACCTTTCGAGTTAGAACACAAAGCCTATTGGGCTATAAAATACTTGAATTTAGACTACCTAAGAGCTGGAGAGAAATGAATTCTGGACATACATAAGTTAGAAGAACTCCGCCTAAATGCTTATGAGAATGCCATCATCTATAAAGAAAGAACAAAGATATGGAACGACAAGAAAATTACTAAGAAAGAATTCAATGTAGGCGATCCTGTTCTTCTGTTTAATTCCAGATTACGACTTTTTCCTGGCAAGCTACGTTCAAGATGGACAGGTCCATTCGAGGTATCAAAAGTGTTAGTATCAGGAGTTGTAGAAATCAAGAATAACTCAAGCGCTCCTTTCGTGGTAAATGGACAACGACTGAAGTTGTATAGAGGAGGTGACCTGCCTATTGACTACTCTAGTCAGACTCTGATAGACCCACCAATCCCAACATGAAAAGTGAGATCTTATCGTCAAGCTAACGACGTTAAACAAAGCGCTGCGTGGGAGGCAACCCACGATCTTTTTTCTTTATTTTTAATTTTTTAATTTTAATTTTTCTTTTATGTAATTAAATTTTTAATTTTGGACTGACTCATCTATCTTTTTCAAGACCAAGTGCTCTTATATCACCTTTTTTAGATGGATTTCGTTGATGCACTTGATGTCATCTTCAGAGACGACGCTCAGAGGGGGCGATTTGCTACACTGTCTGCTCGACCGATGCTTCTGACTAGATACCCTTATTCTGCTTACATGGATGCACTAGGCATTGAGGCCAGTATCCATTATTTGTGCCATCGGGTCAGTTGGGATGTATATGCTGACGAGATCCACATGACCTACAGGAACCTCACCTTGGAGTTCCTCAGCTCACTGGAGTATGAGCCCTATGTTGGCACCAGAGAGGACCGTGGGTGGATTAGTTTTCGCATGTTCGGAGCAGAGTATGCTTTTACTTTGAGACAGTTTGGAGATCTGCTTGGATTCGAGACTGCACTTACTGCCATCCCTGAGCTTCCTCTAGGGTATTTCATGAGCAGTGATATAGACAGATTCTGGAGAGCTATTACCGACGGGGGAAGCCTCGACCCATCTGAGCAACTGTCTAAGAGGATTCATAACCCAACTTTCAGGTACTTTGAGATGATTCTTTGTCATACCTTCTTCGGGAGGAGCTATTGCGATCATTTAGTGATTGCAGAGGAGATACTATTTTTATACTGTGCTAGTCAGTCGCGTCCCATTGCGAGTGGAGCTTTCTTGATATAAAGTCTAGATATGGCTGCATCATCCTCTGAGGGATACTTGCACACTGGTGGGAATGTGACGCTGATTGCATCTGCTCTGGGCTTGGATAGCCAGTTACTCCACCTGACACCATACTGTGGTAGTACACGCATCGACATTGACTTCTGCTTAGACCATGGCCTTATGCGCCGAGCTTCTTTTCATCCATATCAGTACAGGCTCCTTATTGACGATCAGACTGTCTACTATTTCACCATGCCTGATCCACAGATGACCTGTGTCTCCAACCGGGCAAACTGGAACTACACTTTAGAGGGTTGGGGAGAGACAGTTATAGACATCACTGACCTACCAGAGCCAGAGTATTCACCAGAGTCAGAGCCAGAGTCAGAAGACCCAATCACTGAGGATCCGGTTACAGAGAATCCTACTCCAGAGTACACGCCTACACTTGAGGTTGAGCATACCGTTGTTTATACTAATAACTTGACCTTACAGGAGCCCGACATGAGAGCGCAGATGACAGCCATGAGAGCTGAGATGGCTACACTTCGCTAGGAGGTGGCTGATCTCACCCTATAGGTAGAGCTAGATGGTGCTACATATGCTGGGGAGATCGACGATTTGACACACGAGATTGTTGAGCTCAGACGCCAGGTGGCTGAGCTGCGAGGACGTGACTTTGCTGATATCTGATCATGAGACGTCCACCATTGCTATTATTATTATACTATTTTTATTTTATTTCTCAGACTTACTTTTTCTGTTTTTCAGTTCAGTTGCACTTCGTACTCACTTACATTTACATATATATTGTGTGTTTATTTTATTTTCTCTTAACTTGTTTTATTTTATTTTGCAAAAATTAGAAAATAAAATGTATGTGTATGATATACACATATATTTTACAAAAAAATATATTTTCACCTTAAAATGCTAGGTACACCCCAAGTGACAAGAGCAAGCCACCATTTTTGAAGCCCAATTGCCCAAAGAACAAAATCTGGCCCAACTAGAAATTCAACAGACCGCGCCCGCGGACCTCCAACGGTAATAAACGGCTACTTTTCGGAAAACTCACCATTTACTCCATTTTTTCCTATTTAAACCCCATTTTCTTCCTCATTTTACCCATATTTTCATACCTTACCTTCCATAATTTCTCCACTTCAACTAATTCTCTATTATATTTCTTTTCCCACTACAAACCTTCCAAATCTATAAAAATCACTATTTTCTTCCTCCACCATCCTATTTTTCTTTCTCCAAATCATTCAAAACAATCAAAATGGACTTCAATGGGTATGTTCTTCGAAGCGGCAAACCAGGATCCACACAAAGGAAGTTGCTCGAAAAGCTACAGTCTACGGCAATTTACTCAACCAGGTATATTAACGAAGACTGTCTCTACACTTTAGGTATTTATCATAGTGTTTTTCATTTATTAGATAAAATAGGCATGCATAATATTTTCTCTGCAAAAGAACCTACCTACCCAAGATTGACATATGAGTTTTTAAGTTCACTTATTTATAATGTCACACCTAACACTACTAGTACCGTAGGTGGGGTACAATTTAGAATGTTTAACTGTGAATATAGTTACTCCACCGACAGTTTAGCTGAGTTGTTAGGGATGCCTTTTGGGGAAGGTGATATTTGTGAAGCACCCTTGGATACGGAATGGACAACCGCTGGCTATGCTTTCTGGAAAAAACTTACAAACCAAGAAGCAAATTCTTTTGATGGCTTGCTAGCCTCGAGTGTCCATAATCCGGCCATCCGTGTCTTTCGATACCTTTTAGCATCCACCATCTTTGCTCGGGAAAACCCGAACAAGGTGAATGCTAAAGAGTTAATTATTATGCAAGCATGCCTCACCGACACCAAAATTAACCCGGTGCCCTTTATGATTGCTCACATGAGCTATGTACGAAAAAAGGGGGCACCGATTTCTTTTGGTGGCCTGGTTACTACTATCGCTCGTGCCCTTGGCTTGGCCACTGAGCTTGCTACTTTAGATCCACTTCCTCCTCGTATTGTAGGCCTGAAATTTTTGAAAGATATGCGCCTCTGCAAAGCGAGAAGGGAAGGTGGTTATTACCTTATGATTGGTAATGCTGCTGTACCAAGTGTTGTCCTCCCCTGTACCCGTCGCACTGACGTTAGATTGGAGCGTAACTGGACTTATGATTTAAGCGCTCCCGCTTTCACTGGTCCGTTACCTCCGAATGCTCCTTTAGAGGAGGGGAACAACACTGATGACGAGTATGACTTTCAAACAGAGTCACCTCCTCGATTTACACCATCACACACTGCACGATCTTCTTCTAACCCTCCTGCAGGTACCGTCCCGAGCTTCCATGTCACTGAGGACATGTGGAGAGAGCATATGGCTAGAGAGGAGAGACGTGATGCCCTCCTTTCTACGATCCAGTAACAGGTTGCCGACAACATGGCTTTCATGCAGGCGTCTCAAATTCAAAACTCCCGCTCTCTGACTACCATCATGGAAAGTCAATTGGCTTTCCATAACCAGCAACACCGTCAGCAGACTAGCTTCGCTACTAACTTCCAATTAATGGAGGCCACACAAACTGCAAATGCTTCTCTCACTGAGCGCATGGCACAGTTTAGCCTCGATAGAGATCGTCGTCGCCGTAGTTATAGCCGTTGTTCCGAATGTTCACCTCAGGATGGCGAGGGTACTAGTGGACCTCACTAGTTTTACCAGGTATCTCCTACCTAGACTTGTTTTGGAACATTGGGGACAATGTCCAATTCAAGTGTGGGAGGAGCATTTTATCGCTTTTATTTCCTTTCCGTTATTTCCCTTTTCAGTACTTTATTTTTCAGTATCTTTTAGTTATTTCCCTTTTAGTAGTTTAGCCGTTAAATAAAATACACGTGATTGACGACTCATTTTGTGCAGTGTATCCTTAAGTTCTCCACCACTTCCTAGCCTTGAGAATTTTTTTTGCTAAAAATGAATACAACATGTTTTTAGTTTTTTAAGCCATAAGTAAAGTTTTTAGGTTTAGGATAGAGTGTGATTAGTCTTAGGTACCCTTTTTGAAAAATCAACATTGTGTTTTACACCATAGACCTTGTAAATATTAGAGTTAATTCCGTCTTCTCCCCATGCTATGATTTTAATTTTACAAAACGGGTCCTAAGTAGTTTATTCTCGTAGTCGGCTCCGGCCTAAGCATGCACTACGTGTAGGATCGATGAAAATAAGTGAATGATCTTTTTGCCTTGAATATATATATATATATATATATATATATATATATATATATATATATATATATATATATATATATATATATATATATATATATATATATATATATATATATATATATATATATATATATATATATATATATATATATATATATATATATATATATATATATATATATATATATATATATATATATATATATATATATATATATATATATATATATATATATATATATATATATATATATATATATATATATATATATATATATATATATATAAGCAAAAATGTATGGTTACGACCATGAATTGGGTGATCCTCACACGATCATTTAATTCCACTGGTAGCAAACATCCACAAAAAATAAAAAGTGAAAAATAATAATAAAAGGAATTACCCATTACGGCTGGTTCAGAGGTATCTGGTGCTGAACTCGGTAGGGCAGATTACGATCTGATCCCCCACAGCTATAATTGGGTAATAACGAGATTACACCAATTCTTGTACCATAATCCCATTGCAAAGATCATAATCACTAACTGGTCACTACACTATGAGTATGTACGGATAACGGGCTTAATGTGATTACACCTGAATGAAAAGGACCTTACCTAGAAGAGAAGTCTTAGCATAGTTGGAGTAATAGGAGTTGACTTGTGTAGGAATAAGGTTTATGTCTTCATTCTGCGGTAAAGTGTCACTTCGATGTTCTTAGTTCAAATAGTTGGTACCTGTCGAACACACTCTCACTTTAACCATACTGCTTTAGCTCGATAACTAGAAAAAACACTTGTATCCCTTTGACTACTTCTGAGAGTTTTGCTTGAGGACAAGAAAAGGTTTAAGTGTGGGATAATTTGATAACACCGAATCGCACTATGTTTCTGACTCGAATATCACATGTTTTCCTTAGGTTTATTATTGTTTTTCTAGTATTATGCCCTTGTTTCCTTTGTTTTCAGGTCACATGTCCTTTCAGAGCCTTCATAGAAGAAACGAGCGAAAACGCCAGAAAAATAGGGTTTTTCCAAGAAAATACACACATGGCGTCCAGCTCCACGCCGGCTACAGGGAACGCGCTGACATGGCACACTTTCACCTGGGGGCCAACTACCACGTTCCCACGATCTCTCCATTTTCACTCACCGCGCCTGCGGGGAGGGTGTCCGCGCCCGCGGCCTTCACAAACCATTTCCCGCTCAGTAGGAGTTAAGGGGCATGCTCGTCTTTACAGAGTTTCAGGATCTTCTATAAATAGCAAGTTCATTTCATTTTCGTTTTCATCCAAACTAAGATGCAAACTTAGATCCAGTCAAGTTACTGCTTAGGCATATATTACTACTTTGTAAAGTGATAATCTTCTCACATCGGGAAATTATCACACTTGAGTGTGCGAGTTTGTATTCAAGTTTGGAGCACTTTGGTTGAAGTTTATCATACTATCTTTTACATTTCCATGACTTGTATCAGATTCAAGCCTCCGATTGGAACAAGGTTCTAATTGAATTGCTTTCATTTATTTTATGCTCTTACCATAGTCTACATGTTTTATAGACTCTAAATGCTCTTACCATAGTCTACACGTTTTATAGACTCTAAATGCTCTTACCATAGTCTACATGTTTTATAGACTCTAAATGCTCTTACCATAGTCTACACGTTTTATAGACTCTAAACGCTCTTACCATAGTCTACACATTTTATAGACTCTAAACGCTCTTATCATAGTCTACATGTTTTATAGACTTTAAATTCTTACCATGTCTAGCTAAATTTATTAGGGTTAGAATGTAAGGATCGAATCATAACTATGTTCTGCATGCCATGCTAATAGAAATACCTTTGGGATGTTTTAGTTTTTAATACTGGTTTAAATGTGTTTAAAAGTTTATGGGTAAGATCAAAAGCCGTCCATACTTGAGATTAAGCCAGATTAGTTCTTGACCAAATGAAAAGAGCGAAAGCAGTTCGTTTGGTTAAGTAGGATTACTTGGTATAATTTTAGAAAACGATTTTGAAACTATTTGCGGACGCGTTTGTGGGATTAAAATCTGATTCTTGGTCAAAAGCCAAGGATCTCTTTAAGTTAAGTTTTCCTAATTAAAACACTTTTTCACTAAGTCAAAATAACTTGTTTCTTAAAAATAGGTTTACTTCTTTAACGCGTTAGGCACCCTTTATAAGTGACAATAAAGGAATTTAATTTAAAGAGTAAACTCGGTTCTTAGTATGCGAAAGCTACAAGTTCCTGTTAAACATTTCTTTGCTATAAATGGAAAATATTGCCTAAAAGTAAATATTATACATGCATGCTAGGACACTGTCTGATCTCGTGATTTATATTCGATCCCGTTTGTTTTATCTCTTAAATTTTATTCGCTTTTATTTCCCTGTACTGAACTCAATCCCTTACTGATCTGCATTAGATAAACACCTTAGCAATAGAGTCGATAGATTGACAATTGGTCTTTGTGGTTCGATAATCTTATATATTACTTCGATAGGTTGTGCACTTGCAGTTATAATTTAGACTATACAGTAAAATCCCATCAAGTAACTTGTGTATTATTGATATCTTTGGAAAGCAGCAAGTGGTAGACTCTTCATGACCAGCTTGTGTATTATTTGTATCTTTGGAAAGAAGTAAGTGGTCGACTCTTCATGAGCAGCTTGTGTATTATTGATTATTTTGGGAGATAGCAGGTGGCAGACTCTTCATGAGTAGCTTGTGTATTATTGATATCTTTGGAAGATAGCGAGTGGAGGACTCTTCATGAATAGCTTGGGTATTATTGATATGTTTGGAAAGTAGCAAGTGGAAGACTCTTCATGAGCAGCTTGTGTATTATTGATATCTTTGAAAGATAGCAAGTGGCGGACTCTTCATGAGCAGCTTGTGTATTATTGATATTTTTGGAAACCAGCAAGTGGCAGACTCTTCATGAGTAGCTTGTGTATTATTGATATCTTTAGAAGATAACAAGTGGCGGACTCTTCATTAGCAGCTTGTGTATTATTGATATCTTTGAAAACTAGCAAGTGACGGACCCTTCATGAGCAGCTTGTGTATTATTGATATCTTTGGAATATAGCAAGTGGCAGACTCTTTATGAGCAGCTTGTGTATTATTGATATCTTTGGAAGATAGCAAGTGGCGGCCTCTTCATGAGCAGCTTGTGCATTATTGATATCTTTGGAAGATAGAAAGTAGCGGCCTCTTTATTTGAGCAGCTTGTGTATCCCCAATAAAAAGTTATTTCAACAGCAAATGACGTCTCTTTTGAGAAGTTTGCTTATCGACAGCAAACGACATCTCTTCGTAAAAGTCCCGCGGGGGAGTTTATACATTATCCTTATCAGGTAGAAGACTTGAAAAAGAATAAACTGGACCCCGTTTGTCGTGGAAAGGTTTATTACCTTTTCTACCTTCAACTATTGAGTTGGTAGTTTACCGTCATCTGTGAGTCGGTATCTTATTGATACTTTACCTTCAACCATTGAGTTAGTAGTTTACCATCATCTGTAAGTCGTTATCTTATTGATCATTTACCTTCAACCATTGAGTTGGTAGTTTACCGTCATCTATGAGTCGGTATCTTTTTTATCTTCTACCTTCAACCATTGAGTTTATAGTTCACCGTCATTTGTGAGTCGGTATCTCTTACTTTTCTACCTGCAACTATTGAGTGGGTAGTTTATCCTCATCTATGAGTCGGTATCTTAGTGATCTTCTACCTTCAGCTATTGAGTTGGTAGTTTTCTGTCATCTGTGAGTTGGTATCTTATTGATCTTCTACCTTCATCTATTGAATTGGTAGTTTACCATCATCTGTGAGTCAGTATCTCTTACTTTTCTACCTTCATCTATTGAGTTGTTAGCTTACTGTCATTTATGAGTCAGAGTCTTTTTTTTCCGATTCTACCTTCAACTATTGAGTTGGAAATTTACCATCATCTTGAGTCAGTAGCCATTTATCTTTTCACAATCTATGCAAGGCGTCTTCCCTGATAGAGTCAGTAATTTTTTTCTTCTCTTGAAGTTGTTCCCCATTAAGAGTCTCTCAATCGAAGTCTGTGACTCTGTTCCCCAGTGGAGTTATAATCTCTTCCCATGTGGGATTACTTTACCATGTGCTTGATTTCTCCAGCAGTAGTTTGTTTCATGTGGCGTCATTCCCTATAAAATCCAGAGTATTGCATCCATATCATATAATAAACATCATTGTGGTATCTTATGACCAAAAATTATGTATTCTATATTTAAGTATCTTCAATCTCGTCGAAACGAAGATTTCAATCTTCATATCTTCGGATAGAAGAAACTTAAATAGGGGCAGCTGTCATACCCCAATTTTTAACCTAATATCCCACCCTCCATTTTCATCACTGCATAACAAGTGTTCACGAGTTGTTTGACTTATTTTTTTGCCAATTCTTGAGTTAGATTTCAAAATTTTATAACTTCTTCAAATTTCGACATTTTTGAGCGGTTCTTTTTGCATATGATTCTTATTGACATCATCTACAATTTCTCTTTACAATTCAAGAGTTGATTATGCTTTGAAAAGCCACGAAAAAATAGAAACGTTAGAAGTCGTTTATGAATTTAGTGGAATTTGATTTTTATTGTGTTTTATTCATGATTTCTTTTCTATTTAAAAAAATCACAAAAAAATATACTTAGCATCATGTTATTTTATTTATTTATTATTTTTACCTCTTTACTTAAAAAATTATCAAAAATATATTCTTTTATTAATTTAAATTTATATATTGGTATCATTTATTTCAAAAAAAATCTAGAAAAATTTATATAAGTTCTTTTAATTTCTTATATGCATTTTATTTTTTGTCTTTTAATTTGCACTTATATTTTCATTTATTTCAATTCAAGAAAAAATCATAAATAGTTAATTTAATATCTCTTTTATTTTCTATTTTCTATTTATTATTATTACTAACACTTTTAGTTATTATTATTATTGATATTATTATTATTATTATTATTATTATTATTTTGTCCTTTTGTTTTTTTTTGTCAATAAAGAAAAGTTGGGACCACTATAAAGTAGTACAAACACTTCACATGGATTGTCAACTTGTACTTATCAAAGGTCAAGAATCATTCTCACACTTCAAATGAATTACCAACTTGGGCTTATCAATGGCCAAGAACCATTCTCATAAAGTCACATGGATTGCCACATCAACACTCTCACCTCATTCACCCTATAAATAAGACCTTACTTTCTTTCTTTTGTAGGAACAATATCATTAATCATTCACTAAACTAAGTTAAAACTCTCTTCTTCTTTTTTCTCTACATTTTCTTTCAAGTCATTTCTTTCTTTTATTGAATAGGTAGACTATTATACTTGTTCTTTATTTAATTCTATTGTATTTTTACTCTTTATTTATTTAATACCATAATTATCACCATTTTGTAAGGAAACTTGATTGATTCAAAATCAGGAGTTGAAAAGTATTACTGAACCTCCAAAAGCAAAAGTGATTTATTGTTGTTTAATTTTTTTTCCCTGTAATTTTATGTTATTTATTTACTTTTTTTGAGCATGGATCCTTGGTCGTGAGATTGAGTAGATAAATTTTAATTACTCATTTTTTTAATTTCATGAAAGATTAAGAAAACTTCGACATTTATCCTATTTTTATTATAGACATCATCTTATTCTTCTTTATCTATTTTATTTTATTTTTTTATTTTTATTTGGATCAATTTGGAAAAGATTTGAGATTTTTTTAGTTCATCTAAGCTTGTCAGATATTTGATGAACTTTCATCATTTCTAATCTACCTCTAAATAGTCCTTTGATCATTCAAGGTACTTGGGATTGAAGATAAGTTTATCATAATGTATCTTCTTTGACTTTATCTTGATCCCCCGTGTTTGTTAATTGTACTACATGTATAAGAGGATAAACTTCAAAGTATCATTTCTCTAACATGTATAGGTACATACATTATATGCTCCATAAGAAGTTACACTTATCCCAAATCAGATTATTGACTTTATATTGTTATAACCTTTTAACTTTTCTTTTAACATATATTTTATTTTATTTAATTACATCACATTAATTTAGATTTTTTTTATATATTCATTTTATCTTATTATTTTTGTTTTCTTTAAATATAAATAATACAAGTTTCCATTTCATTTTATCCCTCTCATGCTACTAACGAGTTTGTTATTGTGAAGGTTTCCTAGAATTGTTTCCGGCATTCATTCTCGCATAGCACATCCATAATTTTTCTTCATTACCTTTTTATATATATTTTTTCTATTTCGATTTAATATTTAGTAAGTTAAATATATAATTGTACATAATACTTTTGATTTTATATTTTATTCACTTTACTTGTAAATAAAATCAGGTTATGTAAATATTCTTTCCACTACGTTGCGATTTTGAATTTTAATTCAAATTAACTTTTGAAACTCGTCCGAACGCATATAAGTTTCCCCATGCTGTTAAATTTGTCTGTATATCTCTTGTGATGCGAGGATTCTTATCCGATACTGTGAGCTTTATCCATCGCCTCTACACTTTATCTGATTCCTCTCATAACACGCTTATCTCGTCTTTGATTTATTTTCATTTGATGCGCTTTATCTGATGCTTGGAGTATTATCTTACATCTGGGTTTTTTTGATGTTGTCGGCTTGTGACTTATTTTCACCTGAGGTTTGGTATACTCTTAGCTTATTTATCTGTCTATGTTTTAAGTCCAAGGGAAAGAATTAATTTGTTGACTTCATGTCATCGAGTATCTAATACGATTGTGCGAAACTGCTTCATACTTTTTTTAGTTTTATTAATCTTAAGACGAATCTCCAACAAATAAATTTTTAAACTCACACCCATTTTAAGTCAAAACTTCGACACTAGGCCATCGTATATTCAAAATCTCATTCACACCCATTTTAACCAAACAAACAATTTAAACCAAAAACACAGATACTTCAAAAGTTTCCTATAGGATACTATAGATACATAGGGTGCTAGTACCTTCTCTTTGCATAACCAGCCCCCGAACCTTCGATCTTTTCAAATGCATTGTATTTTCTTTACTTTTAGTATTTCACTTACTTTGCATATTTATGGGTTTTATTTCTCACTTTTCCCTTTTCCCTTGGAAATAATAAAGCGCGGTGGAGACTCTTGCTTTTGTGAGTCGAGTTAATTAATAGCTTGATCTCCGGTTTTCACCGCTACAGTATGGAAATTCAATGGTGATGAATTATTGAAGATATGTATGTATGTTAAGATTGAAAGATAGTCTTAATTACATATGGTTGTTGAAATTGCACATGCATCATTATTTTCAAGAGGCAATGTTTTTAAGTTATGTGCGAGCTAGTGACTTGTTCCAAACCTAGAGTGGGGTATGGAATCTTAGGCAACGGGCTTTTGTGTGTTATTGGTCTCGGGAACGGACCCAGTTTAAATTAAAAACCGAATAAAAATAATAGTAATTGGTATCACATGTATGAGTATTGTGTTTGAGTCTTGCAATGAGTCACATTGTGTTGATGTCATAATATGAAGTTATGTGCATTGTATGAAAATGATGTATTTGTGAAATTGTGGCTTGTGAGTGTATACTTGTGGATAGTATGAATAATTAGGTGATGCTATGTGTGTAAAGCATATGAAGTGTGAGTAGATTTATCTTGATGCATGTATGTTACACATTATATATTATTATATGATTTCGATAATTATGTGAATTCTCACCCTTATGTTGGAATGATGTTTTATAACGACATCACTGAGTTACTCAAGATTAGAGTTGTTACTAGCAGGAGATTACATGGAGAAGCTACTTTATTTCTTTATGCATTTTGGTTTTTAAGTCATGCTCTGATGTTATGTAACATTGGGAACAATATTGATTTCATGTTTGAGAGATACTTTGTATACTCTTTCGTTTTGTTATTCTTATTGGAATTATGTGATGAATTAACTTTTAATATCTAAGTTATTCAATTAATGAATTTACTATGAGACTCAAATATTGTGTTTATTTGAATAAATATGTTTCCGGTGTGAAATGCATATGTGGAAGTGTATAGAAAGTATGAATTATAACTAAGTGTTATCGAGCATGGTTGGTGTATGTGGTTTTGAATTATGTTTGACACCCTTGATTGATATGCATGGTTCAATTATGCTGATATATGTTGTATTATTCTGTGGGGTTTTTAGAGGTTGTACATTAGTGATATCAGAGCATAGTCAGTCAATTGTCCAAGTTGTTAATATGTTTATTCCCTTTTATACATGATATGTGTATGTGGCACTATCGGCACTATTTGTTCTAACGATGATTTATTGGTTGAAATTCTCAGAACAATGGTTGGAGGAAGGAATGAGGAGGCTATTTCTGAAGCTTTAGCAATGCTAGCTGGCGAAATTGGGAATAATCAACAAGTCAACATGAGTGCTCGAAACAACAACGATGATGAGTTTCGTGCTTTGGGAAAGTTTCATAGAAACAATCCGCCCATTTTCAAGGGAGCGCATGAACTTGAAAAGGCGTGGGTATGGCTGAAGGAAATCAAGAAAATATTTCGAGTCATGAATTGTTCAGATGCACAGAAGATGTTGTTGGCACCCATGTGCTTGAAGAGGAAGCTGAGGACTGGTGGAGTAACACTAGTCAGAGGTTTGAAGAAAAGAAAACTGAGGTTACACGGGCTGTGTTCAGAGAAGCATTTCTGGAGAATATTTTCCAGAAGACGTGTGTGGTAAGAAGGAAATTGAGTTCTTTGAACTGAAGCAGGGTAATACAAATTTGGTAGAATATGTTGCAAGGTTTGAAGAGCTGATTAAGTTTTGTCCTCGTTAAAAAACTCCTAATGCTAAGAGATCCAAATGTCTTAATTTTGTGAATGGTTTGAGGCCTGAGATCAAGCAAACCATTGATTAGCATGAGATTAGACGATTCTCTGAGATGGTTAACAAGAGTAGGATCTATGATGAAGATAGTTGAGCTCGTTTTACTCACTATAAGAGTTTAAATGGGAAGAAGAGAAAATGTCAATTCAGAGGAAAGTCATATGTGACTCATGCTGATAAGAGAAAATAGAAAGCTAGTGATGACAAGAAGCAGAGTAGGGGAGGAGCTCCTACTCTGGTTAAGTGTTTTAGGTGTGGTGTTGAAGGACATCGTGCTCTTGAGGGCACAAGTGCTGATCATAAGTGTTTAAGTGTGACAAGCTGGGTCACAAGGCTTATGAGTTCAAGAGAGGTGCGAATGTGACTTGCTACAATTGTGGCGAGTAAGGACACATTAGTACCAAATGTGATAAACCAAAGAAGACTCCATCTAGAGGTAAGGTGTTTGTTTAACAGGTTCTGAGACTACTGCTGAGGATAGATTAGTCAGAGGTACATGCTTCATTAATGGTACATCTTTAATTTCTATAATTGATACTAGAGAGAAACATTCTTTCATTGCTTTGGTTGTGTTAAGAGATTAAATCTAATCATCTGATATGAATGGAAATATGATTATTAATACTCCTGCTATGGGTTTAGTCTACTTAATATGTGTGTTTCAATTGTCCGTTGAGTATTTTGGTAGGGACTTTAGAATTGACTTAGTGTGTGTTTAGTTAGATAACATTGATGTTATCCTTGGGATGAACTGGTTGGAATTCAACCATGTTTATATCAATTGTTTTGATAAGACAATTATTTTTCTTGAATCTGGGAATGAAGGAGACTTGTTTATGTATGCTAAACTAGTGAACGAGTTGGTGTAGGATGGCGCCTTGATGTTTATTTTGATGGCCTCTTTGGATATTAGTGGAAAAGAGCGATTGGTGATTTAACAGACGTTCGTGACTTTCCATAGATTTTTCCTGAAGAGATGAGTGATCTATTGTCGGAGCGTGAAGTAGACTTTACGATCGACTTAGTTCCTAGAACTAGTCTGGTATCGATGGCTCCATATAAAATGTCAACACAAAATTGAAAGAGTTGAAGAATCAACTTGAAGATCTACTTGAGAAGAGATTCATTCTTCCGAGTGTCACCGTAGGGTGCACCAGTATTATTGGTTAAGAAGAAAGAAAGTACTATAAAACTTTGTGTGGATTATAGACAACTGAACAAAGTGACTATTGTTTATTATTCATCTTTTCTATGATTCACATATCTATATTTCAAATTCAATCCACTTTTGCCTATCTCATTAAAGTTATCCTCTTAGTTATCATTCTCAAAATTCATGTCCATATCCACTTAAATTCATTCACTTTTTATTCATATTTTATTTTAAATCTCTTTTTTGCATCACTTATACTTTTATTAAATATTTGTTCTTATAATATCTAGTTTTCTATTTAGTGTATGTAAAATTCTGTTTAATTGATAAAGAGAATAGAAATAAAAGTTTTTATTTATTTCATTTTTTGTCTACCTATAAGTTAGTGCAATCATATATATATATATATATATATATATATATATATATATATATATATATATATATATATATATATATATATATATATATATATATATATATATATATATATATATATATATATATATATATATATATATATATATATATATATATATATATATATATATATATATATATATATATATATATATATATATATATATATATATATATATATATATATATATATATATATATATATATATATATATATATATATATATATATATATATATATATAGTACATGATATTTTCTTTACACAGTACAGGTTATCGGGAAATTCATTTATACTAGTACATACACTACTCTCTACACTAATAATTTTCAGTACAGACAAAACATAGAGAATAAGTTTTTTCAGCTTTCCATGCAATTTTCCTTAGCAATTCTTACCACCGGTATACGTACAACTTACCTGCAATATCAATACACAGAAAATCAGTTCGGCCCATATATTTAGGATTTTTTTTTATCTTCATCTTGGGTTCACACTACCCAGATCCGGCCCGATGCCCCCAGCTCCAGTTATTTTTGTTTGTGTGCTATGCAGCTTCATGGGCTTTACCATACCCCTGCTCCAAATTTAAAACCCCTAGGCCCAATTTTCTTTCCAATTCATAATTTATATTTTTTATATCTTCTCGTTTTCAATAAATTTTAACCACTTTCATAATAAGCGTTGACTTTGTCAAACGACTTTTTTTTTCTCAAATTTTTTTCTTCTTCAAATTTCTCAAAACACTTAATAAATAATTATGAGAATCACACTTCCATGAGCCTTAAGAATTGGAGAAGGATGAGTGGGTCCATTCCCGAAGCTTGTCCTTCATTCCATTCATAGTCTTTTGTATGGTTCAAATCACAAATCTTTTTTCAAGCTAACAAAATACTTCAACTAATTCAAACTTTTTTGTCCGTTCGAACACCTTTTCCATTTAAAACCTTATCCAAGATTAGACATTATTTATTTATAGTCGAGATATCATCCTCCTATCCCCATGATTATAAAGGTGTCAACTTTTCCACGTAAGTGCTAGAGGCGTTTCCAAACCCTCCTCATGTTGACGCACGGTCCATCTTTCTCACACCTTGTGGGCGTTTAGTTGAGATTTCTCTCTTAAAAATAACGACTTGTCTTTTCATTTAAAATCAATAAACAAATTAGTTTTGTTCTTTTTTAGAAGAACTATGAGTGCCCTGATCCTCTATTGCACGAAGGGGATACGTAGACACAAAGGTTCGCAACCGCAGCGGGCACAATAATAAAAAATTATTTTATTTGTAAATATTCATTCATTCATTCCCTTTAGCAAGTTTAAGCTTTAGATAACACACTCTCTGATTAAAAAAACAAAGTGGATCCTACAGAGTACCGTAGATGCTTAGGGTGCTAACACCTTCCCTTTGCATAACCGATCCTCATACCTTGATCTCTATTCTATTTTATTTTAGGTTTTGTTCGCTCTTTTCCCATTTTCCTTTTGGAAACAATAAAGTGCAGTGGTGACTTTCACCCATATGAGTTAAGTCAATTAATGGCTTAGTCTCAAATTTTTACTGATATATTTCACTACAGTGCGACAACTATCAAGAATAAGTATCCACTTTTAAAGATTGATGACCTAATAGATCAGTTGGTTGGTGCAATTATATTCAGTAAGATAGATTTGAGATCTGGATATCATTAGATTTGTGTGAAGGTCGAAGATATTTAGAAAACTGTAGAACAAGGTATGGCCACTATGAGTATTCAGTTATGTCGTTTGGTGTGACCAATGTAAGAACAAGAAGTGTTTCCTATTTCTGGCCTTGAGATTTTGATGATAACTTCACATGTTATCTTAGAGAATAATTGTATACACTAATTGTTTCGTCTAGTGTGTAATTACTGCTATAATGGTCTGGCTCTAGTACAAGGCATGTGACATCATCAAGTTCTGAACATACACTCTAGAAGAAAACATGTGGTTACATGTTTAAGTAAAATCAAGATTCTGAACTGATCTTCTGCAATGTGTCTTAGGAACTTTAGTACAAGATGTTCTAATCCTGGCTTTGTGGTTTAGCTTTGGAGACCTTCTAAAGCTTTACTATTGTGTTACAAGTTTTGAAGATTATGAAGATAAGGTTCTGTTGAACAAGTTCCGATAATCTAAAGAAAAGAAAATCTTGCAACCAAGTGCTGAAGACTCTGAAGAATAAGGTTTTATGTGACAAGTTCTGAAGACTCCAAGACTTGGGTTCTAAGGCTCATAAGAAATATTCTTCTACAACAAGCTTCAACGTTCAACAATCAAATATCTGAAGTCTTCGAAGATAAGAAGAAAGTTCAAATGGTTAACGTGTGATGTTGTGAAAAAGGTACGTAAAGTGTCTGTGACCTCTACCCTTTAGGGTGGCGTAAGGACAATCCTTTATATTGTATTGTCAACCACTTTTATTGTGACTGTTGGTAACAAACAGCTGGATTTATAGCTATCTTTCTTTACTTAACGGGTCTTTGTTTACAAGCTTAATAGAAAAATATTATTCATAGGAAAAGGTGGAAAGTTATCATTGGAAAGTGACAGGATACAAAAATATTATTTTATACTGTCTAAACTCTTACACCCTATTCCATCTGTTGGGAACTAACCGTTGGTGTAGAAAAAGTTTGTTCTATCCTCACAATGTCTCTCTCTATCAAGGGTTATAAAATAATATCAAAGCTTCAAAGATAAATTGTTGGTTAGCGGTTTAACGGTTTCCATTGGCCAACAAGCTTCATCCTGTGGAAGGAAAGCAGTGGACTCTGAAGATGTTAAAGCTGTAATGTTATACATACTGAAGACCACTAGAAAAAGAGAGAAAATAAAGAAGAAGACTACCATATGTTATTCAACTTCCAATCACATACATCTTGGTAGATCTCAGAAGAAGCAAGGAGTTGCTGCTTGTAGCTTACTCAATAAGAAGATGAAGAAGAACACTACAATATGATACTCAATTTCTAATCATATATATCTTTGTAGAAATTGTAATAAACACTAAAGTTGTTGTTTAGATAGTGTTTCTGTTCATATCTCTTCATGTAAATTGTTTTAACAATTGAGTTGTTGCTCGTAGAACTGTTAAAAAATATGTGTTTAAATGTTTTCTATAATCTGCTTAGAAGAAGCAACCATGTAAACACAAAAAACCCCATCAACTGTTATTGATTAGATCCTTGAGAGACTGAGTGAAGGTTTGATCTCAAGAAGACAATGGCTGCTTGACATTGTGGGAAATCCTGATAGGAGATTATGCGGGATCAGATTTTATTGGGTCAATGATTGTTATATTAGGTTGGATCACTAAACATATAATTGGAAAGTTCCTTGAGAGACTGAGTGAAAGTCATATCTCAAGAAGATAATGGCTGTTGGTTATTATGGGAAATTCTGATATGAGATTCTGAGGAATCAGATTTTGTTAGGTCAATGGTAGTCATATCTCAATAAGGACTGAGTGAAGGTTAGACTCTTGAGAGATCTTTGATGGATATCATTGCAAGGAAATCCTGGTAGGAGGTCTTGAGGGATCGAATTCTATTGGGTCAATGAATGTTATATCCATTTGGATCCCTAAACGTGTCATTGCATGTTAGTCACTGGTAGTTTCCTGTGCGATTGTAATCAATTTGGTTATAGTGGATTAAATCCTTGGATAAGTTGAAATCATTCTTGCGAGGGTTGACATGAGTAGCCTAGTTAACGGCAAACCTAGATAAAATACTTATGTCTTTTTATCTTTATTGTCCTTGTTGCTATTATCATTTGAGTGATTACAAGTTTAATGGGGAATGTTTTCTATGAACACAATTCACCCCCCCCCCCTTTCTGGTGTTTTCTCTACCTGTTATTGATTTAAGATCAAACACTTAATCGTGTAGATAGATCCAGTTAGAGAAAATTATGTAGTTATCTACTACTCAAATGATATAAAGCTTCTCTGATTCAAAACTTGTTCTATAGAGGATTCAAAACTCTGGACTAGAATCATAAATATGAAGAAAAAATCCCTTAAACAAGTTCTCAGGATTCTGTAGCCTCAAGTACCCGATGGAAAGAGATTTCATCTTCTTATTCAACGAAAGTTTTCCATCAGAGGCAAAGGTCATCATTCAGCACTACAGATCATCAACTGAAGCTGACATTCAAACAACTACTTAAAGCTGCTATGGATCTAATCAATGTCACATTCCAAATATCCACCAAGAACTCTAAGAAGACTAAAGCTTCTCAAAGCTATGATCTTCAGAAATCAGATGGAGAAGTCGCCAGAGAGATTTGAAGAAGTGTTGCACAGAAGAATTGGAAGTCAAGAGGAGGAGATGCCATCCACTAAGGAGAAAAATAAATCAACTCAGAATTATGAAGAAACTAAGTTCATAATATGATGAAAGAGAAGCAGCTATTGTAGAACCAAAAACAAGAAGACTGCAACTAGAAGAAACCATCTGAATATGATGAAGTTTCTGGAAGTCCAAGAAGCAAAGGGATCAGGGAAAGGCATCGCAGGACAGAGAATGAAATCTAAATATACACAAAGAGTGCAACAAGAGGAATGAATCAGATCAAGCTCAAATGGAAATAAAACTCGTCACAAGAAAACCCCGGGTTAGTATTTACACGTTTTCCAAACAATAAGTATTGCTAAATACTTCTACTAGTTAGAAGTTGTTTTGTTCAGGAAAAGTCACTTGTCTCATATGGCAACAACTTTCTTTTAGTGTCTTTAATTTTGCTTTAAGTAAGTAGTATTATTTTTCTTGTTCAATCCTTCTTAGTTAACATAATCTTTACCTCAGTCTGAAATTGTAACTCATAAAAATGTGAAAAACTAAAAAGGATTCATCTAAAAATCATTAATTAATCCAACACGTGCAGTAGTCTCCCTTTTAAAATCTCTAGTGCCTATATCTACTCTCTCTCTAGGTATTCGCGTATCATTTGTCATGTGTCTTGAAACTTATAGATACATCCTTCCACACAAGCTTTCACTCTCTATTATGCCAGTCACCATACCTCCAATTATTCGCTCATAATTCAAAACCTGTCTGTTTTACTCTCTTACATCCCTTAAAATCCTCCTCATAAAGTCTCTTGATGATTTTTTTTCTCATCTCCTAAATATCTCTATCCTCTGTTAATGGCATCTAAAACCTTTTGAGTATCTTCTTGAAGTTGTTTGTGAACTTTCTCCAGATGTTCCCAGGGTAAGATCTGATGAAGTTGGTCTTAACAAAAGCATCATCTAGCATGGTTGGTATAACTACTTTTACATGCTTCATGGACCCGTCTATCCTTATCTTGTCAAGGAATTTCAGTTGTATGCCTCTGTCGATGGTGACTCAATCTTCTGATCCTTCTTCGATAACAACATTACCATCACTCCAACATCAATTGCTACTGCAATCAGGTGTCCTCAAACCGGAAACACAATTGAATATTTTCAACTTCCTCTCTCTTTCGACGAAATACTCAACATAATCCATAAAACCTTTGAAGGATATGAGCCAAACAATCTTAAAAATCTTCTTCCCATAGCCAAAGTTTGGTTTCAACTTTTTCTAACTAACTTTCAACCTAGAGGAGTTAGTCTGGATTATCTAGTCCTTTCATACAGAATCCTAATATACCTTCTTGTGTATCATGTTAGAATCAACCTACCTCAAACCATTTTCAACTATCTTAGGGGGTCAGTTGTCGTGTCTAGAAAGTACCACTAGTCTTTTATCCCTTTTGGAAGAGTTCTCTCCGTCCTCTTCTCTAAAGTCGAGATTATTAAAGCAATTCGTCTAAATGGTTCCGACGATGTTCTTGAAGAAGAAAGATGTTAAGTTCTTGAAGTTTGTGTCTTTTATAAATTCTATCTCCTTAGGAATATGTTGTATTAGGACATTCTCATTCAATCATGTTTCATCCTAAGTATAATTTCCTCTTCAGATAAAAACTCCTTTAGTAATAAGTCTTCAGTCTAATACATGTTCTTATTAAAACAAATGAATTTTTCTTTAACAAACTAGTTTCTATATAAGTAAAGAACCCCTAGTCTAACTAGAATGTGTTATCTACTTAAAATCCTAGTTAGAATCCAACACCTTAAGTAATAAGTCACTTCTAGGGAATAGGTAGAAATCTTTCTGCTTCACTCAATATCAAAATAATCCTCTAAACCTGATGCACTCTTTCTTGACATTAAGTATTATGTCCTAAGCTGTCACATCATATCTTATACGTGATACTCCTCTCTACCTTGTCATTTGTCCAGTTAGTCACACTCTCTATCTATATATTCATCATATTCCTTGAATATATTCATCATATCCTTCTCTCAAAAACTCTCATATTTATCATCATATATATAGCTACCTTCCTTGGAGATGAAAGTTTTCTTGAAATCATAACTGAAGAGTAAATCAAACTCTCTTATCTCAACAGCAGTCAGATCTCGTGTAGTTTCTCCTGGGTCATTTACTTTCAAGAATGGACAAACTATTTCACTATGCTAGATAAACATGTCTACTCAAACCTTGTCAAAGACTTTTGGAAACATGCCTTTATTGAAGGTGAAGGTTGTTCCATTTCCTTTTGTGTCTTCGATGTTCCCATAACCATCACTCCTTTTTAAATAGTTCTTGCAACTGGTTATGAAAATGGTTGTCTTACTGTTGAAAATATCATGACTCTATATCATCTTGATGATAAGCTCTCTTTCTCCACAGCTCAACATCCAACTACGAGTCTAATATTCCTGAGTCTATCCTTCCCATTCCAAAAAGTTGGTTCAAGTTTATCTTAAGCAAATTCTGTCCTAGAAGAGTTGACATAAATATGATGTCTTATGAAGATCAGATTCTCATTTTTTTGTTGGCCAATGGTATCCGAATAAACTTGCCACAATATATCTTTAACTTTCTGCAGTGCCATCACTCTCTCCAGAAATGAAGTCAAGTCCTTCATATCTTTTGGAAGAATTCTTTCTGAAATCTTCTTTAAAGAAGGAATTGTTAACATTATCCGGAAGAATGGTCCTGCAAATGGTCTGGTGAAGAAAAAGTATGAAGTCTTCGAGGGTTGAATGATGTCTGCTTAGCATTTAAGTTTCCTTGTGTCTGTTTTCCTTAGTATGTTTTCTCTATGTGTATGTACTTCTCTTTCAATCTATGAGTTATGTTTCTTGTGTGGATTATCTTCTCTATTTAAAATTCTATCTACCTTTATTACTTTTATATTCTTTCAATTTAACCTGTGTGATTTAAATTCTCTTTGCATAACTGCTGTAATTATTATCCAGTCTCTCTATAACCTATTTCCTTTATCTGGTATTTCAATACTTTTCCCTGTTTAATCAATAAAATTACTTTGTTGCATGATTGCATTAGATATATGTGTGATAAATCAATATTTCCATAAAACTCTTATCAAACAAGTTCTTTTAAGTATCTCATGTTTAAAGACAGAATGAGTATCAAAATGGCATCCGTGTTTGGAGCGCATCTGAACTGTATCTGAACTTTAAATCTGAATGAGTATCAGAATGGCGTCCGTATCTGGAGCGTATCTGCACTGTATCTGAACTTGAAATCTGAATGAGTATCAGAATGGAATCCGTGTCTTGAGCGCATCTGAACTGTATCTGAACTTGAAATCTGAATGAGTATCAGAATGGAATCCGTGTCTTGGAGCGTATCTGAACTATATCTGAACTTGAAATCTGAATGAGTATCAGAATGGCATCCATGTCTGGAGCGCATCTGAACTGTATCTGAACTTGAAATCTGAATGAGTATCAGAATGGCATCCGTGTCTTGGAGCGTATCTGAATTGTATCTGAACTTGAAATCTGAATGGCATTCGTGTCTTGGAGCGTATCTAAACTGTATCTGAACTTGAAATCTGAATGAGTATCAGAATGGCATCCGTGTCTTGGAGCACATCTGCACTGTATCTGATTGCATATTGTTAATGGTAGCTGTTAATCTTATCCTGAAAAGGGTAAAATGTTAGCTGAAACAAAGTTATATTGCATGAAATGTATGATGCAATGTATTTGCTTTATCAATGTTTATGATATGTGGATGTAATGTATGCACATGTAAGTTGATTTGTTGTATTGTTGTCTGATTGAGGAAAATAAATCCCTGAATGCTGCTGAGGATGCGTTGAAATTTCAATGTCTCGAAGTTGAAATACTGACGAACTCTTGTTGAGAGAAGTAAATTATGTTGTGAGGGAAATGCCATGTACTGCTTGTAAGATCTGCTTGGGGAATCCTGAGAAATTTGATGATTTCTACTGGGGATTAACAATGTGAAATTTGTTCCGCTGGGGATCTAAATGACGTATTGTGGGGATTTCTTGGATAATAGCCTAGAGACATTTTCCTATTACTTCCATCTATCCGTAATTGTCTTTCTCATTTTATTTATTTGTAAACAGTAATTATGTTCAAATGCATATGTTCATCAATGAATCATTGGACGTTTTTGCAATCAAAACACAAGAGTAAAGAAAAAGACAAATAGTTTTTGTATTTTCAAAGAGATAACTTTGTATTGACTTTGAATAAGTATTTTGTACAAATGAGACAAACATTCTAGTAAGAGAATGGTGCCATAAAACAAGAAAATTTTATACAAAGAAAGATAGCTATGTGTAATAATCCCATGGGGTTCCCATTCTGCTATAGCCTTTATATCTCCGAATATCTTGTCTATTTGTTGTTTCGTCCGAAGATGATTGAATTGATCAGAAACTCCAAGTTTTTCAGTGGAAGTCAAAGGTTGTCCGTGAAGTGATCCGATGGGACATAGTCATACGCTTTAATTCCATAACTTTTGCCTGGACCGCCCTTTCGGGTTTTCAATCCACCGGGAAACCCTTTTTTTCCCAAGTCGCCCTTTTCGGTTTTCAACTTGCCGGGTGTACAGATTTTTTATTTTATCCCTAATTTTTGCCCGAACCTTTTTGGTTCGCCGGGATGCCCTTGTTTTTCCTAGGTGTGTCAACCTAGCGGGTCTCTTATGTGTAGTATCTTTTGACTATATCCGCGTTTGCAGGGTGTGGCAGGTCGTCGCCGTCCATGGTGGTCAAGACCATTGCCCCACTGGAGAATATGTTCTTGATTACAAATGGTCCTTCATAGGTAGAAGTCCATTTTCCCCTGGGATCACTTTGTGGCAAGATGATACGTTTGATCACTAGATCCCCAACTTGATATACTTGGCATCTGACTTTCTTGTTGAAAGCCTTGATCATCCGATTTTGATGCATCTGACCATGGCAAACAGCAGTAAGTCTCTTTTTATCGATTAAGTTCAGTTGATCAAGTCGAGTTTGAATCCAATCGTCTTCATTCAAACCTGCATCCTTCATAATCCTCAGAGAGAAGATTTGGACCTCAATAGGCAAAACAGCTTCCATGCTATATACCAAAGAATAGGGTGTTGCCCCAGTTGATGTGCGAGTCGTGGTACGGTACCCGTTGAGAGAGAATGGTAGCATCTCATGCCAGTCTTTGTACGTGACTGTCATCTTTTGTATGATCTTTTTAATGTTCTTATTCGTAGCTTCGACAGCACCATTCATCTTTGGCCGATAGGGGGAAGAATTGTGATGCTGAATCTTGAATTGCTCGCACAAGGTGGTGATCATAGTGTTGTTAAGATTTGTACAATTGTCAGTGATGATCCTTTCCGGGATACCGTATCGGCAAATGAGATTTTGCTTGATGAAGTGGGCAACTACATTCTTGGTAACGGATGCGAAGGAGGATGCTTCGACCCACTTTGTAAAATAGTCAATGGCCACTAGGATGAAGCGGTGTCCATTGGAGGCTGTCGGCTTGATCTCTCCAATCATATCAATTCCCCACATAGCAAAGGACCAAGGAGCCGTCAAGACATTCAGAGGAACCGGAGGTACGTGCACCTTATCAGCATAAATTTGACATTTATGACAGGTCCGAGAGTGTTGATAGTAATCTGCTTCCATGGTAGACCAATAATAGCCTGCCCGTAGGATTTTCTTCGCCATCGTATGCCCACTGGAGTGAGTGCCAAAGTACCTTCATGTAATTCAGCCATGATCTTTTCAGCCTCCATCTTATTCACAAACCGAAGCAAAATGGAGTCATGATTGCGTTTGTACATGATGCCATTACTAAGGAAGAACTTAGCAGAGAATCGCCTTAAGAACTTTTTATCATTGATTGAAGCTCCTTTTGGATATTCTTGAGCCTCGAGATACCTCTTGACTTCATGAAACCAAGGTTGGTCCATTACCTCTTCAGTATTAATCTCGTGACAATGTGCTGGTTCATCCATTCGTTCGATGGTGATCTGGGGAGCCTCACTATCCCAATTAAGTTTAAACATAGATGACATTGTGGCTAGAGTGTCTGCTAGCTGATTTTATTCTCGCGGGAAATGTTCAAAGGTAATCTTCTCAAAATGTGGTAGCAATGTCAAAACATGTTCTTTGTAAGGGATAAGATTTGGGTGCTTAGTGTCCCATTCCCCTTTGATCTGAATGATGACCAAAGCTGAATCTCCAAAAACATCCAAAGATTTGATCCCCAAGTCTATGTCTGCTCTGAGACCAAAGATACACGCTTCGTATTCCGCCATGTTGTTCGTACAGTTGAAGCAAAGTCTGGCAGTAAAAGGAGTATGACACCCTTCCGGAGATATGAGTACAACGCCGATACCATTACCAAGTGAATTGGATGCCCCATCAAAGAACAGGGTCCACCAGGATCCTTGTCCAGGTCCGTCATATGGTCTGATTTCTTCACAATTGTCTAATGTCATGATGTCTTCATCCGAAAAATCAAACTTTATGGACTGATAATCTTCTACAGCTTGGTGAGCAAGGTGATCAACCAATACACTGCCCTTTATAGCTTTATGGGTAGTATACTGTATGTCATATTCTGTTAGGATCATCTGCCATCTAGCTATCCTCCCAGACAGAGCAGGCTTTTCGAAGATGTATTTTATCAGATCCATCTTAGATATCAACAAGGTAGTATGAGTCAGCATATACTATCTTAGCCGGCAAGCAGCCCATGCTAGAGCACAACAAGTTTTCTCGAGCAGTGAATATCTAGTTTCACAGTCGGTAAACTTTTTGCTCAGGTAGTAAATAACGTACTCTTTTCGGCCATACTCGTCATGCTGCCCCAATACACACCCCATTGAGTTCTCTAAAACGGTCAGATACATGATCAGTGGTCTTCCCTCGACTGGTGGCAACAAAACAGGAGGCTCTTGTAAGTACTCCTTGATCTTGTCAAAAGCAAACTGGCATTCATCATTCCATCTGACCATTTGATCTTTCTTCAATAGTTTGAAGATTGGCTCACAAGTAGCTGTTAGGTGAGAAATGAATCTGGCAATATAGTTCAGGCGTCCCAAGAATCCTCTGACTTCCTTCTCAGTATGAGGAGCAGGAATTTCTTGTATTTCTTTAACCTTAGCAGGATCAACCTCAATACCTTTGTTACTGACGACAAAACCTAAAAGTTTACCAGACCGTACTCCGAATGTGCACTTGTTTGGATTCAACCTTAACTTGTACTCCTTCAATCTCTCAAATAGCTTTTGCAAGTGATCAAGGTGCTCCTCTTCCGTTTGTGATCGGGCTATCATATCATCTATGTAGACCTCTATTTCATGATGTATCATGTCATGAAACAAAGCTACCATGGCGCACTGATAGGTTTCCCCAGCATTCTTCAGTCTGAATGGCATCACTTTGTAGCAGAATGTGCCCCACTGTGTGACAAATGTAGTTTTCTCCATGTCCTCAGGTGCCATTTTGATTTGGTTATAACCTGAGAATCCATCCATGAAGGAAAACACTTTGTGCTGGGCCATATTTTCAACCAGGATATCGATGTGGGGGAGTGGAAAATCATCTTTAGGGATTGCCCTATTCAAATCTCTATAGTCCACGCACATTCGTACTTTGCCGTCCTTTTTAGGCACGGGAACAATGTTGGAAACCCATTAGGGATAGGAAGTGACAGCCAAGAATCCAACATTGAATTGTTTCATGACTTCCGCTTTGATCTTCTCTGACATGTCAGGTCTCATGCGGCATACTTTTTGTTTTACTGGTGGACAATCTTCTCTTGTTGGTAGATGATGTACCACGATGTCTGTATCAAGTCCTGGCATGTCTTCATATGACCATGCAAAGATCTCAACATAATCATGCAACAACTAAATCAGACGCTCCTTGACACTGGGCTCCAGATTGGCACCCACCTTGACCTCTTTTTTATCCTCCTTGGTACCCAAATTGATTGTATCCACAGGTTCCTCGTGAGGCTAAATGGCTCTTTCCTCTTGTTGTAGTAGTCTGGTCAGTTCCTCGGGTACTTCACAATCTTTCTCACCTTCATCTTTAGCTTGGTAGATTAGATCTTCAGAGTCACAAAAGGCCATAGCAGTATCGTTACCCATGGGATCCGGAATGGAGGGGTACCTGCATTTGTGAGTGTGGGTGTGTGTAAGGGTATAGCCATCCTTAAAAATAAAATGTAAAAGAAAAAACAATGAGCACAAAAAGTTTGTATGTGAAAAACGTCCATGATTCATTGAATGTCATATGAAGATGAAATAAAAACCCTTAAAAATGGACCATTGTGCCTCAGGCAAGACACAAGGTTTTAAATGTGCGAATTGTTTGTGAATATTACAAGTCCAACAGAAATGTAAAGATAAATTACTGAGGGATGAAAGTTATTGGGACAAAGTCTCTGGCTTCCCAATTGTGAAGTCCTCAGTTGACAGTAGGAAAGATCCAATCCTCCAAGCTGCAATCCTCTTCACCATCTTCCACCGCATTGACCTCTCGGTTGCTAATCTTCAAGGGTGGCCCTCCAGCACAGGCACGGCGCACAGCCTTCTGAGCATTTGAAGTGAACCCTAAACCAAACTTGTCAGATTTATACAGAATATCCGGAAGTTGCCCCCAGATGGTGCATCTACCCTCCTCTACTACTGCCTTAGCGTCCTTCAGAGATGACATCCGGAGTGGAGGTCTCGTAATCTTGGGAATTCGGGACACAATCTTGATTACTGCTACCTCTTGGGGGACTACTTCGAAATGTTGAAAAGGATTTTCAATGAACTCGCCCTCCAATTCCATATACCGGAAGGAATTGAGGTGGCTAATCATATACTCTTCCTCTCCGTGGACAGTGATAATCTTTCGCTAGACCGGATATTTCAGCATCTGGTGCAGTGTAGAGGTGACAACACCGACATTATGGATACACGGCGGTCCTAGCAGACAGGAGTAAGAGGGGCAGATGTCCATTGCATACAAGGTTGAGTTGAAATTTTGAGTCCCAACCTTTATGGGGATATCCACCTCCCCGTGCACCATCCTCTTTGAGCCATCAAACTCTCTCACGACTATGTAACTGGGTTTCAAAGTCAGACCTTCGCAATCCAATCTGTCGAGAGCTTTTTTAGGTAAAACATTCAAAGATGAGTCGGTGTCCACCAAGACATGGGCCAGAGTTGTGCCTCTATATTCCACAGAGACATGTAACACCTTATTGTACTTTCTTCCCCTTGGTGTCAGATCAGCATCCGAGAAGCCTAGGCCGTTATCCGCCGTCAAGCTGGCCACGCAATCTTAAAATCGGTCAGCAGATGTCTCTTGAGGCACGTGGGCTGTCTTTAAAAACTTTACTAGGGCTTTCGCATGTGCCTCGGAGCACAGCAACAATGCTATCATGGAGATTTTGGAGGGAGTTTGCCCCAACTGTTCAACTACGTCGTAGTCGCTCTTCTTTATTATTCTTAGGATCTCCTCCATTTCCTTGTTGGAGGTTTCGGGGATAGTCAGTGGTTGAGCCTTCATTCGGACAGGCTCTTCTTGAACACTTTTTCCTTGAGTTTCAGCAGTAGAAGTGTTGGTAGTGATAACAGCAGGGGTTGTGCCGTCTTTGTCAATAGGAGTACTTGCAGATATGATTATTGGTACGGAGGTAACCTTTGGAGCAGCCATGGGTCCAAAAACTGCCTTTGGGGAGGCAATTTCTGGAGAGAAGATTCTACCGCTTCAGGTAATCTTACTGGTTCCGGAAATATTGCTAATGTCAGAGTCTTCTTCTTCGGAGCTCATCTCTTTGGCTACCAGCCCATCTTGTTTGATGCCATGGTAGTAGATGTCCCCACCGTAATTCCACGGCACAGTTTTATCTGATTCATACAGGACTGGCCCAAGCATTGTGATTATAAGAGGAGTAGTTTTTAGAACCGATGTAATTCTAACGGGTCTTTTGGGGACCCTGGAAGAATTGGCGGAGATGGTTATGATTGAAACGTCTTCAACAAGAACAGATGAAACGGGAGTACTTTCAAACAGAATCTCTTGGTTGTCTATCAAGCGTTGAATGCCTGTTTTCAACAAAGGGAAAACAGTTGGTGAGGATAAGCAGAGATGGCAGTCTTCATTACAACCCGGGAATACACCGACTTTTAACAAGTTTATCTTAATGATTGGGAGTGGAGTCAAGAGTTCATCAATTTTGGTAACAAATAAATTTTCTTCGATAGCATTAGTGTTATGTCCATGTCTGGGCATAGGAGCAGAAATGACGTTTGGCTTCTCGGGTGCATCAAACTAAATCTCTTTTGCGTCTATAAGGTCTTGAATTTTGTTTTTCAAGGCCCAACAGTTGTTAGTGTCATAACCCGGACTTTCGGAATGATATGCGCATCTGGCATTTGGGTGATAATGAGGGGACGTTGTGTTGGGGTTCTTTGGAGCTTCCTTCAGAGTTGTCAAATTGGATTTTAGAAGATGCGGTAAAACCTGGGATAGAGCCATATTGATTCTGGTGAATTGTCGGACTGGCCTTTCCACCCTCGTTTGATTACTTCTTGGTTGATCAAATGTAGGCTTTGGGATCATTACAGCTTCTACCATTGGTTGGCGTTCAGCTCTCCCTTGGCTCCTTTGTGGATAAACAGCAGATACCTCCTTCTTCCTAGTGAAAGGCTTTCTCACAGCTGTAGAGGCAGATGATTCCTTCTAAATCTTTCCACTTTTTATGCCAGCTTCCACCCTCTCTCCGGTTAGTATTAACTCAGTAAATCTGGCAGATGAGCTTCCAATCAAATGGTTGAAGAAAGGGCCCGATAGAGTGCCTAAGAACATATCCACCAACTCCCTTTCAGATAGAGGTGGTTGAACTCTCCCAGCTAGATCTCTCCACTTCTGCGTGTAATCCTTGAAACCCTTATTGGAAACCATGGCCATACTCTGAAGTTGAGTACAGGTAGGTGCCAAATCTGCATTATATTGGTATTGCTGATAGAAAGTTGCAGCGAGATCTTCCCAGTTGTGGATGTTGGCCCTTTCTAATTAGTAAAACCAATCGAGTTGTGTTCCAGATAGGCTATCTTGGAAAAAATGTACCCACAAGTCTTTATCGGCGGAGTGCGGTTGAATCTTTCTCACGTATGATTGGAGGTGCATCTTAGGACATGACACCCCATCATATTTTGCAAACAAAGGCACCTTGAACTTTGGTGGGATCACAATTCCCGATACTAGTCCCAATTCTTCAAAATCTAAACCTGGCACCTTTTGATTTCCATAGCGCTCAAACGCTCTTCAGGATGTCTGTACTTATCATCTGCTGGAGGATACTATTCCTCGGAGTAGTCTTCCTCTTCTTCCTCCTCTTCAGATTCTAAAGAAACCGCCGTTTCTTTTCCTTTCCCTTCTCCTTCCCCGGAAGTAGTTGCAAAATTCAAGGTTCTTCTAGTTTGTCCCTGAAACCTTCTCCCCATGTTCAAAACCCCAGTGGCTTTCTTTGTTTTCTTCTTACTTTCTTCAGCTAACAGAGTCTTCAACTCTTCTTGCCCCTTGGCTAGGGTCATGAGTAACTGTTGAAACTGCGTGTTTTGAACTTGAAGATCTTTGACTGTCTGTTCGAGATCCATCTTACTGAAATAAACAGTAGAGAGATGAGGAAACTCGTTGCAAAAGACTTGTTTATGTCATGATGAATGATATGTGCATATGTAATGTTTTCAAGGATTTTTAAAGATTCAAGTTTGTTTTAGACAAAAAAGAAACACATGTTATATTAATAAGATAGAGTTTGAGTACATCATTGCCCCTTGGGAAAAATAATACAACACTCTAAGATAAAAAGTAGTGCGCATCCTCTTTGGTGCTATGTAGGCATTTAGAGTCTGCTCCTCATGAAGTAGCCTAGTGAGTTCCAAAACCTTCTTCTCGCTTGCGTAGAATTGGGCTTCGAAAGTATCTCGCTCTCCTTTGAGCTGTATCCAATCCCTTTGTAGGTCTTCAAGAGATGTGGGCATGTTAGGATGTAGGATAGTGTATGGAACTTCTCCTTCCTTAACAGGCTCAATGATCACCTGGAGAATGGAAGGATAAGGCATCATAAGACTTTGAGCACGGGTTCATACCCACTTGAGGTAAGGCTCAAGAGGGATGGAATTCTTATGTCCCAAAGTCTTGCTATCCACCTTGTTTAGCATCCTCCATGCTCGGATGAATCTCTGGCAGAGACCTTGATTGTCGTTGTCGTAGTCGAATACCAAGCCTTGAATCAACATCTCATGCGGGCCATCCCTTCGGGCATAACCAAACTGTCTTAGAGCTAAGCATGGGTTGTAGGTGATACCTCCCCTAATTCTGAGTAGAGGGACATTAGGAAATTCCCCACAACGGTCAACAATGATAACATTCTCTTTGGATCGGGAGCACCAATGAATATCTGAATGTTTGAGCGTCATTAACCTTTGTGACCACCTTAATCCTTGCTCATTCTTTAAGACTGATTGGGGAAGATGAGAAATAAACCATCTTTCCAGGAGAGGAGTGCGACACATAAGGACACCTCTTTTCCTTATTGTGCGAGTGTGAAAAGAGTGTAGGATATCCCCTAGCAATGTAGGCACCGGATTGTGTGACATGAAGATTTTGACGGCACTCACATCTATGAGTTGGTCAGGATTGGGAAACAAAACCATCCCATAGATGAGGAGAGCCACAATTTCCTCAAAGGCTTTCAAGTCTAAGGAATTCCAACAGCTTTGGGCTTTCTCAAACATGAACTTTGTTAAGAAGCCTTTGACACCACTTCTAGTTTCCCAATGATTTGTGACATCAGATGAGTGCAAGTGAAAAGCTTGAGCAATCTCTTCTGGCTTTGGGTCTCTTCCCGTACCGTTGAAAGGTAGTTGATTGAGAATGGGAATCCTCAAGAGTTGAGAGAATTCTTCCAAAGTAGGCACAAGCTGATAGTCGGGAAATGTGAAGCAATGGTGCAAAGGGTCAAAGAACTGGAAGAGCACCTTCATCATGTCCTCATTTGTGTTGGAGGTAACCAAGTTGAGTAGACGACCATGCCTCTCGGTGAATGGAGAGTTCTCAGGGATCCTTGAAGCTATCTCCTTGAGTTGTGGAGGAATTCTTACAAGGTTGACTTGGATAGTTTTCCTGCGAAGTGAATTCATATCCTACAAAACAAGAACAAAGATGAATCTATAAAATCCTTGAAATGGTTAGTGGATGCATATGATGCTCATGATGTCCATGATGTTATGTACAAGTATGCATATACAAGCAAAAAAAACAAGTTCTTAGTTTAGGCTTGCATGGGGTTTTATAGGTAAGCATCCTCTTGAAGTTTAGTTGGCTTAAACCTGTCCTAGTAATAATAACCGGGTTCTAAGGAGCTCAATATCACTGGATTGTTTCCTTGGTCATTGTTTCAGCTCAAGCCTCTTTAATGGCGACCGAAATATCCCAAGAAACCAACCCTCAGTGAGTGTAGTATCGAGTATCTACCAACTTCGGACTGCACCAAAGCCGGTCATCTCACTACATCCTAAAGGCCAAGTTGGTCAAGTAAAGGGTTATAGAAGTTCATTAGTGCTTCATAACATCACTCAGCGGCCCCGTATTCTCTTTGATTGACTCAAAGGCTACCGGTACCAACAAATATGTTTCACTAACATAGCTATTTCTTAGACCATGTCGGTATACCCCACACAATTTCCACAACGTATTGTTATTTACCTATAATGTATCCCAAATCCAGGTAGAGGATTTCAAACCCAAACAAAGAACCAAAATGTAAAGCAAGCAAGTCAAACAATGAAAGCAAATAAAGGTGATCTAGCCCTAAGGTAACCCCACTTTTATAGAATTCCGTAGCAGAGTCGCCAGTTCTGTGATACGATGAGAGAACTTACTTGAGGGTTTTGCGTTTGATCGCAAATGTTTCGGTTAGCAAGAGTCGCCACCGACTTTTCTTTTATCCAAAAGGAAAGGTGAAAAAGCACAGGAAAGACCTTTGAGATTGTTTCTTGAGTTCTAGGGGTAGATTATGAAAAGGGAAGGTATTAGCATCCTTTTCATCCATGGTTTTCCATGGGCTCTTAGTTACTTGCTAGATCACTTGCTTTTGTTGTTTGAAATTGTGTTTGGTGTGGTTTTGAAAGTATTTTGTAAAAGAGGCCATTTGTTTATGCAATCTTTGTAATGATTCTCGTTCGTAAGAATGTATACAAAGATGTTTGTCTTTTTGAAAAATGTTTTCAATGTTTGTAAAATGTTTGGAAATGTGTGTGTTTGTTTTGAAAATAGCAAGGATAGTTGTTTGGAAATAGATAAAGTAACTAGAAGTAATCTACCTACTCAAATGTCTTTCTTGTTCATTTTCTATTCCTTTGACATTGTTGTCTTACCATTCATTTGGTAAGCAATCCTATCTTTGAATGTAAACGGGACAGGCGTGGGTCATCGTATAACCATGATTAGCAATATTGCAAAGTATCTTTGGCATTTTTTGAGGGACCAAGATCATTTTGTAAGGCAACTTTGAATAACGTCATCGAGGGACTATGATCTTATATTTGTTTGTTTTGCCAAGATACTTCGCATGCGTAATATGGCTATTTTTGTATAAGGCAACCAAGTGGAGGAACCCTAAGGATGCTTGTGTGCAAGTGTGTTATTTTCATGCTTTGATCTTGGATTTAGGTTTTTCTATTTGATTTGTTTTTATCTTGCCATACAAACCCTAATTACTAGTATGGTATGTAAAAGCGGTAAATTGCGTAATTTAAAGATTACTACACTATTACAACATTTTATGGGAGGGGGGAATACAAATTATGAATGGGGATTTGCAATAATGTAAATCTAATTATGCTATTACAACCAAATCAAATTCGTACAAATATTTGAATAAACAATATACAATATTTAAGTATGCAATATTATGTACATGCAAGAAAAAGATTTTGTTTTTGTTTTTTTTATGTGAAAAGGAGTTTTAACCTAATCCTAAAAACATTAAGAAAGGAAATTATTTCTTGAAAGCAAAAGTTAACCCTAATTTCTAATTTAAAAGAAAATAAAGTTCTTATGCATTATTTTTATGTATTTTTTTTGTATTAAAAATAATGAATAATATTTTATGAAAATATTTAGTTTTTTATATGTCAAAATAAATATTTACAAGTATGAAAAAAAAGGGGAATAAAATTAGTTAAACTAAATCTATTATATTTACAAGTTTATTTAAAAAAGAAATAATTAATATATAGTTTAATAAAAATATTTTTTCATGTGAAAATAAAATAAAATAAACAAAATGAAAAATTGTCATATTTTATATTTTTTATGATTTTATGTATTTTAGAAAATATTTAATAAAAAAAAAAAAAAAAACCAATAAATAAAAGTATGGGCCAGGGGCATCATGAGTAATCAGGTGGTATGCATCAGAAAAAAAATAAAAGGCCAACAGTTGAGCCCGCGCTGCAAAAACAAAAGAAATGGCCAAAAAATGAGAAAATATGCAAAAAGGCAGGCACCAAGGCTCGAACCCATGACTTTGGAATTCTCAGCGCGCTGCCTTGCCACTGGGGTGGCTGTACATCCGTTAGTTCAAATGAAACAAGAAAAACATAACATAAACAAATTCCTTTGCCCTGTACTTCATCTTCTTCCTCAAGCTGGCCAAACCTCCTGTATCTTTCTCATTTCTCCATGAAAATGAAAACTTCCAACATGAAAATGATAGTACTCATTCCTACTATTTCAACCATGTAACTTATGGAAACTATCAATCAAAGATTAAAACGAATTTTGAAAGCCCTAATTTTAAACCTAATTTTTACAGGAATTTGAACTTTGAAATTCTCTATACACAATGATCAGAAATGAAATATATGCATATGGTTAGCTTCAACATTATGATATCTACATTTTTCTTTCACAAATCGTGGCCAATGGATGCCTGTATGAAGAGATAGAAGTTGGAGTTTTTACCTCTTTCATTTGAGATCGTGAATGGAGTTTGAGTGAGATTTATGAAGGCCTGAAGGTTGCTTTAGCTTGCTTGAACCTCCCTGAGTGTGTTCCAATCCTTGCCTTGCTTTGGAAGTGCCTGGAACTCTCTATCCAAGTCAACCTGCAAGCTTGAAAAACAAAAATGGAAGATGAAGAAAGAGGAGTTACAGTGCAGGGATGATGGTTTGGATCACTTAAATATGAAGTTGGTAAAGTGTTTGAATGATTAAAACTTGAAACGCACGAGCAAATTGATGGATTACTATGCTTATGCTCAAACTGCAAGTTTTGACAGTTTTTTGGGGATATGGAGTTTTGGAGTGTTTTAGGACTTTAGAAATCGTTCTCTAAGTTTTAATATGTTTGTGTATTAGTATGGAGAAAGTTTCAAGTCAGTTTCACAACAGATCTTTGAGTTGTAGCCTTTTTGCATACTTTCTTGCTTTTGAAGCAAAGTGAAGGGACAAGTCTCCTCATGCTTGTACTGGCCTACTTGGAGTTGGTATAAGCTCTATACAAGTTGCTTTAGGTCTGTAGGACTTGTATGTCCAGAGAAGACAGGTCCAATGCTCAAGAATTGAAAAGTTGCAAAAGTGAAGCTTTTCCAAAATGACAATGGCAACTTTGTGCCATTTATGGAATTAAAGCTTGGATAAAGACTTCTGGGGTTGGATTAAAGTTTGGTTAACTGAGTAAGCATTAAATTATGGAGTAAGAAACAAGTTTGGGACCTGTAAAGCATGGATTAGGCAGCATAGGTTCAAATTTGAATTTTGTTCTTCATGAAATGGCTTGAATTCAAAGTGAGAAATTACCAACTTCATCTCTTCGATTCTCCCTACTCAAAAATGATCTCAAGGATTTCTATGACATTTTGGAAAGCTTGCAATGTTCTTTATAACTCATATTTGAAATGAATTTCAAGATTCCTCTTGGAACTAGGTGAAAATTTTTCCATGAAGTTGGATCAAAAACCTGCCTAAATTAGGGCAAAATTTCACTAAGTTATTTTAGTTCATGGGCATGTATTCACAAAATTATATCTTGAGATCCAAGCATATTTAAGGAAGAATGTATGAATAAAAGTTTTATATTTCATGGAGATCTACAACTTTCATGTTGGGAACTTTCTTTGAATCATCTTGTATAATGGTTTTAAAATGGCTTAAAGTTGAGAAAAAATAAGAAATTTTCTATACATAGAAAAATTTCTAAGTTAAGAAAATTTCAAATTTAAAACCAAATCTTCAATCTTTGATTCCTTGATGAACAAGTTTCAAATTTTGACATATTTTGATGAATTATGATCCTTGGCACTTGATTTTGACCAAAAAGTCAAAGTTTGACTTTTCAATATACAGTTGACTTTTGATCAGTTGACTGCAAATTTCATCTGTCTATCCAATGGATTTGCAATGTTTTGAACCATGTAATTAGTTCAAGATGATACAAATGAACCCTTGAAATCATGATTCAAATCAATTGGTTATTTTCTAGGTCAAAAATCAGAAATTTCCCTTTCTCAGTCAAAACCCTAATTTTGACCATTTTGCCCTTTTGATGATTTGATCAAATTTCTTGAGGAATTGTGATCAAAACTTGATCAAATGATACATGTGAGTTTAGAATGTTTATGTGGATAAAAAATTATGAAGTTTGCCTGTAAATTGGCCATGGTTGACTTTTTCCCCAATACAGTTGATTTTTAGGTCAACTGTCCAATTGACTGATCAAAAATGTGGTTCTTGGCTTGAAACTTGTCATGAGAAATCTTAGGGGTCCATAATGATGTTTGAAAGTCATATGAAGCATTGATAGTCCAAAAATCCTTGTTCAAACTCAAACCCTAATTTTGGGTCATCAGTGTAAGATGAGATGTCTTGAGCTGATCAAACCATAATCCAGTCTTGAATCAAAGATATCTTGTGAGAAAAGTTTTGATAAATGAGAGGGAAAATTTTGGGGTACAACATCATGTATCAGTTGAATGCAGGGGCACACCTCTGGCTCATGTGTTGGTTGACACCGGTTCGTCTCTGAACATATTGCCTAAAAAAGCTCTTGATAGGCTGGACTGTGAGGGATTGACATTGAAACCAAGCAACATAGTAGTGAGGGAATTTGACGGCTTAAAAAGGATGGTGCATGGGGAAGTGGATATCCCCACAAAGGTTGGAACCCAAACATTTGATTCAACCTTTTATGTAATGGATATCTGCCCTTCATATTTCTGCTTGCTAGGCCGACCATGGATTCACAATGCTGGCGTTGTTACTTCTACATTGCACTAAATGCTGAAATATCTGATTCAAGGGAAGATCATCATTGTTCATGGAGAAGAAGAGTATATGGTCAGCCATCTTAATTCCTTCATATATGTGGAATTAGATGGTGAATTTATTGAGACTCCATTCCAGCACTTCGAAGAAGTTCCACGAGATGTGGCAGTGACCAAGGCTGTGTCTCAAACTCCCAAGATCACAAGGCCTCCACTTAGAATGTCATCTTTGAAGGATGCCAAGGCAGTGATAGAAGACGGCGGGTGCACTATTTGGGGACAACTCTCAGATATCCCATACAAATCAGACAAGTTCGGTCTGGGTTTCATTTCAGGTGCCCAGAAGACTGTACGCCGTGCTCGTGCTGGAGGGCCGCCCTTGAAGATCAGCAACCGCAAAGTCAATGCAGTAGAGGAGGATGAAGACAGCGACAACCTGGAGGATTGGATTTTTCCAACTGTTAGTGGAGGGCTTAGTAACTGGGATGCTAGAGATTTTGTCCCGATCACTTTTATCCCACAGTAATTTGTCTTTAAATTTTGTTGGATCTGTAATATTAAAACAATTCAGACTCTTAAAACCTTGTGTCTTACCCGAGGCACAATGGTCCATTTGTAAGGGTTATTATCTCATTTTCATATGACATCAATGAATCATGGAAGTTTTTCATACAAACTTTGTGCTCGTTGTTTTTATTTTTTACATTTTCATTTCTTTCAAAGATAGTTATACCCTTACATACACTCACACTCACAATGCAGGTCTACATCCATTCGGGATCCCATGGATAAAGGTTCTGATATGGATTTTTGTGACTCTGAAAATCTAATCTACCAAGCCGAAAACGAAGGTGAGGAAGATTGTGAAGTACCAGGGGAACTTTCCAGATTACTACAACAAGAAGAGAGGACCATTCATCCCTACAAGGAACTCGTTGGATACAATCAACCTAGGTACCGAGGAAGACAAAAGAGAAGTCATGGTGGGTGCCAATCTGGAACCCAGTGTCAAAGAGAGTCTGATTCAGTTGCTACACGAATATGTTGAGGTCTTTGCCTTGTCATATGAAGACATGCCAGGACTTGATGCAGATATTGTGGTACATCGTCTACCTACAAAAGAGGATTGCCCACCAGTAAAACAAAAGGTCTGTCGCATGCGACCAGATATGTCGGAGAAGATTAAAGCAGAAGTAATGAAACAATTCAACATTGGATTCTTGGCCGTCACCTCCTATCCGCAATGGGTTGCCAATGTTGTTCTCATGCCCAAAAAGGACGGCAAAGTACGAATGTGCATAGACTATAGAGATTTAAATAAGGCAAGCCCTAAGGATGATTTCCCACTCCCCAATATTGACATTCTAGTCGACAATACGGCACAACACAAAGTGTTTTCCTTCATGGACGATTTCTCAGGTTATAACCAAATCAAAATGGCGCCTGAGGATATGGAGAAGACAACCTTTGTCACACAATGGGGAACATTCTGCTACAAGGTGATGCCATTTGGACTGAAGAATGCTGGGGCAACCTATCAGCGTTCCATGGTATCTCTATTTCACGACATGATACATCATGAAATAGAGGTCTATGTGGACGACATGATAGCTAGATCTCAAACAGAAGAAGAGCATCTTGATCATTTACAGAAACTGTTTGAGAGACTAAAGAAGTACAAGATGAGGTTGAACCCAAATAAATGCACGTTTGGAGTAAGGTATGGTAAGCTCCTAGGTTTTATTGTCAGCAATAAGGGTATTGAAGTAGATCCTGCCAAGGTTAAAGCGATACAAGAAATGCCAGATCCTCGTACTGAGAAGGAATTCAGAGGATTCTTGGGACATTTAAATTACATTTCTAGATTCATTTCTCACCTGACAGCTACTTGTGAACCAATCTTCAAACTACTGAAGAAAGATCAAGTAGTCAAATGGAATGATGAGTGCTAAACTGCTTTTGACAAGATCAAAGAATACTTACAAGATCCTCCTGTGTTGATGCCACCAGTCGAGGGAAGGCCATTGATCTTGTATCTGACTGTTTTGGAAAATTCAATGGGGTATGTGCTGCGGAAGCATGACGAGTCTAGCCAAAAAGAGCATGCTATTTATTACCTGAGCAAAAAGTTTACCGACTGTGAAACAAGATATTCACTGCTCGAGAAAACTTGTTGCGCTTTGGCATGGGCTGCTCGCCGGTTGAGACAGTACATGCTGACCCATACTACCTTGTTGATATCTAAAATGGATCCAATAAAATACATCTTCGAGAAACCTGCTCTCTCTGGGAGAATAGCGAGATGGCAGATGATCCTGACGGAATAGGACATACAATATACTACCCAGAAAGCAATAAAGGGCATTGTATTAGCTGATCACCTTGCTCATCAAGTCGTGGACGACTACCAGTCCATGAAGTTCGAATTCCTAGATGAAGATATCATGATGGTAATCAACTTTGAGAATTAAGACCATATGACGGACCTGAACAAGGATCCCGATGGACCCTGGTTTTCGATGGGGCATCCAACGCACTCGGCAATGGTATTGGTGCTGTACTCATATCTCCGGAAGGATGTCACACTCCCTTTACGGCAAGACTCTTCTTCAATTGTACAAATAACATGGCGGAATACGAAGCGTGCATATTTGGTCTCAAAGCTGCCATAGACTTGGGGATCAAATCTTTGAATGTATTAGGAGATTCAGCTTTGGTTATCAGCCAGATCAAAAGGGAATGGGACACCAAACACCCTAACCTTATCCCTTACAAAGAACATGTTTTGACATTGCTCCCACATTTTGAGGAGATTACCTTCGAGTATTTCCCGCGAGAAGAAAATCAGCTAGCAGACGCACTAGCCACGATGTCATCTATGTTTAAACTTAAATGGAATAACGAGGCTCCCCAGATCACCAATGAACGGATGGATGAACCAGCACACTGTCACGAGATTAATGCTGAAGAAGTAGTGGACCAACCTTGGTTTCACGAAGTCAAGAGGTATCTCAAAACCCAAGAATATCCATAAGGAGCTTCAGTAAACGATAAGAAGTTCTTAAGGAGATTCTCTGCTAAATTATTCCTTAGTAATGGCATTCTTTACAAACGCAACCATGACTCTGTGTTACTTCGGTGCGTAGAAAAAGTTGAAGCTGAAAGGATCATGGTTGAGTTACATGAAGGCACTTTTGGCACCCATTCCAGTGGGCATACGATGGCAAAGAAAATCCCACGGGCAGGCTATTACTGGTCTACCATGGAAGCAGATTGCTATCAACACTCTCGAACTTGCCACAAGTGTCGGATTTATGCTGACAAGGTGCATGTACCTCCGGTTCCTCTAAATGTCTTGACGGCTCCTTGGCCCTTTGCTATGTGGGGGATTGATATGATTGGGGAAATCAAGCCAGCAACCTCGAATGGACACCGCTTCATCTTAGTGGCCATTGACTATTTTACCAAGTGGGTGGAGGCAGCTTCTTTCGCTTCCGTTACCAAGAACGTTGTCACCCGGTTCATCAAGCAGAACCTCATCTGTCGTACGGTATCCCGGAAAGGATCATTACACACAATGGTACAAACTTGAACAATACTATGATCACCGCCCTGTGCAAGCAATTCAAGATCCAGCATCACAATTCTTCCTCTTACCGACCAAATATGAATGGTGATGTTGAAGTCGCGAATAAGAACATCAAAAAGATCATATAGAAAATGACAGTCACATACAAAGACGGACATGAGATGCTACCATTCGCTCTCCACGGGTATCGTACCACGACACACACATCAACTGGGGCAACACCCTACTCTCTAGTATACAGAATGGAGGTTGTCTTGCCTATTGAGGTCCAGATCCCCTCTCTAAGAATTAGGAAGGATACAGGGCTGAATGAAGAAGATTGGATCCAGACTCGACTTGATCAACTAAACTTGATTGATGAGAAAAGGCTTACTGCTGTCTGCCATGGTCAAATGTATCAAAAATGGATGATCAAGGCTTTCAACAAAAAGGTCATACGCCAAGTATATCAAGTTGGGGATCTAGTGATCAAGTACATTATACTGCCGCAAGGTGATCCCAGGGGCAAATGGACTCCTACATATGAAGAACCATTGGTAATCAAAAACATATTCTCTGGTGGAGCAATGATCTTGACCACCATGGATGGTGATGACCTGCCGCACCCTATGAATGCGACATATTCAAAAGATACTACGCATAAGAGACCCGCTAGGTTGACACACCTAGGAAAAACAAGGGCATCCCGGCAAACCAAAAAGGTTCGGGAAAAAATTAGGGATAAAACAAAAAAATTTGTACACCCGATAAGTTGAAAACCCGAAAGGGCGACTTGGGCAAAAAAGGGTATCCCAGTGGACTGAAATCCCGAAAGGGAGGTCCAGGCAAAAGTTAGGGAATTAAAGCGTATGACTATGTCCCGTTGGATCACCTTACAGACAACCTTTGGCTTCAACTGACAAACTCAGAGGTTCTGATTAATTCAATCATCTCTAGACGAGGCAACAAATAGACAAGATGCTCAGAGACACGAAGGCTAGCAGAATGGGAACCCCATGGGATTATTGCACATAGCTATCTTCTCTTTGTATCAAAATTTACATTTTTACGACGACATTCTCTTACTAGAATGTTTGTCTCATTGTACAAAAATACCTACTCAAAGTCAATACAAAGATATCCCTTTGAAAGTGCAAAACTATCTGTTTTTCTTTACTCTTGTGTTTTGTTTACAAAAACGTCCAATGATTCATTTTTGAACACATGCATTTGAACATAATTATTGTTTACAAATAAAAAAATAAAAGAATATCACTGATGGCTTTAAGAGATAGGGAAATCTCTCTAAGTTTATCTCCATAAAATTCCCCACAGTGTGCAGTTTAATCCCCAGCGGAACAAAACTTCCAGTTTATGAATCCCCGGTAGAAGTCGCCGAATTTCTCAGGATTCCTCAACAGGAATTTACAAGCAGTACACGACATTTCCCTTACAACAGAGTTTATTTCTCTAAGGGGAAATTCATTAGCACTTCAACTTCATGACATGAAGACTTTTACTCTATATCCTCAGCAGCAGTCAGTAAGCTATTTTCCCCAATCCAACAGCAGTACATCAGATTAGCTCACATGCGCATACATTGAACCCATATATCATAAACATTGATAACACAAATGCATTATACTATGCATTTCATAATGTTGTACTCCAAATTTTGACCTAAGATACCATCTCCCATCTGCATCATTACATTACAAGTGTTTTGATCTATTGATTTTAAAAATTCACAACTTTTTCGAGTCGAGAGCTATTTATTTTTGAACACTAAATTTATTAATTGATTCATGCTAAAACAATGTTTATTAATTATTTATTATCTTAAATTTAAATAATTGGAATTTGTTTTCAATTGTTATATAATTTAAAGATTTATAGATAATAAAATAAATATTAGAGAAGAGGCATATTAATCGTTCAGACAGTGCTTATTTATTATTCACTATCTTAAATTTAAATAATTGGAATTTATTTTCAGTTATTACATAATTTAAAGATTTATGAATAATATAGTAAATATTTGAAAAAGTTCATTAATTGGTCAATAATGATTATTTAATTATTTATCATTCTAAGTTAAAAAATTGAAATTCTATTTTTAAGTATTATAATTTAGAAAATTATGAATAATGAATTAAATAATTGAAACTATTAATTGATCAATGATATTTATTTATTTGTTTATTATTCTGAATTTAAGTAATTGAAATTTATTTTCAATTATTATACAATTTAAAGAATTATAAATGATAAAATAAATAATTAGAGAGAAGGAAGGAATTAATTGGCAAATATTGGAATTTTATTCATTTTATTCTAATTGTACAATTATTGTGTAAATACTGTATTTATTTACAACGAATTTACAATAATAATTTTTTACAAAGTTAAAATGAAATAAAAAACTATTCTAATGTTTTCTAATTCTAAATCTTCTATCAAATGCCTTTTTGTCTGCTCATTTGATTTTACCTGCAAAAAAAATTAAAAGAAAATTAGAATTGAACAAATAATTAAAAGCAGAAAATTATTTAGTGTTCATCATTAAAAGCAACGGCTGGAATCAGTTTACCCTTTTTTGCAAATCACGGGATTTCTCCCGGTTCACAAAAAAGGGAGGAATTTTTATTTTCATAAATGACTGCACAATTTTGAAACATGCACAAATTCATTTTATTTTCAAAACTGCATAATTAAAAATTAATTGCATTCTTCAAAGTCCAATGCACATTTCAAAAATATACATAGCATACAAAAAGTCCATGCATAATTTCAAAACAGCATATGCAAGACAAACAAAATGCAACGTAAACATAACATGCCATGCACATAGAAGAAGCCAAAACAAATAGGCTCCATGCTGTGCCTATGCAAGTCAAAGAAGTGTGCATGTCAAAACAAATATGCAAGTAATATTCCATTTTAATCATGTTCCAGCACTGTTGCAATTTCAGAAAAAAAACAGTACACATCATTTTATGCATCAATGTACTTGAGAGAGAGAAGAGAGAAAGAAAAATGGTTTTGCAGGTTTTGGTTTAGGCAGAAGGAATTACAAGACAAAGCTACAGCAGTAACTCAGTAAAAATAAGAAGCACAAGAGTAGAATACAAACAAACTGGATGAAACAGTATGATGCAGAGGCCAGGAATATTGTAAAATATTTAAATCTCCAACCAACATAAACCTAATCCTGTAACGTACAAAAAAAAGAGAGAGCAGTTTGTTATAACATAACATAGAAAAATCACTTCAAATATACATTCATCTATCTATCTCCCAGCTTAAAAACTCAGAAAATTGTTGTCAAAGAAAAAACAAAATTTTTCTCCAAGCTCTAAACCAGAACAACCTAAACCATTCCTACTGTCAAGCCAAAATGTCTTATGGCAAAACCTCAAAATCCAATGCATAAACCATTTTCAAAACCTGCTGCCTTAAGCCATAGAAACCAATAACCATTTCAACCACCATTAAAACTTCAATAACCTGCTTAAGCCATAGAAAACTGTTAACCTGATTGAGCCATCAAACCAATACCAAAAAATCATTCAAAACCATCGTACCATATAACCTACTGCACTACCAATAACCTGCTATCTGCATTGCCAAAACATGCCTACTGTCTAAACAAAAATCCACAGCATAGCCTAAACAAGGAACCATCATCCCTACTATCAAACAGTACCATCCATAACCATGGCAAAAACCTGCTGATAGCTATTTTCAAAAACACCATCAATCATAACCACGAAGCATCAACCATAACCAAAATACCATCAAGGCCTCAAAATGCTTATCATAGGCCATTCTAAAAAGTAACGGTAGCAAGGCAACTAAGAGAAGAGGAAAAGAAGCGTGGTAAAAGCATACAATGAAAGCAACAGAGGCAAGGCAACAGAAGAAGAGGAAAAGGAAGCTAAAGCTAGGGTTTTCAACAACATCATCAAACCATAAAGCATTAAAGAAGAAATACCAGGAAATAGAAGCAAAGCTCACGCGTTTCCCCCCGTCGCCCCGGCCTCCTAGCTCATCCAACCTTCCTCCTCCGTCTCCGCCTCTAGGTAACGATTTCTTTTCCTTCTTTTACTTTCATAATACCTCCAACAACAATAATAGAGAATCAGAATCAAGCAGATAAAAAACATGAACATGCGATTGTAATGAAAACCTAACGAATAGAGCAATTTACCGTGAATACATCGTTCCTGGCATTTTCGTTTGGAGGGAAGAAGAAGTTTGGAAGCTTGTGGCCTTTGGGCAAGAGAGTTCAGAGCATGAGAGAAGAAGAAGACGAATCACGCGAAGAAGAACGCAAGAACAAGCAAGACAGCGCCTCTGTACGCCTTAACCCTAATCCCCTTTCCTCCAACTAATACAATGATAACCCTAAAACACTTGTGAGATAATGCTTGGGCCTTAACTCTGCTTCCTGCCTTAAGCCCAACGAAATTGTTTGTACACCCCCGTTTCTGCCTTCTTCTTAATTAGATTTGGGCTCTCTCAAATCCTCTAGCCCACTTTGATCTTTTATTTTACTTCCTTTTAATTTTGATCCATTTTCATTTTATTTGATTTCTTTAGCCCATTTAGAATTTTATTAGTTTAGTTTCAACTATAAGTTTAGTTAAGTAGAGATAATTCAATCAAAACATCTTTAAATAAATTGGACCTTTTTTTTATTAAGTTTAAACTTTAGGTTTGAGTTAATAATTTTAAATATCCCTTTTTAATTAGGTTTAAATTAATAATTCCTAAGTCCTAACTTAGCTTAATTATTTAATAACTCTAAAAAATAATAAATACTTTTTTTATTAATAATAGAAAACTAAAAAAGAACATTTAAGAATTAAAGCATTTTATTTCTTTTAATTAATCCTCATGCTTTTATCCATATTAAAAAATGCGTAAAAAAAAATTAAAACATTCTTCTTTTCATTAAGATTAAACAAAAATCCAAAAAAATGCATATTTACACCATTTGGTCATTTATTTAACTGTTGTTATTTAATCATTATCTGCATAATATTCTGTCAATTATTTCATCGTACTTGTTTATTCTGTTTACGTTTAAATCCAAAGGGAAAAACGATAAATTTGTTGACTTCATGTCCTCAAATCCAATCGCGCGAACATTCGCATTTCATTAAAAACTTAGGACAATTTTTCTCAAATATTCAATCTTTTCAAAACTTATACCCTTTTAAGCCAAAACTTCGACATTAGGTCGTCACATCGTCAAAAAACCCGTCTGTACCCTATTTCGGCCAAAATGATTTTTTTCAAACGATCAATTTTAATAAACAGATATTTCAAAAGGTTCCTATAGAGTACTATAGATGCATTGGGTGCTAATACCTTCCCAGTGTATAACCAACCCCCGAACCATAGATCTTTTCAAAAACGCCTTGTATTTTTTATTACTTTTAAAAAGTATTATTTACATTGCATATTTAGGGTTTTATTTCGCTCTTTCCCTTTTCCCTTGGAAACAATAAAGCGCGGTGGCGACTCTTGCTTTTGTGAGGCGAATTAATCAATAATTCGATCTCCGATTTACCCCGCTACATTTTTTATCGCTACACATACAACATGACTTTGCATTTTAGCTAACATTTTACCCTTTTTAGGATAAGGTTAACAGCTACCATTAACAATGTTCAAAGTTTTCAGATACAGTTCAGATATGCTCCAGACACAGATGCCATTCTAATACTCATTCAGATTTTAACTTTTGATACATTTCGGATACACTCCAGACACGGATGCCATTCTGATACTCATTCAGATTTCAACTTTTGATACAGTTCCGATACGCTCCAGATACGGATGACATTCTGATACTCATTCAGATTTCATCTTTTGATATAATTCAGATACGCTCCAAATACGGATGCCATCCTGATACTCATTCAGATTTCAACTTTTGATATAGTTCAGATACACTCCAAATACGGATGCCATCTTGATACTCATTCAAATTTCAACTTTTGATACAGTTCAGATACACTCCAAATACGGATGCCATCCTTATACTCATTCAGATTTCAACTTTTGATACAGTTCAGATACGCTCCAAATACGGATGCCATCCAGATACTCATTTAGATTTCAACTTTTGATATAGTTCAGATACACTCCAAATACGGATGCCATCCTGATACTCATTCAGATTTCAACTTTTGATACAGTTCAGATACGCTCCAAATACGGATGCCATCCTTATACTCATTTAGATTTCAACTTTCAGATACAATTCAGATATACTCCATGCACGGATGCCATTCGAATACTCATTTAGATTTCAACTTTTGATACAATTCAGATTCACTCCAGATACGGATGCCATTCTGATACTCATTCAGATTTCAACTTTTGATACAGTTCAGATACACTCCAAATACGGATGCCATCCTGATACTCATTCAGATTTCAACTTTTGATATAGTTCAGATACACTCCAAATACGGATTCCATCCTGATAGTCATTCAGATTTCAACTTTTGATACAGTTAAGATACGCTCCAAATACAGATGCCATCCTGATACTCATTCAGATTTCAACTTTTGATATATTTCAGATATGCTCCAGACACGGATGCCATTTTGATACTCATTCATATTCAATTGTCAGATACAGTTCAGATACGCTCCAGACACGAATACCATTATGATACTCATTTAGATTTCAACTTTTGATATAGTTCAGATACGCTCCAGACACGGATACCATTCTGATATTCATCCAGATTTCAACTTTTGATACAGTTCATATACGCTCCAGATAAGTATGCCATTCTGATACTCATTCAGATTCAATTTTCAGATACAGTTCAGATACGCTCCAGATACGGTTGCCATCCTGATACTCAGTCAGATTCAGCTCTCAAATACAGTTCATATATGCTCCAGATAAGGATGTCATTCGGATACTCATTTGGTTTTAACTTACAGATACGGTTCAAAAACCTTTCTGGATGACATCTACAATCCTATCTCTAACAACTTTCTATCACCTCTCCAAATGGAATCTTTAAGCCCATTCCCTCAACCATCACATCACTGAGTGAAAATTTCTGGGCATTTTAGTGTCCAATCATCTTCCACCTTCGAGTCACGAATGGCAAAATTTCCATATAACTTTTCAAGTGTATGAAGATTGAACAGGGGCAGCTGTTATACCCCAAAATTTCCCTCTCATTTCTCAAAGGATCACCCTGGACCCTCAGGTTTGTTCCCATCCAATTTTAAGCCTTGAATTACAAATTTTCCAAGAAAGTCATTCACAAGGGCAAAATGGTCATTTGCATACTAAAAAGTCAAACTTTGACTTTTGGATCAAAAAATCATGTTCCAAGAATCATATTTCATCAAGGCATGAAGTTTGTTTCATCAAGAAATTCAAAAGTCAAAATTACTTTGGAAAAACCAAAATTCTAAATACTTAGAATTTTTATAAGTGTTTAAGAAATATGACAAATTCAGAACTTTTGATCAGATTATCACCATGATGCAAACTGATTATGGAAGAACTTCTGGAACAAAAGTTATAGATTTCAATCAGATCTAAAACATTATAGAACAAAACTTCTCCTAGAAATGTTGGGATTTGAAGTTAAATCCCCAAAGACACGTCCCTGAAATTGAAGCATTCAGCAAATTCCGGACACTTTCAAAACAAATTTTGATCAGAACTTCTGGGACAGTTTTAACAAAGGTTCAATTAGAGTTTGCAAGGGTAATTCAAAGAAGGTTACAAAGCATGCTGCAAGCTCCCTAGAAAGTCTTAGAACTCCTTCAGAACATGTTGGAGCAAGGAGATACAAAGATCAGAAGTTGGATGTCTATTCTAAGTTACGCTGAAGCTGAACTTTTGATCCAGAATTAAGCAATGATGCAGAATCTCACATTGCAGGATTTCTGGTTGGATAAATATCTTCATCATTTAATGCTCACAACCACTTTTGGGTCTTTATCCAAAGGACTTCCCCACGTGTGGCATAGAAGTACCATCACTGTCTTGGAAAAAGAAACTTTTGCACAAGAATAGGCTGGGCCCATGCGTTGGTTTTACTTTTGAGGTTACTTTTCCTTAATTCCCGCTTACGAATCCAGCTTAGGCACGACTAAGAAACTGCTAACCACCATACCTATTTGAACTTGCTTCAAGAACAAGTCAGCGCCTAACATATGATGGTTGTACCCTTGATCTCTACAAGCTACAATATCCTTGCCCATAAATTGAAAGCCATTGGCAACTGTAAAGGTGTGGAATTTTTGAGAAAGAAAAAGCCTTAAACCCCTGCTAAAATTCCAAGAGTCCAAAACTGCAAATACAGAATACGAAAACCTATTAACTTTTGGTTCTTACATTCAAACTCCATTTTTTTTCTCAAGTATTTCTTGACCAAAACCATCCGTACAGTTTTTGATATACATTTAGAAACCATCCTAACTTTTGTGTTCAGACTGTAACACATTCTCCATCCATATCCACTTCAAGGAAGTCAAAACTTTGCCCCTTGGTTGTTCCAGAATTTTTCTAATCATTCATTGCCCAAGTTGAAAGCTTCCAGCCTGCTGAGTACGTGAAGAAGCTGTTCAGAACATCACCAGAGTTCAGAACCAGACTCCAGCTCACAGTGTATTTTCCAACTGCAAGGTAAGCTTCTGCTGACTCTCATCATATTACTTAGGCATTATCATATTTTCATGTTCAAAAATACAATGTAGACATCATGATTCTGATGCTGTACGTATTCTGAGGTTTCACGTATTTGTATGCCTAAGTAGGGAGTAAATTAGTTCAGAACTTCTTAAGGAAATTAGGATTAGCAAATTCATGATTGCTTCTGATTTATAGTTCTGATATCTCTTGTTTCTGAAACATTATGAAACCTTCCATAACTGTGATATGCGTATCTTCTATTCTGTTGAGAAATGACTAAGTTGCAGATGTTCTGACTAGCATGGAGCGGGAGACTAAGTTCTTCTAGTGGCATCAGAACTTCTGAAATCTTCTTTGTTCCCAATGGACCCAATACTTCTGACTTTACCTATTTCTACTAATATGATTTCTGTTTTTGCAGCACGCTAGAGTCAGAACTTCTTATCTCTTTTAATTCAGCAATGCGCTGATTCTATTTTCTTTTTCCTTACTATTTTTTTCTATCTCTTCTTGTGATACGGTGGTAGAACCGACTGTTAATACTGGTTTGTGTTTTGCGTTTTTTTTGCAAAATGTCACGGTAAGCAAGAGTCGCCACCGACTTTTATTTCATCCAACCGGAAAGGAAAAAAGTACAAAAAAAAATCCTTTTTCGAGATTTTGAGTATGGGGGGTAGATTATAGAAAGGGAAGGTGTTAGCACCCTTTCCATCCATGGTTTTCCATGGGCTCTTAGGTACTTGCTCATTTTTAAATTGCTTGTGCTTGTGTGCTTGTTTTTGAAAAATGTTTTACTTCGTGATAACCCTTGTATCAGTCCTCAAGGTTGTGATGAAGTTGTTTTGAACATTTGTTTGAAAAGTGTAAGTGTGAAAAGTTTTGATTTGAGCAAGTACCTACTAGCATCTACCCACTCGAAAAAAAGATCGTTTCTATTCTTGTTTCCTTTAGACAGCGCTATCCTACTATTGAGAAATAGGTAGCACCGTCGTTGGAATTTGTAAGGGTCAATTCGAAAGGGACGTAAGGTCACTAAAGCAATATTATGACACCTTAGTAGTAACCCTAGAGTCTTAAGATATTTTCGAGGCAACATTTCTGAGGTAACATTTGAACGGGATAATTTGATCTCTTTAGACGGGAGGGAAACCACTAAGACACCCTATGCTTAACGACCATTTACCGAAGGCAACCGAAGTGAGAGTATACCCTAAGAGTGAATATGTGCGAGTGATTTATTTTCAGTTAATTATCTTTGTACATTAGGGTTTTCTAACCATTTTAATTTTGTCATGCATTCTTGCCATACAATCCTAAACACACATCTAACAGTTAAGAGTTTTGCGGAAAGTAAAAGCGGAAAAAATAACCTACGCTTATTACATGGCTTTGACAGTTACATAATTGTCGTTGACAGTAAATAAAGTTGCAGAAATTTAAAAACCCTAATTAAAACTATTACATCCTCAAAACAATTACAAAAATAATCAAAGAATTAAATGCGCGCGGTAAGTTAAATGTGAGGCGATTAGGATTTTGACCCTTTGACTAATCCTACTTGCGATTGATTAAAGAAAAAATGTTTTTTTTGTCATGTTTTGCTATTTTAAGAAAATAAGGAGTAATTGAATTACAAAAGAACCTAATTACTAGTTAACTTTAATTAAGAAAAATAATTAAGTTAACCTATTTTTTGTGTTTTTGTTTGAAAAAAGAAAATAATTAAATCAAGAATTTAAACCTAGTTTTCTAATTGATTTTAATTGTAAAAATAAGTTAAAGTTACCCTAAATTAAATTAAGCTAATTAAATTAAATTAAATTTAATAAAATAAAATAAAACTAATTCTAATTTTTATGACTTTTTGATTTTTATGATTTTATAAAAAAGACGAATTTTAAAAATAAAATAAATAAATAATTAAAAACAAAGCAAAATAAAATAATAAGAAGAGAAAAAATTTGAGAAATGGGCCTGTGTTGTTAGGAATGTTGGGGATGTAGAACTGAAAATCTGTGGCCCATTAAGCTCCAGGCCTGGTCAGCGCTAGATCTGGTATGGTGTTGACTTTGTGGTACACCATGGTCCTTCATTGGAGAGGCGTGGGATCTGGCCAACTGAGCATCCAATGGACGTACGCTGATGGCACATGATGGGCGCTGGATAGTGCAATGCGTGGGATTGGCCTGCAATTATTGAGAAAATAGCAAAATGCACACGCCTAGGATCGAACCCAGGACGTGTACATCAAAGGCAAGATTCTTTACCATTTGCGCTGGACTTGTTAATTGAATATATTATAACCAAATAAAATCAAAAGCAAAGTCAATTGCCACGCTCAGAAAATGCATGAATTTTCAAACATTCCAATGGTGGCTTGACACGCCATTATCTTCTCCCTTGAACCGTGGCTTTAGATGAAGCACTTTTACCTACGGACGTCCACTGTAGGTATAACCCTGCATATTTCAAAAATGTTGTACACGTAAGATAAATGAAAGGTAATGGTACCAATCAACTCATCTCATCCTCACGAGCATTATGGTACCTGATTCAAGGCCCAATTGTTCCTGTACCAGAATACCCTAAAAATAACACAAAAACCCTGGCAATGGCAACATCGTGTACAGGCATCAAAAACGCAATTAAATGACATGGTTAGCTTGCAAACATGATGAAGATTACAAATATATGAGCTAAAGATGCTAATGATGCAGGAATTAGTGTAATCATTTTCAAAGAATGATGCAAACCGTGGGAGTCCTTGCATGCGTTTCTCGGTGTTTGAGCACCTGCAAGTGATTGGGATAGGTTCTGGGAAGGTCCAGGAGTCGTTTGGTAACGCTAGAATGGCTTGACTTGGCCTCTAGAATGGAATTGAATCACCACTTTTTTCTGGGAATTTTGAAGCTTGTTCTTGCAGTTTGCACGCCTCCATCCTTGTATTTTTGATCTGAAATTGTTCACTATATAACCTAGAGTGAATTAGGTTAACAAAATTGGACTAAATCTTTCCATTTATCCAAGATTTGATTTGATTTGCAAGCTATATGATATGTTTCTATTTTGAGCCAAATCATGCCTTTATTGTACCAATTGACCTTGATTCGATTTGATCTTGTTAACTCAGCATATCTTGATTGCCAATCTATCAAAAAAACAAATCAAATCATATCTTTGTTAATTTTCATCATTTATTTGATTTAATTCACTTTTTAATTAATGAAAAATCAAAATAAATTGAAAAAAGAAGCACATAATGGGTGAGTGAACATTTGAGTCGTGGACCACATTATAATTGAGGTGCAAACATAAAAAGTTGGGCCCATTTAGCAAAAAATGAAAATTTGAGCACATTTGACTTTTGGCAATTTTGCAAAAATTGTCAACTTGTCCAATGCATAACTCTCTCAATTTTAACCCTAAAGAGGTATTCTTTGACTTTTTAGAAATCTTAGGATTTCCTCTAAACAACCCTTTTAGTCTCATCTCAATTGAGTCTTCCATGTTCATGTATGAAGCTTTGACCCAAAAGGTGATTTTGTTGACTTTTCAAAAGAACCTATAATGTCAAAATTCATATCTTTCTGTGATTGCATATTCTGGACTTGGGAGCTGAAGATGAATTGTAGGGAATTGTATCCTCTTCAAAATGAGCTTTGGATGGGTTATTTCTGATAAAGTATGAGAAAGTTATGTTTGGTCAAAGTTGAGTTTATTTTTCCTATAAAACCCTAATTTAGCAACTTTTGGGTTTTGATGAATTGTGAGCAATCCTTGAGGAATCATGATCAAACCTTGATCAAATGATGGATAATACTTCAAAATGAGGATGTTGACCAAAAATCTTGAAGTTTGACTGTATGTGGGCCACATTTGACTTTTGACCTAATATAGTTGATTTTCAGGTAATTGAGCAATTGACTGAGAAAACTTCTTCTGCAAGGCTTGAAACTTGACATGGGTGATCTTGAGAACATATTATGACAATGGTGAGAATTTGAGTCCTTTGTGGTTCACACATATTGATGAAGATGGAAACCCTAATTTGAGGTATATTGCCTTAGGAGAGAGTTTGTCTGGTCAATTCTTGAACTTCCTTGAGCAATTTGGGGACCTCACTTGCCATGTGTTGAGAAATATGGGAGGGCAAATTTTATGGTACAACAGCTGCCCCTATTCAATCTTCTTAAACCTGAGGATGTAGATTGGCTGCTCTGCCTTTCGTTATCTGAAGGTGGAAGATGATTGAACACTAGAGTGCCCAGAAATTTGCACTCGCATGAAGTGGAACTTGATTTGTGATATTGGGAATGGGTTTACAGATGCCATTCGGAGGTCGATGATGGAAGATTGTCGGGGATGGGCTTAAAGATTCCATCCGAAGAAGTGTCGACCGCATAAGAGATTCCTTTGCGAGAACCCGTATACCTGTTGTTGAGAAGGACTTCGCTGGGGAATGCTGGTCTCTGTCTTGGGAAAAATAGAGTTTTAGGAGCTTCAGTTGTCCGTTACTCTACTGGGGAATAACTCCGGTTGGGGGAAGCGGAAGTGAACTGCGTATCTGGTTGGGGTATATGCTACACCGTGACTTACTGGAGAGATGTGAAACCAATCGTGTTTGATCGGGTTCCGGTCTTACAGTGTTGTGGATTGCTATCTGGGGATAAGAGAGGAAGAACCCAGATAGTAAGGTTATGAGATGGAACCTGGATAGTAGGGTTACTTTGAGATGAAAGCCTGGATAGTAGGGCTTGAGAAGGAACCTAGATAGTAGGGTTACTTCGAGATGAAAGCCTGGATAGTAGGGCTTGAGAAGGAACCTGGATAGTAGGGTTACTTCGACATGAAAGCCTGGATAGTAGGGTTGTGAGAAGGAACCTGGATAGTAGGGTTACTTTGAGATGAAAGCCTGGATAGTAGGTCTTGAGAAGGAACCTGGATAGTAGGGTTACTTCGACATGAAAGCCTGAATAGTAGGGCCGTGAGAAGGAACCTGGATAGTAGGGTTACTTTGAGATGAAAAGCCTGGATAGTAGGGCTGTGAGAAGGAACCTGGATCATAGGATTACCTTGAGATGAAAAGCCTGGATAGTAGGGCTTGAGAAGGAACCTGGATAGTAGGGTTGCTTCAACATGAAAGCCTGGATAGTAGGGCTGTGAGAAGGAACCTGGATAGTAGGGTTACTTCGACATGAAAGCCTGGATAGTAGGGCTTGAGAAGGAACCTGGGTCGTAGGGTTACCTCGAGATGAAAATCCTGGATAGTAAGGCTGTGAGAAGGAACCTGGATAGTAGGGTTACTTCAACATGAAAGCCTGGATAATAGGGATTGGGAAGGAACCTGGGTCGTAGGGTTACTTCGAGATGAAAGCCTGGATAATAGGGCTTGCGTTGTGCTAGGTTTGTGTAGGACTTATGTGAGGAACCTACGTAAGGTTGCATTTGTCACACCGATGATTACTCTGTTTAGCTTCGAGTGTTGATCATGGACCTGTTGGAAATTGTTGATAATAACTTTCTTTCCTGAAAGAAATACAAGGTTAGTTATATGCGATGCATGAGATGCATTGTGATGAGGTTCTCAAAATAACTGAGATTATGTTATATGTAATGTATGCACATGTCATGATATATGAACATGAAATGCTGACGTAATAATATGAGTTCGGGAAAATAAATCCCTGACTGCTGTTTGGAGAGTATGAGAAATGGTATTCTTGACTGTTGTAAAAAACCATAGTTCCTCTACTTCTGTTTGGGATGGTGAACAAAGATGACTATCTGGGGATTCACATCCATTCGGCTGGTGAATATTCTGCCGGAAGAGACCCTGTCTGAGGATAACTCTGCGGGGAATAACTCTGTTGGAGAGGAGATACTATGTTGATAGATCTGCTGATTTGGAGAAATAAACTCAGCCGGGGATGAATTTCTAATGCTGGTGATAATGAATTATGTTGGAGATTGAATTTCTGCTTGTGAGAGAAATAAACTCTGCTTGGGGAAAAATTTACTGACTCACTCGCGATTATGAACCTCAGTTGGGGAGAGTTATGTCCTGTTCGGGAAAGCTAACATCACCGTCTTTGGATAATTTTTACTCTGTGGGGAGTGTATGTACCACTACTCATTTTCTCAAGTTGGCTCTATCCCAGTACCTGATGGGAAGAGTAACTGTAAGGTTTGGGCACTTCTTATTTTCCCTGTTTTTGGCATTACGAGTAATCGTCTTTTGTTTCTTGTGTAAATATTTATGAGCAGCCATTATTTTCAAATGCATATATCAAAAATGAATCATTGGACGTTCTTGCAAAACAAAACAGAAAAAGAAAAACAAATTGAAATTTCTTGTGAAAATGAGTTGTATTGATTTTTGCAATTGGCCCGTAATAGGCATTTTTGTACAAAGAGGTTGATGTCCTAGTAAGAGAACACCGCCGAAGGAAATTACAATTTGTAAAAAAACAACAGTTATGTGAAACAATCCCATTGGGTTCCAACTCTACTATTTCCTTTATATCTTCAAGCGTCTCATCACCTTGCTACTTGGCCGAAAGTTGATCAGATTGATTGGCGCTGTCCGAGCTTGATAGTTGATACTGAAGTCTGGTTGCGAGATGATCCAATGAGACATAGTGTTACGCTTCGATCCCTAATTTTTTCTTGGACCGCCCTTTCGGGTTTTCAGTCCACCGGGATACCCTTTTTGCCCAAGTCGCCTTTTCAGGTTTTCGACTTGTCGGGTGTACAGTTTTTTCATTTTCATCCCTTACTTTTGCCCGAACCCTTTTGGTTTGCCGGGAAGCCCTTATTTTTTCCTAGGCCAGTCAACCTAGCGGGTCTTTGATCATGCGTAGTATCTTTTCACTATGTCTGCATTGACGGGGTGAGAAAGGTTGTCACCATCCATGGTGGTTAGAATCATAGCTCCTCCCGAGAAAATGTTCTTAACCACAAATGGCCCTTCGTATGTGGGGGTCCATTTTCCCCTAGGATCACCTTGCGGTAGTATGATGCGTTTGATCACTAGATCCCCGACTTTATATTCTTGACGTTTAACTTTCTTGTTAAAAGCCTTGATCATTCGCTTTTGATACGTCTGACCATGATAGATAGCAATAAGTCTCTTTTCATCGATTAGATTCAACTGATCAAGTCGGGTTTGGATCCAGTCATCTTCGTTCAAACCCGCATCCTTCATAATCCTGAGAGAGGGTATCTGGACTTTGATGGGTAGGACTGCCTCCATGCCATACACCAAAGAGTAGGGTGTTTCCCTTGTCGACGTCCGTGCTGAGGTACGGTACCCATGAAGAGCGAATGGTAACATCTCGTGCCAGTCTTTGTATGTCACCGTCTTCTTCTGCACAATTTTTTTGATGTTCTTATTAGCTGCTTCAACAGCCAAGAGTTATGATGCTGAATCTTGAACTATTTGCAGAGCTCGGTGATCATTGTGTTATTGAGATTGGTACCATTATCAATAATAATTCTCTATGGGACACCATATCGACAGATCAGATTGTGTCGGATGAACCGCGCCACAATGTTCTTTATTACTGTAGCAAAGGAAGCTGCCTCAACCCACTTTGTAAAGTAATCAATGGCTACCAGAATGAAGCGATGCCCGTTAGACGCGGTAGGTCTGATTTCACCGATCATATAAACACCTCACATCGCAAAAGGCCAGGGAGCCGTCAAAACATTCATGGGAACCGGAGGTATATGCAACTTATCAACATAGACTTGGTGTTGTACCCCAAAATTTGCCCTCCCATATTCTTCAAGATTTGTCATGGTCAATCTCCAAATGGTTCAAAACCTCTCAAAGGTTGCACAGTCCAATTGCCTCCTGACACAGTCAAAATTAGGGTTTTGGTTCTTGCAAAGAAATTGAAGTTTTCAAGGGTCCAATCAAGTCCCACATGCCTACATACATTGTCAAGCATCCATATGTCAAGTTTCAAGACTCACAGCATCAAATTGCACAGTCAAAAACCCTAAATGCTTCACAGTCAACTGTAGGGGCAAAATGGTCATTTGACAGTCAACAGTCAAAATTTTTGGTCAACATCTTATTTTGAATCCACAAACATCATTTGATCAATTCTTGATCATGATTCTCAAAGCATGGCTCAAAAAATCATCAAGATGCAAAAGTTTCTATTTTTGGACAGCTGAAAAAGTCAACTGCAAATTGACCAGAGCATAACTTCTTCATGGTTTATCAGAAAAATCCCATCCAAAGCTCATTTTGAAGGGGATGACATTTCCTACAACTCATCTTCACATTCCAAGTTCAATAAATGCTCTCACAAAAAGTTATCAATTTCAACATTATAGGTCATTTTCAAAAGTCAACAAAAAGGCACTTTAAGTCAAAGACCATAACTTGAGATTGGTAAATAAAAATGACATGGGACCAAAGGAATTGGTTAGAGTACTTCAAGACCTTTCCAAAATGTCCAAGAACATAATCATAGCTTCAAAATTGAGCAAGATATGCCTTGTAGAAGTTGGGAAATTTTTGGGAATTTTGAAAAGTCAACTTTGCTTCAAAAGCTTCAAAATTGCTAATGGGCCACAAATTCTTCCATGAATCATTACCCAAAGCATATGCACGACCCATTAAGCTCAAAGGGATTTATTTTCTTATTTTTAATTAATTAATTGAATTTTTAATCTTATTAATTCATTTAATTAAATTTAATTATGAGAAAAATGTTAAACAATGGTTTTAAATCTTTTTTGTGCAGCAAATATGTCCCTTATATGCAAGAGATTTCGTGCACCATCTCAAGGGGACAATATCATCCATATTTGGCAAGAATTGCATGGAAAAAGATTGGAAAAGATATGAACAAAATCAAATATCAAAATCATTAATTCATGGACTATGGGCTTGGCTTTTTGACCTAATTCCATTCAGATACATAGGCACAACATAACCTAATGCTAACACACACGAAAGCTGCTCAGAAAACATAGAACCAATTTGCAATTTTTCACTAAAAACTTGAACACTGAAATCATAGTTACAAGGCGATTCAAGGTCTAAAAGCTTGTCCATTACGTTCCTGACATTGTTAGGAATCGATTGCAGCCCTTTTCCAGTTTCCATACTCCAAGAATTGGTAGAACAAAATCGTCTTCTTCACAAACATGTCCATTATCGTTTTTTAATTCTCATGCATTATCCATGTGTTTTACTTGTTGATTTATACTAACAATGATGTTCTGAAGCAGTTGGTACCATTCAATTGAACTATAGCTGCCTAAATCAGAATCCACCATTGTTGAAACCTAGGGTTTCAGAAGCTCCAAAATAGGGCTTTATGTATATGGAAAAATTGGATCTTAAGACTTGTGCCATTGAACTCAGGAGCTCCATACGAACACAACGATGACCTCGCGCCCTTTTTATGTTACAACATGCTCTAATCGCTATTTTCATAGTTTGCAGTTTGTGGGGGTTTAAAACCCCCGCTATGTGTCTTCTATTTGCAGGAAAAATAAGGAAGACGAAGGACGTGGCCTGATGCTATAGGTTGATTCAAATACTGGCGCGTGATTTTTGTTCATACCACTAACGCTTATTTGTTTTATATAATAACCATGTTTCATTATGTTAACAAAGAAACGCATTAGCCTGGTTGGTTGTTGAGGTGTCCTGCAGGTACTGGGACCTAGGTTCGATTCCCAGGTCCCCCTCATACGCTTAATAATTTTTGTTGCAAGGTATTCCAACGTAGCACATCCTCAAAGGCCTACCATGCATCCTCACATGCTAGCTTGCCACATACTCATGAAGATCAATCTGAAGGCTACAAAAGGAGTCCTACCATGTACGTCAATCAATGCACATACACACGCGCTAGAAAGTCAAACAGGGCTTGGATTCTTATGGGCCAGAAATACTTCAATTCACCTCCTAAATGGGCCTGATACCCCCCATGGTTTGCATCATTTTTCTTAATTTTTATTTGATTTTCTTTTAATTCTTTTAGTGTTTTAATTATTTCTTTTAATTCACCAAAAATAATTTTCATAATATAAAAATCAGAAATAAAAAATTGTAATATATTTAATAATATTTAATTTCACCATTAAAATGTTTTTTTGTAAATAAATTCTAATCATTAACTTAGTTTAATTAAGGTTTCAATTTTAATATTTATCTTAATAAATTAAAATAGGTAGAATTAGGGTTTAACTTTTTCATCTTTTTTTAATAAATAATTTCCTCATCATTATTATTATTATTAATTACTAAATATTTTGTAAATAAACATGTACATTAATTATTTAGTAGATTAGGTTAAACTTTAATATTTTTCATTAATAATTAACAACAACTTAGAATTAGGGTTTCTCTTGATTTTCAATTTTCTTTATTGTCATAAAACAAAAACCTAAAAAACATTTCTTTTCTTTAATTTAATAATTAATTAATTTTTAATTCAATTTAATTTCCGAAGGGTCCAACGCCCTCGAACATTCAACTTTAACTCTTTCGCGCATTTATTCTTATTTTCCTTTGTGAATATTGTGTAACTGCTCAAGCCATGTAATAGTAATTAGGTCTTTTACTTTCCGCATTTTTATTAAAACGGGTCTTTGTAATTTGGCGATGTATAGACCCGCGCCTTGTAATAGCGTAGGATTTTACTTTCCGCATTTAAATTTCAGCACTTTTAAATTCTAATTGCATGAAAGAATGTATGGCTAATTAAAAATAACTCGTAGCTCACAAGTGCCCTGACCAAATATAAATATCAACATGAAAATAACACACAAATTCACACACCACTCTTAGGGTACGCCTCACCGGTTGCCTTACCTTCGAAACGTGGTCGTCGAGTATAGGACGTTTTAGTAAGTCCTTATGTCCATAATCAATGGCATAAGGGTAGCTTCTAAGGTGTCCTACTGTTGCTCTGGTGACCACACTGTCCCTGCAAACGAATTGACCCGAACACCTCCAACGGTGGTGCTACCTACCTTTCAATGGTGGGATGGCACTACCTTAAGGACATTTACACAGCCTAATTCCTTATGGTAGGTAGATGACTCATAGATACTTGCTCTATCCAAAAACAAATCAAAACTCTTTTCACACCGACACTTTCAAAAAGCTTTCAAAAAAAATTTTTCAAACGCTCTTGAGGACTGATACAAGAGTTATTCAGAAAACTTTCAACGAAACTTTTTCAAAACCCACTCATAATTGAAAAGCAAACACTTTTGAAAACACAATGAGCAAGTATCTAAGAGCCCATGGATAACCATGGATAGAAAGGGTGCTAACACCTTCCCTTTCTATAAATCTACCTCCCGAACCGAGAAACATCTCAAAGAAGGAATTTTGCTGTGCTTTTGTCCTGTCCATATTGGAGAAAATGAAAGACGATGGCGACTCTTGCTTCCGCGACATTTCGCGAACCAGCGTTAAACAGTCAGTTCCAGATCCACCGATCACAGAACTGGCGACTCTGCTAGGGACTCTTATAAAGTGAGGTGTACCTTAGGACTAAGATCACTTGTGTTTTCAATTGTTGTGCTTGTTTGCTTTATTATTGTGGGCTGCATCGGAGTTACATAGATCCTAACCCGGATCTGGGGATACCCTGTTAGGTAGCATAAGCTGTGAGGGACCTGTCGGACGTAGACCGACATGGGTGAAGCAGTGGCTACGTTGGTGTGGCACCTTGGTCTGTACCGATATCCCTTGTGTCACAACGAGGAGAATATGGGTCTTCTGAGGAGTCATTAAGCACCAACCGACCTTAGAACCTTAAATGACCCAACTTGGCCAATAGAACAGTAGCAGTATGCTACACCCATTGAGGTTAAACTCTCGCGATGGTTCTGGCCGCAAGAAAAGATTGCGATGATGGAGTTATGACCAATTGAGGGTAGTCAGTGATATTGGGATCCTCTAGAACCCGGTTACTTCTGATAGGACAGGTCTTAACCAACAAACTGAAAGAGGGTAATACCTAGACCCCATGCTGGCCTAAACTCTAAGGGCTTGTCTTGTGTGACTTGCGTGCCTTCAAACTTGACTACTTGCTTGCTTGTTATCTGACACATGAATTTGCTTGCAGGTTTTGTTTACAGTCCTTAATCGGGGCTTATAACAGGGTTACTTATATCACCCCATGCATAGCATGACATCATACCATCATACCATTGCATACGTCCTACATAAGGACTAATCCATTTCAAGGATCTCAAGGGTCTGTGATGCAGGTCATGATGAATCAAACTGTCTAGCAAGGGGGAAAAAGGGGATTTATTTTCCTCTAGCCAAGGTTTTCAAGGGCTATGACCCACTCGATATGGTGAGCCTTGACTCTTGAAGAAGGCCTCTCAACAATATGCAGTGCCTTCCATCAAGCTACAAAATGAAAATTCTAACAATTTTCTTGTTTACCCCGCGAGATCCTGGAAAACATTGCATGCATATCATACATATCATTGCATTACAGGTACCCTTTTGTTACAGGTCACTTACCTTCTTCGCTGTTTATTTCAGCAATGGCTTCCCAACAAGATAACCAGGGTCTTCATGCTCAAGAGACTCAGTTCAGGGAAATCTTCTTAAGCCTATCCAAGGGGCAGGAAGAGTTGAGGACACTCCTCATAGGGAATTTGGCCAAGAAAAGTTCCGAAGAGGACAAGGACGAACGGCTGAAACGTCTACAAGCTGAGGTAGATACAATGAAAACCTAGATGCTGGGGCAAAGGGCTCTCATCCAAGGTCTAGCTCGGGAGCAAGAAGAGTTGAGGACCATGATCAGTCAACTCCACCAAGACAGATCCAACATGAAGCAACCAGCCCAAGTCAGGGACTAGGTCATTGATCAACTTCCAAGAGGACAAGAGTCTGGCATGGTGAGGAATATACCTCTCCAAGCTGCTACTACTTCACAGGTCCAACCACAACCCCGCCCAGAGCAACAGGTTGATCAGAGTAAGCCTAGCAGGTCCAGGAGGCAATTCACCCAGCTCAACGTGTCGCTGTTTCAAGCTTTACAACACCTGTTGAGTTTGAATCTGATTACACTATGGGCTCCTCCCCGGAACCCCAACATCTCTGCTCCTAACTATCATCCCAACAAAAGATGTGCATACCACTCTGATAATCCTGGACATGAAACTTCCGTCTGCTGGGCTCTGAAGAACAAGGTACAGGATCTGATTAATGAAGGAACAATGGATTTCACCCAAGTGGGTCAGGCTGAGCTTTTCTACCATCCCTACAGGATTCACCATTTGAAGTAACAAGTCCTGAAATGAGAAGACTTTTTGTCTATTAGAATTTTCACGTTGTAATTTTCTTTTGATTGTTCAAACATTTATTCATGTTAAACGTTGTTATTTCATTAATGCATCGCATACGTCTGTTTTGAATCAATATATTCGCATTCGCTATATTCAAACTGCTTTCATTTTTTTGATGTCAACTCTCGATTAATAATTCTAAGCCTCTTGAGGGAGGATGACGAAAACGATACTGCGATCATTACAGTATGCTTTTGAACAGACCCCGCTGATGAGGTACATGCATTGTTTCAATCCCTAAACACTGGAGTTATAAGGAAGATAATCCCTCGTCAACCCCTTTGAGCCAAAGAAGTAGGAGTTTTTCTTTTTGAAAATTAAAACCCTTAATCATAACCTGGGGCAGGGTAGTTTTCTCAGTTGATCCAAGTGCATAACAAATGGCACCAAAGAAGTCCTTACAAAGCAAAAGACAATGATGGTTCCAAACAATCATAAAAACAGGCAGTCATTACTTCTCAAAATAAAAACCCATTAAGTCAAAACCTATGAAGGAGACTTACAAAAACTGGGGCATCCCGCTGAATGTAACCACAAAAGAAACAGTTCAGGCAAAAAATAGGGATAATAAAATCAAAAAGAAAGAGGTCCTACAAACCCTCAACAAAAAATGACTGCCTATTTAAAATAAACTGTCAATATCCGAACCATCACCGGAAAATCAGAGCAAAGACTCAAACAAGGTCTAACGCACGATCAACTGAGTTTAGGTTTGAAGAACATCACGAAGAGCGGGTGGGTACAAATAAACTTGAGCCTTTATCCTTTGTTTCTTGAACCATGAACCAGGCCACACTACAACCCTTAAAAGTCCTAGCTGAAGCATGGGTTAGTTCGAAAGCATACTGTTACGAAAGGTATCCTGACTCCTTAAGGTTTGCGGTAAAATAACAAGTTGACATCACAGTTTACAAAATTCACTTGTTTTACTAAAAAATGCATTTCAAAAACTTCGAAACAGACATAAGCTTTGCATTTTAAATAACATTGTTTGCATATGATTATTTGTTTGAACAGCAGAGAAATTCGCACGACGAATATCCAGTGAATAAAAATCTTTTCAACAAAAGCTCAAATAGAAGAAACACTTCCAATCAAGGGGCAGACATGGTCATGGTCTATTATCGGGGGCAGTCCAATCAAGATCCGGAGAATCTCTCAAATGCCAAACAGCCTGGGGCAAATCTCCGCCTGAGTCACTTGGGGCATTGGACATGAATTCCAGCTATGAATCTTGCCTGATCAAACGAAGACCTTCTGGTGGCATGACAACACAACAGCAGGGGCATCTCCCTACATCTCTGAGAACGTGGACATAGTCGGAAAAAAAATACTGCGCACAATCAAAGACCCGCTAGGTTGACATACCTAGGCAAAAATTAGGGCCTCCCGGCGAACCAAAAGGGTTCGGGCAAAATAAGGGATGAAATGGAAAAAGTTTGTACACCCGGCAAGTCGAAAACCTGAAAAGGCGGCTTGGGCAAAAATGGGTATCCCGGTGGACTAAAAACCCGAAAGGGCGGTCCAGGCAAAAGTTAGGGATCAAAAGCGTACGACTATGTCCTGGCATCTGGTCATGTGCCTACCAAGAGAAGATTTGTCAAGCCGGCAGTCATCAAGCACCTCACAGGTACCTTCCCCCTGCAGAAATTGGGGCAATAATAAGTTGTCTAAGCGATCTAATTGCTATGTCCACCAAGAAACAAGGTAAGTTCGGTTGAAGAATGTAACCAAGATATCTTAATTCCCTAGAGAGTGAGCCAAAATTCAACAAATCTCTCCCAAGAAGTTTCTCTCCCATCAGCCCTGAACAAGGCACCGTATCTCCAGCAAGTCAACGATACTCTCCCCAAGCAGAGTTAGTCCACTGACATCCTTAAGGAAATTGGGTATCCCCAGCAGATCTCAACATTCCTCAGTGGAGTATACAAACATTCCTAACAAGCATCCCCGACAGTCTTGATCCAAGATTGTTCCCCGGCGGTATACCAGACGTTCAGCGGAGCCATTCCCCAGTGCAATCTAAAAAATTTCCCCAGGAGATTCCAATCCAAAAGTCTCCCCAGGAAAGTGGAATCCATCTCCCCAGCAGGAAGCTTATCCCCAGTAGATTCTGGAAGCTCGTCACCTGCAGAGCACGAGCGCGCCTCTCCCCGACCATATTCAAGGTTATTCCCCACTAGATCTTATAACTGGGTTATCCTCAGCTAATAACCATGGAAAGATCGTCCCTGACGAGGTCTTCCCATCCCCAGTAGAGTTCATCAATTCCTTCAACATAACACATCAATGGTATGCCCAGCGGAGTTATCATCAACCTCAACAAAGTATCTCTCTTTTCCCACAGAGTATCTCCCCGCAGAGTAATCTATTCACCAAGTTTATTCCCCAACAGAGTCATCTTCTCCTACCGGTATTCTTGCAACCATCATCCCCCAGCGGAAACAAAGAACGCTACTTTTCAACATCAGCCCAGGATTTAACTTCCCGGCACCCGTCAAGGATTTATTTTCCTAGACAAAAACACATTTCATAAACATCATATCTTCATACATTATAGCATGCATATACGCATCATGAACATATAATCTCATTTATTCTGAGAACATCACGCAGGTCATACATCATGACATCGCATACAATTAACGTTTTGTCTTTTTCAGGACAAAGGTTAATACAAAGATGATTGCTATCAACTGTCGCAACTAAAGATCTGATTCCTGTATCTTGCCAGGGTGTATCTGTTGACGACTGATTCCATACTCGATTCCTGTATCTTGCCAGGGCACGTCTGAAGAGTTCAAAGATCTGATTCCTGTATCTTGCCGGGGTGTATCTGTTGACGACTGATTCCAGACTCGATTCCTGTATCTTGCCAGGGCACGTTTGAAGAGTTCAAAGATCCGATTCCTGTATCTTGCCAGGGTGTATCTGTTGACGACTGATTCCAGACTCGATTCCTGTATCTTGCCAGGGCACGTCTGAAGAGTTCGAAGATCCGATTCCTGTATCTTTCCAGGGTGTATCTGTTGACGACTGATTCCAGACTCGATTCCTGTATCTTGCTAGGGCACGTCTGAAGAGTTCGAAGATCCGATTCCTGTATCTTGCCAGGGTGTATCTGTTGACGACTGATTCCAGACTCAATTCCTGTATCTTGCCAGGGCACGTCTGAAGAGTTTGAAGATCTGATTCCTGTATCTTGCCAGGGTGTATCTGTTGACGACTACATTACCAGACTCGATTCCTGTATCTTACCAGGGCACGTCTGAAGAGTTCGAAGATCCGATTCCTGTATCTTGCCAGGGTGTATCTGTTGACGACTATTCCAGACTCGATTCCTGTATCTTGCCAGGGCATGTCTGAAGGGTTCGAAGATCCGATTCTTGTATCTCGCCAGGGTGTATCTGTTGACGACTAACATTACCAGACTCGATTCCTGTATCTTGCCAGGGCACGTCTGAAGGGTTCGAAGATCCGATTCCTGTAACTCGCCAGGGTGTATCTGTTGACGACTAACATTACCAGACTCGATTCCTGTATCCGGCCAGGGCACGTCTGAAGAGTTCGAAGATCCGATTCATGTATCTTGCCAGGGTGTATCTGTTGACGACAGTATTCTCCGGACTCGATTCCTGTATCTTGCCAGGGCACGTCTGAAGAGTTTAAAGATTCGATTCCTATATCCAGCCAGGGCATATCTACATGAAGAGTTTGAAGATCAACACCGGTAACAGATCAGGTAATTATCTTTCTTTCTCAGGTACGCAAGTTCTCGCTAAGGAATCTCTTACGCGATCGAAACCTAGATGGCATCTATAAGCCCATCCACATACCAACAGTCCTTAGATGGCATCTATAAGCCCATCCTCCTATCCATCATCTCTCCAAATGGCATCTGTAAGCCCATTCCCTATATCACACTGCTGATATCCTACTATGCGAGTGCAAATTTCTGGGCACTCTAGTGTTCAATCATCTTCCACCTTCGGATTACGAAAGGCACGCCAGCCAATCTACATCCTCAGGTCTAAGAAGATTGAACAGGGGCAAATGTTGTACCTCAAAATTTACCCTCCCATATTCTTCAAGATTTGTCAGGGTCAATCTCCAAATGGTTCAAAACCTCTCAAAGGTTGCACAGTCCAATTGCCTCCTGACACAGTCAAAATTAGGGTTTTGGTTCTTGCAAAGAAATTGAAGTTTTCAAGGGTCCAATCAAGTCCCACATGCCTACATACATTGTCAAGCATCCATATGTCAAGTTTCAAGACTCACATCATCAAATTGCACAGTCAAAAACCCTAAATGCTTCACAGTCAACTACAGGGGCAAAATGGTCATTTGACAGTCAAAATTCAAAATTTTTGGTCAACATCTTATTTTGAAGCCACAAACATCATTTGATCAATTCTTGATCATGATTCTCAAAGCATGGCTCAAAAAATCATCAAGATGCAAAAGTTTCTATTTTTGGACAGTTGAAAAAGTCAACTGCAAATTGACCAGAGCATAACTTCTTCATGGTTTATCAGAAAAATCCCATCCAAAGCTCATTTTGAAGGGGATGACATTTAATACAACTCATCTTCACATTCCAAGTCCAAGAAATGCTCTCACAAAAAGTTATCAATTTCAACATTATAGGTCATTTTCAAAAGTCAACAAAAAGGCACTTTAAGTCAAAGACCATAACTTGAGATTGGTAAATAAAAATGACATGGGACCAAAGGCATTGGTTAGAGGACTTCAAGACCTTTCCAAAATGTCAAAGAACATGATCATAGCTTCAAAATTGAGCAAGATATGCCTTGTAGAAGTTGGGAAATTTTTGGGAATTTTGAAAAGTCAACTTTGCTTCAAAAGCTTCAAAATTGCTAATGGGCCACAAATTCTTCCATGAATCATTACCCAAAGCATATGCACGACCCATTAAGCTCAAAGGGATTTATTTTCTTATTTTTAATTAATTAATTGAATTTTTAATCTTATTAATTCATTTAATTAAATTTAATTATGAGAAAAATGTTAAACAATGGTTTTAAATCTTTTTTGTGCAGCAAATATGTCCATTATATGCAAGAGATTTCGTGCACCATCTCAAGGGGACAATATCATCCATATTTGGCAAGAATTGCATGGAAAAAGATTGGAAAAGATATGAACAAAATCAAATATCAAAATCATTAATTCATGGACTATGGGCTTGGCTTTTTGACCTAATTCCATTCAGATACATAGGCACAACATAACCTAATGCTAACACACACGAAAGCTGCTCAGAAAACATAGAACCAATTTTCAATTTTTCACTAAAAACTTGAACACTGAAATCATAGTTACAAGGCGATTCAAGGTCTAAAAGCTTGTCCATTACGTTCCTGACATTGCTAGGAATCGATTGCAACCCTTTTCCAGTCTCCATACTCCAAGAATTGGTAGAACAGAATCGTCTTATTCACAAACATGTCCATTATCGTTTTTTAATTCTCATGCATTATCCATGTGTTTTACTTGTTGATTTATACTAACAATGATGTTCTGAAGTTGTTGGTACCATTCAATTGAACTATAGCTGCCTAAATCAGAATCCACCATTGTTGAAACCTAGGGTTTCAGAAGCTCCAAAATAGGGCTTTCTGTATATGGAAAAATTGGATCTTAAGACTTGTGCCATTGAACTCAGGAGCTCCATACGAACACAACGATGACCTCGCGCCCTTTTTATGTTACAGCATGCTCTAATAGTTATTTTCATAGTTTGCAGTTTGTGGGGGTTTAAAACCCCCGCTATGTGTCTTCTATTTGCAGGAAAAATAAGGAAGACGAAGGACGTGGCCTGATGCTATAGGTTGATTCAAATACTGGCGCGCGATTTTTGTTCATACCACTAACGCTTATTTGTTTTATATAATAACCATGTTTCATTATGTTAACAAAGAAACGCATTAGCCTGGTTGGTTGTTGAGGTGTCCTGCAGGTACTGGGACCTGGGTTCGATTCCCAGGTTCCCCTCATACGCTTAATAATTTTTGTTGCAAGGTATTCTAACGTAGCACATCCTCAAAGGCCTACCATGCATCCTCACATGCTAGCTTGCCACATACTAATGAAGATCAATCTGAAGGCTACAAAAGGAGTCCTACCATGTACGTCAGTCAATGCACATACACACGCGCTAGAAAGTCAAACAGGGCTTGGATTCTGATGGGCCAGAAATACTTCAATTCACCTCCTAAATGGGCCTGATAACCCCCATGGTTTGCATCATTTTTCTTAATTTTTATTTGATTTTCTTTTAATTCTTTTAGTGTTTTAATTATTTCTTTTAATTCACCAAAAATAATTTTCATAATATAAAAATCAGAAATCAAAAATTGTAATATATTTAATAATATTTAATTTCACCATTAAAATGTTTTTTTGTAAATAAATTCTAATCATTAACTTAGTTTAATTAAGGTTTCAATTTTAATATTTTTCTTAATAAATTAAAATAGGTAGAATTAGGGTTTAACTTTTTCATATTTTTTTTAATAAATAATTTCCTCATCATTATTATTATTATTATTAATTACTAAATATTTTGTAAATAAACATGTACATTAATTATTTAGTAGATTAGGTTAAACTTTAATATTTTTCATTAATAATTAACAACAACTTAGAATTAGGGTTTCTCTTGATTTTCAATTTTCTTTATTGTCATAAAACAAAAACCTAAAAAACATTTATTTTCTTTAATTTAATAATTAATTAATTTTTAATTCAATTTAATTTCCAAAGGGTCCAACGCCCTCGAACATTCAACTTTAACTCTTTCGCGCATTTATTCTTATTTTCCTTTGTGAATATTGTGTAACTGCTCAAGCCATGTAATAGTAATTAGGTCTTTTACTTTCCGCATTTTTATTAAAACGGGACTTTGTAATTTGGCGATGTATAGACCCGCGCCTTGTAATAGTGTAGGATTTTACTTTCCGCATTTAAATTTCAGCACTTTTAAATTCTAATTGCATGAAAGAATGTATGGCTAATTAAAAATAACTCGTAGCTCACAAGTGCCCTGACCAAAGATAAATATCAACATGAAAATAACACACAAATTCACACACCACTCTTAGGGTACGCCTCACCGGTTGCCTTACCTTCGAAAAGTGGTCGTCGAGTATAGGACGTTTTAGTAAGTCCTTATGTCCATAATCAATGGCATAAGGGTAGCTTCTAAGGTGTCCTACTGTTGCTCTGGTGACCACACTGTCCCTGCAAACGAATTGACCCGAACACCTCCAACGGTGGTGCTACCTACCTCTCAATGGTGGGATGGCACTACCTTAAGGACATTTACACAGCCTAATTCCTTAGGGTAGGTAGATGACTCATAGATACTTGCTCTATCCAAAAACAAATCAAAACTCTTTTCACACCGACACTTTCAAAAAGCTTTCAAAACAATTTTTCAAACGCTCTTGAGGACTGATACAAGAGTTATTCAGAAAACTTTCAACGAAACTTTTTCAAAACCCACTCATAATTGAAAAGAAAACACTTTTGAAAACACAATGAGCAAGTATCTAAGAGCCCATGGATAACCATGGATAAAAAGGGTGCTAACACCTTCCCTTTCTATAAATCTACCTCCCGAACCGAGAAACATCTCAAAGAAGGAATTTTGCTGTGCTTTTGTCCTGTCCATATTGGAGAAAATAAAAGACGGTGGCGACTCTTGCTTCCGCGACATTTCACGAACCAGCGTTAAACAATCAGTTCCAGATCCACCGATCACACTTGGCACTTATGATAGGTTCGTGAGTGCTAATAATAATCAGCTTCCATAGTGGACCAGTAATATCCTGCCCGTAGGATTTTCCTCGCCATGGTATGTCCACTGGAATGAGTTCCGAAGGTACCTTCATGTAACTCTGCCATGATCCTTTCTGTCTCGCTCTTGTCTGCACACCGCAGTAAGGTTGAATCATGGTTACGCTTATAGAGGATTCCATTACTGATGAAGAACTTCGCAGCGAACCTTCTCAGAAACTTCTTATCATTAACAGATACCCCCTCAGGGTATTCTTGAGCCTCAAGATACCTATTTACCTCGTGAAACTAGGGTTTATCTGCTACCCCTTCAGTCTCAATGTCACAGCAATGTGTGGGTTCGTCCAACCTCTCGATATTGATCTGAGGAGCTTCATTGTCCCACCTGACTTTGAACATAGAAGACATAGTAGCTAGCGCGTCCGCTAACTGATTCTCCTCTCTTGGGAAATGTTTAAAGGTTACCTCCTCAAAGTGTGGGAGCAATGTCAATACATACTCTTTGTAAGGAATAAGATTCGGGTGCTTCTTATCCCACTCACCTTTGATCTGACTTATTACTAGAGCATAATCTCCGAATACACTCAAGAACTTAATCCTCAGGTCAATAACAACTCGAAGACTCATGATACACGCTTCATACTCCGCCATATTGTTGGTGCAGTTAAAATATAATCGGGCGGTGAATGGAGTATGACAACCCTCAGGAGATATAATTACAACGCCAATGCCATTACCCAATGCGTTCGAGGCTTCGTTAAAATAGATAGACCATCGGGATCCCTCCTCGGGTCCTTCCTCCGGTCCAGGTTCTTTGCAGTCGGTTACCAACATGATATTCTCATCCAGGAACTCGAAGTTCATGAACTGGTAGTCATCCACGACCTGATGCGCCAAATGATCCGCCAGTACACTCCCCTTGATTGCTTTTCGAGTTGTGTATTGGATGTCGTACTCGGTTAAGATCATCTGCCATCTTGTTATTCTTCCGGATAAGGCGGGCTTCTCGAAAATATATTTGATCGGATCCATCTTTGATATTATCAAGGTAGTGTGAGTCAGCATATACTGTCTCAGTCGGCGAGCAGACCATGCCAAAGTGCAGCAAGTTTTCTCGAGCAATGAGTATCAAGTATCACAGTCGGTAAACTTTTTGCTAAGGTAGTAAATTGCATTCTCTTTTCGACCAGACTCGTCATGCTGCCCCAACACACACCCCATTGAACTGTCTAGCACTGTCAGGTATAATATCAAAGGTCTTCCTTCAACTGGAGGCATCAGAATTGGTGGTTCTTGAAGGTATTCTTTGATTTTTTCAAAAGCAGACTGGCATTCATCATTCCATTTTAACACTTGATCTTTCTTCAACAGCTTAAAGATTGGCTCACAAGTAGCAGTCAGATGTGAAATAAACCTGGCGATGTAATTCAGGCGTCCTAAGAAACCTCTAACTTCTTTTTCTGTACGGGAAGCCGGCATCTCTTGTATGGCTTTTACCTTTGCAGGGTCTACCTGAATACCTTTGTCACTGATAATAAAACCCAGAAGCTTACCAGACCTTACCCCGAAGGTACACTTGTTCGGATTCAACCTCAGCTTATACGTCTTCAACCAGTCAAACAGTTTATGGAGATGATCAAGGTGCTCTTCCTCAGTCTGGGACCTGGCTATCATGTCATCAACATAAACCTCAATCTCGTGGTGAATCATATCGTGGAACAAAGTGACCTTGGCACGCTGATAAGTTGCCCCAACATTCTTCAACCCAAAAGGCATTACCTTGTAATAGAAGGTGCCCCACTGTGTAACGAAGGTTGTCTTCTCCATGTCCTTAGGAGATATCTTGATTTGGTTGTAGCCAGAAAAACCATCCATGAAGGAGAAGATCTTGTGTTGCGCGGTGTTGTCGACTAGAACATCAATGTGAGGAAGTGGGAAGTCATCCTTGGGGCTTGCCCTGTTCAGATCTCTGTAGTCCACACACATCCATACCTTACCGTCCTTCTTAGGTACCCGAACGAAGTTGGCAACCCACTGCGGATAAGAAGTGACAGCTAAGAATCCTGCGTCGAACTATTTCATGACCTCTGCCTTGATTTTCTCTGACATTTCAGGCGCATACGGCGGACCTTCTGCTTTACCGGAGGGCAGTCTTCTTTAGTTGGCAGGAGATGTACCACAATATCAGTGTCCAAACCAGGCATATCTTCATAGGACCAGGCGAAGATATCAACATAGTCGTGTAGCATCTGTATTAACCGTTGTTTGACACTAGGCTCCAGATTCGCACCTATTTTAACCTCTTTCCTGTCTTCCTCTATACCTAAATTCACTGACTCAACTGGCTCTTCATGAGGCTGTATGGCCCTTTCTTCCTGCTGTAATAGTCTAGCAAGTTCTCCAGGCACCTCACAATCATCATCACCTTCGTCCTCGGCTTGGTTGATCGGATTTTTAAAGTCATAACTGGCAGTAGCATAGCTGTTATCAATGGGTTCCATAATGGATATGGATCTGCAGTATGATACGTGAGTGTGTGGAAGAGAATAGCTGTTTTGATAAAGTGAGAGACAGAAAAGAAAAACAAGGAGCGCAAAATTTGTATGCAAGAAACGTCCAATGCTTTATTAATGATATATGAAATGAAAAATAATATCCCTCACAAGCAAAGCCAATGTGCCTCGGGCAAGGCACCGGGCCGTAAAGTTTCAAATTGTTTATTACAAATCTTAAAACAAATGAGTCAATTACTGCGGAATAAAAGAAACAGGTATGAAGTCCCTAGCCGTCCAGTTATTCGGTCCACCGTTGGTTGTTGGGTAGATCCAGCTGTCGATGTCTGAATTCTATTCACTGTCTTCAATTGCATTAATTCTTCGATTGCTGATGTGTAGAGGAGGTCTTCCAGCCAGAGCGTGCATAACAGCCCTTTGAGCCCCTGTAGTAAAGCCCAAACCAAATTTATCAGTTTTGTGAGTGAAATCAGGGAGCTGACCCCAATTGGTACATCCACCTTCTTCAACCACAGCCCTGGCGAGAGAAGCCATCTTCAACGGAGGTTTGTTGGTAGTAACTTCAGTTGATGCCAAGATCTGAGGGACCTCTTCGAAATTCTGACAAGGAGTTTCTATGAATTCCCCGTCCATCTCTATGTAGCGGAAGGAATTGAGGTGACTCACCATATATTCTTCTTCACCTTGCACTGTGACAATTTTTCCCTTCATCGGATACTTCAGCATTTGATGGAGTGTGGAAGTAACTGCCTCAGCCTCATGGATCCAAGGACGACCCAGTAAGCAAGAATACGACAACCTGATATCCATTACGTAGAAGGTGGACCCAAAAGTCTAAGAACCCACTTTGACAGGGATGTTCACCTCCCCGTGCGTCATTCTCTTCGATCCGTCAAAAGCCCTTACCACAATGTTACTAGGCTTTAGAGTCAAACCCTCACAATCCAAACGGTCAAACGCTTTCTTCGGCAGAACATTCAGTGAAGACCTGGTATCTACCAGAACATGAGCCATAGTGGTGCCCCTGCACTCAATCGAGACATGCAGAGCATCATTATGCTTCCTTCCTTTCGGTGTTAGATCCGCATCTGAAAAACCCAGCCCATTGTCAGCAGTCAGGCTGGCCACACAATCTTTGAACTGGTCTGCTGAAGTTTCCTGCGGCACATGCGCAGTCTTGAGAAATGCAATCAAAGCCTTCGCATGGGCTTCAGAACACAACAGCAGAGACAACATGGATATCTTTGATGGGGTCTGCCCCAACTGCTCGACCATATTGTAGTCGCTCTTCTTAATGATTTTCAATATTTCCTCTATTTCTTGTTTAGAGGCTTCCACAACGATTTTCTTAGGTGCCTCCATCCGGGCAGGCTCACCTATAATTTCCTTGCCTCGAGTCCCAGATGGCTCAGCAGCAGGGGTAATAACTGGAGTAGGAACAGGAGAAATGTCAGGAGTGCTGGTTGGAGCAGCAGTTGGAATAACAGTAGGCTTGATGATCTTCGGATTAATCTCAGGAGAGAAAACCCTTCCACTTCGGGTAACCTTACTAGTCCCGACAATATTACTGACATCAGTATCAGCTTCTTCATTCTTCAGATCTTGCTTAATGCCATGATAGTACACATCATCACCATAATGCCATGGGACAGCCTTGTCCGAGGTGTACATGATGGGACCAGGAACAGTGATTATCAGCGGAGCAATTCTTTGAACAGGTGTAATCCTAACAGGTCTTCTCGAGGAAACCTTGGAAGGATTGCCGGAAATGGTTATAATGGCGACGTCTTCAATGGAAACAACAGGGATCACAATGTTCTCAAACAAAATCTCTTTATTATCCATCAGGCGCTGAACGCCTGACTTCAACAAACGCCAACCAGAAGGTAGAATCGAACACATGTGGCAACCTTCACCATAACCCGGAAATAAACCGGCCAACAGCAAATTCTTCTTAACAATCATAAGAGGAGTAGAAATTTCTTCAACAGAGGTCACAAACAAATCAGTGTCAACAGCATTAACTCCACGACCATGTTTGGGCATGGGAGCAGTTATAACATTCGGCTTTTCTGGAGCATCAAACTCTATCTCCTTGGTTTCAAGCAAGTCTTGCACTTTGTTTTTCAGAGGCCAGCAATCATTTGTATCGTGGCCAGGACTCATAATGGTAGGCACACTGCGCGTTGGGATTTTATCTGGGAGAGGTAGTGTTTGGATTCTTGGGATCCTCTTTCAAGGTTGCCAAGTTGGATTTTAATAAATGAGGTAGAACTTCAGCCAAAGTCACGTTGATGCGGGTAAACTGTCGTTGTGGTCTTTCCACCCTTTGTTGATTGTTGCGTTGTGGAGCAACTGTGGGTCTTGGTATCACTACAGCATTTACCGTTTGATGGTGTTCAGATCTGCTTTGGCCCCTCGGGCTATAGACCGCACTGGCTTCCTTCTTACCAGCGAAAGGCTTCTTTGCTGAACTCGAGGAGCAATCCTTATGTATTTTACCACTCCGAATTCCAGCTTCTACTCTTTCTCTAGTTAAAATCAGCTCGATGAAACCAGATGACGAGCTGTCGATTAAGTGATTGAAAAATGGACCTGATAGCATTCCTAGAAACATATCAACCAACTCCCTATCAGACAAAGGGGGTTGAACTCTCCCAACCAAGTCTCTCCATTTTTGAGAATAATCTTTAAAACCTTCACCTGCACCCATGGACATATTCTGGAGTTGAGTACGAGTGGGAGCAAGGTCGGCATTGTACTGATACTGCTTGTAGAAAGCAACAACAAGATCTTCCCAGTTTCGGACACTGGCTCCCTCCAACTGGTAGAACCATTCAAGCTGAGTCCCTGACAGACTATCTTGAAAGAAATTCATCCACAAATTTCTATCAGCGGTGTGGGGTTGAATCTTCCTGACATATGAGTGGAGATGGAGTTTTGGGCAGGACACCCCATCATACTTGGAAAAAACTGGAGCTTTAAACTTTTGTGGGATGACCACTCCTGACACGAAACCCAATTCTTCAAAATCCAACCCAGGTATCCTATGAACTTCCATGGCACTCAGACAATCCTCTAACTGTTTGTATCTATCCTCAGTAGGAGGATATTGCTCATCGTTATAATCAGTATTATTGTTAGAGACTGTAGGACTAGGGTCCTTTTCCTTTCTTGGTTCTCCCCTTCCTTGGATGAAGAGGTCAGATCAGTTTATTGCTTCAACCTTTCTCCAAACCTTCTGCCCATATTCAGAATATCGACAACCTTCTTCTTCTTCTTCTTCTTCTTCTTCTTCTTCTTCTCTTTCAGAATGAGGGCTTTCAGATCCTCTTTCCCTTTTGCTAGACTGATGAAAATTTGTTGGAACGGGGTGTTTTGTGCCTAAAGATCTTTGATGGCTTGATCAGAAGACATTTCTGCTGAAATAAACAGCGAAGAAGATGAGAAACCTGTAGTGGTACCTGTAATGATGTATATGACAATGGGATGCGCATGTAATGATTTCAAAGACTTCGGGAAATTTAAATTTGCAAACCAAAATAAACAAAAACTTTATTAGCTTAAATTTGAAGGTTCAAAATGCCTTTAAGGCGTTACAAATAAGTAAATAAAACAAATCTAAAATTAGAAAAGAAAAATCAAAAGTCCCATGGACGCTTTCTCTTTGTGCTGATATAATCATTAAGCACTCTTTCTTCCTGGAGCTTCCTGGTGAGCTTTAAAACCTTCCTTTCTTGATCATGGAACTGTTCCCTGTAAGTATCTCGCTCATTCTTCAGCTGAATCCAAGACCTCTATAACTCCCCAAGATCAGTGGGCATGTAAGGACAGAGAATCGTGTAAGGAATGCCATCTTCAGTAGTGGGCTCCACAATCACTGGTAATACGGCCACATAAGGCATCATAAGCTTCTGGGCACGAGCTCGTACCCATTGGAGGTAAGGCTCCATAAGAATGGAAGTCTTTGGTCCCAAATCTTTGGTGTCAGATCTATTTACCATGCCCCAAGCTCGTATGAACCTCCGGCGATACTCATTAACATCATCCTCATAGTTGAATACAATGCCATTAATAAGTAACTCATGGGGACCATCCCTTCGAGCATGACCAAATTGTCGCAAAGCTAGACAAGGATTTTAAGTTATACCCCCTCTGATACCTAGCAATGGGACATTAGGGTACTCCCCAAAGCGGTCAATAATAGCAATGTCTTCCATAGCTCGGGAACACCAAAGAATATCCGTATGAGCGAGTGACATTATCCTTTGCGACCAACCCAAACCTTCTTCGTTCTTTAGTACAGACTCGGGGAGGTGAAAACTAAACCACCTCGACAGCAACGACATGCAGCACATAAGAGTCCCTCTTCTCTTCATGGTACGAGTATGGAGAGTGTGCAAAATATCTCTAAGCAAGGTAGGCACAGGGTTGCGAGAAAGGAAAATCTTGATAGCATTCACATCTACAAAGGAGTCCAGATTAGGGAAGAGAACTAAACCATAGACAAGAAGAGCCAAGACCTCCTCAAAAGCCTAAAAATCCATATCATCCCAAAATAGATGAGCCTTGTCTATCATAAATTTGGCTAGAAAACCCCCGACTCCGCTTTGAGTTTCCCAATTGGATACCACATCGGCCCGTTTCAAATGCAAAGCTGAGGCAATGACTTCTGGCTTAGGAACTTCTTCTATACCTGTGAAGGGTACCTGTTCAAGAATGGGTATGCCCAATAGCTGAGAGAATTCTTCCAAAGTGGGTACCAACTGATAATCTGGAAAGGTGAAGCAGTGATGCTTAGGATCGAAGAACTGAAAAAGTAAACTCATCATCTGTTCATCAAAGTTTGAAGTAACCAGGCTGAGAAGTTGACTATGTCTCTTATGAAAGTAGAAGTTTCAGAAACTCTTGATACTAGCTCTTTGAGTTGGGAAGGTATCTTCACAAAGCTGATTCAGATAGTATTTCTACGCACGGAAGCCATGATCTGCAAAACAGAACAAAGATAAATTCCCTTGGTTTTTGAAATGGTTAGTGTAATGAAGCATGAATGCCATGTTATGATGCATGATGTCACGATAAACCACATGTATACAAAACAAAGGTATTGCAAACACAGTCAAATCACACAAAGCCCTTAGGTTTAAGGCTTGCATGAGGTCAAAGGTAATACCCTCTTGAAGTTAAGTTGGTTTCAAACCTGTCCTAGAAAAGTAACCAGGTTCTAGAGGATATCAATATCACTGACCATCCTTTATCGATCATGGTTTCAGCTCACGCAATCTTTTCTTGTGGCCTAAATATTCCGAAAGTATGATCTCAATGAGTGTAGCATCGAGTATCAACCAATCCTCAGCTCTACACCGAGGCCGGCTATCTCACTACTTTCTAATGGCCAAGTTGTTCAACTAAGGTTCGTTAGTGCTTCACGACACACACAGCGGCCTCGTATTCTCCTCATTTCACCACAAGGGATACCGGTACCAACCAAAGTGCCACACCAATGTAGCTACTGCTTCAACCGTATCGGTCTACGCTGTAAAGTTCCCTCACAGTCTATTGCTACTTACCTAATGTGTGCCCCCAGATCCGGGTATAGGATCTATAGTAACCCCAAACAAAACCCTTAAAAATAAAGCAAACAATGCAATCAAGAGAAGCAATTTTAATGACCTAGATCCTAAGGTATACCCCACTTATAATTCCCCAGTAGAGTCGCTAGTTCTATGATACGGTGGCAGAACCCACTGTTAATACTGGTTTGCGTTTTGTGTTTTTTGTTCGCATATTAGGGTGATTTATTTTCAGTTTATTATCTTTGCACATTAGGATTTTCTAACCATTTTAATTTTTTCATGCATTCTTGCCATACAATCCTAAACACACATCTAACAGTTAAGAGTTTTGCGGAAAGTAAAAGCGGAAAAAATAACCTACGCTTATTACATGGCTTTGACAGTTACATAATTGTCGTTGACAGTAAATAAAGTTGCGAAAATTTAAAAACCCTAATTAAAACTATTACATCCTCAAAACAGTTAAAAAAATAATCAAAGAATTAAATGCGCGTGGTAAATTAAATGCGAGGCGATTAGGGTTTTGACAATTTGACTAATCCCACTTGCGATTGATTAAAGAAAAAATGTTTTTTGTCATGTTTTCTTATTTTAAGAAAATAAGGAATAATTGGATTAAAAAAAGAACCTAATTACTAATTAACTTTAATTAAGAAAAATAATTAAGTTAACCTATTTTGTGTTTTTGTTTGAAAAAAGAAAATAATTAAATCAAGAATTTAAACCTAGTTTTCTAATTGATTTTAATTGTAAAAATAAGTTAAACTTACCCTAAATTAAATTAATCTAATTAATTAAATAAAATAAAATAAAATAAAATAAAAACCTAATTCTAATTTTTATGACTTTTTGATTTTTATGATATTATAAAAAAAACTGATTTTAAAAATAAAATAAATAAAGAATTAAGAACAAAGAAAAATAAAATAATAAGAAGAGAAAAAATTTGAGAAATGGGCCTGTGTTGTTAGGAATGTTGGGGGTGTAGAACTGAAAATCTATGGCCCATTAAGCTCCAGGCATGGTCAGCGCTAGATCTGGTATGGTGGTGACTTTGTGGTACACCATGGTCCTTCATTGGAGAGGCGTGGGATCTGGCCAGTTGAGCATCCAATGGACGTACGTTGATGGCACATGATGGGCTAGATAGTGCAATGCATGGGATTGGCCTGCAATTGTTAAGAAAATAGCAAAATGCACACGCCTGAGATCGAACCCAAGACGTGTACATCAAAGTCAAGTTTCTTTACCATCTGCGCTGGACTTGTTAATTGAATATCTTATAACCAAATAAAATCAAAAGCAAAGTCAATTGCCACGCTCAGAAAACGCGTGAGTTTTCAAATGTTCCAATAGTGGCTTGACACGCCATCATCTTCTCCCTTAAACCGTGGCTTTAGATGAAGCACTTTTACCTACGTACGTCCACTGTAGGTATAACCCTGCATATTCAAAAATGATGTACACGCAAGATAAATGAAAGGTAATGGTACCAATTAACTCGTCTCATCCTCACGAGAATCATGGTACCTGATTCAAGGCCCAATTGTTCATGTACCAAAAGACCCTAAAAATAACACAAAAACCCTAACAATGGCAACATCGTGTACAGGCATAAGAAATGCAATTAAATGACATGGTTAGCTTGCAAACATGATGAAGATTACAAATATATGAGTTAAAGATGTTAATGATGCAGGAATTAGTGTATTCATTTTAAAAGAATGATGCAAATCATGGGAGTCCTTGCGTGTGTTTCTGGGTGTTTGAGCACCTGCAAGTGATTGGGATAGGTTCTGGGAAGGTCCAGGAGTCGTTTGGTAATGCTAGAATGGCTTGACTTAGCCTCTAGAATGGAATTGAATCACCACTTTTTCTTAGAATTTTGAAGCTTGTTCTTGCAGTTTGCACGCCTCCACCCTTGTATTTTCGATCTGGAATTGTTCACTATATAACCTAGAGTGAATTAGGTTAACAAACTTGGACTAAATCTTTGCATTTATCCAAGATTTGATTTGATTTGCAAGCTATATGATATGTTTCTATTTTGAGCCAAATCATGCCTTTCTTGTACCAATTGGCCTTGATTCAATTTGATCTTGTTAACTTAGCATATATTGATTTCCAAACTGTCAAAAAAACAAATCAAATCATATCTTTGTTAATTTTCATCATTTATTTGATTTAATTTACTTTTTAATTAATGAAAAATCAAAATAAATTGAAAAAAGAAGCACATAATGGGTGAGTGAACATTTGAGTCGTGGACCACATTATAATTGAGGTGAAAGCATAAAAAGTTGGGCCCATTTAGCAAAAAATACAAATTTCAACACATTTGACTTTTGGTAATTTTGCAAAAATGGTCAACTTGGCCAATGCATAACTCTCTCAATTTTGACCCTAGAGATGTTTTCTTTGACTTTTTAGAAATATTAGGATGTCTTCTAAACAACCCTTTTAGTCTCATATCAATTGAGTCTTCCATGTTCATGTATGAAGCTTTGACCTAAAAGGTGTTTTTGTTGACTTTTCAAAAGGACCTATAATGTCAAAATCATATATTTTTGTGAGTGCTTATTCTGGACTTGGGAGATGAAGATTAATTGTAAGGAATTGCATCCTCTTCAAAATGATATTTGGATGGGTCATTTATGATAATGTATGAGAAAGTTATACTTGGTCAAAGTTGAGTTTACTTTTCCTATAAAACCCTAATTTATCAACTTTTTAGTTTTGATGAATTGTGAGCAATCCTTGAGGAATCATGATCAACCCTTGATAAAATGATGGATAATACTTCAAAATGAGGATGTTGACCAAAAATATTGAAGTTTGATTGTATGTGGGCCACCGTTTACTTTTGACATAGTATAGTTAATTTTCAGGCATTTGAGCAATTGACTGAGCAAACTTCTTCTGCAAGGATTGAAACTTGACATGGATGATCTTTAGAACATATTAGGACAATGGTTAGAATTTGAGTCCTTTGTGGTTCACACATCTTAGTGAATATGGAAACCCTAATTTGAGGTATACTGCCTTAGGAGAGAGTTTGTCTGGTCAATTCTTGAACTTCCTTGAGCAATTTGGAGACCTCACTTGCCATGTGTTGAGAAATATGGGAGGGAAAATTTTGGGGTACAACACTTATATTTTAACTAATAAAAAAAACCAAAAACATTTTACATTTTACATGCTTTATTTTATTTCTTAAAACAAAAAGATCAAAAATATTTTCTTAAACAAAACTTATTTCTTTTCTTAAACAAAACAAGTCCATTTCACATTTTCTTGTACATTATTACCCATTCAATATGGTTGTAATAGTAACTTAGGATTTTATTTTATTTTTATTTGCAACCCCCATTTGTAAATCTGTACACCCCATCCCCCTAATGATTTTAATAGCATAGGATATTTATTTTCCGTACTTTTTATTACTTTCATATATTGCTAGTAATTAGGGTTTGTATGGAAATATTAAAACCAATCAATTAGAAACTCTAATCAAGACAAATCAAGCATGTAAACCAATACACTTGCACAAAAACACCCCTAGGGTAAATCCACTTGGTTGCCCTATAAATGGACATATTACGCATGTAAGGTATATTAGCAAAAACAAGATCATAGTCCCTCGATGACGCCATCTAAGTTTCCTTTAAAAATGATCTTAGTCCCTAAATAAAAAATGATAAGATACCTTGCAACATTGCTAATCATGGTTATACGATGACCCACGCCCGTCCCGTTTACATCCAAAGATAGGGTTACTTACCAAATCAATGTTAAGATAACAATGTCAAAGGAAAATAAAATGAACAAGAAATACTTTTGAGTAGGTAGAATGCTCCTAATTACTTGCTCAATTCAAACAAAACATCCTTGCTATTTTCTAAACAAACACTTACACTTTCAAAATATCTTACAAAACTTGAAAACATTTTCAAAAGATCAACATCTTTGTATACATTCTTACGAACGAGAATCATTATAAAGATTTCCTAAACAATGGCCTCTTTACAAAGTACTTTCAAAAACCACACCAAGCACAATCTTCAAACAAAAAGCAAGTGATCTAGAAAGTAACTAAGAGCCCATGGAAAACCATGGATAAAAAGGGTGCTAATACCTTCCCTTTTCATAATCTACCCCCCGAACTCAAGAAATAATCTCAAAGGTCTTTCCTGTGCTTTTTCACCTTTCATTATTTGGATAAAAGAAAAGTCGGTGGCGACTCTTGCTAACCGCAACATTTGCAATCAAACGATAAACACCCAAGTCAGTTCTCCCACCGTATCACATCGATGAATACTCATATTGAATTAACTGAACTTAGCAATGGAGAACATCATGAATAATGGGTGGTCATAAATAAACTTTGAACCTTAAAATATTTTTTTTCTTCTGAAAACTGTAAATCATGCCATGTTACAACCCTTAAAAGTTCTAATTGATGCAGGGTTTATTTCGAAAGTGTACTTCAACGAGATAACATTTCCTGACTTCAAGAGTTTAGATAAATTGTTGTGGTGGTATCATATGCTTTTGTTATCTTTCATACAAAAAAATCAATGTCGCATCTGGGCTAGTGATTTGTTCTCAAGGTTTCGCGACATCTTTTCAAATAAAATCTTTAAGACTTACATAATTGTTGAATTAGAATTATCATTCACAGAATTAACATTTCTCTTCTTGTAAAACAACTGCTTGATATCAAGGAAGCTTACATTTGAGTATCATACCTAAGGCAAACGAGTAACCACTCGACTCGAGAAGACTAGTAACCACTAGGCTCTTAAGATTCGTTGCGCCAGGGAAGACCTGGATCACAACAAAGAAAACGAGTAACCACTCAACTCAAGAAGACTAGTAACCACTAGGATCTTAAGATTTGGGGAAGTAATAGTAACCACTAGAACAACAATACTAGTAACCACTAGTTTTAAGCAATGCTGCACCAGGGAAGAATTGGATCGTAACCAAGCAAGCGAGTAACCACTCCATCGAAAAATTGAGATACTGAGGATAGAGACCTCACTAGGGATATTATCCGAGTTTTAGAAAATCTACTGGGGAAAATAGAAAAAAAAGGCTTATGTTTCGATGCATGACTTTAAATGTTTCATCGGTGAATGGCCAATCGAGGAGCCAACAACCGGCAGACCGAGACCTGATAAGATTTGAAAAAATAAATTGGAGAATTTGTTGAGGAGAAGTAAACATGATGCACACTCTAAACGAGGACATCACTGGGAAACATTGTTATGAGTACCAATTACCATTGGATTTGTGGAGAGTAAATTGTTGACTTCTTCGATGGGGGAGCAGGAAACTTCCAGAACAAATACATCCATGTGCTTTGTCCCATTCGAGTACTGTGACTCCAATGGGGAAGAAGAGGAAATCTTACAAAGAAAGTCCTTATCAAGGAGAAAAATCTTCCAACACGACTTGATTGGAGGAAAGAGTAAATTTTCTCTACTAGAGAAAACTTCTGCTTTATGAGTGACCACTCACTAATAAACTCACCCTTGCGAACATTCACAGGGGATTTACGGATCTTCGTGGATTCACCAAACCCTTTGCTGAGGAGAAGAAAACTTAACTGAGGAACAAATGTTTATTTGGGGAGAAAAGACTTCTTGATCAAAAAAGTACTCTTAGACTTTAACTTCCGCCGAGGACTGATACAAAATCTCTGGTTGCTAGGGAGTGAGGGAAATATTAGAAGAAATCTCATTGATGTAGATTGTGCTAGAAAAGCAATCCCCACAAAGCAACTTTCGATATATAACCTCACTGGGGAGGGGCCACTTCCTGATAGCCAGACAGGTGTAGACTTCATGGGGAATAAGGAAAATATGCACAATTCATCAGAAAGTAACAACCTTCTCAAGGATGCATCAAGAGATCTTCCTGGGATATGAGGATTCTTAAGAGAACTCTAAAAAATATGCTAGTCACGCCGGGAAGGTCAACCATTGTAATGAACCCGCCAACACACGCTTCGCTTCCCCTAGGAGTAGAGCAAATTGGGTTAAGGAGACTGCACTGGGGAGAGTATTCTACTCCAAACAACCTTAACAGGTGAACTTCTGTTGGACTGAAATGTTGACCATACTGAGGAAGAAACATCTGTTAGGGAAATAAATCGTCCTATCAAGAACTTCATGCTAGTAACACCCTCAAGAGCTCGGTTTTTCCTTGCTGGAGCAAAGGAGATGTAAGGAACAGTTGGAAAGGGATCCTTTATGGCGAGGAACAAACTGAGTAACCGGTGTCTACAAGCTACACGCTCTGAATTGAGTTGCCAAAATAAACAGCAATACTCTGCTAGAGAAGATCTGGAGAAGATCAAGTCAGGACTGTAAATCCTGGGTAATAGAGATTCTATATCAAGAAATCTTATAATTCACAATATTTCGAGAGAAGATCTTCTGCTTGGTAATGCTTCAAGTAACACTGGGGAATCATCTAAGAATATCTATATCAATCAAACTTAAATGCTTTTCTTAGGAAAGACTCATTGGGGAGTAGTAGAAGCTTCAATGCTAGGGGGAAACGGCCCAAGCTTGGGATACCATAGTCATTCTTGAAAGAAATACTATTCTGGTATTGGAAATTGTGTAAAAGTATAATGATGATGATTCTTGCAAACGAATCAAACCAAATGTGCCCCCAGTATAGCATGATGATCTAGCCTACTAACCTGGATACAAACAACTTTAAAGTAATATTTGTATTTTATTTATCATGCTTGTGCAAAACCAACAAGTTTCCTAATGCAAATGATTAATAAAATTATATTGGACGTTTATGCAAGCAAAATAGTAAAATAAAAACAAAGCAAGCTTTTTGAATAAAACAAAGTATTTTATTGATCGATATTGGCCTGTAAATAGGAATTTTACATAAGGAAGAAATTCCTAGAAAGAGGTAATTGCGAGAGAAAATGAAAGAGTATTTACAAAAAATGGCAATGTGAAACGGATGTCCATCAGGTTCCAATTCTACAATAACTCTTATAACCTCGAAGATCTCATCACTTTTGCTTTCCGAAGAAGATGACTTGATCGATTCTTACCTTTCAGGGTGACCAACTGTAGTAGTAGGTGAAATCAAAGATTCGACACTAGACGTAGTTATTCGCTTTAAATCCCTAACTTTTGCCTAAATCTCCCTTTCGGGTTTTCAATTCACCGGGATACCCTTTTTTGCCTAAGTCTCCCTTTCGAGTTTTCAACTTAGCGGGTGTACTTAGTTTCTTTTTCATTCCTTTTACTTCTTATTTTTTATTCCTAATTTTTCCTCAACCTTTTATTTATTCATTTTTTGGTCCGCCGGGATGCCCTTTTTTGTTTGAGCCAGTCAACTCAGCGGGTCTATTTATGAGAAGTATTTTTGACTACGTCTGCATTCACAGGGAGTGGGAAATGTTCACCATCCATAATTGTTAGCATCATGGCCCCGCTAGAGAAAACTTTATTAACAACAAATGATCCTTCATAAGTTAGGGTCCACTTGCCCCTGGGATCTCCTTGAGGAAGAATGATTCTTTTCAGAACAAGGTCACCTATTTGATAATATTTAGGATGCACCTTCTTGTCAAATGCTTGTATCATCCTCTTCTGGTACACCTGACCATGACACACAACCACTAACCTTTTCTCATCAATGAGACTCGACTGATCCAACCGGTTCTGCACCCATTCTGATTTATCAAGCTCAACATCTTTCATAATCCTTAGAGAAGGAATCTCTACTTCCACAGGAAAAAATGTTTCCGTTCCATACACAAGAGAAAATGGGGTTACCCCAGTCGAAGTACAATCTGAAGTACGATATCCATGCAAAGAGAAAGGGAGCATCTATATCCAATATTATAGGTTACCACCATCTTTTGCACAATCTTCTTGATGTTTTTATTAGTTGCTTCAACAATGCCATTCATCTTTGGGCGATATGGAGAAGAATTATGATGCTTGATTTTGTAAGTTTCACAAATCTCTTTCATCATTTTGTTATTGATATTAGATCCATTGTCAGTAATGATCTTTTCTGGAATCCCATAATGACAAATTATGTTGTGCTTGATAAAACGAGCAACCACATGTTTGGTAACATTTGCATAAGATGTAGCTTCGACCCACTTGGTGAAGTAATCTATGGAAACCATAATGAAAAGATGGTCATTAGAAGCAGTTGGTTTAATATTTTAGATCACATCAATGCCCCATATTGCAAAGGGCCATGGTGAAGTCAAGACGTTCAGAGGAACATAAGGAAGATGCACCCTGTCAGCATACACTTGGCACTTGGAACAAATTCAGGCATGGTTATAGCAATCATTTTCCATGGTGGACCAACAGTAGCCAACTCTCATTTTTTTTGTCCATGGTATGTCCGCTGGAATGAGTCCCGAAAGCACCTTCATGTACCTCTTCAATAATATTTGCTTCTTCAATTTTGTCTAGACATCTGAGCAACATACCATCATGATTTCTTTTGTACAACGTACCATTGCCGAGGAAGAACTTTGTTGACATCTTTCTCAAAAACTTCTTGTTTGTAACTGACGCCTCTTCTGGATACTCTTGATTCTCCAGGTACTTCTTGATATCATGAAACCATGGATTTCCATATATTCTGCCTCGACTTCAAAACAAAATGCTGGGTCATCCAATCTCATAATAGTGATCGAAGGCGCTTCATTAGCCCACTTTATTTTAAACATGGATGACAAAGTAGCCAAAGCATCTGCAAAATTATTTTCCAACCTCGAGATGTGTTCAAACGTGGTTTCCTCAAAGTAAGGAATCAACTTCATAACATGTTCTCTGTAGGGAACCAAATTTGGGTGACGAGTCTTCCATTCTCTATTAATCTGGATAATCATAAGAGCTGAGTCTCCGTAAACTTTGAAAAACTTGATTCATATATCAATTACAGCTTCAATCCCATAAATACAGGCTTCATATTCTGCCATGTTGTTGGTTCAATTAAAACAAATTTTGACTGTGAAAGGGATATGAAAACCTCCAGGAGAAGTAATAACAGCTCTGACACCATTACCCATAGCATTTGAGGCACCATCGAACACCATTGTCCATCACGATCCTAGTTCAGGTTCTTCCTCTAGGCCAGGAATGTTACAGTCCTTGATATACATGGTGTCTTCGTCTGGAAACTCAAACTTCATTGGTTGATAATCTTCCACGAGATGATGAGCAAGATAGTCTGCCAATACACTTCCCTTGATGGCTTTCTGAGTATTATACTGGAGATCATATTCAGTCAAAATCATATGCCAACGGGCCACCCTGCCTGTGAGAGCTGGCTTCTCAAAAATATACTTGATAGGATCCATCTTGGATATCAAGTAATTGGTATGCGTTAACATATATTGCCTCAGGCGCTTGGCAGCCCATGCAAGTGAAAAACACGTTTTTTCAAGCAAATAGTATCTCGCCTCGCACTCTGTAAACTTCTTGCTCAAGTAATAAATGGCTTGTTCTTTCTTTTATGTCTCATCATGTTGACCGAGCATACAACCCATGGAGTTTTCCAGAACTGTTAGATACATGATTAATGGCTTTCCCTCTACTAGAGGCATGAGGATCGTAGGTTCTTGTAAATATTATTTTATTCTGTCAAATGATTTTTGACAATTATTATTCCACCTGACAGTTTGATCTTTCTTTAGAAATTTAAACAATGGTTCACACATGGTTGTAAGACGAGAGATAAATCTAGAAATATAGTTTAACCTCCCTAAGAAATCATCCATGAAGGAAAATACTTTTTATTGAGTTGTATTATCCACCAAAATATCCATATAGGGAAGTGGGAAATCATCCTTAAGGTTTTCTCTATTCAAGCCGTTATAGTCAACACACATTCTGACTTTTCTGTCCTTCTTAGGCACCGGCATAATATTGGCAATCCATGGTGGATACTAAATGACTTTCAAAAAACCTGCATCCAACTGCTTTTGTACTTCCTCTTTAATCTTCTTAGACATTTCAGGATGGGTTCTTCTAAGCTTCTGCTTAATTGGAGGACAATCCTCTCGAAGAGGTAACTTATGTACAACAATATCAGTGTCTAGACCAAGCATGTCTTCATAGGACCAGGAAAAGATATCAACATACTCATGGAGCATTTCAACCAGTCTTGCCTTCATGATTTCTTCTAAATCAGTCCCTATTCTAGCCTCTTTCTTTGCCTCTTTGGTGCCCAATTTGATTATTTCCAGAGATTCATGATGTGGCTGGTGTTGTACCCCAATTTTTCCCCCTAAGATTCCTTTATCATCTCATATTAACTCAATTATATCAAGATCACACTAGGGTTTGGTTCTTCTCCCTATCCTTAGGTTTGCTCAGGAGGAATTACCAAGAACCTTGATTTGTATATTATGGACATATATTTTTTGTATTGAATAACTTTTAACTAACAAACACAATGAATGTTTGCTCAAATTGATGATGCTATAGGTGAAAGCACAATACATTTCATCAGGTTGATCTATAGGTTCATGAGTTTATTTATGTGCCTCCTTCAACAAAACTTCATTGAGATTTAAGCCTCATCATTAAATATTCTTTAAATTAATATCATGACAAGGTCTACTATGATTTATCATACCTCAATTTGTCAAAGAAAGTCAAAAGATGTAAGGGTTGATTGAAGAAGTTTGACCTAATTGGACAAGTTCTTGATTCCTTGATCACAAGTTCATAACTCTCTCTATTCTTAATATTTTAAAGTGAGTATTGATTCTATGGTTTCTTATTATCATCCACAACAACTTCTATTCACATGGAAAAATTAATTATGCAAGAAATTTTGTCAAAATTGAAAAGGGTTTCCAAGTCATTTTGATGCTTTAGAAGCTAGGGTTTTGAACTTCTAATGGATATATCTTTCTCATATTTTAAGATTTTTGAGTGATTCCTAATACATGCTTCTCTTTAAAGGGTTATCAATAAATCACTTCAATAGTTTCAAGAAAATTTGGTATGGAAGATGCCTAATGATGAAGAAAGATTACAAGTCCTCTAGATAGGCCATCAAATTTCCTTATGTGACTTCAAAAGAACATAACTTGTTAAATCTTTATATCCTTGAGCCCATTATTTTTCCACAATGATCTTAAGGATGTGAACTTCAACTCCTCTTTTGTGTGCAAAGCTAGAAAATGAGTGGAAGATGCCCTAAGAACTCAAAAGATTATAGATCACCTCATGAATTTTCACCAATTTTACAAGGCTATAACTTTTTCAATAATTGGTATTTTGAGTGATTCAAGTTTCACAATGCTCTTTGGGAAGTCTAATTCAAGCTAGAATCAATTATCAAAGCTCAATTTTGGAGGAAGACCTTATTTGAACTCAAAATATTATAGGTCACTTTTGAAGCAAAACTTAGAATTTTTCTAAACACAAAAAGTCAGCATCTTTTTCTCAACTTTGACTCATCATAACTTTTAGCTCAAACATCCATCTGATCTCATTCTTGGCACATTGCAAAGATTGTGACCTTATCTTTCAAATGCTTCAAGAATCATTCCCTAAGACTTCTTGAGGGGTGAACACCATGGATTCAAAGATGGTACCTTTAAACTGAAGTTTCACTTCAAGTCAGAATTTAAAATTCATAATCCAATTCCTAAATACCAAATTAGTACGCGTTTTTTATTTAAACATGCTTAACCAAGTTCCCAAAGTTTAATTAAGGATCAAACCGCAAGAGTTAGCTGAGTTTTGAGCAAAATCAAGTCACACTTTTCTCATTTTCAATATTCCTTCGTTTTCCCTCAAAACTTCATTTTTGCTTCCAATTCTTTTCACTATTCACTCTCCTATAAATAGAGGGGCATATTGCGTTCATTTTCTCAAGCTTGAACAACCAGAACTACCCTGCCAAACTCTCTCCTTAACTCACAACTTTGCAACTTCAAAATCAATTTTACAGCCTTTTTTAATCCATTTTCTTTGTTCATTCTTCATCCTTGAACATCACTGAAGCTAACAGAAGAAGAACCAAGCCTTGAAGCATCCTAAATTGTGCTAGCCAAGTCAAGTTTCAGAGCTCTGAATTTGAACTTCAATAGGTAGATTCCTTCACCAATTCTCTTAAAAGTTCTAACCACAATGAAGCTCTCATCATTCTGATACTAGTCGCATCATTTGTTTTCAACTTGAAGTGAGTTTTGACCATGAATTTTCAAATCCCTATTCAACCTTTTCCTTCTGGATTTTTGCAAAACGACTGAGCTACACCTTAAATAAATTTTTCGCGAGGGTACGATTGTCTTTATCTTGATGAGACAAGGCGAATGGCATAGGTCTGAGCTCTTGATTTTACAGTATGAGAGACCTGTAATTCGCGTGGATGGAGGTTGAAGATGACCAACGTGTCATCTCTCAACCAATGACAAGACGCCACTTATTTTTTTTAAATCTAATTTAATAATTGATCTAGTGTTTTATTCACTAATGACCATGATATGCACAACGCGCCAGATCTATTGGATTTGATTACTAACTTATTTTGACATTCATCCAATGGTCTACATTTTTTTGCTTTTATTTTTTTTCTTCTGATTTTTATATTTTAATTGGTTTAAACTTCAAAAATTCATTTCTAACTCAAAAAATCTGAAAACATTCTTTAAAATATTTTGGATTTTTCTCTTTCTGATTTTTATTTTTTCACAATTTTATTTTATGATTTGATATTTTTTTTATAATTTTTCACTTTATTTAACTTGTCTTAATTGGTTTAAAAATATTTTTCTTATTTTTTAATTCTAAAAAATTTATGGAAAGGTCCTTTGGCCTTGTAGAAATTTTTGATAACTTTGTTTTATTTTTATTTCGTATTTTACTATTTTTTACCATTTTTGATTTGTTTTACTTATTTATTTTATTTTAAAAAAATAGTTTCTGACTTTAAAAAAATTTAAAAAAAAAATTTGTCAACATTTATTAAATCAAGTTTGACCTCTGACTTTTTTTTAGAATTTTTATTTGGTGTTTTAATATACTTTGTATTTTACCATTTCCTTTCCTTTTATTCAACCATTTAAATATTGTCATATTAAATATTGTTTTATTATTTTTATTTTGTTCTGAATTGGACCTTATTTGGTGACAAATTCTTCAATCTTATTGGATCATGGGTGTTGATAGGTTGAGAAACCAAATCCACCAAAATGGATGAATGATGTTGATGATATTTGAAACCCTAATTTCATACATTGCATCCCCTCCCTCTTCATCTTACCCCTTTCTCATTGTGTTACATATTGTGAGAGGATGATCTATATATCATCTCTCTAAACATGTGGTACATAGATTTCTATTGACCGACCTTAAAATAGGTGTGACTTCTATATAAGTCCACTTACGATTGCTTAACATAGCGCTAAATTTTTTCCCGATTCGAGAAATGATCATTCGTGGCCCAAACCTACATTTGCAATCCCAAGTATGTTTAATTTAAAATCTTTGATCCAATAACCTTTGGGTTTATTGTTAGGAGGCTTTGGTCTTATCAATCCTCTAATTAATATTCATAAAATTTGGATTAAATAGATCATTTAAACATCGTTGATCATTTATTGTTGCCTCAAGATTTTGAAATGAATGATATACTTGACAAAAAGCAAATGAAACTTGTTGTTGAGAGGGTTTGATTTTATCAATCTTCTAATGAGTTTTCAAATGCAACATTCAACATGGTCATTCAACTAACCTCTAATTTCTAACTCATTAATAATTGACTTTTATTTTTATGTTTTTACTTTATGCCTTTACTTTTGTGCACCATTTATTTTAGCATTAACATTTCATGATATTTCCATCTTTGCTCATTTGAGCATTTATCTTTATGTCATATTTATTTTTCTCACTTGAGCTTTCATTTTCTTTTTGAAGATACCCAATAACCAACTTGAACAATAAAGACTTTAATGTTACTTGGACTATTTGGTTACTATCCCTGGCATAATGGAATTGTGGACTTCTTGGACTTAAGATTAGAGACCTTGGCTACCTTGAGACCTTCTGACTTCTATTTCTATTTTGTCTTGAGTTCTTGGGGTTTACCCCCAAGACATTGGGTTGTTTGTTTTCTTTGTGTGAAGGTTATTCTGATTATATGTTTTGTCTGCGATTGGGAATTCTTCTGCATACAGTTGTTGCTCTGCCCAATTTTTGTGAAGACTTAATGCATTTGAAGCTTGGTTTTCTTAAGAGGTTTATTATCTTTGCTTGTTTGGTATCAATCCAAAGGATGGGGATTCTACATTGACTCATTGCGTTAAGTGTTGGCTTCTTGTTGGATATACAGTTCTTTTCCGTAGCTTTTACCTTATTCTTTAGGATAGTCCCGTCATCTCCTCCCATTTTCTTTAATTTCAAAATCTTCTCCCTCCTTTTCAAAACTCTTCTTGTTTTTCTAAACTCGAACCGCTTTCACAATAAACTTCGACTTAGGTCCATGCATTTTCAAGAAAACATTTTCTTAATCAAACTTTAAACAACTTATTCATACTTTGACATTTTTGTGAGAAGACTAAAAGTCAATCAATCTCAATCAAACCATTTTTCCATTTTGGCCTTTTACTTAAACTTTTCTCAAAAGATTAGACTCGTGTTAATCCTTGTAGTGATGTGAGCTACTATACTTCTATGATATGTAATGAAGTGAGATATTTTCCACTTGGGTGTTGAGCAAGGCTTTGTTGATTTTAAAATCCAAGCTATATCCTCCACTTTGAGATGATGCAAATTCTCCTTTCTCATAATCGTGGGTAGTAAGTAAGTTTTCCACTCGGCTAAGACGATGATGTCTCATCTCTTTAATTAACCAACACACTTGTGTTTTAAAACTTTTAAAGGTGAACTACGAGTACCCTGATCCCCTATTGCACGGGAGGTGATACGTAGGCGCTAAAGGTTCACAACCGCGGCGAGTGCAGAAATTGTAAAAAATATATACTTCTTTTCTCATCCCCACAATCTATTTTTGTATACAACTCTTATAGCCAAAATACACAAATTTTCAAAGAGGTTCCTACGGAGTACCGTGGATGTTTAGGGTGCTAATACCATCCCTTTGCATAACCAACCCTCGAACTTAGATTCTCTCCCCCTCTTTTTGGGTTATTCTCTCTTTTCCCATTCTTCTAGAAATAATAAAACGCGGTGGCGATTTTTATTGATTTGTGTGAATTATGTCCATGCAATGGCTTAGTCTCAACATTTCTATCGCTATAGAAAAATGGCGACTTCACTGGGGACAGATCGACCAATTGTTGGTTTGTCCCTAAGTGGGTTGAGCCTATCTTTGTTTATCTGTATATGTGTTGTTATTTGTTGTATATTATATGTTGTATATATATTTTCCTGGATTTTCCTGGTTTTCAGTGTGCTTGGTTCTTTGTCATAAGTCCTACACCCGGACTTGGGCAAACTTAAGATAGGACGGGTGATATAGTCATGTTAACTTTGAGGGAGTAATCCCAAAATAGGAGACATGAGATCCCCCACTCAGTGGAGGCCCCTTTGACTTTGGTATCGTTTATCGAGTAATCGGGAAGATGTGTTGCTTTCGACTTGGGAGCCTTCTGAAACTGAGGACCGTAGAACCTTTAACCCATCTTGGCCTTTTAGGTGTAGTGCAGAAACTATGACGGAGTAATTCGGAAGTTGTTGTCACGTGATACTACACTCAGATGAGTTTTTCCTGAGAATATTACTAATTACTGAGTTAATCGTGATGTTGGTAATATCCAAAGGAAGGATGTAGGCTCTGGGAACATTTTAGAACCTTGTTCGGCAGGTGATAAACTATTAGACCATACCTTGTGGGTAGTACCTTTTACCTCATGCTCATGATGTCAAACCTATGACCCCCCCTATGTTTGTGATCTTGTGTGTGATCGTTGCATCATGCATTCATGCACCCATAAGCATCCTTTTAAAACATTTGTTTCAAGGGACTTAAAGTTGACTTTTTGTGAATATCTCAGGTAGTTTTGACCATGGATTCTGGAAAAGGAAAGACTCGAAAGTACAATTTCAAGGATCCTAAGATAAATGATTTGATGAGTTTGATTCCCGAGATCGAGAGTTCCACAGATTTTTGGAAGAAGTATGGATCAATCGCGTTTCTTATGAAGCTCAGGATGAAGGAGGGTATTCTCTCTACTTTGGTATAGTTTTATGATCTGATGTATCAGTGCTTTACTTTTACTGATTATCAGTTGATGCCTACAATGGAGGTGTATTCTTACCTACTGGGTTTACCTGTTACCGATCATGTTCCTTTCACCGGTTTAGAGGGAGAGCCCAAGTCTAATGAGATTACTACTATGGTTCATTTGGGGAAGTCTGAGATTAAGGCCCACATGACTACAAAAGGAGGAATAAGAGGATTACCCGCTCAATTTTATTGGAAAAAGCTAGCTACTTTGCTAGGATGAAGAGTACAGTTTCTTTTGAGGCCACCTTTACTCTTCTTCCTATGGGTTGTTCTTATTTCCTAACATCGGCACATTTGTGGATATCAATGCCATCAAGATCTTTTTGATTGAGAATCCAGTCCCTAAATTATTAGGAGATGCTTATTACTCCATTCATCTTCGGGATTCCTATCGTGGAGGGATTATCATTTGTTGCACGCCTTTATTTTATTAGTGGTTTATTTCTAACTTACCTCGGTCTGATGCTTTCTGGGATATCACGAAGGAACCTCGTTGGGCTCAGAAGATTATGGCCCTCACTCGTTCCGACATTGTTTGGTATAATCAGGCTTACTATGATGTGGAGATTGTCGATAGTTATGGTAGTTTCCCCAATGTACCTCTTCTTGGTACAAAGGAAGGAATTAAATACAATCTCGTTCTTGCACGACGTCTGCTCGGATATCTGATGAGAGACAAGCCAAATAGTATTTATATGAGTGGTTTCTTCCTCAAAGAAGGAGAGGATCATAAGGAAGCTAAGGAGTAAATTGAAAAGGCTTGGCACCATATTAACAGGAAGAGTAGAAAATACTTGGGACCAAGAGGAGTTGTTTCTTTAGAGTCATATCTTCGGTAGGTACAAGCAAGGGCAATTCAGTTGAAGATGCCATATTCCCGTGAAGAACCCATGCCTGATATGTTTGTGAAGGCCACTCTTCCCCTTTTAGATGATGTGTAAGAGCTTCAGCTTGCCCTAGTCAAGATGCAGTAGGAGAAGGAGGCCTGGAAGAATAAGTGTCATACTTTAGAGATGTCCTATCGAGCATACCTGAAAGAGATGGATGACCTGATTGAGATTCTGGAGAGCCGTGTTGTAGAGATGATGGAGAGGAAAGAGGATTTATTTTCCTCTGGAGCTCGATCAGGACTTAGTCAATCACTTTCTGACTCTGGTGATTGGAAAGAGGTCGCCGACAAATATGCAGAAGAAAACAAGCAGTTGAAGTCTCAGATTGCAAGACTCACAAGAAAGCATCAGCGTGTAGAGTGATCTTTATCAGCTTTGCCTTCTCAGAATTTTAGATTTTATCTTCTCTTGTACTTAGGATTATTGAAACTTGTAATAAAAAGTTGTAATCCACTTGAAGTTATTATAATGAGATTTTTAGTATTTCAAAATGTGTTAGTACTTTAGTATTTTCAAATTGTCTATAATTCTTTGAGTCCCTTGAAATATTAATAAACATTAAATAAATCATGTGCATTGCATATCATGCATCATCTTTCACATATTTCTTTCATTTTTGTTCATATCCATGTGTCTTACTATGTTTCTCTACTTCATTAAGCAAGTTGTCTCACCAGTATAATACCCGGGCTAATTCCAAGAAGAAATTGGAGAATCTTGAACAAGAGAATCGCGATGTACGCGAAGAGGTTACTACTTTGAAGACCGGTATGGCTAATCTGACTGCTTTGATGGAATCATTGGTGGCTGCTCAGAACTAGCCACCACTTGTTCCTCTTTCTTCTCAACCACAACAAACAACGATTGCTTCTGAAGGTCTATCAGTTCCTGTTTCTGTTACTCCAGTTGCTGTTGCACATAATCGTATGCCTCGGGGTTACTCATGGGGGATGCCTGAAAATTTCATGCCATAAAGGTATAATATTGATGCTCAAGTTGCTCTGGTTGTTCAGGCTGCTGCTACTCTCACACCTCTTGTGGTGCATGTTACTCATATGGCTAGAAATGAGATCCATTATATTGCACATCCTTCGATGAATGATATGTCGTTTGTTAATGATGAAGTTTATCGTCATGTTCCTCCACCAAGCGAAAGTATGGGTTTTTATGACAGGTTGGATGTCTTTCAAGACTAGTTCAATGAGATGCAGAAGGAAATGAAGGCCCTTCGAGGGAAAGAATTATTTGGACATAACGTCAGTGAACTCTTCGTAGTTCCTAACTTAAAGGTGCCATCGAAGTTTAAAGTGCCAGAATTTGAGAGGTACAAGGGAAACTCTTGTCCTCGTGACCACTTGGTGATATATATCAGGAAGATGTCCACCCACACTGATGATCAACGTTTGCTTATTCATTTCTTCAAAGATAGTTTAACTGGTGCCGCTCTGAAGTGGTATATGAGTTTGGACAGTAGAAGTATCTGCACCATCAATAATCTAGGGGAAGCCTTCATCAAAAAGTATAAGTATAATATGTTCATGGTGCCTGACCGTGACCAGTTAAGGGCAATGGCTCAGAGAGATAAGGAGTCATTCAAATAATATGTGTAGCATTGGCGCAAGATAGATGCCCAGGTGGTGCCACCCATGGGAGAACAATAAATGACCAAGGTCTTCCTGAAAACCCTTGGATCATTTTATTATGAAAGGGACAAAGAAGTCGTCATACGGGTTCTCTCAAAAGAAAAAAGTGAAACGAATGCTGTTATTGGAGAAAGAAGATTAGGCCACCTAGAAGACATCAGAGGTACCAGCAACAAGTTAGTCTTGTGACTCCAGTTGTCAATGTAGCTCCAACCACTGTTTCCTAACAAAAATCGTCTCCTCATGGAAATCAAGGGCAAAGTCAGAAGAGAGAGGCTTTTGACTCTATTCCAATGAGCTATTCAGAGTTACTTCCGGCTCTGATTCAGAAGAAGTTGGTTCAGACCAGGCCGCCCCCTGTTATACCATCACCTTTACCCTGGTATTATAAGGCAGACCAGACGTGCACTTTTCATCAAGGAGCACCAGTGCACAATATCGAGAAATGTTATCCTTTGAAATCTGAAGTACAAAAGATGGTGAGATCTGGCCTCCTATCCTTTAAAGATGTTGGTCCTAACGTAAAAGATAATCCTTTTCCTAAGCATGGAGGAGCAAATGCTGTAAACATGGTTGCTGGTTGTCCTGGGGACTTTTGAATTTTTCATATCAACCTTATTAGAGGGGATCTGGTGAAGATGCATGTTGACCTTTGCGAGTTTATATCTTATACGCACGACCATGTTGGTTGTGGTATTTGTAGTACAGATATCCAGGGATGTGATAAGATAAAAGCTGATCTTCAGGAAATGATGGACGAAGGCCTCATTCTATAATCAGGCCAAAAGTAGAGTACGAGGAAAATGTGAATATGGTCTATGGATATAATGGTGAATTCCATATTTTTGACGTGAATCATATGAATGATGATTTGGTGCAGTTGCACGCTACATTCCGTCACATGGATGGCCAAGAAGAACACCATTATGGGTCTTTCCAGATCTGCTACAGAGATTCTCGTGGTTATTCTGATGTGAGAACGAGTGTTCATATGTTATTAGATAATGGTACTATCAAAGTCTCATGCCATAGATATGATTACCATGGAATTAACATGATGGAAGATTGATCGGCCGAGATCGTGTCGGATGATGAGTATGCTTCTGCAGATGAGTTCTTTTCTTCTGATGAAGATATATTCTCCAACAATGATATGTGATGTCTAAGTGTTATGAAGAATGGGTGAATGTTATTGTGCCATGTTTTGATGTTCCTACCCCTATATAGATTGAGTACCATAGCAAGCCAGTTATTGCTCCAGTGGTTATTCGCCTTCCAGGACCTGTTCCTTACGAATCAGACAAGGTCGTGCCATATAAATACAATGCGACAATCCTATAGGATGGTGTGAAAATTCCCATCAAACCTTTCTCTAATGTCAAGAATATTGCTGAAGCCAGGCGGGTGACCCACAGTGGCCGTGTTTTCGCACCTGTCATTCTAGGGAATGTTAATGTTGATAAAAAGGTTTTTGAAAGTACTGAACCTAAAAAAGCAGTGGCAGAATCTAGCGGTGCTGCTTTGGAAAAAGATGTGGACGACATGTCGAAGATTATCAAGATGAGTGACTACAGGATCATAGATAAATTATTGCAAACGCCATCAAAGATATCTATTCTAGCCTTGCTAATAAACTCTTATGCCCACAAGGAATCTTTGATGAGAGTATTGAATTAAGATTTTGTGGAAAGTGATATGCCTTTGGACCAATTCAGCAGTGTCGTGGGGAATATTACATCCTATAATAACCTGAGTTTCTGTGATGATGAATTTCCTGATTAAGGAAGGACTCATAATTTGGCTCTCCATATCTCCATGAATTGTAAAAATGACTCGTTGTCCAACATGCTAATTGACAATGGGTCCGCTTTAAATGTCATACCAAGGAGCACACTCATAAGTACCAAGGAACTCATATGCGCCTGAGTGGCATAATTATGAAAGATTTTGATGGATCGAGGAAGTATGTCATCAGAGAAGTAGAGTTTCCTATTCACATAGGCCCACACTTATTTCAGATTACTTTCCAGGTTTTGGATATTGTTCCCACTTACAACTGTTTACTGGGATAATCGTGGATCCACGAGGCAGGGGTTGTTACTTCAACTTTGCACCAGAAGCTGAAGTTTGTTCGTGAAGGAAAGGTGGTCATCATAAATGGAGAGTTGTCTTTGTTAATATCTCATTTATCCTCTTTCAGTGTTGTGGAAGCGAATGAAGCTGTTGTTGGAACTCGGTTCCAAGCTTTGTCTATTGATAATGTAAGGGAAAATGAGGATTTTATAGCCCCATTTAAATATGCTCAACAGGTAGTGCATAATGGCCCCAGCAAGGCGTGGGGGAAGATTTTTGATCCACCTGTGAATAAGAATAGAGTTGGTTTGGGTTTCTCTATGAAGAATAGTAAAGGTGAGAATATGAAGCCGAAGTCTTCTTTGGGAAAATATCAAGACAACTTTCACATTATAGGTTACCTTCATCCAACTGTCCCTAGGATCAATGCTATTCTAGAAGGTGAATCAGAGCAAGAGATGCCGAACTACGTGACGCATGGAGTCAGAGTCCAAAATTGGATCACTATTGAAGTTCCATCTTGCATTCATATTTCAAAGTAATTTGTTTTTGTTAATCTTTTCAAAAATATTTCACTCTGCCCAAGGTGAAAGTATTAATATTGTATGGGCATATTTGTTGCTTTGATCTTTAAAATCAATAATAAAAGTTGTCTTTGATTCCCAAATTGTGTCTCTATTTTCTGCTTTTTCTTGGAAAATGGTATTCATAAAAATCCTTTTAAAATAAATAATAAACTGTAATTAAATATGCATATTCACTTGCTATATGTGTCAGTTTCTAAAAGCAATCATAAATCATATGTGCAGATTAATTAAAAAACTCATTGAGTACAATGACCCTGCACCATCTCCCAACTTTGAATATCCTGTGTATGTGGCTGAAGAAGAAGAATACGATGAAATTCCAGAAGAGGTTTCATGGTTGCTTGAGCGCGAGGAAAGTACCATTCAACCATATAAAGAACTGTTGGAGACGATTAATTTGGGTTCAGAGGAAGATCTAAAAGAAGTCAAGATTGGAGCATTGCTCATCCTGACGTGAAGAGAAGGTTGATTAAATTGTTGAATGAATATGTGGACATCTTTTCTTGGTCTTACCATGACATGCCGGGGTTTGATAATGATATTGTGGAACATCATTTGCCGCTAAAGCCAGAATATCCTCCAATCAAGCAGAAATTGCAAAGAACTCACCCTGATATGGCTGTAAAAATTAAAGAAGAAGTTCTAAAGCAAATTAATGTTGGTTTTCTTGTGACATCAGTGTACCCTCAGTGGATTGCCAATATTATCCCAATACCAAAGAAAGACGAAAAAGTTCGCGTGTGTGTAGATTATAGAGATTTAAACAAAGCTAGTCCAAAAGATGACTTTCCATTGCCACATATTGATATGTTGGTTGACAGTACAACAAAATTTAAAGTATTCTCGTTCATGGACAGATTTTCCGGATATAATCAAATCATAATGGCTCATGAGGACATGGAAAAAACAATGTTTATCACACCCTGGGGAACATTCTGGTACAGAGTGATGCCCTTTGGGTTGAAGAACGCTGGTGCAACGTACCAGAGGGCTATGACAACCCTATTCCATGATATGATGCACGAGAAATTGAGGTATATGTTGATGATATGATTTCTAAATCCCAAACTGAAGAAGGGAATATAGAATATTTGTTGAAATTATTTCAGCGTTTGAGGAAGTATTATCTCCGCTTAAATCCAAATAAATGTACCTTTGGTGTTCGATCAGGAAAATTGTTAGGTTTCGTTATCAGCCAAAAAGGAATTGAAAATTGATGCTGATAAAGTCAAGGCGATTAAAGAAATGCCTGCACCAAGAACTGAAAAGAAAGTTAGAGGCTTCCTCAGACGATTGAATTACATTTCCAGATTTATCTCCCATATGACTGCAATGAGTGAACTGATCTTTAAATTGTTAAAGAAATATCAAGGTTGTGTGTGTACATATGATTTCCAAAAGGAATTTGAAAGCATTAAAGAGTATCTTCTTGAACCTCCTATCTTGCTCCCTCCCGTTGAAGGAAGGCCATTGATTATGTATCTGACATTGTTAGATAATTCTATGGGTTATATTTTGGAACAACAAGATAAAGCAGGGAGAAAAGAATATGGCATTTATTATCTCAGCAAGAAGTTTACTGACGGTGAGTCGCGGTATTCTATACTAGAAAAAACATGTTATGCTTTGGCCTGGGCGGCAAAACGGTTGCGGCAATATATGTTGAATCATACTACTTGGTTGATTTCCAAAATGGATCCTGAAGAAGTGAAAAACACAAGAAGGGGGGTTGAATTGTAAAACTTGAAATCAAATGCAGACAACACATTATTTTTATCCTAGTTCGTTTGATCTCAAACTACTCCAGTCCACCCGTCAAGGTGATTTCGCCTCTCTCCAACGAGGTCTTAATCCACTATATTCAACTGAATATTACAACTGCTAAAGCCTTCTTGAGTCTAAACCACATACCGGTTTCTCAAGGAAATTCTTTCTTATAGATAAATGAATACTATGTGTGTTGAATGTTTTCTACAAAAACTTTATATCACAACTGTGATAATACGCAAATTAAGCTTATGTGAAACTAGGATGCTATGACTATAGAGTAAACAATTTGAGAGATATAGCAAGCTGTATGAGTGAGGATAAAGATGATTTGCTTTAGGCGTGTAAAGGGTTGTAGAGCATTAGCCACTTCATTTCTCCCTGACTTGTTTATATAGCCTTGGAAAAGATACGTTGTAGTCAATTATTCCATTTTAATCCCCATTACGTTCTTTCCATGTTGAGAAGATATTTGTCTTGGAATACAGCCGTTGTTAATAAAGTGTCTTGAATGCACAGTACCGTTGTCAATTAAGCGTGTTATTGGCTTTGGCTTATTCTGACGCTTCTAGGTGTTGATGATATTGTTTTGGTCTTGATCAGAGTTTAGAGTATGTTAAGCGCATATATGTTCATCAAGCTTCAGCGTAAGCACATGCTTTGATCTTCTGATGCTAGCATATGATATTTCATCTTCTGATGCTGGCATATGATATTTCATCTTCTGATGCTGGCATGTGATATTTCATCTTCTGATGTTGGCATATGATATTTCATCTTCTGATGTTGATGTTGACATTCTTATGCTGATATCCATTAGAGTTTCTGTAAATGCACAATATAATTTTTAGGTAGCATATATGTCTCATATGAATTATACAATTTATTTAATCTAGCATTTTGTTATCATCAAAACTTTAACTTAGGGTAGTAGATTCAAACTTTGTTCTAACAATCTCCCCCTTTTTGATGATGACAAAAACTGGATATTTTCAATTGAAATTTAAAGAGAAAAATATCAGAGGTAACCAAATAATAAATTTGTATCAGCGATAAACAGAAAGGTATCAAAGATAAGAAGATAGGGAATGGAAAGGTATCAGAGTTATGATCAGAAAAACTCCCCCTGAGTTTATTACTTCCCTTTTAATTTCATGAGTCCTTTAGCATCAGATCTTTATTGACCTTTCTTTGAGCATCAGATCTTTCCTTTACTAGAACAGAGCTTCAGTGTATTAGAGTACCTGTAAGCTTATGCAGAACAAAGAAACATTCAAGTATATCAGAGTGTTAGAATGTTTGAGACTTTTGTCTCAGTAATCCGTTATTGAAAAATATCATTCTTTCTCCCCCTTTTTGTCAGCAATCAAAAAGTGCAAATAATTGAAGTTAAAAACGATCAGTGCAGAAAAATGATTGTATTCAGTTCAGAGCTCAGAAAATATTACAGATAACATGTAAAGAAAACAGTGAAAACTTCAAGAATCAAAATCTAAGAATGGGGAGGAAGGCGTGTGAACAAAGCTTCTAGCATGTTCTTAATATGATCAGTGGTTTCCTTCTGCTGATGCACCATGCTGACTACTGAGTCAATCTTACTATCGTGAACATCCATCCTTTCCTTCATTCGTTGATCATTCTCATCCATTCTCTCCTGCAGTCGAAGATCATTTTGCTTCATCTCTTCAAGAGTCTTCCTGTCCAATGCGGCTTGAGAGATGTCAGAATCAGGATGCTTCTGAGAGATTTCTGCAATAACTTCTTCTTGACTTAAATCTTCAGCTGGAATCGTCTGTTCTTCTGCTGGTTGAACTGTTGAAGCTGGACATTTTCAGACCAAGGCTCACTGTCCAGAAGAAGAACTTTATCCTTCAGCAGACCTTCAATTTCTTTCAGCAGATTGCTGAAGTTCTGTTAAGCCTGTCCATAGCTTTGGTCTTGCAGCTTAAAGGTTTCAGCGCATACCCATCTTCTGAATTGTGTCCAAAGGTGGTCTGAAACAGCAGGATCAATCACTTCCAGACTAGCCTGTTTTAGAGAAGAAATCCACTTCTGCATGTCTGTTTCAAAATTCAAGATGCTAGAACCAACATCTGGTTGTTTGGGTTTGGGAATGGCAGTTTTATTTTTAATGGCAGCAAGGCGTTCAAGGACTGTTAGATCAATGAAGGTCTTGCTGTGGTCATCTGGATTTTGCTTGGGTGAGGGAGTAGGAGAATCAGGAATGATTATTGGACTGGATGGGGTATTAGGTGGAGTAATTTCTGGTGAGGATGGTAGTTGAGGGATATTAACAGTGGTACCACCGGGAAATTGAATGGCTAAGGGTTGTGGTTCAGCGGATTCAAATGATTGAGGTTCAGGGGATTGAGCCTCAGAGTGTTGAGAATCAGGTTGTGGAGATGATTCATGTTGAGGTGAAGGTGGATTAAGTTCTGGTTGTGGAGATGGAGGTTATGGAATTTCTGGTTCTGGTGAGTGTGGATCTTCTGGTATTGGTGAGAGTGTAGTTTCTGGTTGAGGTGAGTGGGGAGTTTCTGGTTGTGGTGAATGGGGAGTTTCTGGTTGAGGATTTGGATTTTCTGTATGGGGAGCGGAAGAGTGTTGATCTATTTCTGAAAGAACTTTTTCAAGTTCTGGTTCTGTTGTGGTTGTAGGTTTTGGATTGTGAGGTTTGGCGCAGGATCTTCTGAGGGTCAATGACTCAGAAGGGTCAAACTCTGGTTTAGTATCATCAATGGTTGGAATGGGAATTGGGATTTCAAATGAAGCTGGGGTTGGAATAAATGTTGGAACAGCAGATGAATTTAAAACATTAACAAAAGACAGATTACCTCTCTTCTTTGGGGTCTGCTGAGACGATCCTTCTGATACAACCTTTCTCTTCTTAGTCTTCTTCAGAGTAACCTCTGGTGTTTGCTGGTGCAGATCTTTAATGTTCAGATCAGGATCTGTGCCATCAGCTTTACATGCATCCAAGTATCTGAGAACAATGACTGGTTTAGAGTCAATCTCCGAGAATATAGGAAAGTTGTCCAGAGGGACTCTTCTGCTGGTGATTTCAGCATGAGGAGTGACGCTGGGCTCCTTCCTTATGTTCTCTATCAGTTTCATCTTCTTCAGATTCTTGGCATTCAGCTGCTTGCCAACAGAAGGTTCTAGAGAGCTTATTTCCTGTGCCTCTGTCAAGTGTTCAATCAGCCTATTCTCCGTTAGAATATCTGATATCAATCTGCCGAAGGGTATCCAATCCCTTTTAGTCCTTTCTTCTTCTCTCGTTTCCTTGACGCTTGTCTTCAGATGATTGAACAGAAGGTGAGCTAGGTTGATCTTGGACTTATTTGCAATAAAATAAATCAGAAATTGCTGATCTATGTTTATATAGTCAGGAGAGCTTGTAGGCTTCCTATGGTTGAAGCAGCCCAGAATAATCTTTGCCCAAATTCTGTGCTGATATTTCAAATCTCTTATTTTGCTGGAGGGAACCCCATGTGTGAAGATCTCTCTTGCAACTAGGGAAGAGTTTGCACATCTATCTGCCATGTCAATACAGCGGATACCACCACCAGTGTATTCAATCAGCCTTGAAATGTGATCTTCAGTAATCACTATCTTCTTTCCCATGATATACGAAGTAACCTGATGAGTTGATGAAGACGCATGTATCCAGAATTCTTTAACCAAAATTGGGAACTTTGGACCCACTAACCTATCAAAGTACCTTTCCCAACCTTGTGCCTTAATTTCTTCAGACAAATCAAAGCCATTTTCCTTCAAGCTGTTGAAATCTACTATCAATTCTGACAGAACTTCCAAGTTCTTGACTGGAGTAAGGAGCATTCTGAAAGGAATCTGATACTGTTCAGAAGAAGCATCTTGCTGGGAACCTGCAGAAGGAGTGCTAGAAGATGCCATGTTCACACAAGGGTTTTTGAGAAAAAGCTTGAAAAGGGTTTCTTTGAGAAAGAACACTACAACAAAACTCACTTTTGGCAGCACTGCAAAGACAACGCTTTTACCAAAAAGCGCTGCTATAGCCTTTACTTAAAAATTCGCTAAAAATGCATTGACTTATGACAACGCTTTCTTGAAAAGCGCTGCTAAAAGGTGGAGTTACGAAAGCGCTTTTAAAAAGCGCTGTTATAGATGGACCTATGAAAGCGCTTTTAAAAGCGCTATTATAGCTGGACCTATGAAAGCGCTTTTACCCTAAAAAGCGTTGGTAAAAGCCCCCCTATGAAAGCGCTTTCAAAAGCGCTGTTATAGCTTATATTATTTTTAATTTAATAAATTAAAACATCAAAATAACATTATTCATTCTTTTCTCTTCTTCAAACGCACAGTACAATAGCTCTTCTTCTCTTCCACAAACACGATTTCGTAGAAAACCCTAACCCCAACCTTCTTCCTCCGTCTTCGTCCGTCCTCCGGCCGTTGTCGCAAGTCTTCGTCTTCCTCCGTGAAACTGTCTCTGTCTTCGTCCGTCCTCACTGTCGTCGCAAGTCTTCGTCTTCCTCCGTGAAACTGTCTTCGTCTTCGTCTACTTCCTCAAAGAATACAGAGTAAGTTCATTTACTCAGATTTTTTGTTAATGCAACTATTAGAACTAGGTACTGGAAGTAGCTATTGTTTTTTTTTTGTTCTATTAAAATGTATATTGTCTGGTGTTGGAAGGGAGAACACTGTTGAACATTGTGTTCATTCTCATCATTGATAAACTTCATCTAGCTTCAGTTTTATCATATTTCAAATTATGGTTCATTGGTTATTTGTTTTTGTTTTTGTTTTCTTCAAGAACACAAGTTCAATAGCATAAGCACAATGCCTTTAATTGATCGTAGCTGATGGAATTTAGAACAATGCTTGTTTTTTCTGTTAGTCTAGAGAACCTAACAAATATGAATTTACATAGGATTTAATTTATCAATGCCTTTGACAACAAAGCAAACAGGATAATCAAGAGATGCAAGTATACTGTATACAATTTCATAAACAAAGAGTCTGAAGTTTGCAATCACTAACCTTGCTTTCTCTAATTTTTCAACCACATCACGCATAGCATGGATGATAATTTTCTTCACCTGATACCAAAGAAGCAGCCATCAGGAAAAAAAAACAGTACACAAAATCCCAATAAGAAACTGTTAACAATATGATATGAAATAGGAGAATAGAATTGAAATAGGTTGATGATCAAGATTTTAAACATTCAACAAGGATTGAAACAATCAATTTAGAAGTTAGAACCTTACTAGTATTACTGATTTGTAAGCATACTCACTTGCCCTCGAATGTGTGAGAATATATATACGAAAAGAATCTTACATTACTCTACTATTAATGTTAGAATATCTTAGTTTATCTCATAGGATCAGTTTCTTACATTGGGGTATTTGTTTTCTACAGTTTGGCTACAACCTTCAGTTTTAATTCATAGGATCAAGTTCATTGTATTTGTTTTCAACAGTTTTACTATTTGTTTTTTACAATTTGGCTACAACAAAATTCTATTTAAGATCAGGATCGTTGGGGTGAGTAAGATTGCAAAATAATAAGATTTTAAGATATAGATTGAGATCTTGACAACCTTGATTAAAACACTTTTCTGTATAGAACGGTCCCTCAAGACAGTTAACTAAATCGATTCAATATAACTAGCTTATCTCCCTCAATGCTCAGTCTAGCTCAATAAATATTAACCTTTTTATATTGATATCTTTATTTTCTTTTGTGGTAGATTTCTTACTGGAAACCTTCTCACTGGACCAATACCGCCTACTTGGAGGAAGAATACCTACGTGTGAGTTATCTTAGAATTTTTTGTTATAAGTGAATGTTGGTCTAAGGTTATTTCACGCACTTTTGTATCATCGACATGACTATAGTGTAGACTAATGTAGTTTTACGTACGACGCTCATTCTCCGCGTTTCTTAGAGTTCGAAACATCTGAGAGGTAACTTTCTTCCTCAAATTACTGGTATATATTGTGATGAATTTGTCTTAAATTGTCTTTTGTATGTTGCATTTTCTTGATACGGATTCATTCCGTGTATACTTTGCGTTTTGACAGAAACGCAGTATACTACTTTTTTGTGCACTAATTAGTTGATATGGATAAGACATGGATGTATTCCAATCGATTGTCGAAAGACTACGCGAATGGTGTTTCCGAGTTTGTTAAGTTTACTGTTGCGCACGCCAAAGACCCCAGTCGTATGACATGTCCCTGTTTGTATTGTTGTTATGGGAACCGGGTTGACGCAGTTCAGTTGGCATCGCATTTAATTCGGTATGGAATTGATAGGAGTTATACATGTTGGAATATGCATGGTGAGATAAGTAACGGGAATGTTGAATCGGGGTATGCAAGGACCTACGTTTCAAATGATGATTGCACAGATACATACGATTATGATCGAGTCGAAGAAATTGCAGAAGCGCTTGAAGAAGATCTTAACGATTGTCCCAAAATGTTCGAGAGGTTGGTAAGCGATGCAGAGAAACCGTTGTATAATGGTTGTACAAAATTCACAAGATTGTCTGCGGTGTTAAAGTTGTACAACTTAAAAGCCGGCAATGGATGGTCGGATAAAAGTTTCACAGAGTTATTAGCCCTTATGAAAGATATGCTACCAGAGGATAATGTTCTTCCCAATCGAACGTATGAGGCCAAAAAGATGTTGTACTCCATTAGCATGAGCTATGATAAGATACATGCGTGTCCAAAAGATTGCGTTTTGTTTCGAAACAAGTATGCATCGTTAAATGAGTGTCCTAAATGCGGTGCCCCTCGATATAAGAAAAAGTTGTCTCCGGCAAAAGTCTTATGGTATTTTCCTATAATCCCGAGATTTAGAAGGATGTATCGTAGTAAAACCGATTCAAGACAATTGACTTGGCATTCAGATGAAAGAATTATTGATGGAAAATTTTGACATCCGGCAGATTCTCCACAGTGGATGAAAATTGATAATGATTATCCTGAATTTGGAAAAGAAGCAAGAAACCTTCGCTTGGCATTGTCTACTGATGGAATGAACCCACACGGTATTCAAAGTATCTCGCATAGCACATGGCCTGTGATTCTTATGATTTATAACCTACCTCCATGGCTATGTATGAAGCGTAAGTACATGATGCTGTCTATGTTAATTTCTGGGCCTAAACAACCAGGAAATGACATAGACGTATACTTGGAACCATTAATCGAAGATTTGAAGATTTTGTGGGAGAACGGTGTGGAGGTTTATGATGGTTATAGGAAAGAAAGTTTCAACTTGAGGGCGATGTTGTTTGGAACAATTAACGATTTTCCAGCATACGGCAATCTATCCGGGTATAGCATTAAAGGTGAAAAAGCGTGTCCTATTTGTGAAGACGGAACCGATACCATGCGATTGAAACTTTGTCAGAAGAATGTCTTTCTCGGTCATCGTAGATTCTTAACTTCTAAACATCAGTATCGTGGATGGAGAAAAGCGTTCAACGGAGATACCGAACAACGTAGAGCTCCGCCTGGTTTGACAGGTGAACAAATTTTTGAAAAGGTGAAAGATGTGAATATTCAGTTTGGCAAGCCTTTTGCACATAAAGTTGTCACAGGTGGGTGGAAGAAGAGGTCGATTTTTTTTGAATTGCCATATTGGAAATCTTTGTACGTAAGACATTTTCTTGATGTGATGCATATTGAAAAAAATGTATTTGACAGTGTTATTGGTACGTTACTCAATATAAAAGGGAAGTCTAAGGATGGCCTTAAATCAAGGGAGGACTTGGTAAACATGGGAATAAGAACTGAACTAGGACCCGTGAAGAAAGGAAGACGGACATACCTACCACCTGCTGTTTACACTCTATCTAGAAAGGAGAAAAAAATATTGTGTAAGTTTCTGAGTGAAGTTAAAGTTCCAGAAGGCTACTCATCAGATATTAGAAGACTTGTGTCTATGAAAGACCTCAAGTTAAAGAGTTTAAAGACGCATGATTGCCATGTTATAATGGAACATTTTCTACCGATAGGTATACGTTCTATTCTGCCAGAAAAGGTAAGAAGCGCAATAACTAAATTGTGTTTTTTCTTCAAGTCAATTTGCAGTAAGGTGATCGATCCTGAGATCTTGCCAACATTGCAAAAAGAAATAGTTGTTACTTTGTGTGAGCTTGAAATGTATTTTCCTCCCTCGTTTTTTGACATAATGGTTCATCTTGTCGTTCATCTTGTGAAAGAGACACAATTGTGCGGACCAGCTTATATGAGATGGATGTACCCTGTTGAACGTTATATGAAAATATTAAAAGGGTATGTGAAAAATCGGAGTCGACCAGAGGGTTGTATTGCCGAAAGATACATTGTTGAAGAAGCGGTTGAGTTTTATACTGAATATCTGTCAAATGTTCAGTCAATTGGACTCCCCAAATCTCATGTTGTTGAAAAAAAAGAAGGTAAGAAGCTAATTGGAAATAAAGTTGTGACAGTATCAAGGGTCGAACAGGATCAAGTGCATTTGTATGTTTTGCACAATGAGATTGAGGTTGAGCCGTATGTCGATATACACAAGGGTGTTCTTCGAGGTTTAAATTCGAATAGAAATGAGAATTGGATTGTACGAGAGCACAATCGAAGTTTCATACCATGGTTTAAGGAACATATTTATTCAAAGTATCGTTCAGATCCCGCCTCAGTGACAGAAAGGTTGAGATGTTTAGCATATGGTCCAAGTTTGGTTGCGTTTTCTTATAGCGCATACGCAATTAATGGATACACATTTTATACCAAAGAACAAGATGATAAAAGTACTGTGCAAAATAGTGGTGTCACCTTGGTAGCTGAAGCAATGCACATATCTAGTGTGAAGGACTTAAACCCGAAATTTGCAAATCTGTCGTATTTTGGGGTTATCGAGCGCATTTGGGTCTTTGATTACGAGAAATTTCAGATTCCTATATTCGGTTGCAAGTGGGTTGAAAATAATAATGGTATACGGATGGATAAGTCAGGATTTTTGCAAGTTGATCTTAACAGGGCGGGGTACAAAGATGAGCCTTTCATTCTAGCCTCTCAAGCTAAACAAGTGTTCTATGTCACTGATCCGACAAGTACGAAATGGTCTATAGTGCTTTTCTCTAACAAAGTAATTGATGAAAAGATTGGAGACCAAGGCGATATTGGTGTTGACATTGAATCTTTTACCAGAAATGATCAAAATGATAATGAATCATGCGTTAGAAATGATCATAATGAGGGTATTTGGATCAATCCAACCGTTCGCGTTGTTACGAGACGAGTAGAACATATTCCTACCAAGAAAAGAAAGAGATGTTAGTGAAAAAGGTAATAGTATATATAATTATAGACAATGTCATTCAATAAAATGTATATATATGCCATTTCATTTTTTTCATTATAGTATAATATATATAGCCTATATCATTTCATTTTTTTCATTATAGTATAATATATATAGCCTATATCATTTCATTTTTTTCATTATAGTATAATATATATAGCCTATATCATTTCATTTTTTTCATTATAGTATAATATATATAGCCTATATCATTTCATTTTTTTCATTATAGTATAATATATATAGCCTATATCATCCAGTAAAATTTAAATATACGTCATTTCATTTTTTTGCTTTATGGAATTTTATGAAATATTTGTTATCTGACATCTTTGCTTTATGGAATTTTATTTATGTTTCGACGTACGACGCTCATTCTCCGCGTTTCTTAGAGTTCGAAACATCTGAGAGGTAACTTTCTTCCTCAAATTACTGGTATATTTCTTTTTCATTCTTTATCAGTTCGTAACTATTTAATCATAAATTTAATAGTATCCATCTTTTCATTCTATTTAATCCGTTGTCCGAAATATTGAATAACATTCTATGAAATTGCAGCGTTTCCCGGCCTAGTTCGACGTACGACGCTCATTCTCCGCGATTCTTAGAGTTCGAAACAACTGAGAGGTAACTTTCTTCCTCAAATTACTGGTATATATTGTGATGAATTTGTCTTAAATTGTCTTTCGTATGTTGCATTTTCTTGATACGGATTCATTCCGTGTATACTTTGCGTTTTGACTGAAAATTTGTTATCTGACATCTTAGTTTTTTGAAATATTTAGGATTGTTTTATTTATGTTTTGATGTAGGTATATTTCTTTTTCATTCTTTATCAGTTCGAAACTATTTAATCATAAATTTAATAGTATCCATCTTTTCATTCTATTTAATCCATTGTCCGAAATATTGAATAACATTCTATTTAATTCATTCCGTGTATACTTTGTGTTTTGACAGAAAATGTATCACGATGTTCCACAATGGGATGTTCCACAAGATAATGCAGAAAATGTTCCTCAAGGAGATGTTCCACAAGATAGTGTTCCACAAGACACTTCAGATAAGGACATCACACGAGGCATAACTATCATGCGGGGAATCATCCGTGATAGAGATAGAGGTATTACGTATAATGTAGAGTGGAATAATGATGACCAACTAATTGGGCCTAATTCTGCAAAGCTGACAAGCTACATCAGTACGCTTGTTCGTATGCACATTCCGATCACCACTACTAGCTGGAAAAAAGGAGAGTTGGATGCTAAAGAAAGAATTTGGACCGAGATAAAGGTATCATATATGGTTGTTGTTATTTGCTTTATTTTGACGAAATTATTGTTTTTAAATTACATATACTAACACCCTCTATGCGTATGTTTTTTTGTAGAGGTCTTTTAACATTGAAGATGCCCGCAAAAAGTATATAATGGGCTTGGCCGGAAAAAGACATAGAGGGTGGAGAAATTTTTTGACAAATAAGTTTCTTAAAGACAATGAAGGAAATTTTGTTGAAGAGGAACCTGAACGACCAAAAAAATACGAGAGCTTCATTACACCCGAAGAATGGGTTGCTTTTGTGGGCCAAAGAAAAGACGATAATTTCAAGAAAGTGAGTGCTGTAAATCGGGATAGAGCGTCAAAACCCGCATATCCATATAAAAAAGGTCGTTTGGGATATGCACGCTTACAGGAAAAAATTGTAAGTAAATCTCAATTCTACGATCTTATTAATTATCTCAATGTGTATTATTAATTTGTAACAATGTGTATTGATGATTTTATTATTTGTAACAATGCGTAGTTGGAGGAGACGCAGAGTGACGAAACATCACTACCTGCACATGTGCTGTGGAAGGAAGCTCGTGTTGGCAGAGATAAAGTTGTTAACCCCGAGCTGCAACATATTTATGATGAGTGTGTAAGTATACCATTATGTCTTTAATTAATATATAATTAACGTTGTGTCTTTAATTATCGATATTTAAATGAATTACAGGAGACTATATCGCAATCGGTATCCTCGGGTGATGACTCGAATATCAGGAGCGTACTCAGTCGAGCACTATGTGTTGCTGAGTATCCGGGACGAGTGAGGGGTAAAGGCCATGGTGTGACTCCTACCTCTCTTTATAATAATCCAAGAAAAAGAAATCCTAGCAATGCGGAAGTGATGCAAACATTGCAGGATTTACAAGCACAAGTCCGTGAACTGCAGAGGGACAAAGAGAGGTATATGGCCGAAAGGAGCAGTTCACAGTTGAAAGAAACTAGTGACAAGGCTAGTATCAACCGTCAACAAAATTTTCCCGAGGTAATTAAGATGATAATCCATTATATTTAGAGAAAGTATAATTATAACGGTTATTATTGTCAACATTAAAGGAAGTCTAACGGTTATTATTGGTTTAGGGCATTTCATGTTGTCAGCTGTATCTAGCTTCTCCGACTTATCGGGTAGTTGGCAAGGGAAAAGTGCACAACACCTCGGGAGATTTAATTCACCATAGACCGCTCCCGGATGGCCACATGAAGGTATCAGTTGATATTGTTTTAGATATGAATGCATTGCTACCGGTACCTGACATTGTTGCGGAGACCACATTGCTGCGAGATGCAGTAGGATCTTTTGTGGCATGGCCATCAGACCTCATCTGCATAGATGATCAGGTATGTTGAAAACCATTATGAATCTTTAAGTATTCAACTGACAGTTCTGACCTGAATTTTATACATGGTAATTTTAGACTCCTGCAAAACCCGCATCTAAGGATAAAGGGATTTTGCAGCGCGGCGAGTGTATTGCATCGCAAAGACAGGTACTTTTATAGTGTTTCATTTATGATCAGAATAAAAAACTGCATAACTTTGTATCTTACATAATTCTATATGATTTTTAAGGTACCTTCTCAAGATCAGTCACAACAGGTGAGCCAGAAAGGTAGTAGGGTTCCACCTAAGAAGAAGGTTCCTGTCCGTAAATTTGTGCCTAGATATCGACAGTGTCTGGAGACACTAGTTGGCACATCAGATTTGATGAATGATGGAATTCGTCAAATCGATGTGGATGAAATTGTCTTTGGTTTTCCATGTACCGAAACAATTGGATTTGAGGACATGGAACAAATATTTCATCATCGAGAGTTAGGCATCAGTGTGATGCACTCGTACATCCGGTAACCCAATCAATATATTATTTAATTGGTTGAACATTTTTTTTAAACATTTAATTGAAATAGTCTAATATTAATTATGTTTTTATTTAAGGATGTTATTTGACAAATTGATGTGCGGGAATCAATTGTCAAATAGATTCCGTTTCGTGTCTTCCTCCCGTGTAAGCGGAGCAACAATTTCTAGGGAACCTGATTCAGTAAGAGAACACTTGGTCGAAAGATTCAGGACAACTGCCAGTACAGAGAGCTTGTATCTTTTGCCTTATAATACAGGGTTAGATTTTCATTCTAAGCTCCTTTTAATATTTGTATTTTTTACATTAAAATTCGCTTCTAAATTGTTGCTTTAATTTATAGATGTCACTGGTTGTTGCTTGCAATCAATCCCATAAAAGAAGTGGTCTATTACCTGAATTCGGTTGACGGTGATTGGACAAATTATCCGGAAATGAAGCTAGTGATTGATACGTAAGTGACATTATTCTAAATATTCGTTTGTGTTTATATATGTAATTATTTCAATGTCATTGTTCTAAATAAATATTTTAATTTTGTCATCAGTTCAATACAAGTATTCCGATGTGAAAGGGGAGCACGAGTACCACGGTCTAGATCAAACAACATTAATTGGATCAAAGTACAGGTATATAAATTTCAACAATTTTGCTTATAATATTTATGCTACTTGATAAATCAATAGATGTGTATAATCTTATTTGTTTTTCTATGTAGTGCCCTCAACAACAAAACGGCATAGATTGCGGATACTTCGTTTTGATGTTTATCAAAGAAATCATTCAAATGAATGAAATCGAGATTCCAATCACGGTATGGATTTATACTTTGTTTTATTACTTATCGGATTTTGCATATAATTTATTACATTAAACTAAATCATGCATATATTTTGTTTTGTAATGTAGTATTTTGATCAATACAATTGTCCATATTACTCGCCACGTCAATTGGAAGAACTCAAAGAGGAGTTGTGCCAATATTTTATTGAGCTAAGAATCATATAATAAGGTACGATTACATTGTTGTGTGAAAATTGGTTAATTATTAATATATTATTTTGTGTATACAACACTGACCGTGTTATTATGTTCATATTGCAGGATCAGGACCTTGGATATATATGTAGATTAGGATTGATTTACTTAGTGTTATATAGTTGATTTCTTAGGGTGTATTTAGTTACGTTTAAAAACATGTTAATATTGAATTACAATGGTGTATATATATTTTGGATATGAATTGATTATAATGGTATTTGTATATATATGTAATATTTGGTATTTGAATTACATTTGGTATTTGGATTAAAACTAATATATATTGGTATTTCTAGATTAGATTGTAAAATACCGGTTTAAGAATTACAGGTTTGCTGCAAAAAAATGCAGGTTTAGAAATTTTTTAAATTTTAGATTTTTCAGTAGAAAACCTATGAAAGCGCTTTTAAGAAAAAGCGCTCTCTTAGGCCTACCTATGAAAGCGCTTTTAAGAAAAAAGAGCTTTCATAGGTAGGCCTAAGAGAGCGCTTTTTTCTGAACAAAAAGCGCTCTTATAGGCCTACTTTATATGCATTCTGAATACACCTATGAAAGCGCTTTTTGTTCAGAAAAAAACGCTCTCTTAGGCCTACCTATGAAAGCGCTTTTTTCTTAAAAGCGCTTTCATAGGTAGGCCTAAGAGAGCGCTTTTTTCTGAACAAAAAGTGCTTTCATAGGCCTACTTTATATGCATTCTGAATACACCTATGAAAGCGCTTTTTCAGGAAAAAGCGCTCTCTTAGGCCTACCTATGAAAGCGCTTTTTACTTAAAAGCGCTTTCATAGGTAGGCCTACGAGAGCGCTTTTTTCTGAACAAAAAGCGCTGCTAAAACCTTTAGCAGTGCCACCTACAAGAGCGCTTTTAAAGCCCAAAAAAAGCGCTTTCGTAGGTTATTTCTGGCATAGTGGAAGATGAACACACAGTAAGAACACAGAAAAAATTTTGAAGGTTGAAAGTGATGGTAAAAAGTGAATGAATAATGTTTAAGGCGTTTAAATAGGTTTCAAAAAATGTTTTGAAAACATAAACGTTTTAAGAGAGAGAATTAAATCATGATTACTCGCATTTAATGTTGGCTGATTTTGGGGGATTTAGAAAGATATTTGGAACGGTTACCCATGACATGTGTCTCAATGCATCCAATCAGCGCTTTGCCTTCTCAGAAGCGTGCACGCGTGTTCTGCCTCAGGAATTAGCTGATGACTGGATGACACTTGTTTGATTTAGTGAGCAGCACATCTATCCTTGAAATGAAACGCTCAGATCTTTATGGATAGAATCTGATACAATCTGCATGTCTAAATTTTCTCAAATATCTGGAAGTCTTCAAGCTGACTTTTCATCCAGAGCATTTGTGTGCTGCATCCTGCTGCTGCTATGTATTCAGCTTCTGCTATTGATAGCGCAATTGTGGATTGCCTTTTGCTGGACCAAGAGATCAGATTTGCTCCCAGAAACTGGCAGCTTCCAGAAGTACTTTTACGCTCTACTCTGTCTCCAGCAAAGTCAGCATCACAGTAACCTACTAAGCTGTAATCACTAGATTTTCTATAAAATAAACCCAGATTAGTAGTACCTTTCAGATACTTGAAAATTCGCTTAACAGCTGTTAAGTGAGATTCTCTAGGATCTGATTGGAATCTTGCACAAATGCATACACTGAATAAAATATCAGGCCTTGAAGCCGTCAGATAAAGAAGAGAACCAATCATACCTCTGTAGACCTTCTGTTCTACCTTTTTGCTTACCTCTTCTCTTTCCAGAATGCACGTGGGATGCATTGGAATCTTTGATGACTTACATTCTGAGAGATCAAATTTCTTCAGAAGTTCTCTGACATATTTGCTCTGATGAATGTAAGTTCCCTCTGGAGTTTGATTGATCTGAATTCCCAGAAAGAATTTCAGTTCCCCCATGAGGCTCATCTCAAATTCTGCCTGCATACACTTAGCAAATTTTCTTCCAAGAGAAGGATTAGTAGATCCAAATATAATATCGTCAACATAAATCTGACACACTAAGATGTCATTCTTAACTGTCTTACAGAATAAGGTTGTGTCCACTTTCCCTCTGGTGAATTCTTTTTCTAACATAAAGTTACTTAGTCTTTCATACCAAGCTTTGGGAGCTTGTTTCAGAACATACAATGACTTCTTTAGTTTGAAAACATATTCTGGATTTTTTGAACTTTCAAAACCAGGGGGTTGGTGCACATAAACCTCTTCTTCTATATAGCCATTTAAGAATGCACTCTTGACATCCATCTGATATAGAGTGATGCCTTTATTAACAGCAAAAGAAATTAAAAGTCTGATAGATTCTAACCTGGCGACTGGAGCAAAGGTTTCTGTATAGTCTATCCCCTCTTGCTGACTATAACCTTGTGCCACCAGTCGTGCTTTGTTTCTGATGACTTCACCTTGTTCGTTCAGTTTTTTTCTGAACACCCATTTTGTTCCAATGACGTTGAATCCTTTTGGTCTGGGAACTAGATCCCACACGTCATTTCTGGTGAATTGATTCAGCTCTTCTTGCATTGCTAGAATCCAGTCGTTGTCCAGAAGTGCTTCATCAATTGAAGAAGGTTCAATCAGAGAAACAAGTCCCATGAGGGATTCTTCAGAGTTTCTGAAGTTGGCTCTTATTCTGATTGGATCTTCCTTTCTTCCTAAGACTGTTTCTTCTGGGTGATCCATGCTGCTTCTGGGTAGTCTTTTCTGAGGTTGATCAACAGATGTTGCTAGATTGCTCGCAGTTCCTCTTTCTGATGTTGAAGGAGTGTCTTTGTTGAGAGCTTCTGATGACTTGTCTTCAGAACCTGTGAATTCAACTTCCATACCTGCAAAGACTTCATTCTGCTTTGACTTTTCAGAGTCAAGCTTATCATCAAAACAAACACTGATTGATTCTTCCACAATCTGTGTTTCTGTATTGTATACTCTGTACCCTCTTGAGCATTCAGAGTATCCTAACATAATACACTTCTGTGCTTTAGAGTCAAACTTGTTTAAATAATTTTTTGTGTTTAACATAAAACAAGTACATCCAAATGGATGAAAATATGAAATGTTGGGCTTTCTGTTCTTCCACAATTCATATGGATTCTTTTCCAGAATAGGTCTTATAGAGATTCTATTCTGAATGTAGCACGCTGTGTTTATTGCCTCTGCCCAGAAGATCTTAGCAACGTTTGTCTCATTGATCATGGTTCTGGCCATTTCTTGCAATGTTTTGTTCTTTCGTTCTACAACTCCATTTTGCTGGGGAGTTCTAGGACAAGAGAAATCATGCAGAATGCCTCTGTCATTAAAGAATGACTCAAAATCTTTGTTTTCAAATTCTCCACCATGATCACTTCTGACTTTAACGATTCTAAGATCCTTTTCATTCTGAACTTGGTTACAGAAGGTGACAAACACAGAGTGTGACTCGTCCTTGTGTCTTAAGAACTTTACCCATGTCCATCTGCTATAGTTATCTACGATTACTAACCCGTACTTCTTGCCACTGGCTGAGGCAGTTTTAACTGGTCCAAATAAGTCAATATGCAGAAGTTCTAATGGCTTAGGGGTGGAAACAACGTTTTTAGATTTGAAAGCAGGTTTTGCAAACTTGCCTTTCTGACATGCTTCACACAGAGCATCTGAATTGAACTTCAGATTAGGAAGTCCTCTGACCAGATTGAGTTTGTTAATCTGAGATATTCTTCTCATACTAACATGCCCCAATCTTCTGTGCCAGATCCATTGCTCGTTGTTAACAGACAGAAGACACTTTACATTCTGACTTTTCAGTTCAGAAAGTTTGATTTTATAAATGTTGTTTTTCCTCTTTCCATTAAATAGGATAGTCCCATCTTTCTGACTAACAGCTTTACATGATTTTTGATTAAAGATTATATCATAACCGTTATCACTTAATTGACTTATGGATAACAGATTATGCATTAATCCATCTACTAATAGAACATTATTTATAGAGGGAAGATTTCCATTACCTACTGTTCCAGAGCCAATGATCTTTCCCCTCTGATTGCCTCCAAAGCCTACGTGGCCTCCAGGCTTAAGTTTCAGGCTTTGGAACATATGCCTTCTTCCCGTCATGTGTCGTGAGCAGCCAGAGTCCAGGTACCATGACTGGTGTTTCTGATTTGCTGCTAAAGATATCTGCAACATGTATTATTTTATCCTTAGGTACCCATATTTTCCTGGGTCCTGATTTGTTAGCTTTACCAAAACTCTGGTTGAATTTTGGTTTCACAGAATAATTACTACTAGTATATTTAATGTCATGTGTGTGACCATATACAAAGTGTGAATTCAGAGGAGTGCGTTTAATAATTAGATCCATGGCATTCTTTGGTGTAGGTACCTTACCTTGGTATCCTATTCCCTTTCTGCCGTTTCTGCTAACTCCATAGATCATTGAAGCCATTTTGCTTCTATCTATGCTTTTAGCAAGGAACTTCTAAAAGCTGTGATCATACTCCTTGATGATCTCATCAGCGCTGCTGGGAGTTTCAGAAATTGTTTCCTTCTGAGAGTTTTGTAAAAGATTTTCTAATTTTGAAAATTTATTTTTCAACTCAAAATTTTCCAATTTAAGACTCTCAGTTTTATCAGAGTCAGAATCAAGATTCCTTTTCAGGTTTCTGAATTTAACTCTGATCTGCTGATATCTTTCTAGAATTTCATTAAGGCTTTCAGCAAGTTCAACCTTAGTAAAATTAATTGCAAAGTCATGGAATACCTCTTCGGTGTCTGATTCAGAAGCTTCACTGTCTTCTGATATGTTAGCCATGAGAGCTATGTTTGCTCTCTCATCATCTGATTCTGAGTCAGCTTCAGACGAGTCAGAGTCATCCCATGTAGCCATGAGACTCTTCTTCTTTTCCCTTCCAAACTTCTTTTTGGGCTTTTCCCTCTGAAGCTTTGGACAGTCACTCTTGTAGTGTCCTTGCTCGTTGCATTCATAGTAGATGATGTCCTTGGTGTTTGGCTTTCTGCTTCCTAAAGAGCCTTCAGATTTTCTGTATCCAGAGGAGGAGTCTGACCTTCTGTATTTGGAGGAGGACTCATTCTGATCGGATCTTCTGGTATTCCTGAACTTTCTTTGCCTCTGCTTCCATAGTTGATTCACTCTTCTGGAGAGGAGGGAAAGTCCGTCTTCTTCTGATGAGGACCCATCAGAGGTTTCTTCAACAGCCTGCAAAACTTTGGAGTCAGATTTTCTGTTAGATTTTAAAGCTAAAGGCTTACCTTGATTCTGAGGTTCATCAGCTTCTAGCTCTATCTCGTGACTTCTGAGGGAGCTGATAAGTTCCTCCAGAGAGATTTTGTTGAGATATTTAGGTAGCTTCAGCGCTGTAACCATTGGCCTCCACTGTTTTGGCAAGCTTCTGATGATCTTCTTGACATGATCAGCAGTAGAATACCCTTTGTCCAGAACTTTGAGACCAGCCACCAGAATTTGAAATCTTGAGAACATCATTTCAACTGATTCACTTTCTTCCATTTTGAATGCCTCATACTTCTGAATGAGCACAAGAGCTTTAGTTTCTTTGACCTGAATGTTGCCTTCATGCATCATTCTGAGAGAGTCAAACATACTCTTTGCAGTGTCTCTGATAGATATCTTTTCATATCCAGCGTAAGAGATGGCGCTGAGAAGAATAGTTTTGGCCTTGTGGTGATTTTTGAAGTCATGCTTTTGTTGATCAGACATTGCCTTCCTGTCAATCTTCTGACCACTTGCATTCACTGGGTGCGTGTATCCATCTGTCACCATGTCCCACAGATCAACATCATGTGCCAGAAAGAAGCTTTCAATTCTGTCTTTCCAGTAATCAAAATTCTCTCCATCAAAGACTGGAGGTTTGCCGCTGAATCTGTCTGTATCTTCATTGTTGTCATTGCTGGTGTGTTGATATGTTCCTGCCATTGTGTTTTTCTGATGCTGGATCTTGTACTGACACGGTAAAGTGTTTTAGCTCAGAACCAGGCGCTCTGATGCCAATTGAAGAAGTGAAAAACACAACAAGGGGGGTTGAATTGTAAAACTTGAAATCAAATGCAAACAACATGTTATTTTTATCCTGGTTCATTTGATCTCAAACTACTCCAGTCCACCCATCAACGTGATTTCGCCTCTCTCCAACGAGGTCTTAATCCACTATATTCAACTGAATATTACAATTGATTTAACAACTGCTAAAGCCTTCTTGAGTCTAAACCACAGACCGGTTTCTCAAGGAAATTCTTTCTTACAGATAAATGAATACTATGTGTGTTGAATGTTTTCTACAAAAACTTTATATCACAACTATGATAATACACAAATTAAGCTTATGTGAAACTAGGATGCTATGACTATAGAGTAAACAATTTGAGAGATATAACAAGCTGTATGAGTGAGGATGAAGATGATTTGCTTTAGGCGTGTAAAGGGTTGTAGAGCATTAGCCACTTCATTTCTCACTGACTTGTTTATATAGCCTTGGAAAAGATACGTTGTAGTCAATTATTCCATTTCAATGCCCATTACGTTCTTTCCATATTAAGAAGATCTTTGTCTTGGAATACAACCGTTGGTAATAAAGTGTCTTGAATGCACAGTACCGTTGTCAATTAAGCGTGTTATTGGCTTTGGCTTATTTTGACGCTTCTAGGTGCTGATGATATTGTTTTGGTCTTGATTAGAGTTTAGAGTATGTTAAGCGCAGATCTGTTCATCAAGCTTCAGAGTAAGCACATGCTTTGATCTTCTGATGCTGGCATATGATATTTCATCTTCTGATGCTGGCATATGATATTTCATCTTCTGATGCTGGCATATGATATTTCATCTTCTGATGCTGATGTTGACATTCTTATGTTGATATCCATTAGAGTTTCTGTAAATGCACAATATAATTTTTAGGTAGCATATATGTCTCATATGAATTATACAATTTATTTAATCTAGCATTTTGTTATCATCAAAACTTTAACTTAGGGTAGTAGATTCAAACTTTGTTCTAACAGATCCAATTAAGTATATTTTTGAAAAGCACGCTCTTACTTGAAGAATTGCTCGTTGGCAGATGCTGTTGTCTAAATATGATATTGAATACCGTACTCATAAGGCTATAAAAAGCAGTGTGTTGGCAGATTATCTTGCTCACCAACCTGTTGATGATTATCAGTCTGTTAAATATGATTTCCCTGATGAGGATGCGATGTTTTTAAAGATAAAAGATTGTGATGAACCTTTACCCGGGGAAGGTCCTGATCCTGAATCTCGGTAGATCATGGTGTTTGATGGAGCTGTAAATGCTTTTGGGAAAGGAATTGGTGTCGTGATTATTACGCCTCATAGGTCACATATCCCTTTTACTGCAAGATTGGTGTTTAATTGCACCAATAACATGGCAGAATATGAAGCTTGTATCATGGGTCTCGAAGAGGCTATATGTTGTACCCGAAAATTTGCCCTCTCATTTCTCAAAGGATCACCATGAACCCTCAGGTTTGCTTCCATCCAATTTCAAGCTTTGAATTACAAATTTTTCAAGAAAGTCATTCACAAGGGCAAAATGGTCATTTGCACACTGAAAAGTCAAACTTTGACTTTTGGATCAAAATCAAGTTTCAAGAATCATATTTCATCAAGGCATGAAGTTTGTTTCATCAAGAAATTAAAAAGTCAAGATTACTTTGGAAAAGTCAAAATTCTAAATACTTAGAATTTTTCTAAGTGTTTAAGAAATATGACAAATTCAGAACTTCTGATCAGATTATCACCATGATGCAAGCTGATTCTGGAAGAACTTCTGGCACAAAAGTTATAGATTTCAATAAGATCTAAAACATTACAGAACATAACTTCTCCTGGAAATGCTGGAATTTTAAGTTATAAATGTTCAAAGACACGTCCATGAAACTAAAGCACTCAACAAATTCTGGACACTTTCAAAACAGATTTTGGTCAGAACTTATGGGTCAGTTTTCACAAAGGTTTAGTCAGAGTTTGCAAGGGTAATTCAAAGAGGATTTACAAAACATGCTGCAAGCTTCTTGGAAAGTCTGAGAGCTCATTCAGAACATGCTGGAGCAAGGAGATACAAAGATCAGAAGTTGGATGTCTATTCTAAGTCACGCTGAAGCTGAACTTCTGATCCAGAATTAAGCAATGATGCAGAAAATCACGTTGCAGGATTTCTGGTTTGATCAATCTCACCATCATTTAATGCTCACAACCACTTTTGGGTCTTTGTTCAAAGGATTTCCCCACGTGTGGCATAGAAGTATCATTACTGTCTTGGAAAAGCAAACTCTTGTACAAGAGTGTGTTGGGCCCATGCGTTGCTTTTGATTTTGAAGTTACATTTCCTTAATTCCTGCTTATAATTCCAGCTTAGGCGCTGCTAAAGCTGCTAACCACCATACTTGTTTCAAGAACAAGACAGAACCCTAGCATGTGATGGTTGTACTCTCCAAGCTATAAGATCTTTGCCTATAAATTAAAAGTCATTGGCAACTGTAAAAGGGTGGAAAAATTGAGAAAGAAAAAGCCTTGAACCCCTGCTAACATTCCAAGAATCCAAAACTACAAACACAAAATACAAAACCTGTTAACTTTTGATTTCTTGCATTCAAACTCCCTTTTTCTCAAGTGTTTCTTGACCAAAACCGTCCATACAGTTTCTGATTTACATATTAGAAGCTATCCTAACTTCTGTGTTCAGACTGTAACACACTCTCCATCCACATCCACCTCAAGAAGTCAGAACTTTACCCCTTGGCTGTTCCAGAATTTTTCTAATCATTCATTTCCCAAGTTGAAAGCTTCCAGCCTGCTGAGTAATTGAAGAAGCTGTTCAGAACATCACCAGAGTTCAGAACCAGACACCAGTTCACAGAGTGTTTTCCAGCTGCAAGGTAAGCTTCTGCTGACTCTCATCATATTACTTAGGCATTATCATATTTTCATGTTCAAAAATACAATGTAGACATCATGTTTCTGATGATGTACGTATTCTGAGGTTTCACATATTTGTATGCCTAAGTAGGGAGTAAATTAGTTCAGAACTTCTTAAGGAAATTAGAATTAGCAAATTCATGCTTTCCTCTGATTTATAGTTCTGATATCTCTTGTTTCTGAAACATTATGAAACCTGCCATAACTATGATATGCACATCTTTCGTTCTGGTGAGAAATGACTAAGTTGCAGATGTTCTGACTAGCATGGAGAGGGAGACTAAGCTCTGCCAGTGGCATCAAAACTTTTGAAATCTTCTTTGTTCCCAGCGGTCCCAGAACTTCTGACTTTACTTATTTATACTAATGTGATTTCTATTTTTGCAGCACGCCAGAGTCAGAACTTCTGATCTCTCTTAGTTCAGCAATGCGCTGATTCTATTTTATTTTCCTTACTATTTTTTCTATCACTTTTATTTTCACTAATCAAAAACACCAAAAACATTTTACATTTTACATACTTTATTTTATTTATTTTAACATAAAAAGATCAAAATATTTTCTTGAATAAAACTTATTTCTTTACTTAAACAAAACAAGTCCATTTTACATTTCCTGTACATTCTTATCCGTTCAATATGGTTGTAATAGTAACTTAGGACTTAATTTTATTTGCAATCCCCATTTGTAAATCTGTACACCCCATCCCCGCAATGATTGTAATAGCGTAGGATATTTACTTTCCGCACTTTTTATTACTTTCATATATTGCTAGTAATTAGGGTGTGTATGACAAGACATGAAATCAACAAATAGAGAACCCTAATCAAGACAAAATGCACGCAATCAAACACACTTTGCACATATGCACAACTTAAGGTAATCTCACTTGTTGCCTATAAGAAAAATAGTCATGTCCCTCGAACGTGGGCGTTTTAGCAAAGACCCTCGATAAAAGATCGTAGTCCCTCGATGACCCTCGATGTTGCCTTTCCTAATTGATCTAGTCCCTAAAAGACATTGCTAAAACATCCATAGGGTGCCTTCTATGACTATACAAAAATATCCCGCGCTCGTCCCTTCACATCCAACGATGGGGCTTCTTACCAAAACAATGGTAAGATAGCAACGTCTAAAGGAGGAGGAAAAGAACACCTAAGACCTTTTGAGTAGGTAGATTCGCTCCTAGTTGCTTGCTTGCTCACAACAAAAACATTCTATACACCAACACTCTCACTTTGAAACAATTTGAAAAGACAACACTTTGTATGCGTTCTTATAGAGACGAGAATCATTACAAAGACACCTTTTCAAAATCACTTTCAAAAACACATCTCACAAACACCTTTTTTGAATCATTTTCAAAAAAAACACTTTTTTATGCGTTATTATAGAAACAAGAATCATTACGAAGTTACATTTTCAAAATACTTTCAAAACCCACACCACACAAAGCACAATTTTCAAACAAAAGCAAGTTTGATCTAGCAAGTAACTAAGAGCCCATGGAAAACCATGGATGAAAAGGGTGCTAATACCTTCCCTTTTCATAATCTACCCCCCGAACTCAAGAAATAATCTCAAAGGTCTTTCCTGTGCTTTTTCACCTTTCCTTTTGGATAAAATAAAATTCGATGGAGACTCTTGCTAACCGCAACATTTGTGATCAAACGCAAAACCTTCAAGTCAGTTCTCCCACCGTATCACACTATATATCTCAGAATCAAAATTCTAGATGTATATAGCGATTCAGCTTTGGTAATAAATCATATTAAAGGAGAATGGGATACTCGTCACTCTGGCTTGATTCCATACAAAGACTATGCTAGAAGATTATTACCTTTCTTTAGTAAATTTGAATTCCATCATATTCCCAGAGATGAAAATCAAACGGCGGACGCTTTAGCCACTTTGGCTTCTATGTATCAAGTAATTACTTGGAACGATGTGCCTCGTATCACAGTGCGACTTTTGGATAGACCAGCTCATGTGTTTGAGGCAGAAGAAATGTCAGACGAAAAACCTTAGTATCATGACATCAAGAATTTTCTCCAGACTCAGGAATACCCGGCAGGTGCATCAAATAAAGATAGAAAGACATTGAGAAGGTTGGCAGGAAGCTCTTTCTTCAATGAAGATGTGATATACAAAAGAAATTATGACATGTCCTTGCACAGATGCGTGGATAGACACAAAGCAGACATGTTGATGCATGAAATCCATGAAGGTTCCTTTGGCACTCATGCCAATGGACATTCGATGGCAAAGAAGATGCTTAGAGCGGGTTACAATTGGTTGACAATGGAATCTGAATGTTACAAATTTGTAAAGCGCCATAAATGCCAGATTTATGCTGACAAAATTCATGTGCCTCCGACACTTCTCAATGTTATTTCTTCCCCATGGCCTTTTTTTATGTGGGGTATTGACATGATCAGAATGATTGAACCTAAGGCGTCGAATGGACATTGTTTTATCTTGGTAGCAATTGACTACTTCACCAAATGGGTGGAAGCAGCTTCTTATGCTAATGTTACTAAGCAGGTGGTAGTACATTTTATCAAGAACAATCTTATATGTCGGTATGGCGTGCCAAGTAGGATTATCACCGACAACAGCTTAAACCTGAATAACAAGATGATGACAGAACTTTGTGAAGAATTCAAGATTGTCCATCACAATTCATCTCCTTATAGGCCAAAGATGAATGGGGTTGTTGAAGTTGCTAATAAAAACATCAAGAAGATCATCCAGAAAATGGTTGTTACCTATAAAGATTAGCATGAGATGCTCCCTTTTCTTTGCATGTGTACTGTACATCCATCCACACCTCGACAGGGGCAAATTCGTTCTCTCTTGTGTACGGTATGGAAGCAGTGCTCCCGTTGAGTTTAAGATTCCCTCTTTACATGTGATAATAGAAACCAAGTTGTCTGAAGCTGAAAGGGTCCAAAACAGGTTTGAGCAATTGAATTTGATTGATAAGAAGAGAATGATGGCCTTGTGTCATGGTCAGTTATACCAGAAGAGAATGAAGAAAGATTTTGATAAGAAGGTCAAGCCTCGTGAATTCAGAGAAGGCGACCTCATGCTCAGGAAGATCATGTCTTTTAACACTGATTCTAGGGGCAAGTGGACTCCCAATTTTGAAGGCTGATATGTTGTCAAGAAAGCCTTCTCTGGAGATGCATTAATTCTGGAAATTATGGATGGCGAGGAGTTTCCACGTCCTATGAATGTTGATGTAGTCAAGAAATACTTCGCCTAAAGAAATAAAAGAACAGCTCTCTAAGTCGAAAACTTGAAAGGGCGGTTTAGGCAAAATAGAGCGTCTCGGTAGGCTGAAAACTCGAAAGGATGGTCTAGGAAAAATAAGATACATAAATAGAATAAATTCTTCCCACTAGGTTGAAAACCCGCAAGGGAAACCTAGGAAAAAGTTAGGGATTTCTTGTCAAGTAACTACGTCAGACAAGACTTGATCATTGAAGCAACAATCTTCTTGGATCCTCACCACACTTCAGCAGAAGTCGCTGCCTAAGAATTCAGAGTTGTTAGGGAAAATAGCATTCATTATATTTCAATGTATCTTTTCCAATATATTACCATTTTCCAAACTTTGTAATCATATATGGGGTTTCGCCATTCGCAGACTACCATTCTATTAATAAAGTTTAAGCTTTTATCCAATTCTTTGTAATTCTTATTTTATTCTGCTTACAAAGACTCCACTTATTATTGATAGTAATTTTCAAAAGAGATTTAATAATAAAATTGTTTTTTGAAAAGAATTTACAAATTACTTTTTACTTTAGATTTTGTGACTCAAGAAAAACAAAAATAGTGATTTCACGGATGGATAAACTTTGAAGTTTTTGAAGTATATATTCCCCAGGAAAGTTCTCTCAAGTCACTCTTGTTGACATACGCACGATCTCCTTATGATTCTCAAACAGTTGAAGTTGATATTAATTGATGTTTGGTGTAGTGTTAGGATTGTGATCCCATTTGCCCCAGTCTAGTCTTGGTTCAGCTTTTCTCTCTAGGTTGATTATTTTTATTTCAGGTTTGCATGGTCTGAAGCCTCTATCCCAGATTCCCCAGTAATGTCTTTGCTCCTATGACAAAAGTCCCTTCTCCCTTTGTATGGAGATGGAATCATTTGCAAAACATAGCCATTTTACAATGTTGGCATTATTGTTGTTGTTTGTTCCCCAGTCACCTAGACAAGGGAAAATTCCTCCCCATGAAATTTGAGTAATCATCACTCTTGGTATTGAAGAATGTGTTATGGGATTCCCTCGACAAGGTGGTGTGGTCCTCCCCAAAAAAATCAGCACGAGACCCCTAGTTGATGTCTCGACGGTGTGGTTTTCATCTACCCTAATAAAGTCAGTATTATAATACTCAGTGGAAATATAGACATTGAAACATTATTTTCCACAATTAGGTCAGTGTAATATTCCTCAGTGAAGCCTGGAGGAGGATGTTACATCCCTGCATCTATTTTGATTTACTGTTTCGACTTGATAAATTTTGGGGATTAGGTTTCTTCCAAGAGGAGTTAAGCCATGAAATAGGAATTTGTTTCCTCAGTTGGTTTTGTGTAGTTATTCCTAGTGTTGTATGTCCATTTTGTTAGCATTACATGATAACATTCATGCATTCATGCATAGCTGAATTAAAATTCATTTCTCATTTGCATTCATTGATGTTTTTATGGGTATATTACCATATCATGCAGAGTTATGTTACCCTCTCTCCAATAGAGTGTCGACCTTAAGCAGAAAGTGTATATTGTTTCAATTTCCCCACTGAATTATACCTCGTGGAAGAATTTTTCTTGAGCCTTCTTATTTGGCTCGTTATCTGATTAGATCTATTTTTCCTTTTGAGTTTATTTCTCATTAGGTGTTGTCTTGGTTGACTATTTCACTCCAATTTATTTATGGTTTGAGACTGTGGTCCTTGGCAATGTTATTATTATGTTTTTTGTAGACTTTGAGCCCGAGTTTGAGAATATGCATTTATTTTGCACGAGAAGACTTTATCTCCTCAGCAAGACTAGACCAGCACTTCCCTAGAGAAGTCAAGATTCATTTCCCAACATAATTGTTGCACTTCTTTCTCATAACAGCAAGTGATAGGTCTCTTTATTTAAGCAACCTGTTCTTCCCTAATAGGTCTGTTATTTCCCAGGGAAAATTCATTTTTTATGTAAGTACGAAGTGCACCTAAGAGGGGGGGGGGGTGAATTAGGTACTTTAAAATTTTTCTGGTTTTAGTGATGATGGATATTATTTTTTTGGTTTATGGTGGGTTTATTAAAAGAGTAAAGTGCAGAAAAATAAAGAGACACAAGCGGTATATCTTGGATCCCCTAACAGTCCGAGAGTACTTCAGTCCCCTTTCAACATGAAAGAGATTTCCTTATAGTGGCAAACTTAAACAAGAACTACACAAAACCAAGAACAATCCTCTTGGATTTTCACTATGTCAACAATGAGAACAATCCTCTCAAAGTGACTTTAATTGTATCCAACAATCCTGGAAAAATAAGATTACAAAACCACTTGAACTTATTTTCAACAATCCTGAAAAATAAGCAAGTATATAGTAATATTTGATTTGAGCGAGTTTGTGTAGCAATGATCACTTTGAGTGATTTTATCAATGAATTGATCTTCTCTTCCAATAACAATAGTATACAATGACTCAAAATATATAATGCTCAAAGTTTTCTAGTTGACAATATGTGAAAGTGTGCAAAAAACTTGTGTATGAAAGTGTATAAAAGCTTGAGTTTGATTTTTGAAAATTCAGAAAATATGATTGGAAGAGGTACTTAAAATGATTTTGAAAATGAGTATTTATATGTTCATATAATCCTTTGGAAACAGCATATAATTCTGCAAATCAATCATGAACAATTGCCAAGATTAAGTGAAAAGTTTCCATGAAATGGTGTTATGAACAGGCATGAGTAAAGCTGCTATTTTTCAAAATTGTTCAGCATGCAATCAATTGCACCCTTGTGTAAATCGATTGCACGGGGTTTCAACAGCTAAAAAATCAAATATTTTGAGTGAGCAATCGATTGCACAAGTGTGTAAATTGATTGCACTTGAAGTCAGTAGCAAAAATTGATTGACAGCAATCGATTGCACAAACATGCAAATCGATTGCACTTAGAAATAGTAGCTAATACTTTGAAAACGTGAAGCATGCAATCGATTGCACCAATATGCAAATCGATTGTACCCAAGTAAAAATTGATTTTTTTTTGCTTAGAAAACTTGAGTAAAAGTTTGGACAAGATAAAATATTTATTTTGACCATTGAGCATCTATGTCTTAAGTTCAAAGTAAGTATTATCATTATACCTTGAAATTTGCTAAGTGCTTGAACCAAAGACTTTATCCACAGATGCTTTTAGCTTGATCAATAATCTTTTCCTTCTTGTCAAAATGGTTTGTCTTCATCAAAACAAAAGCGCATTTGAGAAGCTTGATTTTACATTCTCCCCCTTTCCGGAAAGAAACTTCTCCCCCTAAGATTTATAACTCCCCCTTTGTATGAGAAGCTTTATAATCATTTGGATTTTCTCATCTTGTAGGATTCTTTGTACCTTAAAAGTTTAGGACAAGGAAATACACAAGCATAAAGTGTAACATCCTTCTCCCCTTTGACATGATCAAAAAGAAGGGAAAGATGCATAAAAGATGGACAATATATATGTAATAATATTGCAAATTTAAACAATAATGTTAAATAAACAAAACATAGTCACAAGATAAAACAAAGACATAATGATAAACATAATAAAAAATAACAGTAAATGGACAGAATTCATGGTTAGTTCATGTCAGGGTTGTTATAGAAATATTGTCCTTAATTGGGAAATTATTGTTGAAGTGGAGGACAGGTATATTGTGGAGGAGGGACAACTGGGTTGTTGGAGTCATATGGAGGTATGTGGAAGGTTCAATTTGAGAGACAAACGCCATGTTTAGAAAAGAATCTTTGAAATTTAGTCTTGTTGTCACACCTTGACTTATATCACCAATTACTTTATCGATATAATGATCTCTATGAGTTCTCCAGTCTTTTGGTAGATCATTGAAATTTGATTCTTGTTGGGGTGATTCTTCTCGTTGAATTGGTTGATCCTTATTGACATCTTTGGAAGTATTTTCTTGAGGAACTTCTAGTATTTCATCATCATCATCATTACAAACAATATTATCCTCCTTGGAGGGGTTAGATTCATCAAAAGATACATGCATTGATTCTTCAATTGTTAAAGTTCTTTTGTTATAAATTCTATATGCCTTACTAGAAAGAGAGTAGCCAATAAAGATATCTTCATCGGATTTTTCATCAAACTTACCAAGTTTATCTTTGTCGTTGTTTAAGACAAAGCATTTGCAACCGAAAATGTGAAAGAAGGCAATGTTTGGTTTCCTCCCTTTGAAAATTTCATATAGAGTTTTCTTCAAGATTGGTCTTATGTTAACTCTATTGCTAATAAAACATGTCGTGCTCACCGCATCCGCCCAAAAATATTTTGGAAGATTTGAATCGCTAAGCATCGTTCTTGCAAGCTCTACAAGAGACCTATTATTTATTTCCACCACTCCATTTTGTTGAGGATTCCTTGGTGTCGAGAAGTTGTGAGATATTCCATGTTCTGCACAAAATTCTTCAATTAGAGCATTTTGAAATTCTCCGCCATGATCACTTCTTATGGAGGCAATTGTTAAAGACTTCCCATTTTGAATTTGTTTAGCATACTTCTTGAATGACTTGAATGCATCACTTTTCTGCACTAAAAATAATGTCCAATTATATATAGACAAATCATCAACAATAACCAAAGCATATACATTACCTCCGAAACTTCTTGTTCTTGATGGACCAAATAAGTCCATATGCAGCAATTGTAGTGGCCTTATAGTAGACACCACATTCTTAGATTTGAAAGTTGATTTTGTTTGTTTCCCTTTTTGACAAGCATCACAAAGTCTATCTTTGAAAAAATTTCTCTTAGGCAACCCAATGACAAGATCATGCTTGATTAATTTATTCAAGTGTTCATATGAATATGAGCAATTCTTTTGTGCCAAAGCCATGAATCATCGTTGTTCGCCATGAGACATTTTACCTTAAAAGATGGATCATCAAGAGAAATCATAAATATATTATTAATTCTTTTACCTTTAAGTATAACCTCAAGTGTGACTTCGTCTTCTATCAAGCATTCATCTTTGGTGAACTTTATCTTGAAGCCTTTGTCACAAAGTTGGCTAATACTAAGAAGATTGTGCTTTAGTCCTTCAACATAAACTTGAACTTATTTTCAACAATCCCGAAAAATAAGAAAGTATATAGCAATATTTGATTTGAGTGAGTCTGTGTAGAAATGATCACTTTGAGTTATTTTATCAATGAATTGATCTTCTCTTCCAATAACAATAGTATACAATGACTCAAGATATATAATGCTCAAAGTTTTCTGGTTAACAATATGTGAAAGTGTGCAGAAAACTTGTGTATGAAAGTGTATAAAAGCTTCAGATTGATTTTTGAAAATTCAAAAAATGTGATTGGAAGAGGTGCTTAAAATGATTTTGAAAATGAGTATTTATATGTTCATAACACCCTTTTGAAACATCATATAATTCTGAAAATCAATCATGAACAATTGCCAAGATTAAGTGAAAGGTTTCCATGAAATGGTGTTATGAACAGGCATGAGTAAAGCTGTTGTTTTTCAAAATCGTTCAGCATGCAATCAATTGCACCCTTGTGTAAATCGATTGCACGGGGTTTCAACAGCAAAAAATTCAAATATTTTGAGTGAGCAATCGATTGCACAAGTGTGTAAATCGATTACACTTGAAGTCATTAGCAAAAATTGATTGAAAGTAATCAATTGCACAAACATGCAAATCGATTGCACTTAGAAACAATAGCCAATACTTTGAAAACGTGAAGCATGCAATCGATTCAACCAATATGCAAATTGATTGCACCCAAGTAAAAATTTATTTTTTTTCTTAGAAAACTTGAGTAAAATTTTGGACAAGATAAAATATTTATTTTGACCATTGAGAATCTATGTCTTAAGTTCAAAGTAAGTATTATCATTATACCTTGAAATTTGCTAAGTTTTTGAACCAAAGACTTTATCCACAATTGCTTTTAGCTTGATCAATAATCTTTGCCTTCTTGTCAAAATGGTTTGTCTTCATCAAAACAAAAGTGCATTTGAGAAGCTTGATTTTACATGTTACTCCATTGGATGGTAGTCTCGTCATTATGGAAGATAGTTCGTTGTTGAGATTTGTTACTCTAGTGGAAGGTAGTCTCGTCATTATGAGAGATAGTCTGTTGTTGAGATTTGTTACTCCAATGGATGATAGTCTCGTTATTACGGGAGATAGTTCATTGTTGAGATTTGATACTCCAATGGATGATAGTATCATCATTATGGGAGATAGTTTATTGTTGAGATTTGTTACTCCAATGGAAGGTAGTCTCGTCATTATAAGAGACAGTTCGTTGTTGAGATTTATAACTCCAATGGATGGTAGTCTCGTCATTATGGGAGATAGTTCGTTGTTCAGATTTGTTACTCCAATGGATGGTAGTCTCGTCATTATGGGAGATAGTTCGTTGTTGAGATTTGTTACTCCAATGGATGGTAGTCTCTTTATTATGGGAGATAGGTTTTTATTGATATTTGTTACTACAATGGATGATAGTATCATCATTATGGGAGATAGTTCATTGTTGAGATTTGTTACTCCAATGGATGGTAGTCTCGTCATTATAGGAGACAGTTTGTTGTTGAGATTTATAACTCCAATGGATGGTAGTCTCGTCATTATGGGAGATAGTTCGTTGTTCAGATTTGTTACTCCAATGGATGGTAGTCTCGTCATTATGGGAGATAGTTCGTTGTTGAGATTTGTTACTCCAATGGATGGTAGTCTCGTTATTATGGGAGATAGTTCTTTGTTGAGATTTAGTACTCCAATGGATGGTAGTATCGTTATTATGGGACATAGTTCGTTGTTCAGATATGTTACTCCAATGGATGGTAGTCTCGTCATTATGGGAGACAATTCGTTGTTGAGATTTGTTACTCCAATGGATGGTAGTCTCGTCATTATGGGAGATAGTTGGTTGTTGAGATTTGTTACTCCAATGGATGGTAGTCTCGTCATTATGGGAGATAGTTCGTTGTTGAGATTTGTTACTCTAATGGATGGTAGTCTCGTCATTATGGGAGATAGTTTGTTGTTGATATTTGTTACTACAATGGATGGTAGTCTCGTCATTATGGGAGATAGTTTGTTTTTGATATTTGATACTCTAACGGATGGTAGTCTCGTGATTATGGGAGATAGTTCGTTGTTGAGATTTGTCACTCCAATAGATGGTAGTCTCGTCATTATGAGAGATAGTTTGTTGTTGAGATTTGTTACTCCAATGGATGATAGTCTCGTCATTTTGGGAGATAGGTTATTGTTGAGATTTATTACTCCAATGGATGGTAGTCTCGTCGTTATTGGAGATAGTTTGTTGTTGAGATTTGTTACTCCAATGGATGGTAGTCTCGTCATTATGAGAGAGAGTTCATTTTTTAGATTTGTTACTCCAATTGATGGCAGTCTCGTCATTATGGGACATAGTTTGTTGTTAATATTTTGTTACTCCAATGGATGGTAGTCTCCTCATTATGGGAGATAGTTTGTTGTTGAGATTTGGTACTCCAACGGATGGTAGTATCGTCTTTATGAGAGATAGTTTGTTATTGAGATTTGTTACTCCAATGAATGGTAGTCTCGTCCTTATGAGAGATAGTTCGTTGTTGAGATTTGTTACTCCAATGGATGGTAGTATCATCGTTATGGGAGATAGTTTGTTGTTGAGATTTGTTACTCCAATGGATGGTAGTCTCGTCATTATGGGAGATAGTTTTTTTTTAGATTTGTTACTCCAATGGATGATAGTCTCATCATTATGGGAGATATTTCATTGTTGAGATTTGTTACTCCAATGGTGTAATACCCCAAATTTGTCCTACCCTTTTACTTTTATCTGGCTTATGCATTTCCCAATTTTCTCATGTACATAACCTTCATTAGGTCAGATAACACGCCATGCATCATTAATCAATAAACTTGGTATGGGAACGAGGGTCTTGAAGTTAGGGTATTATCTATGGCTTTGATGGCTCTCATCTTCACTCAGGGTTGAATCAACTGGTTTCCCAGTAACTATGGTTTTCCGAGCTAGGGTTTTTTTGTTCATGATCACTGAGAGCTTTATCCTCATCAAGCTACAAAGATCATCAAGTTATCAATCAAAGGGTTATGACCTATTAATGCAGGGCTTTTTATCAAAACCTCAAATAGAGACTTTGCAAGCTAGGTCTTGGGCCTTCTCAGCATCTCAAATGCATTTCAAGAGGATTAGGGTTTTATCCCTGGTGCTTGCGCTTGTTAATTTAGTTAAGGTTCATCAGAGGTTCTCTCTTCTGCTCCAAGTATCCTTTTCAGTTTCAAATACTCTTCAATGCATTTTTGTCGTGTTGAAGTGAAATGCAAGTGCAAGTAATGGCAGGGGAGATGAAATTATCGGCTCATTCAGATTAAGGCAATTCATGTTCTCATCATTGTTACTTGTCGTTGGCAATATAAGTTGGTTTGGAATTGAGATTGAATTGGAACAATTGATCTGGATTTATTGATTGGTGAGTGTTCATTCAAGTTGCCTAATGTGTTTAGGTATATCAAATTTTTCTTGCAAAATTGAATAGTTTGTGGATAAGGTTTTCTTAAGAGGTATTCAAGTGCCATTCATCATTGTTCAATCTTATTTCGCATAGCCAAAGGCTCCTTAAAAAGCAAGACATAGTAATTCATATATGGGTGCAAAGTCAAAGGAAATTGTGAATTCGAGTTCTAAACTTGGAAAGGAAAATCACGTTGAATCTTTTGAAAGAAGTATCATGTGAATTCAAATATTCATGAGGCATGCTTTTAGATCAAAGTGCCATGGTTTCAAATATCCAATACATCATCATACATTTTCCAATTGTTGTGGCAATTTCAAGTTGTTACAAAATATCATGTTTCATCCAATGTTCTTGAACCAATTCATTTTGAGAGTTCCAATGTGCAATTACAAGTGAATTCAAGTGCATTACAAGGGGAAAAAAAAGAGATAGAAAATCACAGGTCCTTAAACAAATTTGACCAAAATACGATATTTGATTAAATAAACTCCTACAACCTATTTCACTTCAGCTCTAGTTTGGTCTTCATCATCTCAAATGGCCTCGTGTTACATTAAACTTACATGCTCCATCTTTAACAAGATCTTCATGCCTTATCTCTTCTCCATGCTTCATCTATCATCATAACCATATTGCCTTCAAAGTTGCAGCACATGGTTAGAATTTCTGAATCTCAAAACCAGACCTGCACAAGTGTTTGGCAGCATTAGATCAAAGTAAAACAAAACGGAAGAGAAAATTCAGTTCAGCATAAAAGGGAGGAAAACGTGAGTTTGAAACTCAGAAAATTAGAAAAAATAATTCCAAATTCCAAAACATTTCCTAACAGCAATTAACAGAAATAGCCTATAACAAAACTCCAACTGTTTTTCTAAAACATAACTAACTTTTAGCTTAGTTTCAAACTAACTGTTCAAACTAACTAGTTGTAACTAATTTCCTAATTGTTCTCCAACACCAACCGAATAAGCAGAGAAAACAGAATTTTAGCCAGCATTCTAAAAAATAGCAACTTATAATCAAGTCATAACAGAAACACCAATCTTTTCCCAACCAACTTCAACCGACTAACAGCCAGCTACTAACAGAAAAAGATAATTGTCAACTAACTCTTAACCATTCACAACCCTCTAACTATTTTCTAAACCAATTCCCATAACTGTCGTAACCTATGACTTCAACTAACTTTTAACAAAGCTAATAGAATTTCCTAACCAATTCTTAAAAAATTTCAACCATTTTCTCCAAACAGATTTTCTCTAACAGAAAACTTAACTCAACAACTAACAAACTTTTCCTAACCATTTTCGAACAGATTTTCTAACTGTTTATAAACTCCCAAACCTAAATAACTAACTCCACAACAACATAACAATCCAAACCCTCCTCTCATAACTGAGTTTCTCAATTGAAAGGCTCAGATTACTCCTCACTCAACTGCTTCTCAAACTTCAACAATCTATATAAACCTCCTAGCTGTTTTATCAAAACCCTCAACAATTTGTACAAGAGATAACGGAAAGAGGAGAGGAACTCACAATTCATTTGCACAGGAAAAAAACTCCAAAAAACAATACCTATTTATTCCATACAATTCACACAAAAAGATCATCAAAAGAACTCACCTCTTCCTCTAAATCAAATCAAGATCACAATTCTCCATCAACAATTTGCGACTAGCTTCATTAGTATCAACAACAGCGTCAATTTTCGAGTGTGTCATGACTTCGTATTGCAACGTCGCATCATAATTGCATTGTAACAACATCGCAATATTCTGAATTACCATTACTGAATCGATTCTTGAATCATCATCATCGATACATCACACATCTACAACAGAATGCAGAGAATTGCAGAAGCGGAAATGGGAATCCGAGAATCGCCGAAGCGGAAATTGAAGTAGCAGAGGAGAAGAAGTCAGTAGCATAAGAATTATTACCTAGAGATTTCTTGTCTTTGTCCAATTATACCTTGCTAGGAGAATCAGAGGCTGAGAATTACGGCGGAGCAAGGTGGTTTTGAAGACGCGAATCCAGACGAGAAAACAACGGAAGCTGCATGGGGAACGAAGATAGTGTTGCGTCACATATCGGAGAAGAAGGGGATAGTGAAGCCAAGGCGTTGGAATGGAGTCGAGCGACGGAGCTACGACAGAGTGATTCTTCGAAGGTGGAAGAATAAGATGATATGACATTAAATCCTAAACCCTAAATCGTCCCTCTTCCCAAATTTGATTATTGCTTAGTGATATTATTATTGATTGAATAAGTAGAATAACAAAAAATATTGATAAAGTTATTGGATTATACTCGATACACCGAACTGGATCGGTCATTGTGATCGGTGGATCTGGAACTGACTGTTTAACGCTGGTTCGCGAAATGTCGCGGTAAGCAAGAGTCGCCACCGTCTTTTATTTTCTCCAAATGGAAAGGACAAAAGCACAGAAAAATTCCTTAAAGAGATTGATCTCGGTTCGGGAGGTAGGTTATAGAAAGGGAAGGTGTTAGCACCCTTTCTATCCATGGTTATCCATGGGCTCTTAGATACTTGCTCACTTGTGTTTTCAAAAATGGTTTGTTTGCTTTTCAATTGTGGGTTTTAAAAAGTTTCTTTGAAAATTCCAGTTCGACTCTTGTATCGGTCCTCAAGAGTGTTTGAAAAATTGCTTTCGAAAGCTTTTGAAAAGGTGTCGGTGTGAAAAGTATTTTTGATTTTTGTTTTGAATTTAGAGCAAGTATCTAGAGTTGTCTACCTACCCTAAGGAATTCGTCTGTGTAAATGTCCTTTAAAGTAGTGCCATCCCACCATTGAGAGGTAGGTAGCACCACCGTTGGAGGTGTTCGGGTCAATTCGAGGTTCGGGACATGGTGGTCACTGGAGCAATGGGAAGACACCTTAGAAGCTACCCTCATGCCAGGTTCCCGGATCATGAGGACTTACTAAGACATCCTCTACTCGACGATCACCTTTCGAGGCAAGGCAACAGTGAGGCGTACCCTAGGGGTGGTGTGTGCGATTTTTGTGTCGTTTTCATTTGCATTTATCTTGTCATGTTATTGGTGTTCTAGCGCTTGTTTTTATTTTGTCCATACATTCTTTCATGCCATTTATTTAACAGTTAAAAAGTTGCGAGAAAAGTAAATTCTAAGCTATTACAAACGGCGCGGGTCCACATCTCCAAAAGTTTCTCGAACCCGATTTGACAGAAAATAAATAAAGTAAAAGAATTTAAAGTGCAAGAAATTGAAAGGTTACATGGCCTTGGGAGAGGTACACAAATATTATACGAAACAAAATAAATATGCGAATTGAAATTGAAATCGAAACGAGGGCGTTGGACCCCTTTTGCAAAATTAAACTAATAAGGAATTAATTAATAAAAGAAAATAAAAGGAGATGTTTTTTGGTATTTTTTTAGTATTTTAGGATTTAAAAAAAAAGAATTAATTAAAATTGAAATAAGATGCAAACCCTAATTCTAGTGGCTTTTAATTTATAAAAAAAATATTGAAATTTTTAACCTAAAATTAACCCTAATTTTTATATGCAAATTTAATTATAAAATAAATATTTAACTATTTAATTATTTATGAAAGAAAAGAAAAGAATGAAAATTTATTAATTAAACCTAATTCTATGTTTTTTTAGATTTTATTATGAAAAGAATTAAAATTAACCTAATTTAAAACTAAATTTAATTATATGCATTTATTTATGAAAATACTAAAAAATAAAATATTTATTGTTTTTCTCTTTTTTCTGATTTTTATGGGTATTTTTTATATTTATGAAAATATTAAATTGATTAAAAGAATAATAATTAAAAGAAGATAAAAATAATGAAAAGATAAAAATAACAAAATTTTTGCAAACCTTGGGGGTATCAGTCCCCAGATAGGAGGTATAGTTTAGCAGCCTGGCCCAAGAATCTGAGGCCTTATGGAATTTTTTCTGGGAGCATACACGCGCGTTGACTTGAGTTCATCATAGTCTTCAGTTCATGGCCGTTGATCTGACGCTCTGGGACACGTGGGCGTTGATTTTTGAGGATGCATGATAGTCTTCAGCACAAGCGCTACATATGACCGTTAATTGAAAAATAACAAATGGAAAGGGTGAAGACCTGGGATCGAACCCAGGTCATTAACATTACCAGCCCTTATGCTTGCCAGTGGAGCCAACTCACGCGTTTGATATATAATAATTAACAAACATTATAAAAGAAAAAATGTCAATGGCTTGGAAACGCGCGCAAAATTTGAAAGAGCCAACCAATGTACGCCACGAGGTCATCTTCTTCATGGTGTTTTATTTTTCCTGAAACAATAACAAACTAGCAACGGTTTTGTAAACGTTGCCATAGGTAAGATACAAGAAAATAGCGAATGACCCTATGACACTCATAAATTGAGCGCGAGGGTGGGTTTAAGATCGTCCAGATGCGCTGATTTTAATGGTGTAGGTCTTGAAGGCCAATTTTTCCTTAATAAAAAATCCCTAATTCCAAGCCCTGTAAACCCTAGAAAACAATCATGGCATAATCGCGTATACAGCATAAAAATACAATTGAATCATTGGGTTAGCTTTGGAATTGCATGAGGAGTATGAATCACATATTAAAACTTATTAAAAGTGCATGAATCGAGATGTAAGATTATGGAATTTTTTGTGCACAGGTCCGGTTCGTATTACCAGTTCTTTGAGTTTTGATTAATGATATTGATTGGAAATCGTTCAGTGAACCTCCAGGAAGATGTTTGAACCACTATTATGCCTTGAATCAGCCTGCAAAAGGGTTTTCAGTTTTGAGTTTCTTAACAAAAAATTCCAAGTTTGATTGTTAGGTTTCTGAGCAGCTGCGTGTGTAATGGCACTAGGGTTGTGATCCTTGCATATGTAGTAGTGAATTAGGTTAAGAAAATTGATCAAGATCCCTTGCAATGATGGTTTTGAAGATTTAATTTTCAAGCTTTGTTTTTTCAATATTTTCCATGCATTTTTGTATCAATTATGATCTAATCAATCCAAATATTTCCTTATTTAGCCAGGCACGAAATATTGATGATATAATGTGCACAAAAAGATTGAAAAAATTAGGTTAAGCATTTTTCATATATTTATTTTAATTTAAATGAATTATTATAAATAAAAATTCAAATAAATAAATACAAATGAAGAAATACTTCCCTTTGGGCCAAGTGGTCGTGCACATGTCATGGATGATGAATTATGGAAGAAAAATGGGCCCATTAGCAATTTTAGGTCATTTGAATCAATGTTGACTTTTCAAAATATCCAAAAATTTCCCAACTTCCACAAGGCATAACTTGCTCAATTTTTAAGCTTTTCTCATGTTCTCGGACATTTTGGAAAGGTATTTGAGTACTCTAACCAATGCCTTTGGTCCCATGTCATTTTGATTTACCAATCTCAAGTTATGGCCTTTGACTTAAAGTCCCTTTTTGTTGACTTTTGAAAATGACCTATAATGTTGAAATTGATAACTTTTTGTGAGAGCATTTCTTGGACTTGAAATATGAAGATGAGTTGTAGGAAATGTCTTTCTCTTCAAAATGAGCTTTGGATGGAATTTTTTTGATAATCCATGTGAAAGTTATGCCCTGGTCAATTTACAGTTGACTTTTTCAACTGTCCAAATAAGGAAACTTTTGCATCTTGATGATTTTTGAGCCTAATTTTGAGAATCATGATCAAGCATTGATCAAATGATGTTTGTGGCTTCAAAATGATATGTTGACCAAAAATTTGAACTTTTGACTGTCAAATGACCATTTTGCCCCTACAGTTGACTGTTGAGCAATTAGGGTTTTTGACTGTGCAATTTTGAGCTGAAAGCCTTGAAACTTGATATGAGGATGCTTGACCATATTTGTAGGCTTGTGAGACTTGATTTGACCTTTGGAAACTTCATTTTCTTGATCAGAACAAAAACCCTAGTTTTGACTGTATAGGAGACCTTTGCACTGTGCAACCCTTGGAGAATTTTGAAGCATGACTTGGCAAATCTTGAAGAATATGGGAGGGCAAATTTTGGGGTACAACAGTCATGGCCTGAAGGGAATTTAGTTTGTGACATTTTTGGGTTTCTAGAAAAAAGCTAGTAATTAACCAAATTTGATGGGCTCAGCCATTGTTATTAAACCATACCCATCAGATCCAGCTTCACACCCCCTGTTCACAGTCTTTAGATTATTCTTTAATTCCTTTTTATCGATTTTTTTTTGCTAATAGAACTAGTGAATTTTAGGAGATAATAAAAAATTGCTAATTAGGAATATATTAAAATAGAATTTGATTTCTTTTTATATTTCTTATGTGAAAAATCCTAGAAAATATTTTAGATTTTTAAGTTTTCTCCTTAGAATTTTATTAAAGTTTTCTATTATTTTGTGTTTAATAATCATTTTCATTGTCATTTTTTAGCTAAGATTTTGTGATAGAATGATTGATGTAATTTTCACGATGGGGAATGCTTGGAGATTAATCCTTTGATCACTCGTGCTAAGCAGCTTTTAGTAGAGTTTTCTTATTGCTTGTGTGATTATGAAGAGGCAACATTCGGTATCATCGTGACCTTAATGTATCCCTCATTTATGCACTTTATCGCATTTCTTTACTGCTTTTCTAGAAATCATGAGAAGTAGGGCTTTACTGCAAACTATGCATGCTAACATTAGGTAGAGATTTCTTTTTGTTATTCTAACTTTAGGTCCAATGATGCATGATAACATTAGGTTTAGAAATTGGTTAGTCTCCCTTTGACTTATATTTCCCCTTTTGCATTTGCATTAAAACAAAAACTTCTTTTTCCTTTCAAACTTTAAAACACTTTAAAATTACTAATGAGAATCATACATTTGTTAAGTATGGGAGATGATAAGCGGGTATCTTCTAGATCTTATTGTTCTTCCATCTCAGGCTTAGATGTGGTTCAAGTCTCAAAGAGCCCTTTCACGGATAAGTGGAAAAGTGGCTAATATCTCTCTCTTGAGGTCAACTAGTCATTATCTGCAACATAAAATACAAGCAAACTCAAACCTTTTGTGCTCCCAAGCACCTTTTCTCTAAAACCCTTTTCAGGTAAGGACATGATTAATTTAATTATGTTCCAACGTGTAAGTCTCCAAAGGTCAAGCTGCAGCAGAAGGCAAAATTAACATTGTCCATAAAAGACACAAAACAAACAAACCATGTGAACCGAACTATGGTAGCTCTGATTCCTCAAAAAGGATACGTAGGCATTGGGGTAGGGCCCAAGCGAATACAATTTTATTTTCCTTACATTCTTTTCTCCTTTATTTCGCATGCATTCCCCCTTTAGTAGTAGTAAACAGTAAGCATAGATTAAACACACCCATAAGTTAGATAACAAGAATGGATACCATAAAGTACTACGGGCGTGTGGGGTGCTAATACCTTCCCCTCGCGTAACAGACTCCCTTACCCGATCTATCAGTCGCATGACCGTGACTTCTCCCTTCTCAGGTTTTCTCGATGTTTACCTTTCCCTTCATGTGGGATAAAAGAGGTTCGATGGCGACTTTGTTGTTTGATGATTTTCAGCCGATTGTTTCAAATGGATGGTAGTCTCGTCATTATGAGAGATAGTTTGTTGTTGAGATTTGTTACTCCAATGAATGGTAGTCTCGTCATTATGAGAGATAGTTTGTTGTTGAGATTTGTTACTCCAAGGGATGGTAGTCTCGTCATTATGGGAGATAGTTCGTTGTTGAGATTTGTTACTCTAATGGATGGTAATCTCGTCATTATGGGAGATAGTTTGTTGTTGAGATTTGTTACTCCAATGGATGGTAGTCTCGTCATTATGGGAGATAGTTTGTTGTTGATATTTGTTACTCCAATGGATGGTAGTCTTATCATTATGGGAGATACTTCGTTGTTGAGATTTGTTACTCCAATGGTTTGTAGTCTCCTTATTATGGGAGATAGTTCATTGTTGAGATTTATTACTCCGATTGATGGTAGTCTCGTCAGTATGGGAGATAGTTCATTGTTGAGATTTGTTACTCCAATAGATGGTAGTCTCGTCATTATGGGAGATAGTTTGTTGTTGAGATTTTGTTACTCTGATGGATGGTAGTCTCGTTATTATGGGAGATAGTTCGTTGTTGAGATTCATTTTGCTCTAAAGAAGTTCACATGTGTCCAGTCATAAGTACTGATGTTGGCCATTTGTGATCTACCCTAATATTTGTGTTTGTTGGTATTATCCTACCATTTCTTTCCCCCTGTGAGGCGACGTTACCTTTTTTGCTATATTCTCAGCGAGTGGATAGTTCGCGGCTATCTATCGATCACGATTATACTTTATTTGTTTCCCTAAATATTTGAATTGATGATACTTTATCTCCTCCTTGGGCTTTTTCCCAATAGTGTCGAGTCTTCTATTCACCAGTGATTTGTTTTCCTGGTCGAATTTTCTTATGATCTCTATTTTCTGTTTCCCCAACAGTGTCGCATATCACCTTTGGATATGTTTGTTTGCATGCATAATCATAAGCATTGCAAGGTATCTTAGGGCCAAAAATAGGGCTTGTTTAATATTTAAGCATCTTCAATCGCGTCGACACAAATATTTTAACCTTCATATCTCCAGGTAGAAGACACTTAATTAAGGGTAGTTGTTGTACCCTAATTTTCCCCCCTAATATTCCTCTATCATCTCATATTAAGTCAATCATATCAAGATTACACTAGGGTTTGGTTCTTCTCCCTATCCTTAGGTTTTCTCATGAGGAATCACCAAGCACCTTGATTTGTATATTTTGGACATATATGTTTTTTATTGATTAACTTTAAACTAACAAATACACTGAATTTTTGCTCAAATTTATGATGCTATAGGTGAAATCAAAACACATTTCATCAGGTTGATCTATAGGTTCATGAGTTTATTTCCATGCCTCCTTCAATAAAACTTCATTGATATTCAAGCCTCATCATTAAATATTCTTTAAAGTAATATCATGACAAGTTTTACTATGATTTATCAGACGTTAATTTTCAAAGAAAGTCAAAAGATACAAGGGTTGATTGAAGAAGTTTGACCTAATTGGACAAGTTCTTGATTCCTTGATCACAAGTGCATAACTCTCTCTATTCTTAATATTTTTAATTGATTATTGTTGATATGGTTTATTATTATCATCCATAACAACTTCTATTCACGTTTCAAAAGTAATTGTGCAAGAAGGTTTGTCAAAATTGATAAGGGTTTCCAAGTCATTTCGGTGCTTTAAGAGCTAGAGTTTTAAATTTCTAAGGGATATATCTTGCTCATATTTTAATATTTTTGAGTGATTCCAAATACATGGTTCTCTTTAAATGGTTATCAGCAAATAAATTCAAGAGTTTAAAGAAAATTTGGTGTGGAAGATGCCTCATGATGAAGAAAGATTACAAGTCCTCTAGATAGGCCATCAAATTCCCTTATGTGACTTCAAAAGATCATAACTTGTTCAATCTTTATCTCCTCGAGCCCATTATTTTTCCATAATGATCTTAAGGATGTGAACTTCAAATCCTATTTTATGTGCAAAGCTTGAAAATGAGTGGAGAATGCCCTAAGAACTTAAAAGATTATATGTCACCTCATGAATTTTCACCAATTTTACAAGCCTATAACTTTTTCAATACTTGGTATTTTTGAGTGATTCAAGTTTCACAATGCTCTTTGGGAAGTATAATTCAAGCTAGAATCAATGATCAAAGCTCAATTTTGGAGGAATACCTTTTTGGAACTCAAAATATTATAGGTCACTTTTGAAGAAAAACTTAGAATTTTTCTAAGTGCAAAAAGTCAACATCTTTTTCTCAACTTTCACTCATCACAACTTTTAGATCAAACATCCATCTGATCTCATTCTTGGAACATTGCAAAGATTGTGACCTTATCTTTCAAATGCTTCAAGAATCGTGCCCTAAGACCTCTTGAGCTGTGAATACCATAGATTCAAAGATGGTACCTTAAAACTGAAGTTTCACTTCAAGTCAGAATTTAAAACTCAGAATTCAATTCCTAAATACCAAATTAGCACGCGTTTTTGATTTAAACATGCTTAACCAAGTTCCCAGAGTTGAATTAAGGATCAAACCGCAAGAGTTAGCTGAGTTTTGAGCAAAATCAAATCACATTTTTCTCATTTTCGAGCTTCCTTCGTTTTCCCTCAAAAATTCAATTTTGCTTCCAACTCTTTTAACCATTCACTCTCCTATAAATAGAGGGACATATTTCATTCATTTTCTCAAGCTTGAACAACCATAATCACCCTGCCAAACTCTCTCCCTAACTCACAACTCTGCAATTTCGGAATCAGTTTTACAACCTTTGTCAATCCATTTTCTTTTCTCATTCTTCATCCTTGAACATCACTAAAGCTAACAAAAGAATAACCAAGCCTTGAAGCATCCTAAATAGTGCTAGTCAAGTCAAGTTTCAAAGCTCTGAATTTGAACTTCAATAGGTAGATTCCTTCATCAATTCTCTCAAAATTTATTACCACAATAAAGCTCTCATCATTTTGATACTAGTCGCATCATTTGTTTTCAACTGGAAGTGAGTTTTGGCCATGAATTTTCAAATCCGTATTCAACTTTTTCCTTCTGGTTTTTTGCAAAACGACTGAGCTACATCTTAAATAAATTTTTCTTGAGGGTACGATTGTCTTCGTCTTGATGAAACAAAGCGAATGGGATAGGTCTGATCTCCTGATTTTACAATATGAGAGACCTGCAATTCGCGTGACTGAAGGTTGAAGATGACCAGCGTGTCATCTCTCAACTAATAACAAGGCGCCAGTTGTTTTTTTTAAAATCTAATTTAATAATTGATCCAGTTTTTATTCACTAATGACCATTATATGCACAATGCGCCAGATCCCTTGGATTTGGTTACTAACACGTTTTGACATTCATCCAATGGTCTATATTTTTTTGCTTTTATTTTTGTTTTCTGATTTTTATATTTTAATTGATTTAAACTTCAAAAATTCATAAAAAGTTCATTTCTAACTCAAAAAATCTGAAAAAAATCTTAAAAATATTTTGGATTTTTCTTTTTCTGATTTTTATTTTTTCACAATTTTATTTTATGATTTGATATTTTTTATAATCTTTCACTTTATTTAACTTGTCTTAATTATTTTAAAAATATTTTTCTTATTTTTAAATTCTAAAAAATTTATGGAAAGGTCCTTTGGCCTTTTGGCAATTTTTGATAACTTTGTTTTATTTTTATTTCTGATTTTACTATTTTTTTTTACCATTTTTGGTTTGTTTTACTTATTTCTTTTATTTTAAAAAAATAGTTTATGACTTTAAAAAATTAAAAAAAAATTGTCAACATTTATTAAATCATGTTTGACCTCTGACTTTTTTTAGAATTTTTATTTGGTGTTTTAACATACTTTGTATATTTTACCATTTCCTTTCCTTTTATTCAATCATTTAAATATTATCTTATTAAATGTTATTTTATTATTTTTATTATGTTCTGACTTGGACCTCATTTGGTGACAAATTATTCAACCTCATTGGATCTTGAGTATTGATAGGTTGAGAAACCAAATCCACCAAAATGGATGAATGACGTTGATGATATTTGAAACCCTAATTTCATCCATTGCATCCCATCCCTCTTCATCTTATCCCTTTCTCATTGTGCTAGATGTTGTTAGAGGATGATCTACATATCATCTCTCTAAACATGTGGTACATAGATTGCTATTGATCGGCCTCAAAATAGGTGCGACTTCTATATAAGTCCACTTAAGATTGTTTAACATAGAGCTAAATTTTGTCCCGATTTGAGAAATGATCATTCGTTGCTCAAACTTATGTTTTCAAGCCCAAGTATGTTTTATTTGAAATCTTCGATCAAATAACCTTGGGGTTCATTGTTAGGAGGCTTTGGTCTTATCAATCCTCTAATGAATCTTCATATAACTTTAGATTAAGTGAATCATTTAAACATCGTTGATCATTTATTGTTGCCTTAAGATTTTGAAATGAATGATATACTTGACAAAAAGCAAATGAAACTTATTGTTGATAGGATTTGATTTTATCAATCTTCTAATGAGTTTTCAAATGCAAGATTCAAGATGGTCATTCAACTAACCTCCAATTTCTAACTCATTATTAATTGACTTTTATTTTTATGTTTTTACTTTAGCCTTTACTTTTGCGCACCATTTCATTTAGCATTTACATTTCCTGCTATTTCCATCTTTGCTCATTTGAGCATTTATCTTTATGTCATTTTTATTTTGCTCACTTGAGTTTTCATTTTCTTTTTGAAGATACCTAATAACCACCTTGAACAATAAAATACTTTAATGTTACTTGCACTATTTGGTTACTATCCATGACATAATGGAATTGTGGACTTCTTGGACTTAATATTAGAGACCTTGACTACCTTGAGACCTTGTGACTTTTATTTCTATTTTTTCTGGAGTTCTTGGGGTTTACCCCAAGACATCAAGTTGTTTGTTTTCTTTGTGTGTAGGTTATTCTGATTATATGTTTTGTCTGCGATTGGGAATTCATCTGTATACAGTCGTTACTCTGCCCAGTTTTTGTGAAGACTTAATGCATTTGAAGCTTGGTTTTCTTAAGAGGTTTATTATCTTTGCTTGTTTGGTTTCAATCCAAAGGATGGGAATTCTAAATTGAATCATTATGTCAAGTGTTGGCTTCTTATTGGTTAGACGATTCTTTTCCCTAGCTTTTACCTTATGCTTTAGGATAGTCCCTTCATCTCCTCCCATTTTCTTTAATTTCAAAATCTTCTCCGTCCTTTTCAAAACTCTTATTGTTTTTCTAAACTCGAACCTCTTTCACAATAAACTTGAACTTAGGCCATGCATTTTTAAAATTCAATCAATATCATTCAAACTATTTTTCCATTTTGGCCTTTTACTTAAACTTTTCTCAAAAGATTAGACTCTTATCAATCCTTGTAGTGATGGGAGCTACTATACTTCTACGATATATAAGGAAGTGAGATATTTTCCACTTGGGTGTTGAGCAAGGCTTTTTTTATTTTAAAGTCCAATCTATATCATCCACTTTGAGATGATGCGAATTCTCCTTTCTCATAATCGTGGGTAGTAAGTATGTTTTCCACTCAGATAAGACGGTGATGTCTCGTCTCTTAAAATTAACCAACACACTTGTGTTTTAAAACTTTTAAAGGTGAACTACGAGTACCCTAATCCCCTATTGCACGGAAGGTGATACGTAGGCACTAAAAGTTTGCAATCGCGGCGGGTGCAAAAATTGTAAAAAATATATACCTCTTTTCTCGTCCCCACAATCAATTTTTGTATACAACTCTTATAGCCAAAATATACAAATTTTCAAAGAGGTTCCTGTGGAGTACCGTAGATGTTTAGGGTGCTAATACCTTCCCTTTGCATAACTAACCCTCTAACTTATATTCTCTCCCCCTCTTTTTGGGTTATTCGCTTTTTTCCCATTCCTCTGGAAACAATAAAGTGTGGTTGCGAATTTTATTTGATATGTGCAAGTTAAGTCAATCTAATGGCTTAGTCTCTTCATTTCTACCGCTACAGCTGGATAACCTTTTCTTCTTGCTCTAACAATCTAGCCAACTCTTTAAGGAGTTCACAATCTTTCTCACCCTCTTCTTTAGCTTGGTTGATCGGATTATCAAAGTCATAGTGAGTGATAGAAAAATCGTTACTAACGGAATCCGGGGTGGATGGGTATCTGCACGAGTGATGTTTTTATGTTTTTATGATAGTGTGTGAAAAAGAAAATATTGCCAAAAGAAAAGTAAAAATAGGAAGAAAATGAACCTAAAATTTAATGCAAAAACATCCTTTATTTAATTATAAACTTTTGAAAAAGAAAAACATGGTGGCCCTACACAATGACCCACTACGCTTTGGGTGAAGCATAGTAATTATGACATGATAACAAAAAACAATTACTCCTCAGTGGTTATAACTAGGATGGTATCCATAAAAGTCCAATTGTTCAGCTCCTGGCCAGGAATACTTGGGTGAATCCAATCATCCATGTTGTAATCATTGTCTTCGTTATTAGCCATTGCATTGATGCATCCATCATGGGCGAAACAAGAGCTGGAAAACTTCAGTGGAGTAGACAGATTCGAAGCTTTGGGAGTTGCACTCTACTTCCCAGGGTTGAAATCCAAACTGAATTTTTCAAACTTTGGAATGACATCCACAACCTGTCCCCAGCCTTCGGGGTGGCAAGCCTCGACTAGTGCTTGAGCATCTTTGAATGACGACAAAGAAGTCTCAGGTTTCTTTCTATCTTCAAAATGGGGAGTCTTGATCATCTGGACTGTCTTAAAAGCCTGAAAAGGCGTTTCATGAACTTCTCCCTTAATCTCCATATATCGGAACAAAGTCAGATGGCTCATAATATATTCTTCCCCGCCACAAACAGTGATGGTCTTTCCTTCTAAAGGATATTTGAGCTTTTGGTGAAGATTAGAGGTAATTGCCCCATCTATATGAATCCACGGGCGCCCCAACAAACAACAATATGTTGGTTGTATATCCATCACATAGAAAGTAACGGTAAAAACCCAGGGACCTATCTTGATAGGAAAATCTACTTCTCCAAATACTGTTCTCCTGGACCCATCAAAAGCTTTCACAACCAAATAACTGGGATGTAACTCCACCACAGAATAGTAAGTTTTCATTAATGCAGTTTTTGGCAATTCATTCAATGAATACCCAGTGTCTATGAATACCCTTTTCGAAGTTGTGAACTTACACTCCATGGAGATGTGAAATGTCTTATTATGGTTGCGGCCCTCAGGAGGGAGATCAAAATCAGTAAAATACAAACCATTTCCAGCGGATATGTTGGCACAAACCGTTTCAAATGTGTTTACTATTATTTCGTGTGGCACAAACGCATTCTTCAAGAGTTTCATTAAAGCATTCCTATAAGCTTCAGAATATATCAGCAGAGATAAAATAGACATCTTAGAGGGAGGTCGGTGTAGCTACTCTACGATGTTGTAATCACTCTTTCTTATTATTCTCATTAGCTCTTAAACCTTTTCAGCAAGAGCTGAAGAAGTCCCAGGCATAGCAATTGGTTTGGGTGCACTAGTTTGCACAGGATCTTGACCACTAGTCATTATTTGTTTGCCTTTGGCCTTAGCCAATGTATCAGCGACTTCTTGACCATTGGGGGGAAAAACACCCTCCTGCTTCTTGTTAAACGACCCTCGCCAACAAATTTATTAACATCAGAATTTTTCTCAGAAGGACCAACTTCTTGTTTTACTCCGTGATAATACACACCAGCACCATAATGTCATGGGACAACTTTCTCGCTTGTATACGGTACTGGACCGGACTAAGTGATTATCAAAGGAACAATATTAGTAGTAACAGGAATACTCCTTCGAGCGTACGGGATAGAAACTACCGCAATATCTTCTGTAGTAACTTTCTTGTACTTCTGAATCCTATCAAATTGTAGGAAACCATCATTAATCAACTCCTGAATACGAGCTTTCAAGTCAACACAACCTTTTGGTTGTTCTACACTCTTGCAACAATATGGACCACAACCAGGGAAAATATCGTTATCACTCAAGTATCTCCTAACCAAATTCAGAGATGTGGTCACTTGATTTAAATCCATAACCAAGTTTAGAACTTAACCATCATCAATGATAACATTAGCAACTGGACTATCGTGCAGTGGCATTAGACGCTGAATAACATTAGGCCTAGGAACAACATCTAATTGGATAGCTTTGGCATCATGTAAATCTTGGATTTTATGTTTTAGAGCATAGAAATTCTCAATTGTATGACCTATGCCACCATAATGAAATTCGCATCTAGCATTAGCGTCATAATTGGCTGGAAGCCTATCAGGATTAACCAGTAGATGCTTAGAGTGACCAAATTTTCCTTGAGTAGGTGTTGAAGAGCCTCAAAATAACTCATAGGCAGAGGATCAAATCTTATGGGTTACCTTGGCTGTTGATTGTTCTAACAAGGTGCATTTTGTTGCCTCTGTTGCTATGGACGTTGTTGTTAAGGAGTATTTACCGAAATAGTCACAATGTTAACCTGTTGTCGTTGATGATTTCTTTCCCTTCTTTGGTTAGTATGAACAATGTTGGTTTCCCCTTCCTTTTTCTTGGGATAAGCAACAAATGGTTTCTTATTTCCTCCACTTGAGGAACCACTGGAGTTACTAATTTGGATCCTTCCTAGTTTTAGACCAACTTCTATCCTCTCACCAACCATCACTAGTTCCACTAAACCTACGGAGGTACTTCCAATCATACAGTCATAATAGGGTCCTTAAAAAGTGCTCATGAACATATCAATGAGTTCTCTCTCCATTAAATGTGGTTGAACTCTAGAATTTAACTCACTCCATTTTTGAGCATATTCTTTAAAAGATTCATTTGGTCCCTGAGCCAAGCTCTGCAACTGAGTGTGATTTGGAGCCATGTCAATATTGTACTGATAGTTCCTAACAAAAGCCTCAGCCAAATCCCTCCAGATTTTGATGTGCTTCCTATCTAAACTCATGTACCATTCCAAAGAAGCACCTGACAAACTATCTTAAAAGTAGTGAATCAACAAGTAAGTCCATCTTACGATAGTAATCTTGGGCATGAGTCTTTAAACAAGTAAGCCCATTGTATTTATCAAACACGGGAGGCTTGAATTTTTGGGAAACCTTCACCCCAAGCCTCAGTTACAAGTCATTAGCATTCATTCCTAGCACACCTTGACCTTATATAGCCTTCAAATGCTCCTCGAGCATCCGATACTTGCGATCTTCAGCAGGAAAACCTTGGTTAGAATTATGCACAAAGAATTGATATTCATTATCATATTCATAATCAGGAAACTGATTGTTCCTCCTGGTTTGATGTCTTTCTCTAAGAAAAACATATCTACGGGGAGGTGGAAAGTTCCCCTTATTGTTGTTGAATGGGTTATAAGGACGTGGCCTAACTTCAACATTATTTCCAATCCCATCCCCAAGGCAAACAAAGATATATTCAAAAAAACCTTGGTTACCATTTCCTTCCTGATTCCTCCTAGGGTTTTCCACAAGATCCCTCAACTCATCTTGTCTCTTGTTCATATTAGTGATTACCTCCATAAATTGAGTCATCTGGTTGGCCATCTGGGCCCTTATTTCAGCGAGTTCAACTTGAACCTATTCCATCTGTCTCATTAGATTGTTTATAGTAAAATAATGATGAGTAGTCATCTTTAACTCTGGCAAGAAAAGAAGAATTAAGATATGAGAATATTGGTCTTGAGAAAAGATGTAATGTATGAAATGCATGATATGCATGATATGTTAGTCATTTCTAAGGTATCCAAAAGTTTTATCAACCCCCAGGAATATCAAACAAACATGATAAGAGAGATAATCAGATGACAACAAGGGATATAACAACGAAAATTGACTTCATTCATAATAAAACGATCCTCAGGATCAAAATGAATTCGTACATGAATGAGCCAAAAGTACATAATGTAATATAAATGATCCCATCCAACAAGACTGGTGGTGATCAAACAACATCAAATAAAGCAATAATTAATGTGGTGGATCTCTGATCTCTGTGTAATACAATGGTACCCCCCTGCTGGAAGTATTCTTCACTCCATTCTTTGGTTTCCTTCAATAATTTCTTCGTCCTTTCATTATCTCTCCCACGAGGGAAGCTATCAATCACCACATCTTTCTGGAATAGTTGTTTTTCCAAATACACATATTTCTCCAGGAAGCGATCACACTCATTGCATTTAGGCAAGGGTGTAGGAACGAACATATCTTCCATCTCTTTTATCTTGTCTCGGAACCTGGAATGTTTTTCATCACCTCGGTCATCTGATATTCTTTTGATTCTAGTTCCAACTTAGCATCTATGAGTTGGTTCCCCAACTCTTTGGCCTTTTCCTTGTTTCTATTGTTGGCCATTTGGAACTTCAAGGTCTCTTGACGATTCTTCTCTGCAATATCAAGGGCTATCTGATACTTTTCTGTATATACAAAATAGTCTTCTATCCCATATCTTCTTTTAGTCTCCTTACTTGTAGAACTACCTTCACCTTCATACTCTTTTAGCTGGCGCGCTAATTCTCTCTTCCTTTCTATTAAGAAGTATATTTCTATTTTTTTGTATTCAAGGCTCTAATGAAGATCCCTATTTTCTAATTGCACTTGATAGAAGCATTTTTTAGGTACATCGTGTTGTAGCTTAGTGGGTTAAGGATATAAGGATACCTCCCTCTCAAAAGGTAACATAAGAGTTGTCACCTTTTATTTCACCCAATCTACATAAGGATCAAAAGTTAACACCTCCTTCAATCCAAAGAACTCTTTTCCTTTCTTACCAATGTGGGCCCAAGCAATTTCTACTTTTTTCAATAATTCAAGGTCTTCCCCCCTTTTGCAATACACAATTTCAACTTCTTTGATTGTGGTTGGACGCCTCATAGCATAGCCTAACTGGCGAAGAGCAAGTACAGGATTGTAATTAATAATCCCTTTTGTTCCTATGAGTAGAACATTAGAGAAACCTGCACAGTTAGAGATTATCTCAACGCTATCCACCTTGATTTTGTACCACTAAACATCAAAAAAGGTGAGTGTCATCACTTTGGATGCCCAAGAACAAGGATTTTCCTTGAAAGGTATCTTTGTAGGCAATTGTGCTATGAACCATTTGTAAAGCATCGACACACAAAATACCATAACTCCCTTCTTCCCATACCTGGAGTGAATGGCATGGTAAGTATCAACTAATAAGGTAGGTATCAGATTTTTATTCATGAAAACGCACAAAGCAGCCAAGTCCACTATCTCCTTAATCTCAAGGAAGATGACAACCCCATAAATGGTAACAGACAATAATGCATAATAAGCATCCCAAAGTCTCTTTCTTTCCATTTCTTTAACCTTTCCTTCCAAGAAATCTACTAGAAGACCACAAGTGACTTTATTACGCCTCCATTTTCTTTTCACATCACTAAGGCTCAAATAGAGAACCTTAGTAATAGCTTCATAGTCAGGCTCAACAGGGACCCGGATGAATGGAACTAAATTAGTAATTCTGATGTGGAGAAGATGAGAATACTCCTCAAGAGTGGGTTCCAACTGATAATCCTGAAATGTGAAACAATGCAACTCCGGATCATAAAACTATAGCAAAGTCTGGACAACCTTATCATCAACCCGAACATCCAACAAAGATAGGAGATTCCCATATCTTTCAACAAAAACACCCATTTCTTGACAATTAATGAGATCTCTGAGCTCTTCAAGAAAAGGCCAAACACTTGGACGGAACTGGTAGCTAAAGTTATCCCTCTTGGTCTTCATGACGATATCAGTGTTGTCTGCCATTCTTGGAGGAAAAGAAAACTCTGGAAAATCCTGGAAATGACAATGCATATGCAGGTTAATCATTTTTTGTACATCATTATTTTTTTTAAAGTAAATATGTTATGATGTAACATGATAGGACAAGGATTTCCAATAACTGGACACCATTGTACTGTTGTGTATATTCATAGATTCAAAGGTTTGAGACAGTTCCCAATAATAGTAACCAAAGTCACCATTAGAACTAGAGTCACCAAGGTCACCTTTAGAACCAACATAACCAAAGTTACCTTCAGAACTAGACTCACCAACATAACCAAAGTCACCAACTGTATCTGTAATAAATCATCCCTCTCACTCACGGGTGAAGACTAGGTCAGGGTAACGCAGGGGTAACTTAAAAATCACAGGTCCTTCTAAAAGTAAAATCATTGCAACACAAATGTCTATGATAAAAATACCTTCAATTAAACCTCATCCGAGCGTGGTATATGACATGACTGCACTAATCGGACCACGTCCTATAGTCATCATGTCCTCACTCTATTTCTAGGTCTCCTATGAGTTCACAACTCTGGCCTGGGTACTGGGCCTTGTACCACAAGAAGTAACATCCCAACCCCACAGAGAAACAACACAACAACAATATCCAGAGTATAGGAAGTAATAACATAAAATGCAATGCATGAAAGCATATAACCGAAAAAATATATAAAGAACTAAACAAATAAAACCCAATAGAAAATCCAACAAATACAAGCTAGGACAGACTTACACAAGGATGGACCAGCATTTGGTCAACCTGTCCCTAGTGAAGTCGCCAGCTGAAACAACTGGCTGAGAAAATCATCGAGATGAAATCAATGAAGCCGCCATCGAACGTCTTTTATCCTGTTGAAAGGGAAAGGTAAACATCGAGAAAACCTAAAGGGGTGAAATCATGGTCTTGCAACCATAGAGATTGGGTAAGGAAGCCGATTACGGGAGGGGAAGGTATTAGCATCCCACTTGTCTGTGGTACTCCATAGGATCCGCTTATGTTTTTTTCTAATATAAAGGTGTGTGAAAATCTATGTCTAAAGCTTAAAAGCTAAAAAGAAAGATGAAAAGAGGGAATGCATGCAAAAGAGAAAACACGGGGAAAAGAAGGAAATATTACAAAGGTCGCTCGGTTGAGCCCCGTGACCAGATGTCTACGTATCCCTTTTAAGGAATCAGAGCGCTGTAGTTCAGCTCAAAAGTCTCCATTTGTTTTGAATTTTTTTAATGAACAGTATTAATTTCTCCTTCTGCCGCAACTCGACCTTTGGAGACTTACGTGCAACTCAGAAGTGAATTAAAATTTTCTTTTGAAAATTTTTGAAAGAAAATCCCGAGGGTAAAAAGGGTTTGTGTTGGTTGGTATTTTTGTTGCAGATAATATCTAGTTGATCTCAAAAGAGAGATATTAGCACTTCTCCACTTATCCATGAAAGGAGTCTCTGAGACTTGAACCACACCAAGGCCTAGAATGGAAGAACAATAGGATCGAGAAGAAACCCGCTTATCATCTCCCATACTCAACAAGGCTATGATTCTCATCAGTAATTTTTAAGTGTTTTGAAGTTTGCAAGAAAAAGAAGTTTTTATTTTAATGAGATGCAAAAAAAGAAAGAAAAGTATAAGGGGAGACTAGAAAAATAGTCATAAATTTGTCATGCATTATTGATCCTATAGTTGAGGATAAAAAAGGGAAATATCTACCTAATATTGGCATACATGGATACAAGCCTAAGGTCTATTCAATTCAAACTTAGAAAAGAATGTATTGAAGGTCCTATGGGGAGCATATGATAGGGGAATCTAATAAAGGAGGTAAAAGAGATGATATATCATCACCCAAGGGATGACCAAGCATCAAGAACAATCAATATTTTTGAAAAAACAAAAGCCATAGATGGGAATCTTAAACACACCAAGAGAGGTGGATAAGATGCATTCAAGGTTTGATGGGAGGGAAAGATGTTAGGAGTATGAAAAAAAAATAAGAGAAATGGAATTTAATAGTACCAAGTCATTAGTATATACTATGCCAAAAATTAACCCTAAACTATGCACACAAATTTTCAAACACAAGCCCTTTGGTCAAGGTAAGGCCCAATGCATGCTCCTAAATCAAAATTAGGTTAAAAATAGGGGGAAAGCTTGTAAAATTAAGTCAATTAAATCCAAACTCCCTAAAAACTTATAAAAGTCAGAAACATGGTTTAAATTTCTTGGATTAACTTGAAGAGGTTGAAATGATTGGGAATTAATAAGACTAGTTGACAAAAGGGTCAAACTAGAGAGTTTTAGCAAAATATTTGGGAAAAATGTAATATCAAAAGTTAAAATTCAACAAAAATAATTTTTATGATCTTAATTCATCCAAGAAATTCAAACATATTTCCTTTGAGTTTTATAAGTAAAGGAAGTTAGGTTTTCAAATGTTTCTTTAGGCTTAAGCAAGAAGAAAGACCAAAAACTAATATTAATTTCTAAAATTTGGAGAAAAAAAAGGGAAAATGAAACGTAAATTCAATTAAAAATCATGGAAATTTTTTTAATACATAAGAATCTGCAATTCTATCTTTGTGGAATTTTACAACTAGATGAAAATATCAGACAAAAATTATTTATAACAAAAAAAAAAGTAAAGAAAAAGATATAACTATGAATTGGTTTTATTTGCTTGTCACAAAATTTTATAAAAACAAACAAAAAAATTATTTTTTACGAGGTAGATTCAAAATTAAGCTCAGCATATTTTTTGTAAATTTTTTAGGTTAGTAAAAATTGGAAAATAAAATTCTAGAACCTAAAAGATGATTAAAACCCTAACTGAACTAATTGATTTATTTAATTTTCTAAAAATGAGAAAAATAAGAAATAAAATTGATAATATGAAAATAGACTAAAAATAAAGTCCAATATAATTTTTTGATAATTTTTTAGTAATAGAAAATATTAAAACAAAATTAAAGAAAACCAATAAAAATGCATGGAAATTCAAATATGTTGAAGCCTATTAAACCTGCTAAAAAACAAATGCGCTGTAAAAGATATTCAAATCATGTTCAATTAAAGCGCACCACGTGATCTTCCTTGTTCTCTGGCCAAGCCCTAACGTGTTCCATATAGTTTATCACATGGTTTTCCGGCCACGATTTCTCTTTCATTTCTTGATAAAAACGCATGATGTAAACATCAAAATTTGAGATCAAAGTATGATGATCATGATAGGAACAATAATTTCTACAATCCATGCTCAAATCATAGAGAAAATATAAACAGATCCATCAACAACTCTTCAAATCCGGATTTCTCTTCCAATTCTTAACCAAATATCTGATCCAAACATAAAAATTCATCACAAAACTTCAAGGATTGACCAGATGAACTTAGATTTTTAAAATACAGCAAGATCAAAGTGCAATGTGAACATGAAGTCACTGCAACAAGCAATTTGTTCACAACTTGCAGAGCACGAATTGAGCCTCAAATCACACATGAACACATCTCAGATCTAAGATCTGGCCGGCTACATTATCATACAATATCTATATCATGGTTGTAAGCAAGAAATGCAGATCGAAGCTCAATAATACTTACCTCGAGTGAGTGAAAAATAAATTCACTCTATGCCCCGAAACTTGGAAGAAATCCAATGAACCTTTCTCTTTCACTTCAATGTATCGTAACTATGCAGAAATTGAGGCTTTGAGCAAAGAATTTGAGAGAGAATTTGAAGAAGAAACTTTTGTTTTGAGAGTCAGGTTTGAGCTTCGGGGAGATTTTTCAGAGGTTTGGTGTGAATATCAAATGAAGCTCTATGAAATGAGAGTGAATAGGAGTTTATATAGAGTGGGAAAGAGTGTGGAGGAAGCTTTGCTAAGGTTATGATAGTCATTTGTGGTTTTGGAGCCGTTGGAGGGAAATTGTATCAATACTAGCGTATTTGAGTAAAACAACATGATGCCTATGTTTTGTGTTATTTCTAGTTGGCTCGGGAGGTCATTTTGGTGAGAAGTCAGATGTGGAAATGTGGTAGAATAATTATATCATGATGAGTTGTCCTTATCTGCACATGGGTGGTGATCTCACCTGATCAGACTTGGACCGTCACGGCTGGCTCCGAGCTGAAGTTTTGAACGAGGTGGGGGGGGGGGGGGGTACCTGCAAGGCACTCCGATGATGAAGTAAGTAGGAGCACGAGCAGGCAAAAGTATGAGTATGGATAAAAGAATGAATACCTGACCCTTTGGGAACAGAGGGTATTTATAGCCCCCAGCACTGGGCCAAGGTCCCTTCATTGGGTCGGGCAGGTTTGGCCCAATGGAGGAACTGCCAGGTTCTACGTGTGTGGTGGGGACCCGCACGTGGTCCCCTTCCTGGATGTTCTGCGTGAAGTACGGACGGACGAGGACGTGGTCTTTTCGGGATCCACATGATGGTGTAGTGGGTAGAGTCTGCCCTAGGAGGAGTGCTCGAGCTGGGGTCGAGCAGGATAGCGTGAAGTCGAGGATGTCGCACTGGCACAGAGCGTCGGGCACGGATGTGGCCTCTTGGTCGGCGTGACCCCTTGCAAGGCCGTTTGGATTGGGCCTTCACCATTGCTTTTGGGCCAGCTCGGCCCAGTCCAGAACAGGAGCCCCCCAAGTCGTGGTTCCTGGAGTAGGAGCCATAACTTGATCTTAGGTCGTCTCCGTCGCGGGGTCCCGTACCCGGGCAAGGGATGTAGTTCCCCGTGGTAACTCGAGGAGTTCCCCCCCCCCCCCCCCGTACCAAGTCCGTGAGATAATTCCCTTCGAGGGGTGCTCGAGGGATTCCCGACGGGCTGCGTTTGTTGAGCACACGAGGCATCTCTTGGGAGTTATGCCGCCACCCTATTGAAGGTAGGGTCATCATTTCCTAGGGGAGCTGTGCATCGAGGAGGGAAGCCTGTGGTTCCCCGGGGTGACGTTTGGTATTCCACGTCATCACTATAAATAGGGTCCTTGGGCCCCAGAACGTGTTTTCCCTCTTCGCGCTTCTCCTCTTTCCTCTGTTTCTGCTGTTACTGTTCTTCCCAGATATTCATAGGACCGCCGTGATCTCCGTCGTAGATTCCCTTTCTCCGCCGTCGCACTTCCTTCCTGACTCCAAGTAAGCGTCTTATCTCCTTTGCTTTTCCTCTGTGATGCATGATTTTTCATTGTTTTTAGACGCTTAGAGACTGTACGCCTGGGATTAGCCCCGATAGATTTATATTTAGCTCGACAAATCCATGTTTATGCCCGGCGAACGCATGTATGCGCCCGGTAAATGCATAGTTTAGGTATTTGACTCGCAGTGCATCTCGGGATCTTCATGATTCAGGGCGCCTAATTCTTGGTAGTGCCCGGTAAGCTCATGGCTCTAGTTTTGAGACTCATGATATCGCTCGCCACGTTCATAGCCTAGGTCGACATATTCATGAGTGGTCGAGATGTTGGCCCATTTAGGCGATCCGTAGGGAGACTTGTCATGGTATCTTGGAGTCGGGGAGGTGACTTCTCTTTTTGTTTCGAGACACCAACTTTTTTAGTCACGCGTGGAGTGATATGACTTGTCGTGCTCTTTATCCCGTCTGTTATGGCGAGCGCCCGGATTTGCTCCCCAATTGACCGGTTTCCTGTGCTTTGTAGGTAACCATGGCCGACGAACCGTGTTCCTCGGGGCGCACTGAGGTGGAAGACCAAAGTGCCGAGGAGAATGTAAATTTGGTTGATACCATCGACGACCCTTTGCTGGAATGGGTGGGCGCCGAGCCCAAAGGGATTGCTTCGGAATATAGTCGACGTAGCCGAAGTGCGTTCACCATCATCGAACAGGGCGGTAGTCAGCCCGGTTTCCAGAAGAACTTTGTCGTCAGTAGGCCGACTCTTACTGCCTGAATTTGCTCGGAGTTCCCCGAATATGGGTTCCCGGTGTACGAGATTGCTTTCAAGGACCTGGGGTTAAAGCTCCCTTTCAGCGACTTTCAGGTCGGGGTTTTCAGCCATCTGGAGCTGGCCCCGTCGCAGCTTCACCCAAACTCGCTGGCTTTCATCCGGGCGTTCGAGCTGACGTGTCGGTTTCTAAGGATTGGGGCGACCATACCCCTTTTCTTCAGAGTCTTCCACTTACAGCACCAGTCCCGGGGAGGTAGGCATAGCTGGGTTTCCCTGAAGCAGTCGAAGAGACTGTTCAGGATGTACATGGATTCCGTGCGGGGCTTCAAGGACAAGTGGTACATTGTGAGGCCGGTTACCACAACAGGTTTAGAGTCCGTATATGAGGAAGATACGGTCGTGACCGACGACCACGGGGAGGCCCTTCTAGACGACGAGGGACACCCGGTGTTAGGGCGCGTGGCCAAATTTCCCTTGCATTGGACCTCGAGGCACTACGAGCATGGCACCAGGTACTACCACACGTCCGCGAGCGAGATGAGCCCTGAAGACGAGAAGGCTTATGGTACTCTCTGTCAGTATGTCGACAGTTTCTTCCCCGCCAGGTGGGCCACGAGGGAGGGGAAGGATATTCTTGACGAAGAAGGTTATCCGACCTTCGAGGCCCGACCGATCAATACGAAGGCACTTGTGGAGTGCCAGTCCTTCGGGCAGGCTGCGAACCTGCTAGGTCGTTATTATTTTGTCTTGTTTGAATTTCTTCACTTGTTACTTGTTCGCCACTAACCCGGGGTTATTTTATGCAGGTCTCATGGCTGGTCGAAAGGAGAGGCTCCTGAAGTTGACACAGGATAAGAAGGTTAACAAGAGGTTGGTGCGAGCTCCTCAGGCGACGAGGATGGGCCTGCCATCTAGCCCGGGCGCTTCTCAGGCAACGAGGGTGGGCTCGCCAACTAGCTCAAGAGCTGCTTCGGGAGGGAACCAGGACGCCCAGGATGTCGAGCCACACACCGATCTGATACCGAGGAAGAGGAATCGGGTGGAAAGCCAGTCGGAGGTCGGCGAGGACTCCAGCGTGGTGAGGTCCTTCGGGTTGCCCCCTTGCTTTAAAGAGGAGGGTTTCTTCGAGGGATTTCCCTTGTCCGTGAGTGCTGATGAAGCTGAAACCATTAGGCGGATGAGCAAGGATAGTCGGAGAAGGCATCTGGCCGCCAATATGGCTGGGCTGGTCAAGATGGCCGAGATGGCTGTCGTGCTGGCCGAGGAGGGGGCAGACTCTGATCGTATCAAGGAGCTAGAATAGGAGAAAGTTGCCCTTACTTCGAGTTCTCGAAAGTTGAAGGCTGCTCTGGAGCGCTCCGAGGAGATGTTCCGCGAGCAAGCCGAGCTACTGGCGGCGGAGACAGAGTTGCTGGCTCTGGAGAAAGAGAACTCGGGGAAGCTGGCCGAGGAGAGGGACCTTTTCTGTGAGGACCGGGAACGTCTGGAAATCGACAACGGGCGCCTCGCCATAGAGGTTGAGGAATTAAAGGCAGCCATGCTCCCTGCCGAGGATGAGTCGGAGGAGACGGCTCCTTTGCGGAGTCGGTCAGAACTGGTCACTCGTATTCAACTCCTCGAGGTGGAATGTGTCGGTGCTATGGCGGATGGCTTTGAAGCCGCGGTCAGCCAGCTCTCTCTGTTGAATCCCGGTTTGAACACTGAAGGAGTGGGCTACATGTCCCAGATCATTGATGGTCAGGTCGTGCCTCCGCCCGAGTCTCCTGTCGTTGGTGGTGATAGCTCCGGGGAAGCTGAGTTGTGAGATTCTGATGGGGCCTGCGCGCCTTTATTGATGTTTGTTTTGGGCCTGCGTGCCCGTTCATATTTTATTTTTTGGGTCTGCGTGCCCGTTCTTTGTATTTCCTGAACATCACCGGCCTTCTTGGTCGGTTTATATCCATTTGCTTTGTTGCCTACGGGCCTTTCAACTGAATGTTTGTTTCGATTTTTAATTGTTTGCTCGTGTTCGTGTTTAACTTTTTTGCGCTGAAACTGGCCTAAATTATGGGCCCGAATCTTGCCTGTACGTGGTTGTGACTTTGTTGGCAAATTTGCCTAAGTCTTTTGTTCGTGCCTATGCTCGACTTCTATTAGGTGTCCGAATTCGCTTGAGTGGTGACCTCGAGGAGAGATTTCCTTTTCGACCCTTTTGGATGGCCCGACGTACTTCGAGATTCGTTGGGCGTGCGGAGCGAAGCCGCTTGTTCGGGTACATGACCCAGATCGGGGTTCTTCACCCGCGGCGTGAACTGCCCATCGCGAGCTGGGTGTTCTGCCCTGCAGGTACTTCGACGGTGGAGCTCGATTGAGGTGTCCACGTCGGGCATGATCGTTCACTTTTGTCTGTTGAACGGTGTTATGCTGTTTGGGCGTAGGTCGGGCCTGTACCTTGGCCTTTCTACGGAGTCAGACGTTTTTCCTCATTGACTGGGCGCGGGTGTCAATAGTCGAGGGTCCTCGGTGTTGGTGGTTTTTAACTATAGTACTGCTTTAGTTTAGCAGCGTTCCAGGGTCGTGGTAGTGGTTCTCCGTCTAGTTGCTCGAGGTAGTATGCCCCGGTACCAGTGGTGCCGTGGACGCGATAAGGCCCTTCCCCGTTTGCGGTGAACTTCCCTTTGCGGTAGTCTTTCTGGTTCCTTCGTAATACCAGGCTGCCGATTTTGAACTTGCGCTTAATGACCTTGTCGTTGTGGCGCAAAGCCACTCGTTGTTTTAGGGTGGCTTCGTGGAGGGCCGCCCCAGATCGGATTTCCTCGACTAAGTCGAGCTCGTCCCTGAGTGCCTCGTCGTTCATTTCTTCGTCGAGTGGGTTCTCTGTCCGTATGGATGTCTCCATGATTTCTATCGGGATAACGGCCTCGGTGCCGTATGTTAGTTGGAATGGAGTCTCGCCGGTCATTGAGTAGGGCGTGGTGCGGTATGCCCACAAGACGCTGTGCAGCTCCTCGACCCATCCCCTCTTCGCTTCGCCGAGTCAGCGTTTGAGTCCCCGGAGGATGACTTTGTTCGCAGCTTCGGCTTTCCCGTTGGTTTGAGGGTGCTCGACCGAAGTGAAGTGTTGTTTCGTTCCTAGTCTGGTGACGAAGTCTTGGAACCCGTGGTCAGTGAATTGGGTGCCGTTGTCGGTCACCAGTGCCCTCGGGATTCCGAACCTTGCGAGGATGTTTCTCTTGTAGAAACGGAGGATGTTGTGTGAGGTGATCTTCGCGAGGGCCTCGGCTTCTATCCATTTCGTGAAGTAATCCACGGCCACAATGAGGAATTTATTTTGGTAAGTCCCATGTACGAAGGGTCCGAGGATGTCTATACCCCACCATGCAAACGGCCATGGGGATGACAGTATGCTAAGTTCGTGAGGGGGGGCGAGGTGCATGTCACCGTGCCTCTGGCACTTGTCACACTTCTTAACGTGTTCCTTGGCGTCCTGCTGCATCATCGGCCAGTAATACCCCGCTCGAAGAGCTTTCCTCGCCAAGGACTTTCCGCCCATGTGATGGGCGTTAATCCCTTCGTGTATCTCCCGCAGTACCTCGGGGACTATGGATTCGTCGATGCATTTTAGGAGGGGAATGGAGAATCCCCTGCGATACAGTTTGTGCTCGAGCACCACGTAGGAGCATGCTCGTCGCTTTGTGATTGTCGCATCGGTTTGGTTCGAGGGGAGTTCGCCTTTCATCAAGAAATTGTAAACCGGGGTCATCCAGGACGAGGCATCCCCTATGGCGTGGATCTCGACAATTGTTGAGGATGATGCTCGGGTGTGCTAGGGATTCTTGGATGACGGATTTGTTCCCGCCCTTCTTTCTCGTGCTTGCGAGTTTGGACAATATGTCTGTCCTTGTGTTTTGCTCGCGGGGAACATGTGAAATTTCCGCTCGTTCAAACTTTGTCATGTATTTTTTGACTAAGTTTAGGTACTCGACGAGGTTGTCGTTCTTGGCTTGGTAACTCCCCTAGACTTGGGAGGTGACGAGTTGGGAGTCCATGTAGATCTGTATATCACGGGCTCCCAGGTCCTCGGCTAGCCTCAGTCTTGCGAGCAGGGCTTCGTACTCTGCTTGGTTGTTAGACGTCGGGAAGGAGAGAGCTAAGGAGTGTTCGATCACTACGCCTTCCTCGTTCTCCAAAAGGATTCCCGCGCCACTTTCGGACGAGCTGGATGCCCCGTCGATGAAGATGGTCCACTTGTGTTCCTTCCCCGCGGGTGGGTCATGAGTGGTCATTTCCGCGACAAAGTCGGCCAGGGCCTGTGCTTTCAGGGCTTTCCTACTCTCGTATTGAATGTCGAATTCAGAGAGTTCCAAGGACCATTTCAACATCCTGCCCGCCATGTCAGGCTGACCCAGGAGTTGCCTCATTGGCTGGTCGGTTCGCACGATGATTGTGTGGGCCAGAAAATAGTGTCTGAGTCTCCTCACCGCGTTGACGAGGGCTAGAGATACCTTTTCTATCGGTTGGTACCTGCTTTCGGGTCCTTGCAGGGCTTTGCTCGTGAAGTAGACAGGTTTCTGTCCGTCGGTGGTCTCGCGGATAAGGGCCGCGCTGATGGCTTCGTTCGAGACGGCCAAGTATAAGAACAATGCCTCCCCGTCGACTGGTCGAGATAGTACGGGTGGTTGAGATAGACTTTGCTTTAGGTGGCGCAACGCTCGTTCGCATTCCTCGTTCCATTCGAAGGCTGCTTCTTTACGAAGGAGTTTGAAGAAGGGGAGGGCGTGCTGAGCGGACCTCGCGACGAAGCGGAACAATGATGTGAGCATGTCGTTCATGATTTGTATTGACTTCTTCAACGTTGGTGTCGGGAGGTCGGAGAACGCCTGGCATTTATCGGGGTTGGCTTCGATTCCTCGTTCTGTCAGGTAGAATCAGAGGAACTTTCCTGCCTTGACTCCGAACGTACATTTCTCGGGGTTGAATCTCATTTTACATTGTCTTTCTTGGGCAAAGACTGACTTGAGGTGTGCTGCATGGTCGGTGTCTGCTCGGGATTTGACAATCATGTCGTCCATATACACCTCGAGCATGTCCCCAATCTGTTTGTGGAAAACCTTGTTCATCATGCGCTGGTAAGTTGCCCCAGCGTTTTTCAGTCCAAAGGGAATTACGTTGTAGTAATAGTTGCCCGAGTTGGTCATGAAAGCCGTGCAGTGTTTGTCGCCCAGGGCCATCGGGATTTGGTTATAGCCCGAGTAGGCATCCATGAACGACAGCATTTTGTAGCCGGCCGAGTTGTCGACCAGCATGTCTATGTTCGGTAAAGGGAAAGCATCTTTCGGGCAGGCTCGGTTGAGATCGGTATAGTCAACACACATCCTCCATTTTCCATTATTCTTTTTAACAAGTACAACATTTGACAGCCAGGTGGAATACCGGGCTTCAGAAATAAAATTTGCCTCTAGGAGGTCTTTTACAGCTTTTTCAGCAGCCTCCGTTTTTCTGGAGACTGCCTACGCCTACGTTGTACTACGGCCCTAGCGGCAGGATCTATGGCGAGGTGGTGACAGGCGACCTCAGGGTCGAGCCCGGGCATCTCTGAGGTGCTCCAGGAGAACAGGTCAGCATTCTCGCGCAAGCAGGCCTTGATTTGCTTCCTTTCCAGGTCAGGGAGATCATTGTTAATATTCACTCCTTTGGTCGGGTCTGTGCCGAGGGGGACGAGCTCAAAATCCCCGTCCGGTATTGGTCGGAGTGGAATTTGCTCGTTGTTGAGAGGTTTGTCCTGGTCGAAACGAGTGTCCAGAGCTATAGAGTCGACCTTTGGTGGAGCTTTCTGGGCTTCTTCCTTGATGGACTCTTGCCTGTCGGGCTCCTGTCGTGTCTTTTTGGCGGGCCTTGTCCCTACGTCGACAGTGTCGCGTCCCTTAGATGCAGCGTTGAAACACCTTCGGGCAGCGGCCAGGTCTCCTTGGATAATAGCTACCCGTGCCCTTTTGGTGTAGAAATTCATCTTTAGGTGGACGGGGGAGGGCACCGCTGTCAATTCTGCCAGTGTTGGTCTCCCTAGGATGCAGTTGTACAGAGACGGGCAGTCGATGACGAGGAAGCGTACTTTGACCTGTCTTGTCGCCATTCCTTCGCCGAATGTAACCAGGAGCTCGACATACCCCCAAGGCTTGGAGGTCGAGCCGCTGAAACCTTGTAAGTCTGACCCTACATAAGGAGAGAGATGTGAGTCATCCAGCTGTAGAGTTCGGAACAGTTGGCTGTACATCACATCGACGGAACTCCCTTCGTCGACGAGGATGTGATGCACATCAAAATTGGCCATTCTTGCCCTTATCAGTAAGGGGATGACCGCGTTTGGGGATCCGCCGGGGAGCTCTTCTAGGTAGAAGGTGATGGGTTCTGACCTTCCCTTCACCCTTTCGAACGTCACTGTTTGCGGGGGCGCCGCGTCGACCAGCTCGTCCAGCTTCCTCTTAGCCGAATTAATGGTCAAGTCGTTGAATCCGCCGCCGTTGATGACCATGGCGGAGGGGAAATATACCCACCTGCTGTGCGTTGTGAGCGGCTTCTGCAGGTGCTCGGGGATGTCGAAGTCCTCGGGCCTGGTCACGGAGAAGGCGATCTGGATGGGGACTGACTCGTCAGATGGTCAGGCATCTTCCTCCGGCTCCCTTGTCTTCTGGGCGTCACGACGGGGAGCTTCGCTTTGCCGGTATTGTGCGAGCCTTCCTCCCTTGATGAGGGTTTTGATGGCGTCCTTGAGGTGGACGCAATCCTCAGTCAGATGATCATGGCTCCTATGGTACTGACAATATTTGTTCTTGTCTGCTCCGGGTTTGGCGGGAGCAGGTCGGGGACGCTTGACCCCGCCGTCCTTGAAGTCAGTGCTGGCACACTCCGCCAGAATGCGCTCGCAGGAAGCTGTGAGCGGAGTGTACTCGGTAAAACGCCCCGAGGGTCCCCTTTGTTCCCGGACTTCCCGGGGTCTGTCTTCTTTTCTTTTCTCCCCGGTTCGTCGAGGAGGAGCTTCTTGGCGCGAGTTGCTGTTGGACCCGCGAGTCCTGGGATCTCGGGCTCTGTTGGCCGCTTCCCTCTCCTTGTAGTCCATGTATGCCCGGGCTTTTTCGAGAAGGGCGTCGAACATCCTGGGTGGCTCGATGCCCACGGCTTTTCTGAATTCCGTGCCGGGGAGGAGCCCCCTCTCCAGCAGATATCTCTTCATATGGTCCGCGCAGGGGACCTGTATAGCTTCCCGGTTAAAGCGATTGATGAACTCCCTCAAGGTTTCATCCTGTCTTTGGATGATGGCCTCGAGAGCCGCCTCGGTATTTGGATTCCGCCGAGAAGCTGTGAATGAACTGATGAACTAGTTTTTCAGGTTTCGCCACGAGGTGATTGAGCCCGGGGCGAGTCCTTTGTACCAGTCCATTGTCGCCTCCGTGAGAGTCGTGGGGAATAGTCGGCATTTGATGGGCCCCCCAACATTATGGTAATGCAGCATAGCCTCGAACCCGTCTATGTGGTCGACCGGGTCCGCGACTCCGTCGTACTCCTGTAAGTGCGGGGGTTTCTCCATGCCCGGGGGGATGGGCGCTTCCATGATAGCTTGCGATAGGGGACCGCGGGGGTCGTCCTCGTCGCTCCTCTCCGGAGACAGAGATGGGGACCTGTAATACTGTCGGGCACGACGGTCCTGGTCGTGTTGGGTCTCTCTCGAGCGTTGTGCTCGTTGGTTGATTCTTACATGCCTGTCTCCGGAGTGCCTTCTTTCCTGTCTCGCCGGGTCGCGACCACGTCCTCTGACTTGGATGATGGGCTGCCTCTCCAAAGGGGGCCGTTTCCCCGATGGTCGGGGTGACTGGCTTCGAGAGGTTTCTCTGTAATGTCTCCACGGGGGAGACGGGAGTTGGACTTCAGTCACTCGAGGAGGTGGAGTATGGGGCCTTCGATGCCTCCTCGGGGGTCTTCGGTCGTCTTCAAGTGCCCTCAGTCTTTCCCCTTGGGAGAAGATGAGGTAATTTGTTTGATTGATCGCTGCGAACAACGCTCGAGTTGTGGCGTCCGCCCCATCGGGGACGGGGACTTCCTGAAATTGGGCAGATTGGTAGTTTGCGAGAGCTGTATCGTCCTCTTCGAGTGGCGGAGGGATCGAGGAAGACGACGCAGTAGCCCCGTCGCGGTAGGTTGAAGGTCCGGGGGCAGTTGACGCAGGGATGGTGTTGTGACCGGGGTTGCCGGTGTTGTCAAGGTGTCCGTTTTTGTCCACGGGGCCGTGGTTGGTGTCGACGACGCGGACGTTTTGTTCATCGCGAGCTTGGTCGGCCATGACAGTGGTAGTTGAGTTGAGCTTTGGTCTTTGAGTTTTGCAAGACAGGGAAGCTAGTTTCCCACAGACGACGCCACTGATCTCACCTGATCAGACTTGGACCGTCACGGCTGGCTCCGAGCTGAAGTTTTGAACGAGGTGGGGGGGTACCTGCAAGGCACTCCGATGCTGAAGTAAGTAAGAGCACGAGCAGGCAAAAGTATGAGTATGGGTAAAAGAATGAATACCTGACCCTCTTGGAACAGAGGGTATTTATAGCCCCCAGCGCTGGGCCAAGATCCCTTCATTGGGCCGGGCAGGTTTGGCCCAATGGAGGAACTTCCAGGTTCTACGTGTGTAGTGGGGACCCGCACGTGGTCCCCTTCCTGGATGTTCTGTGTGAAGTACGGACGGACGAGGACGCAGTCTTTTCGGGATCCACGTGATGGTGTAGTGGACAGAGTCTGCCCTAGGAGGAGTGCTCGAGCTGGGGTCGAGCAGGATAGCGTGAAGTCGAGGATGTCGCACTGGCAGAGAGCGTCGGACACGGATGTGGCCTCTTGGTCGGCGTGACCCCTTGCAAGGCCGTTTGGATTGGGGCTTCACCATTTCTTTTGGGCCAGCTCGGCCCAGTCCAAAACAGGTGGATTTTTGAAAGAAAATATTTTTTCCAAAATGGTAACTCACAATGGCATGATTCTCATGCTTATGAGGTGAGACATTTGGCTAGTTTTGGCAAATAAAGTGAAGAGTGATTGTGCCAAACATGTGATTAAAAATACTAATTTCCAACCAAAACAAGATTATGCAAAACTGTCTTAGCATGGCCTTATTGATCAGGTGGCTTGCAGTTCAAACAAATCAAAACTCATACATGTGAAATTGGTGCTTGGGAGGCCTTTAGAAAGATCCCATGATGAACTCCAACATGATGTTTTGAATCATTGAAAATAATGCTTGCATCAGGGAGAAATTAATATGAGAAGTTTGGAAAAGAGAAGCCTGACAAGCCAGGGCGCGTGTGCACGTGACATGTCTATGCGTTGGGCCAAAACTCAATTTCATGCCCTCCATTTCGTATGGCCACATCTTCCTAATTATTTGCTCAAATAAGGTGATTCAAAGATCCACATGAAACTTAAATATCCCATTAAAAATCTCATTTAACCATTTTTCAAAATGAATCCCGAACGAAGAGATAAATCTCCATGAAAATGGCACATCGTGTGTTTATGAAAATGTTGGCCTGAGCGTGCAAGGATGCCTAGTCATGTCCCAACTTTGTGCCTTGAAATTCCAAGTTGAATAACTCAAAATATATTTACTTTTTGGATATGGAAACACATTGACAATGTTTTAGAATTTCTCATAAGCTTTCCAAGCATGTAGGTTTTGCACATTTTCAATAAAAATTGAAAGAGTTGTGATGGTTCAAAGTTCAGTACTATGAACACTTAGAAAATTTTAAATTCTCAAGTAACTTCTTACACAAGTTATCTTCAAATCAACCCTTTCTCTTAATTTTATGTCATCGTTTCTTATGAAAAAAGTAAATAGGGATATTGAATTGATGATTGACCAAAAGTCCCCTTGGTCAACAGTTGACTTTGGTTGACTTTAGTAAAAAAATGACTATTTTGCCCCTTTTGATCAATTGAACCTCTTCCATTCAAAATTGGCACTCAATCCTTCAATCATAGGTGTCTATTAACATTTATAGAGGCATGGAATCAAGTCTTGCCCAAAAAGTTAGATATTTCATGATTAAATTCAAAACCCTAATTTTGACCCTTTGTGCTAGGAGATGGTGATCAATCTTCAAAACCCTCATTCCTCTGTGCAAATTGAAAGATTCTTTGAGAAAAAATGCTTCATATGATCATGAGAAGACGATAATTCACAAATTTGACTCATACAAGCCTCAAACTCTTCAACTGGTCAAAACCCTAATTTAAGAGATGAGTAGGAGAAAATGTGATTCAAGAGTCAACACTTGCAACTTATAACTTCTGATGAATCAAAGAGACAATTGAGATGTCTTGGGGGTATGTGAAACTCTTGTAGCTTGTGAAACTCAAAGATTGAGGGTATAAGACCTTTCTTGTCCTGACTTATGTTGTACCCCAAAATTTGCCCTCCTCATTTCTGTTATCTGGCTTAGGCTTTTGCACTCATTTGCATATATCCCATTAGGCTATTAACATAGCTTGTATTTTCATTTAATAAAATACTCGAGGTTCAAAGTTCAGTGGTTGGGTTTGTGCAATATTAGGGGTTCTATGGGCTCTGAAGATCTCGTTTTCTTCAAGGGTTATTCCCTATCCAGTTTCATCAATGTCAGAGGTTAGGATTTGCCTTGTGTATAATCGTCATATGAGTTTCATTGAATTTTTGTCAAGGCTATCACTTTAAAGATATGGCATCATCTTCGTCAAGATTTGTCAAGACTTATCTTCATCAGTGCAAGGGTTAGATTCATGATAAGAGTCTATGAGCTTGAGGATTCTTTGGTGATACATTGGTTGTTTAGGGGACATGTTACCAGATATGGGTTATGGATTCGAAACATCATCATTCTTTCAAATATCAATTTCTTGTCACGCAAGTTAAGTTTGGCTCGAACTTGGAGATTTGAAATTAGAGGTTCATGGAGAATGCAAGATGATTCAAATTTGAAGTCGATTCAAGTGATTCCGTAAATGCGAATTTGTGTTCAAGTGATTCCATAAGTGAAAATTTGTGTTCAAGTTAACTGATTGGATATAAGTTCTTAAGCATAGGATTTGTCAAGATTTAATTCAAGCCTGCTAAAAAGGGGAAGATGTATTTACATTATTTCCTTGGCACATCATTTACAGGATTCATAATTACCCATCATTCAAGATTCCAAAGGATCAATCTTGCAAAAATTCAGGAATAATATACATGGAATTTTGAGTAATTGAAATAAAATGTTAATTTTTTTTGTCATAGCTACTCATCAAATTCCATAAGAGTTTATTCATTTGCAGACATGCAATATCATTCAAGTTCATATTGGTGTCATTCCAAGAACTTCCTTTTACAAGGCAATTGCAAAGAACTGGTGCAAGATTGGTTGAGAAAAAATCAATACATTCATGAGGATTCAAGAATTACAAGTTCAAATGTCATTACAAGCTTCAATTATAGTCCATTACGTCATGAAACACTACAGGAAGGAAAAGTGTAAAAAAAACTATTACAAAACCTAACTCTAGTTTCTAAGTTGTTTAACTCCAAGAGTTACTTGAATCCAAGCTTTGCGCCATGTCCAAGGATATTTAAAAATCTTGCATCAAAATGGGAGCAAAGTTACTACTTCCCATTCAATTAATCGCCCTAATACCAACCTGCTGCCCAGATTCACATTGCCATGCACCTATACATAAAACCATATTAGTTTCTCTACAAAAAAATAGAAAAATACTTCAAAATAGTTCATGCTTCCAAAACTAGATAATTCAAAGAAATATGTCCAAAACTGTTAACAGATACCAGAAAATTCAAAGAAGATATAGTCACCAAGCAGAATTTCTAACAGCATATCAGTTCTTAATGTTAAAGGAAGTTTCAGAACCAATAACTTCTAACAGATTACTAGCTGAATCTAGCTCGTTATAACTAATTCTCCAGTCCATAATTACCTTTAACCTTGCCATTCATTCCTCTAACTGTATATAACTTACCAAAACTGTGTCAGCTCATTAACGACAACAAGCATAATATAAAACTAACTTTCTCATTTTTATAACAGATTTCTAGACCTCTGTAACCACCTAATCGATACCCTTCAATTCCCTAACAAAAATCTAGATCTAAGGGTTCAAATTAATTCATACCTAACTGACTTTTCTACTAGTAACAGAATATATAAACAAAATTTACCTTGCATCGGGACTCATTCGTGACATTCTGCAGAAGAATCACATAACCTTCTATTTGCTTCTCTCTTCTCCTCTCACCTTCATTCTTCAATTTCTGGAGAATCACCACAACCTACATCTTCATCTTCTCTCTATTCTTTCTCTTTATAACCGTCACCTTTAACCTTCATGAATAATCTTCAAGCAACTGCACTTCTGATGCTCCTCTCTCTCTCTCTCAAATCCGTATTCACCATTCATTTCTCAAAAATCACAAGAAAAAACTTCAAACTATCTTTGATTTCCCTCTGCATAGCACCTTCAATCTTCATCAATTGCTGCAAGTGTCAACAACATCTTCACATAGCAACAACGCTCTATTCATCGTAATTGTACAAACACAATAATGATTCACATAGAAATAGAAAAGATGATGAAGTTGTTCCCTCTTTATTTTACTTGTTGCACAAGCATAAAAAGAAAAGAAACACTTAAATATTATTTGTGTTGGTTCACTCTCGATGATGAGTTTGTTCCATTTTTTTGTTTTGCTTATGCATTTATCTCTTTGTACCTTTCGTATTTGCTTTCTTCCATTTTCCATGCTCCTTTAGGACTTGCGGTTTATTCTCGACGATGAGTTTATTCTGAATGGAAATTAGGATGGTTCTTTCTCGGATGAGTTGGTTCCTAGAAAACCTTGGTCTGAACCTTAAGGAAATTTTTGTATGATAACCCTAGGCTAAAAATAGGTTAGTCCCCCATAGACTCTTCCTTTTTTTCCCTACTTTGCATGTGCATAAAACACAGTCTTTCTTGGCAAATCTTTAAAACACCTCTAATAAACTCAAAATCCTTTCGTAAAGGTAAAACACACAAACAAATTCAAATGTCTTTTTCTTGCCTTTTGGCTTTTCAATTTCAAACTGGATGTGTTATTGTCCCTCTACACAATACAACGCGTAATTCCCTAAGGGTCGGGTTGCACTATGTCTACTTGCTACGTGTCGCGACGACATCATTATTCGCCTCCGAGAACTTTTTGAGCATATTAATTCCTTTTTACTCCAAATGCGTGAGTCTTCAAAGGTCGGGATGTAGGTAGAATGAGAAACTGATGTTGTTCCGTAAAAAATACAAACCTACTAAAACTATTAAGCCTAACTACGGCTGCTCTGACTCCTTAAAAGGTATACGTAAGCGGAGGATTTTATGGGGCCTAATCAAGCACAATTTGTAAATACTTCTTTATTTTACCCATAATTTTTCTTCTTTATTTTACAAGCATACCTTGTATAGCTTAGATATAGACTCTTATGCACCCATTAGCTAAACAACAAGAGTGGATACCTTAGAGTACTATGGGCGTGTGGGGTGCTAATACCTTTCCCTCATGTAACTTAATCCCTTACCTAATTTATTAGTCGAATGACCGTGATTTCTCCCTTTTAGATTTTCTTTGATATTTCTCTTTCTCCTTCGTGAGATAAATAGATGTTTGGTGGCGAATTCATTGATTTTTATCCGATGAGTTTTGTCCAGTTCCTTCAGTTGGCGACTCTGCTGGGGATATATTGACCTATTGCTGGTCCATCCTGGAGTCGATCCTAGCTCTTGTTTCTTTACTACTTTGGGTGTTTATTTACTTCTAGTTACTTACAACTTTATATACACCGCTTGCATATGTTTGTGTGTGCATTTTATCGCTTTCCATGTGCTGGTGGTATTTCTTTTTCTTTGTCTCCCTGTGGGTGGGTGTTACAAGAGGTAAAAGGTCGAATACCCATGCCAGACTTGTATACCCCTAGGAACACTAGGAATAGAGTGGAGAGTCATGACGGGCGATAGGCGTATGCCCTGTCTGTGACACCCCAAATTTATTCAAGTGTTAAATAATTAGGAATTTAATTATTAAATTAATTAAAGGCATAATTAATAATATTTTGGATTAAATGGATGAATTAATTATGAAATTAAAAAGGAAGACCGGGGGGTGTAAGGTTGAATTAGAGGTGTGTGAAGTAAAAAGCTCTACTAAATAATAACTAATTTATTACTATTATTTGGAGAAAAAAAATAAAAGGAATATAAAAAGAAGGATAAAAAGGAAAAGAAAAAGAAGGTTATTTGGAAAAGTCATTATACGTGAAATTGGAGAAGAGAAGAGAAGAGAGGAAAAAGCCAAACGCCGTGAATTCGAAGAATCATCGCGAGGTAAGGGGTGATTTCGATTAGTTAATTCGTATTATCGGTTTAGATATTCAATAGTATGGATCATAGTATGTTAGGGAATCCCGGTTTGGAATTCTAGGTTTGTAGGATTATCCCTAATTGTGTCGGATTATAGGAATTGGAACCATTAATGTGATAAATAATTAATAGGAATGATGGAAACATGATTTATGATGTTGTATTGGTTGCATTTTGGTATTCCTAATGTTATAATTCGTATGGGAATGAAAAGGAATGGATTGAGATGCATAATGCTGTCAAAAATAGCAGTTTTGGGCTCTGCAGGTCGTGGGAACCGGTTCCCAGTGGGGAGGAACCGGGTTCCACTGTGTAAAGTTATAAAAACCGGCAAAAATGCACGTAGGAATCAGTTCATGTATAGGTAGGAACCGGGTTCCTATACATTTTTCCAGAAGCGTGATTTTTGAACTTCGCAGGAACCGGTTCCTGCATATGTAGGAACCGGGTTCTGCTGTAACTTTTTGAAAAATATTAAACTTTGAAAATTCATAACTTTCAAACTGTAAGTCCGTTGTGAGTGCCGTTTTGGACGTTATTTCTTAAATTTAATGCTCTATTTTATAAAATGAAAATATTTCCTAAAACCTGAAATTATTTTGAAAATGAGTCAAATCTCGGAATAAGTGATTATTGGCTAACGCACATTGGTGTGTATGTAGCAGTGAACCTGTGATGGATGGATGTATTAGTATTGTGTGAATGAAAGGCATGTTTATGTTGCTAATGATGGTGTGCATGATCGTTAAGATATCATGTTTTTGGTTTTGGTTCAATTATGATAAATTGATGTATTTCATAGACTGATTTGATGTTGCATGCTAGTGATGTGCGTGCATATGCATTGTTTTGGTGAAGTTAATTCCCATTGTGTGGAATTTGACTTGTATTTCCGTTAACTGATACCCGGGTGATGATGGGTGGTTAGGCTGGATTCGTGTCCGGGTGTTCATGGACGAATCGATGGTTGTTGTATCCGGTTGTTGATGGATCAGTGTTGGGTGACTTGGTCACGTGTTGGTACCACATGCATTGTGTCTGCATTTGTGTTTGCATGGAATTGTAACATGTTAGGATGTCTTCTAGTGTTACAATTCTTTGGTTGATTATTGATTTGTGCATAATGACTTGTATGATTGGAACTGCGTGTTGAATCTGAATTTATGCTAAAATGGGTGAAATAATATGCTTGTGATATAATGTTGATTGAGAAGCTTATAATGCATGTTAATTATGAGAAATTTCACCCTTACTTTAACAATTTCAGATTAAAGTTAGCAGCTCAGGAGTTGGTGAGGATGGCTCTAGAGCTATGTTACTTTATGTCCGTGTGTTAGTGTCGTGCTCTGATAGGTTGTAATACTGGGGAACGTTTAGTTGAGGAATTAGTTATTATTCAATTGTTTCTTTGAATTTCATTGGGAATAATTATGTTTTGGTTTATTTCGTTTTGGTTATGGTATTTTTCCGCTGTGTAAGACATGGTCTTAATTTGATTGAATTATTTGAATAATGACCCTCAGTGTAGCATGACTACTGTTTTATTGGAAGTTTTATTTATTTCATAAATGTGACAACCCTTGTTCCGTGTTAACTCTGATGGAATATGTCTTTAATCATTGATATAATTAATATTATTCGGGAATTTTAGAAGGGGTGTTACAATAGTGGCATCAGAGCATAGTCGGTCTTGTCTTGTGTCGTTATCCCTTTTGTATGCGACTAGTGTAAGATGACACTGTCGATACTTGTGTGTTGATGAGGTTGTTTTGTAATGTTACAGAACAATGGCCAGAAGAGGTAACGGAAGAAACGACGATGCTATTGTTGAAGCATTGGGAATGTTGGCTGGAGTACTCGGAGGGAACCAGCAGGGAGCTGTGATTGGTGCTGACCGACAATTGGGGAATTTTCAGAGGAATAATCCTCCGTTGTTCAAGGGTGCACATGATCCCGAAGGTGTTCAGAAGTGGTTGAAGGAGATCGAGAGGATCTTCAGAGTAATTGACTGTGCTGAAGGGCTAAAGGTGAGATACGGAACTCACATGTTAGCAGAGGAAGCTGATGGCTGGTGGGTTGCTACCAGAACTGAAATGGAAGAAGATGGTATTGCGTTGACTTGGGCTGTGTTCAGGAGGGCTTTTCTGAGGAGGTACTTTCCTGAGGACATCAGAGGCAAGAAGGAGATTGAGTTTCTGGAACTCAAGCAGGGTAACAAGACTGTCAGTGAGTATGCTTCGAAGTTTACTGAGTTAGCGAAGTATTATGCTCATTATACTAACGATGCAGATGGAGAATTTTCCAAATGTATCAAGTTTGAGAATTGTCTTCGTGATGAGATTAAGAAGGGTATTCGGTATCAGCGTATCCGAAGATTTCCTGATCTGGTTGACTGTAGTAGGATTTTAGAGGAGGATCTTGCTAGCACTAAGTCGAATGCTCGAGGGTATGTTGATAGGAAGGGTAAGCAACAGATGGATCGTGGTAAGCCTTATGATAGAAGTAATCAGAGACCCGGTGGTTGGAAGAAGTTTGGTGGAGGAGATTCTAGTTCTTCCATTAAGTGCTACAAGTGTGGTGAGACAGGACATCGTATGGTGGATTGCAAAAGTAATGATAAGAAGTATTTCAAGTGTGGGAAACTCGGCCATGTGGCCAATGATTGCAGAGTAAGAGTGGTGACTTGTTACAACTGTGGTGAAGAAGGTCATACTCGTCCTCAGTGTACAAAACCCAAGAGGGAGCAAGCTGGTGGTAAAGTGTTTGCATTGTCTGGGTCAGAGACTAAGCCAGATGATCGGCTGATTAAAGGTACATGTTTTATTAATGACATACCTTTGATTGCGATTATTGATACTGGAGCTACGCATTCTTTTATTGCTTTGGATTGTCCTAAAAGATTGAATTTGGAAATTTCTAATATGGATGGAAGTATGGTTATTGATACTCCTGTGTTGGGTTCAGTGACTACTTCGTATGTTTGTAGGAATTGTCCTATTGTGATTTTTGGTAGGGGTTTCGATATGGATTTAGTGTGCCTACCGTTAGAACAACTTGATATCATCCTTGGAATGAACTGGTTGGAATTCAACCAGGTTCATATCAACTGTTTTGCGAAGACGGTTATTTTTCCTGAAGAGGTTGGTGTCGAAGATGTGACTATGTCGGTTAAACAGATGAACCTAGCTGTGAAAGATGGTGCTGTGGTATTTATGTTGTATTCTGCAATAGAAGCGGAGGGAAAAGCAAAGAGTGATGGATTGCCAGTGGTGAATGAATTTCCAGAGGTGTTTCCGGAAGACGTTAGTGAATTGCCACCTGAGAGGGAGGTAGAATTTACTATAGATTTGATTCCTGGAACTAGTCCGATGTCGATGGCGCCTTACCGTATGTCGGCATCTTAATTAGCGGAGTTAAAGAAATAGTTGGAGGAGTTACTTGAGAAGAAGTTTATTCGTCCGAGTGTTTCACCGTGGGGTGCTCCGGTGTTGTTGGTTAAGAAGAAAGAAGCTTCAATGAGATTATGTGTTGATTACAGACCGCTGAATAAAGTTACAATCAAGAATCGGTATCCTTTGTCGAGGATCGATGATTTGATGGATCAACTAGTTGGAGCTTATGTATTTAGTAAGATTGATCTGAGATCTGGATATCATCAAATTCGTGTGAAGTCGGAAGATATTCAGAAAACTGCATTTAGAACGAGGTATGGACATTACGAGTATTTTGTTATGCCGTTTGGAGTTACTAATGCACCTGGTGTTTTCATGGAGTATATGAACAGGATATTTCATCCGTATCTTGATAAGTTTGTGGTGGTGTTCATTGACGATATTCTAATTTATTCGAAGAGAAATGAAGAGCATGCAGAACATCTCAGAGTTGTGTTGGAATTATTGAAAGAGAAGAAGCTTTATGCAAAGTTGTCCAAGTGTGAATTCTGGTTAAGTGAAGTAAGTTTTCTTGGCCATGTAATTTCCAAGAATGGAATTGCTGTGGATCCTACGAAGGTAGAAGCAGTATCTCAGTGGGAAGCGCCGAAGAATGCTTCTGAGATCCGTAGTTTTCTGGGTCTTGCAGGTTATTACAGGAAGTTTATAGAAGGATTTTCCAAATTAGCGTTACCATTGACTAAGTTGACCAGGAAGGGTCAGATGTTTGTTTGGGATGTTGAATGTGAGAAAGGATTTCAAGAACTGAAGAGGAGGTTGACAAGTGATCCGATCTTAATTTTGCCAAATCCGACTAAGTCTTTTGTTGTGTATTGTGACACATCATTAATGGGATTAGGTGGTGTGTTGATGCAAGATAAGCAGGTGGTGGCTTATGCTTCGAGACAATTGAAAGTACACAAAAGGAATTATCCGACTCATGATTTGGAGTTGGCAGCTGTTGTGTTTGTTTTGAAGTTGTGAAGGCATTATTTATATGGTTCTCGGTTTGAGGTGTTCAGTGATCACAAAAGTCTGAGGTATCTCTTTGATCAGAAAGAGTTGAATATGAGGCAGAGGAGATGGTTAGAATTTCTAAAGGATTATGATTTCGGTTTGAATTACCATCCTGGTAAGGCAAACGTTGTTGCGGATTCCTTGAGTAGGAAGTCCTTGCAAATGTCGATGTTAATGGTCCGTGAGTTAGATTTGGTTGAGCAGTTCAGAGATTTAAGTTTGGTATGTGAAACTACTCCGAATAGTGTGAAATTGGGTATGTTGAAACTGACTAGTGGTATTCTGGAAGAAATTCAGAATGGACAGAAGTACGATGTTGGGTTAGTTGATAAATTGACATTGATCAGCCAAGGTCAAGGAGGCGAGTTCCGGATTGATGAGAATGGTGTTATGAGATTTGGTAATAGGGTGTGTGTTCCGGATGTTGCAGAGATTAGGAAGAGTATTTTGGAAGAAGGACATCATAGTGGATTGAGTATTCATCCTGGTGCTACTAAAATGTACCATAATTTGAAGAAGTTATTTTGGTGGCCGGGAATGAAAAAGGAAATTGCTGAGTTTGTGTATGCTTGTTTGGTTTGTCAGAAGTCGAAGATTGAGCATCAGAAACCGTCAGGATTGATGGAACCGTTGTTTGTTCTGGAATGGAAATGGGATGGAATCTCTATGGATTTTGTGTCTGGTTTGCCAAGGACATCGAAGAATTGTGATTCTATCTGGGTTATTGTTGATCGGTTGACGAAATTTGCTCACTTTATTCCGATAAGAATGGATTATCCGATGGAAAGGTTGGCAGAATTGTATGTTGAGAAGATTGTGAGTTTGCACGGTATTCCTTCTAGTATTGTGTCGGATCGAGATCCGAGGTTTACATCTAAATTCTGGACGGGATTGCAAGAAGCTTTGGGTACTAAGTTGCATTTGAGTTCCGCTTATCATCCACAGACAGATGGTCAGACGGAGAGAACGATTCAGTCGTTGGAAGATTTGTTAAGGACCTGTGTGTTGGAGAAAGGTGGAGCTTGGGATAGTTATCTACCATTGATTGAGTTTACCTACAACAATAGTTTTCATTCGAGCATTGGTATGGCTCCATTTGAGGCATTGTATGGTAGGAGGTGTCGGACACCGTTGTGTTGGTATGAATCTGGAGAGAGTGTTGTGATTGGACCAGAAATTGTCCAACAGACTTCGGAAAAGATTAAGATGATTCAGGAGAAGATGAGGACTTCTCAGAGTCGTCAGAAAAGTTATCACGATAAGAGGAGGAAAGATCTTGAGTTTAGTGAAGGAGAACATGTTTTTATGCGAGTTACTCCGATGATTGGTATTGGTTGAGCTTTGAAGTCAAAGAAGTTGACTCCATGTTTTATTGGTCCGTTTCAGATTACCAAGAGAGTTGGGAAAGTTGCTTATCAGATTGCTTTGCCGCCATCACTTGCAAATTTGCATGATGTCTTTCATGTATCCCAGTTGAGGAAGTACATTGTTGATCCGTCTCATGAGATTTGGGTAGACGATATACAGGTACGAGAGAATTTGACTGTGGGAGCGGTACCTGCGAGAATTGAGGATCGGAAGTTGAAACAGTTGCGAGGCAAGGAGATCGCGTTGGTAAGAGTGGCTTGGGGAGGACCAGAAGATGGAAATGTCACTTGGGAGCTGGAGAGCCAGATGAAGGACTCGTATCTCGAACTCTTCGTCTAAGGTATGTTTTCGAGGATGAAAACTCTGTAAGTAGGGGAGAGTTGTGACACCCCAAATTTATTCAAGTGTTAAATAATTAGGAATTTAATTATTAAATTAATTAAAGGCTTAATTAATAATATTTTGGATTAAATGGATGAATTAATTATGAAATTAAAAAGGAAGATCGGGGGGTGTAAGGTTGAATTAGAGGTGTGTGAAGTAAAAAGCTCTACTAAATAATAACTAATTTATTACTATTATTTGGAAAAAAAAGAAAAGGAATATAAAAAGAAGGATAAAAAGGAAAAGAAAAAGAAGGTTATTTGGAAAAGTCATTATACGTGAAATTGGAGAAGAGAAGAGAAGAGAGGAAAAAGCCAAACGCCGTGAATTCGAAGGATCGTCACGAGGTAAGGGGTGATTTCAATTAGTTAATTCGTATTATCAGTTTAGATATTCAATAGTATGGATCATAGTATGTTAGGGAATCCCGGTTTGGAATTCTAGGTTTGTAGGATTATCCCTAATTGTGTCGGATTATAGGAATTGGAACCATTAATGTGATAAATAATTTATAGGAATGATGGAAACATGATTTATGATGTTGTATTGATGTGTATTGGGTGCATTTTGGTATTCCTAATGTTATAATTCGTATGGGAATGAAAAGGAATGGATTGAGATACATAATGTTGTCAAAAATAGCAATTTTGGGCTCTGCAGGTCGTGGCAACCGGTTCCCAGTGGGGAGGAACCGGGTTCCACTGTGTGAAGTTATAAAAACTGGCAAAAATGCACATAGGAACCGGTTCCTGTATAGGTAGGAACCGGGTTCCCATACATTTTTCCAGAAGCGTGATTTTTGAACTTCGCAGGAACCGGGTTCTGCTGTAACTTTTTGAAAAATATTAAACTTTGAAAATTCATAACTTTCAAACCGTAAGTCCGTTTTGAGTGCCGTTTTGGACGTTATTCCTTAAATTTAATGCTCTATTTTATAAAATGAAAAGATTTCCTAAAACCTGGAATTATTTTGAAAATGAGTCAAATCCCGGAATAAGTGATTATTGGCTAACGCACATGGGTGTGTATGTAGCAGTGAACCTGTGATGAATGGATATATTAGTATTGTGTGAATGAAAGGTATGTTTATGTTGCTAATTATGGTGTGCATGATCGTTGATATATCATGTTTTTGGTTTTGGTTCATTTATGATAAATTGATGTATTTCATAGACTGATTTGATGTTGCATGCTAGTGATGTGCGTGCATATGCATTGTTTTGGTGAAGTTAATTCCCATTGTGTGGAATTTGACTTGTATTACCGTTAACCGATACCCAGGTGATGATGGGTGGTTAGGCTGGATTCGTGTCCAGGTGTTCATGGACGAATCGATGGTTGCTGTATCCGGTTGATGATGGATCAGTGTTGGGTGACTTGGTCACGTGTTGGTACCACATGCATTGTGTCTGCATTTGTGTTTGCATGGAATTGTAACATGTTAGGATGTCTTCCAGTGTTACAATTCTTTGGTTGATTATTGATTTGTGCATAATGACTTGTATGATTGGAACTGCGTGTTGAATCTGAATTTATGCTAAAATGGGTGAAATAATATGCTTGTGATATAATGTTGATTGAGAAGCTTATAATGCATGTTAATTATGAGAAATCTCACCCTTACTTTAACAATTTCAGATTAAAGTTAGCAGCTCAGGAGTTGGTGAGGATGGCTCTAGAGCTATGTTACTTTAAGTTCGCGTGTCAGTGTCGTGCTCTGATAGGTTGTAACACTGGGGAACGTTTAGTTGAGGAATTAGTTATTATTCAATTGTTTCTTTGAATTTCATTGAGAATAATCATGTTTTGGTTTATTCCGTTTTGGTTATGGTATTTTTCCGCTGTGTAAGACATGGTCTTAATTTGATTGAATTATTTGAATAATGACCCTCAGTGTAGCATGACTACTGTTTTATTGGAAGTTTTATTTATTTCATAAATGTGACATCCCTTGTTCCGTGTTAACTATGATGGAATATGTCTTTAATCATTGATATAATTAATATTATTCGGGGTATTTTAGAAGGGGTGTTACACTGTCACCATCCGATCATGAAGCCACCGTTAGTAAGGTTCAATGAGGTATTATCTGCATCATGGATGTGTATGATGATAATACTTTCAGGTGACCAATGATCTGATTATCCATGACCTTACCTTGACCTAGTTTACACCCGTGAGTGGGGCGGGATGACTGATTATTACAGGTACAGATAGTGACTATGTTTTGATGATGATTGTATTGTTCTATTAATGACTATGGTTATTTGGTTATGTTCCGGACCTTTGATCCTGGTATATTCAACTTGTTCAGAGATTACATAACGGTTATTCAGAGTACTTGGTTTTGTTGTGTTCTAAAATTAGTGTTGAACCTTTGATCCTGTGATATTCGAATTATTCAGCAAATTTATATAGCAGTTACCCTGAGGAGGGTATTGTTGTTATGCTGAACTTTTAAACCCATGGTATTGCACGAGTATCATAGCATATTTATTTTCAAAAAAAAAAAAGAAATGTGTAAAAATGTAAGCATGAGAAATAGTTAACACACATGTTCTTTCTATTTCCAAGGAATCGTGCTTGTGAATATTATGTTGTGTTTGTCCATCTCTTACTAGATTGAAATCAAAATTAAAAGCATGCAGGTTCCTTGAAAATGATTGAACATGGCATTGCACCCACTCATTCATCTCATGTCTTCATGCATCCATAACAGGTACTCAGAGCGGGGAATTCTTATTCAGGCCTGGTATTCTTTTTAGAATTGCAAATCTTGACTTCACACTGCACCGTGATCCAAGAAAACCATGGAATGACTTCGCGTGGAATCAGGTGAGATGAAAAAAAATCATATGGGGTTGTTTATCATGGACATCCGGGCAATGGTCCATGGTCATAAATCCTTAAGGGAAAAGACAACCAGTTAGAGACTCCATTGAGTCGGGAATGGAAGTTCCAAAGACAGTCAAACTTCAATATTTTTGGTCAACATCAATATTTTGAAGTCACATTCATCATTTTATCAAGGGTTGATCATGATTCATTGATAAAACTCAAGATTCATCAAAAGTCAAAAGTTACTAAATTAGGGTTTTCTTTAGGAGAAGTCAACTGAAATTTGACCAAACATAAATTTCACATGCTTGATCTAAAAATTCCTAACCAAAGCCCATTTTGATGGAAATTCAATTCTCTATAACTTTGTCTCTCTAAGCTCAAGGCCAAAAATGCTTCATTTGAGATATATGAGCCAAAACATTACAAGTCATTTTAAAAGTCAACAAAAAGACACTTCTTGTCAAAACAATTTACATCAAGATAAAATTTTCAAATGAGAAAATGGCCAACATGAAGATTGTAAGGGATATCTTGACGTTTCCAAAAAGTCCAATATCACCTTCATATTATGAAATTTGAGTGAGATATAATTGGTGGAATTTGGGAATTTGAGAAAATGCATGAAATTCAATTTGAAGTAAATTTGACTTTTGAGCCAATCGGCCTATCTTTTGAAGTCTAAACATGTTCATAACACCTTAGAAGACTTCTAAGTCCCTTCATGCATTACTTTAATTTTTATTTCATTTATTTTGATTTTTATTCATTTAAATTCAAAATTAAATCAAATAAATATTAGATAAATGTGTAAGGCATAAAAGGCTTATGATTTGATTATTTTGGAGGCCCAAGATCATGATAGAAGCCGTGTATACCTATTTTTATCCAAATATCCATGGTTTTGTCATATTCAATCTATTTTCAAACAAGAATCAAGGACATGTTTTGCATAAGGTCCAAGCCCATCTTTTTAACCTAATCTCTTCATCTATATATACCCTTCATATTCAGACCAAAGAACACATGCAAAGAGGTTGTAAGAAACAAGGGTTGCCAATAAAAAATTTGCAAGAAGAAGGCAGAAATCGAAATCTTATTTGCAAGCATCCTCAAGGCAAAACAACCATCCAAATCAGCCCCTGAGGTATCATAGGGTAAGTTTTGATCATCCTTGATGATCAAACGTTCCTGAAACATGCATCCATACAGCACTAGTTTCACATATTTCATGAAATTTGTATTTTGGCATTTGCCATGTTTTGCTTGAAACTAAAGATTCTAATGTGTTCCTGAGATATATTAACACAGGTTTGACCCCTTGCATGAGGCCCATAATTCCAAAACACGCCATCACCATGATTATGTCATTTTGCTTTGTTATAGTCATATATTACTATGCAGGTTGAATTACCCAAAAATAACACCACCATTGGATTCAGGAGGGTCGATTTAGAGGGATAGGATCCTCCTATTATTCTGAAGCGCGTTATTTTTGCAGGTCAATAAAAGGTCTAGCCGGAGAAGACGACCGGAGCTAGGGCTTTGGCGCTTCTCTAGTTTACTGGTTTTGTTTTTAATATATTATTTTTATTGTTTTATGAAAACAGATTGGAAGCGTGGCTCAGATGGTGAAGAACGTGTGTGTTAAATAGAAGAGTGTGGATTCGATCCCTGCGTTCTGCGTTTATTTTTGTGATTTTCTCAAACTAACATGAAGGTATCACATATATTATCCAGCGCATATTTCTCAAACACAACCATTGCTTTGTCCTGGTGGCGTGCAGTGTAGCCTGTGAACCATGGGGGTATGGGTTCAACACCCACCCCATACATTTTTTTATCTTGTTTTGTTTCTAACCTATTTTTTCTTTTTCTTAAATTAACCATAATTGTTTTTTAACAATCAATTAACCTAATTTTTTCTTAATACTAATAAATTAGGATTAGGGTTTTAATTAATAATTATATTTTGTCTTTTATTTTTACTAATTAATTATTTAAATTAAATAAACTTTTTTTAAATATTAAAACCAATTAGAGATTTAAGTTTATTAATTATTTTTATCACTTAAAATTATTTTCTAAAATACAAAAATATTTTCTATTTTTCAAAACTTTTTTCTCATATTTTCTTTTCTATTTAATTTTCTTAGATAAAATGTATAGGTTGCACTATTCGATTGTAATAGCATAGATTTACTTTCCGCTTTTTTTTAATTATGTATCTGCTCCAAGGATGTAATAGTTGTAGATTTAATTTCTCGCACTCTCCTATTATGTAACTTCCCCAAAGCCATGTAATAGCGTAGGAATTTTACTTTCCGCACTTTGTTTTTTGTACACTTTATAACTGCTAGTAACTAGGATTTGCATGGAAAGACTAAAAACAACCTAGAAAACCCTAATTCCCAAGATAATATAACTGGAAATAATACACTTCGCACACTTGTACCTCTAGGGTAACCTCCTTTGTTGCCTTATGATAATTGGTCACGTTCCTCAAAAGTAGGGATGCTTTAGCAAAAGACCCTTTCGAATAAAAGATCATAGTCCCTCGATGATCCTTCAAAGTTTCCCACGAAAAATGATCTAGTCCCTTTGATACAAATTGCTAAAGCATCCTTACATGTTGCCTTCGATGACCATTCGATGACCCTGCGCATGTCCCTTCATATCCAATAGATAGGATTACCTACCAACTAATGCCATGGATAATCTATCTCTAAAGGAGAAGGAAAAGAATAAGAAATACTTTAGTGGGTAAGGAACTCTTAATTTCTTGCTCATAAGTTTTCTCACAAACATTTTTCACACATCACTTTCAAAACAATAAATATTTTCAAAAACACTTCGTATGCATTCTTGAGGGCTGATACAAGAATCATTACAAAGTCTGCCTTACTTTGGAATTTCAAAATATTTTCAAACAAATCACACACACAAAGCAAGTTTTTCCAAAGTGAGCTAAGTAATTAAGAGCTCATAGATAACTACAGATGAAAAGGGTGCTAACACCTTCCCTTTTCATAACTTACCCCCCAAACTCATAATCTATCAAATGTTTTTCCTGTTCTTTTCATCTTTCCTAAATATTGGATAAAAGAAAAGTCGGTGGTGACTCTTGATATCCACACATTTGGATAAAACCAAAAATGTCAGTTCTCCCACCGTATTACAACTATCAATAATATTCACATCATAATAAGCTTGATGATAACAAAAAATATCAGAATGAGTGAGAGCCATAATCTTTGGGGCCTAATGCATTTCCTTCTTGATATCCCAAAGCAACAAACCGGTGTAAGTGAGAAATAAACCACTAATATAACAATAGTGTGCAACAAGTTATCATCCCTTCCTGATAAGAATTCCGAAGATAGATGGAATGATAAGTATCTCCTAGCAGTGTAAGGACTGAGTTCCCAATTAGAAAGGTCCTAATGGCATTAACATCCACAAATTTGTCGATGTTAGGAAACAAGAACAATCCATAAGCAAGCAAAGCAAAAATATCCTTAAAAGCAGTTGTACTCTTCATCCTGGAAAAGTAACGAGCTTTCTCCAATAGAAACTGAGAAGGTAAACCTCTGATTCCTCTTTTGGTAGTCATGTTAGTCTCAATCTCAGACTTCCTCAAGTGAGTTATGGTGGCAATCTCATGAGACTTGGTCTCTCCTTCTAATTCGATGAAAGGAACTCAATCAATAATAGGTAAACCAAGTAAGTATGAATACTCCTCAATATGGGCATCAACTGATAACTAGGAAAAGTAAAACACAAGTATAATGGATCATAAAACTGGACCAATGTAGAAAGAATACCGTCCTTCATCTTGAGCTTCATAATAGGCGCAATGGCTTCATACTTCTTCCGAAATCTAGAGGACTATCAATCTCAGGAATCAAACTCATCAATTCCTCTATCTTAGAATCCTTGAAACTGTACTTCCATGTTTTTCTCCTTCCAAAATCCATGGTTAAAAAGTACCTGAGATATTTGCAAAAGTCAACCTTAAGTTCCTTGAAAAACTGCTTAAAGAATGCTCATAGGTGCATGAATGCATGTTGATGCAACAATCACACACAAGATCACAAATATGGGGGTTCATAGGTTCGACGTCACGAGCATGAAGTCAAAGGTACTATCCATAAGTTAAGGACTAATGGTTTATCACCTGCCGAACAAGGTTCTAAGGAAATACCAGAGTCTACATTCTTCCTTCAAATGTTATCAACGTCTCGATTAGATCGGTAATTAGCAATATTCTCAGGAAAAACTCGTCCGAGTGCAGCATCGTATGACAACTACTTCCAGATTGCTCTGTTATAGTCTCCGCACTTCACCTAAAACGCCAAGATGGGTTAAGGGTTATACGAATTCTCAGTTCTCAATGTTATACTCCAATTTTTGCCCCTAAGATTCCTCTATCACCTCATATCAACTCAATCATATCAAGATTACACTTGAGTTTGGTTCTTCTCCCTATCTCTAGGTTTGCTCATGAGGGATCACCAAGAACTTTTATTTGTATATTGTGATCATATATGTCTTGTGTTTATTAACTTTTAACTAACAAATACAATGAATTTTTGCTATAAATGATGATATTATAGGAGAGGGTACAACACATTTCATGAGGTTGATTCATAGGTTCATGAATTTATTTCCATGCCTTCTTCAACAAAGCTTCATTGAAACTCAAGCTTCATCATTGAAGGTGCTTTAAAGTAATATCATGACAAGGTCTACTATGATTTATCATGCCTCAATTTTCCAGAGGAAATCAAAATATGCAAGAATTGATTGAAGAAGTTTGACCTATTTGGACAAATCCTTGATTACTTGACAACAAGTACTTAACTTTTTCAATTTTTATCATTTTGGAGGTGATTATTATTGATATGGGTTCTTACTATCATCCACAACAACTTCTATTCACATGTAAAAAGTGATTGTGCAAGAAAGATTGTCAAAATTGAAAGGGGTTTCCAAGTTATTTTGGTGCTCTATGAGCTAGGGTTTTGAACTTCTAAGGGCTATATCTTGTTTATCTTTTGAGATTTTTGAGTGATTCAAAAAATATGATTCTCTTTAAAGGGTTATCAAGAAATCACTTCAAAAATTTCAAGGAAATTTTATGCGGAATATTCCTAATGATGGAGAAAGATCACAAGTCCTCTAGATAGGCCATCAAATTCCCTTATGTGACTTCAAGGGGTTATAACTTGGTAAATCTTTATCTCATTGAGCCAATTATTTTTCCATATTGATCTTAGGAATGTGAACTTAAACTTTTATTTTATGTGCAAATCTTGAAAATGGTTAGAAGATGCCTCAAAAACTCAAAAGATTATAGGTCACCTCATGGATTTTCACCAAATTCAAAGGATCATAACTTGTTCAATATTTGGAATTTTTTAGTGAAATAAGTTTCACAATACTCTTTAAGGAGTCCACTTCAATCTAGCATCAATGATCAAAGCTCAATTTTGAAGGAAGACATTTTTTGGAGTCAAAACATTATAGGACTTTTTTGATAAAAACTTAGAATTTTTTTAAGTACAAAAAGATAGCGCATTTTTTATGATTTTAACCAAACACAACTTCTAGCTCAAGCATCCAAATGATCTCTCTCTTTTCACATTGTAAATATTGTGACCTTATCTTTAAAATGCTTCGAGAATTATGCCCCAAGAATTCTTGAGTTGTGAACACCATGGATTCAAAGTTGGCACCTTGGAACTGAAGTTTCACTTGCAGTCAGATTGCAATTTCCATAATGTGACTTCTAATCACCAAATTACCACGTGATTTTCACTTAAGCACGATCATCAAAGATATTTGGATTATTTAGAGTGACAAAACGCGTCATTTAGATGAGTTTTGATGCACATGTGAGCACACTTTTCTCGTGAACACAAGTGTGCACGAATTTGATTGAAATTGCATCATTCACCCTCCTCTTGATTCCATTCACTTCTCCTATTAATACATACTCGATTCCACTAATTTTCTCAAGCTTGAACAACCAAAGTCACCTTGTCAAACTCCCTCCACAACTCACTTTTTTGAGTTTTTGAATTCATCTTTTCTCCACTTTTTAATCCAATTTCTTCATTGATTCTTCATCCTTGAACTTCACTGAAGCTAACAGAAGAAGAACCAAGTCTTGAGGTGTCCTAAATCGTGCTAGCCAAGTCCAATTACAGAGCAAATTCATCTGACTTCGTTCAGGTAGTTTAAGGAATTAAATCTTCTTACTCAAATTACTGGAATGGCCTATGATGTTCACTGATGCTTACTATCAATTCAATTTTGGAGAATCAATGCATTTGATGCTTCTGTTTTTTTTATTTCAACATTTTCAAAACTCTATGGTTTGTTCCAAATCGACTACGTTGTGATTTATATAAATTTTTCGCAAGCATATGGTTGTGATCGTTTCAAGTAAACGCATCTTATGGCACCACTGTAAACGTGTAGATTTACAGATTGAAGGATTTGAGTTTTTCCCTATTTGCAGGAGGTTGGAGATTGAAGACGACCTACATGTCGTTCTTCAACCAATGATACTCAGCCATTTGTTTTATTTTGATTGGATGGACTTTTTTGTGTTACATACGCGCACATTGACTTAGATTCATGATACTCTCTCCCCTGAGATCCATTAGATCTGCCAACATGTATAAGTGAGTTAGATCCAATGCGTGTGGTTTTTTCTGATTTATTTTATTTTACAAAACTATTTTTAAAATTCCTTTATCCAAAAATTATGAAAAAAAATATACAAAAATACTTTGATTTATTTCTGACTTTGTGTATTTTTTCATATTTTTATTTTGATGTTTGATATTTTTCATAATTTTTGTTTTGTTTGCTTTATTTTAATTGTTTTAAAAATACTTTATGGTCTTTTTAAATTCTGAAAAAATTATGGAAGGATTCAATGATCTCTTGACAAATATTGGTGACCTCATCTTATTTTTATTTATGATTTTACTCTTTTTTACAAATTTTGGTTTATTTTGCTTATTTATTTAAATTTAAAAAAAATAGTTTCTGAGTTTAAAAAACTCCGAAAATTTTTGTCAACTACTATTGACTCATATTTGACCTCTGACTTTTTTTAGGATTTTTATTTGGTATTTTAATATACTTTGTGTATTTTACCAATTATTTTCCTTTTTATTAATCATTTAAATATTGTTTTATTAAATATTATTTTATTATTTTTGTTTCGTCCTGACTTGGATTTCATTTGGTGACATATTCCTCAACCTCATTGGATATTGGGTGTTGATAGGTTGAAAAACCAAATCCACCAAAATGGATGAATGATGTTGACGATATTTAAAACCCTAACTTCATTTAATACATCCCCTCCCTCTTCATCTTATCCCTTTCTTACATGTACTACATGTTGTTAGAGAATGATCTACATATCATTTCTATAAACATATGGTACATAAATTACTATTGACTGGCCTCAAAATAGGTGTGACTTCTACATAAGTCCACTTACGATTGCTTAACATAGAGCTAAATTTTGTCCCGATTTGAGAGATGATCATTCGTGGCTCAAACCTATGTTTGAAATACCAAGTATGTTTAATTTGAAACCTTTGATCCAATAACCTTGAGGTTCATTGTTAGGAGGTTTGGTCTTATAAATCCTCTAATGAACCTTCATAAAATTTGGTCTAATTGAATCATTTAAACATCGTTGATCATTTGTTGTTGCCTCGAGAATTTGAAATGAATGATATACTTGACAAAAAGTAAATGAAACTTGTTGTTGAGAGGATTTAATTTTAAAAATATTATAATGAGTTTTCAAATGCAAGATTCAAGATGGTCATTCAACTAACCTCTAATTTCTAACTCATTAACAATTGACTTTTATTTTATGATTTAACTTTACGTCTTTACTTTTATACACCATTTATTTTAGCCATTACATTTCATGCTATTTTCATATTTGCTCACTTGAGCATTTATCTTTATGTCATTTTTATTTTGCTCACTTGAGCTTTCATTTTCTTTTTGAAGATACTTAATAACCAACTTGAACAATACAATAAAAACTTTAAGGTTGCTTGGACTATTTGGTTACTATCCTTGGCATTTTGGAGTTATGGACTTCTTGGACATAGGATTAGAGACCTTGACTACCCTTGAGACCTTGTGACTTCTATTGTTATTTTGTCTAGAGTTCTTGGGGTTTACCCCGAGACATTTGATTGTTTTTTTCTTTGTGTGCAGGTTATTCTGGTTATGTACTTTGTATGTGATTGGGAATTCATCGGTATACAACCGTTACTCTTCCCGTAGGACTGGCAACGAGCGCCTTGGTGTTGATGGGACGCGCCTCAAACATCGGGTACCCATCTTCATCAAGAATGTCGTCCCCTTCCCTCGTAACCCACCAGGCAGGGAAGAAGCTATCAACAAACTTGCAAAGGACAACATAGGCATCCTCGTCCTCAGCGCTCATGCTCCCTGCGGGTGTATGATAGTGCCCGGTTCCATGATCGTAATGACCCGAGCACCAATGGATCGGGAACTTGGAAATACGCCCGACTGCTGGACTACCCTCAGCATCCACGAGGGGCTCCCCGTCCACGTCGACCACCACAGTTTCCGATTTGAACAAGGAGTCCAGGGCGGTTTGGGTGACCGATTGCAGCACATACCATTTATCCTTGAAATCCCTTACCGAATCTATATACATCCTAAACAGCCTCTTCGACTGTTTTAGGGATACGCAGCTGTGCCTGCCTCCTCGAGACTGACGCTGCAGGTGAAAGACCCTGAAGAAAAGGGGAATCGTCGCCCCAATTCTCAAGAAACAGCACGTCAGTTCGAACGCCCGAAGGAAGGCGATCGCGTTGGGGTGAAGCTGCGAAGGGGCCAGGTTCAGATGGCTAAACACCCCGACCTGAAAGTCACTAAAGGGTAGCTTAAGACCTAGATCCCTGAACACGATCTCGTACATAGGGAATCCGTACTCAGTAAACTCCGAGCAGATACGGGCGTCGACCGTCAGCCTCATTATTATAAAATTCTTTTAAAAACCGGGCTGAGTGCCGCCATGCTCGATGACAGTATAAGCGCGTCGACTTTGACGACAGTACGCTGAAGCAATCCCCTGGGGCTCGGCGCCCACCCAGTCCAACGTATGGTCGTCAATGGTGTAGACTAATGTAACGTTTTCTTCGGTACTCGTTTCCTCGACGTCATTTTGCCTCGAGGATTTCGGATCGTCGGCCATTTACCTGCAAAGTACAGGAAACCAATGAATTTGAGAGCAAATCCGCGTGCTTGCCACAGAGGCGGGAAGAAGTACACAATAGGCCAAACACGGACACCACAGCTCCGACCATGCATCGGGGACAGCACGAGCGCCCAGGGCGAATCATGAATCACTCAAGCAAGTTCCTGACTTCACCTACCCGACACTAGGATACCGCGAGGAGACTACCCTACATACTTCCTAAAAGCATGAATATCCCTACCAAACGCATGAAGATCACGAGCAATATCATGAGCTATACGCCCAAAACTATGAATCTCACGGGCAATATCAATAATTATTTACCTAAAATATGAATACCATGGGCGATCTCACAAATTAGGTCCCTAAACTATGAGTATCTCGGGCACAATCATGAATCTATCGGGCACTACTTCCAAATATGGATTTCTAGTATCAAAAATAGTATCAAAACTACCTACAACAAAGAAAAACAGGAGGAACAGACGCTTACTTGGAAGAAAAGAGGTACAAACGACGGTGGTGGAAGTAATCAACGACGAATGGTGCGGTGATCTCATAGCGTTGCAGGAAACAACGGCAGCGGAATCAGAGAAAGAGGGAGGAGCGTGAAGAGGAAAAACAAATTATGGGCCCAAGGGTCCTATTTATAGGGATGACGTGGAATATGAAACGTTGCACCAGGGAGACACGAACTTCCCCTGTCCTCGACACCAGTCCCCTAGGTAATGATGACCCTATTTTGCTAGGGTGGCGTTACGATTCCCAAGGACTGCCCCACGTATCCGACAAACGCAACCCGCGAGAAATTCCTCGAGCACGCTTCGAAAAACAAAATCCCTGGTCCGGGCATCAGGTCCCCGCGGCAAAAGCGAGCTAAGATCAAGTCATAACTGCTGCACCGGGAGCAACGACTTGGGGGGCTCCTATTCTAGACTGGGCCCACCTTGGCCCAAAGTGCAAATAGAGGCCCAGATCCAAGCGGCTCCTCGGGGAATGCCCATAATCAGTACATCACCAAAACGTGCCCGACCACAGACTACATCTGTAACGCCCGCCGTTGCCCTCGACGAGCAACGTCCCCGACCAAGAGAGCTCCAGCTCGAGTCCAGCTCGAGCACCCTTCCTGTAGGGAAGATTCTGTCCACTATGACCGTTATGGAATCCTCAAAGCTCCGGAAAGACCGCGTCTTCGTCCTTCCTCATTCTTCGTAGAGCACCACCCAGGAAGGGGACCACGTACGGGTCCCCACTACACGCGTAGAACCTGGCAGTTCCTATATTGGGCCAGTTCTAGTCGGCCTAATAAGGGGACCTTGGCCCAACGCTGGGGGCTATAAATATCCTCTGCTCCAAGAGGGTCAGGTATTCATCATTTACACGCCTATATACTTTTTGCCTGCCCATTACGTCTCTCATTTTAACATCGGAGTGTCTCGCAGGTACCCCCCCCCCCCCCCCATCTCACTTAAATCCAGTTCGAGCCAGCTGTGACGGTCCAAGTCTGATCCAGTAAGATAAGGAAGGTATATCAGGCAGGCGACGTCATCAAGTGTGATCGCCATCTCCCCAACAGGCAAGTGGAAATATGACATCTCCTTGTGCCACGTCTTGACAAATGCCCCTGCATGTCGTGGCTGATAGTGTGTAACTGGAACAACAAAGGTCGACAAGTCCGGAGGCAAAAATGGCCTCTCTGAACCAATCCTCATCAGGGTGATACAACTCAGATATCTTTTGCGCATGGTTCGCGCACTTTAGTGGTCGTAATTCCTTTAAAGATAAACAATAAATATCAATTTTAAGATATTAGTATGTAAATGATTAAAATGAAAAGTATAACAAAAATTAATATACATGTCCTTCCGAAACATATCGAGCGACTTGATTGGTGTAATGGCTCAAGAGAGAGGTGCCAGACAGTCCTCCTGGAAAACCCGGGATAGCCTCCTCCTCAGCTTCCAGAACCTGAACTCATTCGGGTTCTTCCTCCTCGTAATCCTTAGAAGAGGACGCACGTGAAAGGCGATTAAAAGGAATTGGAGAATTTACTCAAATTTGAAGCTTTTAGAGTTGTTGAAATTGAGAGTTCGAGTGAGTTGTAACAAGTGCAAATGAGTAGACAAACTTGAATGAGTTTTGAAAGTAGAAATTTTGGAGATCTTTGGGGTGTTTGATAGTTAAAATTTGGAAGAAATGAGAATGAGGGGTGGTTGTTCGTATTTGTTACTGTAATGCCTTAGTTTAGAGATGTATCTTCGAAACACCCCTGATTTTGAAAAAAAAGTGTTTCAATAATACATCTTCGAAAATATCCCAAAAAAATTAAAATATGGTGCATTCAGAGATACATCTCTATATTTTAAAAATAAAAACAGAATTTCATCAAAAATGATTAAGAAGATGTAAGAATAGTAAAAGAAATTTCCAAAATCTTATCTTATATTGAAGCCCAACCCAAATTGAAAATGTGGCCCATCAATAATTAATTCCTCTGTTTGGCTTTGAAAAAACTAATAATATAAGTTAATGCTCTAAAATTAAACCAAGGTAAACAAATGAATGGCACATATTTATTTTTTAATATTAAAAAACAATGTGTTCCATTTACTATTTCATCTATTTTAAAATAAATATTTTTACACATAAATTGTTAAAAATATAATAAAGTTATCAAAAGAAGAATACTACCTAAGAAAACTATGCAAATAGCTTGTATCTTTTTCTTGATTTACTTACATATTGTCCATTTTTAAACAAAAAAATAAATCATGTACTACTAGAGATGATTAAGAAAATAAGATAGTCTTAAATTGTAATGTAGATTCATATTTATAAGATACAATATTTTTTCCAGAAAATATTAAATTACATGGGATAAGGTTTGGCCTAAAAGCATATGAGTACAAAATGAATCATGGTGAAATCTTCAACAGAATCCTGCAAGATAGAACTCTATCATGTCAACAGCATTTTAGCATTTCCCAACTCTTTTATTTGCTCCCAATTATTTCATTAACTGTTTCCTTTACTTTCTGTATAAGTTCTTCCCTGTTATTCCATTCAAAATGTTTAGAGACACAAGTACTATTATTATTCATAGGAAACTTGAAGTATAAGTTATTGAAAACAAATAATGCATACCTTTCTGGTTTGAAAACTAGGTTCTTGTATGTAAACCACTGCAATAAAAAACAGAAGATGAATTATAGGTTTTCTTACAACCAATTTTCATGAAGAATACAATGCTTTTAACATATGGAATCAATTAAACAAGACAGTCATTGAGGACACGAAACACATGCTACTATACAGACGCCAAAATTTATAACACATAAATAGAGTCTCATAAAATATTTGTCTCTATCAGTTAAACTGTAATTAAATAAGGTCTCTATGTTTATTTTGTCATGATTAAACTGCGACTAATCTACACAGAACTACAAAATTTTGGGAAGGGTTTGCAATTTAGTGTACTAATTTGACTTACCCCCGAGTAGCCAATGCCTATTAATTCAAGAACTCCAGGAATCAAGGGAAGCTTATCAATTGCCTGTCACAAGTGAAAATAATATTTTTAGGACATTTATCATGTAACACACATTATCATAAGAAAATTTTATCTACATCAAATAAATTTACCATTTAAATAACTTACTGAAATCAAACCAGTTGAGCTCCATAATGCAATCACACTAGCTACAACCAATGTACTCACTGCATATTTATCATCAACTTTGTCCCACTATATATATGCAACCAACAAAATCAAATAATAATTTTAAGTAACATTGAAAAAAGATGTATATTTATAAAAAAAAATACATAGGAGAGAGTCTTACAGTTGCTTGCAGACTCTTAACAAACTCAGGTAGTTCAGTTGATTCAACATCTGCTGGTGCATCTCCGGTGGCCATTACCATAACCTCACGACCAATCTTTCGATCTAAAAAACATTAAAAATGATTTTAGTTTACTATAGTCACATGTTCAGAATACCAACACTTTTGAAAATGAATAACTTACAATGAGAACTTGTCTTCACTGCATGATTCTGAGACAACAAAGGGAGTGATGGAAGAGAGGTTAGTCTCATACATTGAGGAGAAGAAGGTGATGGTTGAAAAGGAGCTTTGCAATCAAAAAGGTTAGTAGTGAGAGAAGAAGATGAGATTGAGGCCATTGTTATTAATTAGTGAACACTTTTTCAAGGTGTAATTTTATTTTTCTATGAAAATTTGAGTCCACTAAGTTGTTGATATGTTTGTAATGTATTAGTTTCAATTGTGTTTGATGATTTGCAATGTGGTTGTGGAGATCCTGTTGCTATAGATTGAAGTGAAGCAGAACCACTTATTTATTTTTCATTTAGATAATGTTGTGATATTATTATTTTGATAGATAGGGGTTTTATGGTATTTTATGGGATAGGAAGATCCTGGTTGGATATTGGAATAAAAAAATACCAATACTAATACACAATGCTCATATATTTTTGCCAAAGATTGATTATTTAATTAAGACAAATTTCTGTGATAGGTTTATGAAATATAAGTTTGATTTTATTTTATTTTAATTTTATTTTTATAAATTGTTAGGTATCTATGATAAGTAGTTGGATATTAATATCTTTAGTATGAATTCTATCTATATTTTAATTTATTTTAAAATAAATAAAAATAAATAAATAACATCACATTGAATTATCCTATTTGATTGATTAAGGGTAGTTGTATCCAACTAAATTAAAAGTATATGAGTATTCACCTTTTTTTATAAGAAATATGGATTTTTAAAGATTAATATAATTTTATAAGTATTTTTAGTCATACATTTATAAAATATAATATTGAGATTGAAAGTATTTGTCATGACTAAAATTAAAGGAAGGACAAAGATGAAAATTGAAGATAAAAATAATAATTAAGAGGAAGAAATAAGTAAAGAGACTAAAAATTTGTCTAAAAAATAAAGAACAACAAGAAATCATCCCACATAATGTAATAAGAGACATTTCTAATAAGTAACCACTTTACACTTCTTTAATTAGGTATGTAATCTTATGACTTTTGTTTTCTAAATTAAGTCAAATAACGTCAATGAAACTTTCATTGATAAAAAATATTCTTTTTCTATACAAGAAGACTTAAATCAATTTGAGAGAAACAATGTGTGAGAACTTGTTCTCATATTTAGGACTACTCTAATGATTGAAGGCAAATTGAACTTTCACAACAAACTTAATGAAAATAACACTTTTTTTAAGAAATAAAGTAAGACTTGTTGCAAAAAGGTATAATCAACAAGAATATAGATTTTAATGAAACACGTGTCTTTGGAGTTATATTAGAGGACATAAGAATGCTTTTAGTCTTTTTATGCATCATGAGTTTTAAACTCTTTTAATTGAATGTAAAGAGTATGTTCTTGAACGGTTACATCCAAGAGAAAATGTATATTGATTAACCTTTCAATTGCAAGAACATCTTTTCCTAGTCGTGTTTTCAAGAGAAGGGGTCTCTACAGTTTAACACAAGTCTCTCGTGCTTAGTATGACTAACTCAGCAAATTTCAGCTTGAAAACAAAAATTTAAAGAGAAAAGGTTGATACATCATTTTTTATTAAGAAATATGAGCAAGTCATTTTATCTATACAAATCTATATTGATGACATCACATTTGGTGCTGGTGACACTATGCCAGAAATAACCTACGAAAGCGCTTTTTTTGGGCTTTAAAAGCGCTTAAAAGCGCTCTCGTAGGTGGCGCTGCTAAAGATTTTAGCAGCGCTTTTTGTTCAGAAAAAAGCGCTCTCGTAGGCCTACCTATGAAAGCGCTTTTTTCTTAAAAGCGCTTTCATAGGTAGGTCTACGAGAGCGCTTTTTTCTGAAAAAGCGCTTTCATAGGTGTATTCAGAATGCGTATAAAGTAGGCCTATAAGAGCGCTTTTTGTTCAGCTAAAAGCGCTCTCGTAGGCCTACCTATGAAAGCGCTTTTTTCTTAAAAGCGCTTTCATAGGTAGGCCTACGAGAGCGCTTTTTTCTGAAAAAGCGCTCTCATAGGTGTATTCAGAATGCGTATAAAGTAGGCCTATAAGAGCGCTTTTTGTTCAGCTAAAAGCGCTCTCGTAGGCCTACCTATGAAAGCGCTTTTAAGAAAAAAGCGCTTTCATAGGTTTTCTACTGAAAAATATAAAATTTAAAAAATTTCTAAACCTGCATTTTTTTGCAGCAAACCTGTAATTCTTAAACCGGTATTTTACAATCTAATCTAGAAATACCAATATATATTAGTTTTAATCCAAATACCAAATGTAATTCAAATACCAAATATTATATATATATATACAAATACCATTATAATCAATTCATATCCAAAATATATATACACCATGGTAATTCAATATTAACATGTTTTTAAACGTAACAAAATACACCCTAAGAAATCAGCTATATAACACTAAGTAAATCAATCCTAATCTACATATATATCCAAGGTCCTGATCCTGCAATATGAACATAATAACACGGTCAGTGTTGTATACACAAAACAATATATTCATAATTAACCAATTTTCACACAACAATGTATTGGTACCTTATTATAAGATTCTTAGCTCAATAAAATATTTGCACAACTCCTCTTTGAGTTCTTCCAATTGACGTGGCGAGTAATATGGACAATTGTATTGATCAAAATACTACATCACCCGAGGATACCGATTGCGATATAGTCTCCTGTAATTCATTTAAATATTGATAATTAAAGACACAACGTTAATTATATATTAATTAAAGACATAATGGTATACTTACACACTCATCATAAATATCACATTGCATATGGAAATAGGATGAAATGGTTTAAGATACTCAGACTAGAAATGGGGCAGCATTGTTATCATAACACAAGTTAATCGGAAGTTGCTAACGGAAACAAGAAAATTAAGCATTAACATTCACGAAAGATCCAATTAAATGCGGATAAATGTCAAACGGAAAATTAAGGCGAAATATGTACATGGAACCAAGTCCGGACAACATATTTTATTCACAAAAACGCACATAAAATTAGTTCTGAAATCAATTGAAATGGTACTGGTGTTTGACAATTACCAAAACAAACTATTCTAAACGATTAGAAATAATTAATTGAACAATTTTCATGGTCTTCTAATACCGGACAACCTTATACCTCAATAAAGAGTGGCTTGAAAAACCTCAACAAAAACGGTGTAACTCAATCGCATTAATCCACAAACGTAACAAAATGCAAGAATAGGCATCAAACAATTTTAAAGTTCAATTGACAAGGTATTCAAGAGTTCCGGTATAATTCGACATCCAAAAGTTATCAACAAAATTTATCCTGATTCAACATCAAATTCACCAATTCACCAAGAAATCAAGACTTATGCATATCCAATAATTCAAATATATCATGAATTTTCAAGAACAAAGTTCAACACAATTCAAGAATCATATAATTGTTTAACAAGTCAACTTCAAGAATCACACCCCAATATTCAATTCAATGTCTTAATATATAAACTCACATGCTTTTATCCAAAGTCAGTGTTTTAAGCTTTTATACAAAATCGGTGTTTTAAGCAAACTCTAATGCTTTTACTTAAAATTTGTCTTTCTATAGTAAAATAAAGGAGCTAGTAACCAATCTGAACCGTCCAAATCTAATAATTAATTCTATGGTTAACTGGAACTAAACCTTGGTGGAAGCAACATTTACCATACCTCCTTAAACATTACTCATAATCAATACTGGAAGAAAAGCTAGCCCAAAACTCCCAAGAACACAACAATGAATTTCATTGAACCAATTTAAGGCGAAACAGAAATGTAGGTTAAGCTTGTTCAAGATGTAGGTTTTTGTTTAATATAAGATGAACAGATAATGGAACAGATAATGGAAGAAGATAATGGAAGAAGAAGAAACTTACCAAGATGGAGAAGACGGAACGAACGGCGGCGACGACTGAAGAAGACGGAACGAACGGCGACGACGAAGACGGCAGAAATGAAGAAGACGAAGAAATGAAGAAGACTGAACGAACGAATTTACCAAGTGAGGGCAAATATCAGATTTAGGGATTTTTAATTTAATTATAAAAACAACCTACGAAAGCGCTTTTAAAAGCGCTTTCGTATGCCCCAATATGAGAGCGCTTCTGAGGTAAAAAGCGCTTTCGTATGCCCCCCATATAAGAGCGCTTTAGAAAGCGCTTTCGTAGGTCCCCCTTTCAGAGCGCTTTTCAAAAGCGCTTTTATAGGGCCACCTATAAGAGCGCTTTTCAAAAGCGCTTTCGTAGGTTAGATATTTCAAATACCTATGAAAGCGCTTTCTGAAAAGCGCTTTCGTAGGAAACCCTATAAAAGCGCTTTTTTTAAGAGAATTTTTTTTAAAGGCTACGAAAGCGCTTTCTCTTAAAAGCGCTTTCGTAGATGCGCTTCCAAAAATTGTTTTTTTCGTAGTGTGATTAATCTCTTTGTAAGGATTTTTTTTATATGATGAAAAATTAATTTGAAATATCTATGATAGAGGTGTATCGATGCTTTCATGAATTGCAAATACATCAATAAATATAAGGCACTTTCATTAATTAGGCTAAGTATTGTAAAGAGTTATTAAAATATTTGAAATAAAGAAAGTAAAAGAGATCAGATGTCATGACATATGGTCTGACATCACATCAACAGAGCCAAAAACAACTCAGTATTATAGCACGCTGCTCAACAACTTCAGACAGGTCTATTACTTATCATGTCACACATAATTAATATACATGTCCTTCCGAAACATATCGAGCGACATGATTGGTGTAATAGCTCAAGAGAGAGGTGTCAGACAGTCCTCCTGGAAAACCCGGGATAACCTTCTCCTCAGCTTCCGGAACCTGAACTTGCTCGGGTTCTTCCTCCTCTTAATCCTTAGACGAGGACGCACGTGAAAGACGATTAAAAGGAATTGGAGAATTTACTCAAATTTAAAGTTTTTAGAGTTGTTGAAATGTGTTGAAATTGAGAGTTCGAGTGAGTTGTAATAAGTGCAAATGAGTAGACAAACTTAAATGAATTATGAAAGTAGAGATTTTGGAGGTCTTTGGGGTGTTTGATAGTTGAAATTTGGAAGAAATGAGAATGAGGGACGGTTGTTCGTATTTGTTACTGTAATGCCTTAATTCAGATATGTATCTTCGAAACATCCTTGATTTAAAATTAAAAAAAATTCAATAATACATTTTCGAAAATTATTAATATTATTTTTGAAAGTTTTTAGTAATTAAATAGATTTGTTTGATATTTATTTATTTCAATTAAATAGATTTAAAATATATTCAAAACTTTGAATCAGTTAATCTTTATAATATTTGAAAGAGATATTGTATTAGAGTTTTATATGATAGTAAAACGATATTTTGGATGTTCATTATTAATGAGGGGTCTCGATAGTTAATCAAGAAGTTTAGCTAGCCGTTTTCAAATACTTAAATAACCCTACATAAAATTTGGGCCTTCTCATTATCTTACCCATATAAGTTATAACATACTAAAAGTTTGAGTATTTTACGTGACACCCTAAATTATATCTAACATTTCCTAATTTTTATAATTCTAAAAATATTCTTGTTACTATTTACCTCTAAAAAATTACATTTGTTAAAAAAATTACATTTGGTCAAGGGATAAAAATTGAAATTTCTGGTACCCATAGCAAAATTTCCAGTATTAAATTGCCCGTTTTAGTAGAAATTATTTGCATTTTCAAAATTTCCGGTGGTGATTTATCGAAAATTTTGAAATTTCCGGTGATATCAAGAAACTAAATAAACCTATCAAAAGTTTCTAAAAATATCCGGGACGAAACATAATTTATCAAAAATTTCAAATTTCTAGAATACCAGATATTTTGCATAAACTTGAAATTTTCGATATGGCTGCAGATAAAAATATTTATTAGTGTAGTCCAGATCCGTCAACTTCTTCTACGGATTCCTGTATAGATTTTACGGAGTTCTTCATCATAGATACATTATTTCCTATTGAACTAATGTAGTTTTAATTGTTTTCCGCCCTTTATGAAATTGATAATTTAATAATTATATGTTGTAATTAACATATTTTTAACACCCGATTTGAAGTTTTAGCATGGGCACAATCTACTGGTAAACAACATGGTATTATTGTTGTAACTATTTGTTCAGATTCTGCTAATAGAATGCAATGAAGGAAGAATAAATTAAGTGTGGGTTGTGAGGGAGGATAAAATTACAAAAGAAAAAAATGCATCTGAAAGCATTAATTCCTCTGTTTGCATTTATGGTTAAATGTCCATTTAGGCAGAGATCTGTTCTAATTGGTATCGGTTGAAAGGTGATGGTTAGATATTGGATGCACAATCATATAATAGATAAGGATTTTAAAGGTCATGACATATTGGATCGTCTAAAAGATCATGAAAAAAGTTTGTGAATGACACGACGAAGTACAATATGGCTCAAAGGTACATAGTTTCTGCTTTGAAAGACAAAGATCCGGAATAACTCACGAGTATTATCCAGGTGTATAAAGCTAGATCTACATACAGAATGGGTACATTGACAAAAATGAAAATGTTATTGAGCCTTACTCATAAAGAGAAATACATGTGTTAGACTAGAAATAGAGACAACTCAGATATTGTAGTTGATATCTTCTGAACACATCATGATTCTGTGAAGTTATTGGATATGTTTCATATGGTGTTAAGTTTTTATTGCATGTACAAGACAGATAAGTAAGAACTTTCCTTTTCACATCCTAATATTTGTTGTAGATGTTGAGTGAGTTGTTTGGTTATGTGTATTTTGATCGTGCAGGTACAAGATACCACTGCTTGAGATTGTTGGTGTTACGCCAACGAAGTTGACATTTTCAGTTGCCTTTGCATATTTGGAACATGAAAGGAAGGACAATCACGTGGGCACTAGAGAAGATCAAAGAGTTCTTCTCTTTAGAGAAATTTTATTGAAGGTTGTGGTGACAGATCGAGAACTTGCATTGATGAATGTCATGGAATATGTGTTCCCAAATGTAACTCATATGTTATGTTTGTTCCATATTTCAAAAAACGTGAGCATGAAATGTAAAGAGTATGTCAAATCAGAAATACAAGAACATGTCATGGATCTATGAAACAATATCATATATTCAAATATAGAAATTGAGTTTAGTGAACACCTCAAGCACTTTGAAAGGGGTTGTGTTGATATTCCTTTATTTGTTAATTATGTGAATGTAACATGGTTAACACCTTATAAAGAAAGATTTGTTGTTGCATGGACTAACAGAATCACTCATTTAGAGAACACAACAACAAACTGGTACACGAATCAATAGAGTTTGAAGTTATTTTTATTAATATTTCAAAAATAGTTTGAAACATGTACTTCTATTTATGGATTTTAGGGTGGAGTCTGCTCATTGGACACTAAAAGGATATGATGACTACAAGTCGAGGTCATTTTTATGCTGAAGTTGGGATGATGTGAACACCATGTTGAAGTTGCACCTAGGTTCAACCAGAGTGTCTTTTCAAGAATGTATCGTCAACATTGAGCATTAGTATAACACTCCATTCTATGCCATGGTTCACAGTTTTGTCTCAAGACAGTGTATACATACTAGAAAGGGTAAAATTTGATGGTTCAAGCCAAGAGAGATATGGTTACTTCATTAGAACAACACATGGGTTACCACGTATGTGTTAACTTGTCAGTTTCCAAATTCTAGGCAACCTTATTCATATAGACTCAATTCATGTATTCTGGATGAAACCGCACATTGCAGAAATGAAGTCAGTCATGATGAAAGTAGTACAAAGTGGGGTTTAGAAGAAGAGTGTGAAGAGTTGAAGAAATATTTCAGTACTTTGGATATTGTAGATCAGAGGGTATTGAAGAAAAAAGTATGTGATCTAAAATACCCATCCTTAACTTTAATGTGTCCACCGTCGTTGACAAACAAGCCAATGAGGGGAGTTAAGATAAGTAGGAAGTCTCAAGAGAGTAATATGCATAATGATCCTAACTAGTGGGAGTATGCTTCACATAGGAGTCAGACTACAAAGAGATCATACACAAAACTAACTAGAAGTCAACCGTCAAGTATGTCAATTGGTAGCCAACCATCCACTAAATCTTCGAGACATGTTTACTTGTCATAGTTTTCTTCTTTCTTACATCCATATATTAATGACATTATTGATGTTGGTAACGATGGAAATTTTGGTTTCCATTATATTTCATCTTTATTATAATGGAACGAAGAGTTATGGTCTTTAATTCGGACGCAGTTAAATGCTCAAGTTCATTAACACTCTCACTTGTTTTCTAAGTTGTTCTATGACATTGTCTTTATAATTAGGAATGTGTTACGAGTAGAACACTTAGGTGTGAAGGGTAGGTAAAAATGGATGACGATTCCTAATATGGGTTACCCTATTACTTCTAGATACAATATTGTATTTGTTTCCCTTTCCATGAGACTTAACATCAAATTTTTTCCTATTGCCTTAACTTTACCTATGTATACGAGCATCCATAGAATCATTGTCGTTGGTTTTGTCAATGATAATCATGGGGTTTAGATAAAGTTAAAACATGATTTCCCATTGCCTCTTGTTGTGAATTCAATGCCAATAACAAAGTATAGTATTTGGGAAGAATATCAAACAAGGAAGAAGAAGAACACAAGAATTGGTTATAACTGCTATTCTTTACTTTCTCTTAGAAAACAAGATTACAAGTTTACAAGAATAACAAATAACCCTCTCACCCTAAATTAGGATTTGCTGTGATGCAATGATGAGAGACTAGTATGCTATTTATAATAAAACCTAACATACTAACTAATGGGCTTTTTCCACAAGGCCCATTATACAAGCTAACTTAAGAAACAAGCTAACTTAAGAAATTAGGGTTTAAACACTAAAACCTAATTTAACAAGCATCTTCGACAAATACATGCTAGACCCTTTCTTCGACTACAGCATGTACTTCGATCATACTAGAGTTCGATCCAATATCCCACAAATCTCCACCTTGGATCTAACTCTACAGCATCAAGAGACACTAACTAGCTTTCTTCATGCAGCTTTATCAACTGCATACAGTGGAAAAACTTGCAACTTGGCAATGTTTTGGTGATCATATCAGCGGCATTGTGTTCTGTCGAGACCTTCAGCACTTGGACTTCTCCACGCTCGATTACCCCTCTGACGAAATGCAGCCTCACATCTATGTGCTTGGTTCGCTCATGATAGGCTGAGTTCTTCGACAGGTGTATTGCACTTTGACTATCACATTTAACAGTGATACCTTGACCTTGAAGTTTCAGTTCCTTTGCAAAACCTTCAAGCCACAATGCTTCTTTCACAGCTTCAGTTAGGGCAATATATTCTGCTTCAGTAGTTGATAAGGCAACAACCTTCTGAAGAGTTGCTTTCCAACTAATTGCTGTACCAAACATAGTGAAAACATATCCAGAAATAGATTTTCTGGAATCCATACAGCCTGCATAATCAGAGTCAACATAGCCTTCGACAGCTGCTTTACTATCTTCACCCAAGGCTCCACCATAAATTAAGACTCTGTTCAGAGACCCATTTATGTACCTTAGAATCCACTTTAATGCTTGCCAGTGAGCCTTTCCAGGATTCGCCATGTACCTGCTTACAAGACTTACTGCATATGTTATGTCGGGTCTAGTACAGACCATAGCATACATCAAAGAACCAACTATATTAGCATATGGGATGCTATTCATATAGGTTCTTTCGACATCAGTACTGGGACATTGATCAATACTCAGCTTGAATTGAGGGTTTGTTGGAGTCACAACAGGCTTCGAGTTCGACATACCAAACTTGTCAAGAATCTTTCGTAGGTATGCCTCTTGAGATAAGCATAATTTCGACTGCTTTCTATCTCTTCGAATGTCAATTCCAAGAATCCTAGATGCAGCTCCCAGATCCTTCATGTCGAACTCCTTATTGAGTTCAGCCTTCACCCTCATTACATCTTCGACATTGTTGCTTGCTATCAGAATATCATCAACATAAAGCAACAAAATTACAAATGAATTTTCAGGTCGAAATCTGGAGTAAACACAATGGTCGAACTGACTTCGAATGAAACCTATGTGTTCCATGAACTTGTCGAATCTCTTATTCCACTGTCGAGGAGATTGTTTAAGTCCATATAAAGATCTCTTCAGTTTGCACACATAATCTTCTTTCCCCTTTTCGACATACCCTTCAGGTTGCCTCATCAGGATTGTTTCATCTAAGTCACCATACAAGAACGCAGTCTTCACATCCATTTGTTCCAGTTCAAGGTCGAACTGAGCCACCATGGCAAGCAACATTCGAATGGATCTGTGCTTCACAACAGGGGAAAATACATCATTGAAGTCGACACCTTCTTTCTGAGTGAAACCCCTTGCGACTAATCTTGCCTTGTACCTCTTCGACATTACTCCTTCAATTCCTTCCTTAACTTTGAAAATCCACTTACAGCTGACTAACCTTGCCCCAACAGGTTTCTTGATCAGTTCCCAAGTGTGATTATCATGAAGAGATTTCATCTCATCATGCATGGCCTTTAGCCATTCAGTCTTCATTCGACTCCTTATAGCTTCCTTATAATCTCTAGGTTCTTCGTCTAGAACTTCACTTGCAGAGATTAAGGCATAAGCTTCAAGATCTGCATATCCAAGTCTCTGAGGTGGTTTTATGACTCTTCTTTGCCTATCTCTCGACAATAGGTAGTCATCAACAGTTTCCTCAACATCATCAGAATATTCTGTTTCTTCTTCGACTTCATCTGGGATACGCATTTCAGCATCAACATGCTCCACCTCAACAGGAATCTCTACCTGTTCCAGCTCTTCGTCAGCATCATCAGTTTTCTTGAAAGCCATTTCCGTTTCATTGAAAACTACATCTCGACTGGTGATACACCTCCTGTGACCTGGCTCTAGGCACCATAGCCTATAAGCTTTTACTCCTTCAGGGTATCCCATAAACATGCATTTCAGAGCTCTAGGTTCGACCTTGTCTTGCCTAATGTGAGCATAGGCTACACAGCCAAATACTCTTAGTTTGTCGAGATCTGGTGGATGTCCTGACCAAACTTCTTCAGGTGTCTTCATATCTAACGCTGTCGAAGGACATCTGTTTATCAGATATGCTGCTGTCGAAACAGCCTCAGCCCAAAACACCTTCTTTAATCCCGCACTAGTCAACATGCATCTAACTCTCTCCAAAATAGTTCGATTAAACCTTTCAGCCAAACCATTTTGTTGTGGAGTACCTGCGGTAGTTCTGTGCCTTGCAATTCCAGAGGCAACACAAAAACTGTCGAACGCCTCATTGCAAAACTCAAGGCCATTGTCGGTTCTCAACCTCTTTACCTTTCTGCCAGTTTGATTTTCGACAAGAGTCTTCCAACTTTTGAAATTTTCAAAAGTTTCATCCTTAGTCTTCTGGATGAATACCCATATTTTTCTGGAATAGTCATCTACTATGGATAGAAAATACTTTGCTCCTGAATGTGATGGACACCTTGCAGGCCCCCAAAGATCAGCATGGATGTAATCAAGGGATCCATGTGTTCTTTGTTTGCCTTTGTTGAACTTCATTCTACAGGACTTTCCAAGTACACAGGGTTCACAAAACTTCAGCTTTTCGACTTTATCTCCACCAAGCAGATTTTGTTTCCCTAATTCGACCAGACCCCTTTCACTGACATGGCCCAATCTCATGTGCCAAATTTCTGTCTTCGACAAAGGTTTCGTGGATGCAACATTTGTCGAACCACTTACAACTTCAGCCTCAAGGGTATACAAGCCTTGTTTCTTCACGCCTCTCAAGACTTCCTTCGACCCTTTCATGACTCTCAGGATACTTTTCTCTCCTTGAAAAACATATCCTTTCTTGTCGAATTCACCAAGAGAAATCAAATTTCTCTTCAAATCAGGTACATACCTGACTTCAGTCAACAATCTTATTGACTCATCATGGAGCTTGAATCTCACAGATCCAACGCCTGCAATCTTGCAAGCTTTGTTGTTTCCCAGCAATACCGATCCACCATCTTGATCACATAATTCCTCGAACAAGTCTTTGTTTGGAGTCATGTGCCAAGTGCATCCAGAATCCATAATCCACTCCTTCGACGAGTTGTTGCTTGAAACCACAAGAACATCAGATGATTCGAAATCATCTTGGACAATAGCTGCATTGCCATTATCCTTACCTCCATGATCTTTCAGGCGTTCAGAGCACACCTTTCTTGTGTGACCTACTTTCTTACAGTGATAGCATCTAATACCAGATGTGTCACCACTATAAGACTTCGACTGATTTTTACCTTTCTTCTTGTCGAATTTTCCTTTAACAGCCAAACCTTCACCAACCGTCGAAGGTTTATGCTCCTTACGTTCGTTCAAGTCCTTAGAGTACAAGGCTGATTGAACTTCTTCAAAGGTCAGGGACTCTCTTCCATACAAGAGGGTTTCTTTGAAGTGAGCATGTGATCTGGGCAAAGCGCACAACAATAACAACGCTTGATCTTCATCATCAATCTTTACATCAATATTTTCAAGATCAAGAATCAGCTTGTTGAACATATCCAACTGCTCAGCCAACACTTTGTCTTCGATCATCTTGAATGAATACAAAGCTTGCTTCAGGTAGAGTCGATTTACCAGAGATTTGGTCATATACAAACTTTCAAGTTTCACCCATAACCCTGATGCCGTCGTCTCCTTTGATACCTGTCGAAGAACCTTATCACCAAGGCTCAACAAAATTGCGCTGTGTGCTTTCTCGATCATGGCCGTCTTCTCTCTTTCTGTTAGCGCAGCGTCCATCGCTGTCGCTCCCTTCAACGCTTCCAAACAACCCTGCTGAACCAGTAGAGCTTTCATCTTCAAGCGCCATAGACCGAAATCATTCACTCCGGTGAACTTTTCGATCTCATACTTTGTTGAAGGCATCTTCTCCACGCTCACCGCACCAATTTGTTGTGAATTCAATGCCAATAACAAAGTATAGTATTTGGGAAGAATATCAAACAAGGAAGAAGAAGAACACAAGAATTGGTTATAACTGCTATTCTTTACTTTCTCTTAGAAAACAAGATTACAAGTTTACAAGAATAACAAATAACCCTCTCACCCTAAATTAGGATTTGCTGTGATGCAATGATGAGAGACTAGTATGCTATTTATAATAAAACCTAACATACTAACTAATGGGCTTTTTCCACAAGGCCCATTATACAAGCTAACTTAAGAAACAAGCTAACTTAAGAAATTAGGGTTTAAACACTAAAACCTAATTTAACAAGCATCTTCGACAAATACATGCTAGACCCTTTCTTCGACTACAGCATGTACTTCGATCATACTAGAGTTCGATCCAATATCCCACACCTCTCGTCACTGACCGTTGGAGACAGAATTTTAATGATAATGCAAAAACATGTGAATCAGCATATGCGGGTCGCTTTAGACACTGGGAAGACCTGTGTAGAAAATCATTGTAGTTTGTTTTTATTCATATATGTATGACAGTTATTATACATATATATTAAGTTGGGTAGCATTTTTACCAATTCAGTTTTTTTTTTCAAGAAAAAGTAATAGAAAAAAGGGGGAAAATTGAACTGCAACAATACTGGAAATTTCAAATTTCTGGAATTTTTTAGTAGTTACGGAAATTTTAAAATTTCCGGTAAGTTTTAACTATTCATGGGAAATTTAAAATTTTCGGTACCAGAAATTTAAAATTTTCGGTAACCCTTAACCAGCTATGGTAAAAATCTGTAATTTTAATGAAATTTCTAGTGGATTTCGAAATTTATGGCACGCACCTGTAATTTTCAAGATTTTCGGTATTCTAGTAAGGACATTAATGTAAAAGTGCAAAAAAAGTAAGGGTGTCGGGTATAATTATTGGGGTGGTAAGTTAAATCCTCTAAAAGTTTGAGAGCAATCTCTCTCCCACCACCACTTGTACCTCTTACCCTTCTTTATAATTCTATTTCTTTTTTCTTTTTTGGTCAAGTAACATAATAATTGAAATTTTTCCTTTAAAATTAAACAAATAAAATGTCGTAGGTTCGAATTCGTACCTTTGCATTTAATGTATCTACACATTAATCAACTGATTTAGTTTAACAAAATTTGAATTTAAAATTTAACTTGTGATTTATAAGAAATATCACAATACATGAAATTTGAGTATTACTAAAAAATAGTAACATTCAGTCACAGGTTTAATCACGGTCAAATAAAAATATGAAAATTTATGAGAGATTATAAATTAATACAGTTTTTTCTCAAATTTGAGAAAAGGAAATAATCTTCGGATAAATGAGAGAATCATATTATTTTTTATGGTGGGATAATTTTCTTTCTTCAAGAGTATTTTATGACTTGTTTTTAATTTTTGATAAACAACTTTATATTTTAATAAAAATATTAGGGATACTTTAACTCGAATACAAAAAGAATCAAATGTAATTTTGATATGCCCTACTATAAATTTTTGTATTTTCTATTTTTTTTTGTGTTTTTTCTATTTATTTGTTAGTTTAGTTCCTTTTGTGGATTAAGTTTAGTCTTTTCTAGTTTTATTTTTCATTTTTTTTTTCATTTAGATATAGTATAGATTGTAATTTTTTTCAATTCGCCAAAAATATATAAAAAGTTTATTGAAAGCATATTTTCGAATATATTTTATTTAAAATGACTTATCAGAATGCAATATTTAAATTTAATATATAAACATATATATTTCTATTGAAATTACAATTATTTAGATAGTTGGCTTAAATGCACCTTTGGTCCCTTTAGTTTGGGTGTTTTGAACAATTGATCCCCCTGTTATCCAAGTGCGAGAGTGACATCATCCTTTGAGACCATGTCAAGCCTTGTTCATTCTTCAAAGTTGATCGAGGTAGGTGCGAAATAAACTACCTAGATAATAATGGAATGCAACACAAAAGAGTACCCCTTTTCTTCATGGTGCGAGTGTGGAAACAATGTAGAATGTCTCCAAGCAAGGTAGGTACGAGATTACGAGAGAGAAAAACCTTGATGGCATTCACATCTATGAGTTGGTCCGGATTGGGAAATAGAACCAAACCATAGATTAGAATGGACAAGGCGTCCTATAAAGCTTGAAAATCCATATCTTCCCATAATAAATGAACCTTCTCCAATAGAAATTTGGCTAAGAAACCCTTAACTCCACTTCTTGTCTCCCAATTTGTCACAATGTCATATCTCTTCAAATGTAAGGCTTTGGCAATAACTTCAGGCTTTAGAGTATCCTCTAAACTGATGAATGGTATTTGATTAAGCACAGACACTCCTAACAATTGAGAGAATTCTTCTAATGTAGGCATCAATTGGTAATCAGGAAAGGTGAAGCAATGATGCATAGGTACAAATAATTGGAAAAGCATACACATCATTTCTTCTTAGAATTTTGACGTAGCCAAGTTGAGAAGTCCACCATATTTCTTGTTGAAGGGAGAATCTCCAGGCACTCTTGATGCTAACTCTTGAAGTTGAGGATGCACTTTCACGAAGTTAACTCGGATGGTATTCCTACAAGTGGAAGTCATGACCTACAAAATAGAACAAAGATAAATTCCTAAATCCTTGAAATGGTTAGTGAGAATGGTTATGATGTTATGATGTTTATGATGTCATTAATAATATTCAAAAACAAAGTACACAAAGACCTTAGGTTTAGGCTTGCATGGGTTTCATAGGTAAGTACCCTCTTGAAGTTTAGTTGGTTCAACCTGTCCTAGAAAGTAATTGGGTTCTAGGGAATCTCAATATCATCGATCTTTCTTCATTGGGCATTGTCTCAGCACAATCAATCTTTTCTTGTGGCCGAAATATCCCAAAATCCTGATCTCAATGAGCGTAGTATCGAGTATCAACTTATCTTCAGCTTTGCACCAAAGTCGACTATCTCACTAATTCCTAATGGCCAAGTTGTTCAATTAAAGGTTCTACGGTCAGTTAGTGCTTCATGACACCGCTCAACGGCCCCGTATTCTCCTCGATTCAATACAAGCGATACCGATACCAACAAATGTGTCACACTAACATAACCATTGCTTCAACCGTATCGGTCTACACTATACATTTTACACAATCTATTGGTACTTACCTAATGATGTTCCCATATCTGGGTAGAGGATCAATACAAAACCCAAATAAGGACCCAAAATTTAAAGCAGACAAATGAAACAATGAAAGCATTTAAAGGTGATCTAATCTCTAAGGTAACCCCACTTTTAATTAACAATCCCCAACAGAGTTTCCAATTCTGTAATATAGTGAGAGAAATGACTTGGGTGTTTTGTGTTTGATCACAATTATTGCGGATAGCAAGAGTCGCCACCGGCTTTTCTTTTATCCAATAAAGGAAAGGGTGAAAAGAACAGGAAATACCTTTTGAGATATTTTCTTGAGTTCGGGGGGGTAGGTTATGAAAAGGGAATGTGTTAGCACCATTTTCATCTATAGTTATCTACGAGATCTTAGTTTCTAGCTCACTTTGAAATGCTTTATTTGAAATGTGTTTGTGGTTTGTTTGAAATTAATTTTGAAAAGTGCCTTCGTTTAGGCGAACTTTGTAATGATTCTCGTCTCTATAAGAATGCATACAAAGTGTTGACTTTTGAAGATATTTCATGGAAAAGTGTTGGTGTATTTGAAATATGTTTTGAAATGTTGTGAGCAAGCAACTACGAGCGTTCTACCTACTCAAAAAGTCTTAGTTATTTTCCTCCTCCTTTAGATATTGCTATCTTACCATTGATTGGTAAGAAGCCCTATCATTGGATGTGAAGGGACGGACATGGGTCATCGTATAGTCATAGAAGGCAACATTGTAGGATGATTTAGCAATTTTTTGTAAGGGACTAAGATCGTTTACGAAGGCAACATCGAAGGTTCATCGAGGGACTACGATCTTGTATTTGAGGGTCTTTGCTAAAGCATCCCACGTTTGAGGGACATGCATATTTTTATTCGAGGCAACAAGTGTGGGTTACCCTAGAGGTGCGAGTGTGCAAAGTGTTTTGTTTTCATGCATTTTTATCTTGAATTAGGGTTATCTAGTTGTTGATTTTAAGTCTTGCCATACAAACCCTAATTACTAGCAATTATATTGAAAGGGATAAATTGCGGAAATTTAAAGTCCTACGCTATTACATCATTTAGGGGATGGGGATATAAATTTATAAATGGGGAATGAAAGAAAATAAATCCTAATTACTATTACAACAATATTGAATAATTAATAACAATTATAATATGTAAAGATAATGTAAAAAAAAGGAAAATTGTTTTTAAAAAAATTTATGTATTGACACATGAGCTTATGCATTGATACAAATTTTTTTATGCATTGGCTCATATCTGTTTCGTATTGGCTCATATTTGTTTCATATTGGCTCATATCTTTTCGTATCGGCTCATATCTGTTTCGTATCGACACATACACTTATGCATCCACACATATTATTTCTTGCTCCTGGTAAATGAAAATTAACTCAGTATGAGTCGACGCATTCACATTTTGTATCGATTCATACAGCAGTTCATATCGATGCATAATGGTTTGCATCGGCTCATAACCTATTTTGGATATAATATGTATCGACTCATAGTGTTTCGTATCGACTCATACTGCTGTTTTTTGCCTCTAACATTGTTCTGCTGCATATATGAGTCAGTTCTCAACACTTGGTCAGTGAAAATGAAAAGCAAGCATATGGTTAGCTTCAAGGGCAATAATATTTACATTTTATCTTCACAAATGGACCACTAATAATTCTTGTATGAAGAGTCCAATGTTAAGAAAACTTACCTTGAAAATGAAATTTGTGCTTTGAGTTTGAGTTGTTGTATTGTCTTGGAGAAGTCAAGTTGGAGGTGGTTGTTTTTTAGTTTGGAAAATAGTGATGTTACAGAAGTTATTCTTGAGTTTGAACAACTTCTATATGATTTATGTGGAGTGTTTGGATGGTTTGTTTGGACAGAACTTGCAAGGTGTGAGAGGTACAAAGATTTGGACTTCAAAGCTCAAGAGTGGAGGTTTAGTGGACAGTTATGGATTTTTCAGAGTATGAAAATTTGAGGGCTTATCTGCACAACAAAAACTTCTGACCTTTGGCTTGCAAATGGCCTATCTATTTATAGATGAGGTTTGAGAGAATGAGAGAGTTTGCTTTATAAATTGTCAAAATTCTGATTTGGTTGAGGTGAAACAACCAAGTATGTGAAAATTGGTGTTCCAATGCATGGAACAAGCATGGTATGAAGTTGCTAGAGGCTTTTAGGTATGTTGCTTCTTACTTTAACATTGTGTATGTGCAAAGAAAACAATGGATAGGCTCAATGAGTTGACAATTGCATAAAGCATGCTTTATACGAATGACAATGGTGCCTTTGTGCTATAAATGGAATGATGCAATGGACAATACTTGAATCACTTGGATAATTGTTAAATCAATTGTGTAAACATCTTATTGTGGATATATTTGCAATTCACAAGACCTGCAAAGTAAGATTATGCAGCACATCATGCAAATTGGATTATTTGTTCTTCAACAAAATGACTTGCAATTCAAGAATGAATGCCCAACTTCAGGCCCTTGAATCTCCTAGATCAAGTATGATAAATTCATGCTCTTGGATATTTTGGAAAGGTTGAAACACCCTCTATAACTCTCATGTTATCCATTTGACAAAATCATATTGGAAATATGTGAAAAAATGCCAAGAAGTTGGGATAGAATCCTGACCAAAATCTGTTGAAAATTTCTCTAAGTGTTAGATGAAAATGTCATGACTTCATGGGCTTATATCTTCAAATCTAAGTATTTTTTGGACATCAATCCTATAATATAAATTTGTAGAATTTATCAAGATCTACAGCTTTCATGTTGAAAGTTTCCTTTGAATCATCTTGCATCTTGGTGAAAAATTGTCATGAAGTAATGAAATTAACATGTATAAAAACACTTAGAAAAATTTCTAAGTCTTGCAAAGTTTGACTTTTCAAAATGAATTTTGAATTTCTTGATTTCTTGATGATCAAGTTTCATATTTTTGAATGTCTTGATGAATTTTGATCTTTGAAATTTAAATTTTGACCGGAAAGTCAAAGTTTGACTTTTGGTGTATCAGTTGTCTTTTCATCAGTTGACCAAATTTCATCTGTCAATCCAATGATATTGAGAGATGTTTTGAGCCATGAAATGAGGTCAACATGTTGCATTTAAACCCTAGAGACCATGTTTTAAACCAATAGATTGTGTATTAGGTCAAAAGTCAATTATCAGTCGTTCTTAGTTAAAACCCTAGTTTATGGTCTCAGTGTTTCAGAGGTGATTTCGTCTGATCAATTCCTTGAGAATCCTTGAGCATTAGAGGTCCTTTGTGAAATGTCTTGAGAAAAAAGAGGGAAAATTTTGGGGTACAACACCTGTTTACACCAATGCGGGTAAATTTGGGGTATGGCAGCAGTCAATTCCACAGTGTCATAAGCTTTTTGTATGTATATCTGGACTATACTTCTAGGAGATATATTATTTTGCCATAGATTTTCACCAACTCCTGAGTAATCATTATGTTATCGTGTATTGTTCTCCCAGACACAAAAGTTGATTGGTTGTCATTGATGATGTAGTTCATCACTTTATTAAGCCTCCTAGTTAGAATCTTCGAGATTATCTTATATATCATGATGCAGCAAGAGATGAGACACATGTCTTTATTTGTTATAGCCTAATGAGATTTGGTAATTAAAGATACTAAAGAGCAGTTAAGGCCTTTGTGCATCCTATTGGTATTAAAGAACTTCTTAATAGCAATGCTCACATCATACTGAACTATCTGGCAGGCATTCTTGAAAAAGAAGGAATTATAGTCATCTATCCCAGGAGCTTTATTGTTTCCTATACTACTTAAAGCATTCCAAATTTTCTTATCCTCAATAGGTCTAATAAGCTTCAGAGCATCTTCTTTAGACAAAGTCTTCCCTTTAATCACAGTGGGAGTATCTTTACCAATAAGTCCCTCAGACTTAGTCCCAACCAGTTTAGTATAGAAATCCAAGATTTCCTTTTCTATGTTCTCCTGCTTGTGTAAAAGCTATCCATCTAATGGAAAGAGAGTATAGAGCCCTTTGTGTTTGTCTTTCTCTTTCACATAGGCATGAAAGGAGGAATTGTTATTATCACCCAGTTGAAGCCAGTCCACCTTTGCTTTTTGCCTCAGGATATCTTCTTCCATTTGGTTAAGATAAACTACCTTGTCTGTGTACCTTTTCAATTTCTCCATAGAAGTAGTGTCAAACAGGTTTTTGTTGAAGCATGTCTTGAGCTTGTACGAGTTTCTGCCTATTTGTTGAATTTGTATATGTATTTCCAGAACTTTCTGATTTAAAGGTTTCAGAAGTGGTTGAAGCCTCTTGAGATTTATCTAAACTTTATGCATAGCAATCCTCTGAACCTCTACTTTCCAACTGCTTGTGATATTGTGGTATCTTGATAACTCTGGAACCAGTCCACATTCCCTATAAATCTATCAATTTGAGAATAGTTCATTCATGCTATGTGCTTATTTGACCAAGTGAAATGGCATCCATTGGTGGGAGCTTCAAACTGGCCTGCTATTTGCATCATATTGGATAGGTCTCTAAATTCCACTTCACAGACATTATTACCATTTGCATGTCTTGGCTAGTCAGAAAATTATTATAGTCTCCCATAACAATCCAAGGCCCAATCATGCTATTTCCCAGATTTTCCATTTTGTTCCACAACACATTCCTCTTCCCAGTTTGGTTAAAAGCATAAATTATGGTGACCTTGTACTTTAATTTTCTATCTAGACCATAGACCTCAACATGAATAAATTGTTCTTCAGTTTGTAGCACTTTAATATCTATATCATTATACTTCCACATCACCCAAATTCTACCATTCCCATGGTGTGTGTAGTTGTTATGATACCTCTACTTATTACCAAACTTCTTCTAATTCTATCACCATTTATCTTCTTTACTCTAGTTTCTAATAAGGCAACAACAGGAACATTAAAACTAGATAGATATGAGTTAACTTCTCTATGTCTTGCTTCTTTATTTATGCCCCTAACATTCCAAGTCACAATCATCATGCATCATGCATGAATACTCTCTTCCACTGTTCTATGGTGCGCCATTTTAATTAATATTTTTTATAGAATAAATTAATATTGAATTATTTTAATTAATAGTCTTAAAAATTAATTAATTAAAATTTTGAAAATATTTAATTGGATCTAAGCCCAATTTAATGGAGTTCCAGCCCACACCCGATTGACATCAAGCATTATACATAAGAGTCTTATAAACACCTATAATATTGTCTAAAATTTTGACGTGGGACTTCTCTTTAAAAGACAACTGTTGTTGCGCAACTCTGTCATCAGGCTTCTTCTCAGATAAGATTGGAAACACAAAGCAAGAATCCGTAGATGAAAATGTTGTCTCACACGCTGGCAAAGGATGCCATGCAGTTTTGGAATTCAGTTGAACTACTACCAGACAAGGATGTTCCTGACCATCTACCTTTTTATCACTCCAATCCTTAATTCCTTATTCCAGACACCAAAACAATCTTATATCCTCTATTTTCTTCTTCTCTATACTCTGACATTATTTATATTGTCCCTAATAAAGTTTTTATTTAGAAAAACCCCAGAGAATGTTACAAGATTTACCTTTAGCTATTATATCAAAACCATGTCATTCTTTTCAAACACATGGATCTTAAAGCCTTACAATATCAAAGCACATGCCTTTTTCGTAATTGAGGTTAATCATGTTGGAAATCCACCAATACACTATGATGAATTTCGACCACCACTTGATGATAAGTTATGACAAACAAATAAAAGAACAATGGAGATATTTCTGCAGAATTTCTATTCTGCCCACAAACTGTGGAATATTTATTAATTCACTTTGCAACTGCAAAATACTGTGAATGACTTCAATGACTTGAATACAAAATAAGGGTTACTCCCTCTTATTTATAGATTTAGGTTAGCTTGCTCCCTAAGCTAAACCCAAGCCCAAAATATCTCTTTACTAAATCAAATCTAATCTAGATTTAAATTCAAATCTATTTAAATCTTAAACAAATCAAATCTTATTTTGACACCTATGAATTACAATTTAACACACCACCTAATTCATTGTGTCTAAACTGTCTATGTTCATCATGGCCCTTAGTTTTCTGAATACTTCGACCTGCACTCCCTTCGTCATGATGTCTGCAATCTGATTCTCAGTTCTGCAGTGTTCCAAATTCATCTTCCCATCTGCTACCCGCTCTCGAAGATAATGGAACCTCATTTCGATGTGCTTACTTCGACCATGTGCTATTGGGTTCTTCGCCAGATTGATAGCTGACATGCTGTCTATCTTCATGGTAATTGCTCCATGATTTTTCCCTGTTATCTCTTCGACCAAGTTCACCATCCAGGTTGCTTGGCATGCACAAAGAGAAGCAGCTATGTATTCTGCTTCGCATGATGATAATGCTACTACTGGTTCTTTTCTCGAAGTCCAAGCAATTGTTGCACCACCTAGCATAAACACATATCCTGCTGTTGACTTTCGATCTTCAGCATCACTACACCAACTCGAATCAGTGTATCCCACTAGCTTGCATTCTTTTCCTTTATCAACTGCAGGAAACAGAATGCCATAATCGAAAGTTCCTTTGAGATACCTTAGTATCCTCTTCACAGCTGCTAGATGTGATACCTTTGGCTTCTGCATGAATCTACTTACCATACCTACACTGTATGCTAAGTCAGGCCTTGTATGACAAAGGTATCTCAATGATCCAATAAGTCTTCTGTATTGGGTTGGATCAACATCATCTTCATCTGCATCTTTCGACAGTTGCAGTCTTGGTTCTGCAGGTGTCGAAGTTGAGTTGCATTCTTCCATCTCAAACCTCTTGAGAATTTCTCCTGCATATCTTCTTTGATGCATCATCAAACCTCTACTGCTCTTGTGGAATTCGATACCAAGGAAATATGAGATCTCACCCAAATCAGACATTTCGAATTCCTTGCTAAGATCAACTTTGAAGTCTTCGATCTCACTCTTGCAGCTACCTGTTATCAACAAATCATCTACATAGAGACATAGTATAAGCAATTTACTCTTGCTTCTTCTTACATATACTCCATGTTCAGTTATGCACTTCTCAAATTCCTTCTCCCTTAGAAAACTATCAATTTTCTTATTCCAAGCCCTTGGAGTTTGTTTCAAACCATACAAGGCTTTATGTAGCCTGTACACCTTTCTTTCTTCGTCATGTTTCACAAACCCAACTGGTTGTTTAACATAGACTTCTTCATCTAAGGGTCCATTTAGGAACGCACACTTCACGTCCATCTGACATATGTGCCAACTGTTGATTTCTGCTAGACCAACAACTAACCTGATTGTTTCGATCCTAGCAACAGGTGCAAAAACTTCGTCGAAGTCTATTCCTTCTTTCTGTAGAAATCCTTTCGCCACAAGTCTTGCTTTGTGTCGAGTTACTTCATCTTTCGAATCCGTCTTCACTTTGTATACCCACTTGACATCAATTGCCTTCTTGCCTTGAGGCAATTCGACAAGTGACCAAGTGTTGTTGTCTTCGATAGACTTTACTTCTTCGTTCATTGCTTTCACCCACTTCGAATCCTTTAATGCTTCAGCTGCATTAACAGGTTCGACATCTGCATAGAAAGCATAATGTACCAGCTCACCTTCATTATCTATTACATCATCTGATGTAATCACACAATCTTGCAATCTTGCAGGCATGCGTCTTGTTCTTTGAGGTCTGCTTGTACTGGGTATATCTGCTGGCTCCTCTTGTCGAACTTCTCTTTCGACTTGAGTTTCTGGCTCTTCGAATAAGATTCCCACTGAATCTTTCTTGACATTTGCAGTCCAATCTCATTCTTTGAACTCATCTATGATCACGTCCCTGCTGATCACAATCTTCTTGTTCTCTGGATCGAACAACTTGTAGCCTCCTGTCGAATGATATCCAACTAGGATCATTTGACTTGACTTGTCATCAAGTTTCTTTCTCAACTGATCTGGCACATGTCTATGTGCAATAGATCCAAATACTTTCAGATGACTTAAGCTAGGCTTCACACCAGACCAACATTCTTCTGGAGTAATTCCTTCTAGCTTTTTTGTAGGACTTCTGTTCAAAATGTATGTTGCAGTCGAAACAGCTTCACCCCAGAACTCTTTGGGTAAATTCTTGCCTTTCAACATACTTCTCACCATGTTCATGATGGTTCGATTTTTCCTTTCTGCAATTCCATTTTGCTGTGGAGTATAGGGTGGCACCACCTCATGCACAATCCCTTCTTTTTCACATAATCTGTCGAAATCTTTCGACACATATTCTCCTCCACCATCAGTTCTCAAAACTTTGAGCTTTCGACCACTTTGTCTTTCGACCATGGACTTGAACTTGATAAATACTTCGAACACTTCACTTTTCTTCTTGATCAGGTAAGTCCATAGCTTTCGACTGAAATCATCTATGAATGTAACAAAGTATTTGTTACCTCCCATCGAATCCACCTGAATTGGTCCACATACATCAGAGTATATGACTTCGAGATTAGCCTTCGATCTGCTTCCTGCATCCTTGCTGAAGCTGTTCTTGTGTTGCTTCGCCTGCACACATTCTTCACATACTTCGTTTGGAATGTCAATTTCAGGCAATCCTGAAACCACATTTCTTCTCTTCAAATCTCTGATGTCTCTGAAGTTGAGATGACCAAGTCTATAATGCCATATCCATTCATCTCTGCTAGCTGCAGTCGAAAGGCACTTGTGCTCCATCACATTTAGTTCAATCTTGAAGGTTCGATTCTGATACATAGGAGCCTTCAAGATTAATCTCCCATTTGCATCAACGACTCTCATCAACTTATCTTCGATTGACACTTTATAATTCTTTTCGACCAACTGCCATATACTGAGCAAATTGCTCTTCATGCCTGGTATGTATAATACATTCGAAATTACTGACTTCTTGCCATCTTTCCTCATGATCATAACATCACCAATACCTTCAGCTGCTAGGGTGTTGTCATTCGCAAATTTTACCAAATTTTTCGTTGAGGGTTTTATGTTGACGAACCAGTCTTTCCTTCCAGACATATGTGATGAACATCCTGAATCCAAGTACCATTGGTCCTTGAATCTATCTTCATCTCTTGTTGTGACCATCAGCATCATCTCTTCTTCTTCTTCATGTTTTGCCAGCTTTGCATCACTTTCTTGATTCTTTCGTTTTTCTGGGCAATCACTCGAATAGTGACCATACTTCTGACAGTTATAACATTGAATGTGACTCTTATCAGGTTTTCGACCACCACCTCTTCCTCTGTTTGCAGCACCACCTCTTTGGTTGCCTTGGTGTGGTCTTCTTTGATTCGACACGTCTCCTTCGATTTGGTTTCCTCTGCCATTCGATTTGTTGTAGCCACCTCTACTTCTGTCGAAATACTTTCCTTTGCCTTTGGTCTCTTTTGCTGAATGTGCCTGCAAGGCTACATCACTCTTCGATTTTCCTGTAGCTCTTTCGTTCATTCTTTGTTCATGAGATTCGAGCGTCCCTTGAAGCTCTTCCTTTGTCAATTTCGACAAGTTTTTCCCTTCTTCTATCGCCACCACTATGTGGTCGAACTTCGGGGCTAAGGATCTCAGGATCTTCGAAACAACAGCTCTTGTTGTTAATGTTTCTCCACATGTTTTGATTTGATTCACTAGTTTTGTAACTCTAGTGAAGAAATCAGATATGTTTTCACTGTCTTCCATCTGAAGCAGTTCATAGGTCCTTTTATGAGTTTGTAACCTCACTTCTTTCACCTTCTCAGCGCCTCCAAAAGATTTCTCCAGGATCTCCCAAGCTTCTTTTGCAGATTCTGAATCACTAATCTTTTCGAAGTTGTCTGGGCTGACACATTGATGAATTATAAACAATGCTTTATAACTCTGCTTCTCAGATTCTGTATATTTCTTCTTTTCTTCTTCTGAAGCGTTTTCGCCAAGCGCTTCGACTCCATCTTTTACAAGGTCCCAAAGGCCTTGACACCTTAATAGGACTTTCATCTGCTTGCACCAATTCTCATAGTTGTCAACTTTCAGAATTGGCAGCGTTGCTGGATAGTTTGCATTCCCATAACTTGTCATCGTGAATTCTTCAATCGTTCTTGATTGATACTTCCCTTGAATCGTAACACAAGCTCTTGATACCAGATGTTGGAAATCCACCAATACACTATAATGAATTTCGACCACCACTTGATGATAAGTTATGACAAACAAATAAAAGAACAATGGAGATATTTCTGCAGAATTTCTATTCTGCCCACAAACTGTGGAATATTTATTAATTCACTTTGCAACTGCAAAATACTGTGAATGACTTCAATGACTTGAATACAAAATAAGGGTTACTCCCTCTTATTTATAGATTTAGGTTAGCTTGCTCCCTAAGCTAAACCCAAGCCCAAAATATCTCTTTACTAAATCAAATCTAATCTAGATTTAAATTCAAATCTATTTAAATCTTAAACAAATCAAATCTTATTTTGACACCTATGAATTACAATTTAACAAATCAATTTGACACCAATTTTGTAGATCTTCTAAAATGTGCTAACAATTGACCACAGAAAATGTGTTCAGTTTAAGTGGAAAAATATCCCAACAACCAAAACTAATCATTTAATGTTATTCTTTTGACCTTCTACATACAACATGCAATTTACACTTTAAATCTTAAACTACCATTTAAACTTCTTGAAGAGTTGAAGGGATCCTAACATCAAGTCGCATGGTTGACTTTTAATGTTCGGGTAACGCAGCACCAGCCTGAATGCACATTTCAACTACAGTTGGAGCCTGTCCGTAGAAATTTCTAAGCTCTCATTCTAGTGGTGGTCCGTTTACATCAGGAACATGCCACATAAATCTAGGCGGCATCAAGGTATTGAGCACTGCAGATTGCAAACCATGTTGGCCATTGTGTTGCTAGTGTTTGTTTGGAATTATTGCATTTCTTCTCCTGTTTGTGGGAAACTCTGGAATCTCAACTCCAGTTTGAATGCAAAGCTCTATTAATGCGCGAGACACTTTTAATGAGGCGAGAAAGTAAATAAAATAAGGATTATATTATTAACTTGAATTGTTTTGTTCAAATAATGATACAAACTATAACTATTTATATACAATCCTAATTGGACTTGAGTTTTCTATCTTATATTGTATTTGATATTATATCTAATATCTTAACCTATCTAATTTGAATTATATTTAATATTATACTATCTAATATTTCAACATATCTAACTTGAATTATATTTGACTTTATATCTAATATCTCAACATATCTAACTCAGATTATATTTGATATTATATCTAATATATCAACAGATTCAACCATTGCTAATCTCAGAGTCATAATGAAGCTAGAGATAGCCAAACTGACAATTTCTGCATGTTAGTGCACTTGTTTAAAATTTTGTTTGATGAGAGTTTTGTTTAAATCATATCGAATTTGTAATTAATATTGAAAGTGTTTATAAAGCTCATATGTGCATAGAATGTTGTCAATTAGATATGGGCTAATAATGTAAAGGAATGGACTTAGGTACAAAATATTTTTCTTAAAGTTTATTTGTATTAATTAATTTTTTATCAATTTATTAAAAAAGCTTAATTTAAAATTAAAATTAAAAATAATTAATTAATTATTTATAAAATAAATATCTTATTCATCAATGTCAAATCATTAAAAATAATATATTTTATTCTATTTATCACTGTCAGGTTTGTAAAAATGGAAAAAATTATAAAAATTCAAATGCCATCAAAATTAAAAAATTCAAATAATAGATTTTATAATAGAACAATAGTTTAAAATATATAAACTAGAGAGAAAAAAATACATTTAAGGATTGGATCTTATTTGACATAGTTGATTCTTAGGGTACATACGCTGCATTTTGTTTATTACTTTATGTTACCGACGTTGTTATGGAAGTGAGAACATATAATGTAAGAATTATATTCCCCTCATTATCAATCTTAGAATTTCAAAAACAACTTTGCATGCTGAAAGAGACAAAAAGCGTGGGTGTCTGATATGTCTTTTTCTCATGTCATACCAGAACATGGATTATAGTAGAGGAGACAATAATTGGAAAAATACAAAGGTCGAGAATACGTGTGAAAATATGTACTGTTTTTAATAAATTTAGATTAATTTAATCATTTACTCTTTTTCGCTGAATCAATGAAAGGTTAATGTTGTGCCTAAAAAAAAACTTCAAGTTGTTAGGTGAATATCATATCACATATATAAAAGACATTTTACAACTAAAATATTATGAGGTAGATCAAACAACAGGTAAAACCGTTAGTTACAACTTATTATAGAGTGAAAATCATATTATAAAGTTGCCAAGTAAAAATTACTGTAAGGTATATTTCATTTTGTAATTTCTTTTTCGAAGATCTGAGCAGCATGTTAGTAAGTGTCAGTTAAACATGATGGAAACATAATATTTCATTTTGTTAGATGAAAAACACCTCATAAAATTTGTATTTGCTGAGTGAGAAACATCACACAAAACATCATTAATATAATAAAAAAATATGTTATATTTATATTATTACAAATATAAAGTTATAAATTATAAAATAGAAATATAAATATATTATATGTACTAATTTTGTTTTAAAAAATAATAACAATACATTATTCTGTTTTTAAAAATATATTATATATTTTTATCTCTGTTTTTAACAATATTATATTTTTGTTTTAAAAATATATATTATAATTCTATTTTAGCAAATATATTATAAATCTGTTTTAAAAAATATGATATAATTCTGTTTTGAAAATATGTTATGATATATTATATGTAATTTTCTACTTTTAATAATATATTTTAATTATGTTTTCAAAAATAATAACAGCATATAATAATCCTGTTTTTAAAAATAATAATAATATTCTGTTTTAAAAATATTTTTTTTTAAATAATAATAATAACATTCTGTTTATAAAATAATAATAATCTAATCTAATATATATATATATATATATATATATATATATATATATATATATATATATATATATATATATATATATATATATATATATATATATATATATATATATATATATATATATATATATATATATATATATATATATATATATATATATATATATATATATATATATATATATATATATATATATATATATATATATTTATATATTTAAAATATGTTTTCAAAAATAAAAATAACATAAAATTTGTTATGAAAAAACAAAACTACAAAAAATAATATATATATATATATATATATATATATATATATATATATATATATATATATATATATATATATATATATATATATATATATATATATATATATATATATATATATATATATATATATATATATATATATATATATATATATATATATATATATATATATATATATATATATATATTGTTCTGGACTGGGCCCGACATGCCCAAAAGCATTGCTAAGGCCCAGTCCAAAGGGACTTACTAAGGACCACGCCGAGCAAAGGGGCCACATCCGTGCCCGACATCCTGATGTCCAGCTCGACATCCTGCTGTCCAGCTCCACGTGGTGATGTCCAGTTCCACCTCCTGCTGTCCAGCTCGACACCCTGTCGTCCAGCTCCACGACCTAGCGTCCAGCTCGACACCTTGCTGTCCAGCTCGACCTACCCTCGAGCATCCCAACTAGGGCAGACTCAGTCCACCGTTCCTCCAACGATACCCCGGAAAGACCGCGTCTTCGTCCGCCCGCACTTCACGCAGAACATCCAGGAAGGGGACCACGTGCGGGTCCCCACTACCCACGTAGAACCTGGCAGTTCCTCCATTGGGCCAAATCCGCCCGGCCCAATGAAGGAACCTTGGCCCAGCGCTGGGGGCTATAAATACCCTCTGTTTCCAGAGGGTCAGGTATTCATCATTCTAACCTCAACTTACTATTATCTGCTCGTACTCCTACTTACTTCAGCATCGGAGTGCCTTGCAGGTACCCCCCCCCCCCTCCACCTCGTTCAAAAAAGCTTTCTGCTCGGAGCCAGCCGTGACGGTCCATTTCTGATCAGGTCAGATCAGTGGCGCCGTCTGTGGGAAACAACTTCCCCGTCTAACGAACAATTCTAAGGACCAAAGCTCAATCCAATTACCTGTCATGGCTGATCCAGCTCACGACGAGCAGCCCGTCCGTGTCGCCGATACTAATAACGGTCCCGCGGACAAGAATGGACACCTCGACAATCCCGGTGATCCCGGCCACAATGCCATCCCTGTGACAACCGCCCCTGGACCTTCCACCTACAGAGACGGGGCTACTGCATCATCCTCTACGACCCCTCCAGCACTCGAAGACGACCCGGTAGCTCTCGCCCATCGCAGAGCTGCCCGATTCTATGAAGTCCCAGTTCCTGCCGGGGCAGATGCCACGACTCAGGCACTGTTCGCGGCCATTAATCAGACGAATTATCTCATATTCGCCCAAGGAGAAAGATTAAGGGCACTTGAAGATGATCGACGACCCCCGAGGAGGCATCAGAGGCCACCTTCTCCACCTCCTCGGGTCGAAGAAGTTCGACACCCTTCTCCCCGCGGAGACATTACAGGGAGAACTCCAGGAGCCCCTCTCCCCGACCAAAGCAGAGGCGGCCCAACTATGAGAGACAGCCCGCTATTCCAGCCGGAGAACCCAGTCGCGACCCATCAAGGCACGACAAGAGGCACGCTGGAGACGGGCGTGTGACCTTCAACCACCGAGCATCACGCTCAAGGGAATCTCAGCACGATCATCGTGCCAGACATAACTACAGGACCCCTTCTCTTTCTCCGGAGAGGAGCGACGAGGACGACCCCCGCGGTCCCCTGTCGCAGGCCATCATGGATGCACCTATCCCCCCGGGCATGGAGAAGCCCCCGCATCTGAAGGAGTATGATGGAGTAGCGGACCCGGTCGACCATATTGACGGGTTCGAAGCCATGCTCCACTATCATAATGTCGGGGGGCCCATCAAATGCCGCCTTTTCCCCACAACTCTCAGGAAGGCGGCCATGGACTGGTATAAAGGGCTCGCCCCGGGCTCAATTACATCGTGGCGGAACCTGAAGAACCAGTTCATCAGTTCCTTCACAGCTTCTCGGCGCCACCCGAAGACCGAGGCGGCCCTCGAGGCCATCATCCAAAGACAGGATGAAACCTTGAGGGAATTCATCAACCGCTTCAACCGGGAAGCAATACAGGTCCCCTGCGCGGACCATATGAAAAGATATTTGCTGGAGAGGGGCCTCCTCCCCGACACAGAATTCAGAAAAGCTGTGGGTATTGAGCCACCTCCAACTTTTGACGCTCTCCTCGACAAAGCCCGAGCATACATGGACTACGAGGAGAGAGAAGCTGCCAACAGGGCCCGAGACTCCAGGGCTCACGCTCCCAATCATGGCAGCAGCTCGCGACAAGATCCTCCTCCCCGACGTACCGGGGAGAAAAGGAAGGAAGATCGACCCCGGGAGGTCCGGGAACAAAGGGGCCCCTCGGGCCGTTTCACTGAATACACTCCGCTCACGGCTTCCCGCGAGCGTATTTTGGCGGAGTGTGCTAGCACAGATTTCAGAGACGGTGGCGTCAAGCGTCCCCGACCTGCTCCCGCCAAGCCAGGGGCAGACAAAAATAAATACTGTCAATACCATAGGAGTCATAGCCATTTGACAGAGGACTGCGTCCACCTCAAGGACGCCATTGAAACCCTCATCAAGGGAGGGAGGCTCGCACAGTACAGGCGAAACGACGCTCCCCGTCGTGACGCCCATGAGGCCAAGGAGCCCGAAGAGGATGCCCGACCATCAGACGAGTCGGTACCAATCCAGACCGCCTTCTCGGTAACCAGGCCCGAGGATTTCGACGTTCCCGAGCTCCTGCAGGAGCCCCTGACAACACACAGCAGGTGAGAATACTTCCCCTCCGCCATGGTCATCAACGGGGGCGGGTTCAACGACCTCATCATCAATTCAGCAAAGAGGAAGTTGGACGAACTGGTCGACATAGCTCCTCCACAAACTGTGACGTTCGAAAGGGTGAAGGGCAGATCAGAGCCCGTCACCTTCTACCTAGAAGAACTCCCCGGCGGAGCCCCGAACGCAGTCATCCCCTTGCTGATAAGGGCAAAGATGGCCAATTTTGACGTGCATCGCATCCTGGTCGACGAAGGGAGTTCCGTCGACGTGATGTACAACCAGCTGTTCCGGACCTTGCAACTGGACGACTCACATCTCTCTCCGTATGTGGGTTCAGATCTTCAAGGCTTCAACGGCTCGAATTCCAAACCTTGGGGTTATGTCGAGCTCCTGGTGACGTTCGGAGAAGGAATGGCTACAAGACAGGTTAAGGTCCGCTTCCTCGTCATAGATTGCCCGTCTCTATACAATTGCATCTTGGGGAGACCGACATTTGCGGACCTGACAGCGGTGCCCTCAACTGTCCATCTAAAAATGAAGTTCTATACCAAAAGGGCAAGGGTAGCCACCATCCAGGGAGACCTCGCCGCTGCCCGCAGGTGCTTCAACGCCGCTTCAAAGGGACGGGATACCGTCGACGTGGGGACCAGACCCACCAAGAGGACAAAGCAGGAGCCCGACAGAGCATCCCCCGAGGAAGAAGTCCAGAAGGCTCCACCAAAGGTCGACTCCATAGCCCTCGACGCTCGCTTCGACCAAGACGAGCCATCCAGCAGCGAGCAAATCCCACTCCGACCTATTCCGGACGGTGATTTTGAACTCGTTCCCCTCGGAGCAGACCCGACCAAGGGAGTGAAGATTGGCAAAGACCTCCCCGACTTGGCCAGGAAGCAAATCAAGGCTTGTCTGCGCGAGAATGCTGATCTCTTCGCCTGGAGCGCTGCAGAGATGCCTGGACTCGACCCTGAGGTCGCCTGTCATCACCTCGCCATTGATCCAGTCGCAAAGGCCGTAGTACAACGTAGGCGTAGGCAGTCTCCAGAAAAAACGGAGGCTGCTGAAAAAGCTGTAAAAGACCTCCTAGAGGCAAATTTTATTTCTGAAGCCCGATACTCCACCTGGCTGTCAAATGTTGTACTTGTTAAAAAAAATAATGGAAAATGGAGAATGTGTGTTGACTATACCGACCTCAACCGGGCTTGCCCGAAGGATGCTTTTCCTCTACCTAACATAGACATGCTGGTCGACAATTCGGCCGGCTACAAGACTTTGTCGTTCATGGACGCCTACTCGGGATATAATCAAATCCCAATGGCTCTGGGCGACAAACGCTGCACGGCGTTCATGACCAGCTCGGGCAACTATTACTACAACGTAATGCCCTTCGGACTGAAGAACGCCGGTGCAACTTACCAACGCATGATGAACAAAGTATTCAACAAACAGATTGGCGACATGCTCGAGGTATATATGGATGACATGATCGTCAAATCCCGAGCAGACACCGATCACGCAGCTCATCTCAAGACAGTCTTCGCCCAAGCAAGACAGTGCAAAATGAGGTTCAACCCCGAGAAGTGCACGTTCGGGGTTAAGGCAGGAAAATTCCTAGGATTCTATCTAACAGAACGAGGGATTGAAGCCAACCCCGACAAATGTCGGGCGTTCTCCGACCTCCCGACACCGACGTCGAAGAAGTCGATACAAATCATGAACGGCATGTTGACGTCACTATCCCGCTTCGTCGCGAAGTCCGCTCAGCACGCCCTCCCCTTCTTCAAGCTCCTTCGAAAGGAAGCAGCATTCAAATGGAACGAGGAATGCGAGCACGCACTTCGCCATCTGAAGCAGAGCCTATCTCAACCGGCCGTGCTGTCTCGACCAGACGACGGAGAACCACTGTACTTATACTTGGCCGTTTCGAACGAAGCCATCAGCGCGGCCCTTGTCCGCGAAACCCCTGACGGTCAGAAACCTGTCTATTTTACGAGCAAAGCCTTACAAGGCCCCGAAAGCAGATATCAACAGATAGAAAAGGTTGCTCTGGCCCTCGTCAACGCTGCGAGGAGGCTCAGACACTACTTTCTAGCCCACACCATCATCGTGCGAACCGATCAGCCGGTGAGGCAACTCCTGGGTCGGCCAGATATGGCGGGCAGAATGCTGAAGTGGTCCTTGGAACTCTCCGAATTCGACATTCAGTACGAGAGCAGGAAGGCCCTGAAAGCACAAGCCTTGGCCGACTTCGTCGCGGAGATGACCACTCACGACCTTCCCCCGGGGAAGGAACACAAGTGGACCATCTTCGTCGACGGAGCCTCCAGCTCGTCCGGAAGCGGCGCAGGGATCCTCCTGGAAAACGAAGAGGGTGTGGTAATCGAGCACTCCTTGGTTCTCTCCTTCCCGACGTCAAATAACCAGGCAGAATACGAAGCCCTGCTCGCAGGACTGAGATTAGCCGAGGACCTAGGAGCCCGCGAAGTTCAAATTTACACCGACTCCCAGCTCGTCGCCTCTCAAGTACAGGGAAGCTACCAGGCCAAAAATGACAACCTCATTGAGTACTTGAACTTAGTCAAAAAACACATGACAAAGTTCGTACGTGCAAAAATTTCTCATGTTCCCCACGAGCAACACACGAGGGTGGACATATTGTCCAAACTCGCAAGCACACGAAAGAAGGGCGAGAATAAATCCGTCATCCAGGAATCTCTGGCACGACCGAGCATCGAACCATCTTCGACTACGGTCGAGATCCACGCCATCGGGGATGCCACGTCCTGGATGACCCCGGTTTATAATTTCCTGACAAAGGGAGAACTCCCGTCGAACCAGGCCGAAGCGGCCATAATCAAGCGACGAGCATGTTCCTATGTTGTTCTCGAGCAGAAACTGTACCGAAGAGGATTCTCCATTCCCCTTCTGAAATGCATCGACGAGTCCGCCATCCCCGACGTACTGCGGGAGATACACGAAGGGATCAACGCCCAGCACATGGGCGGTAAATCCTTGGCAAGGAAAGCCCTCCGAGCAGGATACTACTGGCCGACGATGCAACAGGACGCCAAGGAACACGTGAAAAGGTGTGACAAGTGCCAGAAACACGGGGATATGCACCTCGCCCCCCGCACGAGCTGAACACATTGTCGTCCCCATGGCCGTTCGCATGGTGGGGCATGGACATCCTCGGGCCCTTCGTGCAAGGAACCTACCAGAACAAATTTCTAATCGTCGCCGTGGATTACTTCACGAAGTGGATCGAGGCCGAGGCACTCGCAAAAATCACCTCACACAATATCCTCCGTTTCTACAAAAGAAACGTCCTCGCCAGGTTCGGAATTCCGCAGGCCCTGGTGACCGACAACGGTACCCAGTTCACCGACCACGGGTTCCGAGACTTCGTCACCAAACTGGGGACCAAACAACACTTCACGTCGGTCGAGCACCCCCAGACCAACGGGCAAGCCGAAGCCGCGAACAGAGTCATCCTCCGAGGGCTCAAACGTCGACTCGGCGAAGCCAAAAGAGGATGGGTCGAGGAGCTCCACAGCGTCCTGTGGGCATACCGCACCACACCCCACTCAACGACCGGTGAAACACCATTTCGACTGACCTACGGCACCGAAGCTGTCATCCCGGTCGAAATCATGGAACCATCCCAACGAACGGAGGAACCCCTCGACGAAGAAATGAATGACGAAGCACTAAGGGATGAACTCGACCTTGTCGAGGAAATCCGATCGGGTGCAGCCCTGCGCGAAGCCACCCTAAAACAACGAGTGGCTCTGCGCCACAACGACAAGGTCATCAAGCGCGAGTTCGAAATAGGAAGCCTGGTATTACGCAGGAACCAGAAAGATTCCCGCGAAGGGAAGTTGGCCGCGAACTGGGAAGGACCTTACCGCGTCCACGGCACCACGGGTACCGGGGCGTACTACCTCGAGCAATTAGACGGAGAGCCATTACCACGACCCTGGAATGCTGCTAAGCTAAAGCAGTACTACAGTTAGAAACTATCAACACCTGGGACCCTCGACCAGCAGCACCCGCGCTCGGTCAACGAGGAAAAACGTCCAATTTCGTATAAGGCTAAGGTACAAGCCCGACATGCGACCAAAATGGCACAGCATCGCGCGGTAAACGATGACGATCGATAGTGCCCGACGTGGACAGCTATACCGAGCCCCACCGCCGTTGTACCCGTAAGGCATAACACCCAGCTCGCGATGGGCAGTTCACGCCAAGGGCGAATCGTCCCTAACGGGCTCCACGCCCGACGGAGCAACTTCGCTCCGAAATGCCCGACATCCCATCGAGAGTAACGGGCCATCTACAAGGGTCAAAAGAAAATCTCTCCCCTCGAACACAACACTTAGGTGACTCTGGCCAATCGAAATAAGGCCGGAAACGCATACAAACGGAGGCAGGCAGACTCGCTCGCCAAATCAAAGCCACTTACGGGCACTCCTCGGGCCCGTGACTTAGGCTAAAAATTCATGCAAATATATGATTTCGAACAAGGGCAAAAAATCCAAAATGTAAAACAGCATTGATATAAATGCCCGAAGGCGATAAAACAGTAATAAACCGACCAAGAAGGCCGGCGATGTTCATAACATACAATAAACGGGCACGCAGGCCCAAAGAATACAAATATCAAGGGCACACAGGCCCGCTATCCTATTCAGACCTCCACGGAATCATCATTGTCGACGTTTGGAGAGTCGGGCGGAGGAACGATCACGCCATCCACGATCTGATGTGTGTGGCCGATACCCTCAGTGACCAGGCCAGGGTTTAGCAAGGAGAGTTGACCGACCGCAGAGTTGAACCCGTCCTCCAGGGCACCGACGCAGTCTACCTCGAGGAGCCGGATGTGGGCGACCAGCTCCACCCGACTCTTCAAAGCTACTATGTCCTCGGTCTCGTCCTCGGCCGGTTGCAGGGCAACATTCATTTCCTCGACCTGTTTGGCCAAGCGTCCGACTTCGGCCACCAGGCGATCCCTGTCGGCCCGAAGAAGTTCCCCTTCCTCGGTCAACTTCCTCGACTTCTCCTTCTCCAGGGTCAACATCTCCCTCTCAGCATCGAGCATCGTAGTCTGCTCTCGGAACATCCCCTCGGAGCGTTCTAGAGCGACCTTTAACTTTCGCGAGCTCGCGGTCAGGGCCGCCTTCTCCTGCTCGAGTTCTTCAACACGGGCAGAATCCCCTCCATCCTCTTTACTCATCTTTTTTATGGCCGCAGCTTCATGGGCAACCACTGTCGGAGGGAACCGCTCGAAAAAGCCCGCCTCTTCGAAGCAAGGGGGGAAGGCGAAAGATTTAACAGCACCGGCATCCTCGCCGACAGTCGGGCTACCTTCCACACGGGTCCTCTTCCTCTGCAGCAAAACGGCACTGGGGTCGATCTCCTCGACTTCTGGATCCGACGCAGGCCCCGAGCTCGACGGCGAGTCCACCCTCACCGGCTGAGGAGCATTTGGACTGTGTGAGGGGCCCATCCTCGTCGCCTGTGGGGCCTTCACGACCCTCCTGCCTCGCCTCTGGTCGCAGGATAATTTCAAGAGCCTTTCATATCGACTAGCCATCGTACCTGCACAAAATAAAGGTTAGGTCAGTATCGAGCAAACTTCATAAATAAATGACGAATAAAGAATTTCAAGTAACAAACAACCTAACAGGCGGGCAGCCTGCCTGTATGTCGGGCACTCCACCAGCGCCTTGGTGTCAATCGGACGGGACTCGAACATTGGGTAACCATCTTTGTCCAGGATATCGTCCCCTTCCCGCGTAACCCACCGGGCGGGATGAAAACTATCGACAAACCGGCAAAGAGCGCCGTACGCCTGCTCGTCTTCCGAGCACATGTCCCCGGCGGCGGTATGGTAATAACCCGTCCCATGCTCGTAATGCCGGGACATCCAGTGCACGGGGACTTTAGCCCTACGACCCAACACAGGGTTCCCATCGTCGCCCAACATCGCCTCCCCATCCTCGTCGCTCACCGGCTCCTCCTCCTCAAAAAGGGAATTTAAAGCAGCGTCGGTAACTGGCCGTACCACGTACCACTTGTCTTTAAACCCCCTTACGGAGTCCATATACATCTTAAAGAGTCTCCTCGACTGCTTCAGGGAGACCCAGCTATGTTTCCCTCCTCGGGACTGACGCTGCAGGTGAAATATCCGAAAGAAAAGCGGGATGGTCGCCCCGATCCTCAGGTAGCGACACGTCAACTCAAACGCCCGGATGAAGGCGAGAGAGTTTGGGTGTAGCTGGGACGGGGCCAGCTCCAAGTGCGTAAAGACCCCGGCCTGGAAATCAGTGAAGGGCAGCCGCAGCCCTAGGTCTTTGAACGCGATCTCATACATCGCGAAGCTGTAGTTCGGATAAACCGAGCAAATCCTTGCGCGGGATGACGGGACCATGACTACGAAGTTCTTCTGGAAGCCGGGCTGGTCTTGACCCTCTTCAATGACAGCGTATGGATGTCGGTCGTCCCGGCTGTAGACCGACGCTATCCCCCGTGGCTCGAAGCCCACCCATTCCAGCAAAGGGTCGGTCACGATATCAATCAGGGTGACCGACTCGTCGGCACTCTGTTCTTCACGGTCGCATCGTCCAGAGGAGCTCGGCTCGTCCGCCATGGTTACTTGCAGAGCACGGGAAACCAGTCAGTTGAGCACGAAGCCCTACGCTCGACAAAATCACGTCGTCCCACGCACGACTACCTAAGTCCGTTTCCACGAATGGTTGCCTCCCCGACATCCTGAACCCGGTGTTCCTCCTCAAACCAACTGCGCGGCCACTCTCCAAGCATGTCGACCCGAGTTATGAACATGGCGAGCCGCACCATGAAGTCCACGACCAAGACCATGAACATACCGGGCGCGATCATGAATCAGGCGCCCTGGATCATGAAGACTCCGGGCAGCTCTGAAGTTTATCACCTAAAACTATGAATGCGTCGGCCACAAACATGCGTTTGCCAGTCCTAGACATGAATGTGTCGGGCTAAGCATGAGTTTACCGGGCTAATCCCACGCGCACGGTCCTAAAACATCTACAAACGCCAGAAATCATGCATTCTAAACAGAAAAATGAAGAAGATAGATCACTTACTTGGATCAAAGAGTGGGATTTGGCTACAAAATGGATGAATCTGTGACGGAAAGTCGCAACTGGAGAAAATCTGGAAGAGCAGCAGCAGAGAGAGCACAAAGAGTAAAAACGTATTATGGGGGCCCAAGGTTCCTATTTATAGTGATGACGTGGAATACCAAACGTCACCTCGGGCAACCACGGACTCCATCTCCTCGACGCACTGCTCCCAACGCAATGATGACCCTACCCCCATAGGGTGGCGGCACAGTTCCCGAAAGATACCTCGTGTGCTCGACCGACGCGCCCGGTAAGGATCCTCCGCGCATCCACCGCCGAGGACGTCTCCGAGCACGACACGAGTAGGCCCTCGAGGGCCCACACCTCTATCCCGGGCACGAGACCTCAACGAGGGAATAACTTGGGTTCAAGTCATGGCTCCTCGCAAAGGAACCACGACTTGGGGGGCTCCTGTTCTGGACTGGGCCCGACAGGCCCAAAAGCATTGCTAAGGCCCAGTCCAAAGGGACTTACTGAGGACCACGCCGAGCAAAGGGGCCACATCCGTGCCTGACATCCTGATGTCCAGCTCGACATCCTGCTGTCCAGCTCCACGTGGTGATGTCCAAATCCACCTCCTGCTGTCCAGCTCGACACCCTGTCGTCCAGCTCCACGACCTAGCGTCCAGCTCGACACCTTGCTGTCCAGCTCGACCTACCCTCGAGCATCCCAACTAGGGCAGACTCAGTCCACCGTTCCCCCAACAATACCCCGGAAAGACCGCGTCTTCGTCCGCCCGCACTTCACGCAGAACATCCAGGAAGGGGACCACGTGCGGGTCCCCACTACCCACGTAGAACCTGGCAGTTCCTCCATTGGGCCAAATCCGCCCGGCCCAATGAAGGAACCTTGGCCCAGCGCTGGGGGCTATAAATACCCTCTGTTTCCAGAGGGTCAGGTATTCATCATTCTAACCTCAACTTACTATTATCTTCTCGTACTCCTACTTACTTCAGCATCGGAGTGCCTTGCAGGTACCCCCCCACCTCGTTCAAAAAAGCTTTCTGCTCGGAGCCAACCATGACGGTCCATTTCTGATCAGGTCAGATCATATATATATATATATATATATATATATATATATATATATATATATATATATATATATATATATATATATATATATATATATATATATATATATATATATATATATATATATATATATATATATATATATATATATATATATATATATATATATATATATATATATATATATATATATATATATATATATATATATATATATATATATATATATATATATATATATATATATATATATATATATAATAATAATAATAATAACCTAAAACAACGAAATTACAAATATTAAAAAAACTGTTTTTAACATAATTAATAAATATCAGTTTATAAAACAAATTTCTTAAATATCCCTAATTTTCTAACACATTTTATACAATAAAGTTTATACATAAAATAAACAGTCTCAATTTTATCATTCAATCATAAATAAATAAATAAAACAAATCTACTTCAGCTACTACATGCAACTCAGTATAAAATAACAAAAAAATTTAATTTTAGATGTGTATCTTAAACAGATTAAATATAATTGATAAAAATGTTGAAGGATATTCGGATCGATATTACAAAAAACACATTTAATATTGGACCTGAAATAAATTTGATCTCGGCTATGAAAGCCAAGTAATGAAGAGCGTCATAAAAAGCTACCCCTTATCACCTCAGATATTAAAACACCAGGAGTAAAGTTAACTGCATGTGGGTTCGATTCTCAGCATCAATATTATTATTTTCAGAACTAGATGGCACACCGAATATTAACACTCGATGTTTTGAAGAATCGAGGTAATAGATCAATGTTCTTACCTCGGTTTATTGAGAAAACCAAGGGGTTATGATTTTCTTTTGTACTGTCGTTTGCACCTGTATTACAGAACCATATTACAAAATACATAACCATATTTGCAGAATCCTAAAACAGAGACATTGTACATTTTGTCAATTCCTCAATCTAAAACACAAATATTCATTGATTACACCAAGTGCAAACCCAAAATGACACACACTTTATAATTTTACATCAAAACTAAAACAAATGAGTAAGAAATTAAAGTGATCTTACCGGTTGATCAAAATCTGAAGTGGACTGAGAAGATGACGTCTGCTTGGCTAAAAATCTGAGGAAAGAAAGGGGGTGTACCTGCAAGACACTCTGACGCTCAAGTAAGAAAGAGTGCAAAGAGATACAAGAAAGAGATTAAGGTTTCTTAGAGTGATTATTGGATACATGACCCTCATAAGTATGAGGATTTATATAATGCCCCTAGCGCGTAGTCATTGGTTCTTTTTTGGGTCTAGATATTAGGTTCCTAAAAAATAGGTAACCGTCAGGACTTGGTCAAAACGGGCATCCATGCTCGTAACTAGCCATTGCTCCGAGCAAGAAGGATATTACGGGAAGGTGCGTTTATGGGCGCTTCTTCGTTGTCGGCTCCACAAGTGTCGGGAAGAACTGGAGGTGGACATCGATGCGGGAAGATGCGTGATCAAGGCATTGCTACCCTCGGTAGCCTTATGGTGTGGTCGACCATGCATGCTCGACCGAAGGCTAGAGTTAGTGGGCCAGAGCAGTTGAGCCATGCTGAATGTAGAAGTGAATTGGGCCAATTCTAGTCTTTGGGTCAGTCCAGAACAGGACCCCTCCCCCCAAGTCGTTGCTTTTGGGCAGAGGAGTAATGACTTAAGACGTGCCTGCAGTTGGGGGACATTTTGTGATTTTTTTGGGACATTTTAGTACGAGGAGCTCGAGTGTCGTTCGAATCGCAGGGAGAAGAACCATTGAGGGTTTCTGGGGAGACTGTGTTACACGCTTGCATCGAGCCACGTGTTATCATAGATGCATAATGATGGCAAGTCTAGGGACTAGGGCGTAATGATGGCAACCTCTAGGATTCCCTAGGCACGTGTCTGCTCACGTGCTGGCGAATATTCCTATAAATGGGAGAGAAGAAGCTCTATTCGTACTTTTCACTTGCTTTCTTCTCTTCGATTCTGCTAATCCTATAAAGAGAATTTGATCATCGCCGAAGTTTCTGCCCGTTCTGTCATTCACCGCCGGAGTTCCCACCATTTTGTCTCCAATCTTCCCTGACCTAGTAAGTTCCCTGACTTTTTCTTGTTTGTGTGTAATTCATCTCTGTTCTAGGTTAGATTTTTTAATTTTTCTCCTAGAGATGCATGCGGTTAGGGTCAAAGTAGCTTTAGTGTGGATATTTATGGGAGTTTGTCGGCATCTGAAGGTGGTTCTACCACATGAAGATGTCGGTTCCGCCGTGAATCCTTTGGGAATGTCTAGCGTTAAGGCTGACAACACCGGGTTGCAATGAGGTTTTAGGTTATTTCTGGGTTTCTGTTATGATATTGATGCACTTCTAATGAATCATCAAGTGAGGTATAAAGCCTAGTTTCCAGAGAGATTTCTCCTTGTGCAGATTGGGGTTTAGCATGGCGGGAATGCGCCCAACGCATTAGAGGAAATTGTCCTTGAGTCTGTTTTTGCTGTCTTAAGTGAGGGTTGTGGTCAGAGATAGGGTCCTCGTTCCTTTGCACGCCCTTTCACTTGATTAGTGGAGGAATGGTGGATTTGATTTGATGAAATTCACTTTTATCCTCTGTTTTTCAAGTAAAATGGCCATTGGTTCCGAGGATGATGTCATGGGCGAGCGATATTCCTCTGATAAATCTACGTCCGACCAAGACACAAGCAAAGAGAGTTCGTTCGAGCAGACCATGTCGGGGCAGACTGACGTTTATGGGATAAATGCGTATGTACAGGAAGTACCTATGGTCCCCGAAGGAGTAGATTAAATTGCTCTGGGTCCTCTGGGAATTGCCTCACATTTTACCGAGCACCCGGGTGATGCATTCACGGTTGTATCCATAGAGATGGAACGGGGGAACGTCGAGGAGGATTGGTTTGTTTATGTCCCTTGGAAGTATGATAGGATCTGTACAAAATAAGATGTCAACCACCTTCCTATGTACTAGATCATTTTCAGAGACATAGGTCTCCGGCTTCCTTTCACCGACCTATAGGTAGCCATTTTTTATTATCTTCATCTCGCTCCCTCACAACTTTACCCCAACTCCATAGCCTTTCTATGGGCTTTTGATATTGTGTGTGATTATTTGAATATTAGCACCATTGCCCCTCTGTTTTTCTACTATTTTCATCCTCAGCGGGGCATCATTGGAAATCAATTCGGATGGGTCTCCTTGAAGCAAGTTAATGTGACGTTGTTTAAGTTGAATCTGTCAGAAATTTCAAGGACAGGTACTTGTTGATCCAGCATGTGTCGGAAAAACAGATCTTTAATGTGTTTGATAGTGTCCCTAAGTTTGGGCCAGACGGGCAGCCGGTGTTGACCGAGGAGGGCGAGGCTATGAGGGAGCTTGTGCAAAAGTTTAATTTTCATTGGTATAGAGAACATTTTGATCAGGGCACATATCACTATATAGTGAAGGTGGGTTAGCTGAACATTGACGATCAAGCTAGTTACGACCAACTGTTAGCTTTCGTCGAGAGGATACCCCCGGTACAGAGTGTGAGCAAAAGGGGAAGGCCCATTGTCGACGAGGACGGGAAGGCGGTGTTTGAACCTGGCCTTATAAACATTAAGGAGCTCCTCGAGTGTAAGGACACTATGAAGTATTTAGGTAGTTGTCTCGTATTTGTCCTAGTCTGTGCATGCGTTTCTTTACCTTTGCTTGCTAATGACGACTTGTTTATTTACATAAAAAATGAATGCTGCTCTGGAGCTTATGGAAAATCGGCCTCTATTAAAGCGAAGAAGGGGCGGAAGTCTATTAAAGGTTCTCAGGGTGATGAGGGGACGAATCTCCAGACTAGTTCAAGAACATCATCGACTGGCCAAGTTGTTGGGAACTCTTCTCCTCAGCAGGTGTCCTTGAAGTTCAAGAGACCGCGTATTGAGGGCACTTTCGACTTGAGAGAGAATAGGAAAAGGGCAAGTATGAACTACCCCCATGATTTCACGATCTGACTTTCTTTGAGGGCTCGTATCTGCAGGTCCATCGAGTTGAATCATTGGTGCTCGAGGAGATGGATCGTCCGAACAAGCGGATGATGCTAGCTCGAGATGCCGATGCTCCGATGAGGATTATAGGGATGGCGGTGGTGTACGCTGAGGATGGGACTTCCCAGGAGGCTGAGCTGAAGAACTCTTAGGCTAAAATAGCGCCTCTCGAGGAGAAGTTCAACAAGGAAAATTTTTGCGAATAAGGTGTCGGCGGAGAGCCTGACTAAGTTGGTTGAGGAGCGTAAGTATCTTGTGTAGGAAAAGAAAACCCTCGAGGATATGATTGCAGCTGTGAGGGTTGAGTATGCCCCTGCGGGGGACAAACCAGACGATGTCAAGGGTCTGAAGACCTGAGCAGAGTTGGTTACTCGCATTCAGTTGGCCATGGATGACGGTCTGGCTAATGCTGAGAGAAGTTTCAATAATGATGTGGTGCAACTTAGAATGGTGAATCCTGAGGTAGAGCTGCACACGGCCGGGATGGGATTTCTCTACTATATGGAAGGTGGGAAGATTGTTGTCTCTGAATCTCTCAGGTTCGGTGAGGATAGATTAGTCGAGGAGCCTCCCCGAGAGGAACATGCATGCGAGGAGCCATCCCAGCCCGATGTTTGACCAACTTATTGTTGTTATCTTTTATTTAGGCATGCGTGTCTTACTTGTAGTATTTGTTCTGGGGATTTACCCGTTTTTTATAATTTTCAAACAATCGTGGTCCTTGTGGCCACTTCCTCGTATTTTTAGATGAGGGCCTTGGGATCCGTTTATGCAACATTCTTGACAATTGCGGCCTTTATGGTCGTTTTTAATGTTTCTGACCTTCGTGGTCGTTTTCTTTGATCTGTAATGTTTATCTTTTCACTTTTGTTTGCGTATGATTTATTGCTTGATGTTGAATGTTTGTCTGTTTGTACGCTCGTACACTTGAGAGGTTTATTTTGTTTAAGTTTTTAAGGGGTTTGATCCTTAGTATTCGAGTTCACAAGTATGGGGAGACTAGTCAAGCGACCTGGGAAGTTTTTGGGCATGGGGTGGAACTCAAGTCTCGTTTAGGGACCGAGCTCGGAGGCATGAACTTCCCATCGCGAGCTAGGTATTCTGCCATCGTGGTATGGCGACAATGGAGCTCGTTTGAGTTTTCCATGTCGTGCTAAGAATCTATTCATCAAAAGAGTGGAGACTTGCCTCTTTGTTTAATTCGGGGTGTTATGCTTGTACCTGAGCATGCATGCATGGTAAGGACTGTTGTGGTCACCGTCTTGACAGAGCATGCTAACTGTTTTAGTGCCTCAACTGTAATATTGCTATAGTTTTTTGTCATTCTAAGGTCGAGCAAGTTGTTCCCCGTGTAAATTTTCTAAGTAATAGACCTCGGTCCCCGTTCTAGCATGGACGCGGTAGGGGCCTTCCCAGTTTGTGGCGAGCTTGCCCTCTCGAGGATCTTTGTGATTTATCTTTAGCACTAGGCTGTCGACTTCAAATTCTTGTCGTATGACTTTGGTGTTATATCATATGGCAATTTTTTTGTTTGAGAGATGCTTCTCGTAATGTTGCTCCTTTTCAGACTTCTTCGACGAGATCAAACTCTTATCTTAGTGCTTCATTGTTCATCTCCTCATCGAGAGGGGCTTCAGTCCGCCTGGAGGGTTCCCTAATTTCGACGGGGATAACAACCTCGATCCTGTATGCTAGTCGGAAAGGATTTTCCCCGGTGGTCGAGTGAGATGTTGTTCGGTAGGCCCAGAGCATGCTATGTAGTTCTTTGACCTATCTCTTTTTGGTTTCATCGAGCCTTTATTTGAGGCCTCGTAGGATCACCCTGTTCGCAGACTCAGTTTGCCCATTTGTTTGTGGGTGCTCGACAAAAGTGAAGTGTCGGATGGTGCCAAACTTGGCAACGAATTCCTGGAAATTTTTGTCCATGAATTGTGTTCCGTTATGGGTTTTGATTTCCTAGGGTATGCTGAATCGGGCAAGGATGTTTCTCTTGTAGAAACGAATGACGTTTTGTGATTTTATTCTGGCTAGCGCTTTTTCCTCTATCCATTTTATGAAGTAATCCCCTGCCACTATTAGGTATTTATTTTTGTTTGATCCTACCACAAATGGCCCGAGGAGGTCCATGCCCCACCATGTGAAGGGTCAGGGAGACGATAGGGACTAGAGCTCATTTGGGGGTGCTAAGTACATGTCCTCGTGGCATTGGAATTTGTCTCATTTCTTCATGTGCTCTTTGGCATCGTGCTACATGGTGGGTCAGTAATATTCTACTCGTAACGCTTTCCTGGCGAGAGATCTCCCACCCAACTGTTTGGCGTTGATTCCCTTGCGGATCTCGCGTAGGATGTGACTGGATTTTCTCTCGTTGATAAATTCTAGGAGAGGGATGGAGAATCTTTTCCTATATAGTTTGACTTTGACAAGGACGTAGGAGCAGGCTCTTTATCTGACCACATCGACCTCCTTCTGATCGATTGGTAGTTCCCCTCTTGTGAGGTAGTTGTATACCGGGGCCATCCAGTAGTTATCATCGCCCATGGCGTTCACGTCTAGAACCGAGGAAGATTTTTCAATGTTGGGTCGATGAAGTATTTCCTATATTAATGATTTGTTCCCCCCTTTCTTCCTTGTGCTGACCAGTTTTGACAGAACATCTACTCGGGCATTGTGTTCGCGAGGAACATGTTGTATATCTATGAATTTGAATTTCTTCATTCTCTCTCGGACCAGAGTCTAGTATTCAGAGAGATGATCGTTTTTAACCTGGTATTCTCCCTGCACTTGAGAGATGACGAGCTGGGAGTCTGTGAACATTTTTACTTCATCGGCTCCCAAATCATCGGCTAGGCCGAGTCCTGCGTGGAAAGCTTCATATTCCGCCTGATTGTTTGAGGTCGAGAAGGACAGTGTGAGGGAGACCTCAATTAGTATTCCTTCCTCATTTTCTAGTATAATACTCGCTCTGCTTCCAGTCGAGCTGGAAGCTCCATCCACGAAGATGGTCCGTTTGTATGCACCACTTGTGGGAGCTAGGGAGGTCATTTCTGCTAAGAATTCAAATAACACTTGTGCTTTAATGGCTTTCTTTCTCTCATACCTGATGTCGAACTCGGAGAGTTCTAACGACTATTTAAGCATCCTACCCACAATGTAAGGTCGACCAAGTAGTTTCTTTATTGGCTGGTCTCTCTGGACTACGATGGTGTGAGCCAGGAAGTAGTGTCTTAGCCTCCTTGAAGCGTTGATGAGCGCCAAGGCTACCTTCTCAATCTGTTGGTACCTTATTTCGGGACCCTGCAAGGCTTTTCTCATGAAATAAATGGGCTTCTACCCATCGGGTTTTTCTCGAATGAAGGTTGCACTGATGGCCTAGGACGTTACATCTAGATAGAGGTAGAGAGTTTCTTCCTTTTCTGGTCGTGAAAGAACGAGTGGATGTGATAGCGCCTGTTTGAGGTGGAAGAGCGCACGTTCGTACTCCTCAATCAACTCAAATGATGCTTTCTTGTAGAGAAGTTTAAATAGGGGGAGCGCATGTTGGGAAGATTTGGCCATAAATCATGATAAGGATATGAGAATTTCGTTCAGGATTTGGATCAATTTCTTTAAGTTCAGTGTCGGGAAATCAAAGAATGCCTGACATTTTTTGGGGTTGGCTTCAATTCCTTGTTCTGTTAAGTAGAAACTAACGAAATTACCGGCTTGTACGCTGAAGGTGCATTTTTCCGGGTTGAATCGCATTCTGCATTTCCTTGCTTGGTCGAAGATTTTCTTTAGGTGAAGCGCATGGTCAGTTTCCTCTTGGGATTTTAAGATCATGTCGTCCATGTATACATCGAGCATGTCTCTGATTTTTCATCGGAAGACTTTGTTCATCATTTGCTGATACATAGCACCGACATTCTTTAGGCTGAAAGGCATTATGTTGTAATAATAGTTTTCCGCCTCGGTTATGAAGGCCATGTATTTTTTCTATCTTTTCCATGGGGATCTGGTTGTACCTAGAATATGCATCCATGAAAAATATCAATTTAACACCTGCAAAATTATCGACCAATTTATCTATATTGGGGAGGGGATAAGCATCTTTAGGTCAAGCCCTGTTGAGATCGGTATAGTCAACACATATCTGCCACTTTCCATTAGATTTTTTCACGAGCACTACACTGAAGAGTCGGGTTGTGTATTGGGATTCACAAATAAAGTTCGGCTCTAGGTGGTCTCTTACAGTCTGCTCGGAAGCCTCCATTTTTTATGGAGTCTGTTTGCGTCTATGCTGAGCAATTGTCTTAAGGGCAAGGTCTATAGTTAGATGATAACAAGCTATCTCTGGATCAGGCCGGGCATCTCTATTGTGCTCCAGGCGAATAAGTATTCATTTTTCTGTAGGCACGCCTTCAGTTGTCTCTTCGCCAAATCGGGGAGGTCAACACCAATTTTGACTCCTTTGGAAGGGTCACTACTAAGGGGGACAATTTCGAACTCTTCGTGCAAAATTGGTCGCATAGGATGTGCAGGATCGTGGGTGCTTGTTGATGAGGGAGATCTTTCTACGTCCATCATGGGATCCTTCCCCTTCTTCTTCTGCTCTCTAAGGTCTTCCTTTGTAAAGTGATTGTCCAGGTCAATTTTGTCGACATGCGGCAGCGATTTTGGCTCTTCAGAACTGCTAGGTAGAACGGGTCAGTTAGTTGCTCTGGGCTGTGTGCTGATGGAGCTTAAGCCTTTAGCAGTTGCTTCAAAACTTCTCCTAGAGGCCTGAATGTCCCCGTGGAGGGTGGCGACGAGGCGACCAGTAATGTAGTACTTCATCTTTAGGTGCACAGTGGAGGACACCACTATTAGTTCGGCTAAGGTGGGCCTCCCAGAAATGAATTGATACAATAATGTGCATTTCACCACGAGGAATTGAGTTTTGATGGACCTGGACGTTGCTCCTGCCTCAAAGGTGATTATTAGCTCGACATACCCCTAAGGTTTGGTGATGAAACCATTGAATCCCTGGAGATTAGAGCCCACATACGGGTTCAAATGAGTCTTGTTCATCTGTAAGGTGTTGAACAACTGGGAATACATTATGTCGACAAAGCTGCCTTGATCGATCAAGATGTGCCTAACATCAAAGTTAACCATGCGTGCTCGTACGAGCAAAGAGATGCTAGAGTTGGGAGATCCGCCGAGGAACTCTTCCCGGTAGAATGCGAGGAGGTGGGAGCCTTCTAGGAACTTGTCGAGGGTGGCACTCATGTAAGAGTTAGCATCCATTAGCTGTTCAAATCTTCTCTTCATTGAGCCTACGGTGCATTTGTTAAATCCACCACCCGAAATAACCATTGTTGCCGGGAATTACTCCCAAGGACTGTGTGATGAGAAGTATAGGGGGACCTAATCCATGTCGGGGAAATAAAAATCTTCTGGACTCGTGATGCTCATAGTGACAGACATGAGAGCTTTGTCCAAGGAGGTACCTGCTTCCTCGACTTTTTTAGATTCAGGAGCATCCTCTCGGAGAGATTCCTTAATTTTGTACTGTTTGAGATGCCCATCTCGGATGAGGATATCAATGACATCCTTGATGTGGATGCAGTCTTCTTTCATATGCCCGTGACTTTTATGAAACCGACAGTACTTGATTTTGTCTGTCTCTGGCTTGGACGGTCTTTCTCGAGGAAAGTGAACCCCATCTTGCTTGAATTCTGCATTCGTGCAGTCGGTTAGAATCTTCTCGTGCAAGACATTGAAAGAGGTATTGTGATCGGTGGATCTGGAACTGACTGTTTAACGCTGGATCGCGAAATGTCGCGGAAGCAAGAGTCGCCACCATCTTTTATTTTCTCCAATATGGAAAGGACAAAAGCACAGAAAAATTCCTTATGAGATTGCTCTCGGTTCGGGAGGTAGATTTATAGAAAGGGAAGGTGTTAGCACCCTTTCTACCCATGGTTATCCATGGGCTCTTAGATACTTGCTCATTTGTGTTTTCAAAAGTGTTTGCTTTTCAAGGTGAGTGGGTTTGAAAAAAGTTTCTTTGAAAGTTTCAGATCGACTTTTGTATCAGTCCTCAAGAGTGTTTGAAAAGTTGTTTTGAAAGCTTTTTGAAAAGTGTCAGTGTGAAAAGAAGTTTTTTTTTTATTTGTTTTGAATTTAGAGCAAGTATCTACGAGTCATCTACCTACCCTAAGGAATTAAGCTGTGTAGAAGTCCTTAAAGTAGTGCCATCCCACCATTGAGAGGTAGGTAGAACCACCGTTGGATGTGTTCGGGTCAATTCGAGGGTTAGGGACAGTGTGGTCACCAGAGCAACAGTAGGACACCTTAGAAGCTACCCTTATGCCATTGATCTTTTTATTCCGAGGAAACCGTTTCGAGGCAACTATTCCGAGGCAATTTGTTCGAGGTAACTAGATCAATGGAACATAAGGACTCACTAAGACTTCCTATAATCGACGACCACTTTTCGAGGGGCAAGGCAACAGTAAGGCATACCCTAGGAGTGGTGTGTGAATTGTGTGTCATTTTCAGTTATGTTTTGTCTTGTCATGCATTGGGTGAGCTACGCTTTGATTTTATTTGGGCATACATTCTTTCATGTGATTAACAGTTTAAAGGTGCGGAATTTAAAGTGCGGAAAATAAAGGTCCTACGCTATTACAAGGCGCGAGTCTATACATCGCCAAATTAACAAAGACCCGATTTTGAAAAAAAGTGCGGAAAGTAAATGTCCTAATTATCTATTACAAGGCTTTGGGGCAATTACATAAGATTTAAAAGAAGCATAAGAACAATCGCACAAAAAGAAATTATAATCGAATGTGCGAGGGTGTTGTACCCCAAAATTTGCCCTCCCATATTCTTCAAGAAATTGCCAAGTCAAAGCTTCAAAAGTCCCCCAAGGGTTGCACAGTGCAAGAGCCTCCTGAACAGTCAAAATTAGGGTTTTTGTTCTGATCAAGAAAATGAAGTTTCCAAAGGTCTAATCAAGTCTCACATGCCTATAAATATGGTCAAGTATCCTCATATCAAGTTTCAAGGCTTTCAGCACAAAATTGCACAGTCAAAACCCTAATTGCACTACAATCAACTGTAGGGGCAAAATGGTCATTTGACAGTCAAAAGTTCAAATTTTTGGTCAACATCTTATTTTGAAGCCACAAACATCATTTGATCAATGCTTGATCATGATTCTCAAAGCTTGGCTCAAAAATCATCAAAATGCAAAAGTTTCCTTATTTGGAGAGCTGAAAAAGTCAACTGTAAATTGACCAGGGCATAACTTTCACATGGATTATCAGAAAAATTCCATCCAAAGCTAATTTTGAAGAGAAAGACATTTCCTACAACTCATCTTCATACTTCAAGTCCAAGAAATGCTCTCACAAAAAGTTATCAATTTCAACATTATAGGTCATTTTTAAAAGTCAACAAAAAGGGACTTTAAGTCAAAGGCCATAACTTGATATTGGTAAATCAAAATGACATGGTACCAAAGACATTGGTTAGAGGACTCAAAGAACTTTCCAAAATGTCAAAGAACATGAGCAAAGCTTAAAAATTGAGCAAGTTATGCCTTGTGGAAGTTGGGAAATATTTGGATATTTTGAAAAGTCAACATTGATTCAAATGACCTAAAATTGCTAATGGGCCTAGTTTTCTTCCATAATTCATCATCCCAAGCATGTGCACGACCACTTGGCCCAAAGGGAAGTTTTATTCATTTTTTTATTTATTTATTTGAATTTTTATTAATAATAATTCATTTAAATCAATTAAATATATGAAAAATACTTAACTTAACTTATCAAATCTTTTTGTACATGTAATAGGCTCAATGATTCGTGCATGATCAGATTTGGAAGGAATTGGATTGATTGGATCATGATTGGTACAAAATTGCATGAAAAAGATTGAAAAAAATATGATTGAAAATCAAATCTCATAAACCATCAATTCAAAGATTTGGATCAAATTTCTTAACCTAATTCATTCCTACATAAGTATAGAATCAAAACCTAATGCAATTGATCATTAAGCTGCACAAAAAACCCATCATCAAACTTGAAATTTTGGCAAATAAATTCAAAACTGAAAACACTTTTGCAGGGGGATTCAAGGCATAATAGCTGTTCAAACATCTTCCTGGAGGTTCACTGAATGATTTCCAATCAAAAACATTCATCAAAACATCAAGAATTGGTACAATGAACCGGCCCTGTACAGAAAAAAAATTCATAGTCGTGCATCTCAATTCATGCATTCTTTGTGATTTTTAATGCTTGATTCATGTTCTTTATTTGATTCTGATGCTAACCCAATGATTCAATTGCATTTTTATGCATTATACGCGATTATGCCATTATCGTTTTCTAGGGTTTACAGGACTTGGAATTAGGGGTTTTTGAATGAGGAAAAATTAGAACCCCTGAGTACCACCATTGACACGAGCGCGTCTGGACGAAGAAGACGGCACCCTCGCGCTCAATTTATGAGCATCCATGGCTTAATCGTTATTTTCTGATATGTTGTCTTAGGCAACGCGTGAAAACCGTTGCCAATGTTTTATATGTTTCAGGAAAAAGAAAACCACGCGAAGAAGATGATATCGTGGCATAAGTTGGTTGGCTAGTTTAAAATTCGCGCGCAAAGTCCACTAACGCTTTTGTTTTCTTTTATAATGTTTATTCGTTATTATATGTTAACAACGCGTGAATTGGTTCAGTGGTAAAGTTGGTGAGTATTAATCTTCAAGACCTGGGTTCGAGCCCCAGGTCTTCACAATCTCCATATTATTTTTCAATCAAAGTTCACGTGCAGTTTCACATGCTGGAGACCATCATGCGCCTCTCCATCAAGCCATCCACTTGGTTAATATCAGTCATCCAAAGGTTCAGAGCTAAAGGACAGGGTAGGTCCTAGTCAAAGATGCCACACGGTGTCTGGAAAAGTCAACGGACCTGAAGGTTGATGGGCCTGAATTACTAGGGCTTAACCTCCACTTTGGGGACTGATACCCCCCTAGGTTTGCCATGTTATTTTATTTTATTAATTCTATTTTCTTTCAATTATTATTTTTAATTAATTCTGTCAGTTTAATTATATTTCCATAAAATCACTAAATACCATAAAAA